>OY804580.1:89258090-90634871 GCA_963680875.1 Bathymodiolus brooksi
TGTGATCCAAAATTTAACCTTTGGAAATTATAAGTTAATGTAAAATAAATGTTTTTTCTTTCTTTTTTTTCTGCAAATAGTCAGGATTTTATAATTCCCTTACATCACCACCTGACTAAGGTGTGACAGCGGTTTTAAAGTTGTTTTTTTCCCCCGACTACATGGATTTTACATTTTGATAAGCAAATAAAGATATACATAATATATAATAGTAATAAACACTTTCATTTAACATTCACTCACTCTCTCTTACAATGTTTTGAACTACAGAAGATATGCATCACTCAGGACTGGTAGTTAGACGTAGCCTGTATCCTTTAAATGGTTGTTTGATGGCATAACAGAGAGCTTAACATTCCATTTTAATTTGCTAAATATCAGATAAAGCCTTCTTTGTGACATCAAAATGCATTGCCGTATTATTTGAAATGTAGTTACATTGGCTTTGAGTCATTAAATGTTTTTTTTTATATTATTATTTATACTAAATTGCTATGTTTTAGATTCATTTTGGGACATTTTGTGTTGATTCTCTCTATTCCACTTTACATACAGTTGTTGTTTTTGTATACAGGTAGTCTCTTTCACAGAAATCTTTTCCGACATCGGTTTTCTGCGTTCGCCTCAATTACCCTAATTGCTTCTTTACAATTGTACTTCAATCATAGAGTGATTTTTTTTATAGTAGTCTATGCATAATAAAGGTGGTTGTGGATATGGCTAACACCACTTTCAAGAAAATTTCAATTATATCGTGGCAGTCAGTCTTATTAGTGGAGGAAAACCAGCAACCTGATGCAAGTCACACAAAAAAAAATCACATAAAATTGCATCCAGTACACTTCGCAATGAGCGGGATTTAAATGCACAACTTTAGTTAAAAAAAATGGAACAACTGAAATTTTGATAACCTAGAAATTAACAGCAGTCATCTATCTAGCCAAGACGTTTGTATTACACAATTTTCATGACATATTATCTACTAGAAGCTTACTTTAATGCTGAATCACAAAGTCATACAATTTCCTTTGCTTTAAATCAAATATTAAATCAAAAAGTTATAGCTAAAATAAAACTTAAAATTCCTTTTTAATTGCTTGAAATGATTCAATTTGATTTTCAATTGGAGAAGACATTTCTACGTTGAAAAACTTGCGTCTGATCCAGTGCCGTCTTAACGCATGGGCACACTGGGCAGTTGCCCTGGGGCCCCACGACCATAGGGGTCCCATGCTAATCTATGTATGTTGTGCATAGCATGTTTTCTTAATGTTTAAACATGTTTGTGGGAAGTACCAATACAATAAATATATGTTTAATTTTTATTGACATTTACATTTTTATTCCTGCGAGTGGTTGTCTAGGTAGGACCCCAAGTGCACTGTTTTGCCCGGGGCCTATGATGCCGTAAAGACGGTCTTGTCTGATCCATTAATGGTAATGAACAATAAAATATGCTTAAAGTAATTATTTTTATCGCTGAAAAACTTACCCTGTCACCAA
This sequence comes from Bathymodiolus brooksi, assembly GCA_963680875.1. Classification (NCBI taxonomy): domain Eukaryota; kingdom Metazoa; phylum Mollusca; class Bivalvia; order Mytilida; family Modiolidae; genus Bathymodiolus; species Bathymodiolus brooksi. Next base: position 89,259,594 of record OY804580.1, read on the forward strand.
AAGCATTAAAACACACTCTAGCATACTCAGCGAACAGATCTGACGTTGACTCGTTTAGCCATCCTCCATTATCTTGAATCGCTTGTGGTTCATCCCAATGAAATAAAGTTACCATCGGTTCAATGCCAGCATCCTTGAGACCATTGATTAAATTATTATAATACTGGATACCCAGTGTGTTGATGTGTTTTGTTGTTCCATCCGGTAAAATTCTTGGCCAGGAAATAGAAAATCTGTAGTGAGTTACCTACAATATATACAACATAGTGAGTTAACTACAACATATACAACATAGTGAGTTACCTACAACATATACAACATAGTGAGTTAACTACAACATATACAACATAGTGAGTTACCTACAACATATACAACATAGTGAGTTGCCTACAACATATACAACAGTGAGTTACCTACAATATATACAACATAGTGAGTTACCTACAATATATACAACATAGTGAGTTAACTACAACATATACAACATAGTGAGTTACCTACAATATACAACATAGTGAGTTAACTACAATATATACAACATAGTGAGTTACCTACAATATACAACATAGTGAGTTAACTACAACATATACAACATAGTGAGTTACCTACAATATACAACAGTGAGTTAACTACAATATATACAACATAGTGAGTTACCTACAATATACAACATAGTGAGTTAACTACAACATATACAACATAGTGAGTTACCTACAATATACAACATAGTGAGTTAACTACAATATATACAACATAGTGAGTTAACTACAATATATACAACATAGTGAGTTAACTACAATATATACAACATAGTGAGTTACCTACAACATATACAACATAGTGAGTTACCTACAATATACAACATAGTGAGTTAACTACAATATATACAACATAGTGAGTTACCTACAATATACAACATAGTGAGTTAACTACAATATATACAACATAGTGAGTTACCTACAACATATACAACATAGTGAGTTACCTACAATATACAACATAGTGAGTTAACTACAATATATACAACATAGTGAGTTACCTACAACATATACAACATAGTGAGTTACCTACAACATATACAACATAGTGAGTTACCTACAACATATACAACGTAGTGAGTTAACTACAACATATACAACATAGTGAGTTACCTACAATATACAACATAGTGAGTTAACTACAATATATACAACATAGTGAGTTACCTACAATATACAACATAGTGAGTTAACTACAACATATACAACATAGTGAGTTACCTACAATATACAACATAGTGAGTTAACTACAATATATACAACATAGTGAGTTACCTACAATATACAACATAGTGAGTTAACTACAACATATACAACATAGTGAGTTACCTACAATATACAACATAGTGAGTTAACTACAATATATACAACATAGTGAGTTACCTACAACATATACAACATAGTGAGTTACCTACAACATATACAACATAGTGAGTTACCTACAACATAGTGGGGTAATCATGGCCGTGATCGTATGGTAGTTGGATTTACAACTTCCTGTGCAATCAATACATATCACAACTAAAGTTGTGAGTTTGAACCCCGTTCATGGTGCAGTGTACTCAATACAACATTATGTGATAACGTTTGTCAGTGTCTTGCGACAAGTCACTGGTTTTCTCCTATTTAATCTGCCAATAAAACTGACAGCCACGATATAACTGAAATATTGTTGAAAATGGCATTAAACACCATAAACCAAACCTGTTTAACACCAAATGAGCAATGTTTCAGCTATTTCATAGAGAGCACAAGTTACATTTCTATGAAATGATGATGTCTGCTCTGTACTAGATCAACAAGCTTAGTTGGATTTTTATAGAGCACACTGAAAAGTCATTTCCACAGACAAACATGTCGATCCTCTTAAGACACAGCATCCTGTTTCTGAGCCAACAAGCCCTTACTTCTTAATGTTGAGTGTTTGCAGGGAAGCAGCAAATCCAAGTTTTAAAATATTTGGATTGATCAGACCGGGGCTCAATGAAAAACAAGTTCCCTTTTTAAACATCTTCTCAATTATTACTGCAAACAAAAGTGTAAAATCTAGGTAACAAATGTGAGTAACCAAAAAACGAAGGCAATTCACTCATGAGGTAATGCGCATTCATGAATTACTATGAATTATTTTTGATATTAGGAATGCTGGAGTATGTATACTATAATTACCTTCATCTCTGACATAATCTTTATATCCTCGTGGTATTTGTGATAGCTGTCACATGCTACATCACCTGTATCGTTATTGAAAACTTTACCAGCATGTGAATATGTGTCCCAAATACCAAGTCCTTTACCTATGAATACAAACAAGAAGACAGACAAATATGAGATCAATATGTACTGCAGTTAATAGTACTCTAACACAGATAAGATGCAATTATTTATTTATTTAAGATTGGACTTCATCAAATGTGCTTTGGAAACGCTATTCAGTTCAAATAACTATTTTATATATATTTATCAATGATTTGTTTATTTTCCTTTTGATGGTTGGGTTTATGTTTATGGTGTTTAACACCACTTTCAACAATATTTCAGCTATATCGTGGCAGTCAGTTTTATTGCTGAAGGAAACTGGAGTACCAGGAGAAAACTACGGACCTGTTGCAAGTTACTGACAAACCTTATGACATAATGTTGTATTGAGTACACCTCGCAATGAACGGGGTTCGAACTCACAACTTTATTGGTGATAGGCACTGATTGCATGGGTAGTTGTAAATCAAACTGCCATACGATCATGACCATGATCATTGTTGATTTCTATGTGTAATAATGTGACGTTATAATGACGTCATCTTGACAAATCCTCTATAGATGATATGTTCTACATCTCACACCTCAGGCTTCTCCTTCAATACAATATAGCTCTGTGAAATCTTCTCCTTCAATACAATATAGCTCTGTGAAATCTTCTCCTTCAATACAATATAGCTCTGTGAAATCTTCTACTTCAATACAATATAGCTCTGTGAAATCTTCTCCTTCAATACAATATAGCTCTGTGAAATCTTCTACTTCAATACAATATAGCTCTGTGAAATCTTCTACTTCAATACAATATAGCTCTGTGAAATCTTCTCCTTCAATACAATATAGCTCTGTGAAAGCTTCTACTTCAATACAATATAGCTCTGTGAAATCTTCTACTTCAATACAATATAGCTCTGTGAAATCTTCTACTTCAATACAATATAGCTCTGTGAAATCTTCTACTTCAATACAATATAGCTCTGTGAAATCTTCTCCTTCAATACAATATAGCTCTGTGAAATCTTCTACTTCAATACAATATAGCTCTGTGAAATCTTCTACTTCAATACAATATAGCTCTGTGAAATCTTCTCCTTCAATACAATATAGCTCTGTGAAATCTTCTCCTTCAATACAATATAGCTCTGTGAAAGCTTCTACTTCAATACAATATAGCTCTGTGAAATCTTCTACTTCAATACAATATAGCTCTGTGAAATCTTCTCCTTCAATACAATATAGCTCTGTGAAATCTTCTACTTCAATACAATATAGCTCTGTGAAATCTTCTACTTCAATACAATATAGCTCTGTGAAATCTTCTCCTTCAATACAATATAGCTCTGTGAAATCTATTCTTGCAAAACATATCAACGATAGTATATTTATAATAGATATGCTAAATATAATATGTCAGAACAATGCATTATCACACTGTAATTCCTGTCAAAAATGTGATATGTTATTTTTACATTCTAATTTTATTGCAATTTTAGAACTATGTACATCATTTTTTAATTGTTGAATGATGATACAATTGTCTGGACAGAATTTAAGATTCAGAATTTATGTATTTTCACAAATTGAGAAAGACATTTGTGTGTCATACTTGTAGTAATTTATTCATCATTAAGCGACAAAACATGATTCTATTATGACGGAAGTCGGCCATGATGATAAGTCAACATTGGTGAGACACTTGGGTAACACTGATCGGTAGATTCAGGGTCCTACTCTGACATAACAACTGTTAGGGGCATTTTCACTATAAATACAGTATGTCAAAGAGCAGTAAAAGATGTGTTCGATTTCCCATTGCATAATATCTCATATCTCTACATCTGAGAAAAAAACTTTTTACATATCCCCCAAACAGAAAGAGCAAATTAATCAAATATGGCTTAACATTGAGGTGGCAAAGAATAGCCGATTATCTTTTGATACATATTATATTATCTTTGTTCTTGTATTTTAAATTGTTTGTATGAAAACAATACAATGTATCTTTTTATATGTATTATTTTGTGTATTTTTCAGATAGTGTATGTATTGAACTTCATTTGTATAACACTTGTCTATTTTTAAAATAAACAATTACACCAAAAGACAAGAAATGAGTGCATCACAAAATACGCCCGTCTATATAAATTATCAAATGGTCAACAATTCTATTTATAGTAATGGTGACATTGACCTTTAACCTAATGACCCCAAATAAATAGGGTTCTTCCCCTTCCACAGTTTGGTAAAGATCCGATATACAGAATTAAAGTTATTGTGCGGAAACCAATCACATAATACGGCCCGTCTCAAGACGGGCGTACAAGAACCAAAAATCTCTACATTGACAATATATACATTATACTGTTTTTATACTGTCTATATAAAAAGTAATACAAGATTTGACATTTACCGTCTTCGTTCCATGCCCCTTCCACTTGATAAGAAGCAGTAGCAGAACTCCATACAAAATTCTCCGGAAAAGTGCCGTAGTAAAATTCGTCCTCCATCGGCAAATTGTTGGGATCTTTCGGATTCATCACTGGTGCAAATGGAGCCTTTGGTGCGGAAAAATCTTGAAAGAATCCATTGCTTTCGATTAAATGACGGAAAAATCTAGCAGAGGCTTTTGGAGTTCGAGGTCTGTCTGGGTCTGTGAAATTGACATAGTGTAATCCAAATCGTTCAGTCGTGGCTCTGTTCCATTCAAAATTGTCCATCAATGACCAGGCAGTGTATCCTCTCACATTGACATCATCTACTCTAATAGCTAAAATATTTACAAGCTAAAGCATTTAAAATAATGCTCACTTATGATACCCCTGCATATATGTTCAATGTGTATAAAAACCAACTAAGTCGGCAAACAGGAAGTAAGAATCTGAAGATATGAAGATTGTGACCAAATATCAGATTTCTGCCATCAATAGTTGCTGAGAAAAATGCGACGAAAAATATCTTGGATGGACAGAGGTAAAACAGTATACCCCCCCCCCCCCCTCTCGTGGAGCGGGGGTATAATAACAACCAAATAGTCTTAGAATGTGGGAATGCATATATATTATTAATTAGAACTATATTGGATAAAATATGAACAGTTGTTTCAAGGTTTTTCAAGGGGCCATCGTGGTTGTGATCCCATTAACAACTACTCATGCAATCAGTACCTATCACCACTAACGTTGTGAGTTTGAATCCTACTCAGGCAATACAACATTATGTGATAAAGTTTGTCAGTGACTTGCGACAGGTCGGTGGTTTTCTCTGGGTACTCCGGTTTCCTCCATCAATAAAACTGACTGCCATGATATAACTGAAATATTGTTGAAAGTGACGTTAAACACCAAAAACCTAAACCAAACCTTTGCTATTGACTTCGTTACTTGTCATGGTAGTAGTCAAACTTGTATTGACAAGACAAATGATCTCTTATTTAAGATCCATCTATCTAGATTTTCAGCTATGGTCTGTAATGATTTGCGAAATTGCTGTCACCATAAGGCTTTTTATAGCAAAATATGGTGGTAGCTTTGCAATGCTCTGGCATTTTAGTAACGATTTACAGTTAATTATTCAATGATTTACTAACTTGGTACATTATTGCATTTAGAATGCCTAAAAAGTTAATTGTTCATGCTTTTTTAAATCTTAGAATGAAAAATGACTGTTAAATTCTCGTAAATTAATACGATGAGATGTACTTTGAGTGATTGTTTGTTGATCGGGTTAGTAAGGAGATAGCTTATTTAGGTTAAAATAACATCTGGTCATTTACAAAAAGTGATCATTATCTCAAGGTGACCGCTAAAGCAAATTTGACAGTAGTTTATAATGTGAAGATAGTTTTATGGAATCTTGCCAAGATGTAATTAACTTGCACAAAACACAGTGAAGCCAAAAATTATGTAGAAAAAAAACCTTTACTTAAATAAAGATAACTAAAGTTATTTTTTAGCTATGCGTGGACCTTAACAACAAGAAGTAACTAACTTACATTCTTTTATCCTGTAGTTGTGTGATTTTGAGTACTAATAAAATGGGTTAAATAAACTTCAGTGTTATTATGTCATGGACCTTAAACGAAACGTTTTACCCCAGTGATCACACTTCATATATTGAATTTAACTATTTTCTTTTATGAACATTTTCTCCATTGTTGATATGACAATTCTGTACTGTTATAACTCAATATATTATATAATTTCAAAAAAAAAATTATTCTTTTTTTCTCAATGTTGTTATAAAATGTAATTGTTATATTTATACATTATTACTTGCTGGTGCATGGAATATATAATTGTATGTAAATATGTGGAGAGGACCTTTGTAAGTTGGAATAACTTGTGTTTGATCCAAATGTTATATAGTTAACAATAAAATATGTTTAATCTAATGTAGAGCGACAATAAGAAACGATAACAGTATAAGCGCTGACATCACAGATGACACCATTGAAAATGATCAGAGCAACACTTGTTTCAGTTATTTTCAGACAATTTGGCAGGTGTTGTGGACTTTTTGATATTGCAGGATAAACACAATAATAATATACATACATTGTCGCTATATATAAAATTGATTTGTACTTGCTGCGAAACAGGCTAGAAAAGCTGGTACAAATAAATTATATTTTTTCCGACAACGTACATATATTGTATATAATTAAGTCTGTTAAGGTATACAAACCTTTGAGCATGTTATTTATATAATGTTTATAGAAGTATATTCTATGGTCGTCTTGAAGGCTTCCATTCCTGTCTGATACACCATTCTCTGTTATGTATATAGGAACGTCTCCGTAATTATTTCTTGCCCAATTCAATGCTTTTCGTAGTCCCCATGGCGTAAATTTTAACCACGATGAACCAGATCTAACAATAAAAATAGTAGTATTATCAGTGATGAAAGTATTTACTGTAAAAATAATAGAGGGGTTACGGGTTGGGTTATGGTGTTTAACACCACTTTCAATAATATTTCAGCTATATCGTTTTGGTCAGTTTTATTGGTGGAGGAAAACGGACTACCCGGAGAAAACCACTGACAAAACATAATGCTGTATCGAGAACACCTCGCCTGAATGGGATTTGAACTCACAACGTTAATGGTGATAGGCACTGATCATAAGTGAAAAAGGAGAAAACCCACTATTAAGAACCTAAATAACATTCATTTTCTAGTTGTTTGGACCAATATTGACAAATTCAATTTCCAAATATTTTGTTAAAAAAGAGAAAGTCTGCTGATCAGAGAAAAATTTCATCTCTGTAAAATATAAAATAAAAAACATTTACACAATTTCCTCAGAGAAATGTATTCTGATTTTAAAATGGACGCTAAATATGGATTTTGTAATTCTTTATAAAACATATTCTCCATGGTGATACACACTGATTGCACAGGTAGTTGTAAATCCAACTACCATACCACCATGACCTCGTAATGTGATGTACAATGACGACAGTATTTGTAAGACTACTTCATCCATATATAGCTTTCTTGACAAACCCTACATCTGGGAAAAGAAATGCTATACACCAAATGACATCAAAACGACAAAGATAACCAGATGTAGTATTTATTCACAGAAGTACCACTCAACTGCAGGCTAACATGGACCCATTTCACACTCAATTTTGGGTACAGGTTAAACTCATTACTGAAGACCCTACAGTGACTGTGAAATGTTAAACTGCAATAACAGCACTGTTTCTATACTTTAATTTGTGTCTAAGTGCAAAATTGGATATTCTCTCTTGTTCATTAACATCCTTATACTTTCTGACTAAAATACCACAATAGTGTTGATAATGGATACTTACCCAAGCCAGGACGGGTCTTTGTGTTGATAATGGATACTTACCCAAGCCAGAACGGGTCTTTGTGTTGATAATGGATACTTACCCAAGCCAGGACGGGTCTTTGTGTTGATAATGGATACTTACCCAAGCCAGGACGGGTCTTTGTGTTGATAATGGATACTTACCCAAGCCAGAACGGGTCTTTGTGTTGATAATGGATACTTACCCAAGCCAGGACGGGTCTTTGTGTTGATAATGGATACTTACCCAAGCCAGGACAGGTCTTTGTGTTGATAATGGATACTTACCCAAGCCAGGACGGGTCTTTGTGTTGATAATGGATACTTACCCAAGCCAGGACAGGTCTTTGTGTTGATAATGGATACTTACCCAAGCCAGGACGGGTCTTTGTGTTGATAATGGATACTTACCCAAGCCAGGACGGGTCTTTGTGTTGATAATGGATACTTACCCAAGCCAGGACGGGTCTTTGTGTTGATAATGGATACTTACCCAAGCCAGGACGGGTCTTTGTGTTGATAATGGATACTTACCCAAGCCAGGACAGGTCTTTGTGTTGATAATGGATACTTACCCAAGCCAGGACGGGTCTTTGTGTTGATAATGGATACTTACCCAAGCCAGGACGGGTCTTTGTGTTGATAATGGATACTTACCCAAGCCAGGACGGGTCTTTGTGTTGATAATGGATACTTACCCAAGCCAGGACGGGTCTTTGTGTTGATAATGGATACTTACCCAAGCCAGGACGGGTCTTTGTGTTGGATTATATCACGATCTTCACCATACTCTACTTTGTATGTTGGGACAGTTCTCAGTGAAACTATGTCAGAGGTATAATAATTTATTCCAAGAAAATCTGCAGTTCCTAGAAATAGTCAAAAAAAGAAATGATTGCTGAATGATGTTGGTATCACATTATTGTAAAATATTTTGCGCAGTGATTTGTAAATTTTCCAATTGATTTTTATCAAGCGACAATCTTGATACAAACATATTATCCTTGATATCTAACATGATGTTATATTAATGTAAGTTTGGTTTGACAAGTCCCCGATATATCGTTGAAATGTTTTGCTCTAAATGAACTTCACCTCACATCCATTCTCACAAAACAAATCAATGATAGTATATATATATATATATATATATATATATACAGTGCTCCCTTGTTATACCGCCACCTTTTGGACCAGAGAAATTTTACTGAGTTAATTTTATTCACGATGCCAATTCAAGTCGAACTGAATTTCAGTTTCTGAATAAAATCCGACAAGGAGATCTGTTTGGTACGTCCTGCCTGTATTTTCTCAACCTTCCGTTTGAATGATATAAGTTTTGAAATGTCTGCTTCGGTTGTTGAACATTCCATTTCGAAAAATTTGATCGCGATAGAAAGGCAGTCAATGACAGTTTTGCATGGCGGTTGTACTTCCTCCGAATCACTGTCCTCATCCACGGATGTTACATTACTGTCGCTGTCAGAAGTTTGAGGTTGAATTGCATTTAAAATCATGTCATCAGTAACATCTTCAGCGATTTCTGCGTTTCGGTCAATTTCTACAAACTCGCTTATTGTCAATCGCATATCCGGATCAATGTCAAGGTCTTCATACACGCGGCTCATTAGCATATTATTGGTGTTGACATGTTTACAACTAAAATTTGGACTGAACTGTTTAATTAACTAGGAAGAACTATTTTAGACACCTAAAACTTATGTCTCCCCTTAATGCGGCCATCTGTACAACAATAAGTTACACATTATGAGTTGAATGATACTATTTAAAAAACAATTATTTGACCTTGAGGTCAAAGGTCAAGGTCCCACGAAGGCCATTACGGTACGCGACACACCACCTTATGGTCATGCACCCACATACCAAATATCATTGACCTATCTCGAAAGACAAAAATGTTATGGCCCAGATAAGAAAAAACTATTTAAAAAACAATAATTTGACCTTGAGGTCAAAGGTCAAGGTCTCACAAAGGTCATTATGGTATGTGACACACTGCCTTATGGTCATGCACCCACATACCAAATATAATTGACCTATCTGGAAAGACAAAAACGTTATGGTCCGGACAAGCTTCGCTGAGAAGAAGCAGAAGCGGAGCAGAAGCAGAAGCAGAAGAAGAAAAAATCAGACTAAAACAATATGTCTCCCTTTGTTCGAAGGGGAGACATAATTACAAAATCTGTCCAGGTAAACTCTAATCACCAGATTTACATCGTAGGACCAGGTGACAAAATAAACACATAAAAACCCAAGTACCGTGACAAGTTGATTAAGTTCGGACAACAATCAATTATGAATCTTTATAAAAGTAATCAAACAATTTGGCATAATTAACGAGGGAAAATATATTAACTTTGACACCTTTGTACTGAAAATTGTATGGCGAATGGCGATATGCGAGGTTGGCATTATACCGAGGGTATTATAGCGTATATAAAACGGGACTTCAGAAAATCGTGGCGATAAGCGAGTTTGGCGTTATAACGAGGGAGCACTGTATATACATCAATACTTTCCAAATGTTTATCAGCGCACTGTTGTTTCAGTGAGCTAGCACTATCAAAATCCAACTCGGCGTGTTTGTCTAGTACAAAGCGGACCTCATCATCGATCATCTCATTGAAAATTAACATGTTCTTGCCATGATATAGCTGAAAAATGCTGAATTGGCATTAAACAACAATCACTCACTCACTCCAAAATAATAATCTGGATGTTTTTATTTGTTAGCTCTATCTTACATTGGTATATGTACAGTTGAACATCGTTGTGTTGAAGGGCCCTACTATTTAGTTCAAATAAAGCATGTATGCAAGTAGTCGTCAAATTAAGTAAATAACAAGATATGATTATAATCTAACGATTATGAAGTCTCAAGTCTCCCAAACCGGCCACTGACAACAGGTTAAAAAAAAAATCAAAAGCTACCTTTGAAATCAAACAATGTAGAGAATTTTTGCGGTATTGTGGTGGCCATTTTGAAAATGGCGACCTCTAGAAATTTTTCAACGTCAGGAATAAATTTGGGACATCATAATCTACCCACATATGAAATGTCGTTGAAATCGGACAATGTTGAATTTGTGAGGTGGCCATTTTGAAAATGGTGACCGCTAGAAATTTTTCAATGTCGGGAATAAATTCGGGACATCATTATGTACTCATGTATCAAATTTTGATGATATCGGACAATGTTGAATTTTTGCAGTATTGTGGTGGCCATTTTGAAAATGGCGACCGGTAGAAATTTTTCAATGTCAGGAATCAATTCGGGACATCATTATCTACCCACATATAAAATTTTGATGATATCGGACAATGTTTTCGTCAAAGAAGAAGAACGTTGAATTAAATATAATGTTTATTTCACAAGCAAACAACATAGGCAACAGCGAATTTCGCTTTTCGATACCTTTCGTACACCGTATCTTTCATAAGTTCTCGTGGGGTCTCGAAAAGCGGTGACCCGGATGTGTTGAAGCTTTTTCATAGGTATAGTGTATGGATGATAAGGATTTCTGTTTTAGTCAAAGTAAATGGTATTCTAATCAAAGTAAATGGTATTCGTCATTATTCCTTTATTGATTTAATTTTACCATGCTTCAGTCATAAATAGCTCGCTTAGCGAGCTTATCAACATTAATGTACGAAATTTCAACTTTCCCATAGGATTCTATAGTAACCCCCACCCCCTTTGAACCCCTCAAAATATTACTTTGACCCCCTCTACCACAAAGCTGAAAACTTTAGGACCAACTAGAAACATATAACTCTATAACTCCACCAAGTTTCATGAAATTCTGTCCAGTAGTTCCTGAGATCTGCCATGGACACGTTCATGTGCCAAAGAAAGAAAGAAAGGAGAAGAATAATAATAATAATAATAAGAAACGGAGCAAAAACAATAAGTCTCCAAACAACGTTTGGGAGACTTAATTACCATGAACTGATAATAGTATTACTTTGAGTATCCCAAGAAAACAGGTTCAAAATAACAAGATTTTGACTGTTTATTGTTATTTTTGTTCCAAACATGGCAAGAAAATGTTTCGCAATCATTGCGAGATATACATGTAAGTTACTGCATCAAATGTGTATAGTGTTTATATAGTGCCTGTGAACTGACTATTGCCACATTTTCCAAATTGATTTTAAAATTATAACATTTCATATGTTTTATAGGAGTTATTTCCCTTTAATGCGGGTAAAACGGTCCCTTTTCATGCAAAGTTCAATGGAAAATAACACACAAAAACTTAATATTGCGACAGCTTGTGAATTTTCTGCTTATGATAAAAATGGTCTTTTTTACATGGTTAAAATATCTACAAATCATTAGTAAAATTATATCAAAGTTCTATGTTTTTTATGTTGGTCTTGCATGAAACAGGTACCATAAGGGAAATAACTCCTATACCAAATGCATAGTTTTAAAATCAAGTCATGCAAATGGTATATATTCTCTTCTACATGTATATAACCTCAGTCAGTAGCTCTTTCACCAACCCTTGAATCCTTCAAAAGTGGTACTTCCACATTAAGATTTGAAGGATTTCCAAGCCACCTTTAAATACCTATAGTAAGCCACTGTACATATATGTAAACAGTTATTTTTGCTAATTTTTACTTTAAAGTAAATTGTCCATGTACATAGTGCACACAGATATGTGATGTTACACACTATCTTTAGAGTCTAATCCTGTACTTGGAAAAAGAAGAACATTTATCTTTTATGCTAGTGCATATGCAATTCTTACCTTTCATAAATTGTTTTTCCCGTTCTGTAAACTTCGGAAGACGACTTGAACTGTAGTTTAGATGTTTACTCTTGTTATCAATTTTCATTTTCATGACTTCAGGATAATCACCATTTACTAATATTGGATGAGCATACCATCCAATCCAGAACTGAATTCCTATTTCAGAAGCTTCTAAATCACCAGGATTTGTTTTATCCTTTGGCTCAAACCAATTAAAGTTCAGTGCTATACTAATTTGTCCTGCAAGAAAGAGTAACACACGTCACGTACAAGACGCAAAGAATCCTAATCAACAATATTACACTTGTCTATTTCTTATGATTGACAGACGAAATGCTTTGTTTTTCTTCTTCTTGTGTACCCTGTCCATTTTTTATTGCCCCTTCAGTATTCTGTAAAGTTTATTTAAATGATTAACACTATTTTTAAAATAGTCATTTACTCCAAAACATTTCAAACAAATTTGGTTAATTTTGTGAGTAAATGTTTAACATCAATATCATCATTAATGGATAGAACAAGTGAATTGTAAATTCATTAGTTTATTGTTTATTTATCAATGTCAAGTCAGAACTAATTATCAAGTCTGTTTATGGATTATAGAATAAATTATCATAAGTTATAATTTTCAGTTGGTACTCCACGAAACACATGATAAATGGGGTTATTGTGTTCAACGCCACTTTCAACAATATTTCAGCTATATCGTGGCAGTCAGTTTTATTGGTGGAGAAAACTTGAGTAACCGGAGAAAACCACTGACCTGTCGCAAGTCACTGAGTCTGAGTGGGATTTGATCTTAGAACATCAGTGGTGATAGGCACTGATTGCATATGTAGTTATAAACCCAACTACCATACGATCATGACGGCCCCTCAAGTGATAAATGCAACACAATATTTCATATTATTATATCATTATATTTCAACACCCCATTCAAAATAAAACTGATATACATTGACTGTAACCGTTTAATCCTGTCGCTTTTTTGTGCCTGTCCCAAGACAAGACCTGGATTTCCAACATCATATGTAGTGTTACCCCTTTTTGGGGTTCAGTGAGTTGAGATGAAAGGTGATTGCTTAATTTGTTGATATTGGTAGAATTGTTGACCATCACTGTTTAAACCTTCTTTTCATTAACATATATAATACATTCACCCACAGACAGTCTAGATATTAACCTTTAAACCTTCTTTTCATTAACATATAAATACATCCACCCACAGACAGTCTAGATATTAACCTTTAAACCTTCTTTTCATTAACATATAAATACATTCACCCAGAGACAGCCTAGATATTAACCTTTGTGTTTTTTTCTGAATTCTTTGTCATATATATGGTAAGCCTTTGCATGGGCCTTTAGCAGGTTATGAGCTACTATATATGGTTTAATTCCAGGCCCTACTATACCAGGTGCCATACTACCATCTCCGTATCCATACATTGCTGCAATGTTTGGTTCATTTATAGTGATCCATAATTTCACCTACAAATAGAAATTACATATAAAATATAATCAATACTAATTAAATACGAACTTTTATTAATACTAATTAAATATGAACTTTTATTATTACTAATTAAATATGAACTTTAATTAATATTATTTAAATATGAACATTAACAAATAGTAATTAAATATGAACTTTAATTGTCTCATTTAAAGAAAACACACCAAAGCTTTAAAGGAATGGGCCCTAGTTCTCCACTACCATGTATAACCTGTCAGAAAACGGATATACTTTTTTGTCCTAAGAGTAATGTTCTTTAACCAACATATTCTACCTTCTTAGCTAGTAGTCAGTTAACTACAAGCATTCCTTGAACCTGCTATTGTACTGTCCATGTTTATGTTGTAGTTCATTTCTGTCATAGCCACAATTTTTAACTTTACCACATTTTTGTGCCTGTCCCTAGCCATGACCTAGACTCCCATCGGCATACGTTATGGTCACATTAGTTTTCAATGATTGATGTTTGATTTGTTTCGACCATCTTGTAGCAATAATTTACAATGGCTCATATAATAAAATATTGCTGAAATACACAAGAAAACATTCCTCAATGAAGAAACAGAAAATCATTAATGTAATCGACAAATTGGACATTTTCCCTTTGATGTGTGCCGCTGATAAAGTCTGGATCACTGAACTGACCTTGATCCACAAAAATATTAGGTCAGTTCGTAACTTGCATGCGCAAGTTTATCGGTCTTTTCTGACGTAAATCATTTCTGAAGTCCTAGAGATCTCTCTGCACATTTCAGAATAAATTCAAAATATGGACAGATCATTCTTTTGTTTAACACATTTAAGCTAGCATACCCTGTCACCAAATTCGTTGAAACACAATCGTGCATATTCTGCAAACAGATCAGATATACTTTCATTCATCCATCCACCGTAAGGATCCTGTAATGCTTGTGGTAGGTCCCAATGGTAAAGTGTAACCATAGGTTGTACACCGGCATCTAACAGTCCGTCAATAACCATGTTGTAGTATTCTATTCCTTTACGGTTAATTGTTTTGGTAGTCCCGTCTGGTAATATCCTTGGCCAGGATATCGAAAATCGGTAATGTGTCATCTATAATAAATAAAACAGGTTAGGTTTTGGCTTAGGGTGCTTAACACCACTTTCAACAATATTTCAGTTAAATGGAGGTGGTCAATTTCATTGGTGGAGGAAACACGAGTATTCGGAGAACACCACCAACCTGCCGCAAGTAACTGACAGACTTTATCACCTAATGTTGTATCGAGTACAACTCGCCATGAGCGGGATTCAGACTCACAACTTTAGTGGTGATAGGCACTGATTGCTTAGGTAGTGGTAAATCCAACTACCATACGATCACGACAGCCCCTATATACAAATATACACTTATATTTGCATACATACATTTTTATTCCTTAAAAATATTAATATAGTATATAAATCTAGTGGATACTCCAGAGTAATTGTTGTTAAGGTACCATAATCTTGGAAGTAAAACATGCAAAGAATGTGTCTAAAACACTTCAATACATGTATGAATACACCATGACATTTTACAGTGCAAAAAAATTAATCCAACAAATCACACTAAGCGTGTTCTTCTAGCACAAAGCAGACATCATCAATTCACATATACTTGACTGCTCACTTTCCTGGCTTGGTACAGGAACTTCAATAAAAATGGGTAGTTTTACGGGCCCAAAATTGATTCTGATGTCTCACAGTTCATATAACACTAATAGTGAACGTTAAGAGAGGTATTCAGAGTCATAGTTCTTGTCCACTTTGTGTCCTCTATATATGTCTGATAGTAAATATTTCACTAAATAATAGGAATAATACACACAGAATACAATTAAGGATCCCTTCCTTGCTTTTACAAACCTTCATCTCAGACATTATTCTGATATCTTCATTGAAGTTATGGTAGCTGTCACAAGCGACGTCCCCGGTGGCATTATTATCAAGTTTTCCACTGTGAGCACGAACATCCCATATACTTGGTCCTTTGCCTTTATTAAAATAAGGAGTGATAAAATAGATATGATAATGGGATGGGTCTGAATATATCAAAAATGTACAAAATAATATGACTGCATCGGTGGTGTAATGGTTAGCATGCTCGCCTTGGAGATTTGAGCCCTGATCGGGTCAAGCCAAAGTCTATAAAAATGGTATTTGTTGATTCTTCACTAAGCACGCAGCATTAATAAGAAAGATTAAAGACTGGTTGGCTCGGAATCAGGATAATGTGTCCGAGTGGGGCGACATGTCTATCCATGGACTGTTGTTTTAGTGAGCTAGCACTATAAAAATCCAACTAAGCGTGTTGGTCTAGTACAAAGCAGTTTTCATCATCTCATTGAGAATTAACTTGTTCTCGCCATGACATAGCTGAAAAATTGCTGAATTAGCATTAAACAACAATCACTCACTCACCGTCTTCATTCCAAGCTCCTTCGATCTGATATGCTGCTGTCGCTGTACTCCATGCAAAATTGTCAGGGAAAGTGCCATAATAGAAATCGTCCATCATAGGGAGGTTATTTACGTCACGTTTATTGCTAACTTGTGGGAACTGTGTGACTGTGATATCATTGTCTTTGTAGAAGCCATTCGATGCAATCAGTTTGCGATAGTATGTAGCAGAATCTTTCGCCGTTCTCTTTCTATTTGGATCGTTGAAATCGACATGATACAGTCCAAATTTCTCACTGTATCCCATCTCTGCAGCAAACCCATCAATTAATGTATGAGCAAAGAAACCCTTAACTGTACAATTGTCCAGCCGAATTGCTGAAAATAGAAAGAACAAGACAGCTTTTTATGACTCTAAAGCAATCAGCTGAGCAAATGGGCATTAATCTACCATGAAACTAGGAAGAACTGTTTTAGATACCTAAAACTTATGTCTCCCCTTAATGCGGCCATCTGTACAACAATAAGTTACACATTATGAGTTGAATGTTGTGGAAAAAATATGTCAAGGTCCCACGAAGGTCATTACGGTACGCGACACACCACCTTATGGTCATGCACCCACATACCAAATATCATTGACCTATCTTGAAAGACAAAAATGTTATGGCCCGAACAAGAAAATACTATTTAAAAAACCATTATTTAACCTTGATGTCAAAGGCCAAGGTCCCACGAAGGTCATTATGGTACGTGACACACCACCTTATGGTCATGCACCCACATACCAAATATCATTGACCTATCTCGAAAGACAAAAATGTTATGTCCCGGACAAGAAAATACTATTTAAAAAACAATTATTTGACCTTGAGGTCAAAGGTCAAGGTCCCACATAGGTCATTACGGTATGCGACACACCACCTTATGGTCATGCACACACATACCAAATATAGTTGACCTATCTGGAAAGACAAAAAGGTTATGGTCCGGACAAGCTTCACTGAGAAGAAGCAGAAGAGCGGAAGCGGAAGAAAAAATCAGATTAAAACAATATGCTCCTTTCGTTCAAAGGGGAGACATAATAAACTGCAATACAGACAAGACCAATTATTGCATTTCGAAATACATAAAAACTGTCTTACGTGACCTTCCAAAGTAACAGTGAAATATGATCACATAAGACAGGTGGTTCCTTAATACAGGTTTAATTGATATGAAATGCACTGTGAAGGGAAATACAAATTAAGGTTACACAATACAAGTTATTGCTTAATAGAGGTGGTCACTAAGTATTCGTCTTTTCTTATCATTTGTAGATATTTGAACCTTGTTGAAAATCAGAGGACAATAGTATACAAACTAGAAAATTCACAAGTTGTTACAACATTAAAATTTTGTAAAGATTATGGGGAGATATATATGTTATTTTCATATAACTTTGCACTTAATGGGACCCTATTGATCACCTTAAAGGGAAATAACTCCTATAAAATAGAGGCTCAGTCAGCTGAGCATGTGTTGCTCACCTTTCATTCTGCTTTGAGGAAACTTAATACAGAATCTTCCATACATGTAGATATTTCCTACCAAGTTTCGGTTCATATAGCTAAGCAGTTTCAAAGGAGATGATTTTTTTTAGAAATCGACCAATCAGAAACAAGAATTGCATGTGGTAGCCATGTTTGCTAGCCAATCGGGACGAAATGAGCAATCTTCATAGAGGACATTCCATAGATGATTCCTACCAAGTTTCGGTGGTAGCCATGTTTGCTAACCGATCGTGACGAAATGAGCAATCTTCATAGAGGACATTCTATAGATGCTTCCTACCAAGTTTCGGTTCATTTGGCTAAGCGGTTTCAGAGGAGAAGATTTTTAAAAATCGGCCAATCAGAAACAAGAATTGCCTGTGGCAGCCATGTTTGGTAATGGATCATAGCAAAATGTGCACTCTTTAGACTAAGAGAGGACCTTCCATAGATGCTTCCTACCAAGTTTCAGTTCATTTGGCTGAGGATTTTCAGAGGAGAAGATTAAAATGTGAAAAGTAAATGGATGACAGACGACGGATACCAATAAGGGTAATAACAAAATAACCGAACACCGAGCAATCTTACAAAGGGAAAGGCAAAACTCATAAGTCAACAAACAGACAAAATCAGTCAACAACCAGAAAACTGGGAAAACTGCAATAGCCCTGACTTGGTACAGGCATTTCCAAAGAAATGCTGGGTTGAATGAGATATTACGGCGCCAAACCCCCCCCTTCCATTATGGTTAAAAGGTTCCGGTTGTCACTGTAACAGCATTTTTAACAATACTGGGACAAAATAGGTATAATAGTAGTCAACGCAGTACTTTATGAAAATCCATCATTTATTATCATCTCTGCAAAACGGTTTAACTAAACGGTCATCTTCTTACACAATTTGATTTCAAATGAGATGTTGAATGACGTCATGTCTAAACCCTTATCTTTATACATTAGTTTATTATCGTCTCCAAGTGATGGCAAAAGCTCATATTGCCTTTGGCAAAGTTTGCTAAAAAGAATATTAAAATGTGAATACCTACTTGTAATGTATAGAATAAACATGTTACACTACATCAGCATTAGTTAATTTCTAAGGGAGATAATATCAAGAGTTATCTTTCTTTTAACAGAGGAGAAGTTTTTTTAGAAATCAACCAATCAGAAACAAGAATTGCCTGTGGCGATCATGTTTAATAACGGATCGGGAGGAAATGAGCAATCTTTATAGAGGATCTTCCACAGATGCTTCCTACCAAGTTTCGGTTCATTTGGCCAAGCGGTTTCAGAGGAGAAGATTTTTTTAAATCGGCCAATCAGAAACAAGATTGTCTGTGGTGGCCATGTTTGTTAATGGATCAGAATGAAATGAGCAATTTCCTACCAAATTTCAGATCAATTGGCTTTGTGGTTTCAGAGGAGAAGATTAAAATATGAAAAGTTCACGAACGACAGATGACGGACGCCAAGTGATGGCAAAAGATCACATTGCCTTTGGCAAGGTGAGCTAAAAACATATAATTTTAGAATCAAGTCAGAAACAGACAAATGGTCTATTTTATAGGAATAAACAGTGCAAGAAACTCCCCTGTCTAATTCTATGGTAATATTTATTTGATCTATTCAACATACCTTTCAACACCTCATTGGTGTATTCCTTAAAATATGAAACTCTGTGTCCATCTTTTAATGTTCCATCATTATCAGAAATCCCTGTTTCACTTATATACACAGGAATGTCACCATATTTGTTTTGAATCCAGTTCAGCATCTTTCTCATGGCAAAGGGTGTAACATAATACCACTGTGACCCAGTACTATAAGAAGAAAAACACAATAGATTACCGTAAATTGGAAAATTTTTGAGTCTGTATACTTTGGCGGTTTTCTCTCCAGATATGATAATTTCCAAATCATGATCTGACACAACATTTAGAGTATGACAGTTATTTTGCTATAAGCTGACTAAATGTCATTGTTAGGGTCATAGTTAGCGATATGGTGTTTAACGCCACTTTCAATAATATTTCTGTTATATCATGGCGATCAGTTTTATTGGTGGAGGAAACAAAAGTACCCGGAGAAAACCACAGACCTGCCGCAAGTCGCTAAAAAACTAATCAGATAATGTTGCATCAAGTACACCTCGCCAAGAGTGGGATTTGCACTCACAACGTTAGTGGCGATTGGCACTTATTGCATAGGTAGTTGTAAATCCAACTATCGTATGATTGCGACCACAAACCCTTGATTTCATTGTAAACATATTGCATAGGTAGTTGTAAATCCAACTATCGTACAATCGCGACCACAAACCCTTGATTTCATTGTAAAACTTATCCAAAACACAAATTACTTGCTATGTTATATTTACCACAAGAATACAACCGTTTTTTTTAATGTAGTTCACAAAATACAACTGTATTCACGGCTTCAGAAAAGTTTGAAGATAACAAACGGGTAATCATAAGCCATAAATTGAAGGACAGACAATACAATGGTCAATTAGAACAAGAAGACAAACAATGAAACACTACACAGAAAACTGAAGATTTTGTACATAAAATAATACAGGTCTTAAAAGTTGAATAAATGAATTTAATTGGTGTCTGCATAATTACAGTAATTCCCCCCTCTTATAAGGCCCCTCCCATCAAAAGCCACTCCTCTAATCTTATCAGTCCAGATTTCAGATGAGATAGTAAAATACTACTAAATTGTTCCCCCCCCCCCCCCCAAGAGAGACCACTACTCTTTTAAAGCCACTTTTTCACTGCATATGGGGTGGTCTTATACAGTAAGAAGGGGACTAGATTACATTTTCAAATTTAGTGGGGCTGTCGTGGTCGTGATCGTATGGTAGTTGCATTTTCAACTACCTATCAAATCAGTTCCTATTACCACTGACATTGAGTTTGAATACTGCTCTGGCGAGGTGTACTCGATACAACATTATGTGATAAAGTTTGTCAGTCACCTGCGACAGATCAGTGGTTTTTCAGAGTACTCCGGTTTCCTCCACCAATAAAACTGACCGCCATGATATAACTGAAATATTGTTGAAGGTGGTGTTAAATACCATAACCCTAACTCTAACTCCTTAAAATTGATTTAACATACAATAGATTTGTTTCTTTGTTATGATGTTACTATATTAAGTATTGTAAAACATACCGTGGCCATTGACTGTCCGAAGACAAATCAACATTCATATCTTTTACATATCCTTTAAGACTATCAGTGTGTGTTGAAGGTGTAACATAATGAGCCGTATAAAGTTTAATACCAACGAAATCTGCTGATCCTACAATAGAAAGATTATGAACTTTGTACTCCTAGTAGAGTCTAGTCCACTTACAATGAAATATAGGGGGAGATGTTCAAATAATTTCATTAACAATAGGAAAAGTAACTTAATTGCCATTATATATGCAAACTTTGTGATTTGTCTTCTACAAACCTTTCACAGGAGGAATAATTTTGCCAAAACGTTATATTTTCCAAAATGAAATCTTTTTGCATGAAAGTTTTTTATAAAGAAATTTAGGGGAGATGTTCAAATCATTTCAATATAACAAGACTTAGTTTAAACAATATTTATTTTGTAAAACCAGCAAAAATATTATACAAACATAATAAGTTGACATGAATGGGATTTGGAAACAAACAGCATGCTTATATAAATTTGTGTCCTGTAATATACTATAAACAAACAGCATGCTTATATAAATTTGTGTCCTGTAATATACTATAAACAAACAGCATGCTTATATAAATCTGTGTCCTGTAATATACTATAAACAAACAGCATGCTTATATAAATCTGTGTCCTGTAATATACTATAAACAAACAGCATGCTTATATAAATTTGTGTCCTGTAATATACTATAAACAAACAGCATGCTTATATAAATCTGTGTCCTGTAATATACTATAAACAAACAGCATGCTTATATAAATCTGTGTCCTGTAATATACTATAAACAAACAGCATGCTTATATAAATCTGTGTCCTGCAATATACTATAAACAAACAGCATGCTTATATAAATCTGTATCCTGTAATATACTATAAACAAACAGCATGCTTATATAAATCTGTGTCCTGTAATATACTATAAACAAACAGCTTGCTTATATAAATCTGTGTCCTGTAATATACTATAAACAAACAGCATGCTTATATAAATCTGTGTCCTGTAATATACTATAAACAAACAGCATGCTTATATAAATCTGTGTCCTGCAATATACTATAAACAAACAGCATGCTTATATAAATCTGTATCCTGTAATATACTATAAACAAACAGCATGCTTATATAAATCTGTGTCCTGTAATATACTATAAACAAACAGCTTGCTTATATAAATCTGTGTCCTGTAATATACTATAAACAAACAGCATGCTTATATAAATCTGTGTCCTGTAATATACTATAAACAAACAGCATGCTTATATAAATCTGTGTCCTGTAATATACTATAAACAAACAGCTTGCTTATATAAATCTGTGTCCTGAAATATACTATAAACAAACAGCATGCTTATATAAATTTGTGTCCTGTAATATACTATAAACAAACAGCATGCTTATATAAATCTGTGTCCTGCAATATACTATAAACAAACAGCATGCTTATATAAATCTGTGTCCTGTAATATACTATAAACAAACAGCATGCTTATATAAATCTGTGTCCTGCAATATACTATAAACAAACAGCATGCTTATATAAATCTGTGTCCTGTAATATACTATAAACAAACAGCATGCTTATATA
The DNA here is from genome assembly GCA_963680875.1 of Bathymodiolus brooksi. NCBI lineage: Eukaryota > Metazoa > Mollusca > Bivalvia > Mytilida > Modiolidae > Bathymodiolus > Bathymodiolus brooksi. Next base: position 89,282,732 of record OY804580.1, read on the forward strand.
AATCTGTGTCCTGCAATATACTATAAACAAACAGCTTGCTTATATAAATCTGTGTCCTGTAATATACTATAAACAAACAGCATGCTTATATAAATCTGTGTCCTGCAATATACTATAAACAAACAGCATGCTTATATAAATCTGTGTCCTGCAATATACTATAAACAAACAGCATGCTTATATAAATCTGTGTCCTGTAATATACTATAAACAAACAGCATGCTTATATAAATCTGTGTCCTGCAATATACTATATACAAACAGCATGCTTATATAAATCTGTGTCCTGTAATATACTATAAACAAACAGCATGCTTATATAAATCTGTGTCCTGTAATATACTATAAACAAACAGCATGCTTATATAAATCTGTGTCCTGCAATATACTATAAACAAACAGCATGCTTATATAAATCTGTATCCTGTAATATACTATAAACAAACAGCATGCTTATATAAATCTGTGTCCTGTAATATACTATAAACAAACAGCTTGCTTATATAAATCTGTGTCCTGTAATATACTATAAACAAACAGCATGCTTATATAAATCTGTGTCCTGTAATATACTATAAACAAACAGCATGCTTATATAAATCTGTGTCCTGCAATATACTATAAACAAACAGCATGCTTATATAAATCTGTATCCTGTAATATACTATAAACAAACAGCATGCTTATATAAATCTGTGTCCTGTAATATACTATAAACAAACAGCATGCTTATATAAATCTGTGTCCTGCAATATACTATAAACAAACAGCATGCTTATATAAATCTGTGTCCTGTAATATACTATAAACAAACAGCTTGCTTATATAAATCTGTGTCCTGTAATATACTATAAACAAACAGCATGCTTATATAAATCTGTGTCCTGTAATATACTATAAACAAACAGCATGCTTATATAAATCTGTGTCCTGTAATATACTATAAACAAACAGCTTGCTTATATAAATCTGTGTCCTGTAATATACTATAAACAAACAGCATGCTTATATAAATCTGTGTCCTGTAATATACTATAAACAAACAGCATGCTTATATAAATCTGTGTCCTGCAATATACTATAAACAAACAGCATGCTTATATAAATCTGTGTCCTGTAATATACTATAAACAAACAGCATGCTTATATAAATCTGTGTCCTGCAATATACTATAAACAAACAGCATGCTTATATAAATCTGTGTCCTGTAATATACTATAAACAAACAGCATGCTTATATAAATCTGTGTCCTGCAATATACTATAAACAAACAACTTGCTTATATAAATCTGTGTCCTGTAATATACTATAAACAAACAGCTTGCTTATATAAATCTGTGTCCTGCAATATACTATAAACAAACAGCATGCTTATATAAATCTGTGTCCTGCAATATACTATAAACAAACAGCATGCTTATATAAATCTGTGTCCTGTAATATACTATAAACAAACAGCATGCTTATATAAATCTGTGTCCTGCAATATACTATAAACAAACAGCATGCTTATATAAATCTGTGTCCTGTAATATACTATAAACAAACAGCTTGCTTATATAAATCTGTGTCCTGTAATATACTATAAACAAACAGCATGCTTATATAAATCTGTGTCCTGCAATATACTATAAACAAACAGCATGCTTATATGAATCTGTGTCCTGTAATATACTATAAACAAACAGCATGCTTATATAAATCTGTGTCCTGTAATATACTATAAACAAACAGCTTGCTTATATAAATCTGTGTCCTGTAATATACTATAAACAAACAGCATGCTTATATAAATCTGTGTCCTGCAATATACTATAAACAAACAGCATGCTTATATAAATTTGTGTCCTGCAATATACTATAAACAAACAGCATGCTTATATAAATCTGTGTCCTGTAATATACTATAAACAAACAGCATGCTTATATAAATCTGTGTCCTGCAATATACTATAAACAAACAGCATGCTTATATAAATCTGTGTCCTGTAATATACTATAAACAAACAGCATGCTTATATAAATCTGTGTCCTGCAATATACTATAAACAAACAGCTTGCTTATATAAATCTGTGTCCTGTAATATACTATAAACAAACAGCTTGCTTATATAAATCTGTGTCCTGCAATATACTATAAACAAACAGCATGCTTATATAAATCTGTGTCCTGCAATATACTATAAACAAACAGCATGCTTCTATAAATCTGTGTCCTGTAATATACTATAAACAAACAGCATGCTTATATAAATCTGTGTCCTGCAATATACTATAAACAAACAGCATGCTTATATAAATCTGTGTCCTGTAATATACTATAAACAAACAGCATGCTTATATAAATCTGTGTCCTGTAATATACTATAAACAAACAGCATGCTTATATAAATCTGTGTCCTGCAATATACTATAAACAAACAGCATGCTTATATAAATCTGTGTCCTGTAATATACTATAAACAAACAGCATGCTTATATAAATCTGTGTCCTGCAATATACTATAAACAAACAGCATGCTTATATAAATCTGTGTCCTGTAATATACTATAAACAAACAGCATGCTTATATAAATCTGTGTCCTGTAATATACTATAAACAAACAGCATGCTTATATAAATCTGTGTCCTGTAATATACTATAAACAAACAGCATGCTTATATAAATCTGTGTCCTGTAATATACTATAAACAAACAGCATGCTTATATAAATCTGTGTCCTGCAATATACTGTAACGTGCTAGGGTTGGTGAATACTGAGCAAAATGTGAAAGACGTTCTTATTCCAGGATGTCAAATTTATGTAATGTATCTTTCTCTGTCTTATGTTCTTTTGACCTTCCGAGACCAAACAAGGAGGAACACTAGTGACAATAATCACAGTGAAATGAACAAGATTAGACAACTAACCCTGAAGTTTGTTGAAATTGATTTGTGCTTGACACTCAGTTTAAATCATGTGAATAAAGTTTACCATTACAAAAACATGTATTAATAATTGGGCATCTAACAGGGTCAAGGGGAAGATAATCTGCCAAAAGATTAATTAACTCTGCACAGAATATCAAACACAACACAAAATAAAGGGCTGAGGGGAAATAAAACTATTCTCACGATCAAGTCTGTGTGTTGTACTCGGTATATACACAGCTTCTCTTGCGCGTTCAACGGAATAGATAACCAAGATGGAGGATAAACACTCCAACAATTATGGTTAATTTGCACATTCAACGTCACTTGAGAAGTGAGATTTGGAGGATATTGGTAACACAGACTCTCTCACGAGAACAGGAACTAAACCAGAATAATCAACAACAGGTCAAGCAATATTGGAGATATCTGTTAAAGAATGAAGATAATAATGTGAGCAAATATTTTATTACTTTTGTCATGTCAATTTCTTCACAATTCAATTTGTTTCACATCAATTTACAACAGATTTTTAATTATTCAATATTCTGAGGTTAAATACTATTTGTTTTCTATAACTTTGGGTATTTGTTTTGCCACGGTGTTCAACCATTGTTACTAACACTAATTATTGTTTACTATTGTTAACTAACACATTTATGTTCACTAACACAATTGTTTTAATTGTATTAAATGGAATATTTATTAAAAATACTGGATTTCTGGAAATCACAGGAACCCAGAAAATGTTTGTTACCTACTTTTATCTATTTTATTTGCACCTAATCCCTATTCCTATAGCCTATCTAAAGAAATGAAAACTATTTCTCTACAAAGACATGAAATCTATGTCATCGTAGGGTCCTAAACAAGCAAATGAAAAATGAATAACTTTACTAGGATTTACAGGAAATCACAGTAAATCCTGATTCCTAATGTCCAGTCCCTATAAGGTCCTATCTCCTACAACGTGAATAAGAGGAGGGGAATGGGAAGGGCATAAACTTTATTAATGGATAACATAGCAAAAGGGATTCCTTAACACAAATGCAAAAAAATACTATCTGACTAAATAAAAATATTCAGTATACCAGATAAACTCTGACCTGAGCTTGAACTAACATGGCCCAGAAAAGTCAGGAAAATACTTAAAATGAATGAAATTTGGCAACTGAACCAAGACAACTTAAGTTCAGTTGATAAAGTCCAATAGTGTTGAAAACCTAATTAACAAATAATTTAGCAACAAGACTAAGATAACATTAGTCTGTTGAAAATGCCAAATTCTAAAGAATTGTGAATTGATTCAAATAATGAGTATGCACTCTGAATCTAGAAACTAACCAAGTCTCAGGTATACTGGTAGAATCCACAGGTAGCACTCAACTGGCAAAACCAACTGGTAGATAACTGGCAGGAACGTAAAATTGAAATAACTGACAGGCGGAACCTTTGTAAACTGAGGATGGAACAGAACCCTAGAACGCGGAGAAAATCCTTTATATATGAGCCAGTCCCGATGACCTATCGGTATTGTCCTAACAACAATCGGGAATGACCTATCAACGATCGGGGATGTGGGGATTTGTCGGGGAAACTATCGGGGAATGCAGAAACGTAACTCTAATGGACCAAAAAGTAATCCCCGATGAAGCGAATAAAAATAAACAAAAGTGGAATGTCAATAAAATAACATCTTTACGGAATACAAAAATCATTTAGCTTCATATTTCAATGAAAATCTCAAACTTTTTAATTCAATAAATAAGTTTATTTTCTGTCACAAGCGTTGCATATTCTTACACACATAAAATCGTTTCCAATGACTCCAGACATCAAGCGCCGAAATGATATTGATTGACCGAGATACACAAGGTCACACACAAGTGTTAAATAATTTGCATAACACAACAACATGGCGAAACTCGATGTCGAAGAGTGGCAGACTCTAATAACACAGCGTAAAATAACGCTAATTAATATGATTGAACACCGGGAAAACGATTAGAATAATAAGGTGAGGACTCCGGAAAACTGCCAAAGTTGATAAAAATAGATGACATGTCCAAAGGTGAAATTAAATCGCCAAAGCTTTGACCAGAAGGTCAATCAAAAATAACACGTGGTAGGCACAGTTAACAAATTTTCGATTCTTTACATTTGCCCTCACTTAAGTTTTCAGTGTCCTCACGAAAACTCTTCTAATAAAAAATATTATACTCAATTTTTAGGCAGTAACAAGTTAACAACAATAACTAGTAAAATAAGGTAACAAATAAATTTTGTTTTTGAACACATTAGGGCTTGTTTGCACCTTCCAATCATACAATAATTCACAATGACCTACCGGTATCTTATTAATTTACTCAAAATTATCCATTTCATCACAAAAATTAAAATGTAAAAATCAGTTACTTTTCATTTTTTATCTTAATTATGCAAATTGTTTTTCTATTTAATTATTTCAGGCAAGAACTCAACAATTATTCCTGAAGAAGTTAAAGCAGCAAAAATAAAAATGGTAAGATTTTCACTGACAATAATTTGAACATTTCTTTCACAAAACAAAATCTTTTGTCCCAACATTCAATTTATGTTTACATGGTATTCTCAAAAATACTTGAACGTTAAACACAGATCAAGAAAATCGAAGCACACTTCTCATACAATCACTAGATTGTAAAATACAAGGGAAGTAACTCTCAAATGTTACTTCTAAATACAAAAAATTAAAACTATCCGGGCTCAGTGTTTTATATTTTCATAATTTCTCGCACTGATACATTCCCATTTGAAAATATATCAATTACAACTGTAATTAAGATATAAGGCCAAGGATTCCTTATACCTCATTAAATTTGAAACAATAACTGACAATTATCACCATCTAACAATAGATATCAAATAACTTGGCACTAGATGGTACGTAGCACCAGAAATGGTAATTTTATACTGGACAGACACAGTTAAATTACCTGCAAAATTTAAATATAGCATATACAAGTTTACCTGTCTATACCTGTAAATTATAGGAAATATTATAATTTACTACTAAATAAATTTCAATAAAATTTTACAATTATTGTCTATAATTATAGAATGTTCATAACACAAATGTCACTGAATCCTAGCAATGTACTGTCCATAAATTCTGGTGATGTTCGCACACAAGATCTCTTCATGTATTCAGATAATGTTCGTAAACTAGACGATTTCATAATTCCGGATAATGTTCGTACACAAGACATCTTCCTAATTTCGGATAATGTTCATACACAAGACATGTTCATAATTTCGGATAATGTTCATACACAAGACATCTTCATAATTTCTGATGATGTTCATACACAAGACATCTTCATAATTTCGGATAATGTTCATACACAAGACATGTTCATAATTTCGGATAATGTTCATACACAAGACATGTTCATAATTTCTGATGACCTGTATGTAATCAGATTTCTGTAGTAAATTCATTAAATCCACCCAATTTTAGTATTTACATTTTTTTTTTTTTTTAATGCCTCATTCTCATAAAATATAACCATGGTATGGTGTACTTAAATAAATAAAATACAGGATTCAGGATATAGGGCCAAGGATTCCCTATAACCAATAAAATTTTGATAAAAATATGATAGCACTAGATGTACATAGTACTACAAAATTACTTGACTGGACAACACAGTCAGTTAATGTTAAGTGCACCAAAACTAATTGTAAGTAATAACAATATTAACAATACAATTAATAATAAAAATGGAAATTGTCCATAAAATGTTCACTTCCTGGATTTCTTGGTTATATTAGACTTTATTTTTTTTACAGGTGACACAGACTTTTCCTGAATAAATTTACGTTTCAACGGTCTGTTAACAGGATTAAATGGTGGTCTATTAAATGGTGGTCTATTACGGATTGGTGAACGTGGTGGAATGTATCTGTTGTGGTTGTAAACGGGACGGACATTTTGATGAGAATAACTACGGCGGACTGCAATTTCTATTTTCTCCATTTGATCATGGTTGCGTTTTAGCTGATTCGATATTTCCTTGAGATAATTATTTGTTTTCTGTCCAACTTTAATAAGCACTTCTAAAACTGATGTAGGGTAATCCGAGGAAGTTTGTTGTAAATCAAAATTTTCGGACGTTTCCAAAAGTTGGTGGCGCAGATCCAGTTCTATGTCATTGTCAGGTGGAGGAATGGGAATATCAGGAAGCACAGGTCTTGGAGTAATATATGGAGGTGAACGTAGAGGTTCTGGCAGTGAAGGCATAACATCTTCAGATAAAGCAATAAGTTGATCAGCAATGTTATCCAAAGCAATCCTAGGCGGAGAGTATGAAACAGTAGGAGGAACCACAGGTTGAATTAGTTTCAGTGTGGAAGAAGCAACCACGGCAGTTGACTTCTTACACTTAGAAAACCAATGAGCATTGGATTCAGCTGCCTCCCAGCGTTTCAGATCCCTCTCAGGATCAACTTTCCTGAAGTTTTCATTTTCTATAAGATGTTGGTCATCGGACCCTAAATAATTACCATCTTTCATAAATTCTTCTTTGAGTGCATTGTGGGGCTTGTAAAAGGAACCATGCCTCTTTATTAATTGAAAATCATGGCTATGGAAGCTGCAAATATTACAATGATATTGTGCCTCGTGAGCGGTGACATGCTTGGTTCTAAAGTGTTTTAATGCTGTTTTCCTCTCTCCCAGGAAGTCACATATGGTGCACTGGTACACCCTACCTCTATCAGGCTTTACTATTTTATCCATATCTGGAAAATATAGATGACACTATGGTAAGTATATTTGTCATATATCATGTATATATATTTTATTTTACATAAGTGAATGGATTGAACACCTGTGGCTGCTGGGCAATATTTCTACTGGGTACAAGATTTAAGTACAGTACTGATATAAATTTGCACAAAAGGAAAACACATTTATGCAATAATTCATTTATGGCTTATTTTTCAGTAATTTCTCAATCCATTTTGGGGTACTATCAGCGAGATATGGTTTAAGTTTGTCATGGTTGACCACTTTTGAGTTTCCAAGACCATTAACTTGTATTTGATAGTTAATGTCATTCATTTTCTTTGTAATTAAACATGGTCCAATATACATGGGTTGTAACTTGGGACTAATTCCTTGACGTCGCATCTCGTCTAGATACCAAACCTTATCATATACATGATATGGTGTAAAATTTACTTTATTATTATAAAAATCTTTTCTGCGTTTTGCACTTATAGACAAATTCCGTCGGGCAACTTCATGGGCTTTCTGTAGTCTTTCCCTGATTTGTAGTGCATGTCCACCCCAATTCATGGGAATGTCACTTTCTCCGTTCAAAGGAGCACCTCCTTTGATAACTTGTATAGGTAATCTCACTTCTCTGCCAAGCAGTAGAAGATTTGGTGTCAGTCCAGTGGACTCGTGTGGTGTAGCCCTATAAGCACCAGCCAAACATCCAAGATTCAAGTCCCACCCAGTCTGTTCACCTCTTAAGAATGATTTAATCATGGACAACAGGCTGCGATTGAAACGTTCAATCTGTCCATTACCTTTAGGATTTCTGGGATGGTCTTTCTTATCTCCAAAAGTTGACATAATTCTTGGAATATATCGCTTTCAAAATTGCGTCCTTGGTCTGAGTGTATTGACAAGGGACAACCATATCGACAAATAACTTCATTCAAAATGACATTAGCACATGTTTCAGCTGTTTGGTTGGGCACTGGAAAGACTTCTATCCATTTAGTAAAGTAATCTGTGACGCCGAGAATATATCTGTTCCCTCTAGGTGTAACAGGAAGTGGACCTAATATATCTGTAGCAAGACGATCCCATGGTGCACCAGTTGGCATACTCCCAAGTGGAGCCTTGAATGTCTTCTGTGGGGGTTTAATAGATGCACAGATCTCACACTTACTGATCCAAATGCGAATGTCTTCTCGCATTTCGAACCAATAAAATCTCTGTTTTATTTTTTCCTTGGTTTTCTTATTCCCTAAATGCCCAGATACAATAGAATTATGCATCTGTTTTAGGACATCTTCCTTCATCTTTCTAGGGGTCAATAACTGGTAGTAATGACCTGTGTCGTCATGTTTATGAAATTCCTTATACAAAAGACCGTCTATTATTTTTAGAGATCCCCATAAAAACCAATAATGTCTGGTAGCTGGGCTGTTTGTTTCTATTTCCTTTCTGTCTGGTCTAGTCTCTTGTTTCTGCCATTGACGAATGGGTCCTATGTCTTCGTCTTTTTCTTGCATAGACTGCAAATTCATCCGAGTATATCCAGCTGGCCAAATGGTCCAGTTGTCTTTTTCTTTCTGATTTCTAGTCTTGATTATATTAACAAGGTCAGATTCTTTTTCATTCGAATCTTGAACATTATAACATGGTAATGAACTTGACATATTCTCTGCTCTTTGCATACATTTGGCGCAAGGGCCACATTTTAAATATTCTAAATTGTCAGTTTGTGGACAGTCACATTCTCTAGGGTTTAGACATCTTGACATTGCATCTGCATTACCATGTTTGTTACCAGGACGATACTCAACAGTAAAGTCAAAGGCGGATAGGATTTCAACCCACCGTGCAATCCTTCCTTTTGGCTCTTTTAAACTAAAAAGCCAGATCAATGCTTGGTGATCTGTCCTGACAGTAAATGTTCTACCTAACAAATACTGTCGATAATATTCAATAAAATAACGGACAGCTAACAACTCCTTATCCGTGATGCAGTAATTTCCTTCTGCTTGGTTAAGGGTACGACTACCATAGGCAATTACTCTAAGGTGTCCGTCTTGAATTTGACTCAAAACAGCACCAATAGCTGTGTCACAGGCATCAGTATCAAGTATAAAATCTCCTGTATCTCTAGGATATGCCATTAGTTCAGGACTTACAAATGCTTGTTTTAACTTATCAAAAGCTTGTTGACAAGAATCTGACCACAGAAATTTATTTGATTTCTTAGTCAGTTCTGTTAAGGGTTTCACCAACAGAGAAAAATCCCTTATAAAACGGCGGTAATAACTTCCTAAGCCCAATATTTGGCGTACTTCTGACACATTTGTAGGGATTGGCCAAGAAAGTATTTTGGCAACATTATCAGGATTTGGTCTGATTCCTTTTTGCGAAACAACATGGCCCAAAAAGGCGACTTCAGATTTTAACAGGTGGCATTTCTCAGGTTTCAACTTAAGACCAGCATCAGAAATCCTCTGAAGAACCGTCTCAATCCTCTGAATATGTTCAGAAAAATTTGAACCAAAAACTATTATGTCATCCAAATAGATCAGACAAATCTGCCATTGTAATCCATTAAGGACTAATTCCATTAAGCGTTGACAAGTTGGGGGTCCGTTACACATACCCATTGGGAGTGTAAGATATTCATATAAACCATACTTGGTGACAAAGGCTGTTTTTGGAACATCCTTAGTGGAAACAGGAATTTGGTGAAAACTACTAGTTAAATCAAACGTACTGAATAGAACGGCTCCTGAGACAGTATCCAAACAATCCTGAATTCTGGGCAGGGGAAAAGCATCTTTCTTGGTTACAGAATTAAGTTTTCTGTAATCTACACATGGTCTAACTGTCCCATTCTTCTTCATTACTAATAATAAAGGACTGGACCATGGAGAGGTGGACTTTCGAATAATCCCCTGTTTCTGCATCTTATCAATAAGATTCTTTTCTTCATTGGCATAAGCCATTGGCACCCTACGAGGAGGCTGTTTTATCGGTTTAGCATCTCCAGTGTCAATGTGGTGTTCTACTAATGTTGTTCGACCAAGATCTATCTCATCTTTGGAGAAGGTATTTGAGAACTTTTGAAAAAGTTCAGCCATAATTTGGCTTTCTTCAGGTGAACATTCTTCTGTCGATTTCTGGAACAAGTCTTGCAAATGTGGTTGAACTATTCCACTTTTACCTCCATCTGCCGTTCCTTTCTTTGAAATATTCCTAATAATTCCAGTATTAGTTTCCCATTGAACAGGGTTACTCTTTTCCTGTTCTTTTAAACGTCTCACTTGATTGAAATTATTAATTTCTGTCATATCTTCAAATTCTATTAACATTTTGGGCTCATTTACAAGTTTTTCTGCTTCCCCTATGATTGTGTCTTGTGATATTGTAACTTTCTTATTAAAAGGGTTCAGGATACGTACTTTATTAGTAACATCTTGACTAATGTCTACCAAAGTAGGGGCCATAACAACAGGAAACTTTTGAAGAAAATCTTTCACAGGTTCTAATAATAAATCAGAAACAATATCTGGACTGTCATCGTCATATCTGTCAACAAAAACATCAACTAAAATTTCACAAGAAGGGGGTATTTCATAATTATCAGCAAGACGTACTTTTCTGACTTTTTCAGGTTGGCCAATTTGGGTACAGTGGATACAGGAACCACCTAGCAGCATAATTCCGTCGCTTAATCTAAGATCAGCGGGTCCCCATTCTGCCTTCATTAGTACATCAAGACCTAATAAAGCTTCATCCTCAATATCTGCAACTATTAACTCAATATCAAAATTCAAGTCTCCTAACTGAATATCAAAAATGGCCTTCCCTAACTCCTGTAGGGGCTTACCATCTGCACTAGCTAGGGTATTGGACTTTTTCAAATAGGGTTTCTTGGACTCCGGAATTTTACTAAAAGCCTGTCTAGATAACACTGTCCTAGCAGCACCCGTATCAACAGTAAAATTTATTTCCGATCCTTGAACTTGTCCCATGACATAAACTCCATCACTTCTAAGAACTTGACGTCCAATAACATCACAACTAGGCAATTTTTGTTCAGTTCCGTCGTCACGGTTAGAACAAGTAATGTCTTTCCCAACCTGGGAAATACAAGGTTTCACTATTGAATCAAATTGAACATTTTCAATTTCACTAAATTCACAATTTTCTAAATTTGTCGAATTAGAGCTGCTAGTTGGGGCCTGCACATCATCTATTTCCAATGTTTGACCTTCTTGAAAATAATGGGTCTGCTCTCGGCCATCAGAGTTGACCCTATCTAGTTTAAACTAAAACCTGGGGCATGACAAGAACCTCTGTTGGGGCTAGGAGCAATACAAACATTTGTATTGGATTTTTGTACTGGACTATCTTCTTTCCATATCTTGGGCATGGACTCTTGTGTCTGTCTAGACTCATGTCCTTCAAATGGTCTGTCTGATTGTCTGTTAGCCCTATAACTATCGGGTTGTCTATTTGGGTTACTGTAGCAACTTCGTGCAAAATGACCTGGCTGGCCGCAATAATAGCAGAGCATAGAGTTCCTTTGTTGCGGAAATTTATTGTCCCCCATACTGGCCTTTGGAGTTCTGTTATTTCTGTCTATGTTAACAGAATAATTTTTACCAAAGTTCTGCCTTCCTTCATAATTTGTGTCATGTCGATTCAATTTCTCAAACATTTCTTGGCATATCTGTTGGATTTCATTTCTACTAACGGATAAAAAGTCTTGAGGGGTCCCATTTCTGTACTCTGGTTTTGGAGGTACATTCGCGGGAGGCTTCCGGCCATTTAATTTCCCTGTTTTGTCTGTCTGTCTTGGCTCTTCAGTCGTGTTTCTCTTTACTTGTCTCACCCGTTTATTTCGACCATTATAATAGATGTCCTCAGTTTTGGGATAACTTGTTGCCTCAATATATGCAATAACTTCCTGGACAGCTTCCTCAATAGTTTTAGGATCTTTGTTAAGCTCAATGTGGACTCTGGCCTTATTGTCCTCCAAACCCATTAGAAATCTCTGTAACAGATCTTCCTGTCTAATAATTGATGCTCTATGGGCATACGCCTTATCATAAATGTGCTTTAATTCTGCTGCGTACATTTCTGGGGTTTCCCCGGCTCTCTGGTTTCTACGATTGAACAAGACCTTGTAATTCTTTCTACTTTCATAAACACCAAACCTATTGCCTAATTCCTTGACAAGCCTTGTATAACTGAGTAATGTCCTTCCCTGCAACTGGTCAAATGTAAAATCTCCAGCTGCACCTTGCAATCTGGGAAGCAATTCTTGAAGTTTTCTGTTCTCATTCCACTGTTGAAGGTGGCTCACAGCTTCAAATCTGTTGATCCAGACTTCCCATTTTTCTTTACCAGTAAACGCTGGTAGTTTAGCAACAGTGTTGCCGTCGCTTCTGCTGCGTCTGGGCTCAACTATGCGACTAGTACAGATACTGTCATCATCAGACTCACAAGTGCTTATTTCTTCTGATGATGATAAAGAGTTATCATGAAGCAGACCCGAAATGGTTCTTCTGGGTATATTGTTGGAACTGCTGGACTTCTGTTCTCTAACTGTGGCATTATGGGACTGGTTGGCAGTTTTTGATGCCTTCTTCTTTACAAATTTATTCTCTGGGATGGGTGTGCCTTTTAGTCCAGCAAAAGCTGACTGTATAGCTGATACAACCTGTGTTGTCATTTCTTGAAATGCATTTTCCATTACCCCATACAGTCCCTCATGATCACCTTGTGGAGCTTTCTCAATAATTTCAGGCATACTATCTGCTTGTACATCTGGTCTTCTATACCTAAGAGTTGTTGGTCTTCTAGGAGAGGCAGTAGTTCTGTCAGAAAGTTTATAAGTCTTTTTCATTCTTGGTCTTAGGGTCATGGTCATTTCATCATTATCATCATAATATTTGGCCTCTGCTGTAGCCTTACTTGTAGTTGGGCGTAAGGTCATTTCCTCATTGTCGTCAGAATATTTGGCCTCTGCTGTAGCCTTACTTGTAGTTGGACGTAAGGTCATTTCCTCATTATCAGTGTCATCTTCTGTATTCACAGTCTCATAAGCTTCACTGTCTTCAGTGGTGGCGACATTGGTCTCCATATCGTCTTGTTTCTTAGCTGAACTAAACGTTCTCTTTTTGACCATTTTGACGGTATTCACTTTTGTTCGTATCACTGGATCTACTAGATTAGCTAGCAGATCCCGCCGAGGATGCCAAATTATGTAACGTGCTAGGGTTGGTGAATACTGAGCAAAATGTGAAAGACGTTCTTATTCCAGGATGTCAAATTTATGTAATGTATCTTTCTCTGTCTTATGTTCTTTTGACCTTCCGAGACCAAACAAGGAGGAACACTAGTGACAATAATCACAGTGAAATGAACAAGATTAGACAACTAACCCTGAAGTTTGTTGAAATTGATTTGTGCTTGACACTCAGTTTAAATCATGTGAATAAAGTTTACCATTACAAAAACATGTATTAATAATTGGGCATCTAACAGGGTCAAGGGGAAGATAATCTGCCAAAAGATTAATTAACTCTGCACAGAATATCAAACACAACACAAAATAAAGGGCTGAGGGGAAATAAAACTATTCTCACGATCAAGTCTGTGTGTTGTACTCGGTATATACACAGCTTCTCTTGCGCGTTCAACGGAATAGATAACCAAGATGGAGGATAAACACTCCAACAATTATGGTTAATTTGCACATTCAACGTCACTTGAGAAGTGAGATTTGGAGGATATTGGTAACACAGACTCTCTCACGAGAACAGGAACTAAACCAGAATAATCAACAACAGGTCAAGCAATATTGGAGATATCTGTTAAAGAATGAAGATAATAATGTGAGCAAATATTTTATTACTTTTGTCATGTCAATTTCTTCACAATTCAATTTGTTTCACATCAATTTACAACAGATTTTTAATTATTCAATATTCTGAGGTTAAATACTATTTGTTTTCTATAACTTTGGGTATTTGTTTTGCCACGGTGTTCAACCATTGTTACTAACACTAATTATTGTTTACTATTGTTAACTAACACATTTATGTTCACTAACACAATTGTTTTAATTGTATTAAATGGAATATTTATTAAAAATACTGGATTTCTGGAAATCACAGGAACCCAGAAAATGTTTGTTACCTACTTTTATCTATTTTATTTGCACCTAATCCCTATTCCTATAGCCTATCTAAAGAAATGAAAACTATTTCTCTACAAAGACATGAAATCTATGTCATCGTAGGGTCCTAAACAAGCAAATGAAAAATGAATAACTTTACTAGGATTTACAGGAAATCACAGTAAATCCTGATTCCTAATGTCCAGTCCCTATAAGGTCCTATCTCCTACAACGTGAATAAGAGGAGGGGAATGGGAAGGGCATAAACTTTATTAATGGATAACATAGCAAAAGGGATTCCTTAACACAAATGCAAAAAAATACTATCTGACTAAATAAAAATATTCAGTATACCAGATAAACTCTGACCTGAGCTTGAACTAACATGGCCCAGAAAAGTCAGGAAAATACTTAAAATGAATGAAATTTGGCAACTGAACCAAGACAACTTAAGTTCAGTTGATAAAGTCCAATAGTGTTGAAAACCTAATTAACAAATAATTTAGCAACAAGACTAAGATAACATTAGTCTGTTGAAAATGCCAAATTCTAAAGAATTGTGAATTGATTCAAATAATGAGTATGCACTCTGAATCTAGAAACTAACCAAGTCTCAGGTATACTGGTAGAATCCACAGGTAGCACTCAACTGGCAAAACCAACTGGTAGATAACTGGCAGGAACGTAAAATTGAAATAACTGACAGGCGGAACCTTTGTAAACTGAGGATGGAACAGAACCCTAGAACGCGGAGAAAATCCTTTATATATGAGCCAGTCCCGATGACCTATCGGTATTGTCCTAACAACAATCGGGAATGACCTATCAACGATCGGGGATGTGGGGATTTGTCGGGGAAACTATCGGGGAATGCAGAAACGTAACTCTAATGGACCAAAAAGTAATCCCCGATGAAGCGAATAAAAATAAACAAAAGTGGAATGTCAATAAAATAACATCTTTACGGAATACAAAAATCATTTAGCTTCATATTTCAATGAAAATCTCAAACTTTTTAATTCAATAAATAAGTTTATTTTCTGTCACAAGCGTTGCATATTCTTACACACATAAAATCGTTTCCAATGACTCCAGACATCAAGCGCCGAAATGATATTGATTGACCGAGATACACAAGGTCACACACAAGTGTTAAATAATTTGCATAACACAACAACATGGCGAAACTCGATGTCGAAGAGTGGCAGACTCTAATAACACAGCGTAAAATAACGCTAATTAATATGATTGAACACCGGGAAAACGATTAGAATAATAAGGTGAGGACTCCGGAAAACTGCCAAAGTTGATAAAAATAGATGACATGTCCAAAGGTGAAATTAAATCGCCAAAGCTTTGACCAGAAGGTCAATCAAAAATAACACGTGGTAGGCACAGTTAACAAATTTTCGATTCTTTACAATACTATAAACAAACAGCATGCTTATATAAATCTGTGTCCTGTAATATACTATAAACAAACAGCATGCTTATATAAATCTGTGTCCTGTAATATACTATAAACAAACAGCATGCTTATATAAATCTGTGTCCTGTAATATACTATAAACAAACAGCATGCTTATATAAATCTGTGTCCTGCAATATACTATAAACAAACAGCATGCTTATATAAATCTGTGTCCTGTAATATACTATAAACAAACAGCATGCTTATATAAATCTGTGTCCTGCAATATACTATAAACAAACAGCATGCTTATATAAATCTGTGTCCTGTAATATACTACAAACAAACAGCATGCTTATATAAATCTGTGTCCTGTAATATACTATAAACAAACAGCATGCTTATATAAATCTGTGTCCTGCAATATACTATAAACAAACAGCATGCTTATATAAATCTGTGTCCTGTAATATACTATAAACAAACAGCATGCTTATATAAATCTGTGTCCTGCAATATACTATAAACAAACAGCATGCTTATATAAATCTGTGTCCTGTAATATACTATAAACAAACAGCATGCTTATATAAATCTGTGTCCTGCAATATACTATAAACAAACAGCTTGCTTATATAAATCTGTGTCCTGTAATATACTATAAACAAACAGCTTGCTTATATAAATCTGTGTCCTGCAATATACTATAAACAAACAGCATGCTTATATAAATCTGTGTCCTGCAATATACTATAAACAAACAGCATGCTTATATAAATCTGTGTCCTGTAATATACTATAAACAAACAGCATGCTTATATAAATCTGTGTCCTGCAATATACTATAAACAAACAGCATGCTTATATAAATCTGTGTCCTGTAATATACTATAAACAAACAGCTTGCTTATATAAATCTGTGTCCTGTAATATACTATAAACAAACAGCATGCTTATATAAATCTGTGTCCTGTAATATACTATAAACAAACAGCATGCTTATATAAATCTGTGTCCTGCAATATACTATAAACAAACAGCATGCTTATATGAATCTGTGTCCTGTAATATACTATAAACAAACAGCATGCTTATATAAATCTGTGTCCTGTAATATACTATAAACAAACAGCTTGCTTATATAAATCTGTGTCCTGTAATATACTATAAACAAACAGCATGCTTATATAAATCTGTGTCCTGCAATATACTATAAACAAACAGCATGCTTATATAAATTTGTGTCCTGCAATATACTATAAACAAACAGCATGCTTATATAAATCTGTGTCCTGCAATATACTATAAACAAACAGCATGCTTATATAAATCTGTGTCCTGTAATATACTATAAACAAACAGCATGCTTATATAAATCTGTGTCCTGCAATATACTATAAACAAACAGCATGCTTATATAAATCTGTGTCCTGTAATATACTATAAACAAACAGCATGCTTATATAAATCTGTGTCCTGCAATATACTATAAACAAACAGCATGCTTATATAAATCTGTGTCCTGCAATATACTATAAACAAACAGCATGCTTATATAAATCTGTGTCCTGTAATATACTATAAACAAACAGCATGCTTATATAAATCTGTGTCCTGCAATATACTATAAACAAACAGCATGCTTATATGAATCTGTGTCCTGTAATATACTATAAACAAACAGCATGCTTATATAAATCTGTGTCCTGTAATATACTATAAACAAACAGCTTGCTTATATAAATCTGTGTCCTGTAATATACTATAAACAAACAGCATGCTTATATAAATCTGTGTCCTGCAATATACTATAAACAAACAGCATGCTTATATAAATTTGTGTCCTGCAATATACTATAAACAAACAGCATGCTTATATAAATCTGTGTCCTGCAATATACTATAAACAAACAGCATGCTTATATAAATCTGTGTCCTGTAATCTACTATAAACAAACAGCATGCTTATATAAATCTGTGTCCTGCAATATACTATAAACAAACAGCATGCTTATATAAATCTGTGTCCTGTAATATACTATAAACAAACAGCATGCTTATATAAATCTGTGTCCTGCAATATACTATAAACAAACAGCATGCTTATATAAATCTGTGTCCTGTAATATACTATAAACAAACAGCATGCTTATATAAATCTGTGTCCTGTAATATACTATAAACAAACAGCATGCTTATATAAATCTGTGTCCTGCAATATACTATAAACAAACAGCTTGCTTATATAAATCTGTGTCCTGTAATATACTATAAACAAACAGCATGCTTATATAAATCTGTGTCCTGCAATATACTATAAACAAACAGCATGCTTATATAAATCTGTGTCCTGTAATATACTATAAACAAACAGCATGCTTATATAAATCTGTGTCCTGCAATATACTATAAACAAACAGCATGCTTATATAAATCTGTGTCCTGTAATATACTACAAACAAACAGCATGCTTATATAAATCTGTGTCCTGTAATATACTATAAACAAACAGCATGCTTATATAAATCTGTGTCCTGTAATATACTATAAACAAACAGCATGCTTATATAAATCTGTGTCCTGTAATATACTATAAACAAACAGCTTGCTTATATAAATCTGTGTCCTGCAATATACTATAAACAAACAGCATGCTTATATAAATCTGTGTCCTGTAATATACTATAAACAAACAGCATGCTTATATAAATCTGTGTCCTGCAATATACTATAAACAAACAGCATGCTTATATAAATCTGTGTCCTGTAATATACTATAAACAAACAGCATGCTTATATAAATCTGTGTCCTGCAATATACTATAAACAAACAGCATGCTTATATAAATCTGTGTCCTGTAATATACTATAAACAAACAGCATGCTTATATAAATCTGTGTCCTGCAATATACTATAAACAAACAACTTGCTTATATAAATCTGTGTCCTGTAATATACTATAAACAAACAGCTTGCTTATATAAATCTGTGTCCTGCAATATACTATAAACAAACAGCATGCTTATATAAATCTGTGTCCTGCAATATACTATAAACAAACAGCATGCTTATATGAATCTGTGTCCTGTAATATACTATAAACAAACAGCATGCTTATATAAATCTGTGTCCTGTAATATACTATAAACAAACAGCTTGCTTATATAAATCTGTGTCCTGTAATATACTATAAACAAACAGCATGCTTATATAAATCTGTGTCCTGCAATATACTATAAACAAACAGCATGCTTATATAAATTTGTGTCCTGCAATATACTATAAACAAACAGCATGCTTATATAAATCTGTGTCCTGTAATATACTATAAACAAACAGCATGCTTATATAAATCTGTGTCCTGCAATATACTATAAACAAACAGCATGCTTATATAAATCTGTGTCCTGTAATATACTATAAACAAACAGCATGCTTATATAAATCTGTGTCCTGCAATATACTATAAACAAACAGCTTGCTTATATAAATCTGTGTCCTGTAATATACTATAAACAAACAGCTTGCTTATATAAATCTGTGTCCTGCAATATACTATAAACAAACAGCATGCTTATATAAATCTGTGTCCTGCAATATACTATAAACAAACAGCATGCTTCTATAAATCTGTGTCCTGTAATATACTATAAACAAACAGCATGCTTATATAAATCTGTGTCCTGCAATATACTATAAACAAACAGCATGCTTATATAAATCTGTGTCCTGTAATATACTATAAACAAACAGCATGCTTATATAAATCTGTGTCCTGTAATATACTATAAACAAACAGCATGCTTATATAAATCTGTGTCCTGCAATATACTATAAACAAACAGCATGCTTATATAAATCTGTGTCCTGTAATATACTATAAACAAACAGCATGCTTATATAAATCTGTGTCCTGCAATATACTATAAACAAACAGCATGCTTATATAAATCTGTGTCCTGTAATATACTATAAACAAACAGCATGCTTATATAAATCTGTGTCCTGTAATATACTATAAACAAACAGCATGCTTATATAAATCTGTGTCCTGTAATATACTATAAACAAACAGCATGCTTATATAAATCTGTGTCCTGTAATATACTATAAACAAACAGCATGCTTATATAAATCTGTGTCCTGCAATATACTATAAACAAACAGCATGCTTATATAAATCTGTGTCCTGTAATATACTATAAACAAACAGCATGCTTATATAAATCTGTGTCCTGTAATATACTATAAACAAACAGCATGCTTATATAAATCTGTGTCCTGTAATATACTATAAACAAACAGCATGCTTATATAAATCTGTGTCCTGCAATATACTATAAACAAACAGCATGCTTATATAAATCTGTGTCCTGTAATATACTATAAACAAACAGCATGCTTATATAAATCTGTGTCCTGCAATATACTATAAACAAACAGCATGCTTATATAAATCTGTGTCCTGTAATATACTACAAACAAACAGCATGCTTATATAAATCTGTGTCCTGTAATATACTATAAACAAACAGCATGCTTATATAAATCTGTGTCCTGCAATATACTATAAACAAACAGCATGCTTATATAAATCTGTGTCCTGTAATATACTATAAACAAACAGCATGCTTATATAAATCTGTGTCCTGCAATATACTATAAACAAACAGCATGCTTATATAAATCTGTGTCCTGTAATATACTATAAACAAACAGCATGCTTATATAAATCTGTGTCCTGCAATATACTATAAACAAACAGCTTGCTTATATAAATCTGTGTCCTGTAATATACTATAAACAAACAGCTTGCTTATATAAATCTGTGTCCTGCAATATACTATAAACAAACAGCATGCTTATATAAATCTGTGTCCTGCAATATACTATAAACAAACAGCATGCTTATATAAATCTGTGTCCTGTAATATACTATAAACAAACAGCATGCTTATATAAATCTGTGTCCTGCAATATACTATAAACAAACAGCATGCTTATATAAATCTGTGTCCTGTAATATACTATAAACAAACAGCTTGCTTATATAAATCTGTGTCCTGTAATATACTATAAACAAACAGCATGCTTATATAAATCTGTGTCCTGTAATATACTATAAACAAACAGCATGCTTATATAAATCTGTGTCCTGCAATATACTATAAACAAACAGCATGCTTATATGAATCTGTGTCCTGTAATATACTATAAACAAACAGCATGCTTATATAAATCTGTGTCCTGTAATATACTATAAACAAACAGCTTGCTTATATAAATCTGTGTCCTGTAATATACTATAAACAAACAGCATGCTTATATAAATCTGTGTCCTGCAATATACTATAAACAAACAGCATGCTTATATAAATTTGTGTCCTGCAATATACTATAAACAAACAGCATGCTTATATAAATCTGTGTCCTGCAATATACTATAAACAAACAGCATGCTTATATAAATCTGTGTCCTGTAATATACTATAAACAAACAGCATGCTTATATAAATCTGTGTCCTGCAATATACTATAAACAAACAGCATGCTTATATAAATCTGTGTCCTGTAATATACTATAAACAAACAGCATGCTTATATAAATCTGTGTCCTGCAATATACTATAAACAAACAGCATGCTTATATAAATCTGTGTCCTGTAATATACTATAAACAAACAGCATGCTTATATAAATCTGTGTCCTGTAATATACTATAAACAAACAGCATGCTTATATAAATCTGTGTCCTGCAATATACTATAAACAAACAGCATGCTTATATGAATCTGTGTCCTGTAATATACTATAAACAAACAGCATGCTTATATAAATCTGTGTCCTGTAATATACTATAAACAAACAGCTTGCTTATATAAATCTGTGTCCTGTAATATACTATAAACAAACAGCATGCTTATATAAATCTGTGTCCTGCAATATACTATAAACAAACAGCATGCTTATATAAATTTGTGTCCTGCAATATACTATAAACAAACAGCATGCTTATATAAATCTGTGTCCTGCAATATACTATAAACAAACAGCATGCTTATATAAATCTGTGTCCTGTAATCTACTATAAACAAACAGCATGCTTATATAAATCTGTGTCCTGCAATATACTATAAACAAACAGCATGCTTATATAAATCTGTGTCCTGTAATATACTATAAACAAACAGCATGCTTATATAAATCTGTGTCCTGCAATATACTATAAACAAACAGCATGCTTATATAAATCTGTGTCCTGTAATATACTATAAACAAACAGCATGCTTATATAAATCTGTGTCCTGTAATATACTATAAACAAACAGCATGCTTATATAAATCTGTGTCCTGTAATATACTATAAACAAACAGCATGCTTATATAAATCTGTGTCCTGTAATATACTATAAACAAACAGCATGCTTATATAAATCTGTGTCCTGCAATATACTATAAACAAACAGCATGCTTATATAAATCTGTGTCCTGTAATATACTATAAACAAACAGCATGCTTATATAAATCTGTGTCCTGTAATATACTATAAACAAACAGCATGCTTATATAAATCTGTGTCCTGTAATATACTATAAACAAACAGCATGCTTATATAAATCTGTGTCCTGCAATATACTATAAACAAACAGCATGCTTATATAAATCTGTGTCCTGTAATATACTATAAACAAACAGCATGCTTATATAAATCTGTGTCCTGCAATATACTATAAACAAACAGCATGCTTATATAAATCTGTGTCCTGTAATATACTACAAACAAACAGCATGCTTATATAAATCTGTGTCCTGTAATATACTATAAACAAACAGCATGCTTATATAAATCTGTGTCCTGCAATATACTATAAACAAACAGCATGCTTATATAAATCTGTGTCCTGTAATATACTATAAACAAACAGCATGCTTATATAAATCTGTGTCCTGCAATATACTATAAACAAACAGCATGCTTATATAAATCTGTGTCCTGTAATATACTATAAACAAACAGCATGCTTATATAAATCTGTGTCCTGCAATATACTATAAACAAACAGCTTGCTTATATAAATCTGTGTCCTGTAATATACTATAAACAAACAGCTTGCTTATATAAATCTGTGTCCTGTAATATACTATAAACAAACAGCATGCTTATATAAATCTGTGTCCTGTAATATACTATAAACAAACAGCATGCTTATATAAATCTGTGTCCTGCAATATACTATAAACAAACAGCATGCTTATATGAATCTGTGTCCTGTAATATACTATAAACAAACAGCATGCTTATATAAATCTGTGTCCTGTAATATACTATAAACAAACAGCTTGCTTATATAAATCTGTGTCCTGTAATATACTATAAACAAACAGCATGCTTATATAAATCTGTGTCCTGCAATATACTATAAACAAACAGCATGCTTATATAAATTTGTGTCCTGCAATATACTATAAACAAACAGCATGCTTATATAAATCTGTGTCCTGTAATATACTATAAACAAACAGCATGCTTATATAAATCTGTGTCCTGCAATATACTATAAACAAACAGCATGCTTATATAAATCTGTGTCCTGTAATATACTATAAACAAACAGCATGCTTATATAAATCTGTGTCCTGCAATATACTATAAACAAACAGCTTGCTTATATAAATCTGTGTCCTGTAATATACTATAAACAAACAGCTTGCTTATATAAATCTGTGTCCTGCAATATACTATAAACAAACAGCATGCTTATATAAATCTGTGTCCTGCAATATACTATAAACAAACAGCATGCTTATATAAATCTGTGTCCTGTAATATACTATAAACAAACAGCATGCTTATATAAATCTGTGTCCTGCAATATACTATAAACAAACAGCATGCTTATATAAATCTGTGTCCTGCAATATACTATAAACAAACAGCATGCTTATATAAATCTGTGTCCTGTAATATACTATAAACAAACAGCATGCTTATATAAATCTGTGTCCTGTAATATACTATAAACAAACAGCATGCTTATATAAATCTGTGTCCTGCAATATACTATAAACAAACAGCATGCTTATATGAATCTGTGTCCTGTAATATACTATAAACAAACAGCATGCTTATATAAATCTGTGTCCTGTATTTATACTATAAACAAACAGCTTGCTTATATAAATCTGTGTCCTGTAATATACTATAAACAAACAGCATGCTTATATAAATCTGTGTCCTGCAATATACTATAAACAAACAGCATGCTTATATAAATCTGTGTCCTGCAATATACTATAAACAAACAGCATGCTTATATAAATCTGTGTCCTGCAATATACTATAAATAAACAGCATGCTTATATAAATCTGTGTCCTGTAATATACTATAAACAAACAGCATGCTTATATAAATCTGTGTCCTGTAATATACTATAAACAAACAGCATGCTTATATAAATCTGTGTCCTGTAATATACTATAAACAAACAGCATGCTTATATAAATCTGTGTCCTGTAATATACTATAAACAAACAGCATGCTTATATAAATCTGTGTCCTGCAATATACTATAAACAAACAGCATGCTTATATAAATCTGTGTCCTGTAATATACTATAAACAAACAGCATGCTTATATAAATCTGTGTCCTGTAATATACTATAAACAAACAGCATGCTTATATAAATCTGTGTCCTGTAATATACTATAAACAAACAGCATGCTTATATAAATCTGTGTCCTGCAATATACTATAAACAAACAGCATGCTTATATAAATCTGTGTCCTGTAATATACTATAAACAAACAGCATGCTTATATAAATCTGTGTCCTGCAATATACTATAAACAAACAGCATGCTTATATAAATCTGTGTCCTGTAATATACTACAAACAAACAGCATGCTTATATAAATCTGTGTCCTGTAATATACTATAAACAAACAGCATGCTTATATAAATCTGTGTCCTGCAATATACTATAAACAAACAGCATGCTTATATAAATCTGTGTCCTGTAATATACTATAAACAAACAGCATGCTTATATAAATCTGTGTCCTGTAATATACTATAAACAAACAGCATGCTTATATAAATCTGTGTCCTGCAATATACTATAAACAAACAGCATGCTTATATAAATCTGTGTCCTGTAATATACTATAAACAAACAGCATGCTTATATAAATCTGTGTCCTGCAATATACTATAAACAAACAGCATGCTTATATAAATCTGTGTCCTGTAATATACTATAAACAAACAGCATGCTTATATAAATATGTGTCCTGCAATATACTATAAACAAACAGCTTGCTTATATAAATCTGTGTCCTGTAATATACTATAAACAAACAGCATGCTTATATAAATCTGTGTCCTGCAATATACTATAAACAAACAGCATGCTTATATAAATCTGTGTCCTGCAATATACTATAAACAAACAGCATGCTTATATAAATCTGTGTCCTGTAATATACTATAAACAAACAGCATGCTTATATAAATCTGTGTCCTGCAATATACTATAAACAAACAGCATGCTTATATAAATCTGTGTCCTGTAATATACTATAAACAAACAGCATGCTTATATAAATCTGTGTCCTGTAATATACTATAAACAAACAGCATGCTTATATAAATCTGTGTCCTGTAATATACTATAAACAAACAGCATGCTTATATAAATCTGTGTCCTGTAATATACTATAAACAAACAGCATGCTTATATAAATCTGTGTCCTGTAATATACTATAAACAAACAGCATGCTTATATAAATCTGTGTCCTGTAATATACTATAAACAAACAGCATGCTTATATAAATCTGTGTCCTGTAATATACTACAAACCAACATGTAACAATTATTAGCATGAACAGCAGTGAGTGAGTGAGTGATTGTTGTTTAATGCCAACTCAGCAATTTTTCAGCTACATTATGGCGAGAACAAGTTAATTTTCAATGAGATGATGATGAGGTCCACTTTCTACTAGATCAACACGCTGAGTTGGATTTTTATAGTGTTAGCTCACTGAAACAACAGACCACGGGATAGACATGTCGCTCCACACACATTATCCTGATTCCGAGCCAACCACTCTTTGCTCTTTCATCTTAATTGTGCATGCTTAGCAGAGAAGCAACAAATACCAATTTTATAGTCTTTGGTTGGACCAAACCGGGGCTCGAACCCACAACCTACAATACTCGAGGCGAGCACGCTAACCATTACACCAACAGCAAAAAATCCAGACTTGAAACATATTTAATGGGATTGCAGGGGATAAATAAATAATCTGTTAAAAAATAACCGATTTTTCATATTATGACCAATTTCATTTTTATGTGAAAACCAAACGAAACCAACCATGCAGTGACCTCGAAATGTTCATTTTAATAAAGTATATGGCTTTAATGAATTTGGATTATTCCGTGCAGTATTTTGCACCCTCTTTGACATGACTTTTTGACATGTTAACCTTTCACAGTGATTGTAATTTTATTTACAAATTACCAATTGATCTAAGCCTTGAGTCAATATCTAATCAAATTTTGTTAGGGTTATGGTATTAAATGCCACTTTCAACAATATTCCAGTTATCTTGTGGCAGTCAGTTTTATTGGTGGAGGAAACCGGAGTACCCGGAGAAAACCACCGACCTGTCGCAAGTCACTGACAAACTTTATCACATAATGTTGTATTGAGTACACCACGGCATGAGTGTGAATCAAATTGTAATTTACATTAACTCAAATCTTAAACTCATCTTTTGAATAATTATGTTTGTCTTCGTCAAAATAAACAAAAAAGATATAGGGAATTTCACAACCGTTCAGCTTAGTAAAATTTATGGTAATAAATACAAATATGAAAAGATTTTCTTACTTTGTACACTGTTTTTATTACTGATCCGTTTTTATCAAATTGGATTGCGTAAAATATGCAGGTACACCACTTATCTGGACCTCTACAATTGTTTGCTTTTTTCTTTGAATATAGCAAACATTCTATATTCATTAATAAAACAGACTGCTTCATATTTCTTTAAATAAAGAAATCATTACATTTCAAATTGTACACAGTGACTTGCGACATGTCAGTGGTTTTCTACGGATACTCCGGTTTTCTCCACCAATAAAACTGACCGCCAAGATATAACTGAAATATTGTTGAAAGTGGCGATAAACACCATAACACTAACCCTCTAATTGTACACTTAATGTATTCAAGAATAATATTCCTCGACAATCTTATATTACATGATACTTTCATCAGCGACATACGAAGAATGCTGTTAGATTTGACTGCATATTCATGTTTCCTGTACATATAAACCTGATCGCCACTTTGTAACTAATATTTTACTGAAAGTGGCCTTCAACAAACATTATACTGTATAAGTGGTTTTTTCACGGGAACAAAATTTCACGATTATCTTCCAAATTGCTGGAATTTTCACGATCTGGAGTTTTGATCAAAATCAAATTTTAGCAATAACTATTAAGGGTAACTAGATGAGACATTTAAAAGATAAAAGGGCTATTAACAAGATATGATTATAATGTAACGATTATGAAGTCTCCCAAACCGGCCACTGACACTATCTACCCACATATCAAATTTTGATTATATCGGACAATGTTGAATTTTTACCCCCCATTTTTATGCCGTGTTTTGGCAGCCATTTTGAAAATGGCAGACATCTTGAAAATTTTGAAAAATGCAGAATTGCTCCTCTAATGGTGACCTATCACTATGTCAAATTTTATATCTCTATCATTATCCAGTTAGAAGTTATCAACATTAATGTACGAAATTTCAAGTTTCCCATAGGATTCTATAGTAACCCCCACCCCCTTTGAACCCCCAAAAATATGGCTTTGACCCCCTTTACCACAAATCTGAAAACTTTAGGATCAACTAGAAACATATATCTATAACTCCACCAAGTTTCATGAAATTCTGTCCTGTAGTTCCTGAGATCTGCCGTGGACAAGTTCATGGTGCACGGAAAGAAAGGAGAATAATAAGAATAAGAATAAGAATAAGAATAATAATAATAAGAAGAAACGGAGCAAAAACAATAAGTCTTCAAACGTTGTTTGGGAGACTTAATTAGTTTGAGGTTGTAAAATAATTTACCTGTTTTTTTTCCACTATACGTATTCTTTCAGGAGGGATCTAGCCCATGATTTTAAAGTTTAATATCTCCTGTTATTTATTTTTTTCCTTCGTAAGATATTTAAAAAGAACAACTACTTTAATATAACTGTTAAAGTAAGTAGAACTCAACTCAATATTCATAACAATCTTACTAAGAGAGATAGATCTTGTACATTTGTTTAAGAGAATAAAGATATTTACAAGAAAAGGATGTACATTTACGCAAACTCTTTTTTTCGCTGATCGATGGCTATCGCGAATAAAGCAAAAATTAGGTATCCATGAAAAAACACTTAATACAGTATATAATTCTAATCATACCTTTCAGTGATTCTTTTTCTGTCGCAGTGAATGTCGGTAATCGGTTGTTATCAATATTTGATTTCATTATATCTGGATAGTCACCGTTGCCAAATATAGGATTTGCAAACCAATCAAAATCAAATGCGATTGCTCTTTCCGAGGCATCCCAATCACCTGGACTATACTTTCTTAATGGCTCGTACCATGCTGCTTCCAACGTAATCCCGATTTTTCCTAAAATAATTTGACAAAAAAATTACACAAGATCATTCATCTTTAAATAAATTCCTAAGATGACTTATGATAACTACGAGCTTGTCCCCCTCTTATAAGGTCACCCCTTCTGCAATAAAAGAACTGGCATTATAAGAGGGGTGGTCTCTTTTTTTCGGGGCAATTTAGTATTATTAGTTAATTCATTCCTGAGAAATTTCTGTTTAATGTCAGAATGTTGTTAACGGTTCCCCTTGTGATTATCCGAAAAAAAGGCTGTGAAATGCAAGCATCTTGATGAATGGAAATTATAAAATAAAATTGACCAACTGTTCTAAGTGTGATCCTAAGAAATGTTAACTCTTCAAAAACTTGTCTGAAATATCATATTTTTTTTAAACATGTTAAAATGACATAGAAGTGAAAACACAAAAAATTATTTACCTTTCTGTGTTCTTCTAAATTTGGTGTCGTACGTTCTATAAGCTGCAGCATGAGCCCTCAGCATGTTATGTCCAGCAACATAGAGTTGATATCCATTCTGGTAATATTTTGCTGGTGGAATACTATTTTTCTCGTAACCATCAATAGCACAACCTTGTGGGTCATGAATAGTGACCCACATCTTAACCTGAAAGTAGAAATCTTTGCATTAACCATTTAGTCAATGTAAATCGTATCTACAAAAATTCATCTCAATCATTTTAAAAGAACTTTTTTCTAATTCCTATCTATTTGTATATTCATCTAATCAAGACATTTCCATGAACTCTGGTAATCCTATTTACAAAAATACTAGTCTTAGCAAAGGATGAGGTTTATGGTATTTAACGATACTTTCAAAAATATTTCAGTTATACTGTGGCAGTTTTGGTTTTTTTTAACAAAGTAGAAATTTTGACGAATCAAAAGATATATTATTTTCATAGTATTATTTCTTAAGACCTTTTTAATGTTTCGTTATGCCATATGCCATGGAAAAAAAAGGCATTTTAGCAGAAGGTCATGTTAAATGTGCTCCGAGATAAATTTTACAACTTTATATTTTGTTGTTTATTTGCAAAAACAACAAGAAAGGTGTGCATCACAAAATACACCCGTCTATATAAATTATCAAACGGTATAATGGTAATGACCCCAAAATAAATACGGTTCTTCCCCTTCCACAGGGGAATCGTGTGGCCAAGTTTGGTAAAGATCCAATATACAGAACTAAAGTTATCGTGCGGAAACGACCCTGTTGTCAAAAATTCTATTTATAGTAACGATGACCTTGACCTTTGACCTAATGACCCAAAATAAATAGGGTTCTTCCCCTACCACAGGGGAATCATGTGGCCAGGTTTGGTAAAGATCCGATATACAGAACTAAAGTTATTGTGCGGAAACCTGTGTGGACGCCCGCCCGCCCGCCATACCCAATCACATAATACGGCCCGTCTTGAGACGGGCGTATAAAAATTAAAATAAGGATTTTTGTTACTTTTGACTAACCCTATCTCCAAATTGTTGGAAACACAATTCGGCAAAATCGTTAAATAAGTTGACTGTGATGTTGTTTGTCCATCCACCAATGTTTATCACTTCTTGAGGTAGATCCCAGTAGTTAAGAGTAATAACAGGTTCAATCCTCGCATCAATTAGTGCATCTATCAGCTGATTATAATACAGAATTCCAGCCGTGTTCACAAAATTGGTGGTAACGTTCGGAAGGATTCTTGACCAAGATAGTGAAAATGTGTAATGGCTGACCTGAAATTGAAATTAAAAAAAGTGTATCTTACTGTTACTGATTGAAAACAAGCAACAGGTGGTTAAATTGTTTAAAGTTTGCTTCATAATATTATCAACATTTTTCAGACTGCAGTGAAACCTGTCTATAACGAACCTGCTTGAGACAAACTTTTGTGCTTGGAATAGACAGGTGTCTTGCTTATACAGGTTAAATTAACAAAGATTTCCTACATTGGGTCTTTATTTAATGTTTGGTTTATACAGGATTGCCCGCCGGAAGGTTCACATGTCCTATTGACCAACTTTTGAGTGCGCAATAGACAGACGTTCGGTTTATGCAGTTTAAATTAACAAATATTTCCTACAATTGACTTTATTTAAAGTTTGGATTCATACAGCAGGGATGACATGACCCTGGTTAGAAAATAAAATAACTGCAATCAATGAGAAATAGCTAAAACCATCTACACCCCCTTTCAAAATGGTCATTTTTTACCAGTTATGACCGTGTCCACTTTTGGAAACAATTTTCAGAGGAAAATAGCTGAAATCATCCCTGATACAGGATACCAGTTTATTCAGGGTATAGCTTAGACAGGTTTCCCTGTACCGATCCTTCATTCAGGGTCACTCAGTTAACAAAATGCTGCATAGGTATTAATAGGAACAGACTATAAAACTCATCTTACATTTAGTTCTTTTAGAATATTAACATCATCCATATATAAATGATAACTGTCGCTTGCAACGTCTGTAGTGTCGCCATTCTTCGCTCTCCCGTCATGAGTAAATTTGTCCCACATACTGACTCCTTTACCTATATAATGGAAAATAATTAACTTATCAGCTGAACAATCCTTTGCTAATCGTCCATATAACAAAGGAGAGAGTTGATTATGAATTTAACCGAATATTCTGATCATGTGTCTATTTTTTTTTTAACATATTGATGAAAAATCTTAAGCTAGAATTAAAATTGTGCCATATTTAACAAGAGATACTATGCCTTCCCCAACACATGATTTCACTCACTATTTGTGTCCGAGCTCGTGTTGTCTGTTCTAACTTTTCTTTTGTTTTACTTTGTGTCTTTGCTGTCTTTTTTTTGTAATCAGATTGTTCATTTGTCCGATTACCTCCAATATTCTGGTTTGGGTACTCTGAGTTCGCCTTGCGTGTCACTCTTGATAGCAAAATAATAATGAGGTATTTTTCATTTATATTAGAAAGCTTATAGTCACGAAAAATGAAAATTAATTCTTAAAGTTATCTTTCTCCCATCGTGGATGATATTGTACAATAATTGAATTTATATCATATTATTTACCTGTACAATCATTGGCTTTAACCACTAATGTGCAAGTTTTGATTTCCAACTACCTGTGCAATCAGGGCCTATCACCGCTAATGTTGTGAGTTCGAACCCCGCTCAGATAATACAACATTATAATATAAAGTTTATCAGTGACTTGCAACAGGTCTGTGGATTTCTCTGGGTCCTCCGGTTTCCTCCACCAATAAAACTGACCGCCATGATATTGCTGAAAAATTGTTGAAAGGGGCGTTAAACACCATAAACTAAATCAAACCAAACCCAAAATTGATATACTAAAATGAGTTACTTTCATTCTCATCACTTAATCTCACCATCAGAATCCCATCCACCTTCTATCTGATAGGCTGCAGTGTTTACTCCCCAGGCGAAGTCATCTGGAAATGAGCCATAATACATCTCATCTTCATACTCGTAGACAGGCATTCCTCCTGGTGCTGTGAAAGCACCTTGCAGAAATCCATGATCCCTTATTAGATTACGGTAAAATAACGCAGATAACTTTGGTACTCTGGTCCTATTAGGATCATTGAAGTCTATATAATGAAGCCCAAACTTTTCTACATAACCCATGCCCCATTCAAAATTATCCATCAAAGACCATGCAGTGTATCCTTTAACATTACACCCATCAAGTTTAGCAGCTGAAAAAAAATGAAATTTTGTAATGTGTTGACACTATTTTCAAAAATTGAATAAAAAAACTTTATGGAAGCCATAATGTGTTGTGAGTTTTATCATGGGTTGGAGGATATTTGTATTTTATCCCGAGCAGTAGCAAGTGATAAAATTTACTATTATCCTTCCAAAAAATCTCAAATTTTCAGGCCTACGATCATACAACTTTTGAATAATTTTTTGTACTTGGACTCCCATATTGTGCAATCAGAATAAAGTATTTTTTTTAAACAGTTTTCTTATTGGCTATTTTTTCGAGTGCAAGTACAAACTGGTACTCAAAAGTTTTATGACAGGTTAATAAAGGCTATAAATTGCGAAGTATAATCATTGACACAAAGAGGTTTGACTGTATGCTACATTTCTATACATGCAATATCACAATTTTGCAGTTTATAACTACAGTGAAAACTACTTAGACCGAACATCCTTGGGACCAACTTTTGTGTTCAGTTTATACATGTTATTTTAACAAAGATTTCCTAAATTGGGACTTTACTTAAAGTTCGGTTTGGAATGAACAGGTGTTTGGTTTATACAGGTTATTTTAACAGAGATTTCCTACATCGGGACTTGATTTAAAGTTCTGTTTATACAGGATTTTGGTTTATTCAGGGTTCGGCTTAAGTAGGTTTTACTGTATAACAGACTGGAGATTCTCATAATATTTTTACCCTTCAGCATCTCATTTATATACGTTCTGTAGTAGTGCACTCGATGTTCATCATGTAAACTCCCATTTCTGTCAGAAATTCCATTTTCTGTCACATACACTGGCGTATTGTTGTAGGTTTTTGCAATCCAATTTAACATTTTACGTAAACCAAAAGGTGTCACCCACAGCCATGATGATCCAGACCTACAGAGAAGAAAAATCAATGTTTTAAAGCATGCAATGTTTACATGGCAGGGATGATTCTTGTTATAAAATAAAACAACTGAAAATTAATGAAAAATAGCTAAAACCATCTACACCTCATTTCAAATGGTCCATTTTTGACCTGTTCTGACTGTGTCCAGCAACTTTCGCCAAGTTCTCTCCAGAGGAAAATCTTCCCTGATATGGAGAAAAAACAGATTGTGAACCATCGCATGTTTCTTGGTGTATAAAACAAAAGTTAAATCGCATCTTGTCCAGTAATATAAAGTGATTTCAACCAGCAATTCTAATTGGTGGCTATTATTTGCTTTTACATTAAATTTGATTTTTATATGTGAAAATGTATTCTGATGGGTTCATATTACAGGATTGGCATATATTAAATTTGATTTTCACAATTTTTTCCGACAGGATCATTACCACAATTATCAATATACTGTTCAAATCAGATTGATTGATTGGTGCTTAATGCCAACTTTAACTAGGTATGCCAGAAGCCGCCATTTTGTTTTCTGATTCACAACTTCAGAGATGTGGACTACGATTTTAAAAGCATTTTTTAAGAAATTCCTTTTGAATTTTTGTTGATTGTGTCAGTTTGCTTGAAAATCGGATTGGTTTTTATTATCAGTAACAAACAAAAAACCAGCCTAACTCCACTGGTATTGTTTTCCAAGTTGGTTATTTAACGCCCCTGACGTTACCTTGCATATTTCATCGTGAATGGCGTCAGAAAATTAATAAACGTATGAACGGCGTTCTACTTTCTAAGCAAAATCCGCGAATGTTTTGAATTTGTTGACAGTCGAACGTAGTATCCATTTTGAAGAAAAAGTTTTGAATTTTATAAATATAGGTCTGAATTCCTGTATTTTTCTCTACAAAGTCGTCAAAATTAAGTTTTTTTCTGTCTTTCGTGAATTTTAAACAGTTTAAATACTTTAAGACCGACTTCCAGGGTATCATTATCATCGTTGAACCTTCATCTTTCATTTGGTTTAAAAATAAAACAGGGTCTATATTAGGAACATTAGCGGAAATCCCCTTGATGTGGGGTTCACAGACATTTTTTCAGGAGCGCAACGTTGCTTCCGTTATTCGGGACGCTAGACGTTGATCATCTTTTTCATTCCTCAGGATGGGAAAACGATGTCCCACACAAAATATTAAATGGACAATGGAACAATGGTAATGTATTGATGATTAAATTATAAAATACAAAAAAGGTATGATTCTGGAACAACAAAATGTACGATAATTGAGCAGAAAATACCGAACAATAATCAATATTATTAGAAAGTCAGTCAAATCATTTGGTCAATGTTATTTTTATGTTTACAGATTTAAACATGTAAAAAGTCCCTATTGTTATTTATGATTAAGTTTAAACCTATTTGTAATTAATTGTCCAGAATCACATTATTGAAATGTAGCTTTCTCTCCCAGGGAAGGTGAGGTCTCATTAGGATAAATGAAACCTAAATCCCAACCTTCTCTGCAGATTTCTTTCTTGCCCAAACTTTGTGGTCCTGGTATGCGGGAAGGGGGAATTTGAAAATGCTCCGGAAGGGGGGCCACTATGGCCAAATTTTTTTAAAGTTTGGACTTAGTTTTTTTCAGGGATATTTTTTTCACCCTACTATGCGGGAAGGGGGAATTCGAAAATGCTCCGAAAGGGGGGTCATTATGGGCAAATTTTTTTGAAGTGATAATTTTGGTTGTCTTACAAACTATGATACAGCCTAGGTTAAGAACAAAACTAAGTCCATTTTCTGACAGATCACACCAAAATACCCCTAGATACAAATTTTCAGGTCTCTACACCAAATAATATGGAAATGATGAGATATGCACATATTAATTAGTTCGACTTAGTATTTTTTTCATATGGACATGATAAAAAACTGTTTTTCAGCCACTTTCCTAGTCAATTTTAATCCTTTATAAATCTTTTTTTTTAAGATGTTTACAGTTAATGCTAATAAATATCATGTAAACACTATACTTATAATTTTTCAGGCATATTTGTTTACTATGTCTTTAATTATACACTCAGAAATATTAAGAAAAATTCAATTTTGGAAATTAAAAACAAAATGGCCACCATTTGGTTAGAGAAAATGTAATAAATTTCCAACTTATTTCGGTCATAACTCGCTTATTTCTAGAAATTTTTTGACAAATGAAACATCAAAATTTTCAGCAGAAAAACACTCTTTCTGATTCTGTTCACAGAAAGGGGAAAATATAAATAGATAAAATTCATGTGGTATACCTACTTTAAACGTATTTCAGCTACATTGTATTGTTTAAATTGCAACATCTACACGCTTGAGTGTTTTGTTTTAAATTACAAGTACAGGATATTCTTCTGAATTTGCGTGCATTATTCTCATTGAATCGCTTCCCTACACAAAATTAACTTTCTAAAAAAATAATAATAATAACAATATACCCAATCCATGTCGGATCTCGTGCTCCACCATTTCCTTTGTCGGCATCATAACTAATGTCATTTTTAATGTCTTTGTCAGCAGGATATACAAGACCTGAACTGTAGAAATTTAATCCAAGGAAATCTGTACTCCCTAAATAAAATAATGTTAAAAAAATGAATATTAGTAACAACGATTCATCAAAATTATATTCGAAGATATAGTAACAAGTCGCTGTATTTACTTCATTGATGCCTTTGCTGAATACAGTTCTGTATGTCCCACATTACAATGGCAGATATAATGTGATTACGACACTGTAGATTATCATGGAAGATCTTGGGTTTTTTTGTTAAATGCTCTCGAACATTTTTCTGCCGTAATTCGGAGGATATTTGGAATTGCTTTAAAAGGTCTTATGTCTTTGTTAGTTATTCCTCTATTTTATTTGACAATATATTGTCAGCAAAAGCAATTGGTCTCTTTCCTAAGCGATCTTACTAACAAAACAATTTATATGTGTTTTTTACGACTATGTGCTACCAACATCTTTGAAATTGAGATATATTTTCATCGTTAAGTTATCCATAATCTTATTTTTTACTGTTGATAAATGTCAGTATTTCATAAAGTACATTTCTAAAGCAATTTGTGCAAACACTCAGTTGATTTCATTTTCTCACTTTTGAGACAGACCAGTTCCTATTTTTAGCGATGAGATTTTCTTATCTTGCACTAGTGCAAGACAAAAAAAAAATTCCTTTTTAAAATAAACAATTCACTGTACATAAGTTTTCAATCTTTTATAAACACGCAAATCCCAACAATCAGCCATACTATTACATAATAACCTTCACGTAATACACAAAAATACGGAACTGCTTTTTTGATTGACATGAAGGGGAAATAATTCACATTGTTTACATGATCTCATGCGCTGTTTACAAACAAACACGAAACTAAAAACAGCTGATAAAAGTGAGATATAAAATCAAACACCGGCAAAAAGTGCAAGACAGGGAAATCTCAGGTGACGGAGATTTCCCTGTCTTGCACTTTTGCCGGTGTTAGATTCTATATATCCCTCCTTATCACTCAACAAAGACAAGAATCATTTTTCCCTCGTTTGTAATACAGTGATACCTGCCTAAACCAAACCTCTTTGGGACTGAAATATTTGTTCGGATTAGGCAGGTAATCGGTTTAGTCAGGTTCACTTTACAAAGATTGCAAACATTGGAACTAAAATTGATGTTTGGTTTACACAGGATTATGGTTTATTTAGGGTTTGGTTTACACAGGATTATGGTTTATTTAGGGTTTGGTTTACACAGGATTATGGTTTATTTAGGGTTTGGTTTACACAGGATTATGTTCATTTAGGGTTTGGTTTACATAGGATTATGGTTTATCTAGGGTTTGGTTTACACAGGATTATGTTCATTTAGGGTTTGGTTTACATAGGATTATGGTTTATTTAGGGTTTGGTTTACACAGGATTATGTTCATTTAGGGTTTGGTTTACACAGGATTATGTTCATTTAGGGTTTGGTTTACACAGGATTATGGTTTATTTAGGGTTTGGTTTACACAGGATTATGTTCATTTAGGGTTTGGTTTACACAGGATTATGGTTTACTTAGGGTTTGGTTTACACAGGATTATGGTTTATTTAGGGTTTGGTTTACACAGGATTATGTTCATTTAGGGTTTGGTTTACATAGGATTATGGTTTATTTAGGGTTTGGTTTACATAAGATTATGTTCATTTAGGGTTTGGTTTACACAGGATTATGGTTTATTTAGGGTTTGGTTTACACAGGATTATGTTCATTTAGGGTTTGGTTTACATAGGATTATGGTTTATTTCGGGTTTGGTTTACACAGGATTATGGTTTATTTAGGGTTTGGTATACACAGGATTATGGTTTATTTAGACAGGTTTCACTGTATACCGTGAGCAGGCTGCCACAGCCCATAGTTATGAATAGTTCAATTGAAACATTCAAGGCTGCGGTCTCCTCTATCAAATACTATTATGAAACTTGTAAATAGTTTTATTCTTTGTGGATATGCAACTTCTGGCATAATCTTCAACTTGTTGAAGGCGGTCAGTTATTGGTAGAAGTAGAAGTACAAGTATGTGTGCCGTTTCTACATCTTAAATTTCTATAGTTTCCCTATTAAAAATGTCAGTAGTTATGCTTTTTAATACAGTGGTACGACCTTTTATTTAATTTGCAGAAATCGTCAGCTTCAGCATGACTATTTCATAGATTTGTATTTTGGTCCATCCTTAAAAATTATCGTAGATCAATCAAAGAAAATATTGATCTATTCATCACACAAAATCAATCAGTTTACCTTTAAGAAAAACCTTTTGATCGTCAGTAAATTCAGGTAGTCTTGATTTAGGTAAATTTTGTACAATAACTAGTTTACCTTTCAGAAATGCCTTTTGATCGTCAGTGAATTCAGGTATATAGTCTTGATTTAGGTAAATTTTGTACAATAACCAGTTTACCTTTCAGAAATGCCTTTTGATCATCAGTGAATTCAGGTAGTCTTGATTTAGGTAAGTTTTGTACGATACTGTTATTTCCCACACGCCATTTCATCACGTCAGGATAATCTCCATTCATTACTGGACTGGCGAACCATCCAAAGTCAAACTGTAAGGCACGTTCAGAAGCTTCTATATGGTCTGGATTGTAAGGGTCTTGAGGTTCTGACCACCCAGAATTCAATGTTATTCCAACTTGTCCTTGACCTAAAAATAATGTTATAAATATTAGTCAGACATTTTTTTTTTTGGTGCTAAATCACTTTAAAACTAGGAAGAACTATTTTAGATACCTAAAACTTATGTCTCCCCTAAAAAACAATTATTTAACCTTGAGGTCAAAGGTCAAGGTCCCACAAAGGTCATGACGGTACGTGACACACCGCCTTATGATCATGCACCCACATACCAAATATCATTGACCTATCTGGAAAGACAAAAAAGTTATTATCCGGACAAGCTTCGCTGAGAAGAAGCGGAAGAAGAAGCGGAAGCGGTGGAAGAAGAAAAAATCAGACTAAAACAATATGTCTCCCTTCGTTCGAAGGGGAGACATAATTATTCAGCAACACATATCAGCAATAAAACAGGTAACGGAACTATAAATAAAATGGTGTTGTAAGTCTTTGTTATATTTTTGCTACCAATTTGTTAGTATAAACATAAAACCTACTGGGGGACGTTGTGGTCGTGATCGTATTGTAGTTGGATTAACAACTACCTGTGCAATCCGTGCCTATCCCAACTGAAGTTGTTAGTTCAAATCCCGCTCAGGTGAGGTGTACTCGATACAACATTATGTGATAAAGTTTGTCAGTAATTTGCGACATGTCAGTGGTTTTCTTCAAGCACTCTGGTTTCTTCCACCAATGAAATTGACCGCCACGATATAATTAAAATATTGTTAAAAGTGGCGTTAAACACCATAAACCATAAACCAACCTAGTATAAACATAAAACATACTGTACCTTTGTTAGTTGATTTATATTTCGACTCGTACAATCTGTATGCCTTTGCATGAGCCAATATCAAATTGTGTCCAACGATATATGTATTGGTTCCAGGTCCGTACTTTCCTGGTGCAAAAGAATTTACACCATATCCTAACCATGCAACTATCCATGGTTCATTAAATGTTATCCATAACTTAACCTGAAGGGGAAAACAATAAATATACATGTATATTGGCAGAAAATATATAATTTATTAGTATGAGCTTTAAAAACAAAAGCGAGCTGTTGGTAGCTTTTCTGTCCTGTTCCGCAACGAGTCCAAATAAATCTTATACTTACAAACAATGTAAATATATTGTCTTTATCCTACAATGTTAAAAAGTTCTAACCGCATTGGTGGTGTATTGATTAGCATGCTCGTCTCAAGTGGAGATCATGGGTTCAAACAAAAGACTAAAAATTGGTATTTATTACTCCTCTGTCAAGAAAGCAGCAATAAGAGAAAGAACAAAGACTTGTTGGCTCAGAATCATAATATTGTGTGAGTGGAATGACATGTCTACCCAAGGACTGTTGTTTCAGTGAGCTGGCACTATAACATATTGTTGCTGTTTTTTAGAAGAAGAAATGTTTCACTTTAAAATCTATTCTGCATTGAAAAAGTGGCCTGAACAGAGAGATGTCCTCTTTTGAAGGGCACAGTTTAGTAGTAATTTTAGATCTTATAAAATCATATAAAATCAAGCCTGATACATGAGGGTTGACCTCTGGTGGAATTGACCTTATTAGAGGTGGACTACTGTACAAGACAACCCCCCCCCCCCACCAAAAAAATTCATAAAAAAAAAAAAATTCTAGACCAAATCATTTTTATTTGATAATTTTCAACAAAAAATTCATAAAAAAATATTAAGCTTCTAAATTTTACCCTGTCTCCAAATTTGTTGTATAGAAAATCTGCATAATCCTTAAAATAGTCTGTCATTGATTCGTTCAGCCATCCACCATATTTTGTCTCCAAGTTAGACGGTAGGTCCCAATGATACATGGTAACCATGGGTTTTATTCCAGCATCTATTAATCCATTTATCAGGTTGTTGTAGTACTGTACACCTTCAGCATTGACA
This sequence comes from Bathymodiolus brooksi, assembly GCA_963680875.1. Lineage (NCBI taxonomy): Eukaryota > Metazoa > Mollusca > Bivalvia > Mytilida > Modiolidae > Bathymodiolus > Bathymodiolus brooksi. The sequence goes on from OY804580.1 coordinate 89,323,391, forward strand.
TTAGATACCAGTCCATCAGGCAAAACTCTGGACCATGATATAGAAAATCTGTATGCATTTACCTAAAACCATAAATACATACCTGGTGAAGGTTATCCCAGAAATGTGTCGTGTGTGCTAAATTAGATATCTAAGTTTTTATTAATGATAGACATTGAATTATCACATACAACATATATAGTGTGCGTCGTTTGTATTTCTTTCTTCAAATAATGCACATATCAAAATTATTTCAACACAATGCAGTCATGTAAATATATCTATCATTGATTTGATTTATTAGAGCAACATTAAAGAAAAATTGTAAAAACTGATAATATATAACTAAAAATAAAATAAAAATAACAATTATATCAAACTAATTTACTATGATCCAAATTTTTTTTTTTTTTTTTTTTTATAAATTTGAAAACATTTTACCAGGCACGCGCCGGAAAGTAAGCATCAGTACGTTGATGGTTTTCCATAACCAAAGAAGAAGAACATCACATTGAAGGAGAAGCAATGAGAAGTCCATTTTGAGCAAAACAAATCAACGACAGTATGCTTATCGAGGATTTGGTAGCGTAACGTCAGTAATATTATGTTAGTTGCTTGATAATAGATATATAGCATGTAAAGATCAAAGGGAAAATGATCAAATCATAGATAAAGTTATTTATAGGACATATTTAATTACAGACAAATATAGGTAATATCAGTTAGTACAAACCCCCATCTCTTTCAACAGTTTGATGTCATCTTTATATTTATGGTAACTGTCGCACGCTATGTCACCATTATCGTCATTGGTTATTCTGCCTTTGGTGTGGGCGAAATCGTCCCAAATACTAGGTCCTCTACCTAATTTGTATAATGTAAAATGAATTAGCAAGGGTTCAAAAATTGAATCAAATTGCTAAAAAGACCACATAATACCAATCTCAAACAATATCGTTCATAAATAATTTCCATATCTGAAACAATATTATGTCAAAAACAGATATATGTTGGACAAAGGCCTATATATTATAATATTACAGACAAAAAGTGCCATTGTTCCAATGTTTGTACATGTATTAATGCTAGAAATTGTAGTTGAGGAATTTGATAAAACTATAAAAAAAAATATATTTTTTACATTTTCGCGAAGGATAAAAGTTCATTTTATGGTGAAGGTGATACGCCTTGATGTGAGAGGTAGTTGTTTGTGTTGCTGATATTGGTGGAATTGTTTACGATCATTGTTTTCAAGAATGTCCTACATTGGTACTTGTCTGCACCTTCAGCTATTTTTTTTTAATCTGCAGGACACCATATTTGTCTAGTATAAAAATAAAGCAAATAATTATTTGTACAACTGGTACATGTATTTGTAAACAGTTGGTTGATTATGAAGTACATTTATACTGTTTACATTTAATATTAGTCTCATATACAGTCAAACCTACCCATGCAGTCACTTCTATTAATCAGTCACCTCTATTAAACAGTCACCTCTATTAAACATTCACCTGTATTAAACAGTCACCTGTATTAAACAGTCACCTGTATTAAACAGTCACCTCTATTAAACATTCACCTGTATTAAACAGTCACCTGTATTAAACAGTCACCTCTATTAAACATTCACCTCTATTAAACATTCACCTGTATTAAACAGTCACCTCTATTAAACAGTCACCTCTATTAAACATTCACCTGTATTAAACAGTCACCTGTATTAAACAGTCACCTGTATTAAACAGTCACCTCTATTAAACATTCACCTCTATTAAACAGTCACCTCTAGTAAACAGTCACCTCTATTAAACATTCACCTGTATTAAACAGTCACCTCTATCAAACATTCACCTGTATTAAACAGTCACCTCTATTAAACATTCACCTCTATTAAAAGGTCACCATTTTCTTATCCTGTCATAGAAAATGTCATATGAATTGAACCTCTTTTAAGAGGTCACCTGTCTTATAAAACCACTTTTTCTTTGTCCCAAAGGTCATGACCTCTTAATACAAGTTTGACTGTATATGTGTTTCTACTGTTCTTTTTTTTCGGTTTTTAATATTATCATTAGTGTAAAATATATCACATACCTCCTTCATTCCACGCCCCTTCAATCTGATAGGCTGACGTTGCTGAACTCCATACAAAGTCATCCGGGAAGACATCGTAATAAAATCTGCTTTCATATTCGGGAGCTGTTCCACGTCCCCCATCTCCTGGATATCCCGGCAAAAAGCCATTTTCCATTACCAATTGTTTGTAAAACTGGAAAGAGGCTTTGGGTGTTCTAGTCCGATCTGGATCACTAAAGTTTACGTGGACAAGTCCAAATTTAGGGCCATATCCTTCGATCCATTCAAAATTATCCATTAATGACCAAATTGAATATCCAATGACATTACAATGGTCAAGTGTGATAGCTACAATAACAATTGTATGTCTACAATGAATAAATTAAAAAACAAAAAAAAAACTACACAGCAGAAGTCCCAAAATTCAATAAAAAATTGTTGAAACTGAGACAAAATCGATACTCATATACACGGAAACCCCAGTATATCTTCTTATTAAAAACGACCACATTTGTGGTGTAATGTTAACATGCTCTCTCCTCAAGTGTGGTAGATCGTGGGTTCGAGTTTCAGTCAGGTCAAATCAGAGATTATAAAATTGATATTTGCTGATTCTCCAAGAGGCACGCAGCATTAAGGAGTAAAGAGCAAAGACTGGTCGTCTCGAAATCAGGATAACGTGTCCGAGTAGAGTGACATGTCTACCCAAAGCTAGCACAATAAAAATCCAACTAAGCAAACATCATCTCGTCAAAATGTAACTTGTTCTCACCATGATATATCTGAAAAATTGCTTGTTTCGCATCAAAGAACAATCACTGTTATTAATGGCCATTCAATCATACACAAAGACATCATATTAACAAAAATAGAGATTTATAAACTACTTTTCTCTTACTTCTTAATAAAATTGCAACTTCCTACTAAAAAAAAACACAAATAAAAAATGTTCCCAAAGAACTACTCTTTCCAAGATACCAAAAATGAATATAGATATGACATGTGTACATTATATTTGTTCATGTTAACAGTAAATCAGTACCTCTCATTAGAGTCTTAAATATAAAGTGAAATATTTATGAGAGAAATAGCTTATTATTTTCCAAAAGGAAACTCTTTAGTTCTAATGTTGCTGGTTCTTTAATACGTTAATATGTAATTTGAATAGAAGGGACACAATCACAATATTATTCAGTTTCATAGATTGCTCACCTTTTAGAACTTCGTCAATGTAAGCCTTTAGAAAGTTGATTCTGCCTATATCTTTGAGTTTTCCATCGTCACACATTCCGTTTTCTGTTACCATGACAGGAATATTGTTATATTTATATCTTATCCAGTTCAGCAATTTTCGAAGTCCCCATGGTGTTACTCTAAAGTTGTCCAAACACGTTCTTGCAAAATCAAAATCAAATACATTTAATTTGTTGTATATATTTAGTGTTCTATTTTTTTCAAAAGTTAATAAACTTCATTACAGTTTTTTGGGGACCGGATTCCAAAATATTGGAATGATTAAGAAAATTTGGCAAAAATACTAAAAAAATATACAATTGGTCATTAAATTGTTTTTTATCAGTTCCAACGGAAAAAACAGAGAATTTTCTTAAAATTCATAGATATCTAATACTTGAAGCTAGTAAAAATCAAAAGAAAATGAAAATTTTGTCGAAACTTTTGGAAAAGTATAAGTTATTTTCATTGAACTTTGCATAAAAGGGGATCATTTTCCCCACAGTAAAGGGAAACAACTCCTAAAAAAGGTAAAATTTCAGAATAAAGTCGGAAATGTGCAAACGTTCTACTTACAAAACAGTGAGATTGAAATACAGTATTATGTACCGCCCCAAGAGCACAGGCAATTCTTGATATTCTAGTGATGCATCAATGATCAAACATATTTATAAGGAATAACAAGAATTCTAGTATGTACAGAAACCAAGTACAGTACATGAAGAATTGTAATTGATATTATGCATCAGAAACATGATAATACTCGTACATACATAAACGCTGATTTTATGTAGAAAATAAATTACATGTACAAGTATTATGATATTTTTGACCAGCTTTTAATCTGCATTTTAAATTTTAAACTTTAAATATATATTTCCTCCTTATACATATGTATATTATGGATATTATTTAATCCCCTCTTATTAAAAAAAAATGCTCAGTCTGCAAAAAGAGGCCATATTCATGACGGAAATCCACATATTAGAATCTAATTGCCAATATAAAATATTATCGTCTTAAACATTGAGTGGATTGTTGTCTAATGTTGATTTTAAATTCAAAACCTTCCGCAAAAGGAGTATTTTGTATCTTAAATCTAAATGTCATAGTAATGAATCTTACTTTTCCCATTTCGAATCGTATTCAAGATGGACACCCATATCTCTATCATAATCATGACGTGGTTCCATGTCTCCAATAGGTGTAGCCAAATGTGATGAGTACATGTTGACACTGAAGAAATCAGATGTTCCTAAAATAGAAAAAAAAACATTTGCATATTCATGAAATAGCAATATGCTAGTTACATACACATTAATGATTTAAATCTTATATGTTATTGTTAGCAATAATTTGGTCTTGGTAAAGTTATTCAAGATGGACCAAAACTTCTAGAAATATTAATCAAAGATTACAAATTTTCCTAGTTTAAGAGGCAGTACCAGTCTCAGGACATTTGCCCACCTATTTCTCAAATTGTCCTGAAGAACTTTATAATAATTAATTTAATTATTAAAGAATGTTCTGTAGAAATTTTGATTAAACTGGCAATTGACCTGAAGATTTCAAAGTCTAGCTGAAACAATTGAAAGGTCCTATAAGAAATAGTCCATGAGATATTTCTTTCCAGTTAATATGGTCCAATGACGAAACATTATACAAACAATTATACCAACACTGATGCATATAATATGTTTATCTAACATTTTCATAGAGGAAAAGATTGTTTGTTTTCTATCAAAAAAAAAAATGTATCTACCATTTGAACAAATAACATTCTGATATTCAAAACACTTCTATTCATTCAAATTTTTCATTCATTAACTGGTGTCATTGTCCAAATACACAACCATTCCTTTAGATTTCTTCGGAGAAGATTTTTTGGTTAACATGTAATTGTTAATGTATTTCAATGGTATAGTTCTCTGCAATATGAAACAAATCTCAAACATAATCTTAAATAATTTTCAATCAACATTCTGTATTTTTTTAAGAAGACATCAAAGAGGTTTTCCACATTCCAAACAGATGACATCACGAAAGTAGTTCCCAGTAAATTACATCTTGCATCACATCCAGATTTTGCATCTGATGGGTTGTATCTAATGGTTAAAATCCTGTTTTTCTATTGAATACATACTTAGTGTTCAAATAAATATCAAGATCATAATAGGTTAAAATCCACTGTGCCTATGCAAATCTACTTTGTATTGAAAAACCATCTGCTCATAACAAACAGTTCTGTTGATATAAAATATCATCTTACCATAGGGGTCGTCGTGGGTTCCTGATCGCATGGTAGTTGGTACAACAACCTATGCTATCAGTGCCTATCACCACTAAAGTTGACAGTTCAAATCCCGTTCACACCACTCAATACAACATTATGTGATAAAGTTTGTCGGTAATTTGCGGCAGATCTGTGGTGTACCAGAGAATACTTCCACAAATAAAACTGACCCCCACAATATAACTGAAATATTGTTGAAAGTGGCCTTAAACACCATAACTCTAACCCGCCTTACCATATATTTTGGCCTTTTCCTGCTCTGTAAAAGGTATCAACTCCATCATATTAGGATACTTCAGCCGATTTACTTTATTATGTTCTTTCATAACCTCTGGATAATCGCCATTGATATAGATAGGATTTGCAAACCAGCCTAGCTGATACTGTAATGCTGTTTCAGCTGCCTGAATATCTTTAGGATTACTTGGATTCTTAGGCTCGTACCACTCAGAGTTTAATACTATCGATACTTGGCCTAGAATAAGCAATTAAAATGTAATAATGTGAAAAGGTTTACAGTATATTATCTATTAAGTACAATAATGACGTATCTCTGATAGAGGAGGTTTTATTTAATATTTATCTGTTATTTTTTAATTGTCTGAGTTTTTTAAAAAGTGTTGTCAGGGTTTTTACTACACATTTGCAGTTTTAGCAATTTTTTTTTTTAATTTTCTATCTCATTTTCTATTTGATATAAAATCATGTGATGTCCTCATTTAAATGGCGGTCGTGGTGGTGGTTGGATTTACCACTACCTATGCAATCTGTACCTATCATCACTAAAGTTGTGACTCAGGCGAGGTGTACTCATTATGTGATGAAGTTTTTCAGTGACTTGAGGCAGGTCAGTGGTTATTCTGGGTACTCCTGTTTCCTCCATCAATAAAACTGACATCCACGATATAACTGAAATATTGTTGAAAGTGGCGTTAAACATAATAGCCCTAACCCTTAATAAAATGACAAAACTATTTAATTTTTCTGTGTGTGTAGATGTACTTTTATCTTAAAAAAAATTTAATATCTTTTTAATTAAAAAGATGACAAATTTCTTTAAATTTTTGTTGTCGAATATTGTTCAATATGCTCTCCATTTTGAAATTTTTAAAAAATCAAATATGATGGGTTCTGTTTTGGTGTAATGTAATGCATGTAAAGACAACTGTATTTGAAACTTTTTTTTTTCATAATAAATATTAGGCATAAAATCTGCTATAATGCCTTTTGTTTCAAATGAGCAAATTTCTTCATGATAATTATGCTACATATATAATAACAGCAGTTATGAAGATCGAGACACACATTAATGCTAGCATTGCAGAGAGTCTGATGGGATGAGCTGTGATACAAGTGATGATGAATATTGAGACCTTCAAAACTAATGCAGGGTTTGAAATTAGCGGTCGCCCACTCGCCATTTGCGAGTAAATTTCAGTGTGGGCCCTTAAAAATCTCATCTCAGTCGTCCACTTGGCGAGTGAAAATTAGAAAAAATAAAATAGTGTAAATCTATATGTAATAATTCGGTAAATTCCTATTCACCAAGATCAAAATCCGAAAAATATTGACATTTCCATCGATCGATTTTAAGCCCCGATTTTTTGTTTTGATATTAAACTGATATTCGCTTATATTACGCTTCGCTCTATGAACTGAGTAACGAAGTGTAGTAGCCCGGGAACCAGCTTATTTTGATATATGCGAATCTTATTTCCAGTTAAGGAGATCTACGGCTGTTCTATTTAACACCTCCGTATAAGGGTGTCAATTTTTGCATTAATTTTGCATCATTTAAGGATTGAAATAAAAAAATTAGTTGTTGTTGTAAAGGGATTTAGGTAACAAATAATTCTTTTAACAACGATGATTTCTCTGTTGTCTTTATACTGGAGTATAACGCTCAATGATGAGTACACTCTGTAAACGGAAGAAGAAGAAGAAACCATGCCGTTTTCTGTTGAGTCATATTATGGAATTTTATAGTACACTTTTCCGACTTTGATTTTTAATTTTACATGTTCGTTCAAAATATCCGGTTAGCGAAATGTTTCGCCAAGACGATTTAAGTCAGTTCTTTTTGGGGAACTCTGGGCCTCTTAAAAGGCAAAATGAACAGAGAACACAATATTTTAGAGATTACGAAAAGTCCAAACGCTCTAGACAATTTTTAAAGGAATGGAAACAAAACCGTCCATGGTTAGTTGATACTGACAGGGGCTGCTCTGGCTCCCAAAAAGTAGGAGCCAGAAAAATCGCCAGGTGCCATTTTCAGGTGCCAGTTTTGAAAGTCAGGAGCCAGTTTAGGAGCCAGCTAAAATTTTTACAAGGAGCCAATTTTTTCGAACCCAAACAGTGGATGATTGCATGTACCACTACCAGTTCCATGTTCAGTTTCATGTATAAATGGTCCGGATTTGTTTGTACAAATGTTAATGTCTGTATTGTACTTCTGTTTTTCATTTCGATTTCATCATCAAAAACAAAAAGATTTATATAATTTATTACAATATACTGTATTTTACGGATTATCAGGGATTCAGCCAGGATTTTGAGACCATTAGTCACTTTTGCAGAACAGATTTTTAATGTCAGAGCTTAATCTTATAATCAGTTACTTTGCCTTATTAGTTAGTAATGGAGATTGAAAAGCTATGGAAACCTCCTAGGATGGCAACAAACTCTGCAAATTAGAAACCAACTGATAAAACATAGCATTGCCATGATTTTGATCTAATACCACACAAATTGTAATAAGTTTATAACCCCCACCCTTTTTGAAATGTTGCTGTGCTTTGGTCTAATACCACAACATTTGTGTAGTCTTCAGCAGAAAAAAAACAAAGTTTATGACTTTTCGAGAAAGTCACTTTCAAAATACTTAATAAATACACGTGTACAATAGACAAAAGACTTCCTAACTCCGAACTCCAGTATAAACATGTTATCGACATTTTCATTAATGAAATTGGCAAAAATAGTTTGTTATGGTGGACATTATCGTGCAGCGATTAACGAATGACGATTACAAAAATATGTCCACTTAAAATACATACTGTGACATTTTGAGTACATGTCAATCATAACTATAAAAAAAATATCATTATCGTTGATTGAATTCTTTGTCGGGGTCATTATCTTTAACCAGGTAAATCAAGCCAGGTGTGATCAAAGATTACTCAATAAAAACAAAAATTCTATAATCCGTTGATTGGCTTGAAACATGTAATAAAATTGTCATTGTAGTGACTAATTAGTTTTAATCAGCAAATAAAGAAGAAAAATGGATTGTTACAAACATTTTTCTACGATTTTTTGAAAATTCAAGTGACGAATTGGGTACGGCAAATACTCGTCACTTGCGAAAATCAATTGTCAATAATTTATTGATTTTTGTTACGTACACAGTGATTATCTAGGCGCCAAAAAAATCGCCAGCAGACGATTTCAGTCGCCAGTCAAGAAAAAAAATCGCAAATTGCAACATTGGCGACCGACAGCGCGATCCCTGACTGAAAGTGAAACCGGCATGGTTTGTTAATGAATAAATAAAATAAATAAATAAAGTTTTATTTAAAGTCGTTACATATCACAACATACATATTGCAAAGAACAAAAAAACATGAAAATTCATTTACTACAGGATGTACAAGCTACAAACATCCCCACCATATGTCAAACTCTAAATCGCCCAGAAATTTGACTTCAACTATAAATTTCTGAAGTCATAGTTAGTGTATTGGTGCATGTAAAATAATTTTATTTTGAGGAAAATGTTTTGGAAATTTGTTATCTTCTGTATTAAATTATAGTTTCTGAATGGCCAATTTTGCTGCCAGGAAATGGCCAGAATGCAGGATTTTACACCATTTATCCCAGGGCTTCCGGGGGCCTTCAGCGGACCCCCTGCCATAGGGCACCTTGCAAGCGAGGTGGCAGGCGAGCTATGCGTGCCTGATGGGCCCCTAGCAAATTGTGTGGGCTACCAAAATTAATTTGGTGGGGGCCCACTTGGCCCCTAAAATATTTCCTTAGCTTCAAACCCTGTAATGTGATCATTTTTAAAGGTGACATCATAATGTGTTTGATCTTACACTGACTGATAATGTTCAGTATCAGATTTACTTCGTTGATATAGACAATATATCACTCATTGAGATCAAAGGAAAAATTACCGATCCAAACATTTATGGATCATTCTAAACTCTATTTAGTTTAACATGTTTTCATCTTACCGTTCTGTGATGATTTGTATGTATTGTTATATAGATGATAAGCTTCAGCGTGGGCTAGAAGCATGTTATGTGCAGCTATGTACACTGGAGGTTGTCCTGGTGCTGATAAATTCTTAGTCACCATCTGGGGTTCGTTCATTGTAAACCAATACTTAACCTTCCAAAAAAATATATTAAAATCTGATATTAACTTTTGCTCTTTATTTTTCACCTTTATCAACAATACTAAAGTCATATACAATACTATACATGCACAATAGAAAATATTTGTTTACTAAAGCTATGTGTTTATGGTGTTTAATGCCACTTTCAACAATATTTCAGTTATATCGTGTCGGTCAGGTTTATAAGTGGAGGAAACCGGAGTATCCAGAGAAAACCACCGACTTGTCGCAAGTTACTGACAAACTTTATCACATGATGTTGTATCGAGTACACCTCGCCATGAACGAGGTTCGAACTCACAACTTTAGTTGTGATAGGCACCGATTGCAGTTAGTTGTAAATCCAACTACCATACGATCACGACCACGGTGGCCCCAAATGATGCTAAAGTCAATTACTAAGTGAAACCAGTAGCTATCTTCCATCATTAAGAGTTGTATTTCTATACGTCTAGGTACTCCAACTACACATTGATAAATCGTATCTTGAAACATCTTAATCTTCAGGTGTCCGTTGTTGAACTTGTGATTAAGCTAATCATATGATTAGCCATAATTACATGATTCATTCCTAATCACATAATTAGCTAATTCAATGATTAAATATGATTTGTTATTAAATACATTGATTAAAAAAGCAACAAAATTTAAATATTGCATTTAATAGCTAATTATGTGATTAGGAATGAATCATGTAATTATGGCTAATCATATGATTAGCTTAATCACAAGTTCAACAACAGACCCCAGAATTTTAAATAGCAATCAAATCTTGGTTGACTATAAAAATATCCTGTGATAATACATTATTATTATAAATTAAAGTGTCGATTTACAACTATCTGTACTAAAGTTGTGAGTTCCAACCCCGTTCGTGGCGAGGTGTACCCGATACAATATTATATGATAAAGTTTGTCAGTGACTTGCGACAGGTCGGTGGTTTTCTCCGGATACTGCGGTTCCCTCCACCAATAAAACTGACCGCCACGATATAACTGAAATATTGTTGAAAGTGGCATTAAACACCACCATCCATCCATCCTATTTAAATTAATATTACTATGTATCACTGACATATGTATGAACAAGGTAGGGTAAACTGAAAAATAACAAACACCACAAACCCTAGTCATACTTAAGTTGTATTGTCTTTTTAGAACAAGTCCATACTATTTCATATTAGGATAATGAGTTTCTACTGAAAAGAAAGTTTCAACAAAGATGGTCAACAATTCCACCAATATCAACAAAACGGAACAATCGCCTCTCACCTGAACTCACTGAACACACACAATAAAGCGTAACAGCATATAATGTTGGAATTCGAGGTCCTTGCTTGAGATAGGCATAAAAATGTGGTGGGGTTAAAGCAGTTACTTGCTTAATTCTTGCACTTCTCTAATCTCATAAATTGCAAATTATTTCTTTATTGTATTACCCCTATTTAGAGGTGATTGTTCGCTTTGTTGATAATGGTGGAATTGTTGACCATCACTGTTTACAATTTCTTTTCATAATTGTACTTGTTTTTTGTTTTATTTGCACAACAAATGTTCAGCTATTATATCAGAAATCTCTAAATTTTTACACAGGTATTTTGTTTTCTTCTTGTGTACAATAAAATGATGCAAATATTATTTGATAATCATTGATCAAGTTTTACAACTTGTATCGTGATATCAAAAAGAGACCTACGCCACGATATAGCTGAAATACTGTTTAAGTTGGTTTTAAACAACAATCAATCTATCAATCTAAAAGAGACCAGAAATACATACCTTTGATCCGAAGGTTTTAAAACAAATATTGGCATAACGTCTGAAATGATCAACAGTGTCTTTATTTGCCCAACCACCTAGTCTCTCCAATTCAACAGGTATGTCAAAGTGATAGAGCGTAGCCATTGGTGTAATTCCAGCTACTAGAAGTTCATCTATCAGTTTATTGTAATAATCTATACCACGCTGGTTTGGTATTGTATCCGTACCATTTGGAAATATTCTTGTCCATGCTATTGAAAATCGATAAGCTGAAACCTATAAAGAAACATTAAAGATGTCGTGTCAATTCTTTGTGTAGTACACTTGTAAAGAAAAGTTTGATGATACCTAAAGGGGTAATCAGAGTACCGTAAATCGAAGTAGGACAGACAACACAAAGGCCAAAAGAAAATAACTAGAGGACAAACAACGATCTACAAAACACTACACATAAACTAAAGATTGAACAACATAAACCCCACTTAATATTGAGGGTGAACTCAGGTTCTCTGGCAAATGCATAAGCAATTCCTGCTCCACTAGTGATACCTATCTTGCTTGATAAACATTTTCAAAGCAAATAATTTATTTCTATTATAGGATATGATCAACATTTGAGAGATGGCACAGAGGGAACATGAAATAACAATTCCCACAGGAAACAATAAAAGCCCTATTGCTTTACTTTAATTGGTGTCCAGGTGTAATAAAAATGTAGATATCTAATTTAGTGTGCACGACACGTTTCTGGAATAACCTTCATCAGGTACGCTCAAAGTCAAAATATTTGAAGACAAATAATATAAAAGACTTTGGAAGCAAGAAAACGAAAGGGCCTAAATGAGATAGCTCCTCATGTTCATTTACATCCATATCCTTTCTAACTAATATACCAGTATAACATAAACCTAAAAAAAACAACAGAAGAATAAAACGATCAGAAATCACGAAAAATTTAATTTGAGTCAGAAAATTTCTAATTTAAGCTACATAATTCAGATTGAAGAAGCTGAATGTGATTATAATTAATCATTTATTTCGATACAAGAATAATCTCACCAAGCTTGATTAATTTTGGCAAGAACCATAGACTTTATGCTATCCTAATTTACCTTCTTATATGAGCAAAAGTTAATCATACATTCAATTGATTTCTCAAGAGTGGTCTCCCTCTTTTAGACTACCCCCCTCTGCAGTGAAAAAGTGGCCTAACAAGACACAGACAGGGGTTTCAAAGTGGGCCGGTACCCGGTACTTTTACCCGCTTGAGATCGTGTATAGTACCGGCAGAAATTACTGAATCCCCCTAAAATTAGCGGTGGTCAAAACCACAAGTACGATGGTCGATAGGCTTGTGGAATATTTTTCATAAAAAATTAATGATCACGTCAATTGCTGAATTCTCGCATTCAAATCGAACAACTGCGTCACGACCAAGTTGATGGGATATTCCCTGTTTTAAAAATAACTTTACCTTAGAATCGTAAATAGCAGTTTGCGCATGCGGTAAATAGATATGTTTTCGTCCCAATATTTTTTCATCCTTGTGTAAAACTCGGACCCGAACAAAGCTGACATCATTTCAAAATAAAAAAATGACCGATTACAAATTATGTTCAAACACAATTTAGTGTAATCTCCAGTAATATAAGTATGATCATTATGTATTATGAATATATGACTACACAATATGTTGTGCGATTTTTATTATCCATTTAAAACCCAGGGTCGAATCATTCTGGGGCGAACTGTCTTGTTGCTTAACTCCGTCCATATTGTTTAACTTCCGGTATAAAAAAATAAAAACCTATGGCTAATTTATTTACATATTTTGACGGGGCCCTACCACGGTTGTTCACAGAAATGAAAGTGTACTGAAAAACATTTTTAAAAAGGGGTACGAGGAGATAAGGGATAGAAAATTTCTAGAAATCTTGAAAAAGGACCGGACATGGCTCAAATACGAATTACATTGTAATGTCAAAATGCCGGCCCCCCCTTTTTTTCCAAACTTTTGTGATTCAAATGTTAATAAATATCTTCCCGCGAATCGTTTTTGTTCGAACATTTTTTTTGCACATAAGTCGTGAAAGTAACAATATATATTGTTTTTGTTTAATTACATTTGTATTGATCTATTAAAATTATAAATTTTATTAAAGATTGATGATTGCAAATTAAATTTATATGTTTCATCAAGGACGTATTCTATATACGTCCTTGGTTTCATTAATTATGACACTTATATGGTCTTGATCCATGCCAATGGTCTTTGATGAGTTTAATTATTGGTAATAAAGTAAAAAAAACAACAAAAGCCAAGGTATTGTGAAAAAGAAAAGGACAAAGCCAACAAAAGAATTTTGAGAAGTTTCAGCTTTGATAACAATGGCTTGGTCAAGCCTAGCTGCGGAACCGTAGCTCTTTATGGTCTTTTGGGGGTTTTTTTAAGATATGGCAGACTATCTATGAATAATCTTGGCTGAAGTCTGTAAACTGAAATATTCAATAAAGAAATTGGGGGGAAAAATCCAGGCATTATGCATGGTCTTCATTCTTGGTGAAATCTGAACTCTAAAGTGAATGGGATTTTTCTTTCAAAAACACTAATGTTTTGCAGTCTCTGAAGTACATTTTTTGGTCCACAAAATGCTAGATTTCAGGAGCTTCCGCCCCCTGGACCCCTTACGGCCCTCAGCCTAATTTTTTAGGTACCTCCTAAAATTTAAGAAGTACCTCCTATTATTACAAACTTTGAAACCCCTGCACAGGGAGACAATTTAATAGCATTTCACTATAACAGTGCATCTGAAATCTGGCATAATAAGAGGGTAGTCTTTGGTGGGAGTGGTCTTATAAGAGGGGAGACTACTGTCATACAAAATTAATTAACAAGAATTATTTGAAAAAAGACAAAATTCAGGTTAATACTAGGTCCAATATTTATCCTATTAAAACAAAATGCAGTTACTAGGTCCAATATTTATCATCTTAAAATAAGATACAGTTACTAGGTCCAATATTTATTAGATTACCTTTAGGTCTGATAAGAGTTTAACATCTTCCTTGTATTTATGGTAACTGTCAGCTGCAATATCACCTGTATCTTTATTCTTTATTGCACCCATGTGTGAAATCAAATCCCATAAACTTTCACCTTTTCCTAAAATAATAAATATTAAGTAAATAGAATTAATGATGATGACAAAACTCACGGAAACAATAAATTTAATTATTTTACCTCAGTATAAGCTATCCTATGAAAAAGACATGTTCACAAATATTCCATTTATTGGTAAAAATGTGTAATGAACTATTCACCTCTCCTGTGCTATTTGACAGAGACACGATATATTTTTCGCAGAATTTTAAATCCTTTTTATTCATTGGAGGAAACATCCCAATGGACATTCAAAATTCTTGGGATATTTCCTATGCTTAACTGAAATCCTGAAACCAGTGCTAAAGACGACAACAACAAACATGACAAGCAGGTTCTGTGTCTGTACACGGTTTTATAGTCTCTTATTCTGTTATGTAAAATAAAATAATTAATGACCGGATATTTAAGTGATAGCAATTTTACTGTTGCCTTTGACACTAACTATTAATGACCTTTAACACTAACTATTCATGACCTTTGACACTAACTATTCATGACCTTTGACACTAACTATTAATGACCTTTGACACTAACTATTAATGACCTTTGACACTAACTATTCATGAACTTTGACACTAACTATTCATGACCTTTGACACTAACTATTCATGACCTTTGACACTAACTATTAATGACCTTTGACACTAACTATTCATTATTATTCTTTGAATACCAATTTTTGTAGTTTTCACTGGTTCAATCAAATCATCAAATTTATTGCACAACATACATTTGGAAGTATCAAGTATCAAAACCATGAATTCAATTGTCAATGAATGTCTCAGTCCACGAAAAATAACATCAACAAAATCAATGAAACTACAGCAGATTTTTCGGGAGCAATACATATATCTACTCTAGATAGATATTGTGACAGGTCGGTGGTTTTCTCCTGGTACTCTAGCTTCTCCACAAATAAAACTGACCGCCACGATATAACTGAAATATTGTTGAAAGTGGTGTTAAACACCATAACCCTTACCCTACCCCTTCCATTAAAAACATTATATCTACAGTCTTACCATCATCATTCCATCCACCTTCTATCTGATAAGCTGCCGTTGCTGTAAACCACTTGAAATTTTTAGGAAATTTTCCGTACAAAAATTCACTTTCTTTGGACACAAGCGTTGTGGATACTCCTCCTACTCCTGGATATCCGGGCTCAAATCCGTTATCCTTGATCAATTGTTGATAAAAATACGAAGAGTATTTTGGAACACGGGGTAACGAAGGATCTGAATAATTAACCATGCAGAATCCGAAACTAAATTGATAACCATCGGTCCATTCAAAGCTATCGACTAAGGAACGACCATAAAACCTCTTGATGCTGGTGATCTGGTCCACAGAAACAGCTTAAAAATAATATCCAAAATAACTTATGTTAAATGTTGTCCTAATCAAATGTATAAAATATATAAACGATACAGTTAAACCTGTCTAACATTTCCAGTTTTGTCATCTACATGTTGTCACTGGTATCATATTTCAGTAATATGCATGTGAAAATTAAAAGATGTAAAACAGCACTTTTACTGTTCTTTTTTTTATCATAAAGTATGTTTTACATAACTTTATTATATAGATAGGTGTGAATTATGGGGATTTATCCCTGAAAAAAAATTCTGGTATCTCACAGGTGAGATATCAGTTTTTTCCCCACCGGAACTACTTTTACACAACTATAAGTGTGGTGGTTACATCCCTTGTTGTGTTACGGTGAATACACATACGATTGTAAACTGAAAAAATTCCGCGAAATGTTATTGGCAACTTTGGCACATAACCAACATGACGTCATTGACATATGAAGACTTCCAATTTGAAACGTAAAGATTAGACGTTATTTGGCTTCGTGTACGCTTCAATTGTGATCTAATTTAACTAAAATAAGTTTTCGATTGTTGTAAATATGACATGTAGGATTTCACATTTTCAAGATGGCCACAGATCCTTCCAGCTGAACCCCTTGGTATCATTGCTCGTAGGTTCATACGCGTGGAATGAAATATACAAATAAAAATAATAATATATAAGACATTTTGAAAGTCTATATAATAAACAGTATAACTAAATCATACATTTGGAATATCAAAATAAGACCACTCGTGACCAAATACACATTAACGATTAAACTCATGGCCGGAACAAGTTCTGCCCACTCGTTTAATCCTTATGCGTATTTCGGTCACTCGTGATCTTATTTTGATATTCAAAATCTACAATTAGTTATACTATATATAATATATTGTTAAATATATTTGTAACATGAATGCATTCTTTTCCTTTGATCTTTTTATGGTTTATATTCCAGAATGTAAACAAAGGCTAAGAACTATGAAATAATACACTGAACACGAAATATTACACACTTTAAATCTTATTACTCTCAGAGAGTTGTGCAATAATCAACGACTTAGATGTGATATTGCATGGCTTCATGTTACAAATCATTTATACCACGGTTTTCCGAGTTAAACATTCTCACACTTTCGATTGTTTAACCGCTTTACTCGGAAAATTATGGTATAAATATTACATATTACATGTTTTGTATACAAACCAATACGGTTGTTTCGAATCATGTCAATTCCGATCATGTTCTGTCTTTTTCGTGTCTTGACGTTTTCCGGTGTTTACGCTATAATTACTGTGACAAAGTCAACATATCATAGTCATAGATGCAGTAGATTATAAGTAATTGTAATAAGTAGATGCCAAGAAAACTGCTGAGTAAATACTGGTGTTCAGTACCCCACTGTCTTGTCTGATAAATGAAATATATCAAGACAGGTAGTTTTCCTTTCACGATGATGACAGCAGTAAAGAAATAATACAAATTTAATCTTAAAGAAGTGATTGTCTGTGGATTGAAGTTTTTGATACAACTAAAATAATCTAATTGATATCTGTCTTTTACAGAAAATGTAAAAAAAAATATTTTAAGTTGTGTAACGTTTAAATGCCATTTCACTTGTCAATTGGAGTTTTCGCTGTGTACATTGACACCAGAAGTCCCCTGCCTAACATTCTATCAAAATTACATGGTTTGGCAGACGAAAATAAAAAGTTTTTGACGGAATAGAAATGATTCGAAACAAGCGTATTGAAAATATGTTCATACCTTTCAGTACTTCATTTATGTGAGATTTGTACCACATAACGTTTTCTACATCTTCCAAGGATTGTCTGCCCGTCATTGGTCTACCAAGATAGCCAGCTATGTACATTTCTGATATAGGATATTCTGTATGCATCCATTTTAAGATTTTTCGTAAACCACTCGATGTTTGATGATTCGACCTACAAAAACAATGATATATATTTGTATAGAAATATAAAGGTGTATATGGCAAATTTTGCATATAACATCAATATATAAATAAACTTGATTGTATATGCATACAAATAAATGTTAGAGAAAACCGAAGAGGCAATCAAAAATGGACAATCCAGAGAAACTGGCAACAAGATGAAGAAAAACAAAACAAAAACTCAACACAGTATATATTGGACACCACAAAGCACATTTGAGTACAACATGCAGTCAAACCTGCTTTAGTGACCAACTATATTAAGCAATAATTTGCATTATGTAACCTTAATTATCATTTACTTTCAGTGTATTTCATATTAAATAACATGTATTTAGTGACCACCTGTCTTATGTGACTGTATTTCAATATTCCTTTGGAAAGTAATATAAGGCAGGTTTGACTGTACATCTATACGGGTGCTTCTCAGCTATTCAGCAATTATTTTGGGAAGTATGTGAAAAAAAATCATGCCAGTTTTGGGTTATATTTTAATGTTGAACATAAAACTTAAACATTCCATTTCAGTTATTTCAACATTAGAAGATAGTTTTTTGTGAAACAAACAGGAAAATTGCATTCTGTTGGGGCAACCTATATACATAAGAAAATGTGAACATAGCGTTTATCAACAGAAGCAAAGAGTACCCTCAGCTGCAGGCTAGAGGGGGTTTCAAATACATTTTAGGGTATGAGTTATGCTCAATGAACACCCTACTGTGACTGAAATGTAGAACGACAATAAAAGCTCTGTTCCTTTAATTTAATTTGTGTCTAAGTGTAATGTTGGATAGTTTCTAATGTTCATTTACATCCATAAATACAGTCTTCCTGCTAACTCACTTGCCTGAAGCCTGGGACGAGTAAAACTGGATTCAGACAAGTAAAAATTATGAAAGAATTTGTTTGAATAAATAGAAATTTTTTTTAAATTTGGCTTTCGGGCAAGTAGATGAAAAAAAATTCAGGCAAAGACTGTAAATATTTGCTTTTTGGGTACTTTTCCCAATAATAAATACTTTTGCTAACTTTTCTCAGGTGTAATGCTTTGGTACTGGCATGTTTTATTAGATATATCTTTTGTCGAAATTTACAGTTCCTAGATAATGTAATTATCATTAAAACTAAGATCCTCCTCCCTCAGACATATGTGACCTTAGCTCCTCCCAGACATATGTGACCTTAGCTCCTCCCTCAGACATATGTGACCTTAGCTGATCTTGGCTATCCTATTTAGGCCCTGGTCCTCCTCCCTCAGACATATGTGACCTTAGCTCCTCCCTCAGACATATGTGACCTTAGCTGATCTTGGCTATCCTATTTAGGCCCTGATCCTCCTCCCTTAGACATATGTGACCTTAGCTCCTCCCTCAGACATATGTGACCTTAGCTGATCTTGGCTATCCTATTTAGGCCCTGATCCTCCTCCCTCAGACATATGTGACCTTAGCTCCTCCCTCAGACATATGTGACCTTAGCTGATCTTGGCTATCCTATTTAGGCCCTGATCCTCCTCCCTCAGACATATGTGACCTTAGCTCCTCCCTCAGACATATGTGACCTTAGCTGATCTTGGCTATCCTATTTAGGCCCTGATCCTCCTCCCTCAGACATATGTGACCTTAGCTCCTCCCTCAGACATATGTGACCTTAGCTGATCTTGGCTATCCTATTTAGGCCCTGATCCTCCTCCCTCAGACATATGTGACCTTAGCTCCTCCCTCAGACATATGTGACCTTAGCTCCTCTCTCAGACATATGTGACCTTAGCTCATCTTGGCTATCCGGTTTAGGCCCTGATCTTCCTCCCTCAGACATATGTGACCTTAGCTCCTCCCTCAGCCATATGTGACCTTAGCTGATTTTGGCTATCCTGTTTAGGCCCTGATCCTCCTCCCTCAGACATATGTGACCTTAGCTCCTCTCTCAGACACATGTGACCTTAGCTCATCTTGGCTATCCTGCTTAGGCCCTGATCTTCCTCCCTCAGACATATGTGACCTTAGCTCCTCCCTCAGACATATGTGCCCTTAGCTGATTTTGGCTATCCTGTTTAGGCCCTTTGATTTTCTTGCTCGAAAAGACGTTTATTAAATTATTTGGCTTCCAAATATTTTGGCTTTGAGTGTATCTGATGAAGGTTATTCCAGAAACGTGTCATCCACATTAAATTTGATATCTATGTTTTTATTCCTCTTGTTCAATTTCTTTATTGCTTTGTTTCATTGGTTTTTTTTTCCTATTATCCATGACTTTAGGATTGACCTCTGCCTTGGTTTGCTTGTTCACCGGAAATTCGCTTTGTTTATTGTAATTTCCAATCAGATAATACAAGTTTAGGTTTATGGTGTTTAATGCCACTTTTAACAATATTTCACTTATATCTTGGCGGTCAGTTTTATTGATAGAGGAAACCGGAAAACCTAGAGAAAACCACCGACCTGTTACAAGTCACTGACAAACTTTATCACATAATGTTGTATCAAGTACACCTCGCCATGAACGGGGTTCGAACTCACAACTTTAGTGGTGATAGGCACTGATTGAACAGGTATTTGTAAATGCAACTATCATACCATATGACCACGATGGCCCCTATATGATTTTCAATCAAATGTTATTTGGCTGTAGTCTAGAGCATTTAAAGTGAACTAAACCTTGAGAACTGATAAAACTTACTCGTATTTATAAATCTGTAATCCTTTATCATTGTCAAAGGATGATAAGTCACCATTTACACGGGAAATTGGATTAGCAAACATCGTTCCAACATACAGCAAATCCAAAAAGTCTAGCGTTCCTAATAAACAAAAACAAGGATTCATTGAAACATTATTATCATATAGATAAATTACAGGATTTTCCTAGTTAAATCAAATAAAAACTTCACATTTCCCTCCATTTCGTTGTAGGAGCTACTTTTCTATTTGCTT
Organism: Bathymodiolus brooksi; assembly: GCA_963680875.1. Taxonomy (NCBI): domain Eukaryota; kingdom Metazoa; phylum Mollusca; class Bivalvia; order Mytilida; family Modiolidae; genus Bathymodiolus; species Bathymodiolus brooksi. Next base: position 89,344,548 of record OY804580.1, read on the forward strand.
CACAGTTACGTCCCTTTGACCGTTTCAAATGGTTTCGTTGTTTTTAAAACGATACACATTATATCCCTAAACTACACATGTAATATTGTGCAGTTAAACTCATCTTATATTAAATATCATATAATCGAATTGAAACATTTTGTTATCTATGGAATAAATACTATAACTAATTAACAAATTTCTTTATCGAAAATAAGTCACTCGTGACCAAATAATCTTGTAGCTCACTCAGGCGCTGCGTGCATTCGTGAGTTACTGCATTTTTGGTCATTCATGACATATTTTTGACAATGAAATTCATCAATTAGTTTTAGTATAATTATAAAAAACTATATTTTGTTTGATTTACTACTTAGTAATAGAAAGAACTACTGTGGTTTCACCTATTTTCGTTGATATCAATATCCGTGGATTGGTGAAAAATTGGATGTTCATTGATTTTAAATTTCATTGTTTTGATACTTGTTATAATGTCTCTAGATATAATATACCTTTCGTGGTGTACTAGAATTTGTGGTTTGATTGTACCTACGAATACCATGCAATATTGATATTCAACGAACAAAATGAACTTACAGTATACATGTTTATTCTATATTAGTAAATTCTATTATAATAGATTTCAACTAAAAGTCATTTCTTGAATAAAAAAATGTATTCAATGCCTCAAATTTAATATTTACTGGCGGTAAATTTCACATGTTACTTTTTTTTAAGTAATTTAAAATAGAACATTTCTGATAGAATACCCTGTTCTAAAAAAAGTAACACATGACATTTACCGCCAGTAAATATTAAATCTGAGGCATTGAATACGTTTTTTATTCAATATATAGAATAAAACAATTATTGTCTTTAGGGCTCAGTGAATATCACTCTTTTCAAGTCAATAAATCGACACATTTACCTCATCAAAAGACAGTAATTGCATAATATGGGAAAAGAAGAACATAATGATATTGTTATCAATGGCTTCTTTTGCCCACGAGTACATATGAAAAGGTCTGATACTCTTGCACCGATAGCAACTATGTTTGAATAGAAGTACTGACAAAGGAAACTTGAATTTCCCATACCAATCACTTTTGTTTGTTTTTATAGCGGGGATGATCCTGGTTAAAAAATTTAAAAAACTGAAATCAATGAAAAATAGCTGAAACCATCTACACCCACTTTCAAAATGGTCATCTGACCGTGTCCAGCAACTTTCCGAAAACAATTTTCAGAGGAAAATAGCTGAAATCAGTTAAATAATTGGCAAAAATCATCCCCGTTATAGTAATGTAGGTTTACCTGTTATATTAGTTACATTTAAATCTTTAGTGTACATTTTCATTTCATCTGGCCATCTACCGTGGAAAAGTGGATGTGCCCACATTCCAATATCAAAGTGTAATCCTCTATTTCTAGTTGACTCGTGTCCATCTGACGTCTCGTACCAATTACTCTGCAAGGTAATGCCTACACGACCTGAAAGACAGAACAAACTTTAAGAAAAAAAATATAAGAATGTGTCCATAGGTCACAGATGCCCCCGCTTCCAACTGAAGTAAATAGTGAGCATAACGTCTGAGCAGAAAAAGTGGTAAAGTCTGAAATCGAACTTGATCTTCCTCTTAAGATCACTGACCTTGTGTATCAATTTCAATGATTTGCTTCATGGGAACTTAAGTTATTGAGCAGAAACCAAATGTGAGATTTATGGATGGTTGGACAGATATGGGTAAAACGTAATAATGACACTTTCAGTGCTTGATTTAAAATGTCATAAATTTAACAAAACTGTATAAAAGAAAATATTCATCCTGACTAATGTATTTACCACATGCTGTGCAGCAATTGTTATTTTCTCAAATTAGAATTATTTCAAATTTGCTGAAGCCATTCATTTTTATGCAATGATTTCATGTCTGAATGATTAGAAATGAATTATCGTACTGCATAGCCAGTGCCTGATTTAGATAAAGAGAGGCCCTAGGCTATTCCACTTGTGAGGCCTCTCCCAAATCTCCACCTTCACGACTGGAGGAAGATGGAAGTGTGCTTAATCAATTTGAATAAAGGCGAAGATGATAAGGGGTGTTTAAAATTCTGCAATATTCTGAGATGGAGTGCAACTGTGTAAGGAAAATTACTGAAGGGTTATTTAGAAAGTACATTAGGTTAAGACAGCATAAATGTGAAAGTCCAATAACAGTGTTAAAAATACTATACACCTTGGTCGGAGGCCCCTTAAAGCTTGAGGCCCTAGGCTTCAGCCTATCGAGCCTATAGGTAAATCTGGCACTGTGCATAGCATTTTTAATGCATATTTAACATTCCAATTACATCGATTTTTGTATAATTTTCATCATTCAGAATTGATTTTAGAAGTACCACACAAGTTACAGAAGACTAAAAAATTCAGTTTCGTGAAACTTGACAAATTACCCACATTTAAAACTTAAAACTGACTTGAAATAAAGAAAAATGCTTCAAAAATATTAGGAATAAGGTGCTTCAGCTAGACTCCGGTCTTAGGACATTTGCCCATATATTTCTCAAACTGTCTTGAAGAACTTTATAAAAATTAGTTTAATTATTAAAGATTGTCCTGAAGAAATTTTGATAAAACTGACAATTGTCCTGAAGATTTTAAAGTCTAGCTGAAAAACGGATTTATATCATTCAATCAAGAAAAAATGAAAATTCAACCAAACAATAGAACAAATGTCAATATTCTTACCATTCTGTGTATTTTTATACGCTTGGTTGTAGAGATTATATACAGCTGCATGGGCCTGTAGGACATTTGTGGCAGCTTTATATACAGTGGACGCTGGTCCATTGATCCCTGGCGCCATGTCTTTACGACCGTATCCTCCATAAACAAAACTGTAGGGATCATGAAATGTGATCCATTGCTTTATCTGCAACAGGTATTAAAGATATTTAAAAAAAATGTCTAAGATGAATTGTTATAACGATGTTTGTACAGTAAAATCTGTCTAAATCGAACCCTGATTGAATAAAATAGAATCCTGTATAAACCCAACCTTAAACAGGGGTGGATCCAGATTTCAAGTTAAGGGGGGTGCACTTCAAAATTTGTTTGGGGTATTTTGTGTGAAAAATCATGATTTTACGCCAAAAAATCATATTTTTTCCAATTTTAGGGGGGTGGGGTGGGGGGGCGCACCAGGTGCACCCCCCCCCCCCTGGATCTGCCCCTGTCTTAAATATAGTTCCAATGTAGATAAACTTTGTTAATTTAACCACAATAAATCAAACACCCATCCATTTTGAAGTTGGTCCAAAGTGGGATTGGTTTAGAAAGGTTTCACTGTATAATGATAAAATCATGAGCACCATCAAAATTCAACTAAGCGTGTTGGTCTGCTACAAAGCAGATCTCATCAGCATTTCATTAAAAATTAACTTGTTCTCGCATGTGATATAGCTGAATAATTGCTGAGATGGCATAAAACAACAATCACTCATTCACTCACTTACTCTAAGAGAAACCAACATCAAGATAAGGGTTCAAATCTGTTGCCTTTTTTATTTACAGGCAGTACTTTTTATCAAAATTTGAAAAAATTTCATGAATAACTTATTCAACACTCTTTAAAATCAGGTGGTACCAAACACCATTTTAGGCGGGTAAAAGTACCTGGTACCGCCCCTTAATAAAAGGCCTGTCACCTATATAGCAAACTGAACAGTGAAACCCTGGGTCCTTTGCTAAATGTCAGGAAACCTTAACATTCAAGTTGGGTGTCTGGGAGCAAACCCATGTCAGTGGTCAGTTTCCAACATTCTTAACCACTTGCCTCTTATAGTGTAATGGTGGTTGAGGTGTAATGTGTTTATTTAAATTTTTAATTGTTTAAGGTGGTACCATACACTTCAGGTAAAATTTGATCTGCTCGTTTAATTTTCTTATTTATTTGGCAGTGTGTTTGAATATATCCACTCTAATAAATATCAAAATTTTAACAAATTCCAACCAACAGACTCAGAGCTATAAATTCACTAGCCACATATCAGCTTTTCTCTCTGTGGCTTTGATCACCGAGATGCTTGAAATCTGCATACAAACACCATATGATCAAAACGTTCAACTGATTTTAAAGAGTTATCTCCCTGTAGTGTTAGGTACCACCTTAAATCAATTCTTGTCCACATTGATTCCTCATGGTTAATATGATGTGATAAATAGATATATATAAAATGTTCACAATATTGAAGCTCTAAATATAGTCAAACCTGCCTTAAAGGGCACCTCTATATAACAAATAACTGTCTATAAAGGGCAGCCTCATTTTCCCCATAGATAAATAGTGTATATAATTTTAACCTGTATATAATGGGCAACTGTTCATAAAGGCCACATTTTTCAGGTTCCCTTGGATGGTCTTTATACACAGGTTTGACTGTATTCACAATACTATTTCAAGAGCCTACCAACACTGCTTTACAGTGCTATGAACGTTACGTGTTATAGATATTTCGACTTTAAATAAAACTTATTTGATTTGATTTGACTTTCATGAAATGTACAATATTTACCTTATTGCCGTATTCCTTGAAACATTTGTCTGCATATGCTCCATACTTTTTAATAATGTCTGGATTTAGCCATCCTCCTAGATCTTGAAGGGGCTGTGGTAAATCCCAGTGGTATAGTTCAACCAGAAGGGTAATTCCTGCTGTCTGGTAGGCATCAATGACATTGTGGTAATGTTGTATGCCTTTGTTATTAAATTGTCCTACTCCTAATGGTTGAATTCTACTCCATGATAGTTGAAGTTTAAAATGTTTTGCCTTCAAGGAAAAAATTAGAGATAAAATTAGAGAGTTTAATGTTACTTGCAAAAATGTGATCCCAACATATATAGTACGGTGAACCTCTTTCTTTGGAAACTGTATTTGAAGTTAAACAGTTGTGTTCAACTGAGCATCTTTGACCATGCAAAACAGTTGCATTTTACTGTAGAGGTTGTTATCTGTTGAATTCCATGTGTATATGGGAATACAGCATTTAACTGTAGAGGTTGTTATCTGTTGAATTCCATGTGTATATGGGAATACAGCATTTTACTGTAGAGGTTGTTATCTGTTGAATTCCATGTGTATATGGGAATACAGCATTTTACTGAACGTTTGTGCTTGTATTGTTCTCTTTTTTGTATGTGAATCACCCTTTTCCTCAATATCTTTACATCACATTTAAGCCAAATGTTCAAGTGTCATAGACCGTACAACTCCGTACAGGCGAGTGGAGTGAAAGGCTATTACATCAGGCAGCTAGTAACAGGGCTGTCCTAACAGCATTATAGGCCCCCCGGGCAAAGCAGTGCACTGGAGCCCATACCTACGTAACCATTCACATGAATAAAAATGTAAATGATGATAAAATTAAACATATATTTATAACATTGGTACTTCCAACAAAATCAGTGTTTAAACATTAAAAATACATGCCGTACACACCATACATAGATTAGCATGGGGCCTCCATGCTCGTGGGCCCCTGGGCAACTGCCCGGTGGGCACATGGGTTAAGACAGCATGGCTAGTACTAAAAGGTCAAAGTACAGTCTAGTAGAAGTAGCTATTCTAGTAACATTAGTTTTACTAGTAACACCATGCAAAGTTTTCAAGATACTGCATGCATGTAATTTTTTTTTGCTATAATTATCATGTATGTACCAGGTATTAGGTGAAAATTCCTAACTTATTCATTCACCCATATGATTAATGACTTAATTAAAGTGTTGTGGTCACGTCAGATCAATAAAAAATTAAATAATACTAAATAAACCTTAGGCTTGCTTATGATCATTACACTGACTAACATATTTACCCCTAGACGCTCAATACACTTTATATCTTCAGGGTATTTATGATAGCTATCAGAGGCAACAGTACAGCTGACAGCATACACTGACAATTGCTAAGCATTTAAAAGGCTCAGCATTCAATGCTGAGGTTTTATTGGGGGTCGTAAATCATGGGCTGATGATCAGTTTTATTACCCTCACCTGTACAGATGGTCAGCAATTGAATAAACAATATGATCATAATGATTTCCAGATAGATGTACCTGATTCAATAGGTGTTAGTAAAATTTACCTGAGCATGTATGTGTGATTTGTTACACTTGTGACTTTTTATTTAGTGGAAATATTTACATAATAAATTTTCTATTTTACAATGTAGTAATGTTTTGATAATTCTAAAATTGAATTAAAATTTCTTTGTTTTTCAATTGATTTGTTTTGTTAAAATTAAAATTATTATCTGTATTTTAAAATTTAAAAGTAAATTATTTGAAAATATATGTATACAATAAATGTGTATCTATTCTTTTTTTAACCATTTGTTTGTTGTCTTTTCTTTTTTTTTTGCTGTAAAGCTTCATATTTTCTTCAATTTGTTTGTCTTATCAATGTTTTAAATCTTGAAAGTATACTCTTAACTAAAATGTGGATATTAAACTTGGTGCACAATCTGAGAATATGTTTTAATTACATTTATTAAACATGGCATAGAGATTTTTCTCCACAACATGATTAATATATGTAAAATTTACATATTATTTTCTTATGATGCACCATTAGATTTGTTTACCATAAGAGTCACAAAGAAGAATATATATAAGTTGTCATATTTTAATAATCATATCACATTTTAAGATCAATATATTAAATTTAAACTACTGATAATCAAATTATTTTTAAACGAGTTTAATTCAAAATTCATGAATATTTATGAAAAAGAAATTTATAGTAATTTAATTTTAACCATTGAACATTTCACATTTTATAAAAAAAAAATATGTATTTAATTTAGGAATTTAGTTGAATATGTGTGTGTGTGTTTTTTTCTTTTTCATTAGCCTAGACAGTATGTCTCTTTAAGGTCAATTTATGACATGAGAGTAAATAAGTGGCAAATTACAAGTGTCCATAAATCCTTCATTGATTGAGATTTTCTATGTTTACCATATCTGTGTGTTAATATACAAAAAATACTTAATTTGTCATTTTTTATATTGAAAAGAATGTATTTATAATAAACTGGCATATTTTTTTTAATGTTTAAAATGTATGTTTAACAAAATAAGAATGAAAATGTGGAAAAAAAAATGTTCAAGAAATGTCCTGAATAACAAAAAAAAAACAACCTGACATGTCACAAAATAAACTATGAAAAGAAAAGAAATTAATATTACCTTGGATAAAATGGATTAAAAAAAAAATCAAAACATAATAACAAGTATATTTTTGAAATTGGATTACATTTATTTGATTAAATTGATAAAGCAAATTAAATATATTATTCCTCTGCAAAAACAGATAAAATTAATAACAAAATAAAAAAAATTAAAATTTTAAATACATGTATCATAAAAGAACAACTATAACATTTTTGTCAAAGTTGAAAAACAAAAACAAAAGCTCTTAAATACATGACTAACATGTACAAATGTACACACATGCACATTACATAGAAAGAAAATTCTTAAAATGTTAAATCCAATCTTAATTAATTAATCTATTGATTAAAATAGCATCACAATTAATCTTGTTCTTCTTTGCCATATTTTCAGTTAAAAATTCTTATATATCCAACCCAAAATTATGATTTCATTTCAATTATTTCTTAAATTGTTAGCTGATGCTAATATCACAAAATATTAAATTTTGAAAATATTATTTTATTGACAAATTTTCAAGGTACAGTTAAATGTCCTTTTTCTACACATCAAAATCACTGAAATCCAAATATGCCCATTTTTTGTTATGTAACACAAACAGGTGTATATATTTACCTGTAGATCACCTGTGAAATCAACAAGACACTACTGACCAGGTATTTTATGGCCCTGTTTATTACCTTGGGGTTAATTAGCAGACCATCAGCGAAAATGCCGAGCCTGGCTCAGCATCCAGATTATGCTCAGCATTTATCAGTGTATATTGTCAGCTGTACTGCTTATATTGTTCTCTTTTTTGTATATGTTTTTATTCAATATCTTTACATCACATGTAAGCCAAATTTTCAAGTGTCATAGACCGTACAACTCTGTACAGGCGAGTGGGGTGAAAGGCTATTACATCAGGCAGCTAGTAACAGGGCTGTCCTAACAGCATTATAGGCCCCCCGGGCAAAGCAGTGCACTGGAGCCCATACCTACGTAACCATTCGCATGAATAAAAATGTAAATGATGATAAAATTAAACATATATTTATAACATTGGTACTTCCAACAAAATCAGTGTTTAAACATTAAAAATACATGCCGTACACACCATACATAGATTAGCATGGGGCCTCCATGCTCGTGGGCCCCTGGGCAACTGCCCGGTGGGCACATGGGTTAAGACAGCATGGCTAGTACTAAAAGGTCAAAGTACAGTCTAGTAGAAGTAGCTATTCTAGTAACATTAGTTTTACTAGTAACACCATGCAAAGTTTTCAAGATACTGCATGCATGTAATTTTTTTTTGCTATAATTATCATGTATGTACCAGGTATTAGGTGAAAATTCCTAACTTATTCATTCACCCATATGATTAATGACTTAATTAAAGTGTTGTGGTCACGTCAGATCAATAAAAAATTAAATAATACTAAATAAACCTTAGGTTTGCTTATGATCATTACACTGACTAACATAATTACCCCTAGATGCTCAATACACTTTATATCTTCAGGGTATTTATGATAGCTATCAGAGGCAACATCACCATTTGCTTCCTTTGGAATATTACCATGTCTGTGTACAAATCTATCCCATATACTCTCTCCTTTTCCTAAAAGTCAAATAAAATAAATATTCACTGAAGAAATTTCTTGCACTTTTTTAGGATCTCTTCATTACTGTCATATGGGCCGTCGTGGTCGTGATCGCATGGTAATTGGATTTACAACTACCTGTGCAATCAGTGCCTATCACCACTAATGTTGCGAGTTCGAATCCCACTCAGGCGAAGGTATACTCGATACAACATTATGTGATAAAGTTTGTCAGTGACTTGCGGCAGGTTGGTGGTTTCCTCCGGATACTGATGATGTGATCAGGTTTCCTCCACCAATAAAACTGACCGCCACGATATAACTGAAATATTGTTGAAAGTGGTGTTGAAACACCATAGCCCTAACCCCCATCCCCACCCCCACCCCACCCCCTCCTCATTACAGTATAATTTAAGGAACAATTTGATTCAACAATAAAAATAATTCTCTTTGACATTAAGACCATTTGTACAACAAACTATCTTAATACAGGAGTTATTTCCCATTACTTTAATGCAGGCAAAAATAATCCATTTTAGGCAAAATTAAATATCAGGATCGGGATTTTTTGTGGTAAATTAACAAATTTGTGAGGTCTGATGGTTCTCTAAATGAACTTTCAAATACTGCTGACTACTTAACTAAATGTTTGTCACAGATTGATCAGGTGGAATATTGCAATGTAGACTGTGACAATCTTGACCATTACTGCTTTTATCCTGTTTTAGAATTGGTAGTCAGTGAGTTTTTATCCAACAAAGCTTTATTGTTGCCAGACTTGTACAAAAAATTTGAAGATTTAGTTGACAAAACAGCAAGTCAGTCTGTGTTTTTCCCTTTATTTGCTCGTGATATGAAGAAGATCAAACATGATTCAAATTGGCTGTTTAGGATGTTAAAATGTAGTTTAGGGCCTTCACTTTTACACTCTGTACCACGTCAAAAGAAAATGGGTAGAATGTTGTATAGAAATGGTACCAACTTGCTTGAGTGTTTGCATTTGGCACTTGTAGAGCAACAAAAAGTAACATCAGTACTGAAAGCAAACAATGATACTCTAGCTAGAAAAATTGGTTCAGTTATAGAGGAGTCGTCAGTTGACAGAATTAATTATCTTGATAACTCTTTGAAAGAAACAAGTCAGTGTGTAAAATCTTACGCTTCCTCAAGAGTGAAAACAAGTGGTATCCCTAATATTCATTCATTCAATTTGATTGATGAAATTCAGAAAATAGATCCAGTTTTGTGGAATTTTATTTACAGACTTACAGCAAATGAACAGGAAGAAAAAATGCTTTGTCATTGGCAGTTCTGACTTTTTTCCATTTTCATCTTAATATACTAGATATTTAGCAAGTAAAAATTAATGACAACTGAAATAAGTATTGAACTATAGATATTTGATTTTTTTCTTTGTTTCTTTTAATTTTTTTTTTGTTTCTTTGAATATTGAGCTTTAATTAAATTTTTCTTATTTTAACATTATAAACTCAGTGATTTGAGTGAATTTGTTAATTGGTTGCTATCTGTCAGTCTGGTGATACTCCATTCATTTTTTTTAATCACATTTTCTATTAAATTAATATGAGACAGGCACAACCTGTTTGAAGGACGAAGTCCTATAATTTTAAGAGGGAGGAGTGAGAAGGGAATGTATTTTTTTTTTTTCAAGTACTTTTTAAACTTTTTTTTTAATTATTTGGCTGGAGTTATCTCTCTTTGACTTATGGCTGTTCCGTTCATTTTACCTATGCCGCTCTTCCGCCGAGAATCTCGTAGAAAGAGATTTTTTAATTAGAATTTTATTTCAAGCTTATTTCGATTTTACAGAGTAAATAATTAAAGAAATGGGAATTTTTCATTGAAATATATATTTTTTGCATTTTTAAATATCAATTGATCTATTTTTAAAACTTCCGGTGAAAATATATTTGGCTATGAATAGATACATAGGAGGAAAAATCGTACAGCCTACAGTTAAAAGGACTTCTTCGTCCTTTAATAATTCATTGTACTTAGGATTTGTTCAACTTTCATAAAATTTATGAACTTTTTACTCTGTTAATAGTTTATGGAAAAGAAATACACTTGAAAACTTATATAAGTATACATTTTCTTTAAATATTTATACAATTTTTTTATCTTTATATTGAATTTTATTTTCATGCCTAAAAAAATATAAAAAATAAAAAAAAATGTCCAAATAATAAAAAGGAAATATATGACAAATATAGACACACAAGAGACAGATTATTCGGTCTATATTTACCACTGACCGGCCTTATGTCACGTTATACGACGCCATTTACAAAAAGGGTAGTAAACAAATAATATGGGTCAGTGTGCCATTATTATCGATCTTTTTTCTATGGAACTTTACACATGTGAGCAAGAAAAGATGAGGAACATAATTATAAAGAAAAAATGTTTACTAAATTACTTCTCAAACATGAAAAAAATAATCAAACATTATCCAATGACTGGCTGACTTATTGTCACACGGGGATATATGTACATGTAACAACTTTTACATTTTCTATTGTGATAAAATTATCGTCTGATTTTTACAAAGAAAGTTCAAATATTTCCTGCAAATGACATACACGTGCTTTCCGTTGATCTGGTATCAGGCAGGGGATGATAGTATAGGGGAAGGAAATGTACATGGTACCATTTTGAATGCCATAACCCCTGTTAAAAAAAACCATTTTATTTTAGAATACACCGTATGCGGTTGGGAATGTGCAAACGGTGCATGTGTAGACTGTAAACAATATGCATAGAGTACGTAAATGTCATAATCAATTTGAATCAAGCAGAGCTGAGTAATTAGGCACAGATGATATTTTAAACGGGGTTGGTAAATTTGATTATCGTGTGGTTAAGTTATATTTATGACTCAGTAAATATTTTCTTAAATAACATTAGTTAATTATTTCAGTATTCACACCTGTATCAAATATTTCTCGAACTAACTTTAACAAACAGTGTAACATGCCACCAAGTATGCCGGAAAGTAAACATCAGTACGTTGATGGTTTTCCGTAACCAAAGAAGAAGTACACAACATCCAAAAATCTCACACTTAACCATAAAAACTGAAGGCAAACAAAAACGTTTATGCAACTTGAACCCATCTAAGGCAGCAGGGCCGAACGAAATCAAACCAAAACTCTTAAAATAACTCTCTGTGGAAATAGCACCAATTCTTACCATATTATTTAACAAATCAGTCACAACTGGTATTGTTCCATCAGACTGGAGAACTGCCCATGTCTCTCCTGTGTACAAAAAAAGGTCAAAAATATAACCCTGAAAACTATCGTCCAATTTCATTAACATGTATTTGCTGCAAACTATTAGAACACCTCATTGTTAAACACATAATGTCACATGCAGACACCCATAACATTTGATATCCGTTGCAATATCATATGGTTTCCGCACTGGTCGATCTTGCGAAACTCAACTCCTGGAATGTATCGAAGATGTCACTCTTAACATGGAAAATGGAAAACAAACAGATATTTTGGTCATGGATTTTTCAAAAGCTTTCGACAAGGTCTCACGCTCTCTTCGTTTACATAAACTACACTATTATGGCATACAGGGCGAATTAAACAGCTGGATTCAAAATTTTCTTTCCAACCAAAAACAAGCAGTAGTTCTTGAAGGCGAAAAATCAGATTATGTTGCAGTTGTGTCAGGCGTTCCTCGTGGTTCTGTTCTTGAGCCAAGCCTCTTTTTGTTTTACATCAATGACATACCTGCAGGTCTTACATCCACTAAACGTGTATTTGCTGATGACACCATAGCATATCTGGCAATAAAATCAAACAGAGACGCACTTACACTACAGCAAGACCTAGACAAACTGTCAAACTGGGAAAAAAAATTGGAAAATGGCATTCCACCCAGATAAATCCAATGTGATTTCAATAACACGAAACAAAAAAACTATAAAATTTAATTATACATTGCATGGACATACATTAGATCATGTCACAAAAGCAAAATACCCGAGTGTAACGATCAGTTCAGACCTCAAGTGGGAATCACATATAAACAACATAACTAAGAAGGCCAACAATACCCTCGGCTTTCTAAAGAGGAACTTGAACATAAGCTCAGTATCCATGAAATAGCAAGCATACAAGTCCCTAGTCAGACCATCATTAGAGTATGCTTGTTCTGTATGGGACCCCTACTTACAACAAGACATAGATGCCATTCAAAGAGTCCAAAGGAGAGCTGCGCGATTTGTTACCTACAAATATCGTAACACCTCTAGCGTTGGTAATATGTTACAACATCTAGAATGGCGCAGCCTCCAAGACCGTAGAAAAGATTCACGTTTGAATATGTTCTACAAAATAGTAAACAATAAAGTTGAAATCCAAAAAACAGACAGACTCATTCAACAAAAAAGGCAGACACGACATTCCCACACTAAAAGCTTCCAAATACCATCTTGTAAAACTGAATACAGAAAAGAATCTGTTTTCCCAAGAACAATAACAGACTGGAACAAATTACCGGAAAACATAATCAACAGTACGTCACTGGACTCTTTCAAATCCTCCATCTCTAAACTACAGTATTAATTCTCAATAATTTACTTGTATATACATGTGTACGTTATTTTTACTTTTTTGCTCTTCTTGCCATTAATTGTACATATTATTAACATTTTTGGCTTTTAATCTATGTCTTGTTGTAAATAAACCTCGACTGTGACATAATCTTCAGCTAATTGAAGGTGGTCACTATATGGTAGAATAGCTGGGAGTAATAATTACTCACAGAGCAGATGCGCTTAATTATATGTATCTGGTACAAGATTGTTAAATAGCGCCTAAAATATAAAACAAATCGTATTGTCTAACAATTTTGTTACATAAAAAAAATTATATGTTCGCTTGTTTCTTATCATATACTCGCTCTCAACAATTTTTCCTATAATCAAAATAAAACTGTGCTTAGTTTGTGACCTTAGATGAGCTATATATGAAATCTTAAATATGTACGTACGACTTTGTTTTATTTATTGTATACACCTCAGGGGCGCATTCAGGGGAGGGCGCACCGGGCGCGCGCCCCCCCTAAAATTGGAAAAAATATTGATGTTTTGGCGTAAAATCGTGATTTTTCACACGAAATACCCCAAAAAATTTCGCACCTCCCTCCGCTCGGCGCAATTTATTTAAGTGTGCCCCCCCTAACCTGAAATCCTGGATCCGCCCCTGCACCTTATGTTTTACAACACAGAATTTCACATTACAAATGTTTGTATCATGGTCAATTAACAAAACAGTTATCTCTGCACGCATAAAATAGTTGCACCCAGCAACATACTATTTTATTCTTACCATTCAATGATTGATTGATTTTTGGTGTTTTAACGCCACTTTCAACAATATTTCAGCTATATCATGGCGACCAGTTTTAGTGGTGGAGGAAGCCGGAGTACCCGGAGAGAACCACCAACCATGGGCAAGCAACTGGTAAACTTTATCACTTGCGGCTGCGAGTCGAGTACACCCTTTTTGTAATTAACAAAGCCGGGCGCGAACCCACGCCGTATTGGGGATAGGTTTGTACGGGTTGTTAGATCCAGCGACCTAACTCACTGAGCCACCCAGGCCCCTCTTATCATTCAAGGTCAAGCTTTTATTTGTACATTGTATATAAAATATATTACAAACTATATACCGGTATATATATATACGTCTGAAAATTAAACCAAACAGTGTTAGAATTAGATTTTAGAGCTGTCAAATTTTTGTTCTTCCTTCGACGGGATTTGAACCCACACCATTGATACACTGCAGCACCATTCGCTTAGCCTTACGTCCAGCGCCCTAGACCACTCGACCACATCCACTCCCTATATTAACACACGGGAGCTACATCTTGTGGTTACTTCCTTGTATTCCTAGCTTGTTTTCGACGGTCTAACACGGGAATCTCAATAGAGCGATCAAAATTGATGGTTTATATGTGGTATCGAGTACACCTCGCCATGAATGGGGTTCGAACTCACAACTTTTGTGTAACAAAAATTTAGGTTTTCTGTGTACACTCTGCATACATATACTTTAAATCCATTTTTTTCAGTTACACTTATAGATATTGACTCAGAAAGTTGTTTATTGTAAATTTAAGTCCATTCTTTAATGATTAGTGTATGAAAGTCAGTTTCTCACAGTTCAGCACACTTCCGGTCACGTTAAAGTTAGTACCGTGTATAACCACCACGCGCGGCCAACACTGCTCTACACCTCTACGGCATAGACTCAATTAATTTTCAAACATTATTTCGTGGTATTGTTTGCCATTCCTGTTGCAACATTTGGCAGAGTTGATTGAGGGTCTGAGGTGGAGGTTGACGCTGGCGCACACGTTTATCCAAATGGTCCCAAAGGTGTTCACTCGGATTCAAATACTGCGATTTGGAAGACCATGATAGCACATTGATGTTATTCTGCTCAAGGTAGTCCATTGTTAAACGCGCTGTGTGTGGCCTAGCATTGTCCGGTTCGAATAACTCCCTCTGTCTGTCAATTCCGTGCATGAGATGAGGTTGGAAAATTTCGTCAATGTACCTCACAGCCGTCAAATTGCCCAGGACATGCACGAGTTCTGTTTTGCTATCATTTGAGATCGCCGCCCACATCATGACACTACCTCCACCATAGCTATCCACTTCCTGAACACAGGAGGAAGAGAAACGTTCATTCCGGCACCTGTATACCCGTCCGTATTCTGCCATCTCGTTTCTGCAGGAGAAAACGGGACTCGTCACTAAACCAAATTCTGTGCCAATTTCGAAATGTCCAGCTTCTTAATCTGTTGCACCGACGGACTCTTTCACTTCTGTGTAACGGTGTCAATAACGCTCCGAAATATGGCCTTCTGAGTCTAATGCAATACTGTCGAAGCCGGTCGCGGACTGTGTTCGAGCTGATTCGTCGCAATCCAGGTATTCCGACTGTCGTGGTTAATGCGGAAACGGCGGTTCGATTCCTTAGATGAAAGACCCGGATGTAGCTATCTCAGTTGACAAGGAGTCGTTATCGCGAGGTCTTCCACCCTCAGGTGGTCATTAGACGAACCAGTCTGTTGGAATATGTTCCACAGCCGGGAAATGGTGCTCTGGGTAACGTTCAGAGTTCGTGCAACTTCATTTTGTGACTGTCCGGCTTGGAGACGACCGCGTACGAAATTTCGAGTGGCTAGCCTAGCTTCAAACTTGGTTCTTTCATACGCTTTAGTTTAACAGTTGAATTAATTTCAAAATTCTCGTGAAAAACGTTTTTGAATTTTCGAGGCGATACATGGGACATTCATTTTTCAGAGCCACTGTGCACATGTGGCAGCTAGCCAAATCAAATGAACAGGCATTTAAAATTTGAAGCTTACCTTTAAAAGATCAACGATTAAATTGGCCATTTAATTTTACCTGGTTAATTGCAAAATTTGCATTTTGAAAAATAAAAAAGGGCTATGCGTTTCTTTTTTTGAACAACATATATAACATTTAAAACGGATTCCTTTATGTTTCCATTATAAAATTTTCTTTCCGTTATTTTTAAAGTGGCATGAAAAACAATGCATTTTTAAACCATGTGTAGTACATCACCAGTTTTCGGCAATGACGACACTACTTACGAACGATATGGCAGACGGTGAAACCAAAATCGGTCTGCACTAAACGTTTGATTTATTATAAAAAATTGAAATTACATAAATAACGTTTAATTTTTCAACTGAAAAAGTAGATCTAGTAGTTATTTCCTTTAAAATGATATTTAAAGCTAGGATTTCTTGAGATCATTTTGCATTATTTCAGCCTCAATCATAGTCATACCATTAATTTTATATTGTAAATGAAACGAAGAGAAATAAAAATGGATAATGGGGAGTCTCAAGGGATATTTTAAAGTCCGGTGCAGGGCTAGAGTTGAAGAATAATCCTTCATGAATAGACCGGTAGGTGTTTGCATTACACAAAACTTGAGAAATCCCAGAATTTCCAGCGCATACAAATTGTATGCTTTCTACGTACTTTTAAGTTTTATTAATAGCGAGCACAGAGAGCTCTACCAATCGTAACTACTCGGCCATTCTCGCTACCCTCCAAATAACCTCGTACGTACATAGTAGAAATTCTTCTTAAATTGTTTGCCGGAAGTTAAGTTAAGTTAAACCGCACAAAAATATAGTCCACCAAAATCCAATATGGAAGACATACTAATTAAAATCTAATCATGCAAAACTAATTAAAACTTTAATTGAAATATAGAAAATTGTTTAAAATATAACTTATCAAACTTTCATGTAACTGACATGTGAAAAGTAGTGCGATTTATACACCTAATGCATACGAGGTTATTTGCAGGGTAGCGAGAATGGCCGAGTAGTTACGATTGAGAGCTCTACAGCAACATGGGCATGCGCATTGAATACACAATCTTCCTTATGATGAGATTGAAATCCTTTCGTCCGGAAATTGATAACAATTGGCAGCCCCGGAGAGAATGCCAAAAATATAAAAAAAAGTCTCCAATAAATGATTTTAAAACTAAAATGATATCATGAACTTCTAAAAAATGCTATTTAAGTAACAAAAGACAATAAAAGGTGCTTACATTGTTAAATTAATCAGAATGACATCTCGCTATCCAAGTCATGACGTCATGTTATTCATAGACATAGGCCAAAGTCGTCAACAACATTTCGCGGAATTTTGATTAAAATCTTGTATTTTCATTCCCGAGTCAAAAAATTTCAAAACGACATCTATTTCATTTGCAACTGCGTCAATTCCGTAAATCGTGACGACATGTAAACAAACACAGCACTTTTTTCAAGCGTGTCCAGATTATTAGATAAAACCTTTCTAGTTACGGATTAGTAAAAGATAATTATAGAATAAATTTGACTTAATTTTGAACTACAATATTTTCAGAAAATATCAAATTTATTTTTTGGACCATTTGCAGCCGATGTAGAAAAACTCGCCTTGGTGTGTTTTAGTTTTGTTTTATTTTTTGCAGAATCTACGCAAACTGACACGCAAAGATGACAATGTCATCAAGATTTTTTAATACGCATCTATAGTACCATCTGCGCTAGCCAAGGGTTACGATTCGGGTCCCCCTTCTCTCCACCCTTGGCGGATCTAAATAGTTGATTTCTGGTACCTCGGAACCAATCAGAATGGAATAATCTCTGAACTACTGACGGCGAACACATCCAACGTGTATTTACAATGTGTAAAAATATTTTACTACAGGTCACGAGTTAACCATTCACGAAAAAGTTATTTATTGAACTGCTTAATTAACGTTGTATAACATATGCTTTGCGAATTTTAGGGGGGCGCACGCCCCGCACGCCCCCTCTAAATCCGCCACTGAACACACACAAGTCAAACTGAAGTGTTCACGATGTGAAATCGTTGGCTTGGATGACAAGAGAGAAATTACTGGTAAATAAAGTACATTGATAAAAACCATGCAATACCAATAAAATTTATATTCATTCAACAAAATATCAAATATCATTAAAACACGTAATTAGTGTCTTATCGGTTTTATTTATTATGTATAATTGTTGTGTAAACAAATACATGTACCGACCAGGGGCGGATCCAGGATTTCAAGTTAGGGGGGCGCACTTAAAAAAATTGCGCCGAGCGGAGGGAGGCACGAAAATTTTGGGGGTATTTCGTGTGAAAATTCACGATTTTACGCAAAAAAGCAGATTACAGAATCTCCCTCCTACCCTTAACCTCCAATTCTAAAAATAAAACGTTGTGAGCAAACTACATTGTATGTCAAATTTGTAGTTTAAGTTTCACTTCAATCCATTGAGTGGTTATTTAGGAGTTGCGGGTTGCAGAATCATCCTCCTACCCCCTCCACCCGGCCTTCAATGAAAAATCTAAAAACCATTGTGCACAACTACAATGTATTTCAAGTACATCGTATAGTTTAACGTCAATCAATTGCGTGGCTACAGTCAGGGGAGTTGCGGATTGCAGAAATCTTACAGACGGACGGACATCAAGTGTTTGAGCAACGGGCGTAAAAACCTCATTACACTAAAAGATCAAACAAAAAAAATGTATCAAAGTTCTCGAGAAATATGTTTACGGAAATCATGTGTGAGATATGCATAAACCATTTTGTCGAGATTATTTTCACACTTTCATGTGCAGTTGTAGATATTAATTTATTACAAATAAATTGTAGTCAGAATTTTTTGTTAAAAATGTGTAAAAAAAAGTGTACAGACATCCATTGGTAGATAAAATAATATAAACGTACCCGGACAAAGGATTTGTTCACACTTTCTTGTGCAGATACCTCGGACAGATGCAGAGATTGTTACAAATAAATTGCCGCTAGTTATTTTTTTTTATTAATATGTTACTTTTGTATTTTAATGTACAATATACCAACGCGTATTTTTACTGATCTTTACTTAAAAAGTAAAAGGCAACATTTTCGGGTATTTGTATACAAATCAAACTTATATTTTTTTTTCATATGAAATTGCAGAATTTCGAATTCAAGAACTATTTGAACCATTATTTAAAGAGAAGTGACCATTTTCTTGGGACACTCAAGTTTCTACACACTGTCTCAGTTTCATCATCTGATTCTCTCAGTATAGGTTTTCGTTGTATGTTTTATAAATGAGATCAATTGTTAAATTAATTATTAGAAGTATTGATTGAATTTACCTTTTAGTTTACCTTTGACTTTTCTCGTCTCGTCGAGGAATCAGAAATGTATCCAATCTTGCTTGTTTTCTTGGCCTAGAATTTTCGTCCATTTTATAATTTCTAAATAGCACGTGTACATGTAGTTGTAAAATTTACTACAGAAATAATGCTTAATTAGCGTGAGAAAATAGTTGATGTCTGGTACCTCGGAACTAATTAGAATGGAATAATCTTTGAACTACTGACGGCGAATACATATATGAATCAGCGAACACATCCAACGTGTATTTACCATGTGTAAGAATATTTTATTACGGGTCTCGAGTTAACCATTCATGAAAAAGTTATTTATTGAACTGCTTAATTAACGTTGTATAACATTTGGTTTGCGAATTTTAGGGGGGGGGGGGGGGGGGGCGCGCCCCCCTCTAAATCCGCCACTGCTGACCGTTATATGACTGTTTACCTGTAAAAGCGATGATTAATACCAGTGCAAAATTATTATTTTGTTGTTTTTATATTAAATGCATTTTACTTTATGCTGTTTAAATATTTAAATTCCTAGTTTTAATAAATATCACATTTTATCCATAATCGATTTGGTTTTTGGTACGACATCAAAATATCCGGTAAGTAACAGCTGGTTGAAATGAGATACGCTTCCATTTACGTTCTGAATTAACTGACAAAAAAATTAAACACATGGGAACCAAAAGTGGCCAAAATTAAACACACTAGAAACGAAAATGGCCAAAATTTCACACACCAAAATAAAACAACCGTCTTTTGGAGAAAAAAGGTCAAAATTAACCTACACCAAATTTTCCGATTTACGGTATTTAGTTTCTTTAGACCTTCATTATAATACTCTGGAGTTTTCTAGATATTATATTTCATCCTTTTTTTTAAATAAAGATAATGTAGGGGAATTTCTTATGTCTAGATTGTTCCAAAGTGAAATGGTAGATGGGATAAATAAGCTTGTTGATGTACTCAGTCTCCATCTGGGTGGAACATAATTCTGGACAGAAACATAAGAAGTACCACATGCAAAGTTCTATTTTGTAAAATATATAAACAATAATATCATTGTACCGATATTGTGTATGAATGTTTTATTTGTTGACAAGATGGATCGCAAACACTCGATCATTACATCACAAACACCAGTTAGACCCGTCGGCGAATTGTGACACATTTTCGACAAGGTCAGCAACAATCAAATTACAAGTAATAAAAATATGTATTGAGAAAACAACAAAATAATTTTTTTTTAGACTTTCTTTAAAAATAACTTTTTGATCATGAAATACATCGTTTGTAGGAAATGCATTTCTTACCGTCTTCGTTCCATGCTCCTTCCGTTTGATAAGCCGAACTGCAAGCTCCCCACCCAAAATCTTTCGGAAACTTTCCAATTAAAATGTCTTCATTATGTGCTGCAGCTATCGCATGAAAACACAAAATTAAAATTGTGTAAATCATTTGAAATTCACACAGTGATACATGTATTAAATCACTCCTAGTTGAGACATATACCAAACCCTTTTAAATTTATCATCAAACACTTATCTTTCCGTGATCAGTCTAGGCTAACGTTAGATGTTATATCAATTAATATACAAAAATGTAGATACGATTTTATGTACTTTAAGCTTGAGAGATTGATTTTTCAATTTTTTTTTTTATTATATTCGGAAAAAATATGTTTATATTAACTATGATCTTTTATGTATAAATGTAAATGTGGAAAATAATAATTATATTCAGTATCTTTATTTTTAACTGGACACGTTACGACAGTGTTTGTGGTTAAAGTGAGCATATGGTACTATTAGCAGAATCGCAATGGTGTTGTAAGGGTTATCGTGCTGGCTTCGCGAGTGTGGTAGATAGTGGGTTCACCAGAGCTCCGGTCGGGTCAATCCAAAGAATATACAATTAGTATTTGCTGTTTCTCCGCTAAGCACAAAGCTTTAAGAAGTAAGAGCAAAAACGTCTGGTTGGCTCGGAATCGGGATAATGTGTCAAAGTAAAGCGACATTTCTATCAGTAGACTGTTGGGCGAGTGAGCTAATACTATAAAAATCCAACTAAACGTGTTGGTATATAGCACAAAGCGGAAATCATCATCTCAATGAAATGTAACTTGTTCTCACCATGACATAATGCAATTATCACCCTTGTTGGAGTGTGACCCGACGGTTTGTCTCCCAGAGAAAAGTAAGGTCACCCGAGGGTGACCTAACTTTTCGAGGGGAGACAAACCGTCGAGTCACACTCCAACAAGGGTGATAATTGGTATATTATATCGAATATTTCTGCATCAGATACCAAGTATAATAGAATACCTGCGGCTTTGCGAAAATATAATATATACAATTTCTTCTTCGCCTACAGCGACGAACCTGTTGAATCAAGGGAAGTAACTATAATTGGAAACACGTGAGGCTCACGTGGAAATTTCCTTGGGATTTCCTCGCGAGCGGTGAACCTTGCGATTAGCGGTTGACCCAACGAATGGATAAATATCCTGTGACAGTGTTTTATCAAATCAGATTCAAGATATTTATATGAATATATAATATAGCTGAAATATTGCTCACTTGACGTTAAGCAACAATCACTCACTCATTCTTTTAATATAAAATCCAATGAATATTGGATAAAAAAAAATATATATATGCTTATTCAGTATGATTTATACAACATTAGGGAGGTATTTTAAAGTATAAAGTTTCTGTGCGTGATGCTTTGAAACTAGGACAAAGAGTTTCCGAGTATCTCGTCCGTTTTTAATTTGCACCGAATGCACATAGACGTTATATTTTAGGGTCATGGTATTTAATGCAACTTTCAACAATACTTCACTTGTATCGTGGCGGTCAGTTTTATTGGTGTAGGAAACCGGAGTACACTGAGAAAACTACCGACCTGTCGCACGTTATATATTTTAAGATGTTAAGTACTAATATTGTATAAAACTGAATATGATTTTTTTTTTATCCAATATGGCCAGATTCATTGGATTATATAGTGAGCAATATATCAGCTACGACATACGGATTCTGATTACCCCTTTGGTATCTTCAAACTCTTCTTATGTTAAATCGACAGAAAATTCGCTTCAATCTATTAACGGTTATATTTTATATTAAATTAAAAAAAATATATAGTTATCTCTTGTTTTCACATTTGATATTGCAACTGATTTACAATTTGTTCAGACAAGTTTACCGAAGCTCAACGGGTAGGAAATGTTAGAAGGGTACCAGAAAAGTGATGTTCTGCTAGGAGTAGAATTTTAGATTATTTTAATCTGACACCATTACTTGGCTGTTAAACTCTAGAGTGAGTGAACGAGCGAGCTAGTGCGAGTGTTCAACGCCAAGTGGGCTATTTTTCAGTTATTTCATGACGAAAACGAGTTGCATTTCGATGACAATGATGTCCGTTTTGCTTTGAATAAACACGCTTATTCGAAATTTTCTAGTCACTGAAACAACAGTTCGCGAGAAGACATGTCGACCCACTCTGAAATATTATCCCGATTTCCGAGGCAACCAGTATTTACTCTTTCTCCTTAATGCTTCGTGCTTAGCAGAGAAGCAACAAATACCATTTGTATAGTCTTTGGTTTGAACCGACAGGACCCGAACTCCGATCTAGCGCACATGAGCCAAACACGCTAACCATTTGTTCCAATTGAACTAATACTCGTTTTACGTTAGCCGATCTCAGAGGGTTAGGGTTATAATTAAAAAACATTTCGCAGGTATTCCTTGACTTCCAGACTTTTAGTTGTAATAAACTGACATGTTAAATATTTGGTTGCGAATCAGAGTCAGCATTGTAGTACAAAAATCAGCGACGTCAATCACACGGCTACATAAACCCCGTTCGCAAAACTATTCATTTCCGACGAGGAAAATTATTAATTCCCAAATATTATGTCATTCCATAAACAGGTCAACTTTATGATAAGTTTAAGCTTTCACAGAAAAATAAAATATGTGTAATCTTAAGAAAGATAAAAGAATAGCCGCATAAATGAAAATCTAGACAAATATCGACTAACGACTTGTGTTTACGGGGTGTTTGAACAAATATTATGTTAGGTGATAACACCGGTATTTATCCGACAATTTGAACTTTTCTTTAATGAATATTGATCATGAACGTGCTACTTCATTGATAAAAGAAGTCAATTAAAATTTTATATTTATATATTAGAAGTTATATCAGTAATTCACAAAAGTATTATCAAATTATATTACATAATGGTAGAACATACACTAGCACGATGATTGTCAATGTTTCTACTGTAAATAAACGTTAGAGAACATTGAAGAATGAAGAAATCTAGAGAAAATGGGAACACAAGACACAAGGCGAAGACAAGCAAAACAAAAAACACTAATATGCGCAAGCCAACACAAATAATCTAAATTAAGACATGAGCCCTCTTGCAAACAACTGAAGGTAAAGACGAACCGAACATCGATTTTATGGAAAATCGTAACGGACACCACACCATGGAACTAAGAACGTAAACACACATAATAGGTCACACACAAAAACCTAAAAAGATGAGCAACACGGAACACACCCCAAAACAAACCGGGGGTGAACTCGGGTAATCGCCAAGGGTTAAGCAGTTCCTGCTACTTATAATATAAAACACCCGCCGTGTTACTCATAAATGTATATACAGTTAAGTCCGGTAAAGGTCTTGGCAGTGATAAAGAAACGAAAATCTACGTAAAAAGTAAAAGATCCATTGTCATTTGAGATGTGGATATTTCGTAACGGTCAAGCAGATCGTGATTACGACCGTACGTAGAATTTTTGCAGTGATGACTTCAACTTAGGAGCAACGTAACTTACACATAGATGCCACTCATACTTAGCTATCTGAGGTGTGCATAGCATGGGGTGAAGGGTTTATTAAATATGAAAAGTGGGATTCCCCGGTAAAATAATTTTGGAATAATCAGTAGATTGGAAAGACAACGACAAGCATATGTATTTGAAATCATTTCGAGGTGCGCGTAACTTTATATTCGAGAGAAAACTTACATGTATCCCTTCAAGACAATTGCATTCATCACACATTGTAAAAATATAATACCAAAGAAATGATGACTGCATAAAGATGAACACTTAATAAATCACAAGTCGATCTTGTCTTCATATGGTCTTTCCAAGAAAGATGAGAAATATGATCTGCCCTCACTGTGCTGGATACCAAAATTACACAATTGTACACACAAACAGTGCTATATCGCGATATTTACCAAGTGTTCTACCAAACCTCTCTAAACTTCTGTACCTACAGTTGTCAAAATGGGGCTCCGGTCATATCATGATACCATATTTTCCAGAGGTAGCATTTATCAAATGTGTGTAATAAAAAACTCAAAAGACATGATGGAGACTTTAATTCTAGATCTCAGTATTTTTATAACAGCATTAAAACATTTGATTTTTCTATCTTATATACCACCATTCCACGTGCGCAACTAAAATCTAGAATTCAAGAGTATTATTCATACGCATACCTTTGTTCTCCATTCTTCTATGAGAAAGAACGTTGTTCAAGATTTGGCGTTCTCGAAGAATGGAGAACAACGGTACTAGTATCTTGTTATTTCTAAAGATCAGTCTGATTTTGTCAAAATCCACTCAAAATCTAATATTAAATATAAATAGGACGAGATTCCAATAAGCGTGAAGTAAAGGATACTACTAACAGTCAAAAATTTGCTTCTTACCTTGAAATCGACAACGGGGAGGTGAAATTAAAAACAAAACTACGACAAACTTGATTGCTTCAATTTTCCAATAGTTAACTTCCTATTCACCACTAGCAATATTTTAGCAGCACTAGCGTATGGAGATTACATTTCAGAAATAATATGTTAGTCATTTGTTGGTGTCCAATATATTGATTTTCGGGACAGAGCTCAGCTGCTGACACAAAACATACTCAAACAAGGCTACATTGCTCCTTGTTTGAAGTTATCTCTACAAAATTCGACGGTCGTCATCACGAACTGGTTAACCGTTACGAAATATCAATTTCTCAAATGACAATGGATCTTTTCCCTTTTATGTAGATTTTTTCTTTCTTCTATCACCGACAAGACTTCTACCAGACTTGACTATATAAGTAACACGGGTTGTGTGTTTTATAAGTTATAAGAAACAGAACAGGAACTGCATACCCTTCGCAAACACCTGGTTTTCTGGTGGGGTCCGTGTTGCTCGTCGCTTTGTTTTCTGTGCTATGTTTTTAGTTTTGTTTGTCGTCGTTCTGTGTCCTGTACCCAGTGTTGCCAGTGTTGTCCATTCTTGATTGCACCTTCGGTTTTCTCTAACATTTATGTACTACAGCATGGCATTGTCAGCTAATGGTATTAATCATCACTTATTGGTAACAATCCCAGGAAATTACGGGGATATGTGTTTTCGTACGAGACTAGATGTAGTACATTTCATAAAACTTGGTAGAAAGGAAAGAAAAACATTTGTGTCCATCCGGTTTACCTTTACAGCGTGTGTGCGTTCAGTGATTTGCGATGAGATTGTATTTGTTCCTTCTCCGCTAAGCATACAGCTTAAAGGAGTAAGAGAAATAACTGGTGGCGCGAACTCAGGATAATGTGTCTAATATCATCATCCTCTCGTAGAAAAAACCAACTTGTTCTCGCCATGATATAGCTGAAAACATGCTCACTTGGCGTTGAAAAGCAATTATTCATTCAATATATGATTTATTTAAAAATGTCACAAGGGTCGCAATATTACGTTTTTATTAAAGAAATAATGCTTAATAAGAATTTTATCGACTCCATGTAGTCTTTTGAGTTGTATATATTATTAAGTAATTTTATTTATTTTCTGAAAGGATTCGTCGTGGTGGTTATCGTATGGTAGTTTGATTTACAACTACCTGAGCATCAGTGCCTATCACTACTAATATTGTGAGCTTGACTCCCGGCCAATGGCGAGGTGTACTCGCTATGTACAATATTATGTGATAAAGTATTTCAGTGATTTGCGACAGGTCGGTGGTTTTCTCCGGTTTCCACCACCATAAAGCTGACATCACAATATAACTGAAATATTGATGAAAGTGGCGTTAAACATCATAACCAGAACCCCATGTTTGGATTAAAATTGCTGTCGTGATCAAATTCTCAATTCACACCACGATATAGCTGAATAGTGCTTAATTCAAGAGTTGGCGTTAAATAATCTAATAAAGCATTTTTATGTTAAATAAAACCTAAGAAAAAATTAACACTGTAATAATATTTGATTGCAATAAATTAAGCAATAAGATCGGACACAAGTTATTGCAACTTACATTAAGTCCTCTCCTTGCATGTACCCATACACATAATAAATAATGACAGCAAAACATATACAACATAGTATTAGAAATAAGAGATTAATAAACGAAAGAGTCGTGAATTAATGCAAATAGGGAAAAACGAGAAACAAGAAAACAAAACATAACAACAATCTAAAGCTGCTGACTTGGAGTGTCAAAATCTTTTTGTCTTTTTAATAAAAAAACGAACTTTCTCCAAAAAAATTTAATTAGTTTGGTCGGTAAAAATTAACATTTTTCACAATCATATTCTACGCTTTGTAGACAAGAATAATTGATCTGATGTGTATACATGTAGTCTATCTGTATAGGTAAATCTACCCTTATCTTACTAGAGCTATAAAACTACCTTTATACCGGTCAATTTGGAAGGTTATTGTATTAAAAATGATTTTATGGGAAATTAGTTTGTGTGCTTTAACAATTGTTTTTATACTCAAAAATGGAAACTCGTTGCCAATGGAAAATGAGTTCTACTACGACAAATTTCCACCGGATTTCAAGTGGGGTGCTGCTACCGCTGCCTATCAAGTTGAAGGAGGCTGGCAGGATGATGGTGAGTTTGTGATGTATGGATGATGAATGTACAATTTATTTATTTATTTATTCATTTATTTATTTATTTATCTATTCATTTATTAAAACCTCAAAATGTGTTATATGGCTTATGGTTTATAGTGTTTAACGCCACTTTCAACAATATTTCAGTTATATCATGGCGGTCAGTTTTATTGGTGGAGGAAACCCGAGTACCCGGAGAAAACCACCGACCTGTCGCAAGTCACTGGCAAACTTTATCACATAATGTTGTATCGCTCAAGCGAGATTCGAACTCGCAACGTTAGTGGTGATATGTACAGATTGCCATTTTAGCATAATTGTTGTGTATGAATAGGAGAAAAACTGCATGCATTTATCAAAAATACTAGTTCACCCTCGTGTTGTTCACATTGTCCTGTCATATGTCTCTACATTCTTAGTTCGGTGCTGTGATGTCCGCTACGATTTCTGCAAAAAAAACGATGTTCGATTCGTCTTTGCCCCTATTTGTTTGAACATGCGCCTTATTTATATTGTTTGTGTTTGCTTGCATGTAGTTGTGTCCGGCACGACTACACAATATGAGCAATATAGCGTGGGTGTCTTATAAGAAGCAGGAACTGCTTGCCATTCGCAAGCACCTTGATTCACCCTAGTTTTTCTTTTGGGCCCGTGTTGTTCATCGTGTATCTGGATTGTCTATTCTTGGTTGCCTCTTTGTTTTTCTCTAAGAAAAGTTTCACAATTCCAAAGGAGTAATTAGAAACTGTAAATCGAAGGACAGACAATAAATTGACTAAATGAGAAAGGACAAATAATATATAATGATCTACACACTACTACACAGAAACCCGAAGATTGAGCTACACGAACCACACTAAAACTCGGGGAGAATTCAGGTAGACTACAGTGCGTTTATTGGTTTACTGTACTCGTTAAACAACCTTCAGTGATTTTCTTTGCACAGTTGTACTGCAATTCAGAATATTGCAGAATTGTATACAGCACTCGTCATCCTCGCCTTTATTCAAATTAATTAAACACTCTTCCATCATCCTCTACTCATGAGGATTTGTGATTGGGAGGACCGTAGCGAAATAGCCTAGGGTCTCTCTTCATTTAAATATGGCACTGGACACGGTAGCTCTTAAGTAACGTTCTTCTCTATCATAAAGTTCATAAAAATTGGTTGCACAAAGAGACCAGACATTTTAAGCAACAAGAACATAAACATGTTGTACAAACAAGTGACTAAAATAAAGTCCTTTATTAAATCCCCGTTACATACTTGTATCTTAGAGTAAAGAGTGGAAATTTCTGTTCAGTAGTCCTGTGAACAGAATAAGCAGGAACTGCTTACCATTCGCGAGCACCTGTGTTCATTCCCGTATATTTCTGTAGGGCCCGTGTTGCACATTTTTTTAGTTTGTGCTTAAAATTGTCTGTATTATCCATTCTTGATTGTCCCATTGGTTTTTTCTAAGAAAAATTTGAAGATGCTAATTGGATAATCAGAAGCTGTTAATCGAAGGAGAGACGATACAATGGCCAAATGAAAAAGGAGAAAAGGACAAACAATCTCTACACAACACTTCACAGATAGCTGGAGATTGGGCTACATAAACCTCACTAAAACCCGACTATCATAGTTTTATGACTGAAGCTTCTCCTTTTAGTGAAATAATGCAGTTATGCAAGTGTTTTCCACACGTTAGTAAAATGACAACACTCACATATATGACGGGATGAACAGCGTTGTTGTAAAGAACGCTGTGTCTTAATCTCGATCTTAATCCTTAATATATTTGTAATTATATTAGGGAATTATTATTTGTGTTTATAAATTACAACAAGTGTCCATTCGGAATGTCGCAGATTTCTTGATATGGCTCTATCTGTAAGTCTGTCAGTCAAAGTGATCTACATTTGTTGTTTATCTAGACGCTGATCATATTTTATTGGCATTGTTACTCTTAGATTACGTTCTACTCTATCATAATTTTAAAAAAAAAGTAGATATCAAATTTAGTGCGCACGACACGTTTCTGGAATAAACTTCATCAGGTACGTTCATAAAAACTGGTTGTACAAAGAAACCACACATTCTTAGTAGCAAGAACAAGTGATTAGACTAAAATAACGTCCTTTTCTAAACCTCTGCTACATACTCTGCTCTTAAGGTGCGGAATCAGCCGAAGTGTATTGTGGGTAGTTTCTGTTCCCTAGTCCGGTTAATATATAGAAAGGAAATGGATACAAATGGATTTTTAATTAAACAACATTATTAAGAAAAAACTGGTAGAACGTGGGTCACGGGTCACTGTAATCGGGCGGCTGTATCGAGAAACAAATACGGTGTTGAAAAAACTGTTGATACTCATAAAATATTGATAAATGCAATACAATTTTATGTTTGTTTTCAAGAAATATGATAGACAAAACCATGTGTAAAGTTATATGACGAAATATCTCCGATTTCTATGTAAATTTACGAGTTGAAGTGGGGAAACACCCACAGGTAATTTTAGCGATGTATTTTTATCTTGGACAAGAATAATGAGCGTCCTGATTGGATGACTTATTTAAAACACACTGACTCCGCATGGTAAAAAGATGCACGTAAAAGAAATCTATGTTATATTTATTCATTTGTTTGATTCTGGAATATTGTTGATCATTGATTTAAACAAGAAAAAAGGGGAAAAGGGGGGGGGGGGGGTGAATTTTACAGTTAAATAAATGTTATGTTTCGACAGTTTAAAGAGAAAAATAAACATTTGTTGCGATTAAAGCTTAAATCAGCGTTAAATATTGAACAAATATCAGTGGTTTTGTAAATAGGATTTATTTCAAATAGAAAATCTGAATTTATTATTTATTAATTTATTATTAATGATTCAATTGTATATCCCTTAGGAGGGGGAGGGGAGGGGAGGGGGCGGGGGGGCTATGATGAAAATTTGAAATAAAAACACAGGACCGGACTTTAAGCAAAAATAATAATCCAGGATTAGTTTTTTATCAAATAAATCCAGGACCTCTGTTTTAAAGTTAATAATATGAAATATTGACATCCACACTTGCCTTTTGGACAGCACATTTCTGTGTCCACACTTGTAATTATTAGAAGAAAAAAATAATGCATTTCAGTCAATCATGCTATACGAAGGTTTGCTATTTAAGTTTGAAATTTTTGAAAAAAACCCGGTTATTTACATAAACAAACAAACATGTGATGTTGTTCTGTCGTAGCAGTGTAGTTAAGTTTTGTCATACTGCAATAGAAAATCTAAGTGATCCGATTGGTTATTTACTCGATTTTACTAATCCATATTATATGGCTCTAGCCGGTAATATGAAAGCACGTGCCAATAAAGATAACTCATTTTGAAATCATACGTAATCAAGATGGCGACCCCCAGGTTCGCCTGTAACTCTGACGCCGATATTGAGGCAATTCTAAATCATTTGTTATTTTTCTGTTAAAATTGTTAAGTTGTTTATTAAATATGGTGAAGAATTAATTTCTTCTTTAAAGCAAAGTCATATTTGGGGTTAAATGTTCATGAGACATTACATGTATAGTAGTCATGTTCTTTATTTAGGCTTTACACAGGTAATATGGACCCATGGTATTGCAGTATGACAAATTCGTTATATAGGCTTTAGACAGGTAATACGGGCTCATATAACCTGTCTGTGTTGTTGAAATATTAAACACAGACAGGTTATATGAGCCCGTATTACCTGTCTAAAGCCTATATAACTAACATTACAGTGAGTGTACCTCACACCATAATGTCTGAAACTATATATATTAAGGGACCGACCATTTAACTTGAAAGGGGGGGGGGGTATGGTTTTTTGTTTCGTTCAGAATGTTTTATTCGGACAACACGAGAGTTAGAATATTTTTTTTTTGTCGCTCAAAGCGCAATTTTTTTTCCAGAATTCAACATTAGGTTATATGACAAAAACTCTGAATCAGATTTTTTTTTTCCTCCACCAAAATCAGAATATGTTTATCAGCAACAATGGGAATCAGAATATTTTTTTAGAGAAAAACCATGACCCCCCCTCCAAGTTAAATGGTCGTTCTCTAAAGATTGTCTATGTAATTAATTCATAGGATTACACGTGATAGCATGTGTCAAGATACAATGTAGCACATGGAGACATGTCATAATAATATGTTCTATGCAATTAAATCATAGAATGACACACACGTGATATTATATGTCAGGGAACAATATAGCACATGGAGACATGTCATATAAAGCAATATATGGTGTTAATTTATAAAGCAACACGTTAGTAATGTCACGATACAATACAACACACGCGGACATGTCATATTTTGACTATCTATACTATTTTTTTACCCTACAGCGTTTATATACATGTATATGTAAATGTTGAAGATAAAAGCTGGCACTAAGATAGTACTATGGACGTTTGTTTTCATTGCCACTAGTATAAGAGTAGGTGATGGGGTAGAGGGTTCAATTTTGCCTTGCAACGGGCCATCAACGACCACTCCTGGATAATTGTACCTCATAATGAGAATAAAAACGTAACTATCAAATATAGTGCGTTTCTGGAATAACCTTCATCAGGTACGCTCAAAATCGTAAGATAATAAGTTTGGGAGCAATAAAACCAAAGGACCGAAACAGAATAGCCAAATCAAGCTAAGGTCACCTAAGGTCACCTATGCCTGATGGAGGCCATCCTTAGGTTTTTTTTTCTAAATATTAACATTATTTAGGAATTGTATATCTCAGCAATAAATAAATCTAATAAACCATGTCAGTGCCGAAGCATTGACTACTAGGCGGATGATACCCGTGGAGACTAATAGTCCACCAGCAGAGGTATCGGCCCAGTGATAATAATAATAAAAACGTAGATATCGAAGTGTGGACGACGCGTTTCTGTTGCAAGTTGTATTCGTCTAATTATCATTAAATATGGGTTGTGTTGGTTTATTGCTGTTTATCGTCACTTAGCTCAGTTTTTCAACTTCATCATTGCTACCAAACGTAATAGGGAGGAAACTCGATCGAGAGAGTTGAATATGGTGCTCCAAGTGGCGCAGGAACTGTTTACACTTCTGGGACAATCAGAGTTCACTCTCTTTATTTGTAGGATTGGTGTTGCTCAATCTTAAGATTTCTATGTAGTTTTTTGTAGATCATTGTTTGTTTTTATGTCGTTTTTCGATTTGGCCATTGTATTGTCTGTCCTTCGATTTACGGCTTCTGATTACCCCTTTGGCATTTGGTACCTTCAAATTTTTCTGAAAGGGAAAATCTAAATAATTTATGGTCGAAATGTACTTCAGACAGTTAGATATCATCTACGTATATTTATCAATGAAGAACAGAAGTTGTAAGGAGTTTATTAATGTAATTTGAAGGTCAAACCCGATCTGGTCAAACAATATTTTATTTAATATTTGGCTATCGTAAGATAAAATAAAGACTTTCCAAATATCAATACCATACAGAAATGTCAGATGAAAAAGCCCATCTATCAAATTACAACATGAAAAGTAAACAATTTACAATATTTTAAATTTCAGAATACATAAATAAAATAGCAGAAATAAGATCAACGATGGAATTTAGATTAAAATTTCTTTTTATAATGGATTCAGCATATACAAAAGGTTATAAACAATGTACATGACCCTCAAATGTGCCTACTTCAGTATTTTTATTTTATATTCGTTAGAAGCACAGGAACTTGATTTACATAATTTAATAAGATAGATAGTCTCATAAGACATGTCCTCGTGTGTTGGATTGTATCTTGACATTGAACTCACGTGTTGTTCTATAATATAATACCATTATTAAATTATACACTATTTACGAAAATGATGTTACCAATGATAAAACGTTATGCAAATTATGGCTTCCATGAATTATTTCTTATTTTAGTCGGTACAAAATTTGGTTTGTAAAAGTAAAAAATTAAATACAACACAATGTTGTGTATAAGTTTTTTTCTGTAGTAGAGAAGCTATTAGTAACATAATACTGTTTAGTGGGATCCGTGTTGCTCCTCGTTGTCCTGTGTCCTGTGTATTTTGTATCCAATGTTGACAGTTTTTCTGGATTTTCCATTCTTGATTGCCCCTTCGGCTTTCTCTAATGTCTATTCGTAAAATATTACAAAAGGACGAAGAATTCATGCCATCCTTTTTTATGAGTTTTCTATGGCTCACGGCTATACTGATACTTTATCTTTTTCATTAGGCCATTGTATTGTCATTGTCTGTCCTCCGACTTGCGGCTTTTGGTTTTACCCCCTAATTTTTTTTCTTATTTTCTACATAACAGGGGGTAGTGTTAGGGTTATGGTGTTTAGCGCCACTTTCTACAATGTTTCAGTTATTGTGTGGCGGTTCTACATAATAAATCAAATGTTTATATTTCAGGAAAAGGTCCTAGCATTTGGGATACATTTCTACATAAATGTATGGCCTACGCATGTCAGAACGGTGACGTAGCAGCAGATTCTTATCATAAATACAAAGAAGATGTACAGCTTCTAAAACGCTTAGGGGTATGCTAATAGAGTCAATATTAGGAATGCATGTGTTGTCAGTTATACACGAAGCAAAATATACTCATGTTTTTCGCTCTCCACATTGAGATATTAACACACATCAGTACATTCCGTTATGCAAATAAACGAAAAAAGTAACTCTAATACATAAGTATATGTATTTCTATTTGTGTCTATTCGGGTTTTCTAATTCTAATGCGGTCTGTTCGTTTGTCAGTTTATGATGGGTCTGTTTGATATGTATCATTGTATGGTATTACATATAGTTGCACGGGATAAGCTTTGGCGGTTAATTAAATGGGGTATAAAATGGGGCGTTTATACGATATTGTATCGAGGTTGCTCATCAGTGACTTGGAGAAAAATGAGGTGTTGAAGACCTGCATTGATTACTTTGACAATGTTTGATTTATGTAATAATTTAAAATATTACTTGTATGACTAATGTTAATTAATAAAATTTTGCATTCGCATAAAAAATATGAAGTTACTGCGAGCAAACAATCCTATATATACTGATTTGTCTCTTATTTAGTAAATTAGTAGAGAATAGAAATAATTTAAATTCGGACAATGTCAAGAGGGAGAATTTAAATGTATAATATTCATTGTTGTCAATATTGTATAACCATTTGAAAAAAATCTCCGATTCATTCCAAGATTTGTAGTACATTGAGTAGGCCCTGTTAATAGGAATATAAACATGTAGATATCCAATTTATAGTTGTTTTGCGCGTTTCTGAGATAACCGTCATCAGGTACACTCAAAGCCAAAATATAGTTAAAAGTCTTTGGGAGCAAGTAAATTAAAGAACCCAAACAAGATAGCAAAAATCAGCTAAGGTCACCCATGGCTAAGAGAGGAGAACCTTATTCTTAATAATAATTACATGATTTATAAACTATAAATTTCAATACAAAAATATATCTAATGAACCATGTCAGTGTCGAATCATCATAATCCTAATTCGCTATACGATAATGCGAAAATACATGTACTAGCATTAAGCCATAGAAATATTATAGTCTTCATTAGTGTTGTATTACCATTTGACTAAGATCACCGATTCATTCGAAGGCTTGTACTACAGCATCATCGATGTCTTGTTAAGGTGGTACCATACACTTCAGGTTAAATTTGATCTGCTCGTTTAATTTTCTTATTTTTTTGGCAGTGTGTTTGAACATATCCACTGTAATAAATATCAACATTTTATCAAATTCCAACCAACAGACTCGGAGCTATTAATTCACTAGTCACATAGCAGCTTTTCTCTCTGTGGTTTTGATCACGGAGATGCTTGAAATCTGCATACAAACATCATATGATCAAAACGTTCAACTGATTTTAAAGAGTTATCTCCTTGTAGTGTTAGGTACCACCTTGATATGCATATTTATTGCTTTGTGTCTTCAAGCGTAAATCTCAATAACATATTAAATAATCGAAAGGCCAATCAATTATGGACAATACAGAGACACTGGGAACATTAGGCATACAGGACATAAGACGAAGACTAACAAACCACAAAAACACAACACAACACAGAAAGCTAAAACGATGAGCAACACGAACCCCCACCAAGGATAAGCAGACGAAGACTAACAAAACACAAAAACACAACACAACACAGAAAGCTAAAACGATGAGCAACACGAACCCCCACCAAGGATAAGCAGACGAAGACTAACAAAACACAAAAACACAACACAACACAGAAAGCTAAAACGATGAGCAACACGAACCCCCACCAAGGATAAGCAGTTTCTGTTTCTTACAAGACACCCGCCATATTTCTCATATAGTCAAGACGTGTTTGACACCACTATATTTATCATATTCATTCACGAACTAGTCACGTTTCAATTTCTTTATTTCCAGCTTCATTACTACAGATTTTCTATTGCCTGGAGCAGAGTGTTCAGTGATGGTACGATGGCCAGTCGTAATCCAGCAGGGATCCAATATTACCACAATCTCATTGATGAGCTTATTAAATACAATATTGAGCCAATGGTGACATTGTACCATTGGGATCTACCACAGGGGCTGCATGAGAAAGGAGGGTGGGAAAATGATACAATAATTAATTATTTTAATGATTATGCGAGAGCAATGTTTCAAGAATACGGTGACAAGGTGAGGGTTACGCCATATTTTTTTCTCGCGCAAATCACATTTGTATTACAGTCAAATCTGCACATGTTTTCATCTCTAGTAAACAGTTACCTGTATTAAAAGGTCATCTTTTTCTTGTTTTATCATAGAACATTTCGCTTGAATTGAACCTCTGTTAAGATGACACCTGTCATAGAAGACGACTTCTTCTTTGTTTCAAATGTGACCGTTTAATACAGGTTTTATTGTATATCCAATTTGAACTTGTAATGGTTCGTCTTTCTACACTCATAACGAAGATATTTTCCACTTAATATGTCAATAGAGGTTTATAGCAAAACAGAAAGTAGAATGTAATAATTATCACTATAAACATTGGGTAAA
Organism: Bathymodiolus brooksi; assembly: GCA_963680875.1. Lineage (NCBI taxonomy): Eukaryota > Metazoa > Mollusca > Bivalvia > Mytilida > Modiolidae > Bathymodiolus > Bathymodiolus brooksi. The sequence goes on from OY804580.1 coordinate 89,381,088, forward strand.
TTTACTATGTTATCTGTCAACCATTCTAGGGTTAAGGGTTATGGTGTTTAACGCCACTTTCAGCAATATTTCAGTTATATCGTGGTGGTCAGTTTTATTGGTGGAGGAAACTGGAGTATCTGGAGAAAACAACAGATCTGCCACAAGTCACTGACAAAATTTATCACATAATGTTGTATCGAGTACATCTCGCCGTGAATGGGATTCGAATTCAAAACGTTAGTGGTGATATCAATCATTCTAAAACATGGGATAGGAAAAGCAAGGACAACATATAATTTATCCGAAGGACAAGGACACCGACATACAATATGCAAAATAAAAAACAGTGATCGATCGACTGTCTTTAAAGCGATTAACCTCCATGCAATTTCTTCATACAGTCAAACCTGACTATGCAGTCACCTCTATTAAGCAGTCACCTGTATTAAAACGTCACCTTTTTCTTGTCCTGTCGTAGAAAATTTCATATGAATTGAACCTCTTTTAAGAGGTCACCTGTTTTAAAAGACCACTTTTTCTTTTACCCAAAGTGACCTCTTAATTCAGGTTTAACTGTATTTTAATGGAAGTCACATATCTTTTCTATGTTAAAATTACACTGTCTAATTGTTTTGCTGCTGCTGATGTGGTCGTTTTTCTGTTTTATGAAGTTTTATGTTTGTCTCATGGGTAGTTTGTGATGCTATGATTAGTTCTATTGACTGTTTGTCTCATGGGTAGTTTGTGATGCTATGATTAGTTCTATTGACTGTTTGTCTCATGGGTAGTTTGTGATGCTATGATTAGTTCTATTGACTGTTTGTCTCATGGGTAGTTTGTGATGCTATGATTAGTTCTATTGACTGTTTGTCTCATGGGTAGTTTGTGATGCTATGATTAGTTCTATTGACTGTTTTTCTCATGGGTAGTTTGTGATGCTATGATTAGTTCTATTGACTGTTTGTCTCATGGGTAGTTTGTGATGCTATGATTAGTTCTATTGACTGTTTGTCTCATGGGTAGTTTGTGATGCTATGATTAGTTCTATTGACTGTTTGTCTCATGGATAGTTTGTGATGCTATGATTAGTTCTATTGACTGTTTGTCTCATGGGTAGTTTGTGATGCTATGATTAGTTCTATTGACTGTTTGTCTCATGGGTAGTTTGTGATGCTATGATTAGTTCTATTGACTGTTTGTCTCATGGGTAGTTTGTGATGATTAGTTCTATTGACTGTTTGTCTCATGGGTAGTTTGTGATGATTAGTTCTATTGACTGTTTTTCTCATGGGTAGTTTGTGATGCTATGATTAGTTCTATTGACTGTTTGTCTCATGGGTTGTTTGTGATGCTATGATTAGTTCTATTGACTGTTTGTCTCATGGGTAGTTTGTGATGCTATGATTAGTTCTATTGACTGTTTGTCTCATGGGTAGTTTGTGATGCTATGATTAGTTCTATTGACTGTTTGTCTCATGGATAGTTTGTGATGCTATGATTAGTTCTATTGACTGTTTGTCTCATGGGTAGTTTGTGATGCTATGATTAGTTCTATTGACTGTTTGTCTCATGGGTAGTTTGTGATGCTATGATTAGTTCTATTGACTGTTTGTCTCATGGGTAGTTTGTGATGCTATGATTAGTTCTATTGACTGTTTGTCTCATGGGTAGTTTGTGATGCTATGATTAGTTCTATTGACTGTTTGTCTCATGGGTAGTTTGTGATGATTAGTTCTATTGACTGCTTGTCTCATGGGTAGTTTGTGATGATTAGTTCTATTGACTGTTTGTCTCATGGGTAGTTTGTGATGCTATGATTAGTTCTATTGACTGTTTTTCTCATGGGTAGTTTGTGATGCTATGATTAGTTCTATTGACTGTTTGTCTCATGGGTAGTTTGTGATGCTATGATTAGTTCTATTGACTGTTTGTCTCATGGGTAGTTTGTGATGATTAGTTCTATTGACTGTTTGTCTCATGGGTAGTTTGTGATGATTAGTTCTATTGACTGTTTGTCTCATGGGTAGTTTGTGAAGCTATGATTAGTTCTATTGACTGTTTGTCTCATGGGTAGTTTGTGATGCTATGATTAGTTCTATTGACTGTTTGTCTCATGGGTAGTTTGTGATGCTATGATTAGTTCTATTGACTGTTTGTATCATGGGTAGTTTGTGATGCTATGATTAGTTCTATTGACTGTTTGTCTCATGGGTAGTTTGTGATGATTAGTTCTATTGACTGTTTGTCTCATGGGTAGTTTGTGATGCTATGATTAGTTCTATTGACAACCATTTTTGTTCATCTTCTATCTTTGATTCTTCAAACTAATAGTTGATAAAAACGTAAATATAAATAAGAAATGCGTCTTATTTAGTGCGCATGAAGCATTACTGGAATAATCTTCATCGGATACCTTCAAAGACTGGAAAGCAAGAAGAATTAAAAGTCTTCGTGGATAAAAAAAAGAAAAAAGAAAAAAGAAAAAAGAAGTCAAAGTGCCTAAACAGGATGCTCAAAATTTGCTATATTCACCATTGTATAAATCTTGTATTTTCAGGTTAAAAGTTGGATAACGATAAATGAACCAGGTGTTGTGTCCTGGTTAGGATATGGTGTTGCAGTATTTGCTCCAGGTATATATAAACCAGCTACAGGACCATACATTGTGAACCACAACTTGATTCGTTCACATGCTAAAGCATACCGTACATACAGAAAAGAGTTTTACGCAAAACAGCAAGGTATGTTATCATCGCTAAAGCAAATATATTAATTTGTATATCAGATTTAAAAAAAAACATGATGTAAGCAAGCATGAGAGACTACCCACCATTATAGTTAGATACAAGTTAATGTAAAAGTATAACGCTTTTATTGACGTTCTATGTTTTATATATAGCCAGGATGCGGTAGAAGTAGAGGCATAATAGACAGAAAGGTATGATATGACTGGAGCAATGATGTAAACAATACTGTTAAAGTACGTTGATTCGTGAGCACTAATTTCCGTGGTTTCTACAAAATGCATTGATCCATGGGTTCTTAAATTCGTGGTTTCAAACATAACATGCAATAATCAATGGGAAAATTATAATTCGTTGGATTATTATTTTGCGTGGTTTAAATGGACCACGAAATCAGCGAAAATTAGAACCCCACTATTAATAATGATTTCACAGTACATCTCGATAAATAAGGTGTTAAAAGATGCAAGAAATAAATAGTACTTTAAGATAGAGGGCCATACACATTGCAAGACAAAATAACGACAATTGCATAGCTACACTACGAATAACAATATTAACTTCTCATTTTAATTACTTTCAGGTAAAATTGGAATTTCCCTAAGTACCGATTGGAAAGAGCCAAAGACACAGAGTCCTGCAGACAAAGCAGCAGCTGAGAGATTAATGCAGTTCAACCTTGGAGTATACGCTCATCCGATTTACGTTAATGGAGATTATCCTGAAATCATGAAGACAAAGGTGGCTGAAAAAAGTGCATCCCAAAATTATTCAAAATCTAGACTTCCAGTTTTTACAGAGACAGAGAAAAAGATGATTAAAGGTTATTGTTTTATCACCGGGTTTGTAACTAGATTAGCACGATGGATGCTAATGTGTATATTTTGTAGATCGTTGTTTGTCCTTTTGGAATTTTCCTTTTGGCCATTGTGTTGTCTTTTTCTTCGATTTACGGATTCTGATTACCCCCCCCCCCCCCCCCCCCCCCCCACCTTTAGTATCTTCAAACTCAAATTCAAGCTGGTCATATTGGGCATATTAATTCTTGTGTTATTCATAGTTTCCCATAGTATTTAATTTATTCAAATTGATGTTGGGTATTTGTGGCGATTCACACCGATTTATCTACAGATCTGCCCATTGCGTCCCCAGGTGGCGGATAGAGGGTGCACTCTTATTGAGGGTGTCATGTTATAATACGGAAAGACTGACCGTAGACCCTAATATGTAACGTATTGGGGGGTCCAATGCTCTTTGCACGATAAAGACCTCCTGTATGTTGATTTCCAAAGAGAGTAGGCATATTGTAGTCACTACAAAATACCAAATGTTTCATCCCTACCAAATTCTCCATGAGTTTCCTGTGGCAGTCAGAAGTCGTTGCCCCGGTTGTCTCATTCATTCCTTCTGTCTATATAGCTGTTTTGATATATTGGTGAATTCGTGCTCGTCCTGAATATGCATGAAATATGCCACTAGACGTTCAGCAACAATCAATCAGTGTTTGCATTGCGATGTATATTTTCGTATGACGATTGCTATATTATTTTCTTCGTTTTACGGATTCTGATTATCCCTTTGGTATCTTCACTCTTCTTACATGCCGTAAATCCTAAGGTACAAAAATAGGTAAATGAATGCATGTTATTACCTTTACAAGTGGTTTTTCTTTTTATTTAAGGTTCAGCAGATTTTATTGGAATCAACCATTATACGACTCGTTATGTATTTGACAAAAAGAATAACGATAACCCAAGTGTTGCCAGCGACACAGATGTCGGAGAGTGGGAGGATCCAAAGTGGAAAAAGTAGGTACAGTGGTGGTAGAATGGGAGGGTCCAAAGTGGAAAGGGTAGGTACAGATGTTGGAGAATGGGAGGATCGAAGATAGAAAGGTTATGTGCAGATATGTATAATGGGAGGATCCCAAGTGGAAACAGTATGTACAGATGTGGGAGAATGGGCGGATCGAACGAGGAAAAGATAGGTACAGTTGTGGTAGAATGGGAGGATTCAAAGTGGAAAGGGTAGGTACAGATGTGGAAGAATGGGAGGCTCCAAAGTGGAAAGGGTAGGTACAGATGTGGAAGAATAGGAGGACCCAAAGTGGAAAGGGTATGTACAGATGTGGGAGAATGGGATGATCCAAAGTGGAAAGGGTAGGTACAGATGTGGAAGAATAGGAGGATCCACAGTGGAAAGGGTATGTACAGATGTGGGAGAATGGGATGATCCAAAGTGGAAAGGGTAGGTACTGATGTGGGAGAATGGTAGGATCCAAAGTGGAAAGGGTATGTACAGATGTGGAAGAATGGGAGGCTCCAAAGTGGAAAGGGTATGTACAGATGTGGAAGAATGGGAGGATCCAAAGTGGAAAGGGTAGGTACAGATGTGGGAGAATGGGAGGATCCAAAGTGGAAAGGGTAGGTACAGATGTGGAAGAATGGGAGGATCCAAAGTGGAAAGGGTATGTACAGATGTGGGAGAATGGGAGGATCCAAAGTGGAAAGGGTAGGTACAGATGTGGAAGAATAGGAGGATCCACAGTGGAAAGGGTATGTACAGATGTGGGAGAATGGGATGATCCAAAGTGGAAAGGGTATGTACAGATGTGGAAGAATAGGAGGATCCACAGTGGAAAGGACAGTGACATATGTGGGGGAATGGAAAGTTCACATTTAGAAAGGGTATGTACAGATGTGGGGGAAGGGGAGGATCCAAATTGGAAAGTGTAGGTACAGATATGAGAGAATGGGAGGATCCAAAGTGGAAAGGGTAGGTACATTTGTGGGAGAATGGGGGATCCAAAGTGGAAAGGGTATACAGATATGTGGGGGAATGGGAGGATCCAAATTGGAAAGTGTAGGTACAGATATAGGATAATGGAAAGGGTATGTACATCTCTGTGAGAATGGGAGTATCTAAGAAGTAAAGGGTACACACATATTGGGGGGGAATGGGGAGATACAAATTCAAAAGGGGTATATACAAATGTGTCAGTATGGCAAGGATAAGTTGTGAGATTGTGAAAGCTAGAGTTTGACGTCATAGACAAACTATCAAGGGAATATCTTTGCAGTCCAATAGCAGCAGTTATTTCTGAAAGAAATGTTACTCGATCTTTAGTTTTATATGTATGTTTTGAAGATCGTTGTTTGTCCTTTTGCCCTTTTTCTTTTGACCAGTGTGTTGTCTGTTCTTCTTAGATTTACGGATTCTGATTAACCCTTTGGTATCTTCAAACTCTTCTTTTTGAATAGCAATTCAAATAATCCGAAGGCACTGATTTGCGGATGGATAGAGGTAATTGCAGAGCCAAATGGTATAAAAGATCTGAATCCAAATGAGGAAGGTATGTTAATCAGTAGACACATGTATCTAAATTTAAAAAATATATATATTTATGTTAAATGTATCCAGTTCTCTATTCCAGATCAAAATCAGGTTGGTTAAAGGTTGTTCCTTGGGGCATGAGAAAACTGATGATTTGGTTGAAGAAGGAGTATCCGTCTTACGATGTATATATAACTGAAAATGGCGTTTCTGACTGTGGGGACACAACAGACCAGAGCAGAATTGACTACTATAAATCGTATACGAATGAACTTCTTAAAGGTAGTGCATTTCTATAGGCATTTGTAAATTTTGATTTTCTCCACAATTTCTTAATTATTTTAGTCACCTAAACTCAGTGCATGAAAATGGGTGTATATGGATGTTTTCGAAATTTATTATAATATAGCGAATCGTATTTTTACTTTATAGCATTTTTCTATTCAAACATAAACTGCGCAGTTTTGGTATGCATATGCTGCAATAATATCATATATAGCAGCCGTGCATTGATGTGTTTAACGCCAATTACAACCATTTTACCGTTATATCTTGATGGTAAGTTGTGTTGTTGGAGAAAACAAGAGTGTCTGGAGATTATCGTAGCTCTGTCAATTGTTAGTGGTCGATCGATTGATTTGATTGAATGATGTAGTTAATGTTTTAGATGTAAAGAGCGCACACACATTGGTCACTCTAGTCACTTGGACATACAATGTATATGTAAAGTTCCGAATAGATAATACTAGGCAAACTAGGGATCAAGTCTCTATTATGTTTAAATATAATTGACAAGACGAATAATCTGGTTTGGTATGGTTTTGTTTATAGTATTTAACACCACTTTCAACAATATTTCAATTATATCTTGGCGGTCAGTTTTATTGGTGGAGAAAACCGGACTTTCGGGGGGGGGGGGGGGAATCACCGACCTGTCACAAGTCACTGACAAACTTTATCACATAATGTTGTATTGCAATTGGACGCATACAAAACTAAATGACATTACAACGTTGCTTTTTTTTTATCACAGCTATCAAGTTAGACGGATGCACGAACGTTAAGAGGTATACCGCCTGGTCATTAATGGATAACTTGGAATGGCGAGCTGGATATACTGAAAAGTTTGGTCTATTTAAAGTTGATTATGAAAAGTGGGATCGTCCTCGGATTCCAAAAGCTTCTGCTCATTTTTATAAAGATCTAGTTTCAAATAATGGATTTCCAAAATCATGGACCAAGAGATATATAAGACAAGGTACACATGCCCTTGTTGTTTCTGTCTTTTTGCGTAATGTATATTGTATTTCCTGTAACCTGTAACAGCAACAACAAGGACCCGTGTGTGTAAAGGTGTTTTCGGTTATTTAATTTTTTTGTTTTTAAACGTAAATATTTCTATAATGGTGCTATAATAAAATGAAACATACAAAATACCACATGGAACAATATCGTAGAAACAGAGGCATAATCGAGTGAGTGAGTGATTGCTGTTTAACCCCAACTCAGCAATATTTTTCAGCTGAATCATGACGAGAACAAGTTGATTTTCAATGAGATGATGATGCAGTCTGCTTTTTACTAGACCAACACACTGAAACAACAGTCCGGTGATAGACATGTCGCCCCATTTGAACTCATTATCCTGATTCCGAGCCAACCAGTCTTTGCTCTTTCTTTCCTTGATGATGTGTGCTAGGAGGAGAAGCAACAAATACCAATATTATAGTTTTTGGTTTGACCAGATTGGGACTCGAACCCACGATCTACCGCACTCGAGGCTAGCACGCTAACCCTTACACCACTTGCACAACATTGATACCCCTAACACACACATATATATGATCGCTTATGTACCTTGCCTGGTACAGACACTTCTATAAGATATTCTGATAATTCATGTACAATTACAGAGTAATTTGTTTTTAGTTATTATTTCCTAATAAAAACGTATAATTCTAAATTTGTGCACACGACACGTTTCTTGCTTGAATAAACTTCATCAGGTACGCTCAGTCAAACGATTGGAAAGCCAAATAATTTAGCTTAAAAAATATTAAGAGCAAGCATGCCAAAGGGTCAAAACAGGATAGCTAATATTGGCTAAGGTTACATACATGTACTGATGCCTGAGGGGGATAGACATTAATTTTAATCAATTGCATTAGTTTGTAACTATACATTTCAGCTATTGGAATTTAAAATTTAATTAAATATATAGTTATATTATCTAATTTGAACTCCCTAGCTAAATATTGGACCTCCAAACCTCTGTTCACGATGGATAGGACAAGTAGCACTGTAAGATTCAACATATATGTGCTTTTTTAAATATGAACATTTCTTTATTAAAGTTTGTAGTACATGTGTATCAGAACATATCTTTCAAGGAAATCAATGTTATGCTGAATGGGTTTAGACCAAGACGTCCGCTAACTGAATTCCAACTAGTGAATATTCATTGCAAAATTTATTTTTAGACTTAGTTGACAGAGATGCCTTTATGCATGGATCATTCCCAAGTGACTTCGCTTGGGGAACGGCAACTTCAGCTTACCAGATTGAAGGAGGATGGAATGAGGATGGTTTGTAATATGTTTGAATTATCAACCTTTGTACATGATAAGACGTGTTTGCCATCAACTTTTCTTTGAATACTGATTTACTGTAATTGTAATTATTTTCGAGTGTACTTAATTTCACGATTTTTGATAATGGAATGCCGTTCATTTCCTTGAATTGAATTCGCGATAAATTGGAAAATTGTATTGCTGAAAACTGTTAAATTACTCTGTATATAAATTATTACTACTCGAATTTTTTTATTTCAACTTGTAGAGGACGATGTGTACCATACAAACGTAGATATAAGATACAAGTATACAGTATTATGTAATAAAGTAAGACTGGAATTAAGTTGTGGTAGATCGGTGTTTTTTCTCTTGCTACTCCCGCTTTCTCAAACAGTAAAGCTTACCACCTTTAAATAACTGAAATATTGTTGAAAGTTTCATTATTTCTCCAGAATCCTGTCTTTCGTAATAGTTACTTAATCATTATGCTCAATTTTGAAAAATGTGTGTCTTAGTACATTTTTTAAAGTTGTTTACAAAGAGCATGAAGAAATAAATAATCCTCCATGTTTTATAATGCAAAAAGCGTTTATGTGATGGATAAGTTCTTTTTTTAAGGAAAGGGAGAGAGTATATGGGACTTATATTCACATCAGGGACGGATAGCTTTCAAACAGACAGGAGATGTAGCATGTGACAGCTACCATAAGTACAACGAAGATGTCCAGATGCTGAAATCGTTAGGAGTAAGTTTTATTCACATATTCTTTGAGATATGAAACAATAGCTACAAATGTGGATTTGAGTAGGTTGGCGTTATTCAAAAGCTACCATACGATTACCACCACTGATGTCCTAAGTTTTAAGTGTTAAGGTTATGGTGTTTAATGCCACTTTCAACAAAATTTCAGTTATATCATGGAGGTCAGTTTTATTGGTGAAGCGAACGGGGATACCCAAAGAAAACCACTGGCATGTCGCAAGTCACTGACAAACGTTATCACATAATGTTGTATCGAGTACACCTCGCCATGAGCGGGATTCGAACTCACAACTAAATAGTAGTGATATGCACTGATTGCATAGGTACATTTGTAGTTGTAAATCCAACTACCATATACGATCACCACCACGACGGCCCTCTAACTTTTAAATGTTTACGTGGAGATCTATTGTAGCGCGCAAGACACGTTTCTGGAATAACCTTCATTAGATACGCTGAATGTCAAGAGATCGGGAAGCGAAATAATTTAAAATTGTTTTAGAGGATGACAATCAAAGGTAACTAAAATGGAATAAGCCTACTTTTGTCTAAAGAGGGGGGCTTAGTTTCAATAAATATTCCATTTCTTAGGAACTGTAAATGTCAATAATGAATATCATGTATTTTGGAGGATAAAATATCATCCGTAGAATTAGCTTTCGATTTGTTGTATGATGGGTAAACGTTTTGTGTAAGAATGTATAGTTACTCTGTCAATTCCTTCGATACAATAGTGAATACTTCATATTTTCGATTTGGATGACATGGGTACTGTGATTTCAAGCAGTGAAATAGCGGTTGTCATATCACTGGGTAAAATACCCGTTGTTCTTTCACTTGCAAACTTGTGTTAACGTTTATTACCATTGCATTTTTTAGGTATCCCATTACAGATTTTCTATTGCTTGGAGTAGAGTAATGTCGGATGGTACACTGTCTACAGTTAACCAGAAGGGGATAGATTATTACAACAACCTTATCAACGAACTATTGGCTAATAACATTGAACCCATGGTGACCTTATACCACTGGGATTTACCACAGGGGATACAGGACAGGGGAGGTTTCAAAGATGAATCTTTCATAGATTATTTCAACGACTATGCCAGATTATGCTTTAGTAATTTTGGTGACAGGGTACGTGTATTTCTGTCTTGTCTTCAAAAGATTCTGTGTTTTATATTTACAAAAGGATAGTACGTAGGGCTATGAGTGTGGACTCATATTTCATGGTATCAGTAATCGTGGATATTCTAAAAATATAAATTCATCCCAATTACTGCCCACCTTTGTTTTGAACTACATTTTTGATCCCAGCAGGTACATCCAGTAAATCAGTGAGTAATTTAGTGTCGCTTAACATCAAGTGCATGAGGTATATTTCTGATATATTATGTCAAAACATGATTAGATGATGATGTTGGTGTGTGCTAGACCAACAGGCTAAGTTGTATGTTTATAGTAATAGCTTACTTAAGCAACAGTCCACAAGTAGATATTTCGTTCCGCTCTGACAAATAATCATGAAACCAAGCGAACCAGTCTTTAATTGTAGTCCTTACTATTGTTTTGAAATACCAAATACACATTTTAATCGACTGGTCTAATGGACTTTTTTTATATACTATGTATTGAACTTCTGCATTGCAAATTTGCGTATAATTAATTATGTGACTATTAACCCTGAAGGAATAGGAAAAGTTTTAAAATGATAACGTGGTAATTAAAAGTTCTCTAATTCTAAGAAGGTTTGATAATAACAAAACATAGGACAGAAAAAAGAAACATTGGCCGATAATATACATGTATTATACAAAACCAAAGAAAAAGCATCACGAACACCATTAAAAACGTAGGTGAACTCGTAAACACTGCGATCAAATATAACAAGTGAACCACATCTACTTGTCACATTAAACTTTCATTTATTCTCTAATTAAACCATATAATGTACCGACTTGAGTCTATATATTCGGTACCGATATCGCCATTTAATATCTGTTATATTACCATGGTTACACAAATATTAAACATTATCTGTCGATTGATTGATTGGTCTTTAACGCCAACTTTAGCAATATTTCAGCTATATCGTGGCGTGAACACATATTATGATTAACTTAGACACCTACAAGACCCCTAGCAATTAAACATACTTGTCTATAAAACAATCGGATTATATGTAGAAATAAAAGAAACATTAAACAGATAAAACCATATATGTTATCTAGTTATATTCTTGTATTGATTGCCACCCTCTCCGCACGTTAAAGAACCCAGTGTAACATCTCATTATGAGCATTATGCTCATGACGAGTGGTCCATAAGAGACCTGTTGCACTGGCAAAATTATCCGTCCCTACCCATCACCTTGTTTCGAGTCCCGTGGCGTTTAAATTTTTAAATGTTCTCGTCCTGAATATAGCTGAAAAATTGCTCGCTGGACGTTAAACACCAATCAATCAATCATGTATATAAATTAATTTCTTTTAACATTTTCAAAATTGTGTCGCCTGCCACATTTGTAAATAAATCATATAAATTGTTGACATTGTAGAACATTATCTGTAGTAAATGTAATAATTTTCAAATTATGTTTAGAATTTTACCCTTATATTGCAGGTAAAACTGTGGATAACGTTTAACGAACCATTCGTTGTTAGTTGGTTGGGACATGGTACAGGAGGTTTTGCTCCAGGGATAAGTGAACCAGGATCTACTCCCTATATAGTGACGCATAATATTATTCGAGCCCATGTAAAAGCATATCATACTTATAGCGATCATTTTCGATCACGTTTCCATGGTAATTGTAATTGTAGATTGTTGTTTTATTTTCAGCAATGTAAGGTGATATTCTTATTGTATTGTATTGTTTGGTTAGATAATTAGTAAAAAATGATATGAATGTAAATGAACATGAGAGACTATTCAACATTACACACTTTAGACACAGAGCTTGTATTGCTGTTCTACTATGGAACAAGAGTAACGATAACTGAGATTATATTTATTACCATCATTGTTCAGAGGGCCCGGGGTGCTCAATGGGTTAGATAGTTGGATTACTTAACAACTCATACAAACCTATCACCAATACGGCGTGGGTTCGCGCCCGGCTTTGTAAATTACAAATAGGTGCACTCGACTCGCAGCCGCAAGTGATAAAGTTTACCAGTTGCTTGCTCATGGTCGGTGGTTCTCTCCGGGTACTCCGGCTTCTTCCATCACTAAAACTGGTCGCCATGATATAGCTGAAATATTGCTGAAAGTGGCGTTAAACACAATAAATCACCCTCATTGTTCTGAAAATAGTTATTTTCAAATGATGTAATGTTGATTGCTATTAGGATGCAATAGATTTTTTATCGTCCATAGATTGAATTAATTTTGATATTTGACATGATTTTGTGACAGAACTTCAAAAAAATGTTTATTTACATAATTATAGCACAATTTCCATATTGCATATTATTCTCAACTTTCGAATTTCATCTAAACATTGAGACACAAAAGCATTGTATTCACATTCAAATCCTAAATGTTTTCCATTAACTGCAAAAGCATATGGGAAGAGTATATTAAACAGTTAAACTACAATATTTTTATTTGATTTGATTTGATTTTTGGTGTTTAACGCCACTTTCAGCAATATTTCAGCTCTATCATGGCGACCAGTTTTAGTGGTGGAAGAAACCGGAGTACCCGGAGAGAACCACCAACCATGGGCAAGCAACTGATAGACTTTATCACTTGTGGCTGCGAGTCGAGTGCACCTTTTTTGTAATTTACAAAGACGGACGCGAAGCCACGCCGTATTGGTGATAGGCTTGTATGAATTGTTAGGTAATCCAACTACCTAACTCATTGAGCCACCCGGGCCCCTTTTTTTTACACACTGTGGAACAGAATAAAAACATACCACACCGTCAGAACACTCAATTAACTATCTTGGTATATTTACTTCAATAAAAGTGACTGGGTTAAGCTAGTGCTATATGGACCCAAAATCTCCATATTTCGTGAAGTCATGTGGTAATACAAGTGTTTTTCACATGTGAGTAAAATTCACTCCCATGTAACTGTGTAAGCAGCCTTGTTGTAAAGAACACGGAGCTTTAATCTTGAACTTTATAAATAATAACTTAATTTAATATATGTATGTCACCTTAGGTAAAGTCGGGATTACGTTAGATTGTGATTGGAAAGAGCCATTAGAAGACACACTGTGGGACCGATCAGCGGCTGAGAAAGCACTTCATTTCAAACTTGGTTGGTTCGCCAATCCTCTCATAGGAAATGGAGATTACCCCTCTGTTATGAAGAGAACTGTTAGATCAAAGAGTATGAAACAAGGCTACATGAAGTCAAGACTTCCAGAATTTACATCTGAGGAAATTAGACAAAATAAAGGTAAGTTGATCTCATTAAAACATATCAAAGAAGAGCTAAACATGTGAAAAGATCACCTGGCAAGTCTGGAATCTTGTTATAGATATTATCTACATTTTCAACAATATATCGATTATTCAATCTTAATGGTAGATAAAAGTAATGAGAATAACACTTATTGGAGGGAATAGTGCTTAAAATCACATTGTGAATAGGCAAGCCAACGTCAATGAAACAAAAATTAGTGAAGCATAACCAAGATAACGTCACATTCCAATTATATTAATAAAGCGTTAACTTCTCATTTATAAAGTCGTTGTACTGTTCAAATTAGGTTAAAAAAAAGCGGGCGGTGCGAATAATATTAATTCCAGTAGAATGGTACAAAAATATTTAAAGTTGGAAATGAGAATAGGAATATTGTCCATTTAAGGTGGTCTACAAAAAATAAAGCAACACATCTTTCTATTGAAAGTGGGTTTAATAGACGATAATCTTTGTTTTTTTAGTTGATATTTCCAATTTATGAGAATTAAAGGTGATTTCAAGAATTCTTCAAATTATACATATTCAATCTGTAAATATTTTTCGTTCATAACTCTATATTGAACAGAATCGGTATGTGGTGTTGGAAGTAATGATACCAACCTGTGTTTCTTGTTTCTTTTAAGATTGACGTTATCGATATTGTTTCTGACACCTGTTTCTTGTTTCTGTTAAGATTGATCATTATCGATATTGTTTCCGACACCTGTTTCTTGTTTCTGTTAAGATTGACCGTTATCGATATTGTTTCTGACACCTGTTTCTTGTTTCTGTTAAGATTGACCATTATCGATATTGTTTCCGACACCTGTTTCTTGTTTCTGTTAAGATTGACCGTTATCGATATTGTTTCTGACACCTGTTTCTTGTTTCTGTTAAGATTGACCATTATCGATATTGTTTCCGACACCTGTTTCTTGTTTCTGTTAAGATTGACCGTTATCGATATTGTTTCTGACACCTGTTTCTTGTTTCTGTTAAGATTGACCATTATCGATATTGTTTCCGACACCTGTTTCTTGTTTCTGTTAAGATTGACCGTTATCGATATTGTTTCTGACACCTGTTTCTTGTTTCTGTTAAGATTGACCGTTATCGATATTGTTTCTGACACCTGTTTCTTGTTTCTGTTAAGATTGACCATTATCGATATTGTTTCCGACACCTGTTTCTTGTTTCTGTTAAGATTGACCGTTATCGATATTGTTTCTGACACCTGTTTCTTGTTTCTGTTAAGATTGACCGTTATCGATATTGTTTCTGACACCTGTTTCTTGTTTCTGTTAAGATTGACCGTTATCGATATTGTTTCCGACACCTGTTTCTTGTTTCTGTTAAGATTGACCGTTATCGATATTGTTTCTGACACCTGTTTCTTGTTTCTATTTGTTACAGGATCAGCTGATTTCGTAGGAATAAATCACTACACAACAAATTTAGTAGCTCATAAAGAACAACCCATTGACGTGCCTCATTATGAGAGGGACCAGGATATAGATATATCATACAGTGCCTGCTGGAATACGTATGTAGATATACAGTTTGAACTATCATACTATGTGTCATTTGTAAGAAAATCCGCTAGGGTATGCTAATAATTTGCCATTATCATGGTGGTCAGTTTTATTGGTGCCGGAAATCCGAACCAAACTGCTTCAAATCACTGGCAGAATATTGTCTCACTTGAGTGTCCATATACACTAGTCATATAGATGGTTGTAAATCAAACAACCATGACCGGAGTGTCAAAATTTTATTTTCAGAACAAATGTTTGTGATAAAATAATTAATTTTAAAATTATTTATGAGGTCTCCGTCAGACAAAGGACTATTGTACATGTACATATTAATATTATTAATCTGATATCATTCTTAAAATTTGATTGGTAGATACCAAATCACATGATATACTGTATAAACAAAGGTTGCATTGTCAACGATTTTTGTAATATAGAAAATAGCACGTTACTAAAAATAAACATAAATTTTCCCAAAATCCATAAAAAAAAATGCAGTGATATATATACAGAAATCAAAAGTTACAGCATTGGACAAATATTTTTAATTCCTGCTAAATTTTCCTTATATTTGTCAATAATGTGGATTAATAATATTTGCTTTTGTATAATATATGATAGCATGTGTGCTAATATATATCAGATTAAAATCTACCTTAAAAAGAACTGTTGTTCTGCAGTCTGATCAAGTTACGAAACTATATCCATAAGATCTAATAAGCATTTCATTTGTTTATATGTCAAGGTCAAGCTACGACATTTTTCGATTCTTAGTTTCTAAAATATATGATACAGTGGAACCTGTCTAATCCGACACACCAAGGGACCAGGGAAATGTGTTGGATTGTACAGGATGTCGGAATACTCAGGTTTTATTTTAGTTAACAGAAATACTTGGAACCATACAATTTTGTCACATGTAACAGGATGTCGGAAAACTCAGGTGTCGGATTGCACAAGTTCCACTGTTATAACTAACCAAAAGATAATCAGCTGTAGCTTTATCTGTTATGTCATATCTAATTTAAATTTTGATATGTATCCTGTTTTAATATCATCGCTCATTAATTACTGACGAGCAACATTTAAACAGATAAAAAGTTATAAAAATCACAAGTCATATTATTACTTTGTGTTAGGTGTAATATGTGATTTGTTATTTTGTTTTCTGTTTATAAAACCGTACAGTCATTCAGATATAAATTGGTGTTTAAACAAATATAGATTTGAAGGTTATTCATGCTATTGTACATAAATAACTTATATGGATAAAAAGAGATTGAAGATGCCAAAGGGAGGTAATCAGAATCCGTAAATCGAAGAAGGACAGACAACACAATGGCCAAAAGAAAAAGTACAAAAGGACAAACCACGATCTACAAAACATGCACATAAAACTAAAGATCGAGTAACACGAACCCCACTAACAACCGGGGGTGAACTCAGGTGCTCCGGAAGGGTTAAGCAGTTCCTGCCCCACTAGTCGCACCCGTCGTGTTAATCTAGTTGCAAACCTGATGATAAATCATGAATGAATAACGTTTGCCCAAAGGTAACGAAATCAACATCATATAATTTCAATTATGCTTAACATTGATGTATGTTTTATCAACTGAAGGACATGTTTAAGTTTTTGTTGATGTATTCAGTAACAATGTCCACAAAAACATAATATGATACATGTATATATTTAAACATTTTATCAAGAATTTAAGAACGTCGCATTAGTAGTGTCTTCTACAAGAAAAGTTAAACATTTAAAGATACTGTTTCTTGTAGCACTCAAATTTTCTATTTGCTGTGTTAATAATATTTATATTCTACAAATGACGTGCTCTGCAACACCTTCTTTAAGGCTGCCTTAGTGTAATGCAAATTAATATTTTGCTTTTAAATATATAGCTCCCAATCCAGCTGGCTTCGTGCTAACCCATGGGGAATAAGACGTTTGTTGAAATGGGTCAAGGACAGGTACAATTCTCCTGAAATCTACGTTACGGAGAACGGTATATCTGATGATGGTACCTTAAATGATGACAATAGATCCTGGTTTTATCAGGGATATATCAATGAAATGTTGAAAGGTTAGTTTTGGGCTATCAGCAGAACGAAAATTCACAAAATAAATCTACAAGCCAATTTGATAAAATAAAAAAACAAGAATGACGAAATTCTTAAACACCTGGTGTTCACTACATATGTTTTTACCCCGAAAAAGCCGGAAAGCCTAATCATTATGACCACAATACAACAGTCTTATATGCTTCAATATTAGTACATTTTTCATATTATCTGATGCTTATTAACAAATATCATCATACATACAGTGATATACAGAATACGTTCGTCTTAACAATCTTGCATATTATTTCCCTACTTTTTCAATAAAGTAAGATCCTGTGTGTATAAAAAGAAGTAATACCAAAAGTCAAGTATGAAAATACCAAAGGTGTAATCAGAAGCCGTACTTGGAAGAAGGACAAACAATACCATGTCAAAAAGACAAAGAATAAAAAGACAATGGACGTCATAATACTACACAGAAAACAAATGATCGAGAATGACGAAGACTCACTAGAAAACGGTCGTGAACTCATGTGCTCCGGGAGGGTAGGTACTTCCTCCGTGAGTCATACAGATTTGTTACAGTCAAACGACCTGAACATCGTCTGATATGGAAATAGTGCTGAATAACCATGTAGGAAAATAAATGCAAATAAATTATTTTGACACACAAGATTTCAATGATAATTACATTTGTTATTTTAACAGCATATAAAAAAGATGGGGTCAATCTTAAAGGATATATGGCATGGTCTCTGATGGATAACTTCGAATGGGGAAGTGGATATACACAGAAATTTGGAATATATCAGGTCAATTTCACCGATCCAAATCGAACCAGGACACCTAAGCATTCAGCGGCGGCATATTCTCAAATCATTAAGGACAACGGATTCCCATACAAATAAGGACATTTACGTTATTATTTTTTTTTTCAAATTTTGTCTTATGTTCAATTACTTAATTAGTTTGCATGTTATCATTATCTTAGTGCTATATCTTAGTTAAATTAAAGTATGAAATAAGTGATGCAAATATTAAAAGCCTTGAAAAATGAACTGGCCAAATTTTTTATATATATCTTCAGTTTCACTCAGTAATGGATATCTGGATGTCATACTTACAAACCTTATGAAAAGTCTTGAGAAGCGTTAATTTTATCAAGAGGGTGAGGGCTTGGATGGCATTACCCGGTTTAATCCCACTGCATGTGTATGCCTGTCCCAAGTCAGGATCTCGATTGCTAGCATCATATGTGGTGATCTTTTTTATGTTCAATGATTTGAGAGATGAGAGGTGATTGTTCATTTTGTTGATGGTGGTGCAATTGTTCACCATCATTGTTTAAACAAACGTTAGAGAATACCGAAGGGACAATCCAGAGAAACTGGCAACATTTGGCACAAGACGAAGGGACAATCCAGAGAAACTGGCAACATTTGGCACAAGACGAAGGGACAATTCAGAGAAACTGGCAACATTTGGCACAAGACGAAGGGACAATCCAGAGAAACTGGCAACATTTGGCACAAGACGAAGGGACAATCCAGAGAAACTGGCAACATTTGGCACAAGACGAAGGGACAATCCAGAGAAACTGCCAACATAGGGTACACAAGACGAAGGGACAATCCAGAGAAACTGCCAACATTTGGCACAAGACGAAGGGACAATCCAGAGAAACTGGCAACATTTGGCACAAGACGAAGGGACAATCCAGAGAAACTGCCAACATAGGGTACACAAGACGAAGTGACAATCCAGAGAAACTGGCAACATTTGGCACAAGACGAAGGGACAATCCAGAGAAACTGGCAACATTTGGCACAAGACGAAGGGACAATCCAGAGAAACTGCCAACATAGGGTACACAAGACGAAGGGAAAATCCAGAGAAACTGGCAACATTTGGCACAAGACGAAGGGACAATCCAGAGAAACTGGCAACATTTGGCACAAGACGAAGGGACAATCCAGAGAAACTGGCAACATTTGGCACAAGACGAAGGGACAATCCAGAGAAACTGGCAACATTTGGCACAAGACGAAGGGACAATCCAGAGAAACTGGCAACATTTGGCACAAGACGAAGGGACAATCCAGAGAAACTGGCAACATTTGGCACAAGACGAAGAAAAAAATAAAAAACACAACACAATATGTGCTGGACACCACTATACCAAACAAAAACTAATAACACAAATAAGACATGAGCCCTCCTACAAACAACCGGAGGTAAAGACCAACATCGTTTTATGCAGAAATCGTAGCGGATATCACAACACGGAACTCAGAACGTAAAGACACATAATAGAACTGCACAAAAAAAACCTAAAAAGATGAGCAACACGGATCCCACAAAAACCTGGGTGAACTCAGGTGCTCGTGAATACTGATTCTTATAAGAAACTCGCCGTGTTACTCATATACACAGTCAAGTCTGGTAAAAGTCTGGCAGTGACAGGGGAAAGAATAAATTCCTTTCATAAATAATAAAATAGTGTATTACTTGCACGTTATTTACGAATATTTACTTTGGTTCCAGAAGCAACTTTTAATTAAAAAATCAGTTTCGAAAATCTTTAAATCCTATACTGTTTTCTGATCCACGAAATATGTTAAGAATATCATAACCGTTTTTAATTCCGTTGGATTTAAACAAATGTAAGCTCTCTCCAAACGTATTTTTAAACAAAATGACGTTTTATGTAAATAATTATTTTACTGAAAAAATTGTAATCATCACGATTATTTGAATGAAGACTAAACATGCTAAAATACTTATGTGTTGGTGAATATGAATGACATATTTGAATTAATGTAGAGCTTGTATAATTTCGGAAATATATGTCCAGTCGTATTTGTAATACTGTAGCATGTGGTGTAAGGAGTAATCTCTTTCTACATATTGCCATGTCGTGCATGTATTGCTTGTGTTGTATGGTTTGTGGTTTATGGTCTTTAACGCCACTTTCAACAATATTTCAGTTATATCGAGGTAGGTTTTTTTATTAATGGAGGAAACCGGAGTACCCGAAGAAAACCACCGACCTGTCACATGTGTTTTAAGTTACTCCTATTCATTTCAATTGTCACCTTATGGGAGTTACTGTGCAACCTTATTTACGTAACAGAGTAGAATACAAGGGTACATGACATAATCTGAAGATAATTACATGTTAGATACTCTACGGTCCATTATGGACTTCTGACACAACTTTATTTAACCATTCGCCCAGGTGAATTTTCGCATTCTTTCGGGATTTTCCTGTTACTGATGATAACCAAGCATACGGAAAATCGTTGAAAATACCAAATCAATAGCATTAACACAAGTATACATGACCGCTCACTCTCCTGACTAATACAAGTATACATGACCGCTCACTCTCCTGACTAACACAAGTATACATGACCGCTCACTCTCCTGACTAACACAAGTATACATGACCGCTCACTCTCCTGACTAACACAAGTATACATGACCGCTCACTCTCCTGACTAACACAATTATACATGACCGCTCACTCTCCTGACTAACACAAGTATACATGACCGCTCACTCTCCTGACTAACACAAGTATACATGACCGCTCACTCTCCTGACTAACACAAGTATACATGACCGCTCACTCTCCTGACTAACACAATTATACATGACTGCTCACTCTCCTGACTAACACAAGTATACATGACCGCTCACTCTCCTGACTAACACAAGTATACATGACCGCTCACTCTCCTGACTAACACAAGTATACATGACCGCTCACTCTCCTGACTAACACAAGTATACATGACCGCTCACTCTCCTGACTTGGTATTGGTATTTCAATAAAAAGTGATGGGGTTAAATTATGGGCCCAAACCTCCCCTCGAAGTGAAATAATGCGGTCATGCAAGTGTGTTACACATTGCGTGTATATGCCGATTCTCATATATAGCTCAACAATAATTCAGTTATATAGTGGCGGTCAGTTTTATTGGTGGAGGAAACCGGAGTACCCGGAGAAAATCACCGGCCTGCCGCAAGTCACTGACAAACTTTATCACATAATGTTGTATCGAGTACACCTCGCCTTGAGCGGGATTCGAACTCACAACGTAAGCGGTGATATGCACTGGTTGTACAGGTAGTTGTAAATCCAACTCCCATACGATCACGACTACGGCGGCCTTCGGTGAGCAGCGGTGCGGTAAAGAATGATAAAATTTCCTAATATAAATTCATTCTATATTTTACCACATGAATGTTTAAATGTTAACAGCATATAGAAAAGAACATATGGCATGTTCATTGAAGGGTAATTCCGAATCGCGATGTGGAAAAACACAATATTTGAAATAGTTCAAGTACATTTCGACTATCCTAATTGCACAAGAACTAAGCAGATGGACATGCACAGATCATGACAGACAAATTATTAACATAAAAATAAAAATAATATTCCGATTCTTTATTTTTTGTAAAGTAAGTTCAATGTACAAAAATATGTGTATTATACATATCTAGTTATTTATTTCCCCCAAAGATAAATCCGTGATATTAATAAGATTATCTAATACTACAAATTGACTCCCCCCCCCCTTTCCAACAAAAAAAAAACAAGAAGAAAATTTCAATGTGAAAATCATATACATGAATATACAAGTGTTGGGTTTTTTTTCGGGTTTTTTTTGTGCAATAAATGGTAAAAAAAAGGTGATATTTTCCATGGTTTGGGTGTAATTAGATTAATGGTTTTCTTTTTGCTGTTTAAAAATCTCTCAATGGAATAGAAATAATAAAGATAATCAGATGATATCTCTACTTGTGTCCTTTTATGTCTCGTCTATCAAAGATTGTTGAAGACCATTCCGAGCAATTTCCTCAATTCTTGTTTTACCTACAAAAAAAATATTTAAATATCTATTGAACTATTTTATATGAATAAGTAAACATCACCTGAAGTCACACTCAATAGGGGATTGCTATGGTTACTGTCAAATATTCTTGTAATTCATTTATTATTTTGAGGGGGTTGGGTTGGGTTATGATGTTTAGCGCCACTTTCAAAAACATTTCAGTTATATCGTAGCAGTCAGTTTTATTTGTGGAGGAAACAGCAGTACCCGGAGAAAACCACCGACCTGTCGAAAGTCTCTGACAAACTTTATCCCATAATGTTATATCGAGTACACCTCGCCATGAACGGGGTTCGAACTCATAACGTTATTGGTGATAGACACTGATCACACAGGTAAAGCGTAAATCCAACTACCATGCGATCACGACCACGGCGGCGCCAGTAATGGTACAGTTGTAACAGTCAACTTTCCCAAGTGACCAATTGGTGAATGTCAATTTTTGACTTTTGACGGATAGCGCATAAATGTAGACTGGTGTGACTTTGACTAATGAATCTTGCAGGATAGGGGATACAGAAATAGACTGATAAATTACTGACGGTTGAGGGAGTGACGGACGGCTGATTGTGAAGTTGAAAATTTATTTATAAACGAATGATGGGTGACGAATGACGGATAGTGAAGTAGGTTAACTAGTTATGAACTGATGACGAGTGACGGACAACACATATAGTGAAGTATGCTAGTTTACAATGGACTGGTGACAAGTGAATGTTCCGAGGGCTCAATGCAACACCACATCTGTTCCGAGAGGTTCCGGGTGGGAACAGGCGGAGCCTTCTCGATGGGGGGTGTCAGACTATAATACGGAAGGTCTGACCGTGTACAATAGTGGGTAATGTGTAATATGTAATGTATGTGTCTGGACGCTAAATACCTTTTTTTGGGGGGTGGGGTTAAGTTCGAAAAGAGTAGGTGGACTGTAGCGGCTACAAAAGACAATAGTTGTCGTCCCTACCCTGCTTTGAATGCTTTTCAGTGGCAGTCAAAAGTCATTGACCTGGTTGACCCATCCCTTTCTTCATTTCTATATAGTTTTTTAAAAATATTTTTTTGAACTTGTTTTCATTCTGAATATAGCAAGAACATTGCTCGCTGTACTTTAAACAATAATCCATCAACCGACGACGAATGCGCTAATTAATTATAGACGGATGACAAGAGACGGAACATGGATGGTAAATTAAGCTAATTAATCATAGTAGGTCAATTGCTTACCCTATCTCTTCTGCGTATCTTAGGTTTTCGTTTACGAGACTTTCTTTTTGGTTTTGAGGTGGTGCCGATGCTGGTCGAGTTGCTTTCGTTCATTTCTGTTAATGTTAAATTTGCAGACGTTTCTTCTGTCGAATTCAAATTTATGACAGATGAGCTTGATATTTCCTCTGTAGAATTCAAGTTCAGAACAGAATCGCTTTGCATTTCCATAGCAACCGGTATGTTTTCAGTTGCAGCATCGGTTTGATTGAAGAGCTCTGTTATTGTTTCCTGTAGTTGTATTGTGTTATTTTCTGTCCTACGTCTAGCTTCGATAAGCATTTTCATTTTTTCTGCAAGCTGTTGCCGTTTTTCTGTATTAGCAGCAGTTTTATTCCTATGTTCTTGTACATTCTCATAGAGTATGGCATCACATTTCCCATTCAATAATTTGAAATATTTATGTATTAGGTCTCGAACTGTATTAGAGCAATACTTCATGTGTTTTATCATACAATTTGCAGTATAATTTGCGTACCTGAAAAGAATGAAAAGGAAAACATGTTTACGTTTTCGCTTCCACTCATGCTAATTTAGTAGTACAACAGTACAACAGTACAACAGTACAACAGTACAACAGTACAACAGTTCAACAGTACAACAGTACAACAGTACAACAGTTCAACAGTACAACAGTACAACAGTACAACAGTACAACAGTACAACAGTTCAACAGTACAACAGTACAACAGTACAACAGTACAACAGTACAACAGTTCAACAGTACAACAGTACAACAGTACAACAGTACAACAGTACAACAGTTCAACAGTACAACAGTACAACAGTACAACAGTTCCTACAAAACATACCACCCTGTCGGAACAGTTCCTACAAAACATACCACCCTGTCGGAACAGTTCCTACGAAACATACCACCCTGTCGGAACAGTTCCTACAAAACATACCACCCTGTCGGAACAGTTCCTACAAAACATACCACCCTGTCGGAACAGTTCCTACAAAACATACCACCCTGTCGGAACAGTTCCTACAAAACATACCACCCTGTCGGAACAGTTCCTACAAAACATACCACCCTGTCGGAACAGTTCCTACGAAACATACCACCCTGTCGGAACAGTTCCTACGAAACATACCACCCTGTCGGAACAGTTCCTACAAAACATACCACCCTGTCGGAACAGTTCCTACAAAACATACCACCCTGTCGGAACAGTTCCTACAAAACATACCACCCTGTCGGAACAGTTCCTACAAAACATACCACCCTGTCGGAACAGTCCCTACAAAACATACTACCCTGTCGGAACAGTTCCTACAAAACATACCACCCTGTCGGAACAGTTCCTACAAAACATACCACCCTGTCGGAACAGTTCCTACAAAACATACCACCCTGTCGGAACAGTTCCTACAAAACATACCACCCTGTCGGAACAGTTCCTACAAAACATACCACCCTGTCGGAACAGTTCCTACGAAACATACCACCCTGTCGGAACAGTTCCTACGAAACATACCACCCTGTCGGAACAGTTCCTACAAAACATACTACCCTATCGGAACAGTTCCTACAAAACATACCACCCTGTCGGAACAGTTCCTACAAAACATACCACCCTGTCGGAACAGTCCCTACAAAACATACTACCCTGACGGAACAGTTCCTACAAAACATACCACCCTGTCGGAACAGTTCCTACAAAACATACCACCCTGTCGGAACAGTTCCTACAAAACATACCACCCTGTCGGAACAGTTCCAAAATCCAATCGACAAATCGTAGAAACATTGGCATGTAATCTTAATGAATTAAGTATTCATAAAACTGAGGTTCTCCTCCCTCAGACATAAGTGATCTTAGCCGATTTAATTCGACTGTCCTGTTTAGACTCATTGGTTTACTCGCTTAAAAGACTTTTATATTATTTGGCTTTCCATTCTTTTCATTATGAGCGTACGTACTTGATGAAGATTATCTTAGAAACGCACTAAATTTGATTGATTTCTACTGTGGTTTTTTTTTTAAATATATTCATTCAGGCCTAAAAATATTTGCGAGTCACAGTGATATTTTGACAGTAAATCATCTATATTACACATCACATCGGCTCTCAACTATTGGACATCACAACGGCTCTCAGCTATTGGACATCACAACGGCTCTCAACTATTGGACATCACAACGGCTCTCAACTATTGGACATCACAACGCTCTCAACTATTGGACATCACAACGGCTCTCAACTATTGGACATCACAACGGCTCTCAGCTATTGGACATCACAACGGCTCTCAACTATTGGACATCACAACGGCTCTCAACTATTGGACATCACAACGGCTGATAAATTTAATATTTACGTTTTTATTCTAACATATTTCATTTGTTCTTACAGTAAACAATACCAATTGTAGAATTTACCAGTAACATGTGGAAGATCAAATTTGTTCTCCGTTAACCACAATTTATATATGGACACTAAGGATTATTGAAAATGGAATTAGCATCCATAATCAATAATTCGTCACAATTGGTTGATAAAATATGGCTAATTATTGAAATTGACAGTTCCTAAATTATGTAATTATTATTAAAACTAAGGTTACCCTCATTCGGGCATAGGTGACCTTAGCCGATTTTGTCTATCATGTTTAGACATCTTGGTATTCTTGGTATCAAAAGGTTTTAATTATTTGCTTTCTAATTCTTTGACCTTGATCGTACCCGATGAAGATTATTCCGGGAACGCGCCGTGCTCAATAAATTAGATATCCATGTTTCTATTAATTAAGAAGTCAAAGTTTAACAGACACGCCTCTTTATCTGGATTTGTTTGTTTGCTTGTTTGCTTAATGGTGTTTAATGCCACTTTCAACAATATTTCAGTTATATCGTGGCGGTCAGTTTTATTAGTGGAGGAAACCGGAGGACTCGGAGAAAATCACCGATCTGTCGCAAGTCACTGACAAACTTTATCACATAATGTTGTACACCTCGCCCTGATCGAGATTCGAACTCACAACATCCGTGGTGATAGGCACTGATTGCATAGGTAATCCAACTACCATACGATCACGGCCACAACGGCCCCCCCTGGATTAGTCAGTCAGATATTACATGAAGAGGCCTAATAATATAGTATTATTACGTGATGTTTTTCATATTGGCCTAGTTATAGGTCCGAGGCCTTCTGTATTGGCCTGAGGCGCAGCCGAACGCCAATACAGCAGACCGAGGACCTATAACTAGGCCAATATGAAAAACATCATGTAATGATACCTTTATTAATTAACCAGTCCAATATCTCTCGGGATTTTTCCTTGCAAATGTCGAAATGTCTAGCGGATTCCGATCTAGTTGTTATTGGACTGACTGGAATTGGGCCAATACGGAACATATCCGTATTGGACTGGTTTTTGCCGTATTGGCCCAATGAAAGTTTTTATATTGTATTGACAGATTTGATCATATAAAGGCTAATAAATCAAAGTTAATTAATAATATATAACAATTTTTATAAATGAATGATAAAATAGAATGAAAAACAAATATATGCCACCGTTGGAATATTTCTAAAATCTAATACAACAATCGTAGAAAGATCGATACCCTTAACACACAAATACATGACCACTCACTTTCCTGGCTTGGTATAGGCACTTTAATTAAAAAGTGGCAGCACTAAGCTAGTTTGATGGACCCAACATGTCACATAAAAACGTACTGACATGTATTACCAATATGACCTATTTTGGATAGAATATGGTATTTATTAGAAATTGCTATTTATTATGTCTAAAGAAAATGGCAGATTTCTTATTCAGTGCGGATAGCGCGTTTCTGGAATAACCTTCATCAGGTACGCTCAATTTTGAAAGAATGAAAAGATAAATAATTTTAAACTCTTAGGTAGCAAAAAACCCAATGGACCTAAACAGGATGTCCAAAATATCAGCAACAAACCGCTGGTAACAATTAGCTGTCATCAACCCTCGTTAGATAAAAAAAGAATTAAATTAAAATATCAGCAATGAATATAGTTGAAAATGGCGTTAAAAGCAATTAACATATAACTTATCACTAAATCTTACAGGCAAGCATTAACGTCAGCATAAGGATTTTCTGTTGAATTGGTGTAATACAATTGTAGTAATACTGTTGATAAGTGATTAGTCTGAAACTTCATACAAAATGCAGTCGTACGTCTACTCCGTTCTATGCAATTCATGTCCTCTGCAGAACCTGAAACGTCAATATAGAATGAACTATAGAAATGTAACATATAGAATGTGACATAACAATGTAACATATAGAATGTGACATATAAGAATGTAATAAACAGGATGTGGAATATAAAATGTACAATATAAAATGTAACATATACATATGTGACATGCATAATTACAATCAGAACGAGGTTTGATTGTGTTTGGATGCAAACACAGAAGTCCCCAAACGACCCCCATATCAGAATTTGAGCATGTGGATGCAAGTTTCATCATTACCAACCAATTCCTCACTTCAAAATACTCCTAGATATCAATTTTCATTGAAATCGGAGACCATTGACAATTTGACGATTTTGTTGGCAGCCATTTTGAAAATGATGGCCTCGTAAAAATGACCCTGAATGCAAATTTCATCATTACAAACCAATTCCTCACTTCAAAATACTCCTAGATATCAATTTTCATTGAAATCGGAGACCATTAACAATTTGTCGATTTTGTTGGCGGCCATTTTAGAAACGGTGGCATCGTAAAAATGACCCTGAATGCAATTTTCATCATTACCAATCAATTCCTCACTTCAAATTAACCCTATATATCAATTTTCATTGAAATCAGAGAACATTGAAATTTTGCCGATTTTGTCGGCGGCCATTCGCTCGCGATTTTTTTTGGTCAGAATATTCTACCAACCCTACTTAATATATATGCCAAGTCTTGTGGAAATCCCTTTGGCAGTTTCCGTTATAAGTAAGGTCAAAGATTTTGACATATGTTCACGGTTTCCATGACAACGGCGGCCATTTTGAAAATTCCAAGACCTGATGGCACCTCTTGAGATGGAGATCCACCTTCCTATGAAGATCGGATCATCAGTCTCTGAGAATTTGGTCGGACAAGTTCACGGCGTGAAGAAGAAGAGGAATAATAATAATAATAATAATAAATAATAATAATAATAATAATAAGTTCACGGCGAGAAGAAGAAGAATAATAATAATAATAATAATAATAATAAGAAGAAGAAACTGTGCAAAAACAATAAATCTCCAAACTTCGTTTGGGGACTTAATTACCAAGACGTGATATGTATTAACCTATGAAATGAAATGTAGCAATGATCAAAATGTCAAATGTCAAATATAAAATGCAGGTTCTGTTGATTTATGGTGTTTAACGGCACTTTCAACAATATTTCAGTTATATCATGGAGGTCAGTTTTATTAGTGGAGGAAACCAGATTACCCGGAGAAAACCACCGACATGCCACAAGTCACTGACAAACTTTATCACATAATGTTGCATCGAGTACACCTAGCCATGAACGGGATTCGAACTCACAACTTTAGTGGTGATAGGCACTGATTGCACAGCAATTCTAACTACCATACGATCAAAACCACGACGGCCATTGAATTAATCATGATAACTGATATCTAGATCAAGTTCAAAATATTTGTGTTCCAAAAATAATAATTAATAAGTTAAAAATCTAAATAACTAATTGATAAATGCATTTAATATGTTACTTAAAAAGCTATTCATACGAACTCTACCAGTGTACGTACTTTCCCATCCAGAACACATATCCTCTGATATGTTAAGAGCAATGTCATAATCAAAGATCATACTTAGGTACCAGTCACTAACATCCGCCAGTCTGGTATATGGTAAGGACACATCTAAACATGACAGTACATCATCGTACATTCTAAAAATAGAACATATCAGGTAAAGACAATAACAGTTTTTTTATTTGAATGTTTGCTTGGCGCATCTGTTCAGCAACTTACATGGCAGCCATGCTGAACTTTAGTTAAAACCCGTATTTGTGTTTCGATATTGAAAACAAACCTCTAATGTACTTTTGACTAAGACAGATAGAGGATAGTATTAAAAACCAATATTTCGCTCTATATGTATAACATGTAGAATGTATTGTGGTTAACCTGTACAGTGGAAGTGTGTTATCTGAATTACGATTTGACAATATTAAATATTTGTTGATTTATGGTGCTTAACGCCACTTTCAACAATATTTCAGTTATATTGTGGCGGTCATTTTTATTGGTGTCACTGACAAACTTTATCACATAATGTTGTATCCAGTAAACCTCGCCATAAACGGGGTTCGAATTCACATTTCTAGTGCTTGCACAGGTAGTTGTAAATCCAACCACCATACGATCATATCATATATCTGATATCGACTTGTTCGTGTTTTTAACCCCAAGTGGTATCAATAAACAAGTAGTCATGGCCTCCATATATACTAACATGAAATTAAATGATGCTTTTTTCAAAAATTTACAGATCTTAAATAAAATAATAATAAAAAACCAAAAATACCACACTGTCGGAACAATTCCAAAGTCAAATATCAAAATCGTAGAAAGAAGCAAAATCGATATCTCTAACACACAAATACATGGCCGCTCATTTTCCTGGCTTGAAACAGGCACTTCAAAATAAGGAAGCGGGGTTAAACTAAATCGATGGACCCAAAATAATGAGGTCATGTAAGTGCTTTTCATGTGTGAGTAAAATGTCAACCCTCACATATAATCTGGCAAATAACGTTATTATAGATTAAAGAACGATATAATCTTGAACATCATACATAATATATTTGATCTTCGTGACACAAAAGTTGAAATTTGAGAGATTATTGTAAAACTAAGGTTTGTTTTCGGAAGGTCTAGATAGCTTTGGGATTGTTGGCTGTAGGTGGGAAAATTGGTTTTTTAAGAAATAAATCATGGAAGCCAGAATGTATTGGGAGTACTAGTTTTAACATGGATTGTTGAATAAAATTTACTAATATCCGCCAATCCATGTTAAAACTCAAAACACATTCTGGCTTCTATGATTTATTTCGATTCTGATATATCTAAGAGTACAAATACGGTAGTATACTTTGATTGGAAGACGGTAATTTATATTTACGTTTGCGGAAAATGTCGCACACAATTTACGCTGCCCATGGAAAAGTCAGTCACATTCACCGGCGCATATGCGAATGAGATTATACCATCGATAAATCGCTCGTTTGTCTACAAAGCGAAAGAAGGTCGTTATGTTAGAACATGGAATATTTTTGAATCAGCGTGTTTCTGAAACGATAATAAATATATCACCAAAATAAAACTTACCCACACCAGCTGTCTATTACTTGTGCATAAGTTGACGTATAATTACTGGTATTATTCGCTGACAAAGCATCTTTCTGACATCCTTCTAGTGTTGGATTTGGCAGAGAAGGAACAGTCCCCGGCAATATCTGACTCAAACTATATTGTACCAAAACTAATATAAGTAGTATATACTGGACCATTGTAGTATATTCTGAAATTGACATTAACCAAAGCATAATTATGTAAACTTTAAGCGAAGAATAATAATATATTAAAAACTATCATTGATAGTACTGTTGCATAAAATCCAACCGTCTTTGCATACTCCAGTAAGATCAAAATTATACTTAGGTTACGAAAAGTTGCTTGATTTACAGAATACAATTATAGCAGTGCCTATCCTGAAGTAATTTCTTGTTTTTAACATCCATAGAATCCATAAATCCATTCGTCTTCCTGACCTATATCAGAAAAAGATAGATGTGCTAAGTCAGATACCTACATTGTATCTGCTGCTTGACTATTAGCTCCCGAAGGTATCAACCGCTTAGTAGTCAATGCTTCGGAACTAACATGGTTGTTTACAGGGGCGGATCCAGAATTTCAAGTTGTGGGGGGCGCACTTAAAAAAATTGCGCCGAGCGGAGGGAGGCGCGAAATTTGTTAGGGTATATCGTGTGAAAAATCACGATTTTACGCCAAAAAATCATATTTTTTCCAATTTTAGGGGGCGCCCCCCCCCCCCCCCCCCCGGGATCCGCCCCTGGTTTAGATACATGCATGTATATACTAGTAGTTCCTAAATAATGCACAATGTAATTTATTAAAAACAAGGTCAGTCCTCCTCAAGTACGGGTAACCATGGTCGATTTTGGCTATACTGTTTAGAATTTGTGGTGTATTTGCTTCAAAAGACTCTTAATTTATTTGACTTCCCAATCGTTTGACTGTACGTACCTGATGAATGTTATTCAAGAATGACGTCGTGTGCAATAAATATACGTTTTGCTATGCAATGTTTATTAGTTTTAGGGTATGAGTTTTCTACAGGTCATAGATTGCACTCTCACTCTCACTCTCACTTTGAGTAATGCGTGATGTTCATAATTGGAAAACTTACGGCGACTTTATGATGAAGAACAGCAATAAAAGCCCTGCATATCTTAAGATTTCTTCTAATTTTAACAAACATCCAATTTTATGATGAAATTAGTCAAAATGATACATCTGCCTGGTCTACTCCAGAGATAACAATTAAGCTAAAGTTGTGTGTATTTGTTTTAAGTTAGATATAGTTCATTTAAAATTGAATTCCGTTTTAGTAATAATGCATGTTTACCATATCATTCGTGAACACTCCTCAAAAGCATTGAATTATAGAATATTTAAAGAAAATTTCGAATTTGAAAATTACTTTAGAATTTTAGAAGACAAGGATATTTATACCCTATGCAAATTCAGAACTACCAATCATAAATTACCTATAGAAACTGGTCGGTGGAATAATATTGACCGTGTCAATAGAATATGTACAAAATGTGACAATATAACTATTGGAGATGAATACCATTACATAATGGAATGTGAACATTTTTCAAACTTTAGAAATAGGTTCATTGCTACATGAGAAAGACCAAATATTCTTAAATTTAAACAAATCATGAGTGCTTATCAAAAACAAAATTTAGAAAAATTATATAAATTTATACGAAATATAAATAAATATTTTGTTCTCTAGGCTGTCTCACACCCATGTCTTTGTTGTATATACTGTATATATGTTTATATCTATTCTGTATTTGTTATATGTATATTTATGTCTTCTCTGTACCGTTGTATATGGTTTATGAGTATAAAGATGATTGATTGATTGATAAAACCCCAAAAAACGTAAAAGAGATTTATGTTATTGCTTTGCGTCAGTACTTGGTAATCTACCTTGCATGATATAAAGTCAATTATTATATTTATCGTATAAATGCGTTGGAAGCGTATTAGGGCCACTTTCACACTTTTTTATTTTTTATTTTTCACACTTTGATCTGTAAAATTTACACTTTAATCTGTAAAATGGTAACCTGGGGTCTGTTTTACTAAAGGACTTACGACTTATGATCGGTCCTAATTTGTATAGAATGATAGGGAGTTACAACCGAACTTAGGACTTACGACCTTTTGTGAAACGGGGCACAAACATGGCAGGAATGGTGTATGGGAGGACCTCTACAAACGATCCATTTTTGGTTCTATTTGATGGAACAAGATGGCCACCAATTTTAGCTTCTGATTGGCCAATTTTCAAATTTTAACTTATCTGAAACTAGGCTCCAATGCTTTGAATCTTTATAGGATTGTTAACAACAATGGCTTCTCTAAGCTGTCAACTTTTAGAGCTGCTCAGAAGGCTCCTGTTGCAGCTGTGGTCATTCAAAGTTGTCATTGAAACCATGTGGGAAAACTCTTATTTCATAAAATATCTACAATTTTGTTTGTTGCTGTTCCACTAATATTCATATACATCCAGGTTAGCGATTCAGGCTCCCAGGAGCCTCTTGTTAACATCTCAGTTATTATGATTTACAACCCTGAGCAAGTCATCCTTTTCTGTATCATATGCATAACACCATGATATGACCGTTCAGTTACAATGCTACGTACGGAAGCCTGTAAGTACCATAGGTAGTTTTATTTTTAACTTGTTATAACAACTTAACTAACTTGTTATAACAACTTAGCTAACTT
This sequence comes from Bathymodiolus brooksi, assembly GCA_963680875.1. Classification (NCBI taxonomy): domain Eukaryota; kingdom Metazoa; phylum Mollusca; class Bivalvia; order Mytilida; family Modiolidae; genus Bathymodiolus; species Bathymodiolus brooksi. Next base: position 89,414,739 of record OY804580.1, read on the forward strand.
ATTATAGCAACTTAGCTAACTTGTTATTATAACTTGGCTAACTTGTTATAACAACTTAATATCTTGTTATAACAACTTTTTATAATAACTTAGTTAACTTCATTTTATAAGGTCTTGAATTCTAACAAGAGTCTCCTAGGAGCCTGAATTGCTCACCTGGCTTGATATTGAAAATAGCCATGTCTGCCATGATGACAAGAATATTATATAAGCAATGAAAGAACCTTAGTGAACACGCTCACATACCACACGCACCCACATATTGGACACTCAAAATGGACAACAGTTCAATGGAGCATAACTCCTGGAAAAATCAAGATATCAGAATTTCCAGTCAATGTGCACATCTACATATTATGTCCTTACTATCTACCAAGTTTCATAAAATTATGTTCTGTAGTTCACCAACTGTTTCGGTAGTTTATATTGCGAAATTTATAAGTTCGAAGGGGCATAATCCAGAGAAAAATAATGAGATCGGAATTTCCTGTCGAAAGCACATTTACATATTATGTCCATAATAACTACCAAGTTCCATGAAATTCTGTTCAGTAGTTTCAGAAGTAGTGCTCACAAACTGAGTAATAAATATTGTGAATTTTCTAAGTTCGAAGGGGCATAACTCCTCGGAAAATAATCGGATTAGAATTTCCTATCGCTATGCACATCTACATATTATGTCCGTAATAAATACCAAGTTTCAAGAAATTCCGTTCAGTAGTTTCAGAGAAGAAGCTATCACAAACTGTTTCAGTAGTATATATTTCGAATTTTCTAAGTTCAAAGGGGCATAACTCCTAGAAATATTATTGGATCAAAATTTTTTGTCGATACGCATATCTTCATGTCATTTCCTTAAAAACTACCATGTTTCAAGAAATTCCGTTCAATAGTTTTAGAGGAGAATCGCTCACAAAAACATTACCGACGGATTACAGATTAAAGTGTAAATTTTACAGATTAAAGTGTAAAATTTACAGATTAATGTGTGAATTTTACAGATTAAAGTGTGAAAAATAAAAAATAAAAAAGTGTCAATGTGGCCCTAATACGCTTCCGTAGGATACACATTTTATAAGAACACCATTAATGTACCAAAGGGGTAATCGAAAGCCGTAAATCGAGGAGAGCAAACAAACCAAAAAGGAAAAGAAGACGATTTCCTGTTCGTAATAAAAGACTCTTTGGAAGTAAGTTTTGATCTAATTAAAAAAAACCTGCCAATAGTGGATCGGGTATTGCTGACCCTTCCGGAGCGCCTGAGTTCACTCCAGGTTTTTAGTGGGTTCGTATTCCTCAATATTTAGTGTTCTGTGTAGGGTTTTGTAGATCATTGTTTGTACTTTTTTTCTTTTTCTTTCTACCGTTGTATTTCATGTTCTTCAATTTACTGCTTAGTATCTTCAAACTTTTTTCTTGCTCGATAGAGTAATTTATTTGTTTTAAACTTTCTATAAATAGTTGTATTAAACAGAGTAAATGAACATGTTGATAAAGTGATTTAGACAATGATGGAAACAATATAACTGCTTTCTTTCTGTAAACATATAGCAAAAAAGATATATATTAATAGAGCCGTTCTGTGATGTGGACATTCACGTGACAACAATCTTAAGTATACCTTATACCGCTAGCAAAGACTTTCGGTGATGGTATAGCGTTAGGTGCATAAAAAATATTGTTGTCAAAAATAGAATCTTATTAAAAGCCCTTTTAACTATAGGCTATACGATTTTTGGTAATAAGTCATACTCCTATATTCATAGCCAAATATCTTTTCACCGGAAGCATGAAATTATAGAACAAAGTGGTATTTAAAAACAAAATAACAAGAAAACTGCAGCAGAGCTGCGAGAGGAGTCGATTAAAAAATAAATAAAACATAAATTAAATCAAAGTATCCAATATCTCATTTTATTTAACTAAAGATTTTTCCTCGTATTTCAAGATTAGATGGGATAATTCCATCAAGCGGAAAAAGTTTGTTTGACGGAAAGGCCCGAAAAAGTTCGATTGACAAAACATAATTATTACATTTTAATATTGATAGTATATTTAGTGCCTTCGGCACGAATGCCAATCAGTATCACATGACGAATTTTTGGTACGAATTTGCTTGGTAAATACCTGTTGCAATTAACTTAAATAAAGGGCGAATCAACTTCCGTCAAGGTGTTGCCATGGGACCCATTTGCAACATTTAATGTGGCCGTGCTGATTCATTCTTTTGTTCATATCGGGTGTGCCTTCGGCACGACGATTTTATTTCTTTATTCGTAGTGTTCGTGCCTTCGGCACGACACAAAGTTTATTATTTATTTCATTTACGAAACCTTCAATGACAACTCTGCATTCTTCAAGTTCGAAAGTAAAACCCTGTTTTCTATTTGAATGATATAGTCGTGCCTTCGTCACGAAACGTAAGTTTTAATTCTCAATACAATTTTAAAGTCATTATTTTATTTTATTTGTTTCGTGTTGGGCGCGTCTTCGGCGCGACAAAGATGTTCAATTACGAAAACAGGCAAATGGCTTAAGCTGCTCACACTTCCGCTTCCGATTTCAAAGTGTTTACAAGTATCAACCACGTTCGCTTCGCTCACAGCTGTGTTGATAAAAAATTATTTCAATAAGAAATTCGCAAATCTGTAACCATTTCAATTCTTCTCAATTGAAATAAACTTAAAAGAAAATTATAATATCAAAATCGCGTGCTACGAGAAATGATCGTTTACAGTGTACATGGATGACGTCATTTTCTAGTGTGCAATACACATATTGCATTTCGTCTGCTTCGGAGAGGAAAGAAACATGAAATTGCATGCACTTCTTGGTCATCATGCCTCTGAAAACTTTGTAGTGTCAAACATTGAAGAACAGCTCTGCATCGTTTTTATGAAGAGGAGGGGGCATATATTTTTTTGAATGAAACAAGTGCCGAGGAGGGGGCATATATTTTTTGAATGAAACAAGTGCCTGTGTCTCGCAATTTGAAAGTGATTAAAAAAATGTGTACATTTGAAGTGCATTTGTGTATGATGTTTGGACAACTAATTTTGTCAGGTAAGCCTTTTAACACATTTTCCATGGCAAGGTTAACAAGAAGTGATATGGATTAAAATCCATATCAGATGGTCGATTTTATATCATTATGCCATTGAGTGTTATAAATATGATTTGTGCATGGTTTTGAATTAGTTTACAAACTCGGAAAACATCAGTATTGTTGATATTATAGTATTTATAGAAAAAATGGGTTGTATCAAAATGTGTAAAATACGTCATAATTAGGTGATTCTGCGTAGAGAATGTTAGAATAGAGGCACTAAAAGGGAAAATATTTAATTTTAATGAAAATAACGAAAATCACAGAGTGTACCCGAGTGCCTGTGGACTAACCTACATTGTATATATTTTACTAGAATTTCAAACGAATTAAATTCATCAAAAAGTTATTTTTTTGTCTGAACACAAAGATTCCAGGTTTCGATTTATATCAATATTTTTGAAGTGCAAGGTGTCTTGTTTAATTTATGACTCGGTGAAATGTCTGCTATTTCCAGCTCGGGGGGGGGGGGGTCTGCTTTAACGAGACTCCGTGGGCAGGTCTGCTTTTACGAGACTGTGGATGCTATACTTTTCATAGCGATGAACATACATATTAATGGGAGGGTTTCATCGAGACAACGGTTTCTGAAGGGGCACTAAAAAACTTTCAGTAAACACATTCTAGTCATTACACCCTTCAATGTAGGTCACGCTTCAGACAAACAATTACTTAAAACTCAATCACGAACTTGTCATAGCGGAATTACCTTAGTTTCGTTTTATATCAACATGTTTGAAGTGCAAGGTGTCGTAACAAATAAAAATCAATGTGTCTACTGTTATTAAATTCATTTAAGTCTTGTGGGTCAAAATGGCGACCGTGAAGCAAAAGGGTGCGTAGTAATGTCTTATTAAACATTTTACTTTAAGGAGGATTGCTTCTGAAATTAAAAATAATTGTATTTTCCTTACTTCTATATTTTTGCAAAGTTAAAATATATGACTTCAAAATTATGGAGAAATGAGCAAATAACATGGGAACTACATCCGCGCATTGATAAGTAGGTTATACGATGTCCAAGATAAGTCTGGTCTGGTCTGGTCTATGATCGAGGAATTGATTTCGACCAGGAAAATATTGCAATTGCGTCTGACCCTCACTCCCCTTTTCACTACCCCGCATGCATTTTATTTCTCTCTCACTATTTTTTTCCCATGATCTCTGATTGGGATATTTTTTTTATTCTCGATTTATGTCTCTGATTGATTCACCGTGATTTGTGTATTTCTCAAAAATGGCAAATTTCAATTTCAATTTCCGTCAATCGTGATTTGGAGATTTTTTCTATTTTCCTTAAACAGGTTGTGCCTGTCTCATATTATGAAAGAAACTAAAAACTATCTAAAGCAAATGCATAATTACCTTAAGTGTAGAATTACCTTGAATAGTCAGATAACCGTCCTAATGTAATATCAATGGTCCATTTTAAAATTTTAAAAATTGAATTATACCTCGATAAATCTGGATGAATGTTATATGTTTTTACATCATGGTTTTAAAGTTGTGATTTGAATATTAATTATTATACAATTAGATTAATTACTTCATGACAATGTTCTTATTGTTACATGATGTTTTAATTACTTTGTTTACTCTTTATCATTGTTTGTAAAACCATAAATTTGCATAAAATTATTATGTTTTCTTTTAATATTTATATTTTGTTTGTATTTCATGTTTTCATGTTGTTATTAAAAGGGTGGTTTTATTTTCACTTGTTAATTTGATATTCAGCACAATTTATTATTATTTTTCTTATTATCAGTCTAGCAGTACATGTAATTAAGTATTCCTCAGGTGACTTTTCCTCGTCTCTTTATGGTCAATGAGTGTAGTCTGATGAATTAATACATTATTATTCTATTATTGTCTACTCCTGAGGGAACTGTTCTCCTATTGTTTTGTCTGGTGAGGCATAATGTCTGAGTTAACGGCGAGGGCACTATACCTCACCAGACAACACTATAGGAAAACTGTTCTAGAGGGAGAAGACAATAATATATTTAGTACATAACATCCCGTTCTAGACATAAAAGAAAAACACACTCAAATTCAATATAATAATAATAATAAAATTTACAATATAACATTATATTTGTATTGCCAACCCTGGCCATGTTGACAGCAGACTACAGCGCGAGTCTATTTTAAGGGACATAAATCTTGACAAAAATATATAAAAATTACGCGGGAAAATATATGCCACAGGTATAGTCTGCGCGGGAAATCGTTTGAAACTGGTATAGTTCCCATCGCTAGGTATAGTCACCCGTTGTCAAGTGTACTGTTCAAAAATAGTACACACTGATTATCCAATCAAAATACAGCATTTTCATATGTTAGGTACTAAAACTAATTATTTATTTAAACTCATAGTCTTAGTGGTATTATTACCACCTGAGGGCGGACACCCGATGGGGTATGGTTAGGGGATTTTTGTGCTTAACGTCACTTTCAACAACATTTAAGTTTTATCGTGACGGTCAGTTTTATTGATGGGAAACCACCGACCTGCCGCAAATCATTATCAAAGTTTATCATCACATCGCCATAAAATGGCATTAGAACTCACAACGTTAGTGGTGATAGGCACTGATTGCACATGTAGTTGTAATTCCAACTATCATACGATCACAACGTACCACGACGGCCCAGGTGGGGTATAATTTATTAACTTTAACATTTTAGGTAACTTAGTATCGGAGGCCAGAACTCATTGCAGTGTTGTCAGAAGTCAACCCCCGTAGCCACGCGATCATCGAAGACCGTTTCGTATAAGATACCATGAAAATCACTTATCACTTTTCAAAATTCATTGCAAGTTTATTCTTGAAACATACACGAATTTACCACACTGCAGGAACCATATAATTAGATAAAGCATTTCTGTGATGGATAGCAAAACACAGCCTTTAAGATTGCTGGCTGGTGGCTTCTATATTATGCAAGGTTGACAAAAACACTTGTAATCGTTACTGTCTTTTTACTTGTACCACAATTGTATGATTGATGCACAATGATAGTGTGCAATATATTAATGTTAAGGTCTTAGATGAATTTGTCTCTTCTTGCGATGAGCATAATAAATGCAGGAATGTTTTTTGTTATCGCATATTACGACACACTGGTGGAAAATCTTTTACATGTGTCACTATAGCTTAGCGAGCTTTGATTCGTCACAATAATTAATCGGTATCTAAATATTCATATTCCTCTCCTATGATAGTAAGGTTGTGATTGATTGATTGAAGTATGATTTGATTTGATTTACTGTGCTTAACGCCACTTTCAGCAATATTTCAGTTATATCATGGCGACCAGCTTTAGTGGTGGAAGAAGCCGGAGTACCCGGAGAGAACCACCGACCATGGGCAATCAACTGGTAAACTTTATCACTTGCGGCTGCGGGTCGAGTTCACCCTTTTTGTAATTTACAAAACCGGGCGCGACCCCACGCCGTATTGGTGATAGGCGTGTATGAGTTGTTAGGTAATCCAACTACCTAACTCATTAAGGATTGAAGTATGTATTGTAGCCAAGTTCATGACAAAAACATATTTACAAAAATTAAAAACTAATGAAGGTAGAAAGATGGCGTAGTATGAAACCGTTAAAGGGAACATTTTGGACAAGATCTTGACATGTTGTTATACATCAATGGGCTACAAATGACCACAACCTTGCGGCTTCTGATTACCGCTTTGTATCTTCAAACCTACATGTACTAATTGGGAGATGCTTGAGGTTCTAATTTTTATGCAAAGGATATGGTACTCCCAAAACCCAGTCACTGACAAAATTAATATTAATATTACATCACATGATGTTGTATTGAGCTCAAATCGGCACTAGAGGGCACTGAACTCACAACTTGGTTCATTCAAATAAACGTTAAGGAAGCCGGAAGAGACAATCAGGGATTGACAATCCAGAGACACGGACAACATGTGGACACAAGACACAGAGCAAAGACAAACATGGATTGACAATCCAGAGACACGGACAACATTTAGACACAAGACACAGAACGAAGACAAACAAGAAAGAAAACACAACACAGAAAGAATAGCAACATGGATCCCACCAAAAAGCTTGGGGTGAACCCAAATTCCCGCGAAGGTAAGCAATTCCTGTTCCTGTGTCACTAATAGACACCCGCCTTCTTTCAGATATCTGTAGTCAACATATGCCAAAATTCAAAAATAACAGATATAAAAAGGTAGGTAATTGTTGAGTAATAATTATATAAACATGACTGCATGGTGATTTATGAACAGATTTGATGTTGTTTAATAAAAAGTCAAACAAAAAATACCACATACATAGTCGGAATCTAATAGAAACATCGTAGAAAGAGGCAAAATCGATACCCTAACACACAAATACATGACCTCTCACTTTCCTACTTTGTACAGACAATTAAATAAAAAGTGGCGGGATTAAACTAGTTTCACATGAGTAAAATGCCAACCCTCAAATATAACAGGGCGAACAACATTATTATAAAAACGATATAATCTTGAACATTATACATTATATATTTAATCTTCGAGATACACAAGGTGTCATATGTATCAGTCTGATTAAAATCATACCCCAGACTTAATTTTCATATCTGTCTGACCAAGGACCTAGACGTTTTTATTTCTTTCTGTAACTCTTCTACTTCTTTTTCAGCCTTATTTATTCTTTCAATTGTCCTAAAGCATTGCTTGCATACACCATTGTTGGAAATAATACATTCATGATTAAATTCCCCGAGCACATTTCGTATCGCCGATATTTTTTCTTCTGTCAGTTTTAGTTTTTTGTTAAACAACTTTTTCTCGATCGTTTCCCCAGTTGATGTTACTTCTGCTTGTACAAAAGCAAACCCACAAAGAACACATATATTTGCTTTGTAATAGATACGTCTTGGTGTCTGCGGCTCTTCTGTCTGAACCATTTTCAAGGGAATTCATAGACGTTCACCATTTTCACTGGGCGCAGACATTGCTGTTCTATTACCGTCGGGTGTTAACCGTGCGGCTAAGACGACTTCCGATACCTTCCGAAAGAATTTGCAAACCGGAGTTATCTATCCTGAACTTCCAAGTTCGTGGAAGCGGTGATTTGATTAGACAATTGAAAGGTCACGAGAAGATGACCTGTAAGCCATACCTGTCAGACCCCGACGATATGAAAATTAAGTCTGGGGTATGATTTTAATCAGACTGTCATATGTATAATATTAGTTCTATTAGAGAGAGCCGACTAGTGTTGAATCAGTGGAGATATCAATGTACTCTAAGCTAGAGAGAGCCAACTAGTGTTGAATCAGTGGATATATCAATGTACTCTAAGCTAGAGAGAGCCGACTAGTGTTGAATCAGTGGAGATATCAATGTACTCTAAGCTAGAGAGAGCCGACTAGTGTTAAATCAGTGGAGATATCAATGTACTCTAAGCTAGAGAGATCCGACTAGTGTTGAATCAGTGGAGATATCAATGTACTCTAAGCTAGAGAGAGCCAACTAGTGTTGAATCAGTGGAGATATCAATGTACTCTAAGCTAGAGAGAGCCGACTAGTGTTGAATCAGTGGAGATATCAATGTACTCTAAACTAGAGAGAGCCGACTAGTGTTGAATCAGTGGAGATATCAATGTACTCTAAGCTAGAGAGAGCCGACTAGTGTTGAATCAGTGGAGATATCAATGTACTCTAAGCTAGAGAGAGCCGAATAGTGTTGAATCAGTGGGGATATCAATGTACTCTAAGCTAGAGAGAGCTGACTAGTGTTGAATCAGTGGAGATATCAATGTACTCTAAGCTAGAGAGAGCCAACTAGTGTTGAATCAGTGGAGATATTAATGTACTATAAGCTAGAGAGATCCGACTAGTGTTGAATCAGTGGAGATATCAATGTACTCTAAGCTAGAGAGAGCTGACTAGTGTTGAATCAGTGGAGATATCAATGTACTCTAAGCTAGAGAGAGCTGACTAGTGTTGAATCCGTGGAGATATCAATGTACTCTAAGCTAGAGAGAGCCGACTAGTGTTGAATCAGTGGAGATATCAATGTACTCTAAGCTAGAGAGAGCCAACTAGTGTTGAATCAGTGGAGATATCAATGTACTCTAAGCCCACAACTGATTTAAAATGCAAGATATGCTTGAAGATACCAAAGAGGTTATTAACAAAAAAGTTTTCCTGTTTTTGTTTGTTTGAATATTGATTAAGTAAACTAAGCTTCAAGGAAAAATACCAAATATTGCCTCCTCTCCAATCACCTCCATGTAATAGTGAATATCTACACATTTATTAAGATAATGTTTGAATACTTAAACAATGTAATAAAATTTAGCTTTCCAATAAGTTTAAAGTTAGAATTATGCTAATGTGAAGCCTGTATTAAGAGCTAAGTCACCTTTGGGACAAAGTAAAACATGCTCTAATAAGACAGATTTCTAAAAAGAGGTTAAATTCAAATGAAATTGTCTATGACAAGACAAGAATAGGGTGACCTTTTAATACATTTCACTACTTAATAAGAGGTAATCACATGTGCAGATTGACTGTAATTCTAAATTTACAATCACTTTCAGCAACATTTTTAGTTACAGAATTAATCTTATATTTTAAATGTATATTTTTTATATAAGAAAAGTTTAAAGACATCAAATTGAAGGGGTAATCAGAACCGGTAAATCGAAGTACACAAAACAATGATCGAAAGAAAAAGGACAAAGTGAAGAATGCACATTGATCTACAAAACACTAAGCCGAAAACTAGAGATCGAGCAACGCGACTCCAACAAAAATCAGGGGGTCCAGTCAGGTGATCCGGAGGGGTGATCAGTTTCTGCTCCCATTAGTGGACTCCCGTCGTGTTACAAACCTGATGATACATCATGAACGAGTCATGTAACACAATTACGTTACAAATATAATTGTGTTAATTAATAACAATTGTTTCTGCACCTACTGATATTGTACATCGACTACTTACATCGTCGAGGAATTACCTGTGATGTACCTGCCATGTTCCTGACAGTTTTATTGTTATAATAGCTGTCATTGCGTACCCGTTACATACCAGATATACACTGGACATGAGTCTGTGGTTCACTTAGAGGACAATCGTACTTAGTCATATCGATTCGATACCTCATCCGCTTATAAGGAGCTGGACAACCCAAAATAGTGTATTCCAGAACTTTACTAACCTTGTCTTCTATTGTATAAAGTGGACAATACTTTTCTAGTTGTTTTAGAACAATGTTAGAGCAATAGTAGAACAGTTTCAGAACTATTATGAGAATAATAGCAGAACAATTATGAGAACAATAATGGGAATAACAATACTAACTAACTATAACGACAATGCTAACTAGAACAATAATTTAATTCATAGTAAACTTATAATGTTTAACTACGTTATGACTTTATAAATTATAACGTTAACAAATTAGATAACGCGAAGTACTAGTTTATTGTTATGTATTTTAGTTAATAGAACATGAACAAAATCGCTATGAAAACTTTTCCATGTTGCATTGAGAATGAAGTAGTAAACACTACAACGTGTGCATTCGTGCATGCATTACATGACGGGTGTCACTGCTGAAACAGGAACTCCTGTCTACTCCGAACGACCTGGTGATGTCAGTGTTGTGTCAAATTACGTCTCTTCACGTTTTAAGTTCAATGTTGTGATGCCCCTACGATTTTCGAGTAAAACGATGTTCAGTCCGTATTTACTCTCATTTGTTTTGCAGTGTATTTGTTTTATTTATTATATCTGTATTTATTACATACTTAGTTCAAATAAAGGCATTTTTGTATGACCAATATGACCGGAAGTAAGCTGTCCATATGTTTACACCCCGGGAAAATAACCGGTTATTGGATTACTACAAGATCATTTCCATATCGAGGCCCATATTGGACAGGGCCAATATGGGCCTCGACTTCGTCTCAGGCCAATATGGGTGTCTCTTTTCTAGATGTCGGAAGTATGTAATAAATAGTTTAATACATGGGCATTTCCATATTGGCCTGGTTATCATCCCTCGACCCATATTGGCCCTCGACTCCGTCTCGGGTCAATATGGGGGTCTCGGGATGATAACCAGGCCAATATGGAAATGCCCATGTATTAATCTGTATTTAAGACAGGTGTAAACACGATTTCTTCTAACAGTAAATCGGCGCGTTTCACTAATGGACCAGGCATTTCTGGAGCACCTGTGTTGACCCCAGGTTTTCTGAGTAGTGTTTTGTCCTGTTGTCCTTTTTTATTTTGGTCATCACATTGCGTGTCCTTCGATATACGGTTTCTGATCAACTTTTTAGTATCTTTTCTTACACGAAATACAAAACATGATATGCCAAGGAAATGTTTGGAAATACCAAAGGAACGGTAAATTAAAAGACAGACAATACAATGACCAAAAGACAGACAATACAATGACCAAAAGACAGACAATACAATAACAAAAAGACAGACAATACAATACAATGACCAAAAGACAGACAATACAATACAATGACCAAAAGACAGACAATACAATACAATGACCAAAAGACAGACAATACAATACAATGACCAAAAGACAGACAATACAATACAATGACCAAAAGACAGACAATACAATATAATGACCAAAAGACAGACAATACAATACAATGACCAAAAGACAGACAATACAATATAATGACCAAAAGACAGACAATACAATACAATGACCAAAAGACAGACAATACAATACAATGACCAAAAGACAGACAATACAATACAATGACCAAAAGACAGACAATACAATACAATGACCAAAAGACAGACAATACAATACAATGACCAAAAGACAGACAATACAATACAATGACCAAAAGACAGACAATACAATACAATGACCAAAAGACAGACAATACAATACAATGACCAAAAGACAGACAATACAATACAATGACCAAAAGACAGAAAATACAATACAATGACCAAAAGACAGACAATACAATACAATGACCAAAAGACAGACAATACAATACAATGACCAAAAGACAGACAATACAATACAATGACCAAAAGACAGACAATACAATACAATGACCAAAAGACAGACAATACAATACAATGATCAAAAGACAGACAATACAATACAATGACCAAAAGACAGACAATACAATACAATGACCAAAAGACAGACAATACAATACAATGACCAAAAGACAGACAATACAATACAATGACCAAAAGACAGACAATACAATACAATGACCAAAAGACAGACAATACAATACAATGACCAAAAGACAGAAAATACAATACAATGACCAAAAAGACAGACAATACAATACAGTGACCAAAAGACAGACAATACAATACAATGACCAAAAGACAGACAATACAATACAATGACCAAAAGACAGACAATACAATACAATGACCAAAAGACAGACAATACAATACAATGACCAAAAGACAGACAATACAATACAATGACCAAAAGACAGAAAATACAATACAATGACCAAAAGACAGACAATACAATACAATGACCAAAAGACAGACAATACAATACAATGACCAAAAGACAGACAATACAATACAATGACCAAAAGACAGACAATACAATACAATGACCAAAAGACAGACAATACAATACAATGACCAAAAGACAGACAATACAATACAATGACCAAATGACAGACAATACAATACAATGACCAAAAGACAGAAAATACAATACAATGACCAAAAGACAGACAATACAATACAATGACCAAAAGACAGACAATGCAATACAATGACCAAAAGACAGACAATACAATACAATGACCAAAAGACAGACAATACAATACAATGACCAAAAGACAGACAATACAATGACCAAAAGACAGACAATACAATAACAAAAAGACAGACAATACAATACAATGACCAAAAGACAGACAATACAATATAATGACCAAAAGACAGACAATACAATACAATGACCAAAAGACAGACAATACAATAACAAAAAGACAGACAATACAATACAATGACCAAAAGACAGAAAATACAATACAATGACCAAAAGACAGACAATACAATACAATGACCAAAAGACAGACAATACAATATAATGACCAAAAGACAGACAATACAATACAATGACCAAAAGACAGACAATACAATACAATGACCAAAAGACAGACAATACAATACAATGACCAAAAGACAGACAATACAATACAATGACCAAAAGACAGACAATACAATACAATGACCAAAAGACAGACAATACAATACAATGACCAAAAGACAGACAATACAATATAATGACCAAAAGACAGACAATACAATACAATGACCAAAAGACAGACAATACAATACAATGACCAAAAGACAGACAATACAATACAATGACCAAAAGACAGACAATACAATACAATGACCAAAAGACAGACAATACAATACAATGACCAAAAGACAGACAATACAATACAATAACCAAAAGACAGACAATACAATACAATGACCAAAAGACAGACAATACAATATAATGACCAAAAGACAGACAATACAATACAATGACCAAAAGACAGACAATACAATACAATGACCAAAAGACAGACAATACAATATAATGACCAAAAGACAGACAATACAATACAATGACCAAAAGACAGACAATACAATACAATGACCAAAAGACAGACAATACAATACAATGACCAAAAGACAGACAATACAATACAATGACCAAAAGACAGACAATACAATACAATGACCAAAAGACAGACAATACAATACAATGACCAAAAGACAGACAATACAATACAATGACCAAAAGACAGACAATACAATACAATGACCAAAAGACAGAAAATACAATACAATGACCAAAAGACAGACAATACAATACAATGACCAAAAAGACAGACAATACAATACAATGACCAAAAGACAGACAATACAATATAATGACCAAAAGACAGACAATACAATACAATGACCAAAAGACAGACAATACAATACAATGACCAAAAGACAGACAATACAATACAATGACCAAAAGACAGAAAATACAATACAATGACAAAAAGACAGACAATACAATACAATGACCAAAAGACAGACAATACAATACAATGACCAAAAGACAGACAATACAATACAATGACCAAATGACAGACAATACAATACAATGACCAAAAGACAGACAATACAATACAATGACCAAAAGACAGACAATACAATACAATGACCAAAAGACAGACAATACAATACAATGACCAAAAGACAGACAATACAATACAATGACCAAAAGACAGACAATACAATACAATGACCAAAAGACAGACAATACAATACAATGACCAAAAGACAGACAATACAATACAATGACCAAAAGACAGACAATACAATACAATGACCAAAAGACAGACAATACAATACAATGACCAAAAGACAGACAATACAATACAATGACCAAAAGACAGACAATACAATACAATGACCAAAAGACAGACAATACAATACAATGACCAAAAGACAGATACAATACAATGACCAAAAGAAAAAAGGACAGAAAGACAATCAATAAGAACTACGTTTTTAGATCAATAATTAAATAATAGAAGACATTAACAAATAAAATAAAAGACTTTTTATTTCTAATTTAAAATTACTCTGTTACAATATTCGTCCATTTGGTTTATGATATTGTGTTACACACAGATAATGATATCATACCTTTTTAATAGGAACAGTTGTGGGTCTGATAGAATCAGTGGCGGATTTAGAGGGGGGCGTGCGGGGCGTGCGGGGCGTGCGGGGCGTGCGCCCCCCTAAAATTCGCAAAGCATATGTTATACAACGTTAATTAAGCACTTCAATAAATAACTTTTTCATGAATGGTTAACTCGTGACCTGTAGTAAAATATTCTTACACATTGTAAATACACGTTGGATGTGTTCGCTGATTCATATATGTATTCGCCGTCAGTAGTTCAAAGATTATTCCATTCTGATTGGTTCCGAGGTACCAGACATCAACTATTTTCTCACGCTAATTAAGCATTATTTCTGCAGTCAATTTTACAACTACATGTACACGTGCTATTTAGAAATTATAAAATGGACGAAAATTCTAGGCCAAGAAAACAAGCAAGATTGGATACATTTCTGATTCCTCGACGAGACGAGAAAAGTCAAAGGGTAAACTACAAAGTAAATTCAATCAATACTTCGAATAATTAATTTAACAATTGATCTCATTTATAAAACATACAACGAAACCTATAACGAGAGAATCAGATGATGAAACTGAGACAGTGTGTAGAAACTTGAGTGTCCCAAGAAAATGGTCACTTCTCTTTAAATAATGGTTCAAATAGTTCTTGAATTCGAAATTCTGCAATTTCATATGAAAAAAAATATATAAGTTTGATTTGTATACAAATACCCGAAAATGTTGCCTTTTACTTTTCAAGTAAAGATCAGTAAAAATACGCGTTGGTATATTGTACATTAAAATACAAAAGTAACATATTAATAAAAAAAAAAATTAGCGGCAATTTATTTGTAACAATCTCTGCATCTGCCCGAGGTATCTGCAGAAGAAAGTGTGAACAAAGCCTTTGTCCGGGTACGTTTATATTATTTATATCTACCAATGGATGGATGTACAATTTTTTTACACATTTTTAACAAAAAATTGTGACTACAATTTATTTGTAATAAATTAATATCTAGAACTGCACATGAAAAGTGTGAAAATAATCTCGACAAAACGGTTTATGCATATCTCACACCTGATTTCCGTAAGCATATTTCTCGAGAACTTTGATACATTTTTTTTGCTTGATCTTTTAGTGTAATGAGGTTTTTACGCCCGTTGCTCAAACACTTGATGTCCGTCCGTCCATTCGTCTGTCCGTCTGTAAGATTTCTGCAATCCGCAACTCCCCTGACTGTAACCACGCAATTGATTGACGTTAAACTATATAATGTACTTGAAATACATTGTAGTTGTGCACAATGGTTTTTAGATTTTTCATTGAAGGCCGGGTGGAGGGGGTAGGAGGATGATTCTGCAACCCGCAACTCCTAAATAACCACTCAATGGATTGAAGTGAAACTTAAGCTACAAATTTGACATACAATGTAGTTTGCTCACCACGGTTTTATTTTTAGAATTAGAGGTTAGGGGTAGGAGGGAGATTCTGTAATCTGCTTTTTTGGCGTAAAATCGTGAATTTTCACACGAAATACCCCCCCCCCCCCCTCCCCCAAAGTGCGCCCCCCCCCTAACTTGAAATCCTGGATCCGCCCCTGAGAATGGTAGTTGATTTCTTGTTGCCTTCCTATATATATATATGCAATCAGATCGATTCCCACTCCATGCTAGGTGTTCTCTGTACATCTTTATGCGATAAGTTTTTTCAGTGCTTTGAAACAGATTTGCAGAGTTGGGGTGTTTTCAACAACGACAAAGTTACCCAGATGTAAGAGTTTTTACTGGTACATGCAGTATTGTCTGGATATTCCGATTTCACCCAATATAAACAAACTCTAATTACTGGCAATGATATAACTCTGATATTGTTAAAACGAGACTGAATATGTATAACACATATAACTCACTAAGCCGTCGTGTAAATATATGCATTGAAAAAATAAAATGTTGTATCATGACATACATATATATCCTTTTTCACTTTAACTGTATTTTCACAATGGTGTAATGGTTAGCGTTCTCCCCTCGAGTACGGTAAATCGTGGGTTCGAGCCCCGGTGGGGTCAAACAAAGACTATAAAATCGATATTCGTTGCTCAGTTCTCCGTTAAGCGCACAGCATCAAGGAGAAAGAGCAAAGACTGGTTGGCTCGGAATCAGAATAATATGTCCAAATGCAGCGACATGTCTACCCAAGGATTATTCTTTCAGTGAGCTAGCACTATTAAAATCCAACTCAGCGTGTTGGTCTAGTACAAAGCGGACCTCATCATCATCTCATTGAAAATTAACTTGTTCTCGCCATGATATAGCTGAAAAATAGCTGAATTGGCGTTAAACAACAATCCCTCACTCACTCACAATCGGTAAGGGAGACTAGGTACTGCAATAATAAGATTTATCATTTTAAAAGATAAACCGTTTTAATAAAGTGAAATTGACATATTTGAATTTTCCTGTTTCTCGTGTCGATTCGTAACTGTTATACCTCACCTTTTTCATCTCGGACCTTTTAAAAAAATAATTTTGTTGTATACAATTACATATTTTACACGCCCCTTGATAGAATGTACACATGGACGGATCCAAGGGGGGGGGGGGGCGCACCCGGCGCGCGCCCCATCTAAAATTGGAAAAAATATGATTTGTTGGCGTAAAATCGTGATTTTTCACACGAAATACCCCAAAAATGTTCGCGCCTCCCACCACTCGGCGCAATTTTTTAAATGCGCCCCTCCCCCCTAACTTGATATCCTGGATCCGCCCCTGGTACATACAATAAATATATCAATGTAGCATCACTAACACAATTGCTGCATTTCAAGCATAAATTACAAATATTCTACGGTTCAATTTACCTCAAATTTTAAAAATCTTAATTTTTAATGATAAGAATGTCAACCCCACCAAAACAAACTTATTATACTCAATTGTCACTCCTTTTGAGCCATCGCCTTTCTGTGAACCTCGCCGAGTTTGTTGTATTCGGGGGCGTTTCGTTGTTTTCATAGTTACCGTTGTTATAAATGTTCGGCTTGTAGATGGTATTATTGTTTCTGTACTTGTAACAATAGGTAAGTCAGGTTCATCGTCACTGGCCTCTTCTTCGGAAGAGGAACTAGAACTTTCAACAGTAGTTACATTATCGAAGGTAGAGAGAATAGATTCAACCTCCTTTTCTTCGTCTGGGTGTATTATTTCTTTCTCTGGCAACGGTTTCATGGCTGACAATATGTGTGTGTCAGAAATGTAGATGTCCTCTGCTATTTCTTTTGGTCGTATGGTTGTCATCTGTCTGATATTTATTTTATTTTTGCGTTTAATAAAACGTTCATTGACTGTTATTATTCGTCTTGAATGTACAAATGTACCATGTTCAACTTTCTGTAATGCATGCTCCGATTCTGTCTCGGAATCAGATTCTACAACTCTCTGAATTATGTGCATATTGGCTATATTCGGGTACGCAGTAGTTGGTCTCATGTCATTTGCCGTTACTGTTGTTGGTGATATCCTCCGGTTATCTTGAATGTGTGATTGTGATGAAATAGTTTTTCCAGATTCGTCATTAATCCCCATCATTTGATCGTCCGAACTATCAGCATTGCTCGTACCTTCTGTTGTATGTTGATCTTCCTCATTTGATTGACGTGTTTGACCGTCAGAACCATCAGCATTGGTCATTTTTTCTGTTGATTGTTGATTTTCCTCGTCTTCTCGAAGTATTGTGGTTTCTTGATCGTCTTTTTCTGTTATCAATTGGTCGACCATTGTATCATCTTGTATTTTGACTGATTTTGAAGTTGTTAATTTTTCGTGTTCTTTTGCTATTTTTAGACATTTTCCACTTAGAATCATGAAGTATCGGGCCATTAATTTCCTAATTCCTTTCCGACATGTCTTGAAAAATGGTTTAAAACATCTTGAAGCAGCAACTGGAATCCTGTAACAACGAATAATACAAGATGTTAAAGAAATACATGTAAAAAATGTATAACTATTTTTTTTTTTTATCAACTTCAAATTGTAGAAAGTAGAGTGAATGAGTGAGTGATTATTTTTGAACGCCAGCTCAGCAATTTTTCAGCTATATCGTGGCGAGAACAAGTTAATTTTAAATGAACTGATAATGAGGTCCGCTTTGCACGAGATCAACACGCTGAGTTGGATTTGTATAGTGCTAGCTCATTGAAAAAACAGTCCGCGGATAGACATATCGCCCCACTCGGACACATTATCCTGATTCCGAGCTAACCAATCTTTGCCTTTTCTCCTTAATGCTGTATGCTTAGTCTTTGGTTTGACCCGATAGGCAACATTTGTTCCATTGTGAATGTTGTTTTAAAAACGTAGGTATCTAATTTAGTGCACACGACGAGTTTCTGCAATAACTTTCATCAGGAGGACATAGCCAAAACATTGGAAGGCCAACTAATTCAAAAAGACAGAGCAAAGAAACCGTCCCGTTTACCAAATAATTCAAAAAGACTATGGGAGCAAAGAAACCGTCCCGTTTACCAAATAATTCAAAAAGACGGAGCAAAGAAAACGTCCCGTTTACCAAATAATTCAAAAAGACTATGGGAGCAAAGAAACCGTCCCGTTTACCAAATAATTCAAAAAGACTATGGGAGCAAAGAAACCGTCCCGTTTACCAAATAATTCAAAAAGACTATGGGAGCAAAGAAACCGTCCCGTTTACCAAATAATTCAAAAAGACTATGAGAGCAAAGAAACCGTCCCGTTTACCAAATAATTCAAAAAGACTATGGGAGCAAAGAAACCGTCCCGTTTACCAAATAATTCAAAAAGACTGTGGGAGCAAAGAAACCGTCCCGTTTACCAAATAATTCAAAAAGACTATGAGAGCAAAGAAACCGTCCCGTTTACCAAATAATTCAAAAAGACTATGGGAGCAAAGAAACCGTCCCGTTTACCAAATAATTCAAAAAGACTATGGGAGCAAAGAAACCGTCCCGTTTACCAAATAATTCAAAAAGACCATGGGGGCAAAGAAACCGTCCCGTTTACCAAATAATTCAAAAAGACCATGGGAGCAAAGAAATCGTCCCGTTTACCAAATAATTCAAAAAGACTATGGGAGCAAAGAAACCGTCCCGTTTACCAAATAATTCAAAAAGACTATATGGGAGCAAAGAAACCGTCCCGTTTTTTTTTCGGTTTAAATACATGGAACGGGTATCATTTGACCCACGGTAAAAAAGAAGTAAGCTGCTAGCATTCACTGACCCTACTTTGTTTATTTATACTGTAATTCATTTCTGTGGGTCTCTTGTGTTTTTTGGGCGAACTGAATCAGTGCAGGTTGTTTACTGTGTCTCTGTGTTTATATATTTATTTCCGCTTGATATTCAATTATAGAAAATGGAGGATGATTGAGATTATATCAACCAATATAACCCTGCCACATATTTGCGCTTGTCAAACGCCAGGGCCTGCATTTTCTTCGGCATATGTCTTGGTCTTTCTTTGTGTTCAATGAATTACGGTGAGAGGTGGTTGTTCGTTTTGTTGATATTGGTTGAATCGTTGACCATCACTGTTTAAACTTTCTTTTCATAATCCTAAGTACACTGAACGAAATGCTTGAAGATACCAAAGCGGAAATCAGAAGTCGTAAATCGAAGAAGGACAAACAACACACTGGCAAAAAGGAAAAGGAAAAACAGTAAGTGACATCTGTTGCTCCGGAAGGGTAAGCAGTTCCTGTTCTACATTCGACACGCGTCGTGTTACTGTTAAACGACATGAACGTCATCTGATATGGAAATCGTCTTGGAATACGTAATTATATATACAATGTATAAATAAATCTGGTCCATTAATTCAATCAACCATGGGATTGAAATACAGTCGACCCTGCTTTAAAAGACACCTTAATCTATAACAAATCACTGTCTACGAAGGATAGCTTCATTTTCACCATTTAATGAAAAATGCAAATAATTTTATTGATTGATTGATTGATGTTTAACGCCAACTTTAGCAGTGTTTCAGTTATATCGTGGCTCATATAACCAACTAAGCGCAACTACATTTTTAGGTTTCCTTACCTACCCTTCATAATTCCGTTTTATGTTGAGATATTTTTAAAAATTAAAGTATAATTACAAGCATGCTCTCAGGGAATTCTCATTTGTCTCAGTATCTACAGTTTGATTCAGCTGATAAATTTTATGTATGTGTTCTGCTATTGGTGACGTCAACATGCGGACACACATCTCCGCCTGGTTCATGTCACGTGTCAAACATCCCATTTTGTTTCCATACTCTACAAAATGTTTGCATAATCATAAAAAAACCCAATATATAATAGGAACTAGCAACCTGGAGAGAAGAAAAACCCAATATATAATAGGAACTAGCAACCTGGAGAGAAGAAAAACCCAATATATAATAGGAACTAGCAACCTGGAGAGAAGAAAAACCCAATATATAATAGGAACTAGCAACCTGGAGAGAAGAAAAACCCAATATATAATAGGAACTAGCAACCTGGAGAGAAGAAAAACCCAATATATAATAGGAACTAGCAACCTGGAGAGAAGAAAAACCCAATATATAATAGGAACTAGCAACCTGGAGAGAAGAAAAACCCAATATATAATAGGAACTAGCAACCTGGAGAGAAGAAAAACCCAATATATAATAGGAACTAGCAACCTGGAGAGAAGAAAAACCCAATATATAATAGGAACTAGCAACCTGGAGAGAAGAAAAACCCAATATATAATAGGAACTAGCAACCTGGAGAGAAGAAAAACCCAATATATAATAGGAACTAGCAACCTGGAGAGAAGAAAAACCCAATATATAATAGGAACTAGCAACCTGGAGAGAAGAAAAACCCAATATATAATAGGAACTAGCAACCTAGAGAGAAGAAAAACCCAATATATAATAGGAACTAGCAACCTGGAGAGAAGAAAAACCCAATATATAATAGGAACTAGCAACCTAGAGAGAAGAAAAACCCAATATATAATAGGAACTAGCAACCTAGAGAGAAGAAAAACCCAATATATAATAGGAACTAGCAACCTAGAGAGAAGAAAAACCCAATATATAATAGGAACTAGCAACCTGGAGAGAAGAAAAACCCAATATATAATAGGAACTAGCAACCTGGAGAGAAGAAAAACCCAATATATAATAGGAACTAGCAACCTGGAGAGAAGAAAAACCCAATATATAATAGGAACTAGCAACCTGGAGAGAAGAAAAACCCAATATATAATAGGAACTAGCAACCTGGAGAGAAGAAAAACCCAATATATAATAGGAACTAGCAACCTGGAGAGAAGAAAAACCCAATATATAATAGGAACTAGCAACCTGGAGAGAAGAAAAACCCAATATATAATAGGAACTAGCAACCTGGAGAGAAGAAAAACCCAATATATAATAGGAACTAGCAACCTGGAGAGAAGAAAAACCCAATATATAATAGGAACTAGCAACCTGGAGAGAAGAAAAACCCAATATATAATAGGAACTAGCAACCTAGAGAGAAGAAAAACCCAATATATAATAGGAACTAGCAACCTGGAGAGAAGAAAAACCCAATATATAATAGGAACTAGCAACCTGAAGAGAAGAAAAACCCAATATATAATAGGAACTAGCAACCTAGAGAGAAGAAAAACCCAATATATAATAGGAACTAGCAACCTGGAAAGAAGAAAAACCCAATATATAATAGGAACTAGCAACCTAGAGAGAAGAAAAACCCAATATATAATAGGAACTAGCAACCTGGAGAGAAGAAAAACCTAATATATAATAGGAACTAGCAACCTAGAGAGAAGAAAAACCCAATATATAATAGGAACTAGCAACCTAGAGAGAAGAAAAACCCAATATATAATAGGAACTAGCAACCTGGAGAGAAGAAAAACCCAATATATAATAGGAACTAGCAACCTGGAGAGAAGAAAAACCCAATATATAATAGGAACTAGCAACCTAGAGAGAAGAAAAACCCAATATATAATAGGAACTAGCAACCTAGAGAGAAGAAAAACCCAATATATAATAGGAACTAGCAACCTGGAGAGAAGAAAAACCCAATATATAATAGGAACTAGCAACCTGGAGAGAAGAAAAACCCAATATATAATAGGAACTAGCAACCTAGAGAGAAGAAAAACCCAATATATAATAGGAACTAGCAACCTGGAGAGAAGAAAAACCCAATATATAATAGGAACTAGCAACCTGGAGAGAAGAAAAACCCAATATATAATAGGAACTAGCAACCTGGAGAGAAGAAAAACCCAATATATAATAGGAACTAGCAACCTGGAGAGAAGAAAAACCTAATATATAATAGGAACTAGCAACCTGGAGAGAAGAAAAACCCAATATATAATAGGAACTAGCAACCTGGAGAGAAGAAAAACCCAATATATAATAGGAACTAGCAACCTAGAGAGAAGAAAAACCCAATATATAATAGGAACTAGCAACCTAGAGAGAAGAAAAACCCAATATATAATAGGAACTAGCAACCTAGAGAGAAGAAAAACCCAATATATAATAGGAACTAGCAACCTGGAGAGAAGAAAAACCTAATATATAATAGGAACTAGCAACCTGGAGAGAAGAAAAACCCAATATATAATAGGAACTAGCAACCTAGAGAGAAGAAAAACCCAATATATAATAGGAACTAGCAACCTGGAGAGAAGAAAAACCCAATATATAATAGGAACTAGCAACCTGGAGAGAAGAAAAACCCAATATATAATAGGAACTAGCAACATAGAGAGAAGAAAAACCCAATATATAATAGGAACTAGCAACCTAGAGAGAAGAAAAACCCAATATATAATAGGAACTAGCAACCTGGAGAGAAGAAAAACCCAATATATAATAGGAACTAGCAACCTGGAGAGAAGAAAAACCCAATATATAATAGGAACTAGCAACCTGGAGAGAAGAAAAACCCAATATATAATAGGAACTAGCAACCTGGAGAGAAGAAAAACCCAATATATAATAGGAACTAGCAACCTGGAGAGAAGAAAAACCCAATATATAATAGGAACTAGCAACCTAGAGAGAAGAAAAACCCAATATATAATAGGAACTAGCAACCTAGAGAGAAGAAAAACCCAATATATAATAGGAACTAGCAACCTGGAGAGAAGAAAAACCCAATATATAATAGGAACTAGCAACCTGGAGAGAAGAAAAACCCAATATATAATAGGAACTAGCAACCTAGAGAGAAGAAAAACCCAATATATAATAGGAACTAGCAACCTGGAGAGAAGAAAAACCCAATATATAATAGGAACTAGCAACCTGGAGAGAAGAAAAACCCAATATATAACAGGAACTAGCAACCTGGAGAGAAGAAAAACCCAATATATAATAGGAACTAGCAACCTGGAGAGAAGAAAAACCCAATATATAATAGGAATTAGCAACCTAGAGAGAAGAAAAACCCAATATATAATAGGAACTAGCAACCTGGAGAGAAGAAAAACCCAATATATAATAGGAACTAGCAACCTGGAGAGAAGAAAAACCCAATATATAATAGGAACTAGCAACCTGGAGAGAAGAAAAACCCAATATATAATAGGAACTAGCAACCTGGAGAGAAGAAAAACCCAATATATAATAGGAACTAGCAACCTAGAGAGAAGAAAAACCCAATATATAATAGGAACTAGCAACCTGGAGAGAAGAAAAACCCAATGTATAATAGGAATTAGCAACCTAGAGAGAAGAAAAACACAATATATAATAGGAACTAGCAACCTAGAGAGAAGAAAAACACAATATATAATAGGAACTAGCAACCTGGAGAGAAGAAAAACCCAATATATAATAGGAACTAGCAACCTAGAGAGAAGAAAAACCCAATATATAATAGGAACTAGCAACCTGGAGAGAAGAAAAACCCAATATATAATAGGAACTAGCAACCTAGAGAGAAGAAAAACCCAATATATAATAGGAACTAGCAACCTGGAGAGAAGAAAAACCCAATATATAATAGGAACTAGCAACCTGGAGAGAAGAAAAACCCAATATATAATAGGAACTAGCAACCTGGAGAGAAGAAAAACCCAATATATAATAGGAACTAGCAACCTTGAGAGAAGAAAAACCCAATATATAATAGGAACTAGTAACCTGGAGAGAAGAAAAACCCAATATATAATAGGAACTAGCAACCTGGAGAGAAGAAAAACCCAATATATAATAGGAACTAGCAACCTGGAGAGAAGAAAAACCCAATATATAATAGGAACTAGCAACCTAGAGAGAAGAAAAACACAATATATAATAGGAACTAGCAACCTGGAGAGAAGAAAAACCCAATATATATTAGGAACTAGCAACCTGGAGAGAAGAAAAACCCAATATATAATAGGAACTAGCAACCTAGAGAGAAGAAAAACCCAATATATAATAGGAACTAGCAACCTAGAGAGAAGAAAAACCCAATATATAATAGGAACTAGCAACCTGGAGAGAAGAAAAACCCAATATATAATAGGAACTAGCAACCTGGAGAGAAGAAAAACCCAATATATAATAGGAACTAGCAACCTGGAGAGAAGAAAAACCCAATATATAATAGGAACTAGCAACCTGGAGAGAAGAAAAACCCAATATATAATAGGAACTAGCAACCTGGAGAGAAGAAAAACCCAATATATAATAGGAACTAGCAACCTGGAGAGAAGAAAAACCCAATATATAATAGGAACTAGCAACCTGGAGAGAAGAAAAACCCAATATATAATAGGAACTAGCAACCTGGAGAGAAGAAAAACCCAATATATAATAGGAACTAGCAACCTAGAGAGAAGAAAAACCCAATATATAATAGGAACTAGCAACCTAGAGAGAAGAAAAACCCAATATATAATAGGAACTAGCAACCTGGAGAGAAGAAAAACCCAATATATAATAGGAACTAGCAACCTGGAGAGAAGAAAAACCCAATATATAATAGGAACTAGCAACCTGGAGAGAAGAAAAACCCAATATATAATAGGAACTAGCAACCTGGAGAGAAGAAAAACCCAATATATAATAGGAACTAGCAACCTGGAGAGAAGAAAAACCCAATATATAATAGGAACTAGCAACCTGGAGAGAAGAAAAACCCAATATATAATAGGAACTAGCAACCTGGAGAGAAGAAAAACCCAATATATAATAGGAACTAGCAACCTGGAGAGAAGAAAAACCCAATATATAATAGGAACTAGCAACCTGGAGAGAAGAAAAACCCAATATATAATAGGAACTAGCAACCTGGAGAGAAGAAAAACCCAATATATAATAGGAACTAGCAACCTGGAGAGAAGAAAAACCCAATATATAATAGGAACTAGCAACCTAGAGAGAAGAAAAACCC
This sequence comes from Bathymodiolus brooksi, assembly GCA_963680875.1. NCBI lineage: Eukaryota > Metazoa > Mollusca > Bivalvia > Mytilida > Modiolidae > Bathymodiolus > Bathymodiolus brooksi. Next base: position 89,440,965 of record OY804580.1, read on the forward strand.
AATATATAATAGGAACTAGCAACCTAGAGAGAAGAAAACCCAATATATAATAGGAACTAGCAACCTGGAGAGAAGAAAAACCCAATATATAATAGGAACTAGCAACCTGGAGAGAAGAAAAACCCAATATATAATAGGAACTAGCAACCTGGAGAGAAGAAAAACCCAATATATAATAGGAACTAGCAACCTGGAGAGAAGAAAAACCCAATATATAATAGGAACTAGCAACCTGGAGAGAAGAAAAACCCAATATATAATAGGAACTAGCAACCTGGAGAGAAGAAAAACCCAATATATAATAGGAACTAGCAACCTGGAGAGAAGAAAAACCCAATATATAATAGGAACTAGCAACCTGGAGAGAAGAAAAACCCAATATATAATAGGAACTAGCAACCTGGAGAGAAGAAAAACCCAATATATAATAGGAACTAGCAACCTGGAGAGAAGAACAACCCAATATATAATAGGAACTAGCAACCTGGAGAGAAGAAAAACCCAATATATAATAGGAACTAGCAACCTAGAGAGAAGAAAAACCCAATATATAATAGGAACTAGCAACCTGGAGAGAAGAAAAACCCAATATATAATAGGAACTAGCAACCTGGAGAGAAGAAAAACCCAATATATAATAGGAACTAGCAACCTAGAGAGAAGAAAAACCCAATATATAATAGGAACTAGCAACCTGGAGAGAAGAAAAACCCAATATATAATAGGAACTAGCAACCTGGAGAGAAGAAAAACCCAATATATAATAGGAACTAGCAACCTGGAGAGAAGAAAAACCCAATATATAATAGGAACTAGCAACCTGGAGAGAAGAAAAACCCAATATATAATAGGAACTAGCAACCTGGAGAGAAGAAAAACCCAATATATAATAGGAACTAGCAACCTGGAGAGAAGAAAAACCCAATATATAATAGGAACTAGCAACCTGGAGAGAAGAAAAACCCAATATATAATAGGAACTAGCAACCTGGAGAGAAGAAAAACCCAATATATAATAGGAACTAGCAACCTGGAGAGAAGAAAAACCCAATATATAATAGGAACTAGCAACCTAGAGAGAAGAAAAACCCAATATATAATAGGAACTAGCAACCTGGAGAGAAGAAAAACCCAATATATAATAGGAACTAGCAACCTGGAGAGAAGAAAAACCCAATATATAATAGGAACTAGCAACCTGGAGAGAAGAAAAACCCAATATATAATAGGAACTAGCAACCTGGAGAGAAGAAAAACCCAATATATAATAGGAACTAGCAACCTGGAGAGAAGAAAAACCCAATATATAATAGGAACTAGCAACCTAGAGAGAAGAAAAACCCAATATATAATAGGAACTAACAACCTGGAGAGAAGAAAAACCCAATATATAATAGGAACTAGCAACCTGGAGAGAAGAAAAACCCAATATATAATAGGAACTAGCAACCTAGAGAGAAGAAAAACCCAATATATAATAGGAACTAGCAACCTGGAGAGAAGAAAAACCCAATATATAATAGGAACTAGCAACCTGGAGAGAAGAAAAACCCAATATATAATAGGAACTAGCAACCTGGAGAGAAGAAAAACCCAATATATAATAGGAACTAGCAACCTGGAGAGAAGAAAAACCCAATATATAATAGGAACTAGCAACCTGGAGAGAAGAAAAACCCAATATATAATAGGAACTAGCAACCTAGAGAGAAGAAAAACCCAATATATAATAGGAACTAGCAACCTGGAGAGAAGAAAAACCCAATATATAATAGGAACTAGCAACCTGGAGAGAAGAAAAACCCAATATATAATAGAAACTAGCAACCTAGAGAGAAGAAAAACCCAATATATAATAGGAACTAGCAACCTGGAGAGAAGAAAAACCCAATATATAATAGGAACTAGCAACCTAGAGAGAAGAAAAACCCAATATATAATAGGAACTAGCAACCTGGAGAGAAGAAAAACCCAATATATATTAGGAACTAGCAACCTGGAGAGAAGAAAAACCCAATATATAATAGGAACTAGCAACCTAGAGAGAAGAAAAACCCAATATATAATAGGAACTAGCAACCTAGAGAGAAGAAAAACCCAATATATAATAGGAACTAGCAACCTGGAGAGAAGAAAAACCCAATATATAATAGGAACTAGCAACCTGGAGAGAAGAAAAACCCAATATATAATAGGAACTAGCAACCTGGAGAGAAGAAAAACCCAATATATAATAGGAACTAGCAACCTGGAGAGAAGAAAAACCCAATATATAATAGGAACTAGCAACCTGGAGAGAAGAAAAACCCAATATATAATAGGAACTAGCAACCTGGAGAGAAGAAAAACCCAATATATAATAGGAACTAGCAACCTGGAGAGAAGAAAAACCCAATATATAATAGGAACTAGCAACCTGGAGAGAAGAAAAACCCAATATATAATAGGAACTAGCAACCTGGAGAGAAGAAAAACCCAATATATAATAGGAACTAGCAACCTGGAGAGAAGAAAAACCCAATATATAATAGGAACTAGCAACCTGGAGAAAAGAAAAACCCAATATATAATAGGAACTAGCAACCTAGAGAGAAGAAAAACCCAATATATAATAGGAACTAGCAACCTAGAGAGAAGAAAAACCCAATATATAATAGGAACTAGCAACCTGGAGAGAAGAAAAACCCAATATATAATAGGAACTAGCAACCTGGAGAGAAGAAAAACCCAATATATAATAGGAACTAGCAACCTGGAGAGAAGAAAAACCCAATATATAATAGGAACTAGCAACCTGGAGAGAAGAAAAACCCAATATATAATAGGAACTAGCAACCTGGAGAGAAGAAAAACCCAATATATAATAGGAACTAGCAACCTGGAGAGAAGAAAAACCCAATATATAATAGGAACTAGCAACCTGGAGAGAAGAAAAACCCAATATATAATAGGAACTAGCAACCTGGAGAGAAGAAAAACCCAATATATAATAGGAACTAGCAACCTGGAGAGAAGAAAAACCCAATATATAATAGGAACTAGCAACCTGGAGAGAAGAAAAACCCAATATATAATAGGAACTAGCAACCTGGAGAGAAGAAAAACCCAATATATAATAGGAACTAGCAACCTAGAGAGAAGAAAAACACAATATATAATAGGAACTAGCAACCTGGAGAGAAGAAAAACCCAATATATAATAGGAACTAGCAACCTGGAGAGAAGAAAAACCCAATATATAATAGGAACTAGCAACCTGAAGAGAAGAAAAACCCAATATATAATAGGAACTAGCAACCTGGAGAGAAGAAAAACCCAATATATAATAGGAACTAGCAACCTGGAGAGAAGAAAAACCCAATATATAATAGGAACTAGCAACCTTGAGAGAAGAAAAACCCAATATATAACAGGAACTAGCAACCTGGAGAGAAGAAAAACCCAATATATAATAGGAACTAGCAACCTGGAGAGAAGAAAAACCCAATATATAATAGGAAATAGTAACCTGGAGAGAAGAAAAACCCAATATATAATAGGAATTAGCAACCTGAGAGAAGAAAAACCCAATATATAATAGGAACTAGCAACCTGGAGAGAAGAAAAACCCAATATATAATAGGAACTAGCAACCTAGAGAGAAGAAAAACCCAATATATAATAGGAATTAGCAACCTGGAGAGAAGAAAACCCAATATATAATAGGAACTAGCAACCTGGAGAGAAGAAAAACCCAATATATAATAGGAACTAGCAACCTGGAGAGAAGAAAAACCCAATATATAATAGGAACTAGCAACCTGGAGAGAAGAAAAACCCAATATATAATAGGAACTAGCAACCTGGAGAGAAGAAAAACCCAATATATAATAGGAACTAGCAACCTGGAGAGAAGAAAAACCCAATATATAATAGGAACTAGCAACCTGGAGAGAAGAAAAACCCAATATATAATAGGAACTAGCAACCTGGAGAGAAGAAAAACCCAATATATAATAGGAACTAGCAACCTGGAGAGAAGAAAAACCCAATATATAATAGGAACTAGCAACCTAGAGAGAAGAAAAACCCAATATATAATAGGAACTAGCAACCTGGAGAGAAGAAAAACCCAATATATAATAGGAACTAGCAACCTGGAGAGAAGAAAAACCCAATATATAATAGGAACTAGCAACCTGGAGAGAAGAAAAACCCAATATATAATAGGAACTAGCAACCTGGAGAGAAGAAAAACCCAATATATAATAGGAACTAGCAACCTGGAGAGAAGAAAAACCCAATATATAATAGGAACTAGCAACCTGGAGAGAAGAAAAACCCAATATATAATAGGAACTAGCAACCTAGAGAGAAGAAAAACCCAATATATAATAGGAACTAGCAACCTGGAGAGAAGAAAAACCCAATATATAATAGGAACTAGCAACCTGGAGAGAAGAAAAACCCAATATATAATAGGAACTAGCAACCTGGAGAGAAGAAAAACCCAATATATAATAGGAACTAGCAACCTGGAGAGAAGAAAAACCCAATATATAATAGGAACTAGCAACCTGGAGAGAAGAAAAACCCAATATATAATAGGAACTAGCAACCTGGAGAGAAGAAAAACCCAATATATAATAGGAACTAGCAACCTGGAGAGAAGAAAAACCCAATATATAATAGGAACTAGCAACCTGGAGAGAAGAAAAACCCAATATATAATAGGAACTAGCAACCTGGAGAGAAGAAAAACCCAATATATAATAGGAACTAGCAACCTGGAGAGAAGAAAAACCTAATATATAATAGGAACTAGCAACCTGGAGAGAAGAAAAACCCAATATATAATAGGAACTAGCAACCTAGAGAGAAGAAAAACCCAATATATAATAGGAACTAGCAACCTAGAGAGAAGAAAAACCCAATATATAATAGGAATTAGCAACCTGGAGAGAAGAAAAACCCAATATATAATAGGAACTAGCAACCTAGAGAGAAGAAAAACCCAATATATAATAGGAACTAGCAACCTGGAGAGAAGAAAAACCCAATATATAATAGGAACTAGCAACCTGGAGAGAAGAAAAACCCAATATATAATAGGAACTAGCAACCTGGAGAGAAGAAAAACCCAATATATAATAGGAACTAGCAACCTGGAGAGAAGAAAAACCCAATATATAATAGGAACTAGCAACCTGGAGAGAAGAAAAACCTAATATATAATAGGAACTAGCAACCTGGAGAGAAGAAAAACCCAATATATAATAGGAACTAGCAACCTGGAGAGAAGAAAAACCCAATATATAATAGGAACTAGCAACCTGGAGAGAAGAAAAACCCAATATATAATAGGAACTAGCAACCTAGAGAGAAGAAAAACCCAATATATAATAGGAACTAGCAACCTAGAGAGAAGAAAAACCCAATATATAATAGGAACTAGCAACCTAGAGAGAAGAAAAACCCAATATATAATAGGAATTAGCAACCTGGAGAGAAGAAAAACCCAATATATAATAGGAACTAGCAACCTAGAGAGAAGAAAAACCCAATATATAATAGGAACTAGCAACCTGGAGAGAAGAAAAACCCAATATATAATAGGAACTAGCAACCTGGAGAGAAGAAAAACCCAATATATAATAGGAACTAGCAACCTGGAGAGAAGAAAAACCCAATATATAATAGGAACTAGCAACCTGGAGAGAAGAAAAACCCAATATATAATAGGAACTAACAACCTGGAGAGAAGAAAAACCCAATATATAATAGGAACTAGCAACCTGGAGAGAAGAAAAACCCAATATATAATAGGAACTAGCAACCTGGAGAGAAGAAAAACCCAATATATAATAGGAACTAGCAACCTGGAGAGAAGAAAAACCCAATATATAATAGGAACTAGCAACCTGGAGAGAAGAAAAACCCAATATATAATAGGAATTAGCAACCTGGAGAGAAGAAAAACCCAATATATAATAGGAACTAGCAACCTGGAGAGAAGAAAAACCCAATATATAATAGGAACTAGCAACCTAGAGAGAAGAAAAACCCAATATATAATAGGAACTAGCAACCTAGAGAGAAGAAAAACTCAATATATAATAGGAACTAGCAACCTGGAGAGAAGAAAAACCCAATATATAATAGGAACTAGCAACCTAGAGAGAAGAAAAAACAAAGTAAACATATACTAAAGTAATAATTTTTTTATTAGAAAACGGAAAATTTGAGTTTTCTCGAAAACAATACATTTTTTTAAAACACAGTAAACGAGAGTTTTGTGCAGAATTTTACTACCATTTTTAAAATATGCATTTCATCTAACAATAACCTTTCATTATTGCTGCACTCATCTGAAATTTGACATTTTCCCCGATTTTTACCGCCAAAATAGAGGTGGGAGTAAACTAATTAGAGGTAGCAGCCAGGTAAATCTTACCTTGATAGAGACAGAGACACGTGTACAGGTATATTTTGACACTCCATTTTTAAATTTTAAAATCTTTCTAAAAGTTCACATAAAATTTCTTCATAAACCTATTTTTTGACATCTTAACATATATATAAACATCGCAAGAATGGGTAAAACAAAGGACTTGTCAAAAGATTGTAAAAACATTGTGTTAAATCTATTCAAGTTTTTTCAGCTTGAGAAGGCCAGGGGAAGACCATTTTATTCCCCAGATAATTTGATTAAAAGAACATGCAAGGCTGCTGGCATATCTTACAGTTCTGTGTATAGAGTTGTAAACGGTAAAAGTCCTCCTGAATCCAATAGACCGAAAGAAAGAAAACTCTTGATGATTTTGACCGTTGCACGCTGTGAGGAGGGTTTGATTGATAGGTGTGATTTGGTTTTTCTTGCCAAAGCTAAAGATGGGGATTATCACCAAGAAATGAACGGGCCCATCTTTCTAAACTGGTTCGAAAATCAGCTTATGCCAGCATTAAAAAGCCCAAGTGTTATCGTTTTAGATAATGCCAGTTATCACAACATCAAGACTGAAGAAACTGTTGTGCCAAACTTTAATCAGAGAAAAGCTGTCTTACAAGATTATCTTTCAAAACACAACATTCCTTTTCAGCCCCTTGAAACTAAAAAACAACTTTATGAAAAAATCAAATTTAAGAAACTCCTTTCCGTTTTTAAAACTGATAAAATTGCCAACCTACACGGTCACGAAGTTCGAAGAACCCCTGTTCGCCATTGCGAATTGAACCCCATAGAACTTATTTGGGCACAGGTTAAAGGGTTTGTTGCAGAAAACAATACAACTTTTCGTTTGAAGGATGTGAAAGAACTTGTTTATGGGGGGTTTGGCAGAATTACAAAGGAAGTTTGGGCGAAGGCAGAAGACCATGTATTAAAAATAGAAAAGGAGTATGGGAAAGAGAATTGCATTGATAGGAGTGAGATTCCCCCAATAATAATTGATTTTGATGACGACGAGTCCAGCGACGAAGAAAGCTGAATGCAGTCCAACATGATTACAAATTGAAGGGTACACCGGTTGTAAATGACAGATTGTATATAACGTTTTTACCTATAAAATTTTATTCATATCCAATAATTGTGTACTCTATGTTTAACTTCAGTGAATTTATTAGCAGAAAAAACCGTTCTTTTTCGAATTATTTCCGAAAGATTGAAATAACTTGGTCAAAATAAAAATCAGTAATTATGAAAATTTATGATTAAACTTTTTTTTCTCAAAATTGTCCAGGTAAATCTCAGGTAAGCCTGTGTATAAATGTCACGTAGTCAAATGCATTAACCATGAAGGGAACAATAGCCTTCTCCGGCACTTCGACGAGAGACAATAGACCAGCTGCGGGACCACCGTCGTTCCTATTGTTATATGGGATTACGTCCACGGCGAGTTGGCTGTCACATTTAACGAGCAAACTTGGCCTATTTTGAAGAACTTAGCCTGAAATAAAGACCAAAATAACGCCAAAAATTGGTAATTTTTCAGATGAGCAGGGCCTTCAGAATAATTTCAACCGTAAATATTTATACAATTCCAAAATGGTAGTAAAATTCCTGACAAAACTCTCATTGGATGCGTTAAAAAAAAATCTACGCTTTACGAAATATTTAGATTTTTCCGTTTTCTAATCAAAAAATGATTACTTTAGTGGAGCAGGAACTGCTTAACCTTCCGGAGCACCTGAGATCACCCCCGGTTTTTAGTAGGGTTCGTGTTGCTCCATCTTTAGTTTCTGTGTACAGTGTTATTTGTCCTTTTGTCGTTTTTCTTTTGGCCATTGTGTTGTCTGTTCTTCTTAGATTTACGTATTCTGATTACCCCTTTCATATCTTCAAACTCTTCTTAAACCAATAATATACTCAAAATGTATATTAGAAATTAATCAAAATTAAACGACATTATCAAGTAAAGGATCCGAACACAACTTGCAAAAAATATAAATACAGCATACAAAGAGCAATCGTTAATAAAGGGAGTGAGATAAAATACAATATGTTCTGGGTTTTTGTTTTGTTTGTCTTCGTACAGTGTCCTTTGCCCAATATTGTATGTGTCTCTGGTTGTCCATTGTTGATTGCGCTTTCGGTTTTCTCTAGCATTCACTTATAAGACAAGAGTTAGTGATTAGTTATTCTCTCCTTACCTAAATAATGTAATCATTAATAAAACTACAGTCCTCCTTCCTCAGGCATAGGTGACCTTAGCAGATGTTTGCTGTCCTGGTTAGGCCCTTTGATTTCATTGCTCCCACAACTTTAAATTATTTGGTTTTCCAATCTTTCGATTTTGATCGTACCTGATAAAGATTATTCCAGAAATGCACCATGTGCACTATATTTGATATCTACGTTTTTTTGTTGTTGTTTTTTTTTTTTTTTTTACGATGCTTACTTTTTAATTTGGAGCACAACGATTTGCTACTTTTATCGGCATACTCTTCATCAAACACCAAATTTAGGTACCAGTCGTTCGGATTAGACTGGCTCGCTGTTGGTAGATATTTCGTCACACATGGTAAAGCTCTACTGTAGCTCCTTTTAAATAAAAATATTAGAATACAACATGGGAATGCCACAACAAATCCTAGTTCAATACACTATGAGTCTCAAGCACGAAAAATGATCACAAAAACTGAATAATTAACATTTAAGGGGACGACCATTTAGGGGGAAGGGCTATGTTTTTTTTGGCATAGATAAAAATACCCTGACCCACAATATACAAAAAAATAAATGGTCTGACCCTGCAGTTTTAAGGGATATATTTTTGCTAAAATTTGAAGAAAAATTACCCATTTGTCATGCTAAAAATATATTTTGTTTTGCTTCGTGGAAACAAATGTTTTGGTTGGTTGAACAACAGCCACCCCTTCTCCTAAAGGTTAAATTGACGGTTCTTCTCAACTTAAAAATCGATGGGTATCATTCATATTTTGTAATCATTTTGCACACGATTCTCTATAATTGGCTTGGTTTATGGTGCTTAACACCACTTTCAACAATTTTTTAGTTATATCGATGCGGTCAGTTTTATTGGTTGAAGAAACCGGAGTACTCGGAGAAAACCACTGACCTCAGTGTCACAAGTCACTCTATAATTGGTATTTTATCTTATCTTATGAATGGGGCTACAGATTCGAACTGATTTTCTCTCAATTTCTATCATTCACCCCCCCCCCCCCCCCCCCCCACCCCACCCCACCCCACCCCACACACACACATTAGTTGACGTAACATGTACAAATACAAATACATTTTTCCATATTCATGTTTGAACATTTTCTGAAGAAAACATTTATTTGTATAGTTTTTGCATTTCCGTGCATTAATTTTTTTACAAGCAATTTTCTGATTATATTTGGTGTTCTATAATTACTTACTGACACCATACATTCACAGAGTTACTTACCGACACCATACATTCACAGATTTACTTACCGGCACCATACATTCACAGATTTACTTACCGACACCATACATTCACAGATTTACTTACCGACACCATACATTCACAGATTTACTTACCGACACCATACATTCACAGATTTACTTACCGACACCATACATTCACAGAGTTACTTACCGATACCATACATTCACAGAGTTACTTACCGACACCATACATTCACAGATTTACTTACCGACACCATACATTCACAGAGTTACTTACCGACACCATACATTCACAGATTTACTTACCGACACCATACATTCACAGATTTACTTACCGACACCATACATTCACAGAGTTACTTACCGACACCATACATTCACAGAGTTACTTACCGACACCATACATTCACAGATTTACTTACCGACACCATACATTCACAGATTTACTTACCGACACCATACATTCACAGAGTTACTTACCGACACCATACATTCACAGAGTTACTTACCGACACCATACATTCACAGATTTACTTACCGACACCATACATTCACAGATTTACTTACCGACACCATACATTCACAGAGTTACTTACCGACACCATACATTCACAGATTTACTTACCGACACCATACATTCACAGATTTACTTACCGACACCATACATTCACAGATTTACTTACCGACACCATACATTCACAGAGTTTGCTGGTTGGTTATTGTATACAGGAGCATTGTTAATAGGTCCTGACTGTGACATACAAGTTTGCAGTAAGCGGTTCGGTTTAGAGGGTGACAAGCCTGGAATTACTTGACACACCACAATGCATGTACATATGCAGAAGAAAAAACTCAATACCGTAAACTCTGCAAAAAAAGACAAAGGATTAGTGTAATGGTTTTTAACGCCACTTTCAACAATTGTAGGTATATCGTGGCTGTCAGATTTATTGGTGGTAGAACCCGCAGTACCCGGAGACAACAATCGATCTGTAACAAGTCACTGACAAACTTTATCACATAATGTTGTATCGTGTACACATCGCCATGAGCAGGATTCGAACTCGCAACATTAGGGGTGATAGATACTGTTTGCACAGATAGTTGTAAATCCAACTACGATACGTTCACGACCACGACGACACCTTTCCCACGCAGCATTAAGAAGTAAAGAATAAAAGACTTCTTGGCTCGGAATCAGGATAATGTGTCCGCATATAGTAACATGTCTTATTTGCATTGTCGTTTTGATCAGCGCGATAGAACTACAATGAATAAAAAATCAGATTTTGTATGTAATACAAAGCAAATCTAAAAATAACTTGTTCTCATCATGATATAGCCGACAAAATGTTCACTCATTCACTCAGTCAATATTATGCAGCACATTCGAATGGCGTCCGTTTTAAATTCTAGCTAACGTGTGAATGTTCAAAGCACATGGTCTTCTTTGTAATATATATACCACAGTTTTCAAATTTAAACGGTTAAACAATCTCACGCTTCGATTGATTAGCCGTTTAACTCGGAAAACCGTGGTATACTTAAAGTAATATTACACCAGTTTTGGGTGAAGAAATGTTTCCCTGAAAATTCAATTTGGAATTTTCCCTGAAAATTCAATTTGGAATACGGCGGTACCTTTACTAAGCTATCCATGCATGTTTCAAGTCGAAATATGTTCCCAACAATTAGAAAATCTGCAAATCCGTGTGCATGTTTATTGTCCTCGCCATTGTTGTGGAGACTGATTAACTTTCGGTTGTTTTGTTCCGATGATTGCCGATCATGACCTCGTGACGAAAAGATAAACAATCATGGATGCACGTGTAACATTTTATTTCATCCTCCATAATATTCTTTCCGGCGGATTATTTTTAATATAAAATATTATCCTTGGACAATATTTCAATATTAAATTTCTTCCAATGCTATTACATATTTTCCAGATGAGGTTGAAGAAATTTAATATCAAAATATATCCGTGGATAACATTGCACATTATAACTTTTCAACCGGAAAAATATTATAGAGGAAATAAACGTTAGAGAATACCGAAGGGGCAATTAAAAATGAACAATACAGAGAAACTGTCACTTTTTTTTTACGCTTTCATTTGCATTCTGTGGGTACTTTTGGTCTTCTATATATGTAACAATATCATTGTATACTCATCTTCTTCCTTTATTCGATATCGACTGTTACCAATGAATCAAATTTTTAATATATTTAATTTACATGACTCTATTGATTTTATAATGGGTTTGAAGATTACACAATCTGTCATTTAAATTGACAGTGATCTGGCTAAAATATACTTTCCGTATATATTACCATACATAGTTAATAGTACGTCTTATTAGCAATATATTAATTACACTGATTTAATTAGACTGTTAAAAGTACCCACATTGATTTGTCATTAGAGGGTTTCATGAGAGAAGTTGCCAGATGACGAACCCACTGGGCCATTACAAAACGGAATGATTTGCCAACAACACTTTGTACTGCACTTGATTCTGTAAATCCAGTTCTCTATTCTTCTACAGATACAATTTTATGTGTTTTGTCAATCATGCCAATAGAAAGCGATATTGCTGAAAGGTCATTTCAAATGTACTGAGACGCTTGAAAACTTATGCTAAGTCGACTATGAAGAATGACAGGCTATCTTCCCTTGATTGATGCATATTCACCGAGATTTTGAAGTGGACTTGTACAAAGCAATGAAGGTGTTAGTATCAGCTAAGACACGAAGGGCAGATTTTGAAAAATTTTAAGAAATGCTTGTCTATCAGTCATTAAAATTGTGCTTGATTCTATGATATATGAAACCCTGAAATTCATGGGAGGAGAGGGGGAGGGGGAGGGGGCAGACCCAGACCCACTCCCTTTCAAAAATTATGGCGTGCACACTATTAAGCCTCACCTACCATTAATCGTCGGAAATAATATTATGTACCTGAGGATACTTTTTTTTTTATAGCAATGGAAAGTATTTTATTATAAAATATTTACCGTAACATAAGATTTAATATTAAATTCTTTCCACCGGATAAAATTTCAACCGGAAAATATTGTATCTTGCACACGAACACATTCCTGACAATGATTATTGAAGAATCTGTCTGTTTCATGTCGTGTGAACCATTTTTTTTTGGGTGCAATTATTCTTATGTGGTACACACGGAATATAATTGTACTTGCATCTGGCATTTTTGTCATCAACTGAACAGTGCGCATGAGCGATAATCTCCCCGAAAGAGTTCAAATCTTGGGTCACGCGCATATCATTTACATTACTGTACGGGAAAACACAACTTCTGCTGTCAAATATTTTGCGATTTGCTCTTAAAATCTGCGGATTTTTAATGTTATGCAGTTGATTTTAGTTAAAATTAAGTGAAAATATTTAATAAAAAAATTCCACGATATTTGCCTTTCATATTACTTTAAGAAACAAATCATGGAAGCCGAATGTGTTGGGAGTTTTAACATGGATTGGCAGATATTAGTATTTTATCCCGAGCCAGAAGCGAGGGATACAATTTACTAATATCCGCCAATCCATGTTAAAACTCAAAGCACATTCTGGCTTCGATCCATGATTTATTTCGATTCTGATATGTCTAAGAGTACAAATACGGTAGTATGCTTTGATTGGAAGACGGTAATCTATATTTACGTTTGCGGAAAATGTCGCACGCAATTTATGCTGCCAATGGAAAAGTCGGTCACATTCACCGGCGCATGTGCTAATGAGATTATACCAAATGGATAACTCGCTCGTTTGTTAACAAACCGAAAGAAGGAGGTCATTTTAGAATAGTAAATGATTTGTGACATGAAGCGATGCAATATCACATCTAGGTCTTTGATTATTGTACGGCTCTGTGAGAGTAATAACAATGCAGCCCAGATTTAAAGTGTGCCATATCTCGAGTATCCGCGTCATAGGTCTTAGCTGTTGCTTACATACATGTATATTGGTGTATCGACGGTAAAAATAGAATATATGTGGCAAGGCTTAGACACGCAGGAAAGACGAGTCTTTCCATCTGTTCCGTGCCGAGCCACATAAATTATATATTTACCGTCAATACACCAATATTGTATTTATCCTGCAATATGTCATAATAAAGCAACAGATTATTTCAACCCATTTATTATGCAGGATAAATTCTGGTATATAAACCATAAAACTATCAAAGGAAAAGAATGCATTCATGTTACAAGGTACTGATTAACACTGCTTTATCTTGTTATTATTTTCATAGGCACTCGGGTACACTCTGTGATTTTCGTTATTTTCATTAAAATTAAATATTTTCCCTTTTAGTGCCTCTATTCTCTGCGCAGAATCATCTAATTTTGACGTATTTTTTTCTACATTTATAGAAAAAATGGGTTGTATCAAAATGTGTAAAATACGTCAAAATTAAGTGATTATTGCAGAGAAGGTTAGAATAGAGGCACTAAAAGGGAAAATATTTAATTTTAATGAAAATAACGAAAATCACAGAGTGTACCCGAGTGCCTGTGATTAATTTGATTGGGAATTGTGTTTGTGCTTTTATCGTTGAATAATGTGCATAGTTGTCAAATAAACTATTTGCTCGAGTTGTCTCCCGTTATGGAGTCCAGACGTGCATCATATATATTTTCATTACGTTTTCGCAGATGATAAATGATAATATATTTTGATTTCGTTGAATCATCGTTGTTCAATTTCTTAATTTGTATCTATTGTTACCTGATTTGGGGAAAAAGAACATTATTATCATGATTCATCAGAACGTATTTATTTTAGTGCATACCACGCCCCTCGGGAATAACCTTCGAATTACGTACGCTAGTAGTCAAATTATTGGCAACCCAGATAATTTAAAAGTATATCAGTGCAAGAAAACCAGAAGGCCTACACCACAGGCGCACATGGCACGGAATATCCCCCCCCCCTTTTTTTGCTTATCTTTTTGCTTACATATTTATTTTCAATAACATGTCTCTTATTTCATCTCTTTTTCCTTTCAGACACGAACACGATAAATAAAGGGAAAAGTTATGAAATAATAAAGATTTTATTGAAAATAATCATGCAAACAGAAAGTTAAGAAGGCACCGGCACATGTTTCATTCAAAAAATATATACCCCCTCCTCTTCCTTACTTCAAGGTAAACATCTACCCTTTTCCCCTTCCCCACTTCGCTTCAATATTGTTCGTTTATTTGTGATCCTTTCGCTGACCCAATTATATAGTTACACTCCCGAGATATTTCTCTTTTCGACTGCCACATTTAAATATACCTACCCCCTCAGACGAATTGGACAAGAATAGTCAGCGAACGTGGCTTATTAAAAATTTCAGTCAATGAAACGGATACAGCCGAATTAATAATTAGAGCCCATACAAAATATTTCGAACAATATACCCAACCGATATTCATTTAAATATGAATATCAACGATATTGAAAATATTTCCCTGCTAATTGGTTCGAAGTCGCTGCATTTTACATACCGGTATTTAAGATACCTCAATAGGTACCTTAGGTTTAAGGGACCGTGCATTATTTACCCGTGGGGTGGACCGGTACATTGATATTTTTTCCTACCAAAAATATGTATGTCCATCCATCTTATTTTAAAAAAAAAGTTTATGCCATGCCTTAGTCTGTCTGAAAAAAAGTTGTGACCTTGCCAATAAATCTGATTGTTTATAAATATAATATAGTCAATATATTATGTATAAAATGTTATGCATGAAATAAAATTGTGTACAGAAAAAAACCCCAGGAGTTTAAGTTTAAGTACAATGAGATGTATTAAAGGATTAGACCATTTTCATTGTTTGGTATCTCAACAAATTTTAGGGTAATTAGTAATGTTACGTTAGTTGGTGATTGCTATATATAGTTTTCTCTTCAAATTCCTTTTCCCATCATAAATCATTGTATCCTCAACTATGCTCCTTATTCAAAATTTAGAATGATGGCCAGTGTAGACAACTTGACCCTTTCTTGATCTTTTATATAAAGCATATATTTCATGTATTTATTTTTTTTCTGGGTGAAATGTTTACAGCTTGAAAGTTATTCAATATGTAAATCTTGCTGGTCACCATAATTCTTTCAACATGTTCAAAACAGTGAACTAGATTGTAAACTGGATTCAAAATGGCTTACTACAAAATAAATCAAAAGAGCACAATAATAATGAAAAAATGGTCTATAGAAAACCTGAAGATCATTTACTACAAATGGTCATGTAATTTCATATCCCATAAATATATATAAAACACAATACTCAGTAGACAAGTTGTTGGGTTTTTTTTCTTTGCTGTTTTAATGTTCAGTTTGTTATAATAAATCAAGTTAGTATTAGTTCTTGAATATTAAGCCTTTGTCTTTATTATTCCTTATTTCCTTACATTGTAGTTATAAGTTACCGCTTTAATGGAGAACTACTGCTGAAAAAACCCTACATGTATATATATATCTTTAGTCTCATCACCAAATGACATAGGTACAGAGAAGACATAGAAACAACTATATACAATATGTACAATATATATATACAATATTAGAACACAGAAAAACAGTTAGCTAGGAGGACACACCCTTTCATTTATGATCCTTATAAATTTACATAGATTAGTCAGATTCAGTCTATTTGTTGACACCATAATCCCCAAGAAGTTAATAATATTTGGTCTTTTTGTATATCTCTTCTTGATATAAATATCTCTATATTGCTTAAAATATGGACAATTTAAAATATAATGGAATTCATCACCAATTTCTTCTAAATTACATAGATTACATTTTCTATTTTTGCGCTGTATGTTACTAATAATAGTATTCCATCTTCCATGTTCTATTGGCAGTTTATGGTTTGTTGTTCGAAATTTACATAGAGTTAAGAAGTCTTTTTCGTCTAAAATATCAAAATATTGTTAAAAAATTAGCATTTCTTTAAATATACAATAATTTAGAGTTTTAGAACAATTGTGTAATGTTTCTCGCCATGTCTGCTGGAATTGATCGTGCAATCTCATTTTTATATTGAATTTTAACCAGACTTCACTAATGAAAATTTGTGTTTCCCAAATAAACGAAAAACCACATTCATCTAAAATAGTTTTTACACTGTTTAACCAAGTAAAATTTGCATTCTGTGTATTACATAAATGGTACATTAAACGATACACAACAGAGCAAATATTTGACTGTTTTCCTGTTATAAGTTTGATCCAGTATGACACCATCCGCTGTTTTATATCTATATATAGAGTGGGTAGCGTCCCAATTCACCATAAATCATACAATTTGGAGTTGAAGATTTGAGATTTAGTAGAAGCTTACAATATTTCAAATGTACTCTCTCAATTATATCGCAGTTACTTAATTCCCATAATTCACAACCATATTATAAAGTAATACAGGTTTTACCACTTTATCAAATAAATCAAGTTGACATGAAATAGAAAGATTGTGGAATTTTCTGTATGCACTGGTGACAATTTATAAAACTATCCTACATTACCACAGGTGCTTTAGGTACTGGTCTTCCCTATACCGTGTTAATAAAAATATGGACTGTTGAGTTGAAATAAATATAAAGCTGGACATTTTTCTAGATAGTATCTGTTGTCTTCAACATACTTGGAAAGAAGGATATGGTAATGACTGCTTGTGTTTTGTATTTGATTTTTTTTTCTTTTTTTTAATTATTATTTCCCCCCCCCCATCCCCCCCCCCCCCAAAAAAAAGTCTTGGCCCAGCCACAACTTATTCTTGAAAAAGTATTGACCCTACCAAAATTATTTGTATAAAAAGTCTATGTCCCGTCCTAGTTTGTACCGGTCCATCCCCTCGGATAAATATTGCACGGTCCCTAAGTGAAAACTTAAGTGTATTTTTATGTTAAGGAGCTTTATGCATACCACTTAAGTAGGATGGGTGGAGCTATTTAAAACTAAGATTTTGCTAAGGAAATTCTTAGCTTAAGCAGTTTTATGCATACCACTTAGGTAAAAGGGGCGGAGTTACCTTAACTTAAGTGTTTTCTAAGGAAAATCTTAACTTAAGTAGCTTTATGCATACGGGCCAATGTCACCTATTTCTGATGGAGATCGACTATTGCATAATGTATTTGTGAACTGTAAATTTCAATATACATATATCGTTGTTATGTGAGGGTTGGCATTTTACTCACACGTGTAAAACACGTGCATGACAGCATCATTTTACTAGGAGGTGAGGTTTAGGTCCATAGACTAGTTTAACCCCACCACTTTATACTGAAGTGCATGTACTAAGCCAGGATAGTGAGCAATCATGTATTTGTGTGATAGGTGTGTCGATTTTGCCACTCGTCGCAACTTCGGCTGATTCCGTACCTTCATCATACCTCGTCCGTATTACGATAGCTCCCATTGGAACTACTTTCGGAAATCTTCAAGGAAGGAGGTATTTAAATAATTTCACTTTCGAATATTCGTCCAATAATAATATATTTTCATTCGTCGCAATGTCGGCTGATTCCTACCTTCATCAAAGACCAATATTTTTCAAAACAAACTCATCTATTGTCGCCATTTTAGAACTTTTTCGCGGTGCGCAATGTTTGATTGAAGTGATACGGTCTTCCGGCGAAGAAATGTGACGCGTAGACGCATATCAAATACCGTATTACAGCCGAGGTATTGAGGGAGCGAAGCGGACTCACCCGAGGTTTGCCGATTATCGATTTTGCCTCTGTATCTACCATTTTTCTATTGCATTGGTGGAGCTGTTCCGACCATGTGGTATTTATTAATTCTCCAAATCCATCAAATCACGGAACATCAAATTTAGCAAACAATGACATCAAAGTTGAATCTCAAAATATTTTCTATGAAAATTTGCTCCCAATATCGAGTTTGAAATCTGCGGTTGTTATGCTGAATAGAGTGTTCTGGACTCAGTTACTGTCATAAAATTTTTGAGCACGAGTTTCATATTTGTACTCAAAATTCGTCCAATGAGAATATTGTATCTGGTATATAGTGTTCTGATTGGATGAATTACGAGTGCGAGTACGGAACTGGTTCTCGAATGTTTTATGAACGCAATGCCAGATTGTTCACCTGTCGAGTACGGGTACACCAAAATGGTATTCAAAAGTTGTATCATTATGCCATACTAAAATTAAATTACTCCCAATAGTTAAATCAATAATCAGTAGCCATTTTACATAAATACATATAAAACATTTTTTGTCCTACCTTTCATAATGATATGGTCATAATTCCCTTGTAATTAACCTTAGTAGAATCGTGTACATTTCGTATACTATTGTCCCTCCAGACGTGCTATGAATATTAAATCTAACCTTTACCGTGTGTTGAACATGCATATATGCATCAACGTCGTCACACCGTATTCATGTTTGTCTCTTTTTTATTAATGTTATTTTTTACACAATTTAATATTCTGAATATCTATTTTAATATTTAATATTCGTACTAAATATATCGTAAATCCGGATAAATATACGTGAATTTTGCATACTTCCTAAAGGTGAATAATTAATTCAAGTTTTTTAATTCAAGTTTTTGTTTTTTGTTTTAATTAATTAATATTTGGTTGACAATCATGACATCTTCTCATTAATTTATAATTACAAATTAATTTTGTCTTTAGGACTAGTCATATCTTCTTATTAACAATGAAAGTGTAAACCTTTAAGATAATGTTGCATTTTTCACATAAATCTTACACTTTTTTGTCGGCTGTTACAATAAATTATGCTTTCCCTGAAGACACACGATGAATAAAAACATAAAAGTATTTAAAGTGGCGGTTAAGAATAGCATTTTCACGCCATAATATAGCTGAAATACTGTTAAAGTTGGCGTCAACACCAATCAATCAATCAATCAAGAATAGTATTTTAAAGACGTCCATATACTTTGCATACTAGATAATTATTTGATTTGGTTCACGAAAAGTATACATATTTATTAAACATATCAATAAGATTTGTTTGTACTCCTGGTTTACCCACTGTAGTTCCGTAAATCATTTACCCTCCTGTCTGTATATATTGTAAATAGTCTTGTTATGTTATTTTTCTTTGTGCCAATGTATTTGTCTGTATGAGAATAAAGATATATAAATGTTTTGTAATGTAGGTGGCATTTTTCTGTGTTCAATTCTTTGAGGTGAGAGGTGATAGGTGATTATTTGTTTTGTTGTTATTTGGTGGAATCGTTGACCATCATTATTTAAGCTTTCTTAGATTCAGATTCTTTATTTCTCTTAAACCATAATACATACAGGTATAGAGATATGAAAATATGTACACTATTTACAATATATACAGACAGGTCATAACAAGAGGTTAACCGAGAGTCGACACACCTTTATTAATAATCCTGACAAAACGACATAATTTTTTGAGTTCTATTTTTGAAGTTGATGTCATTAATAGTTTGAACTTTATTATGTTTGGATTTATACGAATGTTTTTCTTTACAAAATTTTTTCTTTGATACGCAGAAAAACTATTAATACAAAAATGACACCAAGTGCTCGTCACATTTTGCTTTGAAAAAAAATCGGAATATCGTATTAAATTTAGCAATTACAAATAAAAAAAAAAACCCAAAAAAATCAAATTAATTAATTTTTTTCTGTGTATCAGTTTAAAAGACTTGATCTTATAATTACAATAGTGCATGAATTATGTCGTTTAAAATCTAAAAACAATAATGTACTAGTATTATGGTTCCACGTGTAATGAATATTGAGTGAGTGAGCGATTGTTGTTTAACGCAAAATTAGCAATTTTCCAGCTATATCATGGCGAGAACAAGTTAATTTTCAATGAGATGAAACTGATATCCAATTTGTACTAGACCACACGCTGAGTTGGATTTGTATAGTGCTAGTTCACTGAAACAACAGTCCGCGGGTAAACATGCCGCTCCACTCGGACACATTATCCCGATTCTCAGCAAACCTGCAGTCTTTGCTCTTTCTCCTTATTGCTGCGTGCGTAGCGGAGAAGAAACAAATACCAAATTTATAGTCTAGTCTTTGGTTTCACCCGACCTATTGTCTGGGATTCATAATCTTCGAGCAATCCGTAAGAATTTTTCAAGATATATTTCCAATTTATGGATATAAGCTCACGTATGACATGTCTGTCATTTGGCTAACACATCTCGTTGGGAAATTGTGTTGATAATGTTAAGGTCACCAGTTATAACGTGGCCAGCCATATTATATATATGAATGGGATCATGCACTGGTACAATAAGTAAGCGTCAATGTTAAGATCCAGCAACGGGTTTGTGGTTTGTTGTAATTTGTGTTGTGTAGTTATATGATATAACAGACGGATCTTTAATGAAAAGGCAGATATCAAATTTGGTGTGCACGACGCGTTTCTGGAATAACCTTCACCAGGTACGCTCAAAACCAAATAAAAAAGAGCAACGCAAAGTGTGGCGCTCGCCTAAAAAATTTGACCCTGTGACCTTGACCTTGAAAATCAATAGGGTTCCAGATTCTCTTAAGGACTAAGTATGTACCAAGTTTGGTCAAAATCCATTGAAGGATGTTGATTCTAGAGTTGTGCGGTGTTCTGTAGATCGTTGTTTGTCCTTTTGTCATTTTTCTTCTGATTGCCCTTGTGATTTGGTATCTTCAACCTTTCTTATGACAGTTCCCTTGGGTAAAGCAATTCATATGTTACGTGGTAAACAATTTGACCCGGTGACCTTGACCTTTGACCTTGAAAATCAACAGGGTTCCAGATTCTCTTAAGAACTAAGTATGTACCAAGTTTGGTCAAAATCTATTGAAGGATTCTAGAGTGTTCACAAGGATGTTACGGAAGGACGGAAGGAAGAACGGACGGTAGCGTTACTATATCCCTTTGCAACTTCGTTGGCGAGGGGATAAATAAGTCTTTGGAAGCAAGAAGGCCAAAGGCCTAAAAAGATATCCAAAATCGGCTAAGGTTACTTATGCCCGAGGGAGGAGAACCTTAGTTTTAATAATAATAACAAACTGTAAATTTCGATAAAATAGGGAGAAATTTATGATTTGTCTTATCTTTTATCAAGGATATTGCCTAGGTTAATGGCGTCTAGACTTTTGCTGGCAAACGAAAGTATTTGTGTCATTTGTCTTAACAGCAACACGTTTGAAAAGTCTGTGATGACAATTGCTGTAAGCTTATATTGATTAGAAGTTGAAAATATATATTTTGCATGCATCAACATTATGTAAAGAATGCAGTATTTAAAAGGGTATATAATAATTTCGTGTGATTGGGGAGAATGCCTTAAGGCTTTTGTATAAATGATAGGTCATTTACTGCAACATCATGGAGTATAGTTGATGTACAATAATGAGAATGACTTCGTCAACGCCGTCAAAATACTCATTACATTCATCGATCTACAGGTACTGCTACATGTACATTTATTGATAGAATACATACATGTTTGTACATGTATGCCATCAATTTTGTAGTTATAACCATAGGGTGTTGCAGTTCCCAGTTCATTCCCTTATTCATTAGTTTCTTTTGTATACGGACACAGGCGCTCGTGACACGGACTTACCACCCCCCTTTTTTCTAACTTTCTGTTTACAAATTTATTTTCCATAAAATTTCTTTATTTCTTTATTGAGCTTTTGATCCTAGAGCTCCAGCCACATAGACCATAGAACCTTCATTTGTATAAATCTACAAATCACCATGATGCTGCACAACAAATAATGTAGCATTGATTTTGTCATTGTTAGTTCTTGGGAAGAATTAATATTTGTTTGTTGTTTATTAATTTACAAAACATTATTTCCTGTTTTTAGGCTCCCTTTACTAGTCCCTCCCCATGCAGGATCAACTTCATTTCAACAAATATTAATCTCATTTTCACCCAGGATCATTTCTGCCAAGTTAAGTTCCATTAGGTTTAGCGGTTTTGCTGGAGAAGATTTAAATGGGAACAAGCTGATGATAAAAGATGCCAAATGTCATCTCTTGGGTTTTTGGCCAAGTGAGCAAAAATGTTTGCATATTTAATGAACAGCTAGCAGTACCTCTGCTTAATCTAGATTTCTCCATCACTAAGTATTCAACTCTACTGTTGACTGGAGGATCACCCAAGACTGTGTCAATCATATGGATTAACATTTATATCTTGATTAAAATATATATATTTTGCATGCATCAGCATTCTTTATACACTACTTGAGGTATAAAGTTAACTGGGGTCAAGTAGCCTAACACCACTAAAATTTATTCTGGGCCCTGAAAATGTTAATATAGTAGCCCAGCTGGCTACTGAAATTTTTAATATTTTATGTGCAAAGTCAGTTAACTGGGGCTAAGTAGCCTAACACCACTAAAAATTCTGGGCCCTGAAAATGCTAATATAGTAGCCCAGCTGGCTACTGAAATTTTAAATATATTATGTGTAAAATCAGTTGCTGGGCCTCAAGAATATTTGAAGGGGCTTCTTAAATTGTTATTTAAGGGAGCCTAGTGGGCAACTCCAGCAACAAATGTAACTTCTGTCCTTGTACTCCACAACAAACTAGGAAGAACTGTTTTAGATACCTAAAACTTATGTCTCCCCATAACAAGTGATACTATTTAAAAAACAATTATTTGACCTTGAGGTCAAAGTCCAATGAAGGTCATTACGGTACGCGACACACCGCCTTATGGTCATGCACCCACATACCAAATATCATTGACCTATCTCGAAAGACAAACAAGTTATGGTCCGGACAAGCTTCGCTGAGAAGAAGCAGAAGAAAAAAATCAGACTAAAACAATATGTCTGCCTTCGTTGGAAGGGGAGACATAAATATACATGGTCATGATCTCAAGCCACCATACTGTTATATTTTATATGTAAATCACTATCATTAGCATTTTATTATGTACTGTACTTCTTCACTACAAAATATAAGACAAGTTCATCTTCTCAAACCTTCTTTTGTTATGGGTGACCACAGATGAAAAGAGTGCAATCGTTTATATATTTCCTCTACAGGAACAGTAGGGGACTGGTACAATTAATTGTCTGAATAGAGCCGATATATTGTTGAAAGTGACATTAACCACTCTAAATACTAATGTAATCTACCAATAATCACTGGGGTAAAGCTGATGACCGTAACTGTAATTATGGTCATCCCAAGATGGCGTACATGAAATTAGGTAAGAATCTTTTTTGTCGATTAAATTGTTTCTATAATGTATTTTAAATGACACATGCATTAGTACGATAGTAATCTATGAACTTTTCACAAGGAAATCACAAATTACGACTGAAAAATGTATATGAAAGAGAAAATCTGATTAAAAAAAATCGCTAAGATGACCGTAACTGATCATAATTCGGCGGTGCAATTACGGTCATCTCAGTTTTTCAGTTACGGTCATCTTTATTTAGCAATCTTTTTAAATCGGATTTTCTCTTTCATATACATTTTTCAGTCGTAATTTGTGATTTCCTTGTGATAAATTCGTAGATTACTATCGTACCAATGCATGTGCCATTTAAAATACAATTTAATCGACAAAAAAGATTCTTATCCGATTCGACGTCCGCCATCTTGGGATGACCGTAATTACACTTACAGTTACGGGTCATCAGCTTTACCCCAGTGATTATTGGTAGTGAATAATCTAAACATGGCATTAAAACAACAAACAACATGTAATCATTAATTATTCATTTAAAATAAAACAAAAATTGAGGTCACATACATGTACACCCAGTTAGCATTTGTATAACTTTGATTATTAACACTAAAAAACCCAAAATGATGAGCAGAATTAAATGCTTCAAGTTACAGAGGCATGTGTATATCATACAAATGTACCTTTTTTCATATTCTATGTACAACTCATGTTACACTCTAAGATCTAGATCTACATACATTGAGTATACATGTGTATGTACTTTTTGTACATGTACACAAACCTCGTTAAACTTTATACAGCCTGAAAATCTTATTTCCTTAAATTCTATTAATCAAAGTGTATTCTACATGATATCATTTTGGGGCCATTGTGATCACATGGTAGTTGGATTTACAACTACCTATGCAACCACTAACGTTGTGAGTTCGATCCCCATTCAGGCGATACAACATTATGTGATAAAATTTGTCAGTGACTTACTACAGGTCTGTAGTTTTCTCCGGTTTCCTCCACCAATAAAACTGACCACCACTATATAACTGAAATATTGTTGAAAGTGGCATTAAATATCATAAACCAACCAACCAACCTCTAAAATTTTGATTTATACTCAATACATACTAGTAAATCAAAATATATTTCTAAGCAATCCTATATTTCTAATATCATTTATATTACATTGCGACTGTGCCAGTAAAAAATATTTTCCTGGTAAAATAAAAACTTAAAAAAAAGTTAATTCTTTTCAATGAATCATGATCTGACCTCACCTTCATAAAAAGTTGAGCACATTGTCATTGTGCCATAGGCAGGAAAAGAAGATGTTTGGATACATGTACTAGAAGACTTGGAGAACTCAGACTCTTGTGTGCGAAAAGGTTTAGGATATTTAACTCCACTTTCAACAATATTTCAGTTATATCGTGGCAGTCAGTTTTATTGATAAAGGAAACCGGAGGTGCCAAAAAGAAAATTAATGAAATGACACATGCTACATCGCTGTTTTCAGTTTAATCATGGGTCAACTTGGTACCTTTTTGTATATGACGTCTAAATTTTCTAGATAAGTATATTTTGTTTCTAAGACTAAGGATCTTGTAGGTGTTTAATATATAAAATTTGTTCACACCACAATATAGCTGAAATACTGTACTGCTCAAGTTGGCGTTAAACATCAATCAAATAATCAATCAAAAATTTTCTATATTGTCATTTTTTTCCCTACTCTATAATTATTTTTTTATTTTCTATTACTGTATTTCATCGATTTCATCCCCTAGTAAACACGTTAAATTTTCTATAGAGATTTAAATAGTTCCACCACAATACTTTGGGAATAATATATCTGATAAAAATCATGTTTCAAATAATAAAATCTTTGATCTGCAAGTGAATTGAAAACTCTGTTGCAATTATAAAAAAAATAATAACCTGTACTAACAACAGCTTATTCCACTTATCGGGGCTAACCACACGTGTTAAAAACAGGACAACATGATTTCTCTCTCAGTTGACTTAAGGGCAGAGTTAGGGAAAATCTGGGAGAATTCCAAAAAGCTTGCAGATATTTGTTATTCCTTTCCCTGTTACCACATGTCTTAAGCTTTCACAAAACAAATGTACTGATCAAAATTCTTTTAAAAAGATGCAATTAAGAAATTCAGTATAAAATATTGAATATCAAAACCCTGTATGGGTCAAATTTAAGGAACATTCTTATGCATAAATATTGAAGAAAAACTAATTATTAGTGAACAAATACTGACAGGGCAATTAAAACTTTTGCAAATATGAGCAGGAATAGGATGATTTCATAGAAACCAGGACGAAAAAGTCGCCCATTTCACCAGGTTTGGAGAGCACTGCACTTTTTATGAAATTGTAGGGGAACATGAATTTTTTTTGGTTATAACTGAATTTCAAATGAATCAGAATGGATTGATACTCAGGCCTTTCATTGATAAGGCACGTTACAAGGTACTTTTACACGCCCAAAATGGTCTTTGGTACCTCCTGATTTTAAAGAGTGTTGTATAAGATATTCATGAAAATTGTTCAAATTTTAATAAAAAGTACCACTTGTAAATAGTGAAGTACTGGTAGACTTGAAAAATACTGAACATCCTGCATACTCAAGGGAGTTGATGAGGGTGAATAATCTATACAATACAAATCAACCAATTTATCATTAAATGTACATTTTTTTGTAAGTGCACTAGACTGAATATTCTTAAACCCATAATTGACAAAGTGGAAAAATAAAATAAA
Organism: Bathymodiolus brooksi; assembly: GCA_963680875.1. Lineage (NCBI taxonomy): Eukaryota > Metazoa > Mollusca > Bivalvia > Mytilida > Modiolidae > Bathymodiolus > Bathymodiolus brooksi. The sequence continues at coordinate 89,467,830 of OY804580.1, forward strand.
CCTGACCACCAATTACATATATGTATTCTGTCATACATACACTTAGTATTATTGATAAAAATAATCAACATTTTAAAATAGCATCTAATTCTGATAGTTTTTCTATAACTATTTCATCTGGTAGTTCCTGTTTCCTACGTCTCTTTGCATCCCAACCCAAGTCGGCTGCTTTCTTTGAACGTTTCTTAAGCTTCGCTGGTAGTAAAGATTCAAATGCAATAGACCTTTTGAAACGTTTCTTACTTAACAGCTGATCAGAATTTTTTAACTTGTCTGGGAATTCGTAAATAGTTTCCCAGACTCTCTCTACAGGTGGTTTAAAATTTTTGTTTTTGTAAATATCCTCAATATTTTCCTCTTTTAATTTTCGCTTACGTGCAGGTTTCGTTTTACCGGTAATATTAGACAAATCGTCTGCATTTCTTGGTGAATCGTTTTCGTCCACTGAATTTGGGCTATTAACAAAACTTTCTGACTCATCATCATCATGATCAATTTTCCCAGCCTGATAAATTTCAATTGATCTCCTTTTTAATCTTGTGTTCCTACGGACAGGAAAGTCTACGTTTTCATCAGTCGATATTTCTGAAATACTCCTTGACAACGTTACAGAATTAGCTGATCTCCTACGTTCCCTTCCCTTCTTGGCCACAGGTTTTGCCTCATCCATCGTTAAAAACTCCTTAATTTGATCAAAATCATCACTGTTTATGTGGTTCATTAGAATATTGGTCTCTTTACTGGTATCCATGGATACAACCTCTCTGACTTCTGACAGCAAAGTTGGATCAGCTGACTTTCTCCTTGCTGGACGTCCCCTTTTCTTCTTAAGTTTATCCCTGTCTGTATCTATGGTTGTACATGTACTTTTCTGATCGTTAGTTTCGACGTCATTATCAGCCTTTGACTTAATACTTGTATGAGAAGTCATGGTTGCTAAAACTTGTGGGTCTATAGACTTTCTTCTTGGTCTTCCACGCTTTCTTTGAATAGGAATTTCCAACTGCAATATTTCTGCACATTTTGACTCTTTGACAGAATTTTCCAAATTTAAACCAGACACATGTGGTCCTATATTGTTTTCTCCTGGTTCTGATTCCAAGTTAGATGGTAGTAATTTAATATTGTTTGTGTTTTCTTCCCTGTTTTGTTTTAAACTCTCTAATTTTGTCCCCAAAATGACACTTGTGTCTTTGTCATAATTTGTTACACTTACATGTATATCATCTTCAGTTAATTTACATTTGACTTTTTCTACATCTTTCACCTTTGTAAATTGTTCACTTTGACATTTTTTTTCATTGCTACAATCTGATAATGCATTTGATTCATTATTTCTAAATACCATTGTCTCTTTGGACTTTAAATCAACATCTTCTGTGTGTTTTAAAATTTCTTCATCACTGTCACCAGTATGCTTTGTTAACGTTGTGTCAGACAGAGAATCAGCATCTTCTGTGCGTTTTAAGATTTCATCATCAATGTCACAAATATTCTTTGCACAAGAAACAGATTCAGCACCATCACCTCTGACATATTGTGACCTTTTAACCTTTTGATCTGCAACTGAGGGCTTTTCATTGTTTAAGTCACAATATGTGCAGTCCTCATCGTTTCCTATTGATATTTTATCTTGGTTATTTGTTTTGTTTTCACGGTTCTGCTGAAATCCTAATTTTGTCTCACAGTTGAAGTCAATGTTATTAACAGTATTCATATTGGCCTTTACAATAGATAAATCTTCTGAATTTGGCAAATATTCTTGTATTGTGCTTTCCAGATTTTCTGCTTGCTTTTCAGAGTCATTTCCTGGCGTCTTTCGTACAACATTAGCTAATTTTGTAGCTAGAGATTTACAAATTGAAAAAAATCGTGATGTCTCCATTTTCCCACGGTCTCTCTGTTCTACAGAATTCTCTTGGTTTAGTTTATCTTTCCATTTCTTGCTAGACTGTTTCCTATTAGAGAGTTTTTTAGTTTCCAGTTTACGCTCACACTTTGTTTCAGAATCATTCACTAACTGAGTACACATATTCTGACATGGCTTCGAAATTTCAGTCTTAGTTTCAACATTGTTCTCTTCGGTTTCAAAAATCGGCTGAGAAGGAGAATACGGTACCTCAGAAGTTGATTTTTGTAGATTCAACGATGGTGTAGAGAACACAGGTTGAGACGGAGAATAAGCAACAGAACCATCGTCAAGCTTTGCAAGCGCACACGGTGTACTAAAATGGTTGTCAATTTTTTTCATTTCAGGTGTACAGGATCTTATTGGTGATAAATGTTTGGAGTCAAATAATGGACTTAGACATAAATTATAATCACTACTGCTATGTACTATAAATATACCCTCCGGATAATCTGGACTTTGGAACTCTTCCTGAATCTGACTATTTTCCTTGTTGCCAACATCACTTGGAGTAAGAATAACATTTTCAACTGTTTTACCTGTATAAAAAAATGGGAGCATAGTTAACACCATTAAACCGGGACCGTGGGTATAAATAGCTGTGGGCAGAGCAAACATTCAGATTGTTCATTATTTTGACCACTCTCGAGGAGGAAAAATCAATGATACTTTTGGAGCAAAATATTTGACAGGCATGGTCACAAGTATTCCTCCCTACGAAACTTTCAGTCTTATTAAAAATAATATTCTTCATCAGTCTAAAATGTAAAAAAATCACTTCGAAAATTCAAATTTCTGAGGTATGTGACCTTTAGGTCACTTTGGTCATGTGACATAGTTTCAAAATTATGCTGTTCATATCAACGGGGATTTTGATGATAAGCTCCGCCCACAAATTTTGTTGGTATTGCCTACCGCAAATGCCCCTTTAACAAGTATTCTATAACAAGATTCGACATTAACAGTTGTCCGAGGCAAGTGAAAATGATTCTGTGATATGTTCAATTCCTGAAGAGCAAAATGATTAATATTGAATTATTCAGTGTTGGAAGTCGCGGCGAATTTTACTTAAACATCGTGTCGTATGTATCGTGTATTTTGTTTTATTTTGTTCTCAAATAAAAATTGTGTTTTTTATATTAGCCAATCGCAAATGCCTAATTAGGCGGTGGCACTGCATCAACATCGTATTTATTTTCGCCGGGCCAATGAAAAGCTAGAGTTATTTGCGGTGTACTAATTTTAGAAAATTATCCCTGATATGTATTGCCTTTACGATCAAAATATTGAAAGCGTGATAGATTACTGGATTAAAAATTCAAACAAACTATACAGTCATTGTCAGTCTATGATAAGGAACATTTATACTTAAATTTTCTAACAAAAATATTTCAGAAATCCTCATCAATCACCCGTATTTATAAAACTGTCATATTCCCGCAAATTGATAGGTACGTCTACTCAATATCTCAGACACAGTCCCAAAATTTGGTGCCAATATGGTACAAGTAACCCTCGGGAAATCATAAGGTGTAAATAATTAATATGAGGGGTTATTCTACTCTATGAACGGTCATTGTAGATTGCATAGTTCTGCACTACATGCATATATGGCACTTGCCCGAATGGACAAGTTAGTCAAAATGTTAATGTCGAACCCTGTATAATTAGTATGAGGTCTATTCCACAAAGAGGATGCATGGTTGTGATATTCACAACTACCTGTGCAATCAGTGCATATCACCACTAATGTTGAGAGTTTGAATCCTGTTCATGGCCAGGTGTGCTCGATACAACATTATATGATCAAGTTTGTCAGTGGTTTTCTCTGGGTACTTTGGTTTCCTCCACCAATAAAACTGACCACCACGATATAACTGAAATATTGTTGAAAGTGGTGTTAAAGATCATAACCCTCTATTCCATAAAACTTGACAGGTTGCATTGGTAACAAATTCTGAAAGGATATCGGGGTTCTCAAAATGTGCCGGCTACCGACGATTTCGCCGTTTACTTTCACATTTGCGCCGGTTAAAAATTTATCGAGCATGGGTTTTCCAACAATTTTTATGTTTATGTGAATTGTCGTTATCACGTTTTGTTGATCTATATCTTCTAATCGATTACTTTTACTATTGCAATCAACCGATCACTAACAAATCCACCATTTTCTAAATATATCTAACTCCCGGTGACATCACGGTGGGAACTCCGGACTTCGACTACACAATATTTCGGACTTCACTTGCTTCTAATATATAAATGCGCGAAGCATACCGAGTGGAGTATTCGCTCATGAAGGAGAACGTTACTATTTATGCTTGGTAGCATCACTCGTGATCCTATTTTTTGTAGTAAAGCACAAATTTTGTTTCAAGTCAAAAATATTTTTTTCAGGTCATTGATGATTACGAAAAGATTACTGGACGTTGTGTCCTGTGAATTAAAAAAAAATTAAAGAAAGGAGGTCCTGTGGAAGCAATGAAGGTCCAGTGAAATTTTTATCTATGCGGGACCTTCTGTCCTGTTAAAAAAGCTAAGTTTCACTGGGACTGGATTTAAGCCAACATTCCTTGAGATTTCATTCATTATTCAACGTGAGAGTAATAATCAGATTAAAATATGAGACCTCTAGTTATTTATATTTATATATTACAACATTTTTCAATTCTTCTTGCAGAAGAGATATTCTGAGGCTGATTTTGTCATGAAAATTGCCTGGAAAATTGCTTTGTATAACCTTGTTTTTCACCAGCTGCCACTGGTACAACATTGTAGTATATTTTACAAAAAAAAATGCCTTTCAGAGTACCAACATTTTTAGGAGAATTCAATGACAAAATATGCTCAGAATGGCCTAAGAATGCATCTCCTACAATCTAGAATTTCAAAATTTTCCCCCACTTGCGCCTGCGGCGCTCAGTTCGTGCCTCTGGCACTCAACTCTCCCCCTACTTTATAAATTGAGACTCCTACTTCAATTCTTTTTGAGAACCCTGGATATAGAGAATTGTTTTAACATTTTTGAATAGAGATTCTGAAATAAATGTCACATATCAGATTTTTTCAGGTATATATAACCCCTGTAAAATCTGGGGAAAAATCTGCTTCTTGATGCCATTTACAATGTATCACAGTATTTTGTTATAAGACTAGGAATAAAACTTTAAAAATAGATTTCTTTACAAAAAAATTGGGTCTATAAACTTAGGCAGAGCTCCAGATAATTTTCAAGTCCAAAGGGTAATTACCCCCTACTTTTGAAAATGATGCGTATTTGCATATTTCCTTTGCACTGTTGTACTCTCCACTTCAGAAAAGATTGCTTACATGTAAACTTTTAAAATTATGTTTGACACAAGTGTTATTCAATAAACACAGGATGCAAGTGAAGTGTATATCTCTTTTTAATTTGACACGATTGTGTCATGTTTATTAATAAAATGTTGTAAATATTTTGTTTTTTGTCCGTCGACTTCGGCAGTTTTCACAGCCGTGTTGATAATGTCATCAATGATTCCTTTAACTATACTGTCACTAGACACAGATGAAACTGTCAGGAACTTTTAAAAAAGTATATAATTTTCCGTAGTGCGCTTATTCATGTTCTTGCTCATTTTCAACGAACAACGTGTTCCCAAATTCACTTTCGTTTTAGTTCTTAACTAAACCGCATTTATTTGTAATATTGACCGCGATTGGATGATTTATCCTAAACATCCAATCAGATCTGTTTTGACATAGATGCTTAGAAAGGCAAACATTCGGTACCCCTCGAATGTATACACTTTCTCTTTCTCAAAGTATAAAGAGAAGTAATTACGGGGAATTTCTCAAAGTCAAAAATGTATTGTTTATGTACACGATGTATTATCGTCAACAGCGTACAAGTACGCTCCGAATTTGGAAAGTTTGCTTACACAGCAATATGCATGCGTAAATGTACACTCTGATCTGATAATACATGCGTTTTTACTCGTTTTCATAGCGTAAAAAACGCAAATACGCAGCTTATCTGGAGCTCTGCTTAGGTACTACAGATTTTCACAACAAAAATAGCAACATTTTCAATTCTTTTCTATAATATATAAACTTTCATTTAACATGTTGCAAGATAAAAATTGTGCATACCTTCATATTATGTGAAATTTCAGAATTCTGCCCGTTCAAGTCCCTTCTACATAAAAAGATGTAATTTTCTTTATTGATTCATAAATAATAAATCATTAAGATGAGTATTTTTGCAAATTAAAGATGTAGCAGTCCTTTACTGATTTCAACAAAAACTGCAACTCTTTATTATCTCCCTTTATCATGTCGACGGCCATATTTCAACAAAAAGTAAAATTCAATTATTCACCAAGATATACTGAACTTATTACTAAGAATAATTAGTATGTGTGGGGGGAAATTTTAGGTAAATTTGTGTTTCACTACAATTCACAAAAATACCCTCATGTACACGATAAACGTACAATCCTTTTTAAACAGGAAACAATACCGCTTTCGCATAATTAACTGCCACACAAATGGCTTGTTTAACACAAATTGTAAAATTAACCCCCACCTTTCATGAAATTAACCATGCAAACAGTATTAATTACCTGAAAAAGATTTCGGAGTTTCAATATTTATATTATTCATTGTCGTGTTGGAGGAGGTTGACTTGTCTATTTGTTGAGGAGTTAGATTTGGCATCACAGCACTAGAGTTTGCTATAACACTCAATGAGTTGTTGGCTGATAAGTCATCAGGACCTCTTGTCAATTCAGGGGAGTCAACTCTAGGGACAAAATTGACTGACAATTCTGCTGTTTCCACATCCTGTTCCAGCAATGGGACAGACATTTTTTTAAAGATACTAGATCTCCTCCCTGTAGTTGATTTTCTCCTGGCGGCAACATAATTAGGGGAGAAGTCTTTCCAGATACTGCCATATTTGTCTTCAAAATTACTAATCTGTAAAACAAAAAAAAAAACAAAAAAGTTGTAGTATAATTTTCCATTCATAAAAATGGACCCATTTGTTAAGCTCCAGTAAATAATATGTTCATAAATTCTAAATTCTGGAAGAAATATTAAAAAAGAAAAAAAAAAAAAAAAAAAAAGCTGCACAACATTCATCAGGGTTTTACTACAGGTACTCTATCAAATGGATGATGGGGAGAAGTGGGAGACAACAGAGATAATTGAAGAGATTGATGGGAGAAGCCATTAGTGTTGAATTAAATCCTTGATTTGCAACCCTTTAAAGTCCTGACACCTGCCCAAGCACCAGGATTTAACAGGTCAGTTTGCTAAACATATTAGTCCTGGATCCTCCCTCCATAATAAGTCTGGTTGTTATGATATAGCTTAAAAATCGCTGAAAGTGACGATTAAACACCAATACCCTAAACTATTTTATGATTTGTTGGGCATTTTACTTGTTTAAGTCACTAAAATCAGAATGTAAGTAACTTACTTGCAACACAGTCTATTCACATTGAAAAACAACTGTAGACATTAGAGGTTAGTGGATTAATGTTATGACATGGATTTCCTTTACTGATTTCTACTTCAAAAAGAAGTTAATTTTTTTTCCTATTAAAACCAAATTAATTCATGAAAGTCATACTTTTTATCAAGGTTTAATATGAATAACATTATTTTTGTTGCATTTTATCCCTTGCTACCACAGGATAAATATTCATGAAAATAATGTTACCCATGTGTTAAATATACATACAAACTATGGCTGGAACCATGAATATTTCTCAAGTTCAAAGCAATTTAAAAAAAAAAGTTTATGCATTTTTTCTCCATATCATTTGTAAGAGTAACAAAGGGTGTGTACACATTACATCAATTTCTACTATGCACACCTAAAGACTTGACATGTCAAACAAGCCATTGAACATCTAAATGGTATACATGTACATGTTGCTCGACCTTTAGTTTTCTGTGTAATGTTTTGTAGATCATTGTTTGTCCTTTTGTCTTTTGGCAATTGTATTGTCTGTCCCAGTCCCTGAAATGAAAATTTGAATTTATTCGATCTGTATGTATCAAATTCTTGAATTTATTTTTGTATAGTTCTTTAAAAAAAAAACTGAAAAAATTACTGGTCCGAACAAAGTTTTATTGGTCTTGGGACGGAGGACTGGTGCTCATCGTGAGGAATGTTGTCCTTCGATTTACAGGTTCTGATTACCCCTTTGGTATCTTCAAACTTTTCTTACATGTAAAGGAAAGCCAGGCTTTAAGAAAAGAAGTTGTTACCAGTGCATTGTTCAGGTCTTCTTTTTCAGTAGTCTGAGATAGCAGTCTCACTGATCTTCGACGCTTTTTATCTTTCTTTTCCATTTCAACCTCAGAAGTATATCTACCTGTAACAAAGCAAAAAGATGAAATAATCCTGTCCTTTCCTCATTGATGACTCAACATAAAAGTATAAACTTTTAATAAGAAAAGAAGTGGCTTTTAATTTCATAATAATAATGAACCGTCGTAAAGGAAGATACTGTTCCATTTGAATTACAAAATTTATACAATTTCTTTTTCAAATATTAATATTTTGAAATAAAAAGATGCTTCTTTCCTAATTAAAATTTTATTCTTTTATCTTGAGTAAAAATAAAGCAACATATAAATATGCAATAACTTTTTTTATTTACTTTTATTTGAATTTTGTAGGTAAATATATTCGATACAGACAGAACAATAATGGCCGATCAACGATGGAGCTGCTAGATCATCACCAGTATGACAAAAGTGGCTTGTGGCAGAGAAAACATTAGGTAATCTTATGTCAAAAATACCAGACAGTGATAAAGTGAGGACCGTTAACTACGAAAAAGTAAACCGATTTGTTTACATTTTTGTATTTGAACACTTCTCTTTTTATATTACACATTGACAATTTGCTTTAATCATTGACTGTAAGGAATATTCATTAATAGGCGAGGGATATCTCGCTCTTATTGGTAGGAATGTGGTAAAAAAATTAAATAAACAACAATAAAAAAAAAAGAGTTGAATAATGGAAAACAAATTCTTCAAGATTTTGCCAGCAAATGAAAATGGAAGTCTTGCAATATTATGAAAAGTTTTATTACACATGGCAATGCAATTTTTTTTTACACGATTAGCATACATTTTAGAAAAAAATAGTTGCATGTACGTCTCTCAGTGTCTATATATATTACATATACATGTACATTGTAGTTTGGTCTAAACAGTAAACGAAAGTCTTATGACTAGCCTAGCTATCTATTGATCGCTTTTCAGGTAATACCTGCTGTCCTGCTCCTAATATAGTGTCTAGAGACTAGAGTGAGTGTGAAATAACCAGATTTTGCCCTCTATGTTTCATATAAATATGTTTTCATTAAAAAAGCATGAGAGATTGGATCGAACACGATTACATCATTTTAATTGCTTTTATGAGGTAGTTAAACTTGAATTCAATATTTTTATATGATATAATATATTATTGTTTGTAAATCAGTTTGATAATCTTAATGCAAAACATCTTTCAAACATGATCATATTTTGTATATATCTTTGTGGTGTTTTAATTGAAATATTGGCCACTCGTAATTGTGTCCAGTGATTGCATTATATCCAATGACTGCGACTGTGTTTGCAGGGCTCACCACACTTGCAAAAAACAGGGAGACTTGACTTCTTACTCAGAGAACATGAGGGAGAAGTGAAGGCATGACAGGAAGACTTCCAACAACTTCAGAGACATGCTTCCGCAAACAAAGTGTTGTTTCTTCTCATCATTTCAAAAAATTGCATTTGAAGTGTGACTTTGCTAATATCCTTCATATTTAACTTTAAATTCATGTTTTGTACTTGTATTATTATTGTTGATCTTATATATGTCGATTTTAGATTTTATTCGTTTCGCATTTAAATCTATAAAATACATACATTCTGTATTACATCAAAATGTGAATTCCTTCCCCATGTTTCAAATAAAATGCTGCCATGTTTAAAACTTCCCAAGTTGATTGTTTACCTTTGAAAAAGCTACAAATAACTCAAGTTGTGCTAAAATAATAAAAAAATATAACACAATCCAACAACACATTTGGTACAGGAAGTGTCTGTTTCATTATTTTTAGATTTAGGATTTGATTTTCAACTGGAATTTCGTCTGTACAAATTAAAAAATTTGCCATGATTATTTTGTCTCAACAAGTTAAATTTTCTTTATTGCTTGAATGAAACCCTTTTCTCTCATTCTTATTTATTTTCACATTGATTTAAATTGCTTTGTTAATCAGCTTTACCATAAAATGCAGATTTAATTTGCAAGAAAGGAGCGACTTGCAAAAAGAAACAAGGCGACTTTAATTTCGCTTTGGAGTTGAGGGAGTGTGGCTCCAGCTGATATAGGGTGAGAATTTCACCCACTTCGCCTCAGGTTTGATATTTTAGTAATTGCATATATTTCTACAAAATGTGTTTCAATGACAATATGCAGTGTAATTTCTAAAATATTAAAATATATTTTGATTTCAGACTTATCTTAAAATAATGTATAATTAATATGTTTAATGCCATCCATTGAAACGAAAATTTATATAATTTCATTACCAGCTCGGGCAAGCTTATGGCAGTCTTCACAATAAACTTTTCAACTTACCAGCCAGGGGGACTTGTGCCAATGGAATTTTTACACGTCCCCCCTGGAATTTACAAGTCCCCCATATCAAGACAATTTTGTCCAAGGTTTAGATCAACGACTGAAATTAATAGGTTCAGTTGGGTTTGAGATGTACGGTTGTACCTAGATTAATAATACTGGTGTGGCTTACTACTTTCATGCTGTTTGACAGCATCAAGTTTGAACTTATTTGTTCCTTTGACAAACACTCTGTCGACTAAATGATTTCTGCACCAGTTGCAGAACATCAATTGCTTGTATTCCTCGTAGGCCAGCCAAGAACGATCTTTCGTCCATTGAGGAAAAAATTTTCTTTCCCTAGATTCTTTATCATACTTTTTTTTTGCCACCTGTCTTTTGTCTGCAGATGCCGGTCTTATCAATTTTTTGCTAGGGATAGACCCCTCGACATATCGTAGAAAGCTCATGGCTGAGATTTACTTAGCCATACTTCTTGTTTACCATGACTTGGACACTTTTATTATATTAGTTATCTCATTTTACAGTTTCGACCAATCAAAAATTCTGATACATAATATTCCATCAAATTGACCAATCAGCGTAGCGGAAACAAAAAAGAAATATTTTGACTGACAAGACTGTCGTAAAAAACCCGAACTATATATCGTGCTAGACTTTTGTTGCTAGGCAATGCAACATGCTTTTTCGTCCAATCGCAACAGTCTCGACAGATCACGGAAAACAAGATCAGAGTTATGCAAGAAAAGTAGAAACTAGTGATGGGAATCGGTCACATTTTCAAGATCGATGATCGTTATACAAACATCGACCGATGATCGATCATCAGTGACAATTTACTAAATGTATTTACTGACTATAATTACTCAGATAGTCTTTATTTCAAGAGTATGCTGGACAAAAGTAAAGATTTGAATAAAATCGTATCATATTTTTACAAACTATAATGTTTCTATTTGTAAACATTAACAAAACAAAAGATCGTTTTCCATATGTGTAACACCTGACATCAAATGGACTATTCCGGGCAGTAGATAAATAATAGACTAGTCCAAATGTGTTTGACAAAAGTAAAGGTTTGAATAAAATCGTATGGTATATTTACAAACTACAATTTTTCCATATTTGTAAACATTAGCTTAGAACAAAACAATACATTGGTTTCCATATGTGTAACACCTGATATAAAATGGATTATTCCGGGCAGTAGATAAATAATAGACTAGTCTAAATATGTGTATAGACTGAGTGTCAAAAGTACGCTAGGACAAAACTGCAAGATGTTTGTCAGTATGAGGAAAAAAACAGCTGGGATAAAACTGCAAAATGTTTGTCAATATGAGGAACAAAAACAAAGTGTAGCCTATATATTTTAGACACTAGGAATCAGAATCGACCACAAGGTATAAGAATCGATCATCGGATCGTATGATGACGTCCGACTGATTAGTCGATGTTTCCGATGATCGGTGCACCACTAGTAATAACAGCTGAAAAAATTGTCACAAGCCAGTAGGACTTCTTATATGTCAAATTTCACAAGTCCCTAATAAATTTCACAAGCCATTGGCGTCGGACTTGTGGCTAAATTCGCAGACTGTTATGGTTTGCAACAAGTTTTTAGTGCAATATATCAAGAATTTGTATCATTGGCTTGCATTGGGTCTCCTTGATGTGCTTCCAATTGGAACAACAAAAACTAAAAAAAACCACAACTGATCAATTATTACACAAACAGTGAATCTATACTTTACAAAGAAATGCTTGATTAAAAGAAGAAATGGATATCCGAAGAAATTAATCATTACAAGGACACACATAATTACCCTCACTTAACCGACAGAATTAAACAACAAAGTTTCCTAAATTAGTAAATATGTACTGTAAATTGTTTTGTCATTTCATTAATTACTGGGTGCAATTTGACCAGGTACCCATTTAGGACAGTGTCAGTTGGCTTTCGAGTTGATCCGGCCTGAAAACTATTCGGCCTTAAACAAATGCGGCCTTAGTTGATTCGGCCTTGGTTAATTAATGCGGCCTCAGTTAAGAATGATGTGTATCTATGGATATATATGATATATACAATAAAACGACACATTGTGATGATTTGAGTAAATAATTAAGTGATGGTCCTACAATTACATAGTCTGTGTTGCCACTGGAAACAACTGTCACACTATAAAGCATGCTGCTTTGGACGGACGTTCTGCTCACACACAATACAAGGAAATGACATAGTTGATAGTTTTGAAAATAGTAGGACCATCACCAAAATGTGCATATATTAGTGCGGTTTCATCAAAAGATTTGGAGTACTTTTTGAGTAATTTATAGTATGGCTTCCTTTTACTTTTTGGTAACCCTTATAATCATACTGCCAGTGCAATTATACGACTATTAAACAAATGATAATTAATTGCAAGAGAACATCTAAGGAATTTCGCTGGTTGACAGCTTGGTATATCAACCTGAATTGTTTTTCTAATCATCAACTTCAATGGAAATGATTTCCGTCATTATTACCAAAAATTACTAATTAAAAAATTGTTAAAATAATAACGATTTATTATGGCTTTTCATATTGAGTTACGAGTAAATCTTGTGAAAACACTACAAGTTCCAATATTTAATTCATCATATCCATGAATATTTAAATAATATTTTGAATTTAAATAGAACTTTATTTTTTTAATTATTCTTTTCCATCTGATATAAGGCCGGATTTGCCGTAGGCCGCATAAATATATGATAAGGCCGGAACATCAATTTGATATAAGGCCGGATTTGCGTAAGGCCGCATCAACTACGGCCGAATCTGTCATAAGGCCGAAACAAATCTGTTCGACCTCATCATTTTATGACTGTGTGACAGTCAAAGGAATAATTTCATGTTAACAGGATCCATGACCATGTTAAGGGAACAGTTTGAATGGTTCATGTGTGGCAGAACTATTGTCTGTGTATTATGCATCTTGGCCCAAGATTCGGGTGTCTTTTTTGATTGTGATGTGTCATGTCATTGTTGATATTGTTTATTTTTAACATTCTCAACATGTCTTCGAGATTAGTCTTTGTTTTGACAGTGTTACACTATTACATGCATTTATTTCGTTAAGATTGTTTACTTTAGATCTTTACTTGTGTTGCATTATTTCATTTTTCCCACAGATTCCATTTATTTTTGTTAAACGTTGTACATCACAGACACAGTTCAGGATTGAATGGTTTGTCAGCTAATTCGAATTTTGGAGGGTCTTCCTTTTTTCGACCAATGAAAATGACAATATATACGTTCGGTATTCTCGGACTTGTTCATACACATAACAATCCGGATTAATTTTTGTACGATTTATGACAATAATATGGAGAATGATACATACGAAAACGTAGATTGTGATACGTATTACTACATACTGATAAACCATGTGGAATTATGCTTAAGAAAAAATTCAGCAAATGATTTCTCTTTGAACTATTAAATTTACACCGTTGTCCGATCCCGAACTTAGTATATCATTCCACACTTCCGGTTTACGTAAAAATGGAAACTAAAAAGAAAAACCAAACAGAAAAATCAGTTGTTGTTCCTAAAACTCCAGCAGAATTACAAAAGATGCGACTTGACAAATTAATGAGAAACCCGGTTAGTATAAGTAAATGTCAAAATCATTGTTTTCAAGTTAGGAAATCTGGTATTCAAAGTATAACACTGAACCAAAGTCAACAGAATGAAGAAGTCGAAACAAAATTTAAAATCTGCTCTGAAATATGTAAATTGGAATCCACTTAAGTTTAAAATTCATGTTAATTGACACAGCATAAATATTTTTCTAAGTTAGAAGTTAAAAATAATTTAATATCACATTCATGATTAAAACAAAATATAGAGGTCTGACTTACTCTCTTTTTAACTTTTATGGGCTGTATTGGCCGCGATGGTATGGTAGTTGGATTTACAACTACATATGCAAGCAGTGCCTATCACCACTAATGTTGTGAGTGTGAATCCCTCTTATGGCGAGCTTTACTCAATACAACATTATGTGATTAAGTTTGTCAGTGACTTGCATCAGGAGGGCCCGGGTGGCTCAATGAGTAAGGTAGTTGCAGTGTTCTCCATTGCTGGTTATAGCCGGCTTCGCCGACCAGCTATAATTCTCTTCCAACCGACATTCATTTTTCAAAGCTGGTCAGAAAATTAACATTGATCCCAATTAAAATCATGTGTTGTATTTTATGTGGCTCTTATGTTACAATCGTCAGAATGTCTTTAAACGTATATTGAATCAGGGAACAGTTGACAATTTTAATGACGAAATAAGTACGAGCATACCTTTTAATGGGTTATAATCCACATGGAAATGTTTTTGAATTATTTGACTTTGTAAAACGACAGAAATATTTATCTGTGAAAAGATTTTAACAACCTCCGGTAAAAAATTACTTCCAAACTATACACTAACGGTGACACACTTTTACATGTAAATGCTGTATAAACATTTCTCTTTTAAATTATAACTCCCTTCGATTAGCATATTTGATCATCTATTCTTTAAACAATTAAGTACAAGTTAACTGTACATTTGCCCCTGGGTCAGGATTAATTTTGTGACACAATTACGAGTGGTTTCAATCCGAGACGAGGGTAATGAAAAATCGAACATGTTGAAGTAATTTTACAAGTGCAACCTGTCATAATGAGAAGAAAAAAACTTTTTGTTCTTTTTTTTAGTTGTGAAAAACAAAAAAATTGAAAATAAAATGGAGATTAAATATTTGTAAAACATAAAAAAAAACATGTATTGACGGAAATTGCTAATATACATGCTCATAAAGTAATTTCAGATGCTTTTTTTTTTATTTTCAAATTCCATGAAATAACACTGATCTATAATTATGAAATTCAAAAACTGATTTTGTTCCGATTCTAAGTTGATATATGCAAAAAAAAAAAATAGAAAATGAACAGTTAATATCCACATTCCACTTCTGATTACATAATTATACGGCTCGTTTGTCTAATGTATTGAATGTGAAAGGGGATTCAGTTGTATGTCCAGAGTGAAGACAACATAGAGGAACAAACAGGCCGACTAACACCATATTGCAAGGATTAATGATGGTTTCAATACATGGACCGGATTACTCAGAATTTGATTTCAGGACAGCCATGAACATTTGGGGGAAACTTAGAAAGAGACATATCTTGGTTGAAAAAGCAAAGGAATCAACAGAAAAATCAAAACTTTTGAAAAAAATTGTGATGAAATCTCTTTTGCTAAGGAAAATTACAAGAGAAAGAAGAATTAAGAGAGACATGTTGAAAATAAAATAAAATTGCTGTAGCAAGTAGTAGCATAAAATTGGAAATATAAAGTATTCTTTGTATTACGCGTACTTAAGCGCAACGGCAAAAAAATGAAAACACACTATAAAAGTCAGCAACAAAAAACAACCACCAATCACTGAGCAAAAATGGAGAACACTGAGTTGGACTACCTAACAACTCATGCAAGCCTATCACCAGCATGGCGTGGGTTCACGCACAGCTTTGTAAAATAAATTACAAAAAAGGGTGCACTTGACTCATAGCCGCAAGTGATAAAGCTTACCAGTTGCTTGCCCATGGTGGGTGGTTCTCTCTGTGTACTCCGGCTTCTTCCACTACTAAAACTGTTCGCCATGATATACATGTAGCTGAAATATTGCTTAAAGTGGCGTTAAACCCAATAAATCAAATCGACTTGCATCAGGTCAGTGGTTTTTTCCGGGTATTCTGGTTTCCTCCACCAATAAAACTGACTGCCATGATATAGCTGAAATATTGTTGAAAGTGACGTTAAACACATAACCCTAACCCTATTCTCATTTTCCAGAGTGACATCGCATTATGTAATTGACCAATCAATGATCAGCATTTGAGATATGAAGAAAATGTTGGGAGACGAAGCCAAGCATAATCTCTGTGTTCTACATAGACATTAATAATGCAAATTCTTTGATATATATCAATAGAAGTTGAATATAGTAATTATATTCATTTCTGGACCTTGTTCACACAATATTAGATCTTCATTTTGATTTACGTCAAATTCTAACATGACCTCCTTCTTTCGCTTTGTTAACAAACAAGCGAGTTATCCATTCGGTATAATCTCATTGGCACATGCGCCGGTGAATGTGACTGACTTTTCCATTGGCAGCATAAATTGTGTGCGACATTTTCCGCAAACGTAAATATAAATTACCGTCTTCCAATCAAGGTATACTACCGTATTTGTACTCTTAGACATATCAGAATCGAAATAAATCATGGAAGCCAGAATGTGTTTTGAGTTTTAACATGGATTGGCGGATATTAGTAAATTTTATCCCTCGCTTCTGGCTCGGGATAAAATACTAATATCTGCCATTCCATGTTAAAACTCCCAATTATATGACATTTTTTTTTAAATTATAAAAATAAGATTCAAAATTTCCTTTGAAATAATTGGTAAAATCCTTAGATTTCCTGAATGTTTCACCTCCTTCAATTTTGAAATGACAGGATGGTCGGATAAGAAAAAAACTAACAGCTACAGGCCTGGGAGTAATAAAATACAAGGAGATGAATCGATCAATTTCTCTTTTTGAACATATCTTTACACAAATTTCAGTGATAAATACACAATTTTTCTGGCTGGCTAAACCTTTATTCCTGTCAATTATTGTGAATATGGGTATCCTTTTGAACTGTACACTTCATACAAAAATCTACTTTAAAATCACTTTTGTCATTAACTATGGTTTTATAAATATACATCAGGATAATATATATTTATTAGAATTACACAAATGAAAACTAATTTGAATATATTATCAACATGATATGGACTCCATAGCATTGTCTATTCATAGTCTTGCTAAATCTTGAAAATTCTTCAAATGCCACAGTTTTTTCTATTTAATTAGCTGGCTATATCGGGAAGATATATCTCCCTGTGTTTTATTACTCCCAGCAAAGACTTATATTTTCATAGCGATTTCAAAGACAAAGGTACAGACTCATGACCCCATAAGTAGATACACTCGAATATTTAGCTGAGTCTGGGTGGTTTCCTACATAACTCAGTTCATACAATAACATGCAGAATTCAGATTAATTATGATTTATGCATTATTTTATTGGAATTGATCAGTCATTCACCATGTTCACATTTCAATTCCCATTAATTAGGGATTCCCACTACACTGCCTGGGACACTGACCTGGAATGATTTCATAAGTAGTTTGTATACGCAAAATAGATTTGTCAAAAGCTTGCGCTTACACTTTATTTTGAAATATGACATAAGCATCGTAAATATATTTTCTTTTGAAGGCAAAAGAAGCATTTATACCAGATGCATCACAGGAGAGGAAGCCGAGAGATCCACTAGAATTCATAAGAAATGTTTGGGGTAATTTAAAGCTTGCAAAACCTTTTAATGATTTGTATATAACAAAGGTGACATACATGTATGTGATATATACACATATATATATTTGTAGTGAAAACTGTCTTAACCGAAACCTGAATAAAACGGAATCACGTTAAAGTCGAACTTTAAATAAAGTCCCAATGCAGAAAATCTTTGTTAATTTAAGCTGTATATATCGAACACATGTCTATTCTAAGCACAAAAGCTGGTTCCAATGAAGTTCTGCTTAGACAGGTTTCACTGCATAGCAACAACTATTTGCCATATTGTATTGTTTGTCAACATCCATTTCATTCTTGTAATTGTCAGAAGATTATTAATCAGCATCTATTTTGTCCATCAATGATGGGTATAAACAATATACATGTACATTTAAAAAAAAACTATGCGATTATATGTGCACAGACAAACTGCAGTTTTTGTAAATAAAAAAATAAATGGCAGCTGACATGGCACAAAGAGCCATGTGAGAATCAGAGATATTGTCGTCTGTTGTCTGGCATCATCCAAAGGCTTCAAACATGTCATTCATTTCTTCAAAACCTCTAAACCAAAATGCAAGTGAAGCAGGATATAACCTTTGACTGGCTTAAAAATATTTAACGCCTACAAGCCTAGAACATTTGTGATCCAATATTTCTAGTTGGTTTATGGTGTTTAATGCCACTTTCAACAATATTTCAGCTAAATCGTGGTGGTTCGCAATATTTCTAAGCATCTCCAAAACCAATCAAGAACATAATAAAATGATGGTGATTATATTTGAATACTTTGAATATCTTAACAGGTTCCAGTGCTGGAGCAGGTAGTGGAGATTTCCATGTGTATAGAGGAGTCAGAAGAAGAGAATATGCTAGACAGAAATACTTGGATGAAAAGTTTGAAAAAGTTAGTACAACAATAATTTTTATTGGACATTTTCCCTTTGATGTGTGCCGCTGATAAAGTCTGGATCACTGAACTGACCTTGATCCAAAAAAATATATGGTCAGTTCGTAGCTCTCATGCACAAGTTTATCTGTCAATCTGATGTTAAAGACATTATGACATCATCGATAAAAACAATAGCATCAGTTCTGAAGGCCATGACAGACATTATCACAATATTTCAATTATACAGTTTTATTGGTGGAGGAAACCGGAGTACCTAGAGAAAACCACCAACCTGTCGCAAGTCACTGACAAACTTTATCACATAATGTTATATCCAGTACACCTCACCATTAGCTAAAATCAATGTATCTATATCTTAACAAAAAGGTTACATATATCTGAAGGATATTTGGTTAGACAGGTTTCACTCTATTTTTACACCAAAAATACTGACCGCAACGATATAACAGATATATTGTTGAAAGCGGCATTAAACACCATAATCTCTAACCTGTATTTTTAAATGAAATAAGTATCTAAGTAAAACTAAGAGTATTTTAAAAGATTTCTTTATACCTGACCTAAATTTGAACCATTTATAAATGCAATGTTAATTATATTGCAATTTCACTTGTAATTTTGAAAATGTTGTGTTTTGAAATTTGGAATTTGAAATGATTGTATACATGCACAGGGCCGGCTTTAAGAGGTACAGGGCCTAATGCTGTTCTCTGTAGTTTGTTGTTGTATGTACGTGAACAGCCGAGAGTAGATAATTCCAGCGCTGGGCCCCTTAAACGTGGGCTCAATTGGGAGCAATTGGTCCAATTGGCTTAAGGCAGGCCCTGTACATGCAACTTTACGTTTGGTTGAAAGGGGAAAAAAAGACAGTGCTTCCACTAATCCTACCATTTCTACTAGCCCTAATTTTTAGTGTCTACCGTAAAGTTGTTATTGCCATTTTTGGAGGAGCACCTTTAAAGACGAATCCTTGTCCTGTGTAAACTTCATCAAGGTAAAAATTGAAAAAAAATTATATGCACCCTCATTTTTTCAAGAATATTACCAGAAATACAGGTACTTTTTTGTTTGTCGTAAATCATTGAAAGTATATGTACATACGTGTATCTCTTTAAAACAAAGATTCTAATTTTATTGTTAGGATAATGCAGATACTGAATATCAGAAGAAAATGGAAGAAAACCAGAAAACAGCAGAAGAAAGAACAGCAAAGAAAAGAGCTAAAAGGTATAAATAATAAGACTGTGATTTAACCTTATGGAATCTAACAAAGGTTAGTTTGGTTTTATGGTGTCTTAACGCCATTTTCAACAATATTTCAGTTATATCATGGCAGTCAGTTTTATTGGTGGAGTACCTGAAGAAAACCATTGACCTGCCACAAGTCACTGACAGACTTTACCACATAATGTTGTATTGAGTACACCTCCCCATTAGCGGTATTCAAATTGACAACGTTATTGGTGATCGGCACTGAGTGCACAGGTAGTTCTAAATCCAACTACCATGCAATCATGTTTCCTATGTGTATCGTGTACACCCCTCTAATAAAGGATAATATCAAACTTTTAATTGATTTATACAGACTTGCAGTCATAATGCTTTACAACTTAAATAAAATGAAGTCAGAAGATCAAATTTTTTGGGTTAAATTGAAGTGGTAGCAAATACAGATATTCGTTAGATATTCACCTAACAATAAAAATTAATAAAGGATATTACAAACATCTAGTTTTAAAGAGATTGGATGATAATGGGGTGTATATGAGAAATGTTTTGTTTATTTTATATCACTAACATGATGTACTTTATTTCTGATAAAATGATGGCTTAAAAATTTATATTTAGTTATTTCTGATGTGATGTCTTGTTTTCTGCCAAAAGCATAATTAATGGGTAATACTTATTTTTATTATGTTTCTAATCAGTGCTTTTAATTTTCAGAATGAAGAAAAAACAGAAACAAAAAGGAAAAAAGGCAAAGAAAGAGGAAGACAAATCTGATGAACAATCAGGTATTGACAAATTGTGGTTTTTTTCTCAGGTACAATGTATGGATAACGGAAAATAACTCAAAACATCAAAAATGCACACATTTCATGAACTAATTCATAAAGTAGAGACACAGTTGAGAAGCAAAGAATAACTAGTAATTTTCCCTCCTTGTGCAAAATATGTAATTGTTGCTGAAATTTTGACTTTCGTGGCTGTGATCGTATGGATTTACAACTACCTATGCAATCGGTGTCTATCACCACTGATGTTGAGAGTTCAAATACAACTCAGAGTGAGGTGTACAACATTATGTGATAAAGTTGGTCAGTGACTTGCTGCAGGTTGATGGTTTACTCCACCAATAAAAATGACCACCACGGTATAGCTGAAATATTGTTGAAAGTGGCTTTAAACACCATAAAACCAAACCTAAAACCTAAGTCTGCAATATTTGGTTTGATCTAGTAAACCATACATAACTCATACATAGCTTTTGATCACTTCAAATTGTATTATTATAATTTTACAATCCATTTTTCAGATGAAGAATCAGAGGATGAAAAGGAAAGTTGATGAAGATATAAAGGGAGATAATTTAAGTCACACTTGTGACAAGGGAGATAATTCAATACAAGGAAACTTAGCAGACATTAAAAATGAAATACCCGAGTCCGAACAAAGAATTTTATTGCGAGGACATACATCATTGTCAACAGAAAATGAATCAGCTCATTCAAAATTTGTAGAGGAAGAGAGTTGAGTGCTGTGAATTGATTGGATTAAAAAAAAAATTGATGTTATATTTGAAAGAATGCAAGAAGCCACCAACATCATGATATTTTGTTATATATTCTGTTTTTATAAGAGTAATTTTTAACAATTTGTAAACTTTTACAAGAAGCCATTTTACATCAGGTCACTTCCTTCATTGTTCTTGATCCAAATTAAATGCATAATGTAAATATTAAATTTTTTGCAATGAAAATATAATTTATGAAATGTGTCTGCATTGTATGCAAATTCTGTGAACCCTTTTATTAGTGCCCATTAAAAAGAATTGATAAGTGTTTTTATATGAATTTTTGAGGTGGTATTGTGTTACAGGTGTTTTTATTGTCGGTAATGAGCACTATCAACCTTGTGTTGTTGTTGTTGTGGCAGTCAGTAGACACAAACTAAGTTAAATTCTATTTGATCCATCCTGCTGAAATTTTAACACAATAATCCTTGAAATAGAATAAATGTTCAGATTCCTTTTGGAGATTTTAATTTTTAGGAAGTCTTTATGAAAGTAAATAACTTTTTATGACATAATTATCAATTATTAAGATGGCCTTAACATTTCCAAAGGAACAAGAAAATTACAAAAAATGAACTTTTATATCCCTTTAAGTTCAGTTAGACCAATCCTTCTCAAAAGTTAGCAATCATCCTTGGCACATAATAAAGGTTGGGACAGATTTTCTAGACCTACATATTTCTAAATAAGAGGTGTATATGTGCCAACAATGGTCCTAGACCTGCTGTTGTTATTACAGCATGCTGTTTGCATGTGTATTTTATTCCATTTTATTTCCATTATTTAAATGCAGTATTGTTGAATGATAATTTTTCAAAATATGTACACATTGTAAAATCTTTTGATTGGTATCTAGCTTGAATAATTGTACATATTATTTGTATATTATGTTTTTATCTTTGAAAAATCTATATGTTGTAAGAAGTCACAGGTTTATTTTAAATGCCAGATGAAATAGTGTTGAGAATATATATGATAGACTAAGATCAGTGTCCATTCTAAGATCTGCATCCACTGACGTCATTATTTCAAATCACGGTCCAGTTTAAGGGTATTCTCAAATGGGCATCCTTTCCAAATTCTCAGATCTATGGCCGATTTGTTGGTTAGTGTTAGGGCATACGTCAGTGAGAAACGGCCATATATTTAAGAATTTGAAAAAGGACATAGATTTGAGAATTGGATGCCCATTTGAGAATTTGAAAAAAGGACAAAGATATGAGGTACAGATGTCTGTGAAATAGAAATTGGACATGGATTTGAGGATTGGATTTTGATTAGAAGCTGGATGTCGATCTGAGTCTTACATATATAATTTCTCATATGTTGTGTAAATATAAAAAATTATTGAATAGATTAACAAACTGTCATAATGAGTGACTGAAATGATATTCAAACTTAAATTCTTGGTTTTTAGATTAAACATTAGACTTGTATACTTCTTTTCCTTTTTTACGTTGAAAGAGCCAGTACATTTATAAGATTTTAGTCAGAGTTGTGGTGGTTTTACAGCTTATCAGCCATGAAATAACACGAAAAACAAAATATAACAACAGTCGGAACAATTCCAAAATCAAATATCAAAATCGTTGAAAGAGGCAAAATCGATATCCCTAACACACAAATACATGACCGCTTACTTTCCTGGCCTGGTACATGTACTTCAGTAAAAAGTGGTAGGATTTGATTGTTTTAGTAGTTTATAATATATAGTTTTATGGGTCTAAACGGCCTCTGCCAATGAAATGATGCAGTCATGCAAGTGCTTTCCACATGTTAGTAAAATACCAACCCTCACATATAACCAAGCAAACAGAGAGGGACATCCACCACACAACTTCAACAGATATATGAATCAGTAGATATAACCAACTACCTTATGATCATGGCCACCACAACCTCCTAAAGTTGAAGTATTATGTTTATCTAACTATAGTTTATACGGGTATACGTTGAGTAAGGTATGTACCTGTACCATCCTTGATGTAATGTTTAGCATGCTTGCCTCACAGGCAGTAGATCATAGATTCTATTACAAATTGGATTAAACCAGACTAAGAGTTAGGTAGACAAAGCATGTACACATTACTTTATGTGGACGGACGAACAGACAATGGTATTACAATATGCACCAGACAGAAAAACTGTTTGATAGAACATCTGGTGAAACTATCAGAGTTAGGCAGACAAAGCATGTACACATTACTTTATGTGGACGGACGAACAGACAATGGTATTACAATATGCACCAGACAGAAAAACTGCTTGATAGAACATCTGGTGAAACTATCAGAGTTGGGCAGACAAAGCATGTACACATTACATTATGTGGACGGACGAACAGACAATGGTATTACGACATGCACCAGACAGAAAAACTGTTTGATAGAACATCTGGTGAAACTATCAGAGTTAGGCAGACAAAGCATGTACACATTACTTTATGTGGACGGACGAACAGACAATGGTATTACAATATGCACCAGACAGAAAAACTGTTTGATAGAACATCTGGTGAAACTATCAGAGTTAGGCAGACAAAGCATGTACACATTACTTTATGTGGACGGACGAACAGATAATGGTATTACAATATGCACCAGACAGAAAAACTGCTTGATAGAACATCTGGTGAAACTATCAGAGTTGGGCAGACAAAGCATGTACACATTACATTATGTGGACGGACGAACAGACAATGGTATTACGACATGCACCAGACAGAAAAACTGTTTGATAGAACATCTGGTGAAACTATCAGAGTTAGGCAGACAAAGCATGTACACATTACTTTATGTGGACGGACGAACAGACAATGGTATTACAATATGCACCAGACAGAAAAACTGCTTGATAGAACATCTGGTGAAACTATCAGAGTTGGGCAGACAAAGCATGTACACATTACATTATGTGGACGGACGAACAGACAATGGTATTACGACATGCACCAGACAGAAAAACTGTTTGATAGAACATCTGGTGAAACTATCAGAGTTAGGCAGACAAAGCATGTACACATTACTTTATGTGGACGGACGAACAGACAATGGTATTACAATATGCACCAGACAGAAAAACTGCTTGATAGAACATCTGGTGAAACTATCAGAGTTGGGCAGACAAAGCATGTACACATTACATTATGTGGACGGACGAACAGACAGTGGTATTACAAAATGCACCAGACAGAAAAACTGTTTGATAGAACATCTGGTGGATGTCAAATAGCTATATCATATTGTGTAAATTTGGCATACAATATAGAGAAGGAAGATCAAAGTCATCATCACTTGTATCACTAGTGGAGCAAGAACCGTTTACCCTTCCGGAGCACCTACATTCACTCCAGGTTTTTACTGGGATTCGTGTTACTTGATCTTTAGTTTTTATGTGTTTTGTAGATCGTTGTTTGTCCTTTTGTCCCTTTTATTTTGGCCATTGTGTTGTCTGTTCTTCTATTTACAAATTCTGATTCCCCTTCTGGTATCTTCAAACTCTTCTCACACTTGATTGAAGCCAAATTAACCATGAATGAATATGTGGTGATTGGAAATCCAAGAAGTTGGCAACCACAGTATGTAGATGCCGTAGATCTTTGTGGGAAAAAATCTTCTCGGAAACTGAAGATGATTGAACTCAAGATATTCATAAATGATCATCAATTGATTTAAGAGATAATTTACAGATAGGTGAGTAAAACAGGCTCAATTGAGACTGAATTTTAAAATTGTATATTCATGTAGTATAGAGAAACCTGTCTAAACCGAACCTTCTTGGGGCCGGCTTTTCTGTTCAGAATAGACCGGTGTTCAGTTTATACAGGTTAAATTAACAAAACTTCTTACATTGGAACTTTATTTAATGTTCGGTTTATACAGGATTCCGGTTTATTCAGGGTCCAGTTTAGACAGGTTGAACTGTAGTGTATTGGGATATTAACCACAGGGGCTAGGTGTGTCCGAAAAAAACCCAACTATATAATACAACCACAGGGGCTAGGTGTGTCCGAAAACCCCCCAACTATATAATACAACCACAGGCTAGGTGCGTCCGAAAACCCCCCAACTATATAATACATTGTATAGTTGGGTTTTTTTCGGACGCACCTAGCCCCTATAATATTAACCAGCTGTAGTCATTCATATTGTCTTTAAAGTTCTATGACGATTGATAGAAAAATAAGTACAAACAGATAAACCCATTCATTGTCATATCATAATAAATGAGTGAATAAATAACACACAATTTCTCTAAATTGGGGAAAAAAAGAAATATATATATACATGTATATGAATATTAATATTTTATTTCTCAAAACAACATCAATAACAGGTAATTAATAAAAAGAAGTATATTGTTGCAAAAAAAAATACCAGCTACATTATTATTATTACAATGCTTCTATAGTGCTTAATCTAAAACAATATTACTCTAAGTGCTTTACACTGCATAAAATACAATATACAATGTATGTACAATAAAACATATATCAAGAATTGACACAATGAGATAACAATTTCAAATTGAAAAAGTCCAACCATATCAAAAAGTAATATACAACATATAGAATTCTAAAATACGTAGGAATTAAAATAAAATAAAATAAAAGAAAAGGGAAAGAGAAATTGAACTTAGATATTTTTAAAAACAAAATATGATAGACATAATGTCGTTTGACAATGAGGTGCCATAATTCATTATTTTGTGGAATATTCATCCATGCAGTTTAATTTTACATATAATCTAAAAAATAAAGTATGTAGTTTAAAATATAGAAACAAACTTGTAAATACTTTGAGATATTTATTTGTCCTATAAAATACAGATACACACATACAAGTACATGTAGTAGAAACTATTTTGTTTTATTTTACAATATTGATACAAACGGGCAGTCGTGATCGTTTATAGTGTTTGGATGAATCAATGCCTACCGCCACTAACGTTGATAGTTCAAATCCTGCTCATGTCGAGGTGTACTCGATACAAACATTATGTGATAAAGTTTGTCAGTGACTTGTGGAAGATCTGTGGTTCTCTCCAGGTACTCTGGTTTCATCCACCAAAAAAACTGACCTCCACGATATAACTGAAATATTATTGAAAGTGGCATTAATCAACATAACCCTAACCCATATGGTCTAATGTTCAACTATGTCCTATGGTGGTGGTCATCTTGGATGTTTGATATACAGCTATGATGAATATGCCAATGACATAAAAATGATTTCTTCCAAAATCTGGTTAAATTTAGTAGTGTTTCTAGTTTAAACATATTTGATTAATTAACATTGTATATTACAATATGATAAATTTCAATATGATACAATACAAATAATTAAAGGGGTTCGAAAACAAGTTTAGAAAAACTTATATTAATTCGTTTTCCTATGGGTAATAGGTAAAAGTAGTGTTTCTGAGATGATGATTCCTGACTTCAAGTCTGGTTAAATTTGGTGGTGTTTCTGAAATGACAATTTCTGACCTGACACTATTTGCCAAGTGAGCTAAAAAGAGTTCTAAACATCTAATCTAAAAATGATTCAAAATAAATCTCTTCCTAGTGAGACAAAAGTAAAGATTACCATAATAATTACTGTCTAAACAAATTTAAAAGAGAAAATGATGGATGAATCAAATAATTAAAAAATAAAATTATTCAATTATATCTAATCTTGAACCATGTTTTATATCAAAATCACTATCAATGCACTGGTCTATAGAAAGACAGAGGCAGACCCAAACTTTGTGGTTAGTGTACTGCACTAAAGAAAAACAGATCAAACTTTTGTGGTAAGCACACTGGTCTACAGAAACACAGAAAGAATTTTTTTGTGGCAAGTGTGCTTGTCATAAATACACAAATCATACTAAGTTACAAAGAAACAGATAGCAAAGCTCTCAAAAACATTTCTGCCATAAAGACTTATTTACACATAGAGGGTCACCATGCATATTAAATCTGATTTAAATCATACAAAATCATGCTACATTTTATTAACAATAACATGTAATTTTTTCACACACAAATACAAAATAGGAAGCTGCCACACTACATAGAATACCCAGTATACACATTTTAGTACACACAAACACCTATACTAATACTAAAATAACAGAAGAAATGCAAACTACATTTATTTCTTAATTTCTAAAATTCCACATTATTATGCTATTCATTCATATGCGACATTTTTTTTTTTTTTTTTTTTTTTTATATTTAAAGTAACATTATTTTGAAAATAGTAGAATTTGATGGAAAAATTATGACTGTGTAAATGCAACTTTAACCAGCTATATACAAAATTGTCATGAAGACATTAAAGTTTTCATATTTTATGTCATTTTTTAACTATTAAAATTGAGGCAATCGGAAGCCAATTTATCTCAAGATTGCAAATTTATTACAAATATGTGTGCAGAATATAAATCCAGAGCAACTTGTTCTAGTTCTTGCAATGATGACAATATGTAAATAATAATGTTGAATTCGGCCAGTCTAATTTTTTATCACAAAACTAATACATGATCAATTTCATTTTTTAAACACAATATTTCAGTCATTCATTCATAACAATTATGAAAATCAATCAAAATGAAATAAAAAACTATGTCTCATACCATGTTAAGATTTTTCTTTTATTCCTAAAAAAATTTCACAGGACAAATTCTCATAGATCTCATTTACAAAAAAAAATCTGTTTCATACATTTGTACTTTGCTAAGTACAAGACATGTAGGGTCAGAATTTAAATCGTATTTGAAGAGGCTTGCAGAGTCAGATATGATTCAAATCTTACCTAAGGGTATCTTCGATTTTACGATGTTGCAACTTTCACTGTGTTTGACTCTCTTTCTTATTCCTTTCTACCGTGTCAATGTTTGTTTACCTTTTGTAATGAAAAAATTACCTCCCTTTGACCCTAAAAAATGTGAAATGTGGGTCAAATAAATTTTATAGGTATTTATCGCTGTTGTATGGTAGCATTTAAGGATATTTATAATGAAATATATTCAAAAACTGCCAAGACACGCATGTATATCAATAAGTCGACAATTTACTTCAGCAATAGACAACAATTTTGCTGGAAAACACTCGTGTAGCTTGTCTTAATCAGGAGCCTAGGTAAGATAGAAATATCTTTTTCATCTAAATTAACAGACTACTTTATCCAAAGGGTGAGAAACATAGATCTTATTTACGAAGAATATCTGTCTCATACATTCTTAATAATTTTTTATCATTTTTTTCTTCTTGTATAAAAATATTATACAAAAGCAACTAATAGCAAACAATCTAAAAATATGGCATGGCAGCAAATTTGAAAATAACTACATATACATGAATTACACACTAGTAGGTAAATATACAATGTAAATATCTAAATGCATAAATATATGAAAATGAGGTCAAGGTCAGGTGACAGATGCCTGACTAATATGAACCCACAATGATAAAAGTTTGGACCAAATATGGTGAGCCTAGGTCGTATAGTAATGGAGAAACTGTTCCAATTACAAAATTGACATTATTTAGACAGTCAATACCTTCAAACGTCTCCCCTTCAATAACATTTGTTACAGGTGAGACAAAACCTTTTTAATTAATTACGAATTGATACAAATATGCAACCCACTCATGTTACATTTTCAACTTTTCTTTCCGAACCTAAATATTAGATACTTACTTACTGTACCTCATGTGGAATAAGATTCTGTCTTAATTGAATCATTGTGACCTTGATGGGGGCCGTCATGGTCGTGATCGTATGGTAGTTGGATTTACAACTACCTGTGCAATCAGTGCCTATCACTACTAACGTTGTGAGTTCGAATACAACATCATGTGATAAAGTTTGTCAGTGACTTGCGGCAGGTCAATGGTTTTCTCCAGGTACCCCGGTTTCCTCAACCAATAAAACTGACCGCCATTTTATAACTGAAATATTGTTGAAAGTGGCATTAAACACCATAACCCTTACCCTTGTGACCTTGCTTAATTGATTCCAATATCAATAATAGCAATAATTATCTGTATTTAAGACTCATAGATGTTATTCACGTAGAATATCTGTCTAAGACTCGTAGATCTTATTTATGAAGAATATCTGTCTAAGACTCGTAGACCTTATTGACGAAGAATATCTGTCGAAGACTCGTAGACCTTATTGACGAAGAATATCTGTCGAAGACTCGTAGACCTTATTTATGAAGAATATCTGTCCAAGACTCAGAGATGTTATTTATGAAGAATATCTGTCTAAGACTCGTAGATCTTATTTATGAAGAATATCTGTCTAAGACTCGTAGACCTTATTGACGAAGAATATCTGTCGAAGACTCGTAGACCTTATTTATGAAGAATATCTGTCCAAGACTCAGAGATGTTATTTATGAAGAATATCTGTCTAAGACTTAGAGATGTTATTCACGAAGAATATCTGTCTAAGACTCGTAGACCTTATTTATGAAGAATATCTGTTTAAGACTCGTATACCTTATTTATGAAGAATATCTGTCTAACACTCGTAGACCTTATTTATGAAGAATATCTGTCTAAGACTCAGAGATGTTATTTATGAAGAATATCTGTCTAAGACTCAGAGATGTTATTTATGAAGAATATCTGTCTAAGATTCATAGATGTTATTTATGAAGAATATCTGTCTAAGACTCAGAGATGTTATTTACAAAGAATATCTGTCTAAGACTCAGAGATGTTATTTACGAAGAATATCTGTCTAAGACTCAGAGATGTTATTTACGAAGAATATCTGTCTAAGACTCAGAGATGTTATTTACAAAGAATATCTGTCTAAGACTCAGAGATGTTATTTACGAAGAATATCTGTCTCATACGTCTTTAATATTTTTTTCATTTTTAACTGTAGAGTCTCATAGATTTCATTCTGACACAAAAATTGCAATAAACTACACATAATCATTTACATAATAAGTAAAATTATTGATTGACTAGTTTATATAATGTTCTGAGCTCTTTTTATTAATTAAAATGTCTACTACATCGCTTTTTTTTTCTTCATTTCTTTTCTCATAAAAATACTATTCAAATACAAAAGCAACTAATGGCAAACAATCGAAAAAGATGGCATGGCAGCAAATTTGAAAATAATTATAAATACATGAATTACACACTAGTATGTAAAAATACAATGTAAATATCTAAATGCATAAATACAAAATTTACATTATTTAGGATGTCAATACTTTCGAATGTCTCACCTTCAACAGCATTCATTGCAGGTGAGACAAAAACTTTCAATTACCTATGAATTGATACAAATATGCATGTTAATGAAATAATTTTCAATCTACTCAAGTTTGATTTTCAACTTTTCTTTCAGAACCTAAATATTAAATACTTACTTACTGTACCTCATGTGGAATAAGATTCTGTTATAATTGAATAATTGTGACCTTGATAGGGGCTACCACAGTCCTGATCATATGGTAGATGGATTTACAACTACCTGTGCAATCAGTGCCTATCACTACTAACGTTGTGAGTTCGAATACAACATTATGTGATAAAGTTTGTCAGTGACTTGCGGCAGGTCGATGGTTTTCTCCGGGTACCCCGGTTTCTTCCACCAATAAAACTGACTGCCACGATATAATCTGAAATATTGTTGAAAGTGACATTAAACACCATAAACCCTACCCTTGTGACCTTGATTGATTGATTCCAATATAAATAATAGCAATAATTATCTGCATTTAAACTTAGACATTTTACCTTTAGTAAATAAAATTGTATACATTATTATTAAAAAGTCACATAGAAAATATCTTAGTTACCATATTTCGAAAAACGAAATTACTTCAAAGTGGAGGATGAAAACCAACAGTGTATGTATTCTACAAGTCTTAAAAATCCATAGAAACATATGTTATGGCAAATTAAAATTTTCAGATTTCCGTAGACAGGAAGATATATAATTGGATGTGTATTTAGACACCAACCACCTCACCCGTAGAGGTACAACAAGTAAAGATAATGGAATTACCGGTATTCTTCATTTGAGCCTCTTTGTTGATTATCAGACATAATATAATAATACTGCAAAAGTAGAAATTAAAGGCTAACCTTTTTTTTCATTATTACAGTGAAGCCTGTCTGAATTGAACCTCATTAGGGCCAATTTTTGTGTAATAGACAGGTATTCGGTTTATACAGGTTGAATTTTCCTACTCGGTACTTTATTCAAAGTACGGTTTATACATGATTTCTTTTTAACCAGGGTTTCACTCTACTTCTACTTGAATAAATATATATATATACAGGGCAGGATGATCCTATAGGCTAGTATATGCTGCATCTTAGGGCCCCTCAAGCTTGAGGGGTCCTGCTAAAAGATTTTTGAATATAAATTTCTAAGTTATGTAAATGTCGTTAAAATATATCAATAGTAAATATATTCAAGATGGGGTGTGGGCGAGTTAAGCAGCGGATCCGTCTGAAGGGGCCCCCTTAATTTCAGTAACCCAGGGGCCCCAAAAGGTCATAATCCGGTCCTGTATATACATATATGTTGCCAAATTTGATTATACATACATTTGTACATTATTGTCTAATGACATGCTTCATCATAAACTTCAGTAAAACATTTAAATTCATAAAACATGGAATATGTATATATGTACTTCCCAGTTATTATAAGAAGGATAACATCCTAAAGTGGTATATATGTATATTGTATGATCCAAATTTATAAAAAAAAAATCTATAATTTATTCAAGCAAATTCTTACATAATTTTCACTTGTCAGAATCCAGTTTTACTTGTCCCGGGTTTCGGGCAAAAGTGGGTTAGCACAAAAACTAGGAACTTCCCAACTTTCAACTTGGAAATTAACTTTACTCTTGTCAGGGGCGGTGCACTTAAAAAAATTGTGCAGAGCAGAGGGAGGCGCAATTTTTTTTGGGGTATTTCGTGTGAAAAATGACGATTTTACGCCAAAAAATTATATTTTTTTCAATTTTAGGGGGGTTGCGCCCCCCCCCCCCCCCTGGATCTGCCCCTGCTTGTAAATGTGGACTGGAATTCACAGACACACATTTACTAAGACAAATAAAATCTTTTAAACCCTGTCAACTTGAATAAAAAAGTTGGTTATTGCAAACAAGCGAATTTCCTTTTAGTAAAGAGATAGTCCAAATAGGTATATTATATACAGATATATCATGTTTGGGAGGGGTATTTTCGAAAAATACCAGTCGAGAGACGACAAATTTCCCGAGCCAAATGGTGAGGGAAATTTAGTCTCAAAACTGGTATTTTTCGCAAATACCCCTCCCAAACATGATATATCTATTTTTAAAACACACCTACATGAAGTAAAAATTCTGCAAATTCACAATGCAAGGCCTGAATTTGTAAAAAATATCACGGCTATTAACCAATCAGAATCCAGCATTCTTATATAAGGTGTAATTATACCAGAAAACATGACTCAGGGTAATCCCTCTTTTGTTGAAGCAGCAAAATATCCATCTAAAAAAAAAAAAAGTTATTATTAAAATATATTTCTTAAACAAATATTAATTCAAGCACAAATTTATTAGAACAGTAGCCTCGAGCTCCCCTTATAAGGTCACTCCACCAAATAACACCCTCTCTTATAAGGTCACTCCACCAAATAACACCCTCTCTTATAAGGTCACTCCACCAAATAACACCCTCTCTTATAAGGCCACTCCACCAAATAACACCCTCTCTTATAAGGTCACTCCACCAAATAACACCCTCTCTTATAAGGTCACTCCACCAAATAACACCCTCTCTTATAAGGTCACTCCATCAAATAACACCCTCTCTTATAAGGTCACTCCACCAAATAACACCCTCTCTTATAAGGTCACTCCACCAAATAACACCCTCTCTTATAAGGTCACTCCATCAAATAACACCCTCTCTTATAAGGTCACTCCACCAAATAACACCCTCTCTTATAAGGTCACTCCACCAAATAACACCCTCTCTTATAAGGCCACTCCACCAAATAACACCCTCTCTTATAAGGTCACTCCACCAAATAACACCCTCTCTTATAAGGTCACTCCACCAAATAACACCCTCTCTTATAAGGTCACTCCATCAAATAACACCCTCTCTTATAAGGTCACTCCACCAAATAACACCCTCTCTTATAAGGTCACTCCACCAAATAACACCCTCTCTTATAAGGCCACTCCACCAAATAACACCCTCTCTTATAAGGTCACTCCACCAAATAACACCCTCTCTTATAAGGTCACTCCACCAAATAACACCCTCTCTTATAAGGTCACTCCACCAAATAACGCCCTCTCTTATAAGGTCACTCCACCAAATAACACCCTCTCTTATAAAGTCACTCCACCAAACACTAGGAAATAGAAAATGCAAATATGCCCGTTTTTTTGCAAATATAACCGGTAAAATGCAAATAAGTAAAGATTACCAGTTATATTAGCGTTTACCAGTTAAATTAGCGAATTGTCTTGTTATATTTTACCTTTTAAATTTGCATTGTCGTGGCATTTTAGCGTTTTTCCTTTTAAATTTGCATTGTCGTGGCATTTTAGCGTTTTTCCTTTTAAATTTGCATTGTCGAGGCATTTTAGCGTTTTTCCTTTTAAATTTGCATTGTCGTGGCATTTTAGCGTTTTTCCTTTTAAATTTGCATTGTCGTGACATTTTAGCGTTTTTCCTTTTAAATTTGCATTGTCGTGGCATTTTAGCATTTTTCCTTTTAAATTTGCATTGTCGTGGCATTTTAGCGTTTTTCCTTTTAAATTTGCATTGTCGTGGCATTTTAGCGTTTTTCCTTTTAAATTTGCATTGTCGTGGCATTTTAGCGTTTTTCCTTTTAAATTTGCATTGTCGTGGCATTTTTGCAATTGTCGAGGCATATTTGCGTTATCGTGGCATATTTGCATTTTACCAGTTAAATCGCACGGTCATCTAAACCACCCGTTGAGTAGAGAGATTATGTAATACTGTAGTCGTCACTAGCTCATTGAATATGATGATCTATAGTATTATATTATCGTGTATCTATATGTATTTATTTATTATTATTATTATTATTATTTATGTTATACTAGTCTGGCCCTTAATAAATTTAGTGTATTCAATACACAATAATCCATCAATTGTTGCGTATTTGATTTTCATGTCGTATTTTAACTTAATGCGATGTTTATTAAGAAATGTGACTTTAAATGTATTAAAATATTAGCAAAGTGTGATACACGTACAGAATACGTATACTGTTGTCACTTCACTATTACTTGTTTTTGATTATCATGCGAGAAATACATTAACCTTGTATTACCTATGCTGAGACTATTTACTAAAAAATGAATTAAGTATATATTAAACTATTGGTCTCTATTAAGCTATTTAAGTCTTGTTTTATAGCACAGGATTGCGTATGTACAGCGTCAAAGTTATTGTGCTTTAAAAGTTCTGATTATTGTAATGAGGCACCTTAATGAACAATAAATATTTTTGTTTATGATATAAAACAAATAATCATATCCCTATGTAAACGCCGTAAATGCGCCCTTATCCGATCCAACAGAAATATGCAATTTACATGTAAACACTATTTTGTCAGTTAATTAGATTTATCAATAAATACAGGAATTTTTTTTTAAATGTTTATATAATTCCCTGATAAATATAAGAACAATCTATAATAGTATTATATTATTGTTTATTTATTTGTACCATTCTGGATGATAATAACTTTAGCTATTCAATACACAATAATTCAATAATCGTTGTGTATTTTACAGTAAAGTTATGTATATTTGATTTCTTGATTTTGTTTTTCAGGATCTAGAACTATGCACTCATATTTATTTCAATTTGATGTTGATTTAAATGTAAACCTTTAATATTTTCACGGAGATTCAAAATTATAATTTATCTTTATTTATTTTACAGGCCATTGACGCCTTTTAGTGGCCTTTAGTGATTTAAAAATGTTAATTTCTTTTCCTTTTTTTGTTTGTTTGTCATTTTTGATGAGCGAAACGTAAAATATTATGCGGAAAATATATTTCTTATATTTTTCATGTATTTTCAGAAGCGAGAGACCGTATTTTAATTTGAAATATTTTATTCTTCAATAAATTAAGGCAAATAATTCCTGAAATAAGAAGTGAAAGGCGGGATTTACTTATTTTTATTTTCATTCTGAAAACGACAGGTACATTCACACCGGTTCACTCAGCAGGGTACCTAACATTGCCAGGCAGAATATACAAGTGTCATTTTACATCCGGTCGACGGGACTCTGACCGAATACTTGAATGCATGTGTCACAATCTTTGGCAATAATCAGAAACGCAATACACATTTTGTGACCATTTAACGGTACCCGTGACTAGAATAGGAGATGCAATACACGTTTTAAAGGTTCTAATAGGTGATCAAAATACACGACCCTGATCAAGTATACATTAGGAATGGGTGCATATTAATGCACACTGGCGGATCAAGGGGGTGTTCGACAATTTAGTAAAATTTGTGTATAAATTGGGTAAAAATTGGCAAACAAGAGCCTGGGACCCCGTTTTCAAAACTGCTGGATCCGTGCCTGATGCAGCAATGATTCTGGGGCTATTTTCACAAAAAAGTTATATTGGATTGTTCATTTTTATCTTGATTTTTTTTGTGCATCATCAGAATGATATAGCAACAACCAAAATTATGAAGTAAAGCAGGGTGAACAGGGCAGGATAGAAAATTCTTCTTGCAAACCCCAAAAAGCAAAATAGTCAAAAAACATTCATATGCAATTTTTCCTTATAAAAACAACAACCATATTTTTTATGACTATTCTGAGATTAATCAGAAGGGTCCGCCAGTTCGAAAGACGTGATTAAAATAAACAAAAAATGTTTTCTTTATGCAGACATATTATATGTTACGCTTTGTTCAAATCAGAAATAACCATTATGAAAACAGATTAATCTTTTTACTGTTGGCAAGTAAGAATATTGTATTTCCATAAACAAATTATTATATTACATAAGAGATGTACCCTGAAGTTTTGTATAATAAACTTTAAAAGTATTTATAATACTCATCGTCTGTAATTGTCAAATGAAAACTATTACAAATTATATGTTTACATAATCATCTCAATTTTATGGCTTCCTACCCTGTAACTTTCTGTGCTTTTAGCTAAGAAGCAGAGCTTATGTGTAGCTTTATTGTAGTGCATGAACGATCGATTACAAAGTGCGATCTTATAAATAATAGCATTAAAACAATTTTGCTCCGTAGCATAGGCCTATTTTAATTTTTTTACGAATTCATGGCATTGTTCCGATGTCCGTTCTTTTTTTTCACATAATTTCGTAGTTCTTCAATTTTTGAAAAAAAAAATTTGTAAATGTGTCTCATTAAACACGGACCGTTTTCTCCGATTCGTTTGTTTTGCCATAAGTATATAGAAACAAAACGTAAATCTGCAAAAAGGGATTGTGTAATAAATTTATAAAAGATGTTAAAGTTTGCTTTTAAAGACGTAAGTACCAACAACAGTGAACCTACCTACTGAACCATAATTTTTGTAATGCTAAACATTTACTTTCATTTATAAAGTAGCTGGAAAAAAATCCAGAAGAGCTATATAAAATTGAACTATGTCGTCTGCCTCTCAGGCACCGGCTCTTCCTGTCATGTAACTGTCATGGGGTCACTGATCGTACTTGTAAACAAAAGAGCTGACTGAAATGTGCCTGTTTCTTATATAAAATACATGTCACTTTGCAGTGCATTGTGGTTTCAGCACTAAAAAAAACATCAAAAGTAAACACAATTTTGAAAGTGGTCATTTTCAAACATTCTGTTATTTTATTTAGATGTAGTATGATTTGGTAGATGGCCAGAACCATGAAATTTTAAAACCAGCCATTTCCGGATTTTATATTAGTTTCCATCCCGTATATTGGCCCTGTTTTTAATTCAAACGAAAACAGATGACGCCATTTTACTGACAGCAAAAGTTGCCAGATAATCGAGAGTATATTAAAATACAAGAATGGCTTTAAAAACAATCTTATGTACAAAGAAATATTTAACTAGCCATTCTTTGAAAATTCCAATCGTCATATGAATGAAGGGTTAACACTGTTAATCGCTATATCTGAAAATCGATAATAGCACGAAAACCGATAACACAATGCTAATAATCGAATATTCTTGGACAGGAAGTGCAGCTTTGGAAGAGCTCAGATCACATACTCCATTCATTATTGTATTTTTATTCAATAAAATATTTTAAAAAGTTGTTCTTCAATTTTCTATTTCATTAGTTAACGATATTTTTTCATTTATTTTTTTTGGATAGGGTCACATGTTTTGTTGGTTATGCATGTTGTTTGTTGACATCCTAGTTTTAGTAATATTTTGATCTCGGGGTGAAATTTAAATGTATAACAAGCTTGTTTGCTGTATTTATCCTTTCTTAAGAAAAGAATGTCATTATTCCTACAATGTAGCGTCAATTTATGTGTTTTCATCCCTATTTTTACATCCGACATTTTTTTTTATTGACATGTACAAGGTTACATAATATAGTCTCTGATCCATTCATACACTTTGCTAATAAGTAATATTTTCTTTACAATAGTTTATTTTTGTTAATAAAATAGACGAATTATTGAATAAAGATTCATATAAATGAAACGATTAAAATTGATTGCTAAAAAAAGTGTTATTATTAAATACCCGGATATGTTTGGATAAGAGAATAGCATTCGGGTCATCGAGGGGTCATGTAGTCTCGTGGTTATAAATAATATTTTCTTTTGAAAAGTTTATTTTTGTCAATGAAATGTTGAATTACAAGAATAAAACCAGTATATTATGGGTTGTGGAATTATTTGTTTTAAAGATTGAACATGTGGTATTTGCATCATCAAGTAGTTCAATAAAAATATTGATTCAAATCTAATAAAAATGAAGCAAATTTATATTGATTTAAGAAGAAAAATTGAAATAAAGAAAAGTTATAAAATTAATGAGAAATGAAATAATATATTTTATGTAAGAGTAAATTATGGTCATTTTTTGTTGTTAAAAAAATCCAATAGGAAAATAAACCATTAATTGAAATTTTAACAGAAATAATACACCTTAAAACAGTAAAATATGTATACATTAAGGAAAGAAAATAGATCATATATATATATTCTTACAATGGAAATGAAGTTCTATTTTTAAAA
Source organism: Bathymodiolus brooksi (assembly GCA_963680875.1). Taxonomy (NCBI): domain Eukaryota; kingdom Metazoa; phylum Mollusca; class Bivalvia; order Mytilida; family Modiolidae; genus Bathymodiolus; species Bathymodiolus brooksi. The sequence goes on from OY804580.1 coordinate 89,506,781, forward strand.
GTTAATTTTTATAAGAAAATTATTTCTTTCATAACTTGATTTTTTAATTATAAAAAATAGTGAAAAATCAAGCTTGGAGAGCATATTTCAGGTTTGCTTAAGTATTAATGTTTAATATAAATATTAATTATTATGTTTTCATATTTGATGTGTGTTTATATTGGTTTAAAATTAATAATAAATATTCAGTATTATATTTTCATATTTCATGTGTAATTTTATAGTTTTAGAGTTTAATAATACATATTCATTAATTTGTTTTCATATTTTATGTAATTCCATTTATGTAGAAAAAGCAAAAAAGAGAATCAAATTTACCTTTATTTACATGTGATTACCCTGATAATTCACCCTTAATTCCTTTTAATTAGTAAGGACACCATTCTTTGATATTATAAAATGTTGGCCTTGAGGGATACAGGAAATCATAAAATTTTATTACTTTGGTAATTCATTACTTACAGCTCACTCCAATACAATATACACTTTAGCAGTAAACACAACAGGTGGTACACCTGAGGAAAAGGCCTCTTGGCATGTAACTTTTGTGGGGACAACAATTGTGTTCACTCTGAATTATAGAAAATTCAATTGTTTTTACACTATTTCAACACATTTTAATACAAGGCCTATAAAACAGATGTTTACAGAAGTGAATTTCATTTTTTTTAAACGTTAAACTTAACGTAAAATATTCATATGAATAATTTCTTAGCTCCGAGCTTTGCTTTCAGATGCATACAAATCTATGTTTAACACTGTATTAGCGATTATTTAAAAGAAATATCCATATACATATTTTTTTTTATCGAAAACAAGCCCGTAATAAATTACAGAGTTATCGAAGCGAATCATGATTAAGTTGGATATAATGTCGCACAATAGGCTACCCGATTTGTAAGGCTTGTAGTAATTTACCATAAAACAATATGTTCGTAATGATGAACGATAAGGCCACTAAAAGGCATCAATCGCCTGTAAAATAAATAAACATAAATTATAATGTTGAATCTCCGTGAAAATATTAAACGTTTACATTTAAATCAACATCAAATCGAAATAAATATGAGTGCATAGTTCTAGATCCTGAAAAACAAAATCAAGAAATCAAATATACATAACTACTGTAAAATACACAATGATTGATGGATTATTATGTATTGAATAGCTAAAGTTATCATCCAGAATGGTACAAATAAATAAACAATAATATAATACTATTATAGATTGTTCTTATATTTATCAGGGAATTATATAAACATTTGAAGAAAAAAAAAATTCCTGTATTTATTGATCAATCTAATTAACTGACAAAATAGTGTTTACATGTAAATTGCATATTTCTGTTGGATCGGACAAGAGGGCGTAACGGCGTTTACATAGGGATATGATTATTTGTTTTATATCATAAACAAAAATATTTATTGTTCATTAAGGTGCCTCATTACAATAATCAGAACTTTTAAAGCACAATAACTTTGAAGCTGTACATACGCAATCCTGTGCTATAAAACAAGATATAAATAGCTTAATAGAGACCGATAGTTTAATATATACTTAATTCATTTTTTAGTAAATAGTCTCAGCATAGGTAATACAAGGTTAATGTATTTCTCGCATGATAATCAAAAACAAGTAATAGTGAAGTGACAACAGTATACGTATTCTGTACGTGTATCACACTTTGCTAATATTTTAATACATTTAAAGTCACATTTCTTAATAAACATCGCATTAAGTTAAAATACGACATGAAATTCAAATACGCAACAATTGATGGATTATTGTGTATTGAATACACTAAATTTATTAAGGGCCAGACTAGTATAACATAAATAATAATAATAATAATAAATAAATAAATAAATACATATAGATACACGATAATATAATACTATAGATCATCATATTCAATGAGCTAGTGACGACTACAGTATTACGTAACCTCTCCACTCAGCGGGTGATTTAGATGACCATGCGATTTAACTAGTAAAATGCAAATATGCCACGATAATGCAAATATGCCTCGACAATTGCAAAAATGCCACGACAATGCAAATTTAAAAGGAAAAACGCAAATATAAAAGAAAAAACGCTAAAATGCCACGACAATGCAAATTTAAAAGGAAAAACGCTAAAATGACAGGAGAACGCAAATTTAAAAGGAAAAACGCTAAAATGCCACGACAATGCAAATTTAAAAGGAAAAACGCTAAAATGCCACGACAATGAAATTTAAAAGGAAAAACGCTAAAATGCTACGACAATGCAAATTTAAAAGGAAAAACGCTAAAATGCCACGACAATGCAAATTTAAAAGGAAAAATGCTAAAATGCCACGACAATGCAAATTTAAAAGGTAAAACGCAAATATAACAAGACAATTCGCTAATTTAACTGGTAAACGCTAATATAACTGGTAATGTTTAATTATTTGTATTTTACCGGTTATATTTGCAAAAAAACGGGCATATTTGCATTTTCTATTTCCTAGTGAAATAACACCCTCTCTTATAAGGTCACTCCACCAAATAACACCCTCTCTTATAAGGTCACTCCACCAAATAACACCCTCTCTTATAAGGTCACTCCACCAAATAACACCCTCTCTTATAAGTTCACTCCACCAAATAACACCCTCTCTTATAAGGTCACTCCACCAAATAACACCCTCTCTTATAAGGTCACTCCACCAAATAACACCCTCTCTTATAAAGTCACTCCACCAAATAACACCCTCTTTTAAGGTCACTCCACCAAATAACACCCTCTCTTATAAGGTTACTCCACCAAATAACACCCTCTCTTATAAAGTCACTCCACCAAAAAACACCCTCTTTTAAGGTCACTCCACCAAATAACACCCTCTCTTATAAAGTCACTCCACCAAATATCACCCTCTCTTATAAGGTCACTCCACCAAATAACACCCTCTCTTATAAGGTCACTCCACCAAATAACACCCTCTTTTAAGGTCACTCCACTAAATAACACCCTCTCTTATAAGGTCACTCCACCAAATAACACCCTCTCTTATAAAGTCACGCCACCAAATAACACCCTCTTTTAAGGTCACTCCACCAAATAACACTCTCTCTTATAAGGTCACTCCTCCAAATAACACCCTCTTTTAAGGTCACTCCATCAAATAACACCCTCTCTTATAAGGTAACTTCACCAAATAACATCCTCTCTTATAAAGTCACTCCACCAAATAACAACCCTCTCTTATAAGGTCACTCGACCAAATAACACCCTCTCTTATAAGGACCCTCCACCAAATAACACCCTCTCTTATAAGGTCACTCCACCAAATAACACCCTCTCTTATAAGGTCACTCCACCAAATAACACCCTCTTTTAAGGTTACTCCACCAAATAACACCCTCTCTTATAAGGCCACTCCACCAAATAACACCCTCTCTTATAAGGACACTCCACCAAATAACACCCTCTCTTGTAAGGTCACTCCACCAAATAACACCCTCTTTTAAGGTCACTCCACCAAATAACACCCTCTTTTAAGGTCAATCCACCAAATAACACCCTCTCTTATAAGGTCACTCCACCAAATAACACCCTCTCTTATAAGGTCACTCCACCAAATAACACCCTCTCTTATAAGATCACTCCACCAAATAACACCCTCTTTTAAGGTCACTCCACTAAATAACACCCTCTCTTATAAGGTCACTCCACCAAATAACACCCTCTCTTATAAAGTCACTCCACCAAATAACACCCTCTTTTAAGGTCACTCCACCAAATAACACCCTCTCTTATAAGGTCACTTCACCAAATAACACCCTCTCTTATAAAGTCACTCCACCAAAAAACACCCTCTTTTAAGGTCACTCCACCAAATAACACCCTCTCTTATAAAGTCACTCCACCAAATATCACCCTCTCTTATAAGGTCACTCCACCAAATAACACCCTCTCTTATAAGGTCACTCCACCAAATAACACCCTCTTTTAAGGTCACTCCACTAAATAACACCCTCTCTTATAAGGTCACTCCACCAAATAACACCCTCTCTTATAAAGTCACTCCACCAAATAACACTCTCTTTTAAGGTCACTCCACCAAATAACACCCTCTCTTATAAGGTCACTCCACCAAATAACACCCTCTTTTAAGGTCACTCCACCAAATAACACCCTCTCTTATAAGGTCACTCCACCAAATAACATCCTCTCTTATAAAGTCACTCCACCAAATAACACCCTCTCTTATAAGGTCACTCCACCAAATAACACCCTCTCTTATAAGGACACTCCACCAAATAACACCCTCTCTTATAAGGTCACTCCACCAAATAACACCCTCTCTTATAAGGTCACTCCACCAAATAACACCCTCTCTTATAAGGACACTCCACCAAATAACACCCTCTCTTGTAAGGTCACTCCACCAAATAACACCCTCTTTTAAGGTCACTCCACCAAAAAACACCCTCTTTTAAGGTCACTCCACCAAATAACACCCTCTCTTATAAGGTCACTCCACCAAATAACACCCTCTCTTATAAGGTCACTCCACCAAATAACACCCTCTCTTATAAGATCACTCCACCAAATAACACCCTCTTTTAAGGTCACTCCACCAAATAACACCCTCTCTTATAAGGTCACTCCACCAAATAACACCCTCTCTTTCAAGGTCACTCCACCAAATAACACCCTCTCTTATAAGGTCACTCCACCAAACAACACCCTCTTATAAAGTCACTCCACCAAATAACACCCTGTCTTATAAGGCCACTCCACCAAATAACACCCTCTCTTTTAAGGTCACTCCACCAAATAACACCCTCTCTTATAAGGTAACTCCACCAAATAACACCCTCTCTTATAAGGTCACTCCACCAAATAACACCCTCTCTTATAAGATCACTCCACCAAATAACACCCTCTTTTAAGGTCACTCCACCAAATAACACCCTCTCTTATAAGGTCACTCCACCAAATAACACCCTCTCTTTTAAGGTCACTCCACCAAATAACACCCTCTCTTATAAGGTCACTCCACCAAACAACACCCTCTTATAAAGTCACTCCACCAAATAACACCCTCTTTTAAGGTCACTCCACCAAATAACACCCTCTCTTATAAGGTCACTCCACCAAATAACACCCTCTTTTAAGATCACTCCACCAAATAACACCCTCTCTTATAAGGTCATTCCACCAAATAACATCCTCTCTTGTAAAGTCACTCCACCAAATAACACCCTCTTTTAAAGTCACTCCACCAAATAACACCCTCTCTTATAAGGTCACTCCACCAAATAACACCCTCTCTTATAAGGTCACTCCACCAAATAACACCCTCTCTTATAAGGACACTCCACCAAATAACACCCTCTCTTGTAAGGTCACTCCACCAAATAACACCCTCTTTTAAGGTCACTCCACCAAAAAACACCCTCTTTTAAGGTCACTCCACCAAATAACACCCTCTCTTATAAGGTCACTCCACCAAATAACACCCTCTCTTATAAGGTCACTCCACCAAATAACACCCTCTCTTATAAGATCACTCCACCAAATAACACCCTCTTTTAAGGTCACTCCACCAAATAACACCCTCTCTTATAAGGTCACTCCACCAAATAACACCCTCTCTTTCAAGGTCACTCCACCAAATAACACCCTCTCTTATAAGGTCACTCCACCAAACAACACCCTCTTATAAAGTCACTCCACCAAATAACACCCTGTCTTATAAGGCCACTCCACCAAATAACACCCTCTCTTTTAAGGTCACTCCACCAAATAACACCCTCTCTTATAAGGTAACTCCACCAAATAACACCCTCTCTTATAAGGTCACTCCACCAAATAACACCCTCTCTTATAAGATCACTCCACCAAATAACACCCTCTTTTAAGGTCACTCCACCAAATAACACCCTCTCTTATAAGGTCACTCCACCAAATAACACCCTCTCTTTTAAGGTCACTCCACCAAATAACACCCTCTCTTATAAGGTCACTCCACCAAACAACACCCTCTTATAAAGTCACTCCACCAAATAACACCCTCTTTTAAGGTCACTCCACCAAATAACACCCTCTCTTATAAGGTCACTCCACCAAATAACACCCTCTTTTAAGATCACTCCACCAAATAACACCCTCTCTTATAAGGTCATTCCACCAAATAACATCCTCTCTTGTAAAGTCACTCCACCAAATAACACCCTCTTTTAAAGTCACTCCACCAAATAACACCCTCTCTTATAAGGTCACTCCACCAAATAACATCCTCTCTTATAAAGTCACTCCACCAAATAACATCCTCTCGTATAAGGTCACGCCACCAAATAACACCTTCTCTTATAAGGTCACTCCACCAAATAATACCCTCTCTTATAAGGTCATTCCACCAAATAACACCCTCTCTTATAAGGTCACTCCACCAAATAACACCCTCTTTTAAGGTCACTCCACCAAATAACACCCTCTCTTATAAGGTCACTCCACCAAATAACACCCTCTCTTATAAGGTCACTCCACCAAATAACACCCTCTTTTAAGGTCACGCCCCCAAATAACACCCTCTCTTATAAGGTCACTCCATCAAATAACACCCTCTCTTATAAGGTCACTCCACCAAATAACACCCTCTTTTAAGGTCACTCCACCAAATAACACCCTCTTATAAAGTCACTCCACCAAATATCACCCTCTCTTATAAGGTCACTCCACCAAATAACACCCTCTCTTATAAGTTCACTCCACCAAATAACACCCTCTTTTAAGGTCACTCCACTAAATAACACCCTCTCTTATAAGGTCACTCCACCAAATAACACCCTCTCTTATAAAGTCACTCCACCAAATAACACCCTCTTTTAAGGTCACTCCACCAAATAACACCCTCTCTTATAAGGTCACTCCACCAAATAACATCCTCTCTTATAAAGTCACTCCACCAAATAACACCCTCTCTTATAAGGTCACTCCACCAAATAACATCCTCTCTTATAAGTTCACTCCACCAAATAACACCCTCTTTTAAGGTCACTCCACTAAATAACACCCTCTCTTATAAGGTCACTCCACCAAATAACACCCTCTCTTATAAAGTCACTCCACCAAATAACACCCTCTTTTAAGGTCACTCCACCAAAAAACACCCTCTTTTAAGGTCACTCCACCAAATAACACCCTCTCTTATAAGGTCACTCCACCAAATAACACCCTCTCTTATAAGGTCACTCCACCAAATAACACCCTCTCTTATAAGATCACTCCACCAAATAACACCCTCTTTTAAGGTCACTCCACCAAATAACACCCTCTCTTATAAGGTCACTCCACCAAATAACACCCTCTCTTTCAAGGTCACTCCACCAAATAACACCCTCTCTTATAAGGTCACTCCACCAAACAACACCCTCTTATAAAGTCACTCCACCAAATAACACCCTGTCTTATAAGGCCACTCCACCAAATAACACCCTCTCTTTTAAGGTCACTCCACCAAATAACACCCTCTCTAATAAGGTAACTCCACCAAATAACACCCTCTCTTATAAGGTCACTCCACCAAATAACACCCTCTCTTATAAGATCACTCCACCAAATAACACCCTCTTTTAAGGTCATTCCACCAAATAACACCCTCTCTTATAAGGTCACTCCACCAAATAACACCCTCTCTTTTAAGGTCACTCCACCAAATAACACCCTCTCTTATAAGGTCACTCCACCAAACAACACCCTCTTATAAAGTCACTCCACCAAATAACACCCTCTTTTAAGGTCACTCCACCAAATAACACCCTCTCTTATAAGGTCACTCCACCAAATGACACCCTCTTTTAAGATCACTCCACCAAATAACACCCTCTCTTATAAGGTCATTCCACCAAATAACATCCTCTCTTGTAAAGTCACTCCACCAAATAACACCCTCTTTTAAAGTCACTCCACCAAATAACACCCTCTCTTATAAGGTCACTCCACCAAATAACATCCTCTCTTATAAAGTCACTCCACCAAATAACATCCTCTCGTATAAGGTCACGCCACCAAATAACACCTTCTCTTATAAGGTCACTCCACCAAATAATACCCTCTCTTATAAGGTCATTCCACCAAATAACACCCTCTCTTATAAGGTCACTCCACCAAATAACACCCTCATTTAAGGTCACTCCACCAAATAACACCCTCTCTTATAAGGTCACTCCACCAAATAACACCCTCTCTTATAAGGTCACTCCACCAAATAACACCCTCTTTTAAGGTCACGCCCCCAAATAACACCCTCTCTTATAAGGTCACTCCATCAAATAACACCCTCTCTTATAAGGTCACTCCACCAAATAACACCCTCTTTTAAGGTCACTCCACCAAATAACACCCTCTTATAAAGTCACTCCACCAAATATCACCCTCTCTTATAAGGTCACTCCACCAAATAACACCCTCTCTTATAAGTTCACTCCACCAAATAACACCCTCTTTTAAGGTCACTCCACTAAATAACACCCTCTCTTATAAGGTCACTCCACCAAATAACACCCTCTCTTATAAAGTCACTCCACCAAATAACACCCTCTTTTAAGATCACTCCACCAAATAACACCCTCTCTTATAAGGTAACTCCACCAAATAACATCCTCTCTTATAAAGTCACTCCACCAAATAACACCCTCTCTTATAAGGTCACTCCACCAAATAACACCCTCTCTTATAAGGACACTCCACCAAATAACACCCTCTCTTATAAGGTCACTCCACCAAATAACACCCTCTTTTAAGGTTACTCCACCAAATAACACCCTCTCTTATAAGGTCACTCCACCAAATAACACCCTCTCTTGTAAGGTCACTCCACCAAATAACACCCTCTTTTAAGGTCACTCCACCAAATAACACCCTCTTTTAAGGTCACTCCACCAAATAACACCCTCTCTTATAAGGTCACTCCACCAAATAACACCCTCTCTTATAAGGTCACTCCACCAAATAACACCCTCTCTTATAAGATCACTCCACCAAATAACACCCTCTTTTAAGGTCACTCCACCAAATAACACCCTCTCTTATAAGGTAACTCCACCAAATAACACCCTCTCTTTTAAGGTCACTCCACCAAATAACACCCTCTCTTATAAGGTCACTCCACCAAACAACACCCTCTTATAAAGTCACTCCACCAAATAACACCCTCTTTTAAGGTCATTCCACCAAATAACACACTCTCTTATAAGGTCACTCCATCAAATAACACCCTCTTTTAAGGTCATTCCACCAAATAACACCCTGTCTTTTAAGGTCACTCCACCAAATAACACCCTCTCTTATAAGGTAACTCCACCAAATAACACCCTCTCTTATAAAGTAACTCCACCAAATAACACCCTCTTTTAAGGTCACTCCACCAAATAACACCTTCTCTTATAAGGTCACTCCACCAAATAACACCCTCTTTTAAGATCACTCCACCAAATAACACTATCTCTTATAAGGTCATTCCACCAAATAACATCCTCTCTTGTAAAGTCACTCCACCAAATAACACCCTCTTTTAAAGTCACTCCACCAAATAACACCCTCTCTTATAAGGTCACTCCACCAAATAACATCCTCTCTTATAAAGTCACTCCACCAAATAACATCCTCTCGTATAAGGTCACGCCACCAAATAACACCCTCTCTTATAAGGTCACTTCACCAAATAATACCCTCTCTTATAAGGTCATTCCACCAAATAACACCCTCTCTTATAAGGTCACTCCACCAAATAACACCCTCTTTTAAGGTCACTCCACCAAATAACACCCTCTCTTATAAGGTCACTCCACCAAATAACACCCTCTCTTATAAGGTCACTCCACCAAATAACACCCTCTTTTAAGGTCATGCCACCAAAAAACACCCTCTCTTATAAGGTCACTCCATCAAATAACACCCTCTCTTATAAGGTCACTCCACCAAATAACACCCTCTCTTATAAGGTCACTCCACCAAATAACACCCTCTCTTAAGGTCACTCCACCAAATAACACCTCTTATAAGGTCACTCCACCAAATAACACCCTCTCTTATAAAGTCACTCCACCAAATAACACCCTCTTTTAAGGTCACTCCACCAAATAACACCCTCTCTTATAAGGTCACTCCACCAAATAACACCCTCTCTTTTAAGGTCACTCCACCAAATAACACCCTCTCTTATAAGGTCACTCCACCAAATAACACCCTCTCTTATAAAGTCACTCCACCAAATAACACCCTCTTTTAAGGTCACTCCACCAAATAACACCCTCTTTTAAGGTCACTCCACCAAATAACACCCTCTCTTATAAGATCACTCCACCAAATAACACCCTCTCTTATAAGGTCACTCCACCAAATAACACCCTCTCTTTTAAGGTCACTCCACCAAATAACACCCTCTCTTATAAGGTCACTCCACCAAATAACACTCTCTCTTTTAAGGTCACTCCATCAAATAACACCCTCTCTTATAAGGTCACTCCACCAAATAACATCCTCTCTTATAAAGTCACTCCTCCAAATAACACCCTCTCTTATAAGGTCACTCCACCAAATAACACCCTCTCTTATAAGGACACTCCACCAAATAACACCATCTCTTATAAGGTCACTCCACCAAATAACACCCTCTTTTAAGGTTACTCCACCAAATAACACCCTCTCTTATAAGGTCACTCCACCAAATAACACCCTCTCTTGTAAGGTCACTCCACCAAATAACACCCTCTTTTAAGGTCACTCCACCAAATAACACCCTCTTTTAAGGTCACTCCATCAAATAACACCCTCTCTAATAAGGTCACTCCACCAAATAACACCCTCTCTTATAAGGTCACTCCACCAAATAACACCCTCTCTTATAAGATCACTCCACCAAATAACACCCTCTTTTAAGGTCACTCCACCAAATAACACCCTCTCTTATAAGGTCACTCCACCAAATAACACCCTCTCTTTTAAGGTCACTCCACCAAATAACACCCTCTCTTATAAGGTCACTCCACCAAATAACACCCTCTCTTATAAGGACACTCCACCAAATAACACCCTCTCTTATAAGGTCACTCCACCAAATAACACCCTCTTTTAAGGTTACTCCACCAAATAACACCCTCTCTTATAAGGTCACTCCACCAAATAACACCCTCTCTTGTAAGGTCACTCCACCAAATAACACCCTCTTTTAAGGTCACTCCACCAAATAACACCCTCTTTTAAGGTCACTCCACCAAATAACACCCTCTCTTATAAGGTCACTCCACCAAATAACACCCTCTCTTATAAGGTCACTCCACCAAATAACACCCTCTCTTATAAAGTCACTCCATCAAATCACACCCTCTTTTAAGGTCACTCCACCAAATAACACCCTCTCTTATAAGGTCACTCCACCAAATAACACCCTCTCTTTTAAGGTCACTCCACCAAATAACACCCTCTCTTATAAGGTCACTCCACCAAATAACACCCTCTCTTATAAAGTCACTCCACCAAATAACACCCTCTTTTAAGGTCACTCCACCAAATAACACCCTCTTTTAAGTTCACTCCACCAAATAACACCCTCTCTTATAAGATCACTCCACCAAATAACACCCTCTCTTATAAGGTCACTCCACCAAATAACACCCTCTCTTTTAAGGTCACTCCACCAAATAACACCCTCTCTTATAAGGTCACTCCACCAAATAACACCCTCTCTTTTAAGGTCACTCCACCAAATAACACCCTCTCTTATAAGGCCACTCCACCAAATAACACCCTCTCTTATAAAGTCACTCCACCAAATAACACCCTCTTTTAAGGTCACTCCACCAAATAACACCCTCTTTTAAGGTCACTCCACCAAATAACACCCTCTCTTATAAGATCACTCCACCAAATAACACCCTCTCTTATAAGGTCACTCCACCAAATAACATCCTCTCTTATAAAGTCACTCCACCAAATAACACCCTCTCTTATAAGGTCACTCCACCAAATAACATCCTCTCTTATAAGGTCACTCCACCAAATAACACCCTCTTTTAAGGTCACGCCACCAAATAACACCCTCTCTTATAAGATCACTCCACCAAATAACATCCTCTCTTATAAGGTCACTCCACCAAATAACATCCTCTCTTATAAGGTCACTCCACCAAATAACATCCTCTCTTATAAGGTCACTCCACTAAATAACACCCTCTGTTATAAGGTCACTCCACCAAATAATATCCTCTCTTATAAGGTCACTCCACCAAATAACACCCTCTTTTAAGGTCATGCCACCAAATAACACCCTCTCTTATAATATCACTCCACCAAATAACATCCTCTCTTATAAGGTCACTCCACCAAATAACACCCTCTTTTAAGGTCATGCCACCAAATAACACCCTCTCTTATAAGGTCACTCCACCAAATAACACCCTCTCTTATAAGGTCACTCCACCAAATAACACCCTCTCTTATAAGGTCACTCCACCAAATAACACCCTCTCTTATAAGGTCACTCCACCAAATAACACCCTCTCTTATAAGGCCACTCCACCAAATAACACCCTCTCTTATAAGATCACTCCACCAAATAACACCTCTCTTATAAGGTCACTCAACCAAATAACACCCTCTCTTATAAGGTCACTCCACCAAATAACACCCTCTCTTATAAGGTCACTCCACCAAATAACACCCTCTCTTATAAGGTCACTCCACCAAATAACACCCTCTCTTATAAGGTCACTCCACCAAATAACACCCTCTCTTATAAAGTCACTCCACCAAATAACACCCTCTTTTAAGGTCACTCCACCAAATAACACCCTCTCTTATAAAGTCACTCCACCAAATAACACCCTCTTTTAAGGTCACTCCATCAAATAACACCCTTTCTTATAAAGTCACTCCACCAAATAACATCCTCTCTTATAAGGTCACTCAACCAAATAACGCCCTCTCTTATAAGGCCACTCCACCAAATAACACTCTCTTATAAGGTCACTCCACCAAATAACACCCTCTCTTATAAGGTCACTCCACCAAATAACACCCTCTCTTATAAAGTCACTCCACCAAATAACACCCTCTTTTAAGGTCACTCCATCAAATAACACCCTTTCTTATAAAGTCCTTCACCAAATAACACCCTCTCTTATAAGGTCACTCCACCAAATAACATCCTCTCTTATAAGGTCACTCCACCAAATAACACCCTCTCTTTTAAGGTCACTCCACCAAATAACACCATCTCTTATAAGGTCACTCCACCAAACAACACCCTCTTATAAAGTCACTCCACCAAATAACACCCTCTTTTAAGGTCACTCCACCAAATAACACCCTCTCTTATAAGGTCACTCCACCAAATAACACCCTCTTTTAAGGTCACGCCCCCAAATAACACCCTCTCTTATAAGGTCACTCCATCAAATAACACCCTCTCTTATAAGGTCACTCCACCAAATAACACCCTCTTTTAAGGTCACTCCACCAAATAACACCCTCTCTTATAAAGTCACTCCACCAAATATCACCCTCTCTTATAAAGTCACTCCACCAAATAACACCCTCTTTTAAGGTCACTCCACCAAATAACACCCTCTCTTATAAGGTCACTCCACCAAATAACATCCTCTCTTATAAAGTCACTCCACCAAATAACACCCTCTCTTATAAGGTCACTCCACCAAATAACACCCTCTCTTATAAGGACACTCCACCAAATAACACCCTCTCTTATAAGGTCACTCCACCAAATAACACCCTCTTTTAAGGTCACTCCACCAAATAACACCCTCTCTTATAAGGTCACTCCACCAAATAACACCCTCTCTTATAAGGTCACTCCACCAAATAACACCCTCTCTTATAAGATCACTCCACCAAATAACACCCTCTTTTAAGGTCACTCCACCAAATAACACCCTCTCTTATAAGGTCACTCCACCAAATAACACCCTCTCTTTTAAGGTCACTCCACCTAACAACACCCTCTTATAAGTCACTCCACCAAATAACACCCTCTTTTAAGGTCATTCCACCAAATAACACACTCTCTTATAAGGTCACTCCACCAAATAACACCCTCTCTTTTAAGGTCACTCCACCAAATAACACCCTCTCTTATAAGGTCACTCCACCAAATAACACCCTCTCTTATAAGGACACTCCACCAAATAACACCCTCTCTTATAAGGTCACTCCACCAAATAACACCCTCTTTTAAGGTTACTCCACCAAATAACACCCTCTCTTATAAGGTCACTCCACCAAATAACACCCTCTCTTGTAAGGTCACTCCACCAAATAACACCCTCTTTTAAGGTCACTCCACCAAATAACACCCTCTTTTAAGGTCACTCCACCAAATAACACCCTCTCTTATAAGGTCACTCCACCAAATAACACCCTCTCTTATAAGGTCACTCCACCAAATAACACCCTCTCTTATAAAGTCACTCCATCAAATCACACCCTCTTTTAAGGTCACTCCACCAAATAACACCCTCTCTTATAAGGTCACTCCACCAAATAACACCCTCTCTTTTAAGGTCACTCCACCAAATAACACCCTCTCTTAAAAGGTCACTCCACCAAATAACACCCTCTCTTATAAAGTCACTCCACCAAATAACACCCTCTTTTAAGGTCACTCCACCAAATAACACCCTCTTTTAAGGTCACTCCACCAAATAACACCCTCTCTTATAAGATCACTCCACCAAATAACACCCTCTCTTATAAGGTCACTCCACCAAATAACACCCTCTCTTTTAAGGTCACTCCACCAAATAACACCCTCTCTTATAAGGTCACTCCACCAAATAACACCCTCTCTTTTAAGGTCACTCCACCAAATAACACCCTCTCTTATAAGGTCACTCCACCAAATAACACCCTCTCTTATAAAGTCACTCCACCAAATAACACCCTCTTTTAAGGTCACTCCACCAAATAACACCCTCTTTTAAGGTCACTCCACCAAATAACACCCTCTCTTATAAGATCACTCCACCAAATAACACCCTCTCTTATAAGGTCACTCCACCAAATAACATCCTCTCTTATAAAGTCACTCCACCAAATAACACCCTCTCTTATAAGGTCACTCCACCAAATAACATCCTCTCTTATAAGGTCACTCCACCAAATAACACCCTCTTTTAAGGTCACGCCACCAAATAACACCCTCTCTTATAAGATCACTCCACCAAATAACATCCTCTCTTATAAGGTCACTCCACCAAATAACATCCTCTCTTATAAGGTCACTCCACCAAATAACATCCTCTCTTATAAGGTCACTCCACCAAATAATACCCTCTCTTATAAGGTCATTCCACCAAATAACACCCTCTCTTATAAGGTCACTCCACCAAATAACACCCTCATTTAAGGTCACTCCACCAAATAACACCCTCTCTTATAAGGTCACTCCACCAAATAACACCCTCTCTTATAAGGTCACTCCACCAAATAACACCCTCTTTTAAGGTCACGCCCCCAAATAACACCCTCTCTTATAAGGTCACTCCATCAAATAACACCCTCTCTTATAAGGTCACTCCACCAAATAACACCCTCTTTTAAGGTCACTCCACCAAATAACACCCTCTCTTATAAAGTCACTCCACCAAATATCACCCTCTCTTATAAAGTCACTCCACCAAATAACACCCTCTTTTAAGGTCACTCCACCAAATAACACCCTCTCTTATAAGGTCACTCCACCAAATAACATCCTCTCTTATAAAGTCACTCCACCAAATAACACCCTCTCTTATAAGGTCACTCCACCAAATAACACCCTCTCTTATAAGGACACTCCACCAAATAACACCCTCTCTTATAAGGTCACTCCACCAAATAACACCCTCTCTTATAAGGTCACTCCACCAAATAACACCCTCTTTTAAGGTCACGCCACCAAATAACACCCTCTCTTATAAGGTCACTCCATCAAATAACACCCTCTCTTATAAGGTCACTCCACCAAATAACACCCTCTCTTATAAGGTCACTCCACCAAATAACACCCTCTCTTAAGGTCACTCCACCAAATAACACCTCTTATAAGGTCACTCCACCAAATAACACCCTCTCTTATAAAGTCACTCCACCAAATAACACCCTCTTTTAAGGTCACTCCACCAAATAACACCCTCTCTTATAAGGTCACTCCACCAAATAACACCCTCTCTTTTAATGTCACTCCACCAAATAACACCCTCTCTTATAAGGTCACTCCACCAAATAACACCCTCTCTTATAAAGTCACTCCACCAAATAACACCCTCTTTTAAGGTCACTCCACCAAATAACACCCTCTTTTAAGGTCACTCCACCAAATAACACCCTCTCTTATAAGATCACTCCACCAAATAACACCCTCTCTTATAAGGTCACTCCACCAAATAACACCCTCTCTTTTAAGGTCACTCCACCAAATAACACCCTCTCTTATAAGGTCACTCCACCAAATAACACCCTCTCTTTTAAGGTCACTCCACCAAATAACACCCACTCTTATAAGGTAACTCCACCAAATAACACCCTCTCTTATAAAGTCACTCCACCAAATAACACCCTCTTTTAAGGTCACTCCACCAAATAACACCCTCTTTTAAGGTCACTCCACCAAATAACACCCTCTCTTATAAGATCACTCCACCAAATAACACCCTCTCTTATAAGGTCACTCCACCAAATAACATCCTCTCTTATAAAGTCACTCCACCAAATAACACCCTCTCTTATAAGGTCACTCCACCAAATAACATCCTCTCTTATAAGGTCACTCCACCAAATAACACCCTCTTTTAAGGTCACGCCACCAAATAACACCCTCTCTTATAAGATCACTCCACCAAATAACATCCTCTCTTATAAGGTCACTCCACCAAATAACACCCTCTCTTATAAGATCACTCCACCAAATAACATCCTCTCTTATAAGGTCACTCCACCAAATAACACCCTCTGTTATAAGGTCACTCCACCAAATAATATCCTCTCTTATAAGGTCACTCCACCAAATAACACCCTCTTTTAAGGTCATGCCACCAAATAACACCCTCTCTTATAAGATCACTCCACCAAATAAAATCCTCTCTTATAAGGTCACTCCACCAAATAACACCCTCTTTTAAGGTCATGCCACCAAATAACACCCTCTCTTATAAGGTCACTCCACCAAATAACACCCTCTCTTATAAAGTCACTCCACCAAATAACACCCTCTTTTAAGGTCACTCCACCAAATAACACCCTCTCTTATAAGGTCACTCCACCAAATAACATCCTCTCTTATAAAGTCACTCCACCAAATAACACCCTCTCTTATAAGGTCACTCCACCAAATAACACCCTCTCTTATAAGGACACTCCACCAAATAACACCCTCTCTTATAAGGTCACTCCACCAAATAACACCCTCTTTTAAGGTTACTCCACCAAATAACACCCTCTCTTATAAGGTCACTCCACCAAATAACACCCTCTCTTGTAAGGTCACTCCACCAAATAACACCCTCTTTTAAGGTCACTCCACCAAATAACACCCTCTTTTAAGGTCACTCCACCAAATAACACACTCTCTTATAAGGTCACTCCACCAAATAACACCCTCTCTTATAAGGTCACTCCACCAAATAACACCCTCTCTTATAAGATCACTCCACCAAATAACACCCTCTTTTAAGGTCACTCCACCAAATAACACCCTCTCTTATAAGGTCACTCCACCAAATAACACCCTCTCTTTTAAGGTCACTCCACCAAATAACACCCTCTCTTATAAGGTCGCTCCACCAAACAACACCCTCTTTTAAGGTCATTCCACCAAATAACACACTCTCTTATAAGGTCACTCCACCAAATAACACCCTCTTTTAAGGTCATTCCACCAAATAACACCCTGTCTTTTAAGGTCACTCCACCAAATAACACCCTCTCCTATAAGGTAACTCCACCAAATAACACCCTCTCTTATAAAGTCGCTCCACCAAATAACACCCTCTTTTAAGGTCACTCCACCAAATAACACCTTCTCTTATAAGGTCACTCCACCAAATAACACCCTCTTTTAAGATCACTCCACCAAATAACACCCTCTCTTATAAGGTCATTCCACCAAATAACATCCTCTCTTGTAAAGTCACTCCACCAAATAACACCCTCTTTTAAAGTCACTCCACCAAATAACACCCTCTCTTATAAGGTCACTCCACCAAATAACATCCTCTCTTATAAAGTCACTCCACCAAATAACATCCTCTCGTATAAGGTCACGCCACCAAATAACACCCTCTCTTATAAGGTCACTTCACCAAATAATACCCTCTCTTATAAGGTCATTCCACCAAATAACACCCTCTCTTATAAGGTCACTCCACCAAATAACACCCTCTTTTAAGGTCACTCCACCAAATAACACCCTCTCTTATAAGGTCACTCCACCAAATAACACCCTCTCTTATAAGGTCACTCCACCAAATAACACCCTCTTTTAAGGTCACGCCACCAAATAACACCCTCTCTTATAAGGTCACTCCATCAAATAACACCCTCTCTTATAAGGTCACTCCACCAAATAACACCCTCTCTTATAAGGTCACTCCACCAAATAACACCCTCTCTTAAGGTCACTCCACCAAATAACACCTCTTTTAAGGTCACTCCACCAAATAACACCCTCTCTTATAAGGTCACTCCACCAAATAACACCCTCTCTTTTAATGTCACTCCACCAAATAACACCCTCTCTTATAAGGTCACTCCACCAAATAACACCCTCTCTTATAAAGTCACTCCACCAAATAACACCCTCTTTTAAGGTCACTCCACCAAATAACACCCTCTTTTAAGGTCACTCCACCAAATAACACCCTCTCTTATAAGATCACTCCACCAAATAACACCCTCTCTTATAAGGTCACTCCACCAAATAACACCCTCTCTTTTAAGGTCACTCCACCAAATAACACCCTCTCTTATAAGGTCACTCCACCAAATAACACCCTCTCTTTTAAGGTCACTCCACCAAATAACACCCTCTCTTATAAGGTCACTCCACCAAATAACACCCTCTCTTATAAAGTCACTCCACCAAATAACACCCTCTTT
The DNA here is from genome assembly GCA_963680875.1 of Bathymodiolus brooksi. NCBI lineage: Eukaryota > Metazoa > Mollusca > Bivalvia > Mytilida > Modiolidae > Bathymodiolus > Bathymodiolus brooksi. The sequence continues at coordinate 89,525,906 of OY804580.1, forward strand.
TAAGGTCACTCCACCAAATAACACCCTCTTTTAAGGTCACTCCACCAAATAACACCCTCTCTTATAAGATCACTCCACCAAATAACACCCTCTCTTATAAGGTCACTCCACCAAATAACATCCTCTCTTATAAAGTCACTCCACCAAATAACACCCTCTCTTATAAGGTCACTCCACCAAATAGCATCCTCTCTTATAAGGTCACTCCACCAAATAACACCCTCTTTTAAGGTCACGCCACCAAATAACACCCTCTCTTATAAGATCACTCCACCAAATAACATCCTCTCTTATAAGGTCACTCCACCAAATAACATCCTCTCTTATAAGATCACTCCACCAAATAACATCCTCTCTTATAAGGTCACTCCACCAAATAACACCCTCTGTTATAAGGTCACTCCACCAAATAATATCCTCTCTTATAAGGTCACTCCACCAAATAACACCCTCTTTTAAGGTCATGCCACCAAATAACACCCTCTCTTATAAGATCACTCCACCAAATAACATCCTCTCTTATAAGGTCACTCCACCAAATAACACCCTCTTTTAAGGTCATGCCACCAAATAACACCCTCTCTTATAAGGTCACTCCACCAAATAACACCCTCTCTTATAAGGTCACTCCACCAAATAACACCCTCTCTTATAAGGTCACTCCACCAAATAACACCCTCTCTTATAAGGTCACTCCACCAAATAACACCCTCTCTTATAAGGCCACTCCACCAAATAACACCCTCTCTTATAAGATCACTCCACCAAATAACACCTCTCTTATAAGGTCACTCCACCAAATAACACCCTCTCTTATAAGGTCACTCCACCAAATAACACCCTCTTTTATAAGGTCACTCCACCAAATAACACCCTCTCTTATAAGGTCACTCCACCAAATAACACCCTCTCTTATAAGGTCACTCCACCAAATAACACCCTCTCTTATAAAGTCACTCCACCAAATAACACCCTCTTTTAAGGTCACTCCACCAAATAACACCCTCTTTTAAGGTCACTCCACCAAATAACACCCTCTCTTATAAAGTCACTCCACCAAATAACACCCTCTTTTAAGGTCACTCCATCAAATAACACTTTCTTATAAAGTCACTCCACCAAATAACATCCTCTCTTATAAGGTCACTCAACCAAATAACACCCTCTCTTATAAGGCCACTCCACCAAATAACAATCTCTTATAAGGTCACTCCACCAAATAACACCCTCTCTTATAAGGTCACTCCACCAAATAACACCCTCTCTTATAAAGTCACTCCACCAAATAACACCCTCTCTTATAAGGTCACTCCATCAAATAACACCCTTTCTTATAAAGTCATTCACCAAATAACACCCTCTCTTATAAGGTCACTCCACCAAATAACATCCTCTCTTATAAGGTCACTCAACCAAATAACACCCTCTCTTATAAGGTCACTCCACCAAATAACACCCTCTCTTTTAAGGTCACTCCACCAAATAACACCCTCTCTTATAAGGTCACTCCACCCTCTTATAAAGTCACTCCACCAAATAACACCCTCTTTTAAGGTCACTCCACCAAATAACACCCTCTCTTATAAGGTCACTCCACCAAATAACACCCTCTTTTAAGGTCATTCCACCAAATAACACCCTGTCTTATAAGGCCACTCCACCAAATAACACCCTCTCTTTTAAGGTCACTCCACCAAATAACACCCTCTCTTATAAGGTAACTCCACCAAATAACACCCTCTCTTATAAAGTCACTCCACCAAATAACACCCTCTTTTAAGGTCACTCCACCAAATAACACCCTCTCTTATAAGGTCACTCCACCAAATAACACCCTCTTTTAAGATCACTCCACCAAATAACACCCTCTCTTATAAGGTCATTCCACCAAATAACATCCTCTCTTGTAATGTCACTCCACCAAATAACACCCTCTTTTAAAGTCACTCCACCAAATAACACCCTCTCTTATAAGGTCACTCCACCAAATAACATACTCTCTTATAAAGTCACTCCACCAAATAACATCCTCTCGTATAAGGTCACGCCACCAAATAACACCCTCTCTTATAAGGTCACTCCACCAAATAACATCCTCTCTTATAAGGTCACTCAACCAAATAACACCCTCTCTTATAAGGTCACTCCACCAAATAACACCCTCTCTTATAAAGTCCTTCACCAAATAACACCCGCTCTTATAAGGTCACTCCACCAAATAACACCCTCTCTTATAAAGTCACTTCACCAAATAACACCCTCTCTTTTAAGGTCACTCCACCAAATAACACCCTCTCTTATAAGGTCACTCCACCAAATAACACCCTCTCTTATAAAGTCACTTCACCAAATAACACCCTCTCTTATAAGGCCACTCTGCCAAATAACATCCTCTCTTTTAAGGTCACTCCACCAAATAACACCCTCTCTTATAAAGCCACTCTGCCAAATAACACCCTCTCTTATAAGGTCACTCCACCAAATAACACCCTCTCTTATAAGGTCACTCCACCAAATAACACCCTCTCTTATAAGGTCACTCCACCAAATAACACCCTCTCTTATAAGGCCACTCCACCAAATAACACCCTCTCTTATAAAGCCACTCTGCCAAAGGCAATCTCTCTTATCAGGCGAGATTTCAGATGCACTGAGATTTACCACTAAATTGTCCCCCTCAAGAGAGGCCACCTCTCTTAAAAGGTGACTTTTTCTTTGCAGAAGGGGTGGCCTTATAAGGGGGGTGGGGATACTGTATTATGCTCTAACATAAATACTATATGTAAGTAGTGTAGGGCTTTCTTGTTCATGAGCACATTATGTTTACATCAATCTTTCCAACATAGCACCACTAATTTTGTGAGTTCGAATCCCACTCATGGAGAGGTGCATAACATTATGTGATAAAGTTTGTCAGTGAACTGTGGCAGGTCAGTGGTTTCTACACCAATAGAGCTGACTGCCATGATATAACTGAAAAATTGTTGAAAATAGCATTAAGCACCATAAAACCAACCAAACCAAACATCTATAAAACCAGTGCCTATCGCCAATTAAGTTGTTAGTTAAATTCCATCCATAGCATGGTTATTGTCCATAACCCTCGGATAATTGTGATCCATTCCTTTTCTTATCACATGTGGGTCAACTGACAGAGAAATCCTTGTAGTAATGAATTATTCATGAATCATTCTAAAACATTTTGATTAGTTTCAACACATTTTTTTACAGCCAATCAAATAACAGCTTTTAGAAAAACTAGGATTACTTCTCAAATTACAATAATAAGAAGAGGAATGCCTACTCACAAATACCCGTGGGTTAATGACAATGACTATATCACCTCGTCAGATTGTATCTTTCATAATCTGTTAAATCCGTTGAATACAATTTTTTTTTAGTGTTGCTATGTCAACACGGAAACTACTAAATACCGATATGTTACTGAACAACCTCAAAACGATGGCTTTCATATGAATTATTCAACAGATGAAGGAGGAGGAATGAACATAATCAAGCGTGGCTACAGTTCTCGAAATGAAAATTTAAATTCTTGAATTTATTTTCAAATAGTTCTAAATAAAAACTGAAAATTTACTGGTACAAAGTTTTACTGGTTTTGGGACGGAGAACCGGTCATTATTGTGAGGACTGTATATCTACAGACGATATAGCATAGATGACTCATTATGATAATTTTGTAATAAAATTTCGCTAATTTTATTAATGATAGTTTTCTCTAGTTTTCTGTCCCAATATAAATGCATCTCATATTTCTTTATCCCAACAGTTGACATTAAGAAGACTTCCAAGAACATCTGACCAAATGCACCCAAGTATCACTTCTGGTATAAAGAATGACCAAAAACACCACAATAAATATTCCATGAATGGCATGATACTAAAAAAAACCCCAAAAACCTGTACATTCAGAATGATTCAAATGAACGATATTCACTGAAGAATTTAAGTTTCACAAAGAATGTTCTCTCAGATAAACATTAATTTGACTCAACACGATAAGTAGTTTTCATTTCCCACTGTTTTATTTATCTACTGCCCGGAATAGTCCATTTTATATCAGATGCTACACATATGGAAACCAATGTTTTGTTTTGTTCTAAGTTAATGTTTACAAATGGAAAAATTGTAGTTTGTAAATATACCATACGATTTTATTCAAACCTTTACATTTGTCAAACACATATTTGGAATGGTCTATTATTTATCTACTGTCCGGAATAGTTCATTTGATGTCGGGTGTTACACATATAGAAAACGATCTTTTGTTTTGTTAATGTTTACAAATAGAAAAATTATAGTTTGTAAAAATATGATACGATTTTATTCAAATCTTTACTTTTGTCCAGCATACTCTTGAAATAAAGACTATCTGAGTAATTATAGTCAGTAAATACATTTAGTAGGTAATTGTCACTGATGATCGATCATCGGTCGATGTTGGTATAACGATCATTGATCTTGAAAATGTGACCGATTCCCATCACTAATTAGTGTGCTCTGTAGCATATTTCATAGCGTAAGTATAATTTACCTTTCCTTCTGCAGCAGAAAAATACCACAATAACGATTACTACAAATACCATACACCCAACAACTATACCAATGATCAATGCTATATTATCTTCATCACCTTTCTGATCAGCTGAAAAATAAACGAACAAAATATAGTCAAACCTGTATATAAAGGCCACTCAAGGGAACCTGGAAATATGACCTTTATGAGCAGTTGCCCTTTAAGGCTTTCTATACAGTTTAAACTTATATGCACTATTCATTAATGGGGAAAATAAGACTACCCTTCATAGACAGTGATCTGTTATATAGAGTTGACCTTTAAGGCAGTTTGACTGTATTAACATATTAATTAACCATGAAAAATCCAACTGATCTGATACATTTTTAAGTCAGTCAACATATCTTAATTTATTCTACAATCATTGCATTTGTTGTAGAATAAAGGTTTACAAATACAATTTTCTTTATTCGTCTAGTATACAAATAACAATCTCCTGGTACCTGATTCATGTAGAGCATTTGGTAAGAAACGGTAACAGTACATCGTGGACATGTCAGAAGACACCCTAAAAACGATTGGAATGAAGCTTACGTCTGCTCTTTTCATTAAAATTTGGCAGTTGTTTTGTATTTTTTTTTACATTGCAGGACAAATATAATAATAAGGTATATACTTTAGTCAGTAAAAATATTGGCCGCTACTGAAATATTGTTGAAAGTGGCGCTAAACACCATCAATTAATAATTATGGATGCAGAGATGTTCAAAGCCGACGGACCTGTCGGGCCGAGGGGGCTGATTTTAACAAGGTCCGGCTATTTGTTAATCACCGGTGGACCAGATGTCCGACAGAAATTTTTCAATAAAAAGGTCCGATTTCGTTTGATTTGCACCGGACGTGACAACGCGAACATAATATCGGGATCGGTTACGGTTCGGAACTGATCTGGCAATGGAAAATTGATTTATCGTGTCCGTTCACTATTCATAAACATGAAATAAATTTCTCATTTAGATTGATAGCCATTTAATTTTCAAATTAAAAGCGTATATCAACATGAAAAAGTATTTTTTGCCAAATTGCTAACTGTTTACCGGAATTTGGCCTGTTTTTTGGACACTATACATACTGAAAAAACAACACTTTTTTCCCTGTATATATTTCGTTTGTTGGTTTTCAAGACAAAAACTTTAGGTCTGGCAAAAAGTAGTCAGGTCCACCAGAACTGAACATTGTGCTGGACCTGTTGTCCACCAAAAGTCTCATGAATTTGAACATCTCTGTGGACATGGAAACAAAATCATCAATGCAAAAATTGACATTTCTTCTAAATGAGTTATCTCCTTTGACAGTTTCCCATACAATGTATATTAAGTTGCCATGACCAAAGTAATACAACAAACCATCCTGAAGACAAGTACCAGTGACCTCATTGTGAGAATTAGAAAGTATGTTATTCAGAATTTTTGTATTCTGATTAGACAAATAAGCGTGAAACGTAAAAGATTAAAACATAAAGCGTGAACGTGATTGCACCAATTTTCAAGCATGATTATATGAAAGGGAAACATCCTCTCTCGTTACTACTACTTCCATTGCCACAACAGGAAGTTAGGGTTATGATGTTTAATGCCACTTGCAACAATATTTCAGTTTTATTGTTTGAGTAAACCAGAGCACCTGGAGAAAACCACAAACTTTATCACATAATGTTGTATGAGTATACCACACCTGAGTGGGATTCGAACTCACAATGTTAGTGGTGATAGGCACTGATTGCATAGGTAGATATAAATCCAACTACCATAATATGATCATGACCATGATGGCTCCTTGTAATTTTTAGCTTTGACTAACAGTACATATACAATATCAACATACAGATGCCCATGAAATACTTAGATTTCCAAGTGAAACAAAAACTATTATTTCATTTAGTGAAATAGAAATGTTTATTTCACAGTACAAAATAGTCGCATTCAAAAATTTCATTGAGCGTCCGACAATGAAAAACAAGTTCCTTTCTTAAATGTATAACTATTGCCAACAAAAGTGTAAAATCAATGTAATAAATAGTATAACTCTACTCTTGCATTTTGAATATAAAAAATAAATTGTTCGTAACCGTACAATGATCCCAATTCACTCATGCACTTACACACATTCATGAATTACTGTATTGTTCATTTACTATCTATATTCTGAATACAATAGTAGTTATGCTATAATTATATGTATATATATATATATTGTCGAGTGATATCAGATTTATTGTGGGGGCCATGATCGTATGGTAGTTGGATATACAACTACCTATGCAATCAATGTCTATCACCACTGATGTTGTGAGTTTGAATATCAATTAGGGAGAGGTGTACAACATTATGTGATAAAGTTTGTCAGTGACTTGCGACAGTTCGGTGGTTTTCTCCGGGTCCTCCAGTTTCTTCCACCAATAAATCTGACAGCCAAGATATAACTGAAATATTGTTGAAAGTGGCGTTAAATACCATCAACAAATAAACAGATTTATTGTGTATGAGCGTGAGTAATGGATAGAAATGCATGATTATCTAATTTTCTTCAACATCAGCCATTTTTATATGTAATATATCATGCACAGATTGTAAAAAAAATACAAGTTCTTTATTAACATTTGGACATAGACGGTCGAGTAAAAGTTCAACATTTGTACTTGAATGAATGATCCAATCAGAACATTGCATTCAGTCTATACAGTGTTCTGATTGGATTAGCGGAAACGACCCTGTTGTCAAAAATTATATTTATAGTAACAGTGACCTTGACCTTTGACCTAATGGCCACAAAATAAATAGGGTTCTTCCCCTTCCACAGGGGAATCATGTGGTCATGTTTGGTAAAGATCCAATATACAGAACTAAAGTTATGCGGAAACGACCCTGTTGTCAAAAATTCTATTTATAGTAACAGTGACCTTGACCTTTGACCTAATGACTCCAAAATAAATAGGATTCTTCCCCTTCCACAGGGCAATCATGTGGTCAAGTTTGGTAAAGATCCAATATACATAACTAAAGTTATCATGTGGAAACGACCTTGTTGTCAAAAAATCTATTTATAGTTACAGTGACCTTGACCTTTGACTTAATGACCTCAACATAAATAGGTTTCTTCCCCTTTCACAGGGGAATCATGTGGCCAAGTTTGTTAAAGATCCAATATACATAACTAAAGTTATCGTGCAGAAACGACGCTATTGTCAACAATTCTATTTATAGTAATGGTGACCTTGACCTTTGACTTAATGACCCCAAAATAAATAGGATTCTTCCCCTTCCACAGGGGAATCATGTGGCCAAGTTTGGTAAAGACCCGATATACAGAACTAAAGTTATTGTGCGGAAACCTGTGTGAACGCCCGCCATACCCAATCACATAATACGACCCGTCTCGAGACGGGCGTATAAAAATCAACCAATAAGAGAGCTTTATGTTTGTGATGCAATAATAAAAGAAGCAAGGAAGTTGAGGTTAAGATTTTACCAGCGTTTTCATTGGCTGACCATAAGTTCATCTGAACATGACCTCTAATCGGGTTCTGTCATTCGTAAGTGGGAGCATAGCATTAGTGTATAATAACAGCTGAATTTAATCTGATTATTAAAATGGAAACCAATAATATAGAAGCGTAAAGAATATAAGGATATATTTTGCTTTGTACGTACAATCACTGTCCATGTTTTTAAAATCACCTGTAAATTAATAACAATTGAGACCATTTAATTAGTTTTAAATGATATGAGAAATTGTTGCTTGAGGGACACATGAGCAAATTTTCAGCTGTATCATGGCGAGAACAAGTTACATTTGATGAGATGTCAATGATGCTCCATTTGTACTAGATCAACACCCTTAGTTAGATTTTTTAAGTGCTACCTCAGTGAAACAAGTTGGCTGGTAGATATGACGCTCCACTCAGATGGTTCCAATTGGCCCAGTGGTTTCAGAGAAGAAGATTAAAATGTAAATTTCACGGAGGACATTGACGCCAAAAAAGGACGAGGATGGATGCCAAGTGATGGCTAGTATACCTCACATTTGAGGTGAGCCAAAAATGTATTCTCCATTTCTTGACGATATTGATGGCAGAAAAAGTGTGAGTGCTCAGCTCACATATCCCACACATTCAGTTGCATTGTGGAGCAAGAACAATATTCTGATCTACTCCCTAGAAGAAGAGGAAGCACTGTACGACAGATATTGTTAAATGCATTAGATTGTTAAAAGAGTTTTGACCATCAAACCATCTTCTAGACACTGCTAGGACCCTCAATAAAAATAATTTGGGCAAGGGTTCCCTTTATATTCATGCTATTATTTGATATTACTGAAAACAAATGCAATTGTTTAAGAGAGTACAAAATTTCAATTTTTTTTTAGTATTAAATCATTGTTAAACGTATTTGATCTACTGTTATGCTTGGGTTATAATAAGCAACCAAAATCATTTTAATTCTAATATGTAATTAATTCTCTAGTTAAACGACAAGATGCATTTCTCAAAATCCTTGGTTTTACTTTTAAAATATCAAGAATTTCACCAAAAATTTAATTTTGAAAATGGCTGTTATTCTATCTTGACCTAAGTTTTAGTAATATGGCTACCATATATTTTTTTTTAATTCTGATTACAAATGAATACTAGTACTCTAGTTAGGTGAAAAGATCTATTTTTCAAAATCCTTGATTCTTAAACAAATAACCAGGTTACATAAATCCATCTCTAAGTAACTTTTGAATCAAACCTGTTTGTTTGTTTTTGTTTTCCTTGACAACAGCCTTGAACTTTCATTTGGTAACTTGTGATTGGATAATTCTCTCTTAAATTGGATGCAGTAAAATTGAATAAATATTTACGGGTTAAGTTTTCAATCGAACGTTTGCTGTTGTAAAATAAAGAATTTTCAGCTAACGGGTATAATCAGATATTAATTCAAACTGAAACTGTTCACTTTTATTCAAATTCTCAATTAGGTTTAGGTTTATGGTGCTTAAAGCAACATTCAACAATATTGCAGTTGTATCGTGGCGGTCAGTTTTATTGGTGGAGGAATACAGTTCCCGCAGAAAACCATTGACCTGTTTTAGGTCACTGACAAACTTTATCACATAATGTTGTATAGAGTACACCTCGCCATGAACGGAGTTCGAACTCACTACTTTAGTGGTGATAGGCACTGATTGCACAGATAGTTGTAAATCCAATTACTATACTATCAAGACCACAAGATATTTAGAATTTTTCGTCACTAATGTGCACTTTCGTTTTCCTGTCATTTCCTCCATCGGCTTTTGTTTTCTTTTTTTATTCAAGTTTCTTTATGTCAACATTAGATTTTCTGTTGATGGGCCTTTCAGGTCCTTTTGCTGATAAATCAACAGAGAATCCCAAGGTTATCTCTGTAATGATGATTTAATTAATGTATTCTACATACCTGGTGGTACTAGAAAGCTTGCACAACTGGTATTTTGTTGATCTACTACACAGCAGGTGTAATTCATCTCATTCTTTGGACAAACTTTTATTGTAGGAGTGGTGGTGTTGCCTGCAGGATTTCCCTGTTCCAAATATGAAAAAATTAGAATTTGATTTGATTTATTGTGTTTAACGCCACTTTCAGCAATATTTCAGCTATATCATGGCGACCAGTTTTAGTGGAGGAGGAAGCCGCAGTACCCAGAGAGAACCACCAACCATGGGCAAGCAACTGGTAAACTTTATCACTTGCGACTGTGAGTCGAGTGCACCCTTTTTGTAATTTACAAAGCCGGGAACGAACCCACACCGTATTGGTGATAGGCTTGTATGAGTTGTTGGGTAATCCAACTACGTAACTCATTGAACCACCCGGGCCCCTGATAAAATTATAACTAACAAACAAGATAAATACATTTATTATGCAATTGTGTGATTTTGGGTACTAATAAAGGAGGTCAAATAACGTTAACAGTATAAGCGCTGATGTCACAGATGACAGACCATTGAAAACGTTTTAGAGCGACGCTTGTTTCAGCTCTTTTCAGACAATTTGGCAGGTTTTTTTTCGGACTTTTTGATATTGCAGGATAAACACAATATATGTATATTGTCGTTAAATATAAAATTAATTTTCACTTGCTGTGAAACAGGTTAGAAAAGCTCGCTTTTCTACCAGCTTCTAAAGCTTGTACAAATTAATTTTATATTTTCCGACAATGTACGTATATTGTACATGGTATTGTCAACTGATACAAGATCTGTGTAGTTTTGCCATTTTTGTAAAGGCAGCCAGGCAAGTGAGGAAAATAACATCCACATCATTCACTGATTAAGATAAATCCGACTTTTGATTCTAAAATTAAATGTTTTACAGGAGTTATTTCCCTTTAAGAGTTATTTCCCTTTAAGGTGGGCATGTTGGGTACACTTTCATGCAAAGTTTAATGAAAATAATACACTTATTCTTTTTCCATAATCTGTTCAAAAATTGTAATGTAACTGTGAAAAGTGAATAAAAATATCCCCATATTTTTTTAAGGTTTAATTATCTGTAAATTATGAGATATTTATACTCAAATCCGGTGTTCTTTCCATTTCTCTTGTTAAGACAAAGTTACCATATTTGGCCCATCACCAGGGAAATAACTAATATAAAAAAAGCTTTAAAAATGCATAATTTTAGAATCAAATCGGTAATGTACAAAAGGTCTATTTGCTATTTGTCTATTATCCTTTCATCGTGCCATTCCTTATTACAAAATTATAAAGTGCCGCCACTTCTCAACCAATCTGTTCTAAAAGTCAGGGCACATTGATGCTAACTATATCATCATAACAAACTACTTTGTTGTTATTTCCATGGCAACTACAATCACTTACATGGTTAACATTTATCTTAAATTACTCAATTGGAGAGTTCTGGAGATGAGCAATTTTTCAGCCATATCATGGCGAGAACAAGCTACATTTGATGAGATGATGGATGATAATGTCTGTTTTATATTAGGCCAATATGCTTAGTTGAATTTTTATAGTGCTAGCTCACTGAAAAAACAGTCACTCTTCTAGAACACAGGGGGCCGTCGTGGTCGTGATCATATGGTAGTTGGATTTACAATTACCTATGCAATCAGTGCCTCTCACCACTACAGTTGTGAGTTTGAATCCTGTTCATGGTGAGTGTACTCGATACAACATTATGTGATAAAGTTTGTCAGTGACTTGCAACAGGTTGGTAGGTTTCTCCAGGTACTCCTGTTTCCTCCACCAATAAAACTGCCCGCCACGATATAACTGAAATATTATTGAAAATGGGGTTAAACACCATACCCCTAACCCTCTAGAACACATATTAATTAACATTTACTGTCCATGGAATATTACACGACCTTTTCCCCAAATCCAGATATTTAGGATTTCTCATTAAATTAATCCAGGTTAAAATAATCGATCTGGATGCAGAAATTAACTATTATACCTTAATCTATATCTATACTTACAAACCATGAGTATTTTGGACTACTTGTTTGTGTAGAACATGTTAGCTGAGTGCAGCCTTCTGACAGAGCAGCAGATTTAACACATGGATCTGAAAAGTAATTGATTAATCTTATATCAAGAAAATGGGCAAGGGAAAAATATGAAAATCCAATGACGTCCTATATAAAAAAAAACAATTGGCAATAAACACACAATAAAGTGAGTGGTGGACAAAGTATTTTCTTTTACTACTAAATGATGGTTGCCATAAATCACTGTATAATGGAAATTTAAATAAGCTACCCCTTAAGGGGATACAATATAGTTTCAAGGGAGATAACTTCCATCAACTGAATACTAGTACTAGTTTTTAAGCTACAACATATGACATCACAATAACTGTATAGATAACAAGAATTTGATGTTGTGCTGGAGATAAGAATCGCAAAAAGTCTTTAAAAATCATAAAAGAAGAAAAGCAATTAATTCTATTTTTAAGATAGATTTAGCATGAATATTTAAGATTTCTTCTTCTTCTTCCCGTCAGGAGTGTACTCATACTTGAGTGTTGATTTATTTGAACAAGTCAAATTTTTCACAATACTCTTTATAAAAAGAATACTGCAAAGAAATTGACTAAATAATTCATCACAAATAGTTAAACTGTGGTACAAACTTTGTTATTTTTTGCACATGATCAAAATGGCAGATAAACTTCTGTTTAGTTACGACGCAGACTTTTTTCCCATAGTATTGAACTCGTATTTTTTTCAATTTTTTTTTACCACATTTCTACCGCTAAGCGCTTATGAAATAAAATGAAGATAAAAAAATGTGTTTTGTGCCTTTAAAAAATGCAAAATTTTTCGGCCCAGTAAGATCTGTATGTTTGTAACGAACTTGCTTTATGTATTAATATATTATATATTGGATAATTTAATATGGTTATATTTTCCACTAACGCCGATAGAAAAGTCAAACAGACCGATAGTTTATCACGTAGTACGGTTACCCATGAGATTTAAACAAGGTGAGTTGAAAGTGAGTCGGCACATGTATTTTGAGTGAAGCACACGCTTTGTGTTTAAGTAAAGTGAGGAACAGGCAGTTTTACAATTGTCAAATTCAGGACATGGATATTCATAGGCGAAGGTTCATTACACTCAGAGGTTTTTATGCCTGGTTTTTGGTATGTGTGTAGTAAAGTTTGCTGTCGGTGTAAATGGTGTCTGTGTTGAAATGGTACCGGTTTTGGTGTACATAAATTGATGTCAAAACGCCCAGCATCGGTGATATTATTATCGTTAAATTTGGAGTTTTAGAGTCCGTAATTACAACCCGAGAAGTCTGTGCTGAACACATTATATTTATGCAGTCATATTAGTTGCGGTTCGCTGGATACAATAGTGAAGCAATATATTAATCATCTAGTGTTCTCGTCATCAATTTAGAATCTACATTTATGTGAAATTAATCCGTCCGTATTTATAAATTATCCAAGGGGAACAACCCAGTCCAATTAGTGAATTTCTACAGTACCAGGAATGCGTGCGTGCAGGATGGTATGTTTCCGGCTGTAAAATGCATATAATTTATATATGCATTATATTTGTTCAGTGTTTTGAATGAATATCGTTTATGTTCAGTGTTGTGAATCTTGAAATATTGTGTAAATTTCATTCCATATATCATTTGTTTTGTGTTTATTTTTCTTATGTTTTGTTCATTAAATTTATATGTTTAATATAGTTTTATATGACATTGGTCACCTGACAATCCAAAGGACTTACTTCTTTACAATGGTGGCAGCGGTGGGATTGTCACTGTGCCAATAGTTATATTAGACAGTTGTCAAGGTTGACAAGAACATTTATTTTGACATATATTATTGATGATTATTTGTCATTCATATTTATTTATTTATTTTTGTGTATTTGTATTTTGCATTGTATAACATGGCTAGTGGATTGCCAAAGTGGGTATCAGAGTTGTTAGACAAGGGTGAAAAGTTAGAGGTATGCCTAGAATGGTTAAAGAATATGCAGGCTACAGAGAGGGAAGACAGAGCAGCTGAGAGAGAGATGAGAAAAATAGAGATGGAAAGAGAGGTAAAATTAAGAGAGTTAGAACTTAGAGAGAAAGAATTAGCTCATGGTAATGTTCAACCTCATTCTACTCCCAATTTGAAGTCAAAACTTCCCAAATTTCATGAAGGTCAAGACCCAGATGTGTTCTTGAAGTCTTTTGAAAAGTTAGCAGCACTTCATAAAATACCCAAGCTTGAGTGGGCCCTGAGATTAGTCCCTTTACTTTGTGGGAAAGCTTTAGAAGCATTTTCTAGATTGCCAGACGAGGACAGTAGAAATTATGACGAAATTAAAACTGCTATTTTGTCTAGATATGAGCTTACTGCTGAGGCATAGAGGGAAAAGTTCAGAAACTCAAGTCAGCTTTCAGATGAATCATTTAAGGAATTTGCTGTTCGATTAGTTGGTTTTCTAAGGCATTGGTTAGAATGCGAAGTGATAGATAATGATTTTGCAAAGTTTGCTGATTTAGTTGCAAGAGAACAGTTAATGGTAAGTTGTAGTAAAGAGTTAAAACTTTGGATAAAAGAACAGAAGCCAAAAACTGTTGATGAGCTGACTGAGAAAGCAGAAGCGTTTCAGCAAGCTCACAAGAATGAACATGTAAGTAAACCAGACCAACTAAAACATCCAGGTAAGAGTTTTCAGTACAAAGAAAAACAAGCAGAGACTAGAACTTGTTTTATTTGTCAGAAAGCAGGACATATTGCAACGAATTGTCCTTCAAAGCCAAGGAAGCCAGCAGAGAGTGGACATAAACAAGGTAAGTTTGGCTTATGTATACAAACTCAGCATGAACATACTGTTGATGGCTATAATAGTGGTGTAACTGTAAAACTACTAGGTATCTCGTGTAATGGCAATAAAGTACAAGTGCATGGACTTGATATTGTTGAAGGTAAGATTAATAACGATGATGTATCTGTTTTAAGAGATATGGGATGTTCTACTGTATTTGTTCACAGTAAGTTTACTAACACTGATCATTTGACAGGTCATACTAGAGATATATGTTTAGCGGATGGTACAGTAAAGCAGTGTCCTTAGGTGTACATTAATGTATCTACTCCTTTTATTTCAGGTGACATTGTAGCACTAATTTTAGATACACCGTTTGCAGATCTTGTAGTAGGTAACTATGTGAATACATCTGTGCCACATAGTATTGAAGAGGTTCCTGTGACTGGAGGCAGAGATATTTTTGTTTCAGAAGAGCCAGTTCCTTTTAATGCAGTTGAGACTCGATCTAGAAAGAAGAAGCCAGATGAAGCAGATAAGAAAATAGACAAGACCACAGAAAGGTTTAGTAATGATACATCCATAACTCATCCTATAGATTTTTCAGAATATCTCAAGAATTCAAAATTTGTGACAGAAAACAGCTGATAGACTTACAGAAGACAGACACAACTTTAGATAAGGTAAGATCGTATGTTAGTGAAGAACACAATGAAAATCAGTCATCATACTTTGTTTATTTGTCCGATTTACTATATAGAGTGTACAGTAAGCCAAGTGGTGAAAGTATTCACCAGATTGTGTTGCCAAGGCAATTAAGAGACATGATACTTAAGTTAGGGCATGACATTCCGTTAGCTGGTCATCTTGGAAATAAAAAGACAAGAGAAAAAATTATGCAACATTTTTTTTGGCCAGGTATATTTAATGATATATCAGAGTACTGTAGATCTTGTCCTGATTGCCAGATAGGTTCAGCAAAGGGGAGAGTACCCCGAGCTCCACTGATTAGTATACCACCTATGGACGAGCCATTTCAGCGCATTGCTTTAGATTTTGTTGGCCCTTTGCCTATGACAGACAGTAAAAATTGTTTCATTTTGGTTTGTGTCGATTATGCTACTAAATATCCAGAAGCAATTGCATTGCGAGACCAAGAAGCTAGCACAGTTTCTAATGCTTTGATTAATTTATTTTCTAGGGTGGGAATACCTAAAGAAATGCTGACTGACCAAGGGAGCAACTTCATGTCGGAGTTAATGTGGGAGGTATGTAGATTATTACAAATAAGTAGGTTACGCACCAGTCCTTACCATGCTATGTGCAATGGACTTTGTGAAAAGTTTAATGGTGTACTGAAGAAAATGTTGAAAGCATATGCAAGATCGAAGCCTAAAACATGGGACGAATATATTCCGTACTTGCTATTCGCATACAGAGAAGTGCCAAATGAGAGCACCGGGTTTTCGCCATTTGAACTATTATATGGCAGGCATATTAGAGGTCCTCTAGCAGTTCTTAAAGAGGAATGGGAAGAACCAAGTACATGTCAAAATTCTGTATTAAGTAATTTATTAGACACAAGAAAAAAGATGAAAACAATGGCAGAGCTTGCCACTGAAAATGAGAAACAAGCAAAACAGAAACAAAAACTGTACTATGATAGAAAAGCAAGAGATAGGAAGTTAGAAGTTGGTCAAAAAGTACTTATATTACTGCCTACACATATATCCAAACTATTAGCTAGTTGGAAAGGACCGTTTGTTGTAACCGACAAAGTTAGTCCAGTTGACTACAAAGTCAAAGTTAGAGGAGGAAAAGAAAAAGTTTTTCATGTTAACATGCTAAAGGTATGGCATGAAAGGGTAGAAAAGGATAATGATGTTCAAACAGATATTGCTGCGTACTTAAACGTAATTTCAGGTCTTAGCACAGATGAAGGTACAGACGACAGTGAGATGAATCCAGCTATTTCTCCTGCTTTACAAAGAAAAGAAAGTGTAGATGACGTCCATATATCACCAGAGTTGACGTCTGATGAGAGAAAACAGCTCAAAGAACTCATGGTAGAATACGATGACATATTTAGTGATGTACCTCAGGTAACAAATATTATAGAACATAAAGTAGTTACTAGAACAGAAGAGCCAGTATATAAACAGGCTTATCCGATACCATATGCACTTAGAGACAAAGTCAAGAAAGAGATTGATGATATGTTGAAAGCAGGTATAGTTGAACCTTCTGATAGCCCTTACGCAGCCCCTATTGTTTTAATTAAAAAAAAGGATCAATCTCTCTGCATATGTTTAGATTTCCGTGATTTAAACAAACAGACTATTTTCGATCCTGTATTGATGCCTCACATGGATAAGGTACTAAATAAAGTTAGTAAAGCGAGGTACATAAGTAAGCTGGACTTAACAAAATGTCCTTTAAAAAATGGGAAACCTTCGGAAAGACTGTAATACCTCTGAGATAAGAGAACAATATTCTTATTTTTAAAGGGCCCGGGTGGCTCAATGAGTTAGGTAGTTGAATAATCCAACAACTCATACAAGCCTATCACCAATACAGCGTGGGTTCGCTCCCAGCTTTGTAATTTACAAAACAGGGTGCACTCGACTTGCAGCCGCAAGTGATAAAGCTTAACAGTTGCTTGCCCATGGTTGGTGGCTCTCTCCAGGTACTCCGGTTTTTTTCAACACTAAAACTGGTCGCCATGATATAGCTGAAATATTGCTGAAAGTGGCATTAAACACCAAAAAATCAAATCAATCAAATCTTATTTTTATTTATAATGCTAAACACTAAATGATAGCTTTGTCGCATGAAAAATAATTTAGCTGTACATGTATATGTACATGTATCTCTTTTTCGATACTTTTACTTTACTGTCAAAAAGTTTGCAAAATCAATAGAATAAACTAATACAATGAGGCAATTTTCAATGGGTACGAAAAATGATAAATACCCAACATGAGTCGAAATTGTCGGTATGCACAAATCACAGACGCAGAATCCTTTTAGATATTTAAATAAGAGAATTATACATCATTGTACATTGTATATCTACCTCAGTGATTTACCACAGTATGTGAGAGGTCGTCATGGTTGTGATCGTATGGTAGTTGGATTTACAACTACCTGTGCAATCAGTGCCTATAACCACTAACGTTGTGAGTTTGAATCCCGCTCTTTGCGAGGTGTACTTGATACAATATTATGTGATAAAGTTAGTCAGTGATTTGCGGCAGGTCTGTGGTGTACTCCAGTTTACTCCACCAATAAAACTGACCACCACGATATACCTGAAATATAGTTAAACTGACTGCCACGATATAACTGAAATATTGTTAAACTGACACGATATAACTGAAATATTGTTTGGTTTAAACACTATACCGGTAACCCCATCCCACCCCACACTATACGCTTGACTGCTATGTACATGTACAAACCATTCACATCAAGTTGAAAAGAACTATTATCAATAAGACTGTTGATGGACCCGGCACCAAACACAGTAAACAGCACGTCATACCAGCCACTGTCATCTGAGGACAAGTCTGTCAACTGGATATTGAACGTTTTATTCACCCATTCTATCCTATTTAAGTACTTGTCTTTATTCTGTGGTGCCAGCTGAAAAAAATAATAAAACTAGAGGCTTCCAGGAGCCTGTAATCGCTCACCTGGTTTTCAATTTGACATCTAAAGTTGATAGAAAATGGGGGTGTTACACATAATTTTTAAAGTGGGCCACCCAAAGTTCATTTCAACTCAAATTTCTGAGCAAAAGATTTTGATGTGATTTTTATCTCATAATATTCCTAAACGGAATAAACTGGCTGAAAAAATCTCACAGAAAAACCCAGAATATATGTTAAACTACTCATTGCCATATAGCTGCAGTTAAAATTTGAGTTCATTTTGATTTGTAATAAAGCAGAAATTGACAACTAAAGAAATTTCTATTTTTAGTAACAGCAGCCATTTTGAATGGAGGGCGGGGCTGTCGGACACAATATTGAAAGGGGACCACCCAAGGACCATCCCAGCCAAATTTGCTTTAATTTGGTTCAGCGGTTTCAGAGGAGAAGATTTAAATGTGATCTTTTATCAAAATATGTCTAATTTGTATAATCAGTATAAATCGGTTGAAAGAAAAAATTCACAGAAAAACCCAGAATATATGTTAATCTACTCATTGTCATGTAGCTGCAGTTAAAATTTGTGCTCATTTTGATTTATAATAAAGCAACAATGGACAATTGAAGAAATTCCTATTTTTAGTAACAGCATGGAGGGTGGAGCTGTCGGACACAATTTTGAAATGGGACTACCCAAGGACTATCCCTGCCAGGTTTGGTTTAATTTGGTTCTGCGGTTTCAGAAGAAAAGATTTAAATGTGATCTTTTATCAAAATATGCCTAATTTGCATAATCGGTATAAATCGGCTGAAAGAAAAATTTCACAGAAAAACTCGGAATAAAAGTTAAACTACTCCTTGCCATGTAGCTGCAGTTAAAATTTGAGCTCATTTTGACTTATGCTAAAGCAGCAATGGACAATTGAAGAAATTTCTATTTTTAGTAACAGCAGCCATCTTGAATGGAGGGCTGGGCTGTCGGACACAATTTTGAAAGGGACCCACCCAGGGACCATCCCTGCTAGGTTTGGTTTAATTTGGTTCAGCGGTTTCAGAGGAGAAGATTTAAATGTGATCTTTTATCAAAATATGCCTAATTTGCATAATCGGTATATATCGGCTGAAAGAAAAATTTCACAGAAAAACCCGGAATATATGTTAAACTACTCCTTGCCATGTAGCTCATTTTGACTTATACTAAAGCAGCAATCAACAATTAAAATTTCATCCCCCCTTTTTTCTATTTTTAGCTTGGCGGCCATCTTGGTTGGAAGTCGGGATCACCGGACACAACTTTGGAAGGGGGCCATCCAAGGACCATTCCACCAAAGTTTGGTTCAAATTGGCCCAGTGGCTTCAGAGGAGTTGATTAAAATGTGACAAGTTAACGGACGGACGAACGACAGACGACGGGCGCTCAGTGGTGACAATAGCTCACATGACCCTGGGTCAGGTGAGCTAACTATCTACAACTAATAGTCAAACCTGCCATGACAGACACCTCTATTAAGCAGTCACCTGTATTAAAAGGTCACATTTGTCTTGTCCTGTCACTGACAAGTTTCATATAAATTGAACCTCTTTCAAGAAGTCACGGTCACCTGTCTTAGAAGACCACTTTTTCTTTGTCCCAAAGGTCACCTCTTAATACAGGTTTGACTTTATATTAAAACATAGCATTGTAATTTTTTGTAACTATTTAGATATATACAGTCATATCTGCTTTAGTGACCACCTCTATTAAACAATATAAAATGCAATTTGTAAAAAAAAATATATATATTTCAATTTCAAATTATTCATGAGTTTGATAGAACAAGCAGTCCTCAAGATGACCAGTAAAGCTTTGTTCGGACCAGTAAATTTTTAGAACTACATGTATAATATAAATTCAAGAATTTGATTCCGACCAGTAAATTCAAATTTTCATTTCGAGGACTCCATACCGGCTGCTTTAGTGACCATCTCTATTAAACAATACAATTGCTTACATGTACACTTTTAAAATTATGTTTGACACAAGTGTTATTCAATAAACGCAGGATGGATCATGCAAGTGAAATGTATATCTCTGTTTAATTTGACACAATTTTTTGCTCATCGACTTCGGCAGTTTTCACATTCCTTTAACTATATTGTCACTAGACACAGATGCAACTATCAGGAACTTAAGTATATAATTTTCCGTAGCGCGCTTATTCATGTTCTTGCTCATTTTCAACGAACAACGTGTTCCCAAATTTACTTTCATTTTAGTTTTTACACGGCTGGTAATCGGCACAAGCAGAACAGTTGGTTCTGCAAAGAAATTCGTGAGGATAACTTCCGGTTTTGGTGGAGGAGAGTTCACGAAGACGCTTCGCAAGGTATGTACATGTCAAAAATTGAAATTTTCCTTTTTACTGCTCGAATATTGCAAAATCAGAGAATGCTATGCTGTGGCGAATGCTTTCACGATTAGAAACATGTATAGTTTATTCTTGTATATGAAGTGTAACTCTCGCAAAATCAATCGTCCCACGAAAAACATGACGAAAATTGTGACACTCTTACATTTCTAAGTTGTTCTTGACAAAGATGCAAGTTAAATTTTCGTATAAGGACCCACGGTTGACGGAAGTGACGTACCTTCTTCTTCTTCTTTGTATTTTCCTCCTGTGAATAGGAGTCCTTATACGAACAATTTGGCAATAAATGTGTGAAAATCTTAAAATTCTGGAGAACTGAGCTATCGTATGCACAAAACAAAAACAGGGACAAAAAGATGCGTCTTTTAGGAATGGATACATGTCCTAGTTTGAATGACATAATGGAAATAAGGTGCAATACATGAACTCGAAGAGAGCAGGGGTACGATTTTTAAACCTGCCAAGTTCAAGGGGACTAACCGGCTAATCGAGAAAAGTCGTTCGTGTACGATTGTTAATCGGGTTTTTTGATTCGTGAACGATTCGGTTACTAGTTCGTGTACGATATTTCCGGATTTTAAAAGTAAGGTACGACACCAAATTTCAATATTCTTTTGTAAATATAAGCATAAAGCAAAAAAAGGCTTCGTAGTTCCTTAAATGAATAATTAATCAATTTAATTCGAAAGAGTAAACTTCATAACAGACTTTCATTTTTCAATAATTTGGTCAGAAACATAGATGTCACTCTATTTTTTGTTTTCAGAGTTTCCGTTTTCTAGCAAAAAAAGGAAATATTCTAATAAAATTAACATTTTATAACAGAAAATAAATTTGAACTTCAAAGTTACTTTATCTTATACTTACTTTTCGTGAGAATTCTTATCTTAAGTAAAGATATAGTTTCCTTTTTGCATATTTCCAATTTTTTTGTTCGTGAACGAACGTGTTATTGAAAAATATGGTCGTGTACGATGTATTAACATTTTTGCAGACTATGGCTTTTGTGTGTTCCACTTGTGTTGACCTTGATTTCGAAGTGGAAAGTTCTCTTTTAGTACGATATGGTTTATTTGGTGTTGTCCTTATATCATTTTTGCTGTTTTCTGAAACTTGACAGTTTTTCCAGTAATGTTTTTTTCGGGTAATTTTTTTTCTTCTTGAAACAGGTTTTGGAAGTATAGTCATGGTTTATCTGCAAACATATACATTATGCATACTTACTTTATTATGTAGGTCTACGGTTCTTTGGCTTTCACCTTTTGGTAATTTTGGCTATATTTTGTTCATATTTTTGACTTATTATTTGGGTTTCCAAACTTTTGGCGTTTAGCTCTGCTGACGAGGAATTATTTTCCGAAATGGCCATCCAGGACATCAAAATTGGTATAGATTGGTTTTTTTTTCTACATGCAAAAGTTATTGTCGTTTAAGTACTGTTCCATGTAAGAGTCAGGCAATGAGTGGTACATCAGTTGTTTAACTTTTTATGAAAACTGGTTAAAAGTGTTCATTTGGTAATCCACACATTTCCTTCTATTTCGAATTTTCATAAAACTAATAATTTTTTTAGTAGTTATAGATTGAACATTATGGCAGGAAAGTTTTCACGTACTTTTTGCTGCATAATGGAACCAAATATTTGCGTGTTAACAGGGGCGGGTCCAGGATTTCAAGTTAGGGGGGGGGGGCGCACTTAAACAATTGCGCCGAGCGGAGGGAGGCGCGAAATTTTTTGGGGTATTTCGTATGAAAATTCACGATTTTACGCCAAAAAAGCAGAATACAGAATCTCCTTCCTATCTCTAACCTCCAATTCTAAAAATAAAACCGTGGTGAGCAAACTACATTGTATGTCAAATTTGTAGTTTAAGTTTCACTTCAATCCATTGAGTGGTTATTTAGGAGTTGCGGGTTGCAGAATCCTCCTCCTACCCCCTCCACCTGGCCTTCAATGAAAAATCTAAAAACCATTGTGCACAACTACAATGTATTTCAAGTACATTATATAGTTTAAGTCAATCAATTGCGTGGTTACAGTCAGGGGAGTTGCGGATTGCAGAAATCTTACAGACGGACGGACATCAAGTGTTTGAGCGACGGGCGTAAAAACCTCATTACACTAAAAGATCAAACAAAAAAAATGTATCAAAGTTCTCGAGAAATATGTTTACGGAAATCAGGTATGAGATATGCATAAACCATTTTGTCGAGATTATTGTCACACTTCCATGAGCAGTTGTAGATATTAATTTATTACAAATAAATTGTAGTCAGAATTTTTTGTTAAAAATGTGTAAAAAAATTGTACAGACATCCATTGGTAGATATAAATAATATAAATGTACCCGGACAAAGGATTTGTTCACACTTTCTTGTGCAGATACCTCGGGCAGATGCAGAGATTGTTACAAATAAATTGCCGCCAATTTTTTTTAAAATTAATATGTTACTTTTGTATTTTAATGTACAATATACCAACGCGTATTTTTACTGATCTTTACTTGAAAAGTAAAAGGCAACATTTTCGGGTATTTGTATACAAATCAAACTTTTATTTTTTTTCATATGAAATTGCAGAATTTCGAATTCAAGAACTATTTGAACCATTATTTAAAGAGAAGTGACCATTTTCTTGGGACACTCAAGTTTCTACACACTGTCTCAGTTTCATCATCTGATTCTCTCGTTATAAGTTTTCGTTGTATGTTTTATAAATGAGATCAATTTTTAAATTAATTATTCGAAGTATTGATTGAATTTACTTTTTAGTTTACCTTTGACTTTTCTCGTCTTGTCGAGGAATCAGAAATGTATCCAATCTTGCTTGTTTTCTTGGCCTAGAATTTTCGTCCATTTAATAATTTCTAAATAGCACGTGTACATGTAGTTGTAAAATTGACTGCAGAAATAATGTTTAATTAGCGTGAGAAAATAGTTGATGTCTGGTACCTCGGAACCAATCAGAATGGAATAATCTTTGAACTACTGACGGCGAATACATATATGAATCAGCGAACACATCCAACGTGTATTTACAATGTGTAAGAATACTTTACTACAGGTCACGAGTTAACCATTCATGAAAGTTATTTATTGAACTGCTTAATTAACGTTGTATAACATATGATTTGCGAATTTTAGGGGGGGGGGGGGGGGGGCGCACGCCCCGCGCGCCCCCTCTTAATCCGCCACTGATTAATATCTACAAAAGGCATTTTGAGCCATAGCATTCGTATACATACATGTAAGGGCTCCTGAATATATTTCAGTCATAACTTTTTTGTTTAAATTACATTTGAATTTTTGACTGGTTTTATAGGGAAGACATTTATTCATGAATGTCTATTAGTAATTACTTAGAAATAGGTAGGTTTTCGATGACGCAAAACACCGCAAATTATATCTTGCCGCACTCATATTTCTTATAAAAAGCAACATTAGAAAATAATTCATTTAAATTGCTAAGAATAATGCAAGTATCTTATATTGAGTAATCGTTCACGAACATCGATCACGAACAAGAAAGTTTTAACCTGTTCGTTCACGAACAAAAAAATAAAAAATATATAATTTTCCCGTCATATTTCGCCTTTTTTGTGAAAAAGGTCTTTTAACCACTCCAATATAGAAGAATGTTTCCATTAAAGTGATATTTCAGTCATAAAAAAGTGTAAATGTGTGAATATAGGAATATTATAGTTCTTGTGACATTTTGATGCAATGCTTTTTAGACTTTCTGACCACATTTCATGCAAGGTTTATATCAACGAAAGTTTTGGAGCATACACCATCAAAGATATACAATAAAGGAAGGGAACTGCGAACAGATAATTAATAATTGTTTCCTTAATTAATAATAATTGAAGCTTACCGTCAAGGAATCATGTCGGATCCTCAAATTAATCGTACACGATCTAGTAACCGAATCGTTCACGAATCAAAAAACCCGATTAACAATCGTCACGAACGGCTTTTCTCGATTAACCGGTTGGTCCCCCTGGAGTTGCATGCCTTGTGTATTATTAGTATCTATATAGGGTCGACACATGCAATTTGATGTTAACATAAGATTGTATGAATATTGACACGAACAAGTTAAAATAAGGAAAAAGTGATGAAATAATAAAGAAATATTATTGAAAATAAATGTGTAAACAGAAAGTTAGAAAAAGGGGGTGGTCCGTGCCACGAGCGCCTGTGCATTTGACAATAACCAAGAATCAATTTCATCAATAAAAGCTTGTGCAATCTCACAGTTCCAAAATAAATGTTCTATAGTTTCCTCATCTTCCTGACAAAAAGTACAAAAGGCATTGTCTTTTACTTTAATTTTATACAGAAATTTATTTGTTCCTAGGATACGTTGGTTAATTCTGTACTGTATTAACCATTGTAGTTTGGTATTTTGTATGACTATAAAGGGTAGTTTGAATATTTCTCTCCATTTCGTTTCATCTAAACCTAAGGCTAAAATTTCCTCCCACTTTTTCTGACCATTTGACACTATGTTATTCCTTATTAGTAACAAATACATATCATTAATTCCCCTTTTACTCTTCAAAATGGTCTTAAAAAAACGAAGGAATAAATGGGGTAAGTAACTTATAGCTATTATACACATTTTGTTTTCCAGCATGTTTAACAGCAGAAATTATACTATTAAATTTCATAATATTTTTGGAAATGTTAAAATTTGCCTCTAATTGTTCAATGGAGAGAAATTTTCCATCTTCTGACATACTATCATTAACAAAACAAATACCTTTTCTGAACCAGTCTTCATAGAATACTGGTTTGTTTTCTATTTTTATAGTTTTGTTCATCCACAGTGGAGAAGACAAAACATATTCCCATGTAAAGTTTTCTTCTTTATCAATAAAGGTCTTCCAAGCATGGAACACATCTTTCCAAAATTTATTTTTTACAACATTTTCTTTTATGTAAGAAATATAACCATTACAAAAATTGAATAATTTTTCTTGATTTATTGTCGAAAATAAGATATTATCCCATTTACATTCAGTTCGAAATAGCTTTCTTACCCAGGTTGTTTTTAGGGCCAAAATAAATAAATTTAGATTAATCATTTTTAATCCTCCTTCACAGAAGTCTTTTTGTAACAATTCCTTTTTAACTCTGTGCACAGGTGAACTCCATATAAAGGTAAAAATAAGCTTGTTCACGTTCCTTAAGATGTCTTGAGTAGGAATAGGCAATGTAATGATTAGGTGATTTAAGACAGGTAAAATCAGTTTTCACAACAGTAATCTTTCCAATGACAGTAAGATTCCTTTTTGACCATATCTTAATTAGTTTTTTTTATTTGCAAAATTCTCTCATTATAATTAATATTTACAATTTTATCCAAATCAACATCAAAACTAATACCCAATAGCTTGAAAGATGTTTTACCCCCAGGATAAGTTTCTGTGTCATTACTGTATTTTTTACTCCCAATCCATACTATTTGTGTCTTAGTAAAATTAATGTTTAGCCCAGAGAGCTTTGCATACCAATCTAATTCAAGTAAAGCTTCATTTAGAGACTTTTCACTGCCATCTAAAATTAATGATGTGTCATCTGCAAACTGTGATAACTTATGTTCAATCCTTGTCACATTTATACCACCAATATTTTTATTACCCCGTATCTTAATGGCTAAAATTTCTGCACATAAAATAAAAAGATATGGTGATAACGGATCAGCTTGTCTACAACCACGGCTTATTTGAAAAATTTTTGAAAGATTACCACCCTGAATGACTGCTGATGATATATTATTATAAAATACTTTAACCCAGTTTATAATAGATTCCCCAAAGTTGAAAATTTTTAATACAGATAAAAGAAAGTCCCAAGATATAGAATCAAATGTCTTTTCAGTCTATCAAAAGTAACAAACCAGATATGTCGTTTTCTTCTGTAAATTGTAGCATATCATAGATTAATCTAATGTTATCTCCAATGTATCTTCCACTAATAAAACCGGTTTGATCTAAATCAATCAATTTTTCCAGAACTCTCTTCAATCTACTAGCAATAACACCAGAACCAATTTTGTATACAGTATTTAGTAGTGATATTGGTCTCCAATTTTTGAGAAAATGTCTTGGTTTGTTATCTTTTGGTAAACATGTAATGATTTCCTGTTTTTGAGTTACTGATAGCTCACCTAAAAGTGACCCAAAATTTATAGAATTTACAACAAATGACTTCAAATCTATCCAGAAAAATTAAAAAAATTCTGTTGAAAAACCGTCCGACCCGGGTGATTTATTATTATTCATTTTTTGTAAGGTTGACCAGGTTTACTTACAGGTCTCGTTGAAGTATTATTTCCTACAGGCATATTATTATGTATGTGAATACTATCTATTGTAGAAAATCCAGAATTTCACAAATTTAACATGAAAATTAAGTCTTAAATTCCACAATTTTATGGCATAAAAATCCATATATAGGTTCTTCATTCCATTATGCATCACTTTATCACAAAAATATATTAATCCACATCAAATTAACAATTGATTTTGCAAAAAATGCAGGAGCTGACTTTTAGTGTGTGAACTGCCATCTTAATTTTCCAAAATGAATCGTGGATATAGGTAGTAGGTCCCCTAATGTACACTAATGCATTATAGGGATCATTTACTTTTGGGAACTCGCATTATTTTTTTTTATGGTTAATGGTAGTGGGTCCCCTAAAATCGTAGATATATATTATGAAAAGGATTTAACTTTTATTGAATATTGCTTCTCAGAAAGGTGTAAAATGACACTTTATGGGGCGAGTCCCTTAAAGTAAACTTTGTAAATTACGACTAATGTAAATGAAGGCTATAATGACTTAGTGTGTCACGCACATGAATTCCACATCTCGCTGTTCTCTATTCTGATTCAAGAATTACTGACAAGTCATAAGTAATACATTTGATGTAAAAATGCATTAAAGGGAGGAAAATGTGAAGGTAATAGTTCATGTACAAATAACCAGAGTTACTAGTATTTATCATTCATATTTTTTTCCCTATACAATATTTTTTGAGAGAAGCCTATTTATAAATTCCCGGGCGAATATTGTCTAAATGTAAGTAAACAGCTAGAGTACAAAAGTTTGACATGTATTTTTTTTTTTATATATTTTTTATTTCAATTTAAAGGGATATTGTCTACCAGCTGCGTAATTTTTTCATACCCAAAATTATTGTCGATTTCCGTACTGACCTTCATAAAATGAAGATTAAACACCGAATTATTGATGAATACGCTCCGAAACGTTGTTTTTTTAGACTAAAAAAGCTGACCATCGTTACCGGAAGCTAATTAATTATGCAGAATGAGATGGAAGAAAAGGTTGAGGCACTTAGTATTGAAAATGAAGACTTGAAAAAGAGACTAGAAGTAGGTACAGCCCAAATTTCATCAATCAAAAAAGAATTTTCAGAAACAGTACAAGTTGCTAAGCAAGCAAATATGAGCAGCAACTACAACGAGCAGTACTCTAGGAAAAACAATATCAAAGTGTTCAACTTTCCTAGGAGAGAGAAGCAAAACCTACGTCAGGATTTTATTAATTTGGTCAAACGAGATCTGAATGTAACCTTAGAAGGGATGTAGTAGCAATACATAGGCTACCAGCAGAACATGAGCCGAGCCCTTTAATTGTGCGCTTGTTCAGTAGTGATGTAAAAAGGAGTGTAATGCGGGTAAGGAAGGAACTGAAAGGAAGAGTGAAATTTGTGGATGACGTCACACAAAGGAACATGGAGCTTATCAAAAGACTAGAACGAAGTCAGCGTTTCGACCAGGTGTGGTACTTTAATTGTGGCATTTATGGTAGAACAGAGAATGGATTACAGACGAAGTTTCAGATGTATGATGACATTAACTTTAAACTCAGACAACGGCCTTCACAACGTTCTGGGTGGTAACTTTAAATTTTTGATGTTGAAAAATATTTAGACAACTGAAAAGATCTGTCTTTATTGTATTAAATATTTAATATCATAAATATATTTATGCTTCAAGTATAAAAAAACAATAATGTTATACAATTGATTGAAAATTTTACTGCAGATTTTGCAAAAATTGTACCAGTTTACAACAGGTATATTATGACACTTGTCATCTTAGTTCTAAATACATGTTTTTATCTATCATTTTTTCAGTTATTTTCAAAAGAATATTTTGAAAAATTCATTTACATTTACAATAGTTCTATTCTTATTTGCTTGATGAATATGTATTGTCAGAGTTTTGTATATATCTACTTATTTAGAAGAATTATATTCCCCTTGAAATGGGTTCCATAAAATTTCTAACAGTTAACTGTCAAGGCCTTGGTAATATTGAGAAAAGAAAAGATGTGTTTCATTTTCTAAAATCCAAAAATTATAACATTTATTGCTTACAGGACACACATTTTACTTCTGAAATAGAGTCTAGTATTAGATCTATGTGGGGATTTGATTGTTTCTTTTCATCTTTTTCTTCAAATTCCAGGGGGGTATCAATTCTGTTTAATAACAATTTTGAATATGAAGTCCTGAAAGAGAAAAGGGATCTGAATGGTAATTATTTAGCATTAGATGTTGTAATTGATAAACAGAAACTTACACTTCTGTCACTTTATGGACCCAATATGGACAATCCTGATTTTTATGATCAGATTATGAATATCATTGAAGATTTTGGAAATGAACGTTATTTACTTTGTGGTGATTTTAATTTGGTACTTTGCCCACATATTGATTGTTACAACTATTTACATGTTAATAACCCCAATGCTAGAGATAAACTTATTGAAATAGTAGATCAATGCTCCCTAGTGGACCCCTTTAGAGAACTTTTTCCAGATTTACAACGATATACTTGGAGAAAAAAGACACCTTTTAAACAAGCTCGACTTGATTTTTTTCTTTTTCCTGATAGTATGTTGACAAATTTAGTAAACTGTAAAATTGAACCAAGTTATCGTTCAGATCACTCCATGGTAATTTTAGAATTAGAGTTTATACCTTTTATGCGTGGTAAAGGACTATGGAAGTTCAACAATTCATTACTTTATGATTTGGAATATAGTAATATTGTAAAAAAAAAGATTTTAGAGGTTAAAAAACAGTATGGTGCCTTGGTTTATAACTTTGAGAATATACATGAAATTTCTAATGATGATCTTCATTTCACTATTAATAGTGAATTGTTTCTAGAAACACTGTTGATGGAAATTAGAGGCAAAACTATTTCTTATTCAAGCTACAAGAGAAAAGAAAGAGACAAAATAGAAAGAGATTTATTGAAAGATATTGACACTTTAGAATGTAATGTAAACCAAGCCTCCATACAACTTTTAGAGAATAAGATGCAAGATTTAGAAAATATAAGAAAATAAAAAATAAAGGGTAAAATAATACGTTCTAGAGTGCAGTGGATTGAAGAGGGGGGAAAACCTACAAAATATTTTTGTGGGCTAGAATCAAAAAATTTTACTAGTAAAATAATTCCCAAAATAGAAAGGGATGATGGCAAAACTATAACTAAACAATTTGATATCTTGAAAGAAACAAAGGTATTTTATGAAGAACTATATAAATTTAGAGAAGGAAATGGGTGTAAAGTGAGTGATTTAGAAAGAGATTTAAAAGACTTAAACTTTAATAAATTGTCTTTAGATGAACAATTAAGTTTAGAAGGGGAAATAAATGTAAATGAAGCAAGTAAGGTTTTACAAAAAATGAATAATAATAAATCACCCGGGTCGGACGGTTTTTCAACAGAATTTTTCAAATTTTTCTGGATAGATTTGAAGTCATTTGTTGTAAATTCTATAAATTTTGGGTCACTTTTAGGTGAGCTATCAGTAACTCAAAAACAGGGAATCATTACATGTTTACCAAAAGATAACAAACCAAGACACTTTCTCAAAAATTGGAGACCAATATCACTACTGAATACTGTATACAAAATTGGTTCAGGTGTTATTGCTAGTAGATTGAAGAGAGTTCTGGAAAAGTTGATTGATTTAGATCAAACAGGTTTTATTAGTGGAAGATACATTGGAGATAAAATTAGATTAATCTATGATATGCTACAATTTACAGAAGAAAACGACATACCTGGTTTGTTACTTTTGATAGACTTTGAAAAGGCATTTGATTCTATATCTTGGGACTTTCTTTTATCTGTATTAAAATTTTTCAACTTTGGGGAATCTATTATAAACTGGGTTAAAGTATTTTATAATAATATATCATCAGCAGTCATTCAGGGTGGTAATCTTTCAGAATTTTTTCAAATAGGCCGTGGTTGTAGACAAGGTGATCCGTTATCGCCATATCTTTTTATTTTATGTGCAGAAATTTTAGCCATTAAGATACGGGGTAATACAAATATTGGTGGTATAAATGTGACAAGGATTGAACATAAGTTATCACAGTTTGCAGATGACACATCATTAATTTTAGATGGCAGTGAAAAGTCTCTAAATGAAGCTTTACTTGAATTAGATTGGTATGCAAAACTCTCTGGGCTAAACATTAATTTTACCAAGACACAAGTATTATGGATTGGGAGTAAAAAATACAGTAATGACACTTTAGGTCAACACAGAAACTTATCCTGGGGTAAAACATCCTTCAAGCTATTGGGTATTAATTTTGATGTTGATTTGGATAAAATTGTAAATATTAATTATAATGAGAGAATTTTGCAAATAAAAAAACTAATAAAGATATGGTCAAAAAGGAATCTTACTGTCTTTGGAAATATTACTGTTGTGAAAACTCTGATTTTACCTGTCTTAAATCACCTAATCATTACATTGCCTAATTCTACTCAAGACATCTTAAAGAAGGTGAACGAGCTTATTTTTACCTTTATATGGAGTTCACCTGTGCACAGAGTTAAAAGGGAATTGTTACAAAAAGACTTCTGTGAAGGAGGATTAAAAATGATTAATCTAAATTTATTTATTTTAGCCCTAAAAACAACCTGGGTAAGAAAGCTATTTCGAACTGAATGTAAATGGGATAATATCTTATTTTCGACAATAAATCAGGAAAAATTATTCAATTTTTGTAATGGTTATATTTCTTACATAAAAGAAAATGTTGTAAAAAATAAATTTTGAAAAGATGTGTTCCATGCTTGGAAGACCTTTATTGATAAAGAAGAAAACTTTACATGGGAATATTTTTTGTCTTCTCCACTGTGGTTGAACAAAACTATAAAAATAGAAAACAAACCAGTATTCTATGAAGACTGGTTCAGAAAAGGTATTTGTTTTGTTAATGATATTATGTCAGAAGATGGAAAATTTCTCTCCATTGATCAATTAGAGGAAAAATTTAACATTTCCAAAAAATATTATGAAATTTAATAGTATAATTTCAGCTGTAAAACATGCTGGAAAACAAAATGTGTATAATAGTAATAAGCTACTTACTCCATTTATTCCTTCGTTTGTTAAGACCATTTTGAAGAGTAAAAGGGGAACTAAAGATATGTATTTGTTACTAATAAGGAATAACATAGTGTCAAATGGTCAGAAAAAGTGGGAGGAAATTTTAGCCTTAGGTTTAGATGAAACGAAATGGAGAGAAATATTCAAACTACCTTTTATAGTCACACAAAATACCAAACTACAATGGTTACAGTACAGAATTAACCAACGTATCCTAGGAACAAATAAATTGCTGTATAAAATTAAAGTAAAAGACAATGCCTTTTGTACTTTTTATCAGGAAGATGAGGAAACTATAGAACATTTATTTTGGAACTGTGAGATTGTACAAGCTTTTATTGATGAAATTGATTCTTGGTTATTGTCGAATGGTGTTAGTATTCCATTTACTATGCAATTTTTTCTTTTTGGTGATACTTCAAAATCGTCTCGAGGAGATGCTATCAACCTCATTTTATTACAAATAAAGCAGTATATTTTTAACTGTAAATATTTTCAGAAAAAATTATCATTGGTCACAATGCAGAGGAAAATACAGTCACTATATAACATTGAAAATTCTATTGCTATTAAAAATAAAAAAATTGATTTTTTCAACCAGATATGGAATGCTTTCACTTTACTGTTTAATTAGATATAAAGATTTATACAAATATTCATTCTGTTTATAACATGATAGAAAAGAAATAGCCTTTTGTTTTTATGAATGCTAAAATTACCTATTCATCAAAGCAAATTAAAAAACTTTTTCTTTCTCTTTAAAAATTATTTTTATGCCTTAAAAAACTCAATAAATTAAACTTTTTCCATTTTTTTCTTTTACTTCTATAGCTACTTAAAACCCTATTTTTTTATTATCTGTATATTTGTTAATTTGGTTTATTATGATTGAAAAACTCATCTTTATGTGGAATCACATTATTTGGTATTTTCTGTCATGTTATTGTAATAGAAATAGTATGCCATTCTGTATGTAAATTACTAACAAATACTAACATCTTTATATGTTATGTGATTTACTAATGTTAACGAGGCCGGGATAAGGTACCGGTACTTTATGTATTCAACTAACAAATGTACAGAGGCCAACTCTATTTACTTATCTATTGTTATGTTAGTAGCCCGGATGCTGCAGCATGGATATTGAGGTAAGTTTCTATAAAAGTTGAGGAAAAAAGCTATTTGCGAACCGATTGTATCTAAAAGACGTAGAATAAATAATTTCTGTATCAGGAATAGATTTTCTTTGATGAAAACTACATGCCTTAACAGATTCAGCCGATATTTCCACGATAACCATTGAAAACATGCCAGGAGGCGCCCCATGGGGACAAGCTCAACTACGTATTTTCGATCGAAAATTTTTGCCGGCATTAAAAGTTACTAAATTAGTTTTTTTCTTCTTATAAGTTATGAAGTTGTTCCCTGAGATTTTGATACACGTATTAAATTAATTTATTTTAACCAGTTTTACCGACAATATGAAAACAGAGACATACATGTACATTGTAGAACACAGTGAAATACATGTCTGATGAAAACGAATGATGTAGCCAGTGTTGTTTTATTTGTTAATTGACTGGAATGTTTCAGAGAAATTTGGGCTGGATTAGAAACAAAAGAGACCTTTATACTTCTAGTTCCACAAGACAGTTGCTGCAAAATAATATGGGACTGACCATTTACCTTGAAGGGGGCTATGTCATGTTTTTTCGCCGTAGAAATGTTTTTTTCAGACGCCACAGAAATCATATTTTCTTATTTTCCGGCAAAGTGCCAATCTAATTAAAACAAGGTGAACTGTGATCTAATGCTCACTTATGATACCCCTGCCACTTCCCATGATATGGGGTACCTATATGAAGCTTGTGACCAAATACCAGATTTCTGCCATTAATAGTTGTTGAGAAAAATGTGCATATATGTTCAATGTGGATAAAAACCAACTAAGTCGGCAAACAGGAAGTAGGAATCTGATGGTTCCAAAAACGCTTCCCACGATATGGCATACCTATGTGAAGCTTGTGACCAAATATCAGATTTCTGCCATCAATAGTTGCTGAGAAAAATGTGACGAAAAATATTTTGGAAGGACGGACGAACAGAGGTAAAACAGTATACCCCCCTCCCCCTTCAGGGAGCGGGTGTATAATTAGATCTAAAATAGGGAGCAAGTTCATCTTCTTCTTGAGAACAGCCGAACAGAATTTAACCAAACTTGGCAGAGATGTTTCTTGTGAGGTCCTAAAAAGTTGTCCTGGTTTGTACTAACTAGACCAACACACTGTCTGAGTGCTATCATTATTGTGCATTGGACAATTTGTAATGCCCATTATCCTGACTTGGGTACTTTTCCACTCTAAATGTGCAGAACTTCACCAGGAAAAACAAAGAGTGACAATCTAAATTTATTTTATGCGACAATATAATCAATTGTTTTGTCTTGGTCTTCAAATCTGGATTTCTGAGATGCTACAATATTATCCTGAGTTGGAGGTTGTGGAATTGGTGCAAGATGGACCGAGATTCTTCTGGGATCATCTACTTCCAACTGCACACGTTAATTCATTCCTTCATTATCTTGCAGTCTCATACAAATGATGACCCTTAATAGTCTTGGAACATAGGAATATGACTTGTCAGCTTTAACAGGCTGCACAGAACATCTAGCTGTCTTTTTGTTGTAACTTCTCTGCCACCTGAAGTAGAAAAATACATACAATGTAATTCACAAGAATAAAACAATAGAATTGAGATTATGATCTATGGAGCCCTAACTTTCAATTCAAGATGAATATCTCGAATGTATTAGTGAATGAGCAACTAAACATATCATTACAAGTCCACTTTATGAAGGATTTGAGTGATTTGTAGACAGATTTTAGGTTGTGGTCATCCCTCAAGAAGTTCTATGGCAGGCATCATGAGCTAGTTAATGGTTACAGGGTGTCTGTTAGGGACCGACCATTTAACTTGAAGGGGGGTTATGGCTTTTTGTTTCGTTCAGAAATTTTTTTTCGAACAACACAAGAGTTATATTTATTTATTTTGTCGCGCAAAGCGCAATTTTTTTTCCAGAATTAAACATTAGCCTATATGACAAAACTCTGAATCAGATTATTTTTTTTTCCTCCACCAAAATCAGAATATTTTTTTCAGCAACATTGGGAATCAGAATATTTTTTTAGATAAAAACCATAACCCCCCCCTTCAAGTTAAATGGTCGTTCCCTTACCCAAATCAGAGCTGATCTTCATTTGTTGTTGATGTCTTTCCCTTCATCGGATGGGACTTCTACCAGACTTGACCATGGACAACGCAGCAGGTTTGCGACTTTCGATTGACCCTTCTGAAGCCTATGATCAAATATCAGATTGCTGCCATAAATAATTATGGAGAAAAATGTTATGAACATCTTGGGACGAATGGACGGACAGAGGTAAAACAGTATACCCCCCCCCCCCCTTCCAGTGGAGCTGGGGTATAATAAATCTCCTATGACATATGATCATGCATGGTTCTGTTATTAGGACACAATTTCAAGCATGTAAGTTACAACTGAAACATATGAAATTAACATGACAAACCTTAGAGTGAAGTTGAGGCTAGGTTCAAAATCTTCATCGTCAGAATCATCACCAACATCACTGCCCTCTTCAGTAATATCTATTGAGAGACTGTAAGAATAAAAAATAATTGTTTATTACAGTGTATGTGTATAATATTGAAACAAATTTTGTTATATGGTTCTGATGTGCAGCTGTATAACGAAAAAGCTTTTCAAAATAATATTAAATCTATATACATGTATCCAGCACACATCTACACAACCCAATATAAAGAGACAAAATTACATCAAAGTTCCAGAAAAAAATTTGGTGCGCCAGACGTGCGTCAATTCTGTCCCAGTTTGGTTTCATTCCTGTAAGTAGCTAAGGAGGACTGGCCATTTCAGCTTGTGGATTGATGAAAATGTAACGATGACGCAGAAGCCAACATGATCCCTATATAATATAGCTACTAGTAGTATCACTATGCAAGCCACAATAATTAATAGGAAACTGTCATACAAGTGACTGTGTTGAACAACATTGACAATGTTACCTATAAACATAATGTAGAATATGTCTAATCTTTAACAAAATGAACATACTCAAATGGGTTCTCAAATGAACTCGATTTCTCCAGTTTCATCCGTTTCGTTGAAATGTGATGGCTGCTCATTTCTTCTACTCTAGAAATACCTTGGTCAGAATATCTAAATCAAAAGTACAAATATCAATCACTACAAAATCACATTTGTCTGAAATTACCAGTTTTTGTAGTAATTTGCCTAAAAAACTAAGATAATTTTACAAAAACCTGCATGATTTTAACACAGACATGGGCCATCGGTCTACTGTTAAATTCACACACTGAAACATGCAAATTGCTATGGATCTTCACATTATTTCTTAAAAATCTTGTTTATAAATCATACTTACAAGATCCAAACTAAACAAGGGCAAGCGTGGCGTATCCCCTCGCCTAAAAATTTTACCCGGTGACCTTGACCGTTGACTTTGAAAATCAATAGGGTTCCAGATTCTCTTAAGGACTATGTATGTACCAAGTTTGGTCAAAATCCATTGAAGGATGTTGATTCTAGAGTGTTCTCAAGGATGTTACGTGGTAACATTTTGACCCGGTTATCTTGACCTTTGACCTATGAGGCTATGACCTTGAAAATCAATAGGGTTTCGGTTATCTTAAGGACTAAGTAAGTACCAAGTTTTGTCAAAAATCCATTGAAGGATGTTGATTCTAGTGTTCACAAGGATGTTATGCGGTAAAAATTTGAGTGTGTGACCTTGATCTTTGACATATGACCTTGAAAATCAATAGGGTTCCAGAATCTCTTAAGGAATAAGTATGTACCAAGTTTGGTCAAAATCCATTGAAGGATGTGGATTCTAGAGTGTTCACAAGGATGTTACGCAGTAAAAATTTGACCCTGTGACCTTGACATTTGATCTTGAAAATCAATAGGGTTTCAAATTCTCTTAAGGACTAAGTATGTACCAAGTATGTTCACAAGGATGTGACGGACGGAAGCGTTACTATATCCCTTTGCAACTTCGTTGGCGAGGGGATAAAAAGCAGTTCAAATAACAATTCTTTAAATAGAAAGCCTTTATATGAAAAATACATATTGATTTCCCTCTAGCATGTCTATGTTGATAATTCTAAGATAGTAAAGTATAATTTTGGCTC
The DNA here is from genome assembly GCA_963680875.1 of Bathymodiolus brooksi. Lineage (NCBI taxonomy): Eukaryota > Metazoa > Mollusca > Bivalvia > Mytilida > Modiolidae > Bathymodiolus > Bathymodiolus brooksi. The sequence goes on from OY804580.1 coordinate 89,563,550, forward strand.
CCTGAACTAAAAATTTTGTCCAAAATTGTTGAAATGTAGTAAAAAAAAATAGTTAATGTAATGTTTTTAGAATAGTCAAGAAATAAACTTGGTTTGCATAAGGAAATTGAAAACGATTTTCATTTAGTCATAGTCTAAAATATCCAGTTCAGAACATTTCAGTAAAATTTTAGTCACATATATAGAAAAGTTTCTGAAACTTGCAAATTTCTATGGATCTTCATATTATTTTTTAAAAACCTTGTTTATGTATCATACTTACAGGATCAAAACTAAAAATGCTACTGAAATGACACTTATTTAAATGGAAAGCTTTTATATAAAAGATACATACTGATTTTCCACTATGGTGATAATTCACAGACAGGAAGATATAATTTTGGCTCCCATAACAAAGTTTTATGTTCAAACTGGTTGAAAAGTACTTTTAACCTTATTATGTAATGTATTTCCAGTACCCAAGATATAAACTTGTTTGCATAAAGGAATTGAAAATGATTTGCATTTAGCCATGGTCTAAAATATGCATTTTAGGACATTTCTGAAATTTTCAGTAAAATTTTGTAGTCATATATAAAAAAAAGTTCTGAAACTTGAAAATTTCAATGGATATTCATATCATTTCTTCAAAACCTTGTTTATAATTATATATTATACTTACAGGATCCAAACTAAAAGTGCAATTGAAATGAAGCCTCTTTAAATAGAAAGCTTTTATTTGAAAAATACATACTGATTTTCCATTATAGTGATAATTTGCAGAAAGTAAGGTATATACTTTTGGTTCTCAAAACTAAGTTTCATGTCCCAGTTGTTGAAATTTGATAACATTAAAAGCCTAATTATATGTTGTATATCAAAGAAATAAATTTGCTTGAATAAAAAGAACTTTATAGGGTTTTCATTAAGCCATGTACAGTTTTAATTCTTGCATTAAAAATGAATTGATTCGATATTTTTTTTTAAATTGATAATAATAAACTGCATTGCCATTGATATCATTTTTGCACTCCCATTTCCCCTTTGCTGGCCTCTTAAAATTTGTGTTTGTTTACCTCGCAAATACGGCCGTTTTATGCTACTCATTAACAGTAATTTGCTGTTGCCAGGTGCAAAATTACATATATTGATTAATATCTACTGATAATGATCATAGGCATCATCATAAATTCATAAAATATGAAAAACGATTGAGAAAAGAAGGCAACATGCTCGGCTTACCTATCAACAATAATCAAGCAAAATCTTTGCCACTTCAGCGTGAGATTTGACGCGTAGCACTTCCTTGAGTTCGCTCCATCCAACAGCAACGGAACAACTGATCCCCTACATATATCCTGCATTTGTTCCATTTGGAAGATACTTCACTTCTATTCCTCTTTATCTCTGAATCTGTCAAAGTCCGCTTTCTTCCATGCGTTGACAGTTTCTCTTTTGCCCAAGAACCACATGTTGTTTATTGTTTCTAAACAGTGCACATGCTCAGGACGTGTTCCCCATATGAATAGATTTGAATATTGTCATCCAGACAATAATTCTGATAACGATATTTTTGGGTCTTTTTTGTCAAAAAATCATATCTTTTGCAGCATAACTCGGTGTTAATCTTCATTTTATGAAGGTCAGTATGGAAATCGACAATAATTTTGGGTATGAAAAAAATACGCAGCTGGTAGACAATATCCCTTTAAATGCTATGTTGAATCGATGCCTGTGATGTTACTTTGGTCACTTTCATCATTAGAATATCGAGAAGCTATGTTATTCTCATAGGCACAATAGACTGATAAGAACCGAATGACGTCACAGTCTTGGCTTACCAAGAGGTGATAATCATGTTAAACTTCGACAATAAATCATAAATATACCTGTGTTTACAGATAAACGTTGACATGTCTTGGCGTCGAAAATTAGTTTTTTTGGTATTATTTATGTATCTTTATTGAGTAAAGCAATAAAATCAAATACTCATAAACCAAACCAAATCAACCTATTAAATTACCTTAAATTCTTGGCTTTTATTTGTATAGTAGGATATATAAATTCCATTTGCTGTTGGATTATTTTTACTTCTGAAGATCCAAGTTACAGATGTATAGTTCTTATATGATAACGTTGAGTCTTTATAAACAAATTTAGTTTCTACATCTTCTCCAGCACATCTTGTTACTGGTTTTGATTGTGTCCATTTTAAAGGATCTCCTGCAAAACAATAACAATACATAGACAAATATTATTCAGTGTTATAGCTAGGATCTAAATATAGATTGGTTGGTTTTGTTGGTTTAATATCGTGTTTAACGCCTCTTTCAACAATATTTCAGCTACATCATGGAGGTCAGTTTTATTGATGGAGGAAACCGGAGGATCCCGAGAAAACAACTGACCCATTGCAAGTCACTGACAAGTTTGATCACATAATGTTGTACACCTCGCAATGTTCGAGTTTCGAACTCACAACATCACTGATTTCATAGGTTGTTGTAAATCCAACTACCATACGATCACGGCCACGATGTCCCCTCTGAAAATAGAGGATCACAGAAAGTCACTAATGTGTTTTCAAATTAATCTGAGCGGTCAATTACATATAGAGGTCTAAACAGGCACCTTGACAGGTCAATTACACATAGGTCTAAACAGGCACCTTGACAGGTCAATTACACATAGAGGTCTAAACAGGCACCTTGACAGGTCAATTACACATAAAGGTCTAAACAGGCATCTTGACAGGTCAATTACACATAGAGGTCTAAACAGACATCTTGACAGGTCAATTACACATAGAGGTCTAAACAGGCATCTTGACAGGTCAATTACACATAGAAGTCTAAACAGGCACCTTGACAGGTCAATTACACATAGAGGTCTAAACAGGCATCTTGACAGGTCAATTACACATAGAAGTCTAAACAGGCACCTTGACAGGTCAATTACACATAGAAGTCTAAACAGGCATCTTGACAGGTCAATTACACATAGAGGTCTAAACAGGCACCTTTGACAGGTCAATTACACATAGAGGTTTAAACTGGCGCATTGACAGGTCAATTAAACATAGAGGTCTAAACAGGCATCTTGACAGGTCAATTACACATAGAGGTCTAAACAGGCATCTTGACTGGTCAATTACACATAGAGGTCTAAACAGGCACATTGACAGGTCAATTACACATAGAAGTCTAAACAGGCACATTGACAGGTCAATTACACATAGAGGTCTAAACAGGCACATTGATAGGTCAATTACACATAGAGGTCTAAACAGGCACATTGATAGGTCAATTACACATAGAGGTCTAAACAGGCATCTTGACAGGTCAATTACACATAGAGGTCTAAACAGGCACATTGACAGGTCAATTACACATAGAGGTCTAAACAGGCACATTGACATGTCAATTACACATAGAGGTCTAAACAGGCACCTTGACAGGTCAATTACACATAGAGGTCTAAACAGGCATCTTGACAGGTCAATTACACATAGAGCAGGGGTTTCAAAGTTTTTTATAATAGGAGGTACTTCTTAAATTTTAGGAGGTACCTAAAAAATTAGGCCGAGGGCCGTAAGGGGTCCAGGGGGCGGAAGCTCCTGAAATCTAGCATTTTGTGGACCAAAAAATGTACTTCAGAGACTGCAAAACATTAAGTGTTTATGAAAGAAAAATCCCATTAACTTTAGAGTTCAGATTTCACCAAGAGTGAAGACCATGCATAAAGTTCGGGAATTTTTTGGCGCAAAATTTAATTTTACCCGGAACTCTCGCGTTTTACCGTATCATCAATATTTCAAATGACCAGCAGATGTCGCTAATAATCACACTTCCGTAGCTTTAATTCGAGTTTTCAAAAATGTCGTCTGAAAATCGCAAAACGCGAGTGGAAAATCTTCCATGGAGAGTTGTCAGCTGCTGTAAATAAATATTAATGTGTGTTTTCAGGGAGAATAATATATACAGAGAAGGAATAAGCCAATTTCCAGACAGGTAGGCCTTTTTTATTCACTAAATTTAAGATGAATGTACAACAAGTACCCCAATGTAAACAAAGAAGAGTGACTTACCTTCTAACTTATATCATGTCAGAAATCCGGCATGGATAGAAACTACTGTTTGATTGTATTTATTGTATATATGTCATACAGTGATACATAGAAAGTTGCAAAATGAAAAAAAAGTCGTTGTTTATATATAAAAAAAAAAAAAAAAAAAAAAAAAAAAAAAAAAAAAAATGGGGGGGCAACATAGGGTCCTGTCCACAAGTACCTGTGGTCAAAATATGTAAATAAATTAGCCATAGGTTTTGGGTTTTTTTTTATACCGGAAGTTAAACAATATGGACTGAGTTAAGCAACAAGACAGTACGCCCCAGAATGATTCGACCCTGGGTTTTAAATGGATAAAAAAAATCGCACAAAATATTGTGTAGTCATATATTCATAATAATCATACTTATATTACTGGAGATTACACTAAATTGTGTTTGAACATAATTTGTAATCGGTCATTTTTTTATTTTGAAATGATGTAAGCTTTGTTCCGGTCCGAGTTTTACACAAGGATGAAAAGATATTGGGGCGAAAACATATCTATTTACCGCATGCACAAACTGCTATTTACGATTCTAAGGTAAAGTTATTTTTAAAACAGGGAATATCCCATCAACTTGGTCGTGACGCAGTCACGGCTGGTAATCGGCACAAGCAGAACAGTTGGTTCTGCAAAGAAATTCGTGAGGATAACTTCCGGTTTTGGTGGAGGAGAGTTCACGAAGACGCTTCGCAAGGTATGTACATGTCAAAAATTGAAATTTTCTTTTTTACTGCTCGAATATTGCAAAATCAGAGAATGCTATGCTGTGGCGAATGCTTTCACGATTAGAAACATGTATAGTTTATTCTTGTATATGAAGTGTAACTCTCGCAAAATCAATCGTCCCACGAAAAACATGACGAAAATTGTGACACTCTTGCATTTCTAAGTTGTTCTTGACAAAGATGCAAGTTAAATTTTCAATATTTTTTCATCATGGGAGTCTAAATGTAATCGGGGATAAATTCCGATTTGTCAGAAGTAAATTGAAGTCTAGATAAATCTACAAACTGTCAATTTTCTCGTTTTCCTGCTTGAGGAGATCGGTTCTGATAGAGCACATTGCAAATGCATGAGGAGATTTGATAGTTTTGGTAATTGTTTTCTGCAAAATTGATAAATTGACACTTTTAAAAACAAAACTGATAAATACTCTAATCAAAATAAACTATTCCCTGTCCACTTTCAGGATTCAAGGGAAAGAGGAAAAGGGGACTGACATTGACTCTTTACAAAAAACCATTTCGATATAGATTGTCTGTATCACCGCCAAGGAAGCGAACAAAAACAAGTAGCAGTACACCAAATTTAAAATCCCCATCAATCAGGACACCAAGTTTATTACAAAAATCTCTTTCAATTTCAAAATATTTATATCCCAAGTTTCAAACGGGTTTCCACATCTATTCGGCGCAACCTTTTTACAAAAGATGACGGAAACTTCACCGCAGATCTACACAAGTTATAATATTACATGATTTCAGCCCATACATAGGTCTAACGTAAATAAACATTCACTTAGTGCTAGTAGTCATGAATAAATTAAACACAAGATGTCAATCAAACTGTGGACATATCCTTAAAATCGGTAAAGCGCTTTACATCTTGTAACCACTACTAACAGAGATCTTTTTTATTTACCAGTGTGTACACATAACACACTACATAATAGAAAAACAAACCACAAATTAATATTATTCTCGACTGTATGATATTTAATTTAGAGTGCATCATTTGTATTTGAAATTATAAAGATATGATTCACATTAAGTTTAAATATTCTTGATTATAAAATTATCTAACAGTGCATTTTCAAATTTTTTCCAATGTAAGGGAAGTTAATCTTGTGTATCCAATATACAATGGAAGGTGTCACAAACAACAAATGATCAATAATGACAAGCTAAATCATGGGAAACCGCAGTTACAATTATGAATTGATTCCTTAAATGAAATGTTTCTTTCTAGGTGGACTGCCCATGAACAATGAAATATTACTTTTATACTTTTAAAAACCCGACGGGAAGAAGGGTATCAGTTCGTGAATTTATTACCAGACAGACATGCACAATTTGTGATTATACAGTGGATTACATGTGTGGTACCAAAACTATCAAATCTCCTCATGCATTCGCAATGTGCTCTATCAGAACCGATCTCCTCAAGCAGGAAAACGAGAAAATTGAGTTTGTAGATTTATCTAGATTTCAATTTACTTCTGACGAATCGGAATTTATCCCCGATTACATTTTGACTCCCACGATGAAAAAATATTGAAAATTTAACTTGCATCTTTGTCAAGAACAACTTAGAAATGCAAGAGTGTCACAATTTTCGTCATGTTTTTCGTGGGACGATTGATTTTGCGAGAGTCACACTTCATATACAAGAATAAACTATACACGTTTCTAATCGTGAAAGCATTCGCCACAGCATAGCATTCTCTGATTTTGCAATATTCGAGCAGTAAAAAAGAAAATTTCAATTTTTGACATGTACATACCTTGCGAAGCGTCTTCGTGAACTCTCCTCCACCAAAACCGGAAGTTATCCTCACGAATTTCTTTGCAGAACCAACTGTTCTGCTTGTGCCGATTACCAGCCGTGCAGTTGTTCGATTTGAATACGAGAATTCAGCAATTGACGTGATCATTAATTTTTTATGAAAAATATTCCACAAGCCTATCGACCATCGTACTTGTGGTTTTGACCACCGCTAATTTTGGGGTTTTCAGTAATTTCTACCGGTACTATACACGATCTCAGACGGGTAAAAGTACCGGGTACCGGCCCACTTTGAAACCCCTGGACCATACTCTATATGCAGGCATTACAACTTGGTGTCATATTTCATACATGTATTAGAACACTATTGACAATGTTATCAATACAATACCAGTTTTCACGCTAACCCACTTGCCCGAAGCCCGGGACAAGTAAAACTGGATGCGGACAAGTGAAAACTATGAAAGAATTTGCTTAAATAAAAAAAAAATTCTTCTAAATTTTGCTTTCGGGCAAAACGTACCGGTAGGTGAAAAAAATGAAGGCAAAGACTGCAATACATATGATATGAACTGTTGTATCAATATATAAATACATTCTTTGCTTTGCTTTGAGAGAATGAACTTTTCAGAGCAAAATTATTATAGTTACCCATCGAAGTCCATTTCGAGCAAAACACATGTAATTGAATTAAAAATACATTTGTTTAAATTACGGTTCATCCCCATTCATGAAATTATGATGGGTAACGTTTTCCATGAATTTAAGATGTCCTGTTTACCAAGTAAACTTGTTAGATGTCACAAACCACTTTGGTTATACTTTTTTTTAAAACTTCCTTCCTCATTACATGTACACGCAACCTTCGTTTCATTTCTTATTTAAGGTTTGTCAACATGTTCAAGTATGTAATACGTTGATAAATACTTCATATATGACTTAATCATCCATGAGTAACTTAAATAGGAAGTCACGCCAAGTGTTTCATTTATAAAAACAACATGTAACGTGAGAGATACAATTCCGTTTTGAATTCAAGATCATAAGAAAAAAATGTTTTTTTGTAATTTGATCAAGGTCTCAATTTAGTACAATTTACACTTTCATAATGAAGTACTTTTTGTAAAATCACTTTACAGAAAATTTGAATTTACTGGTTCGAATGAAATTCTTGAATGTATTAAATATATATCTATATCTAAATAAAAACTGAAAAATTTACTGGTCTGAACAAAGTTTTACTGGTCTTGGGCTGGAGGACCGGTGCTCATCGTGAGGACTGTTAAAACATCAAAACAAAGCCATTCAATAAACAGTCTCTGAGTCTGAAGAAATGAGAACATATATGGTTCTATATGCCAGTCTAGGCCTTTCAATATAAAGGGGCAGTACCAGGTACTTTTACTTGTCTAAAATGGTCTTTGGTACCTCATGATTTTAAAGAGTGTCACAAGTATAAGATATTCATGAAAATTGTTCAAATTTTAATAACAAAAAAAGTACCACCTGTAAATAGTGGAGTACTTGGTACACTTGAAAAATATTGTGTCTATCATTCCTATTTTTTAACATGTTTAAAAATGTAATTTGTTAATTTCATTACTTTTTAGTCTACCTTATCTAGAGCTTTTGTTTAATATTCCACTAGCCATAATTATGAAAATGAAAATTTAAATTTTGTTTCCACTGTAGACTTTACAGCAAACTTTCCAGTCTTCACTATGAGCACCTGTCTTCCGGCCCAAGACTAGTACAACTTTGTTTGGACCAGTAAATATTGGATTTTTTTTTTTTAAAGAACTACCGGTATATAAAAATAAATTCGGACTAGTAAATTCAAATTTTCATTTCGAGGACTGATTTACTACTGTACATATCTCAACAGGGGCACATAATTCTATACTTATTTTAAACAAAATTAATTTTTGATGACTTTTTGTATGTTTCTGCATATTTATTTCTTTCCTAAATAAAAAAAAATAAAAAAAAGAACCAGTTTGCAATTCCTCCCTCCATTACTTGTTTACCAGATCAAAAGTAAACATATTCTACTATAAATTTTAGTAGAATTTAGTCAAACCTGTATTAAGAGGTCACCTTTGCAACAAAGACTAGAGGCTCAGTGGGCTGAGCCTATGCAGGTGTTTCAAAGTATTTTATAATAGGAGGTACTTCTTAAATTTTAGAAGGTACCTAAAAAATTAAGCTGAGGGCCGTAAGGGGTCCAGGGGGCGGAAGCTCCTGAAATCTAGCATTTTGTGGACCAAACAATGTACTTCAGAGACTGCAAAACATTAAGTGTTTTTGAAAGAAAAATCACCAAGACCATGAATAAGAGATTTTCCCCCCCAATTTCTGTATATTTCAGTTTACAGACTTCAGCCAAGGATTATTCCTGGATAGTCCGCCATATCTTAAAAAAAAGGACCATAAAGAGCTACGGTTCCGCAGCTAGGCTTGACCAGGCCATTGTTATCAAAGCTAAACTTCTCAAATTTCTTTTGTTGGCTTTGTCCTTTTCTTTTTCACAATACCTTGGCTTGTGTGTATTTTTTACTTTTTTACAAGTAATTAAACTCATCAAAGATCATTGGCACGGATCAAGACATATAAAAGTGTCATAATTAATGAAACATATAAATTTAATTTGCAATCATCATTAATAAAATTTATAATTTTAATAAATAGAAATTAAAAAAAACAAAACAATATATATTGTTACTTTCACGACTTCTGTGCAAAAAAAAATGTTCGTGGGAAGACATTTCATTTATTAACATTTGAATCACAAAAGTTAGATTATATTGGAAAAAAAGTGGGACCAGCGTTTTGACGATTTCCAGTCATATCAGCCACAAAAAGAAAGTCAAATCGGCCCCAAAAAATAAAAATAAATACAAATTATGTATCAATATAAATTTTATTGATGAGCGGATTCTTTTGTAAGGATCAAAGAAATTAATTAATGATTAATTTATGGCATAATTAAGTGATTAGCAATTTACATAAAATGTAGATTGGCTATAGATCCATTCCAGGATCACCTAATCATTTAGCTGAAGTTTTATCTTTTTTTGTAAATTTGTATATCGTCCTGCATTTACATACATTGTATGTACATGTTGTAGAAAAGAATGTTCTTGATCTCAAACATATTAAATACCAGTAACATTTTCTCAACCAGAGGCTCTCAAGAGCCTGTATCGTTCACCTGGTTATAAAAAAAACCAATTGGTCCTATGTAAAAACTATGTCCTGCAGTGGTAGTCATCTTGGAATTACGATCAACATAAAAAACACAAAGTTTGTAAAGGACCTTCCAATGATTGATGCACAGTTTAGGTTCAATCAGTGCAATAGCTTCAGAGAAGAATATATTTCTGTATTTTCCCCATATGGTCCTGTGTTAATACTATGACCTGTGGTGGCAGCCATCTTGGATTTCCGATCGGCATAAAAAACAGAGGACCTTCCAATGATCATTCCTGGGCAGTTTGGTTTCAACTGTCCAAGTGGTTTCAGAGAAGAAGCATTTTGAAACATTTTCCTATAGGGTCCAATGTTAAACTAAGTCCTGCCGTAGCCGCCATTTTTAATTTCATATCAGAACAAAAAACGTAAAGTTTGTAGAGGACCATCCAATGAACATTCATGTACAGTTTGGCTTTAATCATATTTGTAGTTTCTGAGAAGAAGGCATTTGAACATTTTCCCAAAGGGTCCAATGTTAATCTATGTCCTGCGGTGGTGGCCATCTTAGATTTCCGATCGGCATAAAAAACACACACCTTGTAGAGGACCTTCCAATGATCATTCCTGTGCAGTTTGGTTTCAATTATCCAAGTGGTTTCAGAGAAGAAGCGTTTTGAAACATTTTCCCCATAGGGTCCAATGTTAAACTAAGTCCTGCCGTAGCCGCCATTTTTAATTTCATATCGGAACAAAAAACGTAAAGTTTGTAGAGGACCATCCAATGAACATTCATGTACAGTTTGGCTTTAATCATATTTGTAGTTTCTGAGAAGAAGGCATTTGAACATTTTCCCATAGGGTCCAATGTTAATCTATGTCCTGCGGTGGTGGCCATCTTGAATTTTCGATCGGCATAAAAAACATAAAATTTGTAGAGGACCTTCCAATGATCATTCCTGGGCAGTTTGGTTTCAACTGTCCTAGTGGTTTCAGAGAAGAAGCGTTTTGAAACATTTTCCCCATAGGGTCCAATGTTAAACTAAGTCCTGCCGTAGCCGCCATTTTTAATTTCATATCGGAACAAAAAACGTAAAGTTTGTAGAGGACCATCCAATGAACATTCATGTACAGTTTGGCTTTAATCATATTTGTAGTTTCTGAGAAGAAGGCATTTGAACATTTTCCCATAGGGTCCAATGTTAATCTATGTCCTGCGGTGGTGGCCATCTTGAATTTTCGATCGGCATAAAAAACATAAAATTTGTAGAGGACCTTCCAATGATCATTCCTGGGCAGTTTGGTTTCAACTGTCCTAGTGGTTTCAGAGAAGAAGCGTTTTGAAACATTTTCCCCATAGGGTCCAATGTTAAACTAAGTCCTGCCGTAGCCGCCATTTTGAATTTCATATCGGAACAAAAAACGTAAAGTTTGTAGAGGACCATCCAATGAACATTCATGTACAGTTTGGCTTTAATCATATTTGTAGTTTCTGAGAAGAAGGCATTTGAACATTTTCCCATAGGGTCCAATGTTAATCTATGTCCTGCGGTGGTGGCCATCTTGGATTTCTGATCGGCATAAAAAACACACACCTTGTAGAGGACCTTCCAATGATCATTCATGGGCAGTTTGGTTTCAATTATCCAAGTGGTTTCAGAGAAGAAGCGTTTTGAAACATTTTTCCATAGGGTCCAATGTTAAACTAAGTCCTGCCGTAGCCGCCATTTTGAATTTCATATCGGAACAAAAAACGTAAAGTTTGTAGAGGACCATCCAATGAACATTCATGTACAGTTTGGCTTTAATCATATTTGTAGTTTCTGAGAAAAAGGCATTTGAACATTTTCCCATAGGGTCCAATGTTAATCTATGTCCTGCGGTGGTGGCCATCTTGGATTTCTGATCGGCATAAAAAACACACACCTTGTAGAGGACCTTCCAATGATCATTCATGGGCAGTTTGGTTTCAATTATCCAAGTTGTTTCAGAGAAGATGCGTTTTGAAACATTTTTCCATAGGGTCCAATGTTAAACTAAGTCCTGCCGTAGCCGCCATTTTGAATTTCATATCGGAACAAAAAACGTAAAGTTTGTAGAGGACCATCCAATGAACATTCATGTACAGTTTGGCTTTAATCATATTTGTAGTTTCTGAGAAGAAGGCATTTGAATATTTTCCCATAGGGTCCAATGTTAATCTATGTCCTGCGGTGGCAGCCATCTTGGATTTCCGATCGGCATAAAAAACAGAAACTTTGTAGAGGACCTTCCAATGATCATTCTTGGGCAGTTTGGTTTCAACTGTCCCAGTGGTTTCAGAGAAGAAGCATTTTGAAACATTTTTCTCATAGGGTCCAATGTTAAACTAAGTCCTGCCGTAGCCGCCATTTTGAATTTCATATCGGAACAAAAAACCTTAAGATTGTAGAGGACCATCCAATGAACAGTCATGTACAGTTTGGCTTTAATCATATTTGTAGTTTCTGAGAAGAAGGCATTTGAACATTTTCCCATAGGGTCCAATGTTAATCTATGTCCTGCGATGGTGGCTATCTTGGATTTCCGATTGGCATAAAAAACAGTAACTTGGTAAAGGACATTCCAATGATCATTCATTTACAGTTTGGGTTCAGTCAGTTTATTAGTTTCAGAGAAGAAGATCTTTGAAATTTCAGCCAATCAGAGCATATTATTGGCCCTGGCAGCCATATTGAATATCCGACTGGAACGAAAAACAGTAACTTTGTAGAGGACCATCCGAGGAACATTCCTGCTAAGTTTGGTTCCAATCGGCCAAGTGGTTTCGGAGAAGAAGCTTGAAATGTGAAAAGTTTACAGACAACAGACAACAGACGACGGATGCCAAGTGATGGTGAACTAATAAATCCACCACCACAATATAACTGAAATATTGTTGAAAGTGGTATTAAACACCATAAAACCAATCAATAAATCCAGATTCTAACAATACTTTGTATGGCAACTGATCAGTATTCTTTTTCAAACCTGAAATATTGTTGAATATTTATTTCGGTCTTAATTAGATGTAATTTCATGATAATAGACATACAAGTAGGGTACAAAGAAATCTGTCTAACTGAACCTCCATGGAACCAACCTTTAATTTCAGAATAGACAGTCAGGTGGTTTGTTTATACAGGTTAAATGAATAGAAATATCTGTTTTTGCACTTTAATGTAAGTTCCCTTTATTCAGGGTTCGGTTTAGACAGGATTCACTATATTTTCAACAGCAGAATTTAATGGCACATAAAAACATACTTGGGGTAATTGTAATGAGCTGTAATTGATTACATTTTTTTCATGTAATCTGTAATCAGCCATTTTTTAGATGACAAGTAATCATAATTTAATCAATTACATTGATTTTGACCCTGTAATCATGATTACTTTCTGATTACATTTAGATTACTTTTCATCATTTTTTACTCTTATATTTCCTTAGATGTCCAATGTATATTTTATGTAAAAAATATTTTCAATAAAATTTATTAAAAAATAATGTTGAAAGGTTTATAAAAATAAAGATATGTTTCATAATCAATTGTTAAAAAATGCAGTTTTATTTTATTTTATTTTTTTTTGGTTTAAAATATGAAGATTCAAGATGAAACCTTTTCATTTAAATTACAACATAATATTATAATTTATTATAGGTTTTATTTTACTTAGAACTACATGTATACAGCTATAAAAATAATTATGTATTATGACTTCAAAGACTTAATTATAAAAATATATAATAAATGTGAGCGTTGCTCCTCTGGGGAAGTGGAAGACGAATATCATTTTCTATTTCACTGTAATAAACTTGAAAATGACAGAAATCTCCTACTTAAGGAGATAGCAAAAAGCTGTCCTAATTTAAAACGTTTAAATTCAAAGGACAAACTTGTTTGGCTAATGAACACAGAGGAAAAATCAGTCTTCACTACTATAGCAACATTTATTCTAAAGAACATGAAATAGCATGGCTCTCTTTTTTGCTCTGGACACGAGGAGGTCTGCATATACAATGTAACAGTACCTTGAGCATCGTCCCTTGGTGTCCTTAGCTGAAATGAGACCTCTAAAGTTACTATTAATATGTTTGAATATGATTCTCTTTTTTTTTAATTTTATATCCTTAAACAGAATAATTAATGATAACACATAATAATTATAATTATTTTTATTACATACATATTGTTTTCCTGCATTGGACACAAGGAGGTTTTGCTACAATTTCAACAAACCTTAGCACCGTCCCTTGGTGCCCATTGCAGCAAAACAATATTCTATTAAACATTGCTTCCATTACCCAGAGTAGCAACACAGCTGCACATACCTTATTGGTCAATATTAATTGACAAGTCATTTTATTGTTCAATAAATGATAAATCATTTTATTGTTTAGTCCTTGATATGTACTGATTTTACTGTCATATACATGTACTGTTTTATATACATGTATGTTTAAAAACAATTATGACTGTTAAATATGTATTTTTTAATGCCTCCTTGGGGACCTGATTTGGAAAATAAAATTATTCTATTCTATTCTATAATATCCCAATTTCAATTTGCTTAGGGTTTCCTTTTTTCAATGAAAACAATTTTAATAACATGATAAAAAAACACTTTAAGTATAAAACAAAATCTTTCAAAGAAAATATTGTAATGTTTCGACGATTCTAAAAACTCTATATACAGGTACATACAATGTATGAATAATTACTATCAAACAGGGCATTCCACTCATTTTCAAGTAGGAGGTGATAATTCTAAAGTAGAAGGGGGGGATCCTGCAAAACTAGTATGCAAGACAAAGCTGTATTTTACTTTCACTTTGACATTTTCATTTTTGAAAACAAAGTAGCCGGGGAAAATTGCAATTAGACAGGCAATATGCTGTGAAATGCCCATTTTCAAATAAGATATTTTGAATAAAATGGCATGTTTTAAATTTCTTGCTACACTCAACTGTACAGACATTCATTAGGGGTACCAATGGATGCATGTAGTAATTAAAATTCAATATCATCCTTGTAAAAAGACCTTTAAATATTGCTTAATAGGTCACACATGCAACACTTGTTATTCAGGTCACAAAATTACTCATGCATGGACAGTGTATATGGAGCACAATACATGACATCTCCCTTTTTTTATGCTTAAAGTTCTGTAGCCAAACAAATGCCAAATAAATTTAAATTAGAAATTACAGTCTGAATAATGGATTGAATTAAAGTCTCTCTTGTGACTAGAAAATACTGAAATCAGCATTAAAACAAAATAGAGAACAAAATGTACAATGTCAAAAGTTTACACATAATACTCTTCGAGGTACGCAGGTTTCTTGGAAATACGTCCAGATCGCGTCACCATAGGTTGATCACTCGCCGCTGAAGTCGGAGTTTCTTGTTGGTAAGATTTCGGAGTGTTTGTATCGTTTGCGTTTTCGGAAATTGGAAAATCATTATCAAATTGAGTTTCACGTTTTTTAAACACATTTTCACCAGTTTTCAGAATATGTTTACGGTTTCTGCAATACAGTTTATCATTTTCAGATCTCAATATAAAAGAAAGTTCTCCATGATCAGTTTGTACTACAGCTGGTTCCCAATGACTTAAACCAATGTCCTTTTTGAATTGCACAATTTCTCCCGGTGAGATTTCCGGAAGCAGCTTTGACTTCTTATCATAGTAGAATTTCTGAGATTTCTGACGTGCGATCAGTTCTTTTTGTTTCGACTTTACGACTTCAGGTTTTAGCAGTTCAGACGAAACCGGAAGTTTCGTTTTCAATTGACGGTTCATCAATAACTGTGCAGGTGACAGTCTAACTCCATCAATCGGAGAAGCCCGGTACTCCATAAGAGAAACATATACGTCACTATTGCTGTGTTCGGCTTTATTGAACATGTCTTTCACGGTTTGCACAAAACGTTTTGCTTCCCCGTTGGATTGGGGATATCATGGACTTGAGGTTGTATGAATAAAGTCCCATTCTTTCGCGAAATCTCTGAAACTTGCACACGCAAATTGAGGTCCATTGTCACTTACTACCTCCACAGGGATTCCATGTCTCGCAAACATAGACTTGGAACGCCGAAATTGTAGATGCACTAGACGGTAACAATGCAATTTCTGGATATTTCGAGTAATAGTCAACACAAAGTAAATAATTCTTCCCTTTGAATTCCATCAAATCTGCACCTAACTTTGTCCACGGACGCGATGGAATATCATGAGGTTTGAGTGGTTCTCTGGTGTTTGCCTTTCAGAACTTGTTGCAAATACTACAATTTGAAATGAAATGCTGAATGTCATTGTTCATGTTACACCAAAAGAGAATCTCACGGGCACGCTGTTTGGTCTTCACTATACCAAGATGTGATTTGTGTAATTTCACGCTGTAGAGTTTTTGGCACTAAGTGCTTTGGAACCGTACGCGACAGGCTGTCCGTTTTGCAATAGGACCACGCCCAGTCCTTTAGAACTGGCATCGACCGAAACAGTAACCGGTTCATCAACATTGTAAAATCGCAACACGGGTGCTGTTGACACAAGTCGCTTGAGCTCGTCAAAACTTTGCTGTTGCTCGCGATTCCAATGCTACTGTACATCATTTTTCACCAATATGCGTAGCGGATCCGAAACATCTGACAAGTTGGGAATAAACTTGGCCAAATACTGCACGAGACCGAGAACGCGTTTAACACCAGCTACATCTGTCGGAGCGGGCATTTCTTGTATGGCGCGCACTTTTTCTGGACTAACTTTTAATCCGTCTTTACTGATCACGTGTCCAACGTACTGGACTTCCGGAGCACGTAGTTCAAATTTCGACTTATTCAACTTAAAGTTCATCTGTCGACACCTCTGGAGCATCTGTCGGATACAAGAGTCGTGTTGCTCGTCGTTTTCACCCCATACAAGAATATCGTCGACTATACATTCTACACCCGGTAGATCCGAAAACATCTTGCGCACTGCCTTACAAAATACTTCCGGCATGGAACTAATACCAAATGGTAGTCTACAGTAGCGAAATCGTCCAAATGGTGAATTGAACGTTAACAACTTAGAACTGTCATTATCAAGTTGGATGTGCCAGAATCTGTGAGTCGCGTCAAATAGTGAAAATACACAAGCTTTCGGTAATCTCTCGATAATTTCATCAATTGTCTGTAAATGATAATGCTCTCGTTTAATGGCCCGATTAAGATCTTTCGGGTCAAGACATATCCGTAATTTTCCCGGTTTCCGAACAACTACCATACTACTAACCCAGTCGGTTAGCTCGTCTTGTTTCGCAATTACACCAAGGTTTACCATGCAGACTAACTCTGCATGAACTTGTTCGCGAAGTGCAGTGGGCACTTTCCGGGGCGGATGAACGACCGGTTCAACGAATGGATCAAGCTGGATGTGATGTGCTTTTGGCAGTTTGCCTAGTCCTTTAAATACATCGCCATAGTCTTTAATCAGTTCATCCTTTGTCAAAGGTTTATCAATGGCATGCACACGCACAATAGCACCTAATTCCGTACACGCGTCAGCACTAAGAATCGGCTGTGTATCATTCGGCACAACGAAAAACTAAAGCACGTAGTTTCGCTTCTTGAATGTACATTTCAATACTGTTGTACCTACAGGATTGATTCTATGTCCATCATATGTAACAAGTTTAACTCCGGTCTTTTCTAAAGTTGAATTCGGCAACGACACACTACGGAACAATTTCTCTGAGATAATGTTTGCTTGAGCACCGGTATCTAGTTTAAACATGACGGATTTCTGATTGATTGCAACTGACTCTTTCCAATCTTCACTCTGTTGAATACTATCAACGCTGACGGTACCAATGAAAAGTTCATCACAGTTGTCATCAAATGTTGAATCATACTGTAACGCATCAACTTTCTTCCTCCGTGTTGACATACAATACAGTCAAACCTGTCTATAGTGGTCACCTGGGGGAGTTTGACAAAATGACCACTATATACAATACAGGGGTTTTATTATTCGACGACATATTCTACAGTAGCTGTAAATAAACATTTTTAATTACATGTTATGTTTATCTCAATCTGATATGATTTGAATCAAAACATACAAATAAATAAAGAAAGATATTTAATAAACAAAAGTACAATTTCCAGTAACATGATGTTGAACTGGAAACATTGTTTTCAAAATCGTCGATTGAATCTCTCACGTTTTCTTTAAAGAATGTTCATTATCTGAGTACGACCAACACCCTTCTCCTCGCCCACAGCCCAACAACTTTTCCCACCATCGATCACAACGATTTATAACCCATTGTATTAAAGTCCAGCAGCGATTCTACAACATACTCATACAGATAACTTTCACTTTGTCGTCTAATTTCAAAGCTTTCCTATTTACGGATATTGATGATTTTGACATGATGCACTAGATTCAAAATATTTTTGGTGAGTGAATTTCTACTCTCGTCGTAATAAACAAATATCTCCAATAACCCCCGGGTATAAATTTTCCTTTATGTAATTTATTACTCACAAAATTTAATAGTGTTTGTTTATTTAGTTAATTAAATTAAGCAATATATTTTGTAACACCTCAGGATTTTTTGTACATTTGAGAAAAATACCGAACTTTCGAAATCACTTCCGGTATTATTTTAAAAATGACCTTACCGCTAAATGGCGCTATACAAAGGTTTTACACTGGAAATTACTAATAAATGGTGACCGCTATATCGAATTAAAATATATAGTAAAATGCACAGGGAGAGCACGAAAGTGACCGTTATGAGCAGGTGACCATTATACAAAGGTGACCGTTACAACAGGTTTGACTGTACTTTGCAAAATGATTTTTCTTCTTGCAGGCATGACACTCTTTACCAAATGCAGGGCAGTTCCTTGGACCATGAGTCCTACCACAGTTTTTACACAATGCCTGCTTTGCAGTACTTCCAGCACTTTGATTTTGACTTCGATAATTTAAAGTCTTTGGTTTTACTTTACGGACCTGTTTAATGGCATGCACTGAATGTTCATCTGTAGATTTTAACGATTTTAATTGTTGAGAACTTACTTCTTGGGCTCGACAAATGTCGATAGCTTTTATTAATGTCAATTCTGCTTCCCGTAGAAGCCTGGCCCTTCATGATGATGAGTACATCATTCGTTCTGAATACCACAAACAATACGATTGCGAATTAAACCATCTGATAAATGTTCAAACTCACATGGTTTAGCTTTTGTCTTTAAGTCTGTGACAAATAACTGTCAATACTTTCGTGTTGTCCTTGATTTTGAGTAAAGAAAACATGCTGAATATAGGTCAAGTTCTTTCTAGGTTCACAATACTCCTTGAATTTTGTTTTCAATACATCAATTTTCTCCCTATGATAGTATCATCTGCCACAATGTCAAAAGTATTGTACACACGTTGTGCGTCGGGACCGGCTACATGCAAGAATGTCGCAACTTGCCCTTTCTCAGCTTTTTCTTCGATTCCGGTCGCTGTTAGGTAGAGTTCGAATGATTGGATCCATTCCTTGAAGTTTTCTGCTAAATTCCCTTCCAAATTTAACGCTCCTGGAGGCTTAAGTTGCTCCATGTTTTCGCTTTACACTCTGACACCATGTAATGTATGCAGACACAACAAGATGGCGACTATAAACTGCTTTATTTATAAGCAGTGCCTGAAAAGAGGGCCAGCCTTTGGCCGGCGCGAAAAAGACATCAGATATCAATATATAAACAGTTTTCAGAATAATTGTTTTTTATCAATAACATTAAAATTCATTCTTTCACTAGTCTCACAGGGGTTGGGGGGCTCTTCAAGGTAATTTTGGTAGGTACAGGTGTGCAGCTGAAATTGCGAAAACACCCCAATGCATATATTGCTATCAAATGAAACCTAAATTTACTTGTTATAACCTTTTTGACAACCTTGACGCCATTGGCTAGAGTGATCTTAAGAAACGATGCTAGTCCATCGGATGGGGACAATAAAAGGCTGGTTTGTGCAAGGGGAGATCAATGCCATGATCACATTAAAGACATTCGGAAAAGAGTAGACTAATGCCACTACAAGGACCACTCTTGCACTCCCCAGAGTGAAGAGTGACATCACTTGTTTCAATCCACTATGAAGAAGTGATTTTAAAGTAAAATAACCTCTCAATTCGGGGTAATGTCAGTTGGTTATTCATTCCAAACAAGTATCTTGCTTTGTTGAAATAACAAACAGTGCTGTCATTTTCTGTTATAAACAACTGTTAACTTTTCCTGTTATTTCTTAATTTGTAAACAAAAGTTCTGGTTCCAAAAAAGAAAACCACCCCCAATTGTCATTAAAATGTAGCTGTGTACATGAACTATGAAAAGTTTAAAAGAAGTGACAGGCCAGATCGTTTCCGTAGTTTGACATTACTGTCAACGATTTTCTCTCCGTTGTTGGGGAAAAGTTTTTCAATGATTACCTAAGGATTGATACAAAAAGGTTTCCGATTTCTGTAAAATGAAATTCGTACATGTACATTTTGCAGCAGATTGAATGAATAAATTTCCAAACTGTGGAAGATACCAGATCGCAAACATTATAAGTTGACAGAATTCTCTTTATTGTTCACAACTTTCCACTTCGTCCGTGATTTTTAACAATTTTAATAATTAAATCATAAAGAAACAAAAAAACATGTTTCTTTTCTAATATTTAGTGAATACTTGTGTATTACATGAAAACGTGTAGGAAACGTGTATTGATTGGCTCGATAAAAATACATAATTGGGGAGAACAGTAAATTACATTAGCTGTGTATTCATTGGCTACAAAAATGTATTTGGACCAATCGCTGTGCTCGTAACAAACTGTTTTCGACTAGAACAGAAGCGTTATCTACCGTTGAAGTTACAGTTTACATTTTGTACATGTATGTCTGGTTTCGGTAAAAACAACAATTTTTAACGGTCTTTTAGGCAATCGCCCAAACGTTTTTTGTTGGGCCATTGACTACCTAATTTGGAGCAGCTTTTGGTCGACTGGGCGACTGTCCATTTCAGGCACTGATAAGGGGTCAGAAGTCAATGACAGTAAACATTATTAGTGTGTGTATGGAGCACAATACATGACAGCACCCACATACCAAATATCATTGACTTATCTCGAAAGACAAAAATGTTATGGCCAGGACAAGAAAATACTATTTAAAAAACAATTATTTGACCTTGAGGTCAAAGGTCAAGGTCCCACGAAGGTCATTATGGTACGTGACACACCGCCTTATGGTCATGCACCCACATACCAAATATCATTGACCTATCTCGAAAGACAAAAATGTTATGGCCTAGATAAGAAAATACTATTTAAAAAACAATTATTTGACCTTGAGGTCAAAGGTCAAGGTCTCACGAAGATCATTACGGTAAAATAATGCCACCATCAATGAAAGAATCCTTAGGTGCGTCTAAAAGGCTGACAGCATTGTACACGTAATACAGTTGCATAAACAAGTCATTTCTATTACGGTATTTATAATAGTTAATCAATGTAGTTACTAAATTATGCTATAAACTGATCTTTGTCATATATGGAATAGATGAGGGCACATTAGGTGCATATCCTCTCTAAAACAGCAGCAAAGGATCACATAACAATGGTGTGAAAATGTTAAATACAGAGTTATTAATATTGTAGATACTGTACATGCAACATGAATGCTACAGGTATGTTTATATAAACATCTATTTATAGGGTCTGGTTAGATACGATAACGTAACCCTCAGTCCGCTTTTGCTCCAGCGAGGGTTACGATTCGGTTCCATTCAACGTAATGGAGCAAATTAAAATTTTCATTCCGTGAATATTTCAACTTTCTTTTTGAATATGTGGTCATAATTTATTATTCCCTACAATTTTTAAGTAATGGTGATACGAAATAAGTGTTACAATACCTGTTTCTACCTTCACGATCGATTTCGTATTCGAAAATTGTTTCTCGTCCGCCATGACACCTTAAGTAGACTCTCGTGATGGGCGGAGTCTATCCATATATGGATCTGAATGTCAAATATGGAAAACTTTTACTACGATGTTTACGGCAATCAATCCAAATAAGGATATCTCCAAAACTAGGCAAGTGCACGTGAAATAGCAACTTGTAAACAAAATGTCGTACAGAAAGAAGATTTCATGCATTAAAATTTTCAGAAGGATATGTCCACCATGGATTGATGCAGCGTTTACTTATCACCTCAAGCTTTACCTAAATATATTTATCTTTCACCCCCGTTAATTTTTCCAACCACTTCAACGGAATTAGGTCAAAAAACCGTCTGGTGTGCATCACTCCGGGCGCTACTCCATTACGTTGAATCATAACCCTCGCTGGAGCAAAAGCGGACTGAGGGTTACGTTATCGTATCTAGGGTCTGGTCACCTCTAACTTCTTAATATCACAAGCTAACGAGATCTTGGCCCTCCCCCTTTTTGCAACATAAAATCCTGTGTTATGTCTAGCCTACATGACCTACATGTACTTAAGCATTTCAAGGTGTTCTCAAGGGTGTTTTATTATGCTGGTTAATATTGCTGTTGACTAATTATGAAAAGGGGTGAAGTGAAAGTGAAATATTAATGGGGCAATCCATGGACATGGTTAACGCCAAAACAAAATGAAACTTAAGTGAAGTTGAAGGCGGTCAAAATCTGTATTGATTTGAATAACTATCTAGAGCTAAATTAACAAAAGCGTCTGTTGAGCATACCTACCCAGTATTACATTTATAACATTAATAACAAAAAATGCAGTTTGAATCCAAACTTTCATTTCCATTATTAGTCACAAAATATTATAAGCAGCCTACGCTTCCGGAATTCAGCGGATGTCATAGGGAAAGGGGATGGAATCAGCAAATAATGATGCTAGAAAATGGCCGATTTTACCATTCGATGTACCTCGGGATTTTATAATAAGTAAGGAAATTCTCGCCTAGTTCTCGTATATCGAGAAACTTTTCATTGGATAATTTTTTGACGTATTGTGTCTATGCAAATTTAGAATCGACCGAACTAAATCGGAAAATACCGAAGTATAATTGTAATATACGGAAAATATCGAAGGAAATTCGGCAATATATTTATAATTGATTTGAATTTAGACGGCCACTTTCTCAATGATAAAATATAATAAAGTGGGCGTTGATTATATGAATAAATCTAAAGTTCTTCAAGGTAGGTATATTTAATTTAAATAATTGCAACTATAATATTATATAAATATTATCATAAAAAAAATTATTGTTTAATATTGATAACAATATCAAAATATAACAATTAAATGCAAAAAGTTGAATTAAAAATAATTATTGGGGAAAATGCTTTTTAAGGAATATAAATAAAGGGAGATAATCATAGTACTGTATAGTATTATAAAATTAATACTGAAAAACCTTTTGTAAAAAAAATTTGAACCAATAGTGATTAACAGTTTGTCTATAAGCTTATATTTAAATGTTGAATGTAAAATAATACAAACCTCCTTGGGAAATATATATTTCAAACAATTACATCCATATTTTGTCACAATATATCCATAAATAAATGTCTGGCAAACTCATTTACCTAACACGATACACACATTAGCACCCCCTATTTTTTGTAATGGCTGAGTATATAGCCAAGGGAGATCATCGTTTCCGTAGCCTGATTGATATTATTTCCTTTAAAATTAAAAGGTATACCTATCGAAGCAAGTCATTTCGTACCATAACCATTTCGTACCATTGCCATTTCGTACCATAATTTACCATTTCGTACCACAAAATTGCAATTTCGTACCATAACCAGAAACCATTTCGTACCATATGAATTTTGCACCATAACCATTTCGTACCATAATTTACCATTTCGTACCACAAAATTGCAATTTCGTACCATATGTATTTTGCACCATAACCATTTCGTACCATAATTTACCATTTCGTACCATAACCAGAAACCATTTCGTACCATATGTATTTTTAGTCTGGTACCCGTGACCCCTCGGATTTTTTTGTTTGATATCGGGGTCAGGTAACGGCTGAATCCATGTTTTTAATGGCGGCCGCCATAGCGAATAGATCAGCTTTATGAAACCGGAAGAGAGGCCATATTTATTTAATGAAGCCTTGTGCCTGAGATATTTTTGTATCGCTGAATTGAACATGATCTGGTGAAATTATTGACTTGGAATTCAGTAGTTGGATTTAAATTAGGATTTTATATTTATTTATATCACAATTGGTAAGTTTCGATGTAAAATCAGTTAAAAATTCTACATGGAAGTTCGTCTTCATTGATCAACTCATATTGTGGTATAGCGGGCAATTTGAGGCTATAGAAAAAAAAATAAAGGTGTCATTACAAGGATTTTAAAATGACCGATTGCTTAATTTATTATATAATTCAGATGTTTTAACATTGTTTTATTTGATTATTATTTTTTAGAATGAAAATAATGCTTAAATTGCATTTGTTTACAAACCAACATGTCACATGACTCACAATGCTTCTGGTTAAAAATAGCCACAATTTTTGGTTGAAAGGTTAATGATATGCATATATGTAAATATCCATATCACCAATAACACTTGGTCATTAGTTGCCTGTAATATCACTCGTAGTCCAAATAACTCCAGGAAGCTATAATTTTCATTAGCAATTTTTAGATCAGCTTCCTCCTGTTAATACAGAAATTAATGCGACCTACATGTAAAAAATACAAATCTCTGGATTGCTGGAAGATCCATTATTTTGACTAAAAATAACACTATGATCATGGAAAAAAGGAATATAACAATGCAGATCAAAGAGATGGCTAACTTCATCATGTATGTACTTGTAGAATTAGTTTTCTCAGATAGCTACATGTATTTTGATTTAAACTTGAATGCAATGATTATAAAACTGCATGATGAAGCCATCTATATATATTCCTTTTAGCATCCTCCCCTGGTGTCTTCTGCTGAAGGGCAACCGATGTGCTTGCCTTTCTGCTTTAGACACAGGGAGGATATAAATGGCTTATACCTGTACCTCAAAATTAAGGGTTGACTATCATCCTTTCAGCACCGTCACCTGGTGTTTCCTGCAGAAAGGTTATCATTGTGTTTGCCTCTCTGTTTCAGACACGGGTAGGATACAAATAGTCGGCTCTATCTATTTATTTATCATCATATTTATGTGATACATATATCATAGCTGGATGTATTAAAACATATCAACCACACTGAGCATATAAATGACATGTTATAAGTATCTTTGTCTTTGTTAAACATATATGTTATGTTTTAAATAATTATATATGTGAATATTCATGCCCCTCGTGGGCCTATATTTGGTAAATAAAGTACCCTCTTCTTTTATACATCATTACATGTATACATATCGAAACGACAATGCATGAGAGATACAGGATCAGATGAGTGTCAAATTCTGTTACTCCTCTATTGATATCAACATGTAGTGTTCTACATGCAAGACAAAACAGCAATATATATACCTTAGTACTACATAGAGTAACTACAGAGTTTGTGATTTGACTGAGAAAGTGATGTACAGTATCAAACGAGGGAGGTACAATCAAAGTACCGGTATATATCTTTAATAAAATAGAGAATTCTTTTAACATATAACATAAGTTTGCCTTAAAATACTGGTACCTCTTTTGAGACATCATCTATTTTTTTTAAATGTCATATTATTTTAGAATTTCTATTATCAAGTACTATAATGTTATTTTTTGTTACAGCTGATGGATTCCAGAATGGTTGTCAGGAACTTGGTAGCAAATACAACATGAACTGGATGTTGGCTTAGAAGTCTTTCAGATGACAGATCAAATTCCAACATAGGAGGACCATTGCTATGACTAATTTTTACGCTTTTTAAGCTTTCATTTCAAGTCATCAAAGACTTCATCCTAAATTGTATGTTGTTGAGTATTTGGGGGTTTTTTTGGAGGGGGGGGGGGGGGGCAGGGGTGAAAGGATTTTTTTTTAGCTGAAAATAGACAACTTTTCATGTGACATGAGTAATTAGTTAATTTTTTATAAATTTAACAGGAACCTTATTCATCGGAATACGTTAGCTGAGATCTGGAAGGGAGGTTTTTTTTTAATTTAAAATTAATTTATTGAGACATTACATGATTTTGGAGGAAGTTTCCTTGTACAAATACTTTAACTATATCAATAAAAAGAATTGAGGTTATTTGATTATCATTTTGTTTTAAAAACCTTTTCTTTTATTAAATATTAAAAACAGGGATTTTATCTGTATTAATAATTTTACATTGTTTATGACATCACATACATGTACATGTAGTAGAAATAACCATATGCAACTTATTTGAAGACATTTTCATAGTTCAAAGATGTAGGATAAAAGACTGTTATTATGGATTAAGACTCAGATTTTCTAATAAAAAGTGATTTTGAAATTTTACCTATGTTTATTATATTTTATTGACATATCAGTATCAGCTGAGAGTAAGAGTATAAAAAAGAAAATAAGTTATCAAGCAATTGACAACAAAGTTGATGAACTAAATTAAAAATAATGACTTTGCAATCTACATTTGTATTAATAACTACCATCCAGTTTGGTGACCAACATCATACTTACTGAATATTGATTGAATGAATTACATGTATTTTCTGATATATTTGGTTTGTTTGTTTGATCGTGTTTAATGCCACTTTCAACAATGTTTCAGTTATATTGTGGTGGTCAGTTTTATTGGTGGAGGACCCCGGAGAAAACCACCGACATGTTGCAAATCACTGACAAACTTTATCACAAAATGTTGTACACCTCGCTCTGATTGAGATATATTATGTAGGATTATTTTCTAAGTTATGTCTTGTCTGGCTGCTGCAAAATATAGCAAAAAAGTATTCCACATATTCTGGTTAAAAATTATATATATTTTTTGTCTATTTTCAAAAAGTTGTAATACATTGTTGTACTAATAGGTAGAATGAAGAATTAGGGTTATGGTGTTTAATGCCACAGTCAACAAAATTTCAGTTATATCATGTTGGTCAGTTTTATTGTTGGAGGAAAATGGAGAAAAACACTGACAAACTTTATCACATAATGTTGTATCAAGCACACCTCCCCACGAGCAGGATTCGAAATCACAACTTTAGTGGTGATAGAAACTGATTGCACAGGTAGTTGTAAATCCAACTAGCATACCAACACGAAATAATGGCCCTAGGTAGAATGAACCATATATACAGGATCTGCCTTAAGCCAATTGAGCCCACTGAAGTTGCATACTCTCAGCTGTTCAAGTACACACAAACAAAAACACTAGGTTTTACAGAGAACAGCAATGATTATTATGTTATGGGGTCCACACCTCCTAGGGCGACCCTGCATATGTATTTGTGATAAGAGTAAAATTAATATCCAACTTGGCTAATACCTTCTGTGATTTTTCGCCTGTTACCCCTGTATAATTGTCCAGATTTGATTTGATTTGATTTTTGGTGTTTTAACTCCACTTTCAACAATATATCAGCTATATCATGGCGACCAGTTTTAGTGGTGAAGGAAGCCGGAGAGAACCACCGACCACGAGCAAGCAACTGGTAAACTTTATTACTTGTGGCTGCGTGTCGACTGCACCCTTTTTAACTCACCTTGCCAAAGGCAATGTGAGCTTTTGCCATCACTTGGCGTCCATCGTCCGTTAACTTTTCACATTTTAATCTTCTCCTCTGAAACCCCTCAGCCAAATGAAGTAAAACTTGGTAGGAAGCATCTATGGCAGGTCCTCTATAAAGATTGCTCATTTCGTCCCGATCCATTAACAAACATGTTCGCCACAGGCAATTCTTGTTTCTGATTGGTTAATTTCTGAAAAATCTTCTCCTCTGAAACCGCTTTGCCAAATGAATCAAAATTTGATAGGAAGCTTCCTTGGAAGGTCCTCTATAAAGTTGCTCATTTATTTCCGATCCGTTAACAAACATGACCGCCACAGGCAATTCTTGTTTCTGATTGGTTGATTTCTAAAAAATCTTCTCTGAAACCGCTTTGCCATATGAATCAAAATTTGATAGGAAGCATCCTTGGAAGATCCTCTATAAAGTTGCTCATTTATTTCCGATCCGTTAACAAACATGACCGCCACAGGCAATTCTTGTTTCTGATTGGTTGATTTCTAAAAAATCATCTCCGCTGAAAGCGCTTGGCCAAATGAATCGAAACTTGGTAGGAAGCATCCTTGGAAGGTCCTCTATCCAGAATGCTAATTTAATTCAGATCCGTTAACAAACATGGCCACCACAGGCAATTATATTTTCTGATTGGTTGATTTATAAAAATCTTTTTCTCTGTAACTGCTTAGCCAAATGAAGCGAAACTTGCTGGTAAGCACCTATGGAAGGTGCTGTATTAAGTTTCCTCGAAGCAGAATGAAAGGTGAGCGATAGGCTCTGCCCCTATTAGTATGCATATCAATGATTCTTGATATATAGGAATACAAAGAAAGTATACTACAGGTTAATTTTTTTTCACACTGGTTAAAAGTTTTGCATCTGGAAAATCTTCTTTTCATTTTAAATCAGGATCCTCCCAACAGGAATAACAACTCTTCTTATTATTTTCATGTAAGTAACTGTATGCAACATTAGTGTCTGGTACAGAAGCTAGATTACAAAATAAAAAATACCACTTTTGGCATGGAACATAGTTATTTTAATTTAATGCTTTATTTATTTCAAGAGGATTGCAAACAGCCTGAAGGCTACAAAGTTGGTCTCCTCAACATACATATGATACAAGACAAGACAATACACTCATTCACTCATAATAGTTAATACAAATTATATTTTCAATAGCAATTTAGAATATTTACAAAGCATAGAATCTATAGAAATCTATTGCTATTTTCAATGAATTCATATACACACTGAAATATAACTATGTTATCATCCATAGAGAAATCATCACTTCCTTGAAGAAAAAGCTCAACTAAATATGTGTTTATTTCATTTTTGAAACTATTTAAATTCACATTTGGACAGGCAATGATTTAATCTTGTGAAAAAGTGTTTTTCTTAATTCATCATATTTATCACAGTTAAATAAAAGATCCTGGGGAAAATACATACAAACACTTCTTCTCAGAAACCACTTCAAACTTTATAACCAAATTGTGTATGGGATCATATTGTGGGCTTTTATATAAAATTGTGGTGTCAATTGGAAATGCAAAAATTACCTCATCATGGAACATGATTTAGCAAAGGACCCTGCTTCTCCCAAGCTATTGGGTATTTGAAAAAATGATATGATGCATGAATTATCCTTTAGTGCTCATCATTTTCGCCTGGTTAGGGTAATATGAAAAATAGTTAAAAAGACATTTCACCATTATTAAAATGAAGTTGGACAAATTTGCAATATCTGCACGAGCACTGGCTTAGGACAGGCAAAATTGTAGGCTAATATGATAAGTCACAGCAGGTAACTGGGCACAGTGAATGCATACACGGTGATAACAACATCGGGAGTAAAGCTAGACACAGGCGCATGGGGCATGGATTTCGTTTCCTCCTCCCCCCTTTTCTCTACTACCCCCCCTTTTTTCAAAATTTTCATATAAATCATTCCTTTTTCAAAATTTTCATAATCATTCGTTTTTTCTTCATTTGACAATATCAGTAGACGTACACGTATTATTCATGATGTATGACGTCTACTGATATTGTCAAATGAAGAAAAAACGAATGATTATGAAAATTTTGAAAAAGGAATGATTTATATGAAAATTTTGAAAAAGGGGGGGTAGTAGAGAAAAGGGGGGAGGAGGAAATGAAATCCATGCCCCATGCGCCTGTGAAGCTAGACAGAAGGTTGCCAATGTTTCTGAAGAAAGGACTACATTATATATTTATACATGCATAGTAGGAAATCAATGGTAACTGTAACAAATGAAATATTTAAATGTTTTTTTTTATTAAGGCAAAAATACTTTCCCGATCTCTTCAATGATTCATAGACGGGTGAGGGTATTCCCTCGGTATTATTATTATTTATAACCAAATGCATTATCCTACACAGAATTCAATATCATGTATCACGTTTTGAACACCAAAACATTCTCTGTATCCTTGCTGAGACCCCCTTCATGGTATTAAGACACTATATAATGCTAATCCGCTCATTCTCCAAGGGTAGACCTATATTACAGATTTTTTATTTTAAAAAATCGCAAATGCTTGAAAATAGCGTTTGTCATTGTTGGTGGTTATGAAGAATAAATGCGTAAAAGAACAAACCCACTAAACAGCTATATTCCTAAAATTTGAGTTACCCAAAAGCAAGTGATAAACATACCTATTTTGGATGTTTAACTGAAAAGGAAACAACTTTTAATTAAAACTAAGAACGTTTAACTAACAACTTATTAAAGTAAAAATAAACGAAGTGTCGAAAGAGCATTGGAAGATAAAAATATATGTTTCTGTTTTATTTTTAAGAACATGGAGAAGTTGCATATTATTTCAACCAAATATTACTATTTTTGACATTTATATGAAGGGAAAAACGTGTATACATGTACATTTAAAACTATCCCATTTCTAAAGAAGATCATAAATAATGAATAAATAGCATTCATAACATAGGTAAGAAGAGTTTGAAGATACAAAAGCGGTTATCATAATCCGTAAATCGAAGGAAAGACAACACAATGGCCTAAAGAAAAAGAACAAAAAAAGTATCATTTCAATATTAATGATTATTGTACATAGTTTGCTTGGTTCAAAATATCTGCATGTGCACACATTTTCTGCAAATACGAGAATAACAAAATTAATTTATTATCTTTATTCAGAAATTTTAAACTTCTGCATTGCTTAAATGAGCACTTAAAGGTAATATTTTGAGAATTTTTTTTCCTTTTACTGAAAATTATCAATTTTTAGATAAGGTTCTTTTTTAATACATTTTTGAATATACAGAGACGTGCCAAAAGTATTCGGTCACTGTAATTTTTTACTATATATTTCATATAAAACCACAATTTTTCAAAGCATTATTCCATTGTTCGATTTTGATGAAAGTTTTACCAACAGAAGAGAGAACGTACGTAGTTTTCTGTGATTATTTTAAAATATTTTTTGGAAGCACAGATTTTAAATATTCATGATTTAAACACAAACTTAAATTATTTGTCTTCAAATGTACTATCATTGTATGGTATTTTTGACGTTCAAAATTTAGTTTTGTGTTTAAATCGTGAACTCATAAAAATTATAGATTATAAAATTATGCTAAAATTAGTGTAAAACTACATTTAATCCTGTTTTTGTTGGTAAAAAAAATCATCAAAATCGACTTTGGAATAATGTTTTTAAAAAATGTGGTTTTATATGAAATATATAGTAAAAAAATCAGTGACCGAATACTTTTGGCACGTCTCTGTGTATAATAAAAAATAAATTCGTAATTTTCCATTTTTTTACTATTCCAAAACTTAATTTAATTTTCTATTAAGTAATTTTTAACACTACTATTTTAATTTCAAATATATTTCCGACACACCATCTCCAGCGCACCATTTCTCCAATATAAACAATGTCTGAACTCGAAAATGTTTTTAAAACAAATAAAAACGTATTGAAATATCCTTCCAGTGTAACCAAACTGTATGACACGTCTGTTTTATCTCAATAATTACTACCTTGTCAGTGTACTAAGGAAAGTACAACTTCACAACTTGTCTCCCATGTCTTATATAACTTGTGCATGTGCTCCACAATAATGTGTGCAATCCTTTACACCTATTATTAGTTCCAGTATGACATAAAGAAGGAAAATGTCAAAAATAATTATCTTTTACAGTAAAAAAAAGTTACATTAAGGTAGGTGCCACAAATCTGTCATCTTTTTAGAATGGTGCATGACTCATTGTCCTATAAAATGAGTTTGTCCAACACCAATCTTTTCCTGAGTGGTAGACAGGGTACACCGCTTCCATATTTAGGCCCTGTTCCTTTTGATTCCTGTACCAGACTCCCCATTCCTCCCATTTAATAATACTCTTGGGTTAATAATATGGTCTCAAGTGAAATATGTATGGTTATGTTATATTTGTAATGAAAAACCTCACATGGTCAGGAAGAAGTCATCGCTGTGCTTTATTCTGTCATCTGACTATATCATAGGAGACAATTGTAAGGAGGGACACTATTTACTGCTACACTTCGATCAACCCTTACCCTGTCCATTACCCCATGTATAGAAAGACGAGGACACAAACTTTTTATGACGTTATGACCCGCCTACAAAGTAGTGGCTTATATATTTCCAGTCCATACGTCCATCCTTTCATTTTGTACACTTGTATGTAATAAAAAGTTTATTTATTTGAATTTGAATATTTTCATTTACCGTAATATTGAGGCTGTGTATTAAATCTACACTATCACTGCTGTTTATCGTTTGATACACATATTATTCACTCG
The DNA here is from genome assembly GCA_963680875.1 of Bathymodiolus brooksi. Taxonomy (NCBI): domain Eukaryota; kingdom Metazoa; phylum Mollusca; class Bivalvia; order Mytilida; family Modiolidae; genus Bathymodiolus; species Bathymodiolus brooksi. The sequence goes on from OY804580.1 coordinate 89,595,869, forward strand.
GCCTTAAACAATAAAAAAAAAGAAAAAGAAAACCTATTGTCCTACCTAGCATTCTTCCCATGTTGTTAGCCTAAACAGTAAACACATATTTTTTAGGCCTAATTTGTGGTATCTGCAACCCTGGTTGAATATATGTTTTCATTCACATTTTGACCTAGGCCAAAATTAAATACATTATTTATCCTCTCAACAGAGTTTCGATGGGAATATAGTTCGGACCACAGGCCTGTCTTTTTGTGTGTAACACTTTTGTAGACACATGCTTTTCCACCAATGTTTAACAAACTTGGGATGATGATTGCTTTGCAGAGGCAAGGAGTCTAGTAATTTTCAAGGTCTTAGGACAATAGAGGTCTATTTAGACACTCTCCCACTTGCCCCTGGGAGGTAAAACTTGAGAAGGGCAAGTTCACTTGTCAGACACCTTACTTGTCTGCCGGGCAAATTAACAGCATCATGTTTTTCTGTTATAATTTTGTTATTTTTGTGATATAAATGTTGTTTCCATATTTTGGTCGTACGAAGCTGCAAATTCAAGGTGTCATTTATTTTTAACCCTGGATACCTATTGATTGTTAGGGTTAAAGGTCACAAGGTTACACACTAAGGTCGTTGTAATCCTCTTTTTCAACAGCAATGGTATCAAAATGTTGAGTGTAAGGGGGTACTCTGCTTTTGTTACTCAAAACCTAAATACTTTTAAAAATGAATATACACATGTATCTTTATTTCTCAAAATGATATTAAATTTCCTGTATTTATTTCTTTACAGCATATAGTAAAATGAACAGAACACCATCATTTCTGGCCTTTCATGCATATGCAAAGAACAAAGAGAATGCTAGAACACCAGTGAAGGTAAGACTGATGTTGAGTAGCGAATGGTTTAACTGTGATGTAATGATTCATGGAAGTTCTAAAGATGCAAATTTTTGGATCAGATTTAAGGTGGTAAGGATTTGGAATCCCATAATTTTGTCATAAATTTACCAGTAGTTGAAAAGGTATATTTTTGTTATTTTATTCGAACTTATAAACAGATATTGTACCCCATATGAAGAAAATCCAGCATACACAGCAGGAGTGCATGTAAAATGATAGGGTATGGATCAAACGTAGATGAGACTTTAATCCCAATTTCACAGAATAAAACAGCATCTTCATCTTGAAGTACCATAAGGTTTTCAACTCACACTTCACAGCAAGTTGGAAGCTGGCCCTATCACCGGCTTAAGCAGTATTAATTACTAAATGTTGACCAATGCAGTCTATCTGTAAATTCCTACAACAGGTTAATCTTTTGTTGTAAAGGTAGTTGACTGGACAGGGAATGTGATATCAACTTGAAAGCCCATGTGCAACTTTCCATATTTACATGTATGTACAATTTCAATTCTAAAATCTTAAATTTTTGCCATGTTTGCAATACTGTTAAAGTGTTTTAATTAGTTAGAAATTATTTTATTTTTCAGAATTTTGAACACTATGAACATGCCTACTCCAAAAAAAAGGATACGGTCATCCCCAACAGGCATTACACCAGTACAAGCAGAAAAACGAAGACTTGATGCACTTGTATGTAATAAAATTACTTGTTACTATCAATTACTTGCATTGTAATCTCAGTATAAGATTTGAATATCTTCTGTTTTGATGGATCATTGTCTAATGGACATATATTCCAAACCTTTTGCAATTTGAAAGAAAGCAAATGTCTACCCTGCCTGGAGGAATGTCCGAGAAATTTACTTGTAACCATTGTAATAGTGACATTCTGGAAATGTAGGACCATTTCTTACTATATAACATGGGGTAAAAGATAACGCTTTTATTGTTGTTCTTCATCTTGAAGTCACTGTGAGATCCGAGTACACATACCCCAAAGGAAGTTCCAGACAGCCCCTAGCACTAAATTGAGCAGTATTCTTTGTCCATATATTATTATGCTATTGAAAAAATTTATTTCTAGGTATACAAAACATTGTTTTTCTAGGTGTAAATGTAAACTTATTGTTACAATACTGTTCCTAATGTCTAGCTGAAATGCTAATATCAATGAGGATGACATATTTTTAATCAATTTAAAAATGAAAATCTTTAATTATCCCCTCACCCAACAAAGTTGGAGAGGGGATATAGCGTTCCGTCCGTCCGTCCGTTAAACAGATAAAGCATTGAATTAATTACTAGTAATGGTCTAATGGATAGTCGGACCTATTCACTTCAGACAACTGTTGAAAATAACTTTGAAATTTGTAGAAAAAATACAAAAAGTATGTTTAAGAAATAGTTGTTTTCTATAACACAGGATCCCAGTCTTTCAAGACGAAGATGGACAGAGGAGGAGAGGAACTTTCTAGATAGTTTTTTAAGTGAGGCAGGTGTTGTCCCGTCCTCAGGTGCAGGAGAATTTTGTGAAGAATGTGCAGAAAAATTAAATGCTCAGTGTAGCTCAGCAAGAACAGATTTATACAATTTTTAATAGTACCCTTACTTTAGTGGTCAAATGTGAACATTTTCATTGCTGTTTTCTCTACCAATGTTTTGGAGAATGCCATATTTTTGCAGGGCTTGATTATGAATTATGATGTTAGAACATTATCAAAGTAAATTTGTATCTATAAACACTTTCTTTTAAAATCAATATTAAATAATTTTAAGGTCTATTACAGAATTTCTAGCAATGCCTTAGAAATAGTTGAAGCAAGTAAGGCTCTACTTAGAATAACATAACTTGTTATTTGTTATCCAAGACAGTGGGGGGGTATTTGAATAAACAGTTGTCCATCTGGATATAAATTCAGATTAAGTCAAGTTCAAATCTTGAATACTTTATGTGGTGAAGCCATGATATTTGTGAGCGGAAAGAACAAGAGGATTTACCAGTAATTAGGTCACCATAACTTATATACATGTACATTTCACACGAGGGTAACATGGTAAAGTTTTTTCGGTTTGTGTCAGTGGATAGTTCGTTGACAGTATTGCAGAGTTCATTATTAATAACTAGTGTACAATATCAATGCCCGAAGACAAAAATTAAAAATTATCCTTCAGAAGTTTTAGGAAAGTTTTCCATGATTTACTACATTCACAATGTATCTTGATTAGACTATGTACTCACAAAATGAAGTTGAGTTTTGGATAGGTGTCTATCCAAAGGATTAGCATCTATCTTAAGCTATAATCAAAAATAGAAACAACACTACAAATGGATAAGACCAACCTTATTTCCTTTTTGATAAATAATTTTGTGTTAAAACTGCTGTTATTGTCAAAAATCAACTTTTATTTTTCCTATAATACATCTTTTTTTTTTTCTTAGGTCAAATGTGTTGGAGCCAATACAACAAGGTTAAAAGCTTGTTTGGTAACAAAAGAAGTGCACAAACACAGACTGAATGCAATGTTAACAACGTCATAACAGTTGAAACGCAGACAGAGCCTGTGATTCCAATATCAAACAAAAAACGGTATTGAACAAGTTTGAATATGTATGCAAATGATCTTTGTCTATCAATCCATACTTATGATTCTTTAGCTAGGGCACCACTTAATTACTTGGACCACTTTGTTTCTCACATTATTTAGAAATCTATCAATATCTAAAGTTTATAAATTTATAAAACTAAGGAGTATCTCCCTTGTGCAAAGTTCTGTTCTTAGCTGATTTTGACGTCCCTTTCAGACCCTTTGGGTTATTTGTTCTATCAGCCCTAAAAGTAAACATCTTTAGATTTTTGGTCTTCCAAATGTTTTGATTTTATCTGCACTGATGAGACATAAATTGTCGAAATGGCCAGAACTCAAATTTACTGCAATTTCGTCACTTTTATAAACCTGGAACTGAAATCATGTTAAATGTAAAAGTATACGTAACATACTATTTACGTTTCACCCGTTGCATTGAGATAGTGCAGTGACAAACTTCATACAAAATATCAGAAATGCATTTTTCCCTGACAAATGACATAATCTTGTCTGCCTGTGATGTTATATTTGGTACATAAAGTGGGCAGTTTCCCAGCTGAAAACAGAAATTTTGAAACGGATGCATGTGTATGTTTATTTTGTCCCTTGCTGTCATATTATGTGTATTTAAATCAATCCTGTATGTTGTATATATTGTGATTATTCAGCTCTTAATGGGCACCATGATTGGTTAATAAAAAAGGGGCCTGAGTGGCCGAGTGGTTAAGGTAGTTAGTTTACCTATACAATCACTGTAGCCTATCACCTCTACGTTGCGAGTTTGTGCCCCACTTTGTAAACAACAACAAAAGGTGCACTCGACTTGCAACCGTACATGATAAGGTTTGTCAGTTACCTGCTCAAGGTTGGCGGTTCCCTCTGGGTAGTCCGGCTTCCTCCGCCACTAAAAATGACCATCACAATGTAGCTGAAATACTGCTGGAAGTGGCATTAAACCCCAATCATTAGATCAGGGGTACCTTTAAGACTTTATTCTGTCATAAAATGGTTTTGTCTAATTTTTGTTTGTTCTTTGGACACATATTCTGTCCTTTAAATGTTATAAATATTCTATTTTCAGTAGTGTTTCATTATTTATACCTCATGACAATGATAAGGAACAAGCACCTGGTGGAGGAATAAAACATCATATAGTTGATTCAGTAAACAAAAGGTACTCATTTTCTGAGATATCAGACACTGAAAGAGCAGCATTATTGGATGTAATCTTAAGCAGTGATGCCAACACAATTGCACAGACTGTATTACAGACACAGAGTGTGTATAAATGTATAAAGAATGATTTAACATTTCAAATTGAAAAAGGTGCAAGTAGCAAATGTGTTAGATCACAAGATGGCTATCTTTTCCAAAAAAAAGTATGACCAACTCAGAGAGTTTTCATTTGACAATGTGTTTGATGAATTAGCTCAGACTCAGCCATTTTTATTGGATTGTTTGTTGGCACTTTGTATACCATGCAAAAGTAAACATTTGTTGAATAGTGATTTTATACATAATTTGATTCCAAAGTTATCCATGATATACAGCATTCTAATGCAAACAAGATTCCATGAACTTTCTAGAATGCAGAGGCTAATGACAGCAGTTTTAATTGATGAACATGTTCATGAAAAGGTATTTAATGACAGAATTGCTGAGCTGCTTGCCTTATTTGTGATCAAAGAAAGTGCATTATACTTTGAGGGGCTACTATTATTTTAATTTGCATATTTCTTTTTTATTTTGCTTTCTTTTAATTAATTTGTTTTTGTTTTATGTTTTGCTCTGCAGTTAGCACAATCCAGTTTTCTGCAGTTAGCACAATCCAGTTTGATGTTTGGATCTTAGACAATAGTTTCATGCTTATGAAAATTGTTTCAATTTATTTGCAATTACATTTGTATGATCCTATTGTCAATAAAAGTCATCAGAACAAGGAAATTCTTATTGAAACCTAGTTAACACAGCCTGATGAGGATACCAGCATGAATGAACCATTCATTGAACTTTTAAGGTGAAATTCAGCATAGGATAGAGGATATAAAGGACTTCAATCAATTCTATTTTTTAATTAAAATATATTGAAAGATATACATTGTAATATTTATAGCCTAGATTTAAGGTGGATTCTGCATAAAAATTTATATCAGTTAATCTTCTTTTATTTACATTAAATATCCTGAATACTTTAAATACTCAACATGAAAAATGAGTTAAGGAATAACACTTGGACATTAAAGCTAAGAATTGTGCCAATTTCACTCAATGTTGCATGGTTAGATCTTTTTCTCAGCTTCAAGAAATAGTATTTGGTTGAAAAGGATGGTCATATTTCTAACATTCATCATCTAATTATCCACATCTTGGTTAGTTTGGTTAAACTTTGTATTAAACATTGGACATTGAAATACTGATTATTAGGTGACATTGACCTTTATTTCATGCTTTCCTTGAATGCCATTTGGCTTTAAAGAGAAGGGTGTATCTCTAAGACGTTTTTAAAAGTTTGAAAAAATTAAGTTTCTAAAAAGGAACATTGAAAAATTGCATAAGGGTTTAATAGTCAACTAAAACTGAAGTTATCACACAGTAACTAAATTTCTAGACGATAACAATGACAACGCCATACCATTTTACAACTTCAAAAATTGTTTTGGGGTCGTATAAAAAGGGAATAGGATATAGTAAACTTTCAATGTGCTATGGTTTTTTTTTGGCAATACTTTATTTCTTATTTGCTAATTGTGCTCAGTTTCTATTATTAGTTTCTTTCATTTATTATTATGACAACCAAATAACACATACATGTACAATGCATAAAATATCATAAATACATGTATCCTATTTTCATACATTCACACATACAATGTAATACTCTCCTTGTCAATGAGGTTGCTATGGAGATATTGTAACAAGTACACAATGAAAGGATATAGAGTAAATGTACATGAGGCAAAATCCCCAATTTATAATGAGTAAAACAAAGCAATAGAACAATGATATAATTGTTGTTCTTCATCTTGCAGTCAACATGAGGCCTTTGACAATGAGGAAATCATCATACTTCATATTTAGTTCAAGACGGGTCATAGCACCTGCATAAGCAGTATTCATTATGAAATGTCAATCAACACTACATCCATGTAATTCATGATGATATACTGTAAATTCGGAAATTAATGCGTTCATTTATTACTGCGATCTAAGAAAATTAAATCAGCCCGGATTACGATTTTTAATTAATGCGAAACTCAAAGATCTCTAGTGCAAAATGATATAAATGCTTCTAAAATACGAGTCTTAAGTTCAGTCGCATTTTTCGCAATAATGAAACATCTCAATAATTTCTGAATTTACAGTATGTTGGTCACTTTGAATAAGCAAGAACATTGATTCAAAGTTTACATTTTTCAGTCCACTCTATAGCAGATTTTATATAAGATGAACCTGAATTTAAAGGTCACCTGTCTTCAAAGGCCAGTTTTTTGCTTTCCCAATGGTGACTTCTTAATACAGGTTTTACTGTATATGTATGAGAAATTCTCTCACAAACAAGTACATTGTACACTATAACTGAAGAAAAATACACCTCAAGCACGGGGAATCGTTCAACCAATTCTCATGGAACAAGAGAGAGTTTGTGTGTCTGTTTGTACATTAACAATCTTGTGTACACCCTACACTGTAATCAACAAAACTTGGAATAACATAAATAGATATAAAGATTGATATGGGGGGGGGGTATATGTTAAAGAGACAACAACTTTAATATGTCCACTCAACCATGAAAATGAGGTATCATAAGCTTCTCCTTTCTGATTGCCATTGTAACATATGGCCATTGCAAACATGGCAAAGGGATGTCCCTCTGTGCCTTGTTTTAAAAATAAATGACAAACAAGTGAGCAGTGTTTCTCTAATATAAGTCAGACACAAAGTATTTTTAAAATATGACATTTAGTAGAATTGTTTATTTAAGGTATTTGATCGACTGCAAGTTATTGGAGTGTCAACATCATACCAAACTGCTTTAAAAATAATTGAAGAAATTGGCCACCACAATAATGATACAGTGGTAAAGGGAATTAAAGATGGTCACAATATTAGAATTGTTGGTGATAATATAAATGTTAAAATGGGTGTAAAATATGAAAGATCAGACCATCATGGAAACATGCTAAATTGGTTTGCCTCGGCTGTCATATTGCAAGAAACTTCTTTTACTGGTCTGTCTGAAATTCAACAATGTGAAGCTGAAGAACTGCAATTAGCGGCATTTTTGCCTACCATGGATGATGAACGTCAACTGAAGAATGACCTCTCTTCATTAATAAGAAAGGTGGCACATGAATTTCTACCACAATTGCAATTTTTTCATAATAAAGCTGCAGTGAATGTTATTCCTGAAAATGCAGATGATTTGGCCAGAAAAAACACCATTGTTCCGTTACCCGTTTTGCCTCTTAATGAGCAAAAATATTCTGATGTTGTCCAGATTTTGGACCACTATGAAGATACAATCTCAAATTATTTGAAGAAGCAGCTTCAACTGTCCAAAAGGTTCATGTTGGAGGGGATTTACTTACCCGTGAGAGATTTACAGGTGCAAAAGGTCTCAGGTCTGGTTGTGCAACAGAAAAAGAAAGGTTTGATAATTTGTATCCAATAACATTTGAAATGTGGCACAAAGCAATGAATTTTCTCTTGCTTATATTTAAGTCATTGTTTGATGAGAATAGCTTTGAAAAAGGGAGTATGAATGCGGCAAAAATTAGGTTGAAACGTAAAACTGTTAAAAAAGAGGTACAAAATCACTATGACCACGACAAAGATTTCTTTTTGTCATTTCTTAAAAGCTACATTGTTGAAGCACTTTGCGATTTCTTTGGTATTGAGGAAATCATAGATCGACCAACTGTAAATGTACCTGACGACCCCAATGACACTAACTGTGTACAAAGCAAAATGGATGAGTTCATTGACAAATATGTATTTGCAGTAGGTACAGATGCTACAAGTGTTAATGTTCAAGAAACTGAGGTGCTTACAGTAACACCACTGGAGCTACTTTTGCCTAATGGCCAAAAGTCAACAGTAAATATTTTGAAAAAACAGAAACAATCTTCTTTAGTAGCAGATTATGACAGAATTAAACATTATGGTCATGTTGTGCTTCAACTGGGTTTAATATATATGAATTTTTTAGACATTTGTAAGATACCTGACAGAAGCAGGATGATGTGCACATTCAAATATATGCTGATGATTTTCAAAGCATCAAATAACAGAAGCAAATATGCTTTAGAAATCCTTAGATTTCTTTGCCATCAATAATCATCATACAGCCTTAAAGTAGCACATGAAAGCTTTTATGGCTTATTCGTTAATACAGAAGGGAAACTGAATACCCACATACCGGCAGACTTACAGATGGAACATCTGATAAGAAAAACCAAAAAATTGTTCAAAGCAGCTGGGCCTAATAACATTGAAAAATCCATTGTAAAAAAATCAAAAGCAATAGCAGGACTTTCTGCAATATCAGAGAATTATGATGAGTTAGGAGGTGTTGTTGCCAGGGCAAATCGACATAAAAAAAGGAATCGCATGAAGATGAAATGAAGCTTGTTTCTGACTTAAGAACTGTAAGACCGTTTGCAGCAGTAATGGGGAGAAAATTCCCTCAGTTTGAAAAAATCCTTTCTCCTTTCCATAATTCATTGGACAAAGACCATTATTCAGCATGGATAAAACATCATCTGAAAGTTCTAACTTATGAGTCTGGAAAATAGTTTGTCTCTGAGATGTTGAAGATCTAAAAATCATTTAATATCCATTGAGGAAAACATCAAAAGATCAATGTAGGATAAAAATCTGAATTCAAATATTATGTTTTCTGAAAAAAAAATTGTTATTTTTTTTTATGCCATTTTCAAAATTTTATGTGACCCTCTAAAATGTTTATTTTTGGGGTAAAAAAACTTAATTTTTCACATAATATTAAAGAGGGCAAACAATTTTATTTTATAATGTCGAAAATGTAGTGAATGTTGGGTCAAATTAAAGTTTTCATGTAAAATGATATGACAAGATATGTTTTTCTTACAATTTTGATCTTTAATTTAAAGGAAAAAGGAAAAAATGTGAATTACATTTTCTATCCTACATTGAACCGGTGATGTTATCCCCTACCCATATTGCAATATTGTTTATGAATAATAGACTTATTCATTTTGTTAAAGGGATATTGTCTACCAGCTGCGTAATGTTTTCATACCCAAAATGTCGATTTCCGTACTGACCTTCATACAATGAAGATTAACACCGAGTTATGTTGCAAAAGATACGATTTTTTGACAAAAAAGACCCAAAAAAGAATTATTGTCCGGATGACAATATTCAAATCTATTCATATGGCCTTCTATGCAAACACGTCTTGAGCATGCGCACTGTTTAAAAACAATAAACAACATGTGGTTCTTGGGCAAAAGAGAAACTGTCAACGCGTGGAAGAAAGCGGACTTTGACGGATTCAGAGATAAAGAGGAATAGAAGTGAAGTATCTTCCAAATGGAACAAATGCAAGATATATGTAGGGGATCAGTTGGACCGTTGCCGTTGGATGGAGCTAACTCAAGGAAGTGCTTGATTATTGTTGATAGGTAAGCCGAGCATGTTGCCTTCTTTTCTCAATCGTTTTTCATATTTTATGAATTTATGATGATGCCTATGATCATTTTCGGTAGATATTAATCAATATATTTAATTTTGCACCTGGCAACAGCAAATTATTGTCAATGAGTAGCATAAAACAGCCGTATTTGCGAGGTAAACAAACACAAATTTTAAGAGGCCAGCAAAGGGGAAATGGGAGTGCAAAAATGATATCAATGACAATGCAGTTTATTATTATCAATTTAAAAAGAAATATCGAATCAATTCATTTTTAATGCAAGGATTTAAACTGTACATGGCTTAATGAAAACCATATAAAGTTCTTTTTATTCAAGCAAATTTATTTCTTTGATATACAACATATAATTAGGCTTTTAATTTTATCAAATTTCAACAACTTGGACAAGAAACTTAGTTTTGGGAACCAAAAGTATATACCTTACTTTCTGCGAATTATCACTATAATGGAAAATCAGTATGTATTTTTCAAATAAAAGCTTTCTATTTAAAGAAGCTTCATTTCAATTGCACTTTTAGTTTGGATCCTGTAAGTATAATATATAATTATAAACAAGGTTTTGAAGAAATGATATGAATATCCATTGACATTTTCAAGTTTCAGAACTTTTTTTATATATGACTACAAAATTTTACTGAAAATTTCAGAAATGTCCTAAAATGCATATTTTAGACCATGGCTAAATGAAAATCATTTTAATTCCTTTATGCAAACAAGTTCATATCTTGGGTACTGGAAATACATTACATAAATAAGGTTAAAAGTACTTTCAACAAGTTTGAACATAACACTTTGTTATGGGAGCCAAAATTATATCTTCCTGTCTGAATTATTACCATAGTGGAAAATCCGTATGTATCTTTTATAAAAAGCTTTCCATTTAAATAAGTGTCATTTCAGTAGTATTTTTAGTTTGGATCCTGTAAGTATGATACATAAACAAGGTTTATAAAAATAATATGAAGATCCATAGAAATTTGCAAGTTTCAGAAATTTTCTATATATGTGACTAAAATTTTACTGAAATGTCCTGAACTGCATATTTTAGACTATGACTAAATGAAAATTGTTTTCAATTTCCTTATGCAAACCAAGTTTATTTCTTGACTATTCTAAAAACATTACATTAACTAGTTTTTTTACTACATTTCAACAATTTTGGACATAATTTTTAGTTCAGGTAGCCAAAATTATACTTTACTATCTTAGAATTATCAACATAGACATGCTAGAGGGAAATCAATATGTATTTTTCATATAAAGGCTTTCTATTTAAAGAATTGTCATTTGAACTGCTTTTTATCCCCTCGCCAACGAAGTTGCGAAGGGATATAGTAACGCTACCGTCCGTCACATCCTTGTGAACACTCTAGAATCAACATCCTTCAATGGATTTTGACCAAACGTGGTACATACTTAGTCCTTAAGAGAATTTGAAACCCTATTGATTTTCAAGGTCAAAGGTCAAGGTCACAGGGTCAAATTTTTACTGCATAACAACATCCTTGTGAACACTCTAGAATCAACATCCTTTTATGGATTTTGACCAAACTTGGTACATACTTAGTCCTTAAGAGAATCTGGAACCCTATTGATTTTCAAGGTCGTATGTCAAAGGTCAAGGTCACAGGCTAAATTTTTTACCGCATAACATCCTTGTGAACACTAGAATCAACATCCTTCAATGGATTTTTGACAAAACTTGGTACATACTTAGTCCTTAAGATAGCCGAAACCCTATTGATTTTCAAGGTCATAGCCTTATAGGTCAAAGGTCAAGATAACCGGGTCAAAATTTTACTGCATAACATCCATGTGAACACTCTAGAATCAACATCCTTCAATGGATTTTGACCAAGCTTGGTACATACTTAGTCCTTAAGAGAATCTGGAACCTATTGATTTTTAAAGTCAAAGGTCAAGGTCACCAGGTCAAATTTTTAGGCGAGGGGATACGCCACGCTTTTCCCTTGTTTAGTTTGGATCTTGTAAGTATGATTAATAAACAAGATTTTTAAGAAATAATGTGAAGATCCATAGCAATTTGCATGTTTCACAGTGTGTGAATTTAACAGTAGACCGATGGCCCATGTCTGTGTTAAAATCATGCAGGTTTTTGTAAAATTATCTAAATTTGTTAGGCAAATTACTACTAAAACTGGTAATTTCAGACAAATGTGATTTTGTAGTGATTGATATTTGTACTTTTGATTTAGATATTCTGACCAAGGTAATTCTAGAGTAGAAGAAATGAGCAGCCATCACATTTCAACGAAACGGATGAAACTGGAGAAATCTAGTTCATTTGTGAACCCATTTGAGTATGTTCATTTTGTTAAAGATTAGACATACATGTATTCTACATTATGTTTATAGGTAACATTGTCAATATTGTTCAACACAGTCACTTGTATAACAGTTTCCTATTAATTATTGTGGCTTGCATAGTGATACTACTAGTAGCTATATTATATAGGGATCATGTTGGCTTCTGCGTCATCGTTACATTTTCATCAATCCACAAGCTGAAATGGCCAGTCCTCCTTAGCTACTTACGGGAATGAAACCAAACTGGGACAGAATTGACGCACGTCTGGCGCACCAAATTTTTTCCTGGAACTTTGATGTAATTTTGTCTCTTTATATTGTGTTGTGTAGATGTGTGCTGGATAGATGTATAAAGATTTAATATTATTTTGAAAAGCTTTTTTTTTCGTTATACAGCTGCACATCAGAACCATATAGCAAAATTTGTTTCGATATTATACACATACACTGTAATAAACAATTATTTTTTATTCTTACAGTCTCTCAATAGATATTACTGAAGAGGGCAGTGATGTTGGTGATGATTCTGACGATGGAGATTTTGAACCTAGCCTCAACTTCACTCTAAGGTTTGTCATGTTAATTTCATATGTTTCAGTTGTAACTTACATACTTGAAATTTTGTTCTAATAACAGAACCATGCATGATCATATGTCATAGGAGCTTTATTATATCCCCGCTCCACTGGAAAGGGGGAGGTATACTGTTTTACCTCTGTCCGTCCGTTTGTCCCAAGATGTTCATAACATTTTTCTCAGTAATTATTTATGGCAGCAATCTGATATTTGATCATAGGCTTCAGAAGGGTCAATCGAAAGTCGCAAACCCACTGCGTTGTCCATGGTCAAGTCTGGTAGAAGTCCCATCCGATGAAGGGAAAGACATCAACAACAAATGAAGATCAGGTCTGATTTGGGTAACAGACACCCTGTAACCATTGACCAGCTCGTGATGCCTGCCGTAGAACTTCTTGAGGGATGACCACAACCTAAAATCTGTCTACAAATCACTCAAATCCTTCATAAAGTGGACTTGTAATGATATGTTTAGTTGCTCATTCACTATACATTCGAGATATTCATCTTGAATTGAAAGTTAGGGCTCCATAGATCATAATCTCTATTGTTTTATTCTTGTGAATTACATTGTATGTATTTTTCTACTTCAGGTGGCAGAGAAGTTACAACAAAAAGACAGCTAGATGGTCGGTGCAGCCTGTTAAAGCTGACAAGTCATATTCCTATGTTCCAAGACTATTAAGGGTCGTCATTTGTATGAGACTGCAAGATAATGAAGGAATGAATTAACGTGTGCAGTTGGAAGTAGATGATCCCAGAAGAATCTCGGTCCATCTTGCACCAATTCCACAACCTCCAACTCGGGATGATATTGTAGCATCTCAGAAATCCAGATTTGAAGACCAAGACAAAACAATTGACTATATTGTCGCATAAAATAAATTTAGATTGTCACTCTTTGTTTTTCCTGGTCTGACAGAAGTTCTGCACATTTAGAGCAGAAAAGTACCCAAGTCAGGATAATGGGCATTCCAATTTGTCCAATGCACAATAATGATAACACTCAGTGTGTTGGTCTAGTTAGTACAAACCAGAACAACTTTTTAGGACCTCACAAGAAACATCTCTGCCAAGTTTGGTTAAATTCTGTTCGGCTGTTCTCAAGAAGAAGATGAAAATGTTGTTTCCCATAGGGTTTCAATGCAAACTTTGACCTCCGCTGGTGGCCATTTTGAATTTTCAAATGGCGCAAACAGTAACAACACATGTTAAAGACATTCATAGGAACATATATACCAGATTTCAATTCAATCCCTTCAGCGGTTCTTGAGAAGAAGTTTCTTGAAAATCAACCAATCAGAATTTTCAAAGTCACATGGTGGCCATGTTTTTTGACGAATCTGCACAAAAGTAACAACTCTTGTGTAGGACCTCATAGAAAACATCTCTGCCAAGTTTGGTTTTGAATTATATAAAAGACTGTCAGTCCATTTTAGAAGAAGTTGTCAGTGCTGATAGAACAAAAAATAATAATAAGATGGCAAAACTTTCAAATTAAATTTACAATTCCAACTGACCAACTTGTGAAATTAACAACTCATTAGGGTTGATTTATTTTTTATTTTTGGTGTTTTAATGCCACTTTCAGCAATATTTCAGCTATATCATGGCGACCAGTTTTAGCGGTGGAGGAAACCAGAGTACCCAGACAACCACCGACCATAGGGAAGCAAGTGGTAAACTTTATCATTAGGGTATATGGGATAAAATACAAAATATTTGAATAATTAAATCGTCTAGGAATGAAACCCTTGTATTGTCCATATAGATCAGGATATTTGTCCCTAATTTTCCAAGTACAACAGCTTGGGATCACACGTCTGACCCCAGCTCCAAGTCGGCCATGTGCCCAAATGGTATACTGGCGGTAGGCTGCATACCTATTGGATCTGTTGTAATCCTCGTCATGGGGCATTACTACAAGTTCCTCTCGAAACATTCTAGCAACCCCCAACACTTCCTCATCAAGGACAATCCGATCAAAGTCCTGTAATAAAGACAAGAGATTTAATAAAAACAGAGTAAAGACAGATGGTTATACATTCATCTAGAAAAATTAGCTTTATTTAAAAAAGAAATATAATTCATTATAAGTGAAATAGTTTGCACAAATTCAGTTTAGAGAAATAAAAAAAAGTCTTATTTTGGAAGGAAAGATTTTCTCGTGGTCTTACAAATTTTTTTATCAATTTACCCCTCAAGCTATTCAATTTTAATTTTATGGTTTTTTTCCTAAAAATTAATTTGATTCTGAAATTCTGAATCTTGAAGAAAAAAATTTGGCTGGACAGGAGAAAAAAATATATTCCGACTCGACATTTTCACAGTATAATCATATACTTGCCATTTTCACAGTATAATCGTATACAAAATTTTGAAGAAAAAAAAATTATTCCAGCACTTCGCCAATCCAATTAAAATTAGATCTACGCACTTGCTCTCTATTTTAGATCTAATTATACCCCGCTCCCCGAAGGGGGAGGGGGGTATACTGTTTTACCTCTGTCCGTCCGTCCTTCCAAAATATTTTTCGTCACATTTTTCTCAGCAACTATTCATGGCAGAAATCTGATATTTGGTCACAAGCTTCACACATGTATGCCATATCGTGGGAAGCGTTTTTGGAACCATCAGATTCCTACTTCCTGTTTGCCGACTTAGTTGGTTTTTATCCACATTGAACATATATGCACATTTTTCTCAACAACTATTGATGGCAGAAATCTGGTATTTGGTCACAAGCTTCATATAGGTACCCCATATCATGGGAAGTGGCAGGGGTATCATAAGTGAGAATTAGATCACAGTTCACCTTGTTTTAATTAGATTGGCACTTCGCCGGAAAATAAGAAAATATGATTTCTGTGGCGTCTGAAAAAAAACATTTCTACGTGACATAGCCCCCTTCAAGGTAAATGGTCAGTCCCATATTATTTTGCAGCAACTGTCTTGTGGAACTAGAAATAAGGTCTCTTTTGTTTCTAATCCAGCCCAAATTTCTCTGAAACATTCCAGTCAATTAACAAATAAAACAACACTTGCTACGTCATTTGTTTTCATCAGACATGTATTTCACTGTGTTCTACATGTATGTCTCTGTTTTCATATTGTCGGTAAACTGGCTAAAATAAATTAATTTAACACGTGTATCAAAATCTCGGGGAACAACTTCATAACTTATAAGAAGAAAAAAACTAATTTAATTATTTTTAACGCCGGCAAAAATTTTCGATCGAAAATACGTAGTTGAGCTTGTCCCCATAGGGTGCCTCCTGGCATGTTTTCAATGGTTATCGTGGAAATATCGGCTGAATCTGTTAAGGCATGTAGTTTTCATCAAAGAAAATCTATTCCTGATACAGAAATTATTTATTCTACGTCTTTTAGATACAATCGGTTCGCAAATAGCTTTTTTCCTCAACTTTTATAGAAACTTACCTCAATATCCATGCTGCAGCATCCGGGCTACTGACATAAAAATAGATAAATAAATAGAGTTGGCCTCGCCCAGGTCAGTGCATAATTAATTAGCTTCCGGTAACGATGGTCAGCTTTTTTAGTCGAAAAAACAACGTTTCGGAGCGTATTCATCAATAATTCGGTGTTTGTGGCATAAATCACATGTGGATTTTGAAAAACTCTAAAGATCTTTTGGATAACCTGAAATCAAGATCTTTCTCTCAGGTATCCTCCATCAAAACCTTTGATTTTTCAACTCTATATACCACCCTACCGCATGACAAATTAAAAACCCGCTTAAAAGAAACAATTCATAAAGCTTTTAGTCATAGAAACTATGGCTCAAAATTTGTTGTGTTAGGCTACAATTCCACATATTTTTCAAACAAAATTCATAAAGGTAAAACATGCTACTCCGAGGAACAAGTGATCAGTATGCTGGAGTTCCTCATCGATAACATATTTGTCTCCTTTGGAGGGACACTGTTTCAGCAGGTCGTCGGCATACCAATGGGTACGAATTGTGCCCCTCTTCTAGCCGATTTATCTTTATACTCATATGAGTCGGAGTTTCTTCAAAAGCTTGTAAAAGATAAGAAGATTCATGAGGCTAGAGCCTTTAATTTCACATACAGGTATATTGATGACGTTTTATCTATCAATAATTCTAGATTTGCAGAATTTCTTCCATTGATATATCCTCCAGAGCTGGAAGTTAAAGAGACCACCGATACAGCTTCGTCCGCATCATTTTTGGACTTATACCTCGAATTTGACGACAGTGGTCAACTCAGTACTAAAATTTATGATAAGCGGGACGACTTCAATTTTAAAATCATAAATTTTCCAAATATGTGCAGCAATATACCAGC
The DNA here is from genome assembly GCA_963680875.1 of Bathymodiolus brooksi. Taxonomy (NCBI): domain Eukaryota; kingdom Metazoa; phylum Mollusca; class Bivalvia; order Mytilida; family Modiolidae; genus Bathymodiolus; species Bathymodiolus brooksi. Next base: position 89,613,275 of record OY804580.1, read on the forward strand.
TTCTCCTGCATATGGTGTTTACATCTCGCAATTGATTCGCTATGCAAGGGGCAGTAGCAATTATTCTGAATTCCAGAAACGTCATCTTCATCTGAGAAACAGGCTACTGGACCAGGGCTATAAAAAGATTCGCCTTATTCGATCTCTTAAAAAGTTTATATTCCGATACCAATATCTTGTCGAAATATATTCCGTCTCTGCAGAAAAAATTATAAGCGATGCATTTTCATATAGTGAAAATGTATAAAGATAAAGAGTCAAATATGTCAAGAATTTTTTTTGTCAATGTGTGACGTAAAAATATTTTTGACATTTACGTCACCGAATATGGTACTGCTTTGACAACTATTTTACCTATTTTGTTCCTGTATTTAAATACTGTTACAGTGACAGCCGGAACCTTTGAACCGTAATGAGAGCGGGAGGTTTGGCGCCTTAAAATCTGATTCAACCCACCATTTCTTTAGAAATGCCTGTACCAAGTCAGGGTCATTACGGTTTTCACAGTTTTCCGGTTGTTGACTGATTTTGTCTGTTTATATAATTATGAGTTTTGACTTTCCCTTTGTAAGATTGATCGGAGTTCGGTAATTTTGTTATTACCTTTATTTATGAAGGTCAGTACGGAAATCGACAATAATTTTGGGTATGAAAAAATTACGCAGCTGGTAGACAATATCCCTTTAAGATGAACCTATTTTAAAATATGTGTGTCTTGATGGTAAAAATTGCTTCGGCAACTACTTTAGGTAGGTGATAGAAAGATTCAAATTCATCAATGCTATGTACACATTCGAAGGTATCACCAATGAACTTAATACTGTGTTTGTCTAAAACATTGGTATCATCAGATGATTGGTAAATTTCAATGGTCTCAATTAACTGTTGCCTTTGTTGGAGAGTTGGCATTTTGAATTCCTTCCCTCTAATTGATTCAATCTCTTCACAAATATCACAACATGCATACTGTGGTTTAGAAATTACAGAGTTAAAGTATGCGGACAAAAATTCTCGTCTACATGTAGTCTTATTTTTGCAAAACTCCTTCATTGATTTTTCTACATGATCATTTGCAACATCAGTAGCATTGAAATATAAGCATGCATTGGATCCTGAACCATCTCGTCCAGCTCTGCCCACCTCTTGAGAATATTCTGAAAGAACATCTAAAACATTTTGAATGGATACTAATGTAACTTTTAGCATACTCACAAAATCCCCCCTCCTTCCTTTTCAAAATTTCAAAATACCGGTATTGGAATGAAATTACATGTATATGCACATCTACATGCAGTGCTTTAGCATTTGCAGAAGTACCATAACAATCCATTGATGAGTTGTGCTAACAAAGTCTCATTCAGAACCATTTTTACAGATTGATCAAGTTGTTGATGCTCGATTTTCTTTGATTATAAACAATGCCTTTTTTACCTTATCCTTCAGATGGGTGCCTTGATGTTTCATAAATTATGTATATTTCACAACAATAACACTTGTCAGCTTCCTAGGAGATCTATTTATTTCACTTTGATGGATATAAAAATGAAGTATTTTCCTCCATGTGAGTTTTATTGCTTTTTTTCAGCGAAACAATTTTTGCCCAAATTTAGTTTGATGCACCATACTCATTTGACTGTCTTAAAAAAAAAAATATTTCTTCCAGTGTTGCTGTTCTTTACTTCAACTTTATTAAATATATATACTTGTTTGTTCTGTTTTTATATCAGACTTATCAATGCTGATGTTTTATAGAATTGAAGCAAAGTGTTTAATTATTAAAAACATGTTTATATTTAATCTTAGCTATGCAAGTATCACAAAATAATTTTTCATCAAATATTAATTGTAAATGTACTGCAATGACGAGAATATTTGGATTTGTCAAGGCTCATATATAATATGTATAAGAATATTTTACCCTCAATTGTTGAAGGAGGTCCTGCATGATAAACCCTCTTTACGTTACAAAGATCACATCCCATTCCAAGGGCTATTGTAGCAAACACTAGCTTTATGACACACTCCTCTTTACTGAGATGCTCAATTATTTTCTGGTTTAACTGCAGAAATCAAAGAAACATTTAGACATTCATCACTTTGAAGTTTTTAACTGTTATATGGGACAACCCTTCCTATTTCATCTAAATTTGAATACAATCCATCAGCTTGAACTAAACACAGACTTTTTCATGTAAGTTATTGTACATGTACATATAAACTCCAAGTTGAAATGTTTTATGTGTTTTTATTAAGTAAATAAGATTGGTCAGTATTATATATTCTGACACATTTGAAAGCAGATGCATATAAAATTAGAAAATAGGGTTCCAAACCATACAATGCATCATCAAAATTACTTACATAGCTGTCACACCAACATGCTTCTATCCATCATGTTGTATTGTATCATACATTCCCATAATGGACATATCTGCTGATAAAGTGTACAATACTAACCAGACAGATGCACCCAAGAAAATACTTATGGGAATGCAGATAGAAGACTTGCCATCCTCTACATTTTTGTACTACTACTCATTGACGTCAGATCTAGAAAATATAAATTTAAACTCACCACATCAGGTTGTTGTGCATGATACTGAACAACAGACAAATCTATACTCTGTCCAAGTAATCTCATCGACAAATGAACCCCATATGAACACCATTGCAGTTTACAGTATACAATTGTCAGGGGAAAAGACTGTCCCAGTTTATTAAGTTCTAAAAGAAGAGTCTTAAACATAATTATATGCCTCTTCAACTGTGTTATTTCCACCAACTGAAGGTGTCCTTTCACAGACAGATAGCATAACATTGGCATTGATTGCAGGCAAACTACATATCTGCTGAAACTCTCTCATTCCAAGACTGAAAGCTATAGCTTTCTTAGAACTGTGACTCGCTGTAGCGGTCACAGCTAACATTCGAATATTGGAAATGTGAGGCCTAAGGTCCACAATGTGCCTAAACTCTGGCCGAAAATCTTCGCCCCAATCAAGAATACAATGGGCCTCATCTACCACTACATAGGTGACATCTACCTTCAAACTTTTCAAACTTAGATCATCAATGTGTGACAACACGTCTTCTGGGTGTCCTATGTAATATCTAGCCTTATTACTGGTTGAAGAAATGGGGACGTCCCCTCTAACGTGCACTGAAGAAGAACCAAGTTTTGATAATTCCTGGTTAATAATAGCCTTTAAAGGAGCTATTAAAATAACAATTGAGGATTTTCCTGTCACATACTTGGTAAAGTAGGGCAATATTTCAAAAATAAGGGATTTGCCATATCCTGTGGGAAGGACTGTGATTACATCATTGTCATAGACTGCCCTCAGACATTCAAGCTGTTTTGGTTTTATGAACGAATACTCTGTTTTCAATGTTGTATTGAAAACTGATAATGCAAGCTTTTCTTTCATTACCTTCTCCAGTGACATCTTTATTTTACCTACAAAAAAAAATTAAAAAAATTGAATCTTTACCTTTTGAATATAGAGTAAATGTATACAAGACAAAATCCCTCCATATAGAGAGTAAAAGATTGCAACTGAATAATATTAGTGTTCTCCTCTAAGTTCCTATGAGTCCTTCCATAATGAACATTTCTGCAAAGTTTGGTTTCATTTGTTGAACAGTTCTGAAGATGAATTTTGCATGAATTTCCCATAGAATCCAATGCTAAACTAAGTCCGCAGCTGGTGGCCATGTTTGTTGACCGATCGGCACCAAAGCATAAAAACTTGGTAAGGACCTTCTGAGGATCACCTCTGTAAAGTTTGATTTCATTTGGTTCAGTGGTTATGAAAAAGATGTACTTTGCACGTATTTCCGATATGGTCAAATGTTAAACTAAGTCCGCGGCTGGCAGCCATGTTTGTGGACAAATCGACACCAAAGTAACAACACTTGGAAAGGACCTTGTCGGGATCATTGCCACCAAGTTTGGTTTGATTCTGTTCAGTGGTTCTCAAGAAGAAATTCAAAACGTGAAAAGTTTACAGAGAGACGCAAAGTGATCGCTAAAGCTCACATGATTCTTCGGGTTATACGAGCTAAAAAGGATATATGGGGCAAATGTTGATGATGCAACGACCCCAAAAAAATACACAGGTCACCAAACAGCCTTTAGCAATGGGCACACACCGACACTGTCTGGAAAGCTTTTAATGGCCCCCAAAAATTGGAAATATGTGTAAAAACACCAACACCATCTGACCACAACACTATATAAAACATAGAAAAACGATGAACAAACTCTACATTCATGAATGTTTTGCATATAAATAGGTGATTGTCAACAAATTAAATAAACAAATGGAGCAGTCGGAAACGACAACTAATCCCCTCGCCCGTCTGTTGTTGTTTGATGTTAAAATAAATGATGTTAAAATTTAAGAGGCAATGATCATTGATGCTTGAAATGCAGTATCCCAGATCTGGATCTTTAATAATGCAAAGCTTAACCAGAGTCAGTTATGCAGTAAATGTAGGTCAAACTATCAGCTGAAGCCGCAATACTCTCCAAGACAGATTCACTAACCAAAGATCATTTATGACATGTAGTATCCAAGATCTGGACCTAAACCGACAGTGGCGAACGGACGGAAGGACAGGCACAACACTATATCCCCTTCCCAGCCTCCTTGGGCAAGGGCTGAAAAAATCGGGGCAGGGGGGGGGGGGGGATGAGAATCTAGGATTTTTTTTTATTTGGCCTTAATATGCACATGCACACAGAATAAATACAATCAAACACAAGAAACAAATGCAGTTGGTCTAATTAATAAAGATGAAAAACAATGTACATGTAGTCTTGTTATCTATGTACAGTGGAACCTGTGCGTTCCGACACTGGAGTTTTTTAGGTTTACAAAGAATATATATGTATTAATTAAAATTTTAGTTACAAAAAATGTACCTGTTTTCACTTTCTTTGTAAATGACATGTCTACAACCATTATTTGATATATTATGAAATTTTTCTAGGCTTGTGTACACAAATAAATCATTATTTGAATTTATTGATTGGCAGGTGATTAAAGAATCATTATTAAGGGTTAAAGTAAGTTTACCAAGAATATAATAATTAAAATTTTACAGATAACTGTTTTCACTTGCTTTGTTAAAGGACATGGCTACAACCAACAATTATCTGATCAGATTATGAAATTGTTCTAAATATATTAATTTTGTATATATTAAATATTAAATGTATTTTCATCTACATTGTAGTTCCAATTATTTAAACCATCCTACATAATCAAACATACACAATTTCTTCTCTTGTTAAATTTGTGCAAATTTATGTTAACTGAAAAGAAAACCTGAGTTTTCCGACATCCTGTGCAATCTGACACATTTCCATGGTTCCATGGTGTGTCGGATTAGACAGGTTCCACTGTATATAGTTATGTCTGTTGTTTATAGTACCATTCTTGATGAATTGGTTGCTTTTTCTGTTTGGTTTTTATACTGTGTCACTTGTGACATTTTTATTCAGAATGATTGACAGATTGTGGTGCTGGACGAATTCTGTCAGTTTTGCTTTGCTTGAGGGTCACCAACAGCTTGTCATGCGGTGTGGGTTTTATTCATTGTTGAAGGTTTTATGGTAACCTGTTTTTGTTTTTGATTGCAGAATTAATTCGGATGGTTAATGGGCTGTTGTCTCATCTCTTTTTACTTCTATCAGAGAGGAACAGGGCCTAAATATGGAAGCGGTGTACCCTGTCTACCACTCAAGAAAAGATTGGTGTTGGACAAACTCATTTTATAGGACAATGAGTCATGCACCATTCTAAAAAGTTGACAGATTTGTGGCACCTACCTTAATGTAACTTTTTTTTACTGTAAAAGATAATTATATTTGACATTTTCCTTCTTTATATCATACTGCAACTAATAATAGATGTAAAGGATTGCACACATTATTGTGGGGCACATGCACAAGTTATATAAGACATGGGAGACAAGTTGTGAAGTTGTACTTTCCTAAGTACATTGACAAGGTAGTAATTATTGAGATAAAACAGACGTGTCATACAGTTTGGTTACACTGGAAGGATATTTCAATACGTTTTTATTTGTTTTAAAAGCATTTTCGAGTTCAGACATTGTTTATATTGGAGAAATGGTGCGCTGGAGATGGTGTGTCGTGATAACCACCCCCCCCCCCTTTTTTTTGTAATGTGACCAAAAGTACATTTCCGCGTGATGTCTTCAACTTCTAAAATAACTAAACGGGACAAACAAATGTATCTGATGTGAACTGTGCCAATTACCCACTTAAGACACGCCTTCATGCAATGCTGTGTATCATTTCCTTTGCTGAGATGGGTATACCTGTTACCTGTTACCTATCTTGAATCTTCATCCACTGCCTGGATAACCGTTGTTGCCAACGTATACACCACAGAATCCAGAATCATAAATGTCTGGTATGGTGTGCCCCTATCACTTATCCCTAACTTATCTCTAAAATATCCCTATCTAGTTTAAAAAAACGGGATTAAAAGTATCTATTTCTATATACACGGGTCATAAAAGAGTCAGTTGTATTGATAAAAGGTAAAAAGAACCTCTTCTAGTGTGCCGCTGGATGAAACGTAGTCCGAGATTCCTCTGTCGTTTAACGGCATTGATAAAGTTGCTTGTAGCCGTTCAACGACAGAGGGTGCTATATACGGAAACCATTGAATTTGCCTCACGGCCATAGGATCGGCACATTTCCACGTTTCGTGGCTATCGGATTTTATTTTCTATCATAAACCTTATATAAATCGCTTCACCAATCATTTTTCTATTCATTCATAACCATCTTACCCTCAGAAAGTGGTGTTACACTCCATTACAGCACGATTTTGCCTTAGATCCTATTATTCCGCCATTTGACTTCCATTTTCGAATCTACACACGTGATCTCGCGATACTAACTGAATGATGACAGCAACGCATTGCATGATGGGAGCTAATTAATGCAGCGTGCCAAATTATTTGGAGCATTATTTGCATACGTAAACAACATTCAAATCACATTGAAGACGATACATTTAAGCGTATTCTGCAGGACAAACAGTCCATCTACAGATCAAAGCAGAGCAGAAGGAAATAATACAGAATGTGTTGGAAAGAAAAGATTCAATGGCAGAGTGTTACCAACGGGCTTCGGAAAGAGCATGTGTTACGTTCCCCCTTTTTGTTTTTGGACAAGGTACTACAGTTTTTTTTCTTATGGTTATCTGTAATTCACTAAATTTGCTGTTAAAATCATTACCAATCAATATAATCAACTGTATTAAATTTTATGTTAATTGTTCTGCCTTAACAGGCGCCTATGATTGGCAATAAAAATATTTGTTTGTTTGTTTATATGCAAATCATCTCCCATGATACATTGCGGTAATCGTAGTTTTCTCGTAGTCACGTGACAAATGTTTGAAAAATGGAAGACAAATGTCGAAATCATAGGATCTAAGGCAAAATCGTGCTGTAATGGAATGTAACACCACTTTCTGAGGGTAAGATGTTTATGAATGAATAGAAAAATGATTGGTGAAGCGATTTATATAAGGTTTATGATAGAAAATAAAATCCGATAGCCACGAAACGTGGAAATGTGCTGATCCAGAGTTGGAGAAGCAAATCCGCTGTTTTCCGTATGTAGCACGCTCTGTCGTTGAACGGCTACACGCAACTTTATCAATGCCGTTAAACGACAGAGGAATCTCGGACTAGATGAAACGTTATTAATATATACACTGTCCATTAAAATTTCATTCTAAAACCGTTTAAAATATCTTGGCATATCCAATTAAAATTTCTAAAAAGAAAAAGTTGTTCGTTACGATATTCAGCAAGCTTTCACCCTGCTAAATCTTATATATATATATATGTATATGCCTAATCTACTTCTGTCTGCTCTCTAACGGTGTCGATATCTTATTAATTCTCTGGTTTGTTAGATCCTATTACGATACCGTAGTTATTTTGTGTAATCGTTGCAGGTACAGTTTATAACATAAACCTCTGGATAAGGTTTCCAAATAGCTCCTTTCCTTTAGTGGTATAAAGTCAAATTTTGTACAGTCAATTAGTAGCTGTAGCATATTTTGATCCTCCAGTAGGTCTGTGACATAAGGTGTCAGATTCTCATTTGTTTCCAGATATGATAGAATTTTATCCATGAATGGTTTTCTAACTTCCTGTAGGCTTGCACATTGCAGTATGAAATGAGCCGAGTTTTCAGTCTCCTGTTTGCATATTGGACAAAGGGAGCTGACTTCACCTTTCCTTGCGAATTTTGCTTTGTGTTCCTGTAAAGTAAGCGTTCCTGTGGCTAGTTTCACCTTGACCGCTGCCATTGTCACGGCGAATGGTTCAGTTCCACAGCTTGACCAGATATTATGGCAATGTCCGTATCTAGCTTCTGTCAAGTGTAGAAATTTCAGTGAACTTTTGTTTTCTGCATCTTTCACCATTTGATTGATATAGTATTCATTTATTGTGGTGCCAACAGATCTATTCCATGAAGATTTTGTAGGTGGATTAACTATCAAATCATGGGGCGAGTTCAGACTGTACTTTTCCGAGATTTCGTCCAATTTTGAGAACCAGCTGTCCGAATTATGACCTTTCATAGCTAGCTGCCTTAGAGCTATATCTTTTTCAATAGAGTTGTCTTTTCTTATAATATTGCCGAAAGTTTTTAAAATTCTTTTGTGTAATTCTCCAACCATTGGTATACGGCCCATCATTAAGTATGTTGCCTCATTAGCTGTTCTTTCTGGAAGGTTTTGAACTTGCTTTAGTAGTTTTTTGAAGTAAATTTCCAGTTTTTGTATTTCATTATGTCTTAAGGTCGTGATTTCCAGACCGTATAGAAGTCTTGGCATGACATATATTTGGATAAAGTGCATAGCTACTTTAGGGTTCACCCCATTCAGTCCGTGTAGTCCTGCTCCCATTAAGGCAAATACTGTCCTTCTTGCAGTTGTTATACGAGTTTGGACTAGTTCTTTTCGGTTGTTGCCAGTTGAAATCCTTTCAATACCTAGATGTGTAGCTTTATTTGCTACTGACATTTCCTTATTATTTAGATACCACTTATGTTCTTTCGTACAGTTGAATGTTAGTATTAAAGACTTTTGCTCACTTATGAGATACCTTTTTGAATTAGCATGACTTGTTTGTATGTCAAGCATGGACTGTAGTTCATATGGGTCGTTTGATATTAAGGTGACATCATCTGCTACAGTTGGAGTTCCGCAGTAGTGTATTCCTAGATAGACACCTAATTGGTTTCTTTCTAAAGTGTCTAGTAGCGGATTTATGAATATTTTATAGGCTGTTGGTGACCATACTCCTCCTTGTCGTACTCCTTGTAATTCGTTGATCGAGTCTGAAAGATTTTGTTTCCATCTAACTTTTGATGCGACGTTTTCGTACCAGTGTTTGAAGAAAAGCCAGTTATCGCCTGTTATGCCAAAGGTGTACAAGTCGCGAAACAATCCAGTGTGCCAAACCAGATCAAAGGCTTTACGAGCATCCACAAATGCCACATATAAAGGGGACTTGTTGCTTTTTGCCTACGCAATAAGTTCTGATAAAATGAGGGCAGCAATTATGGGCATTTCTCCTTGTGTGAATCCTTTCTGTAGTTTATTTTGTTGTTCAGTTATGGCATTACTGTTTCCAGTTAGATGGATTTTTTCTATAACTTTACCAATTAGATTTGTTATTGTGATTTTCCTATAGGAATTAGGATCATGTGCAGGGTTCCCTTTTTTAATATTGGACAGGCTATGCCCGATTTCAGTGTTTTTGGTATTTGAAGATTTTCAAAAATCCAGTTAACCAAGACAGTCAGATATTCTAGAAGTTTTCTTCCACCATATTTTAGATGTTCTGCGGAGATATGTCTTTCGTCCGGTGATTTCCCGTTCTTCAAGGATTTAACAGTGGTTGCAATCTCGTCTATAGAGACTTTCTTTAGGGTTTCCTGTCTATCATTTGTATAGATTATATAAGTTTTTGACATCGTTTTCGGCTTGTTGTAGAAAAGCCTTATCAAATTCGGGCATGCTGGTTGGCGTCGCTAGGTCTTTGAAGTAGTCAGCCCATCCAAGTAGTATCTCGTCATCATTCGAGACCTGTACATTTTTAAAATTTATGATTGAGCCTGAGATACTTTTTGTGTCCCGTTGTTTGCGTATTAAAGAGTAGAAGCCGTTGTTATTGTTTTGTTGCAATTCCATTATTTCCTCATATCGATTGTATCTCAATTGTGCTTCGTGCTGTCTCTGCATAGATCGTAGTGTTTTCCTGCATTGTTTCATGTCTTGGTAAGTTGGATTGTCTGGATCCCTAGGTCTGTTTGCAGCTTTCCATTTTGCAAATTGGTTCTTGCTACGTTTCATAGCCTTATGTATTTCTGGTGTCCATTTATGCTTTCTGTTAGGTCTTCGTTTTGGGTTGTTGCTTTTAGGCTTTTGCTGTTGTTCAGTGCAGCTATATAAGATATCATGTAGTTCGTTTACTACTTTGTCAATGTTACATTTTGTTATCGGTTGGTTTATTTCTTGCAAAGTTGTTAATTTTGCCTCTACATTGTTTGTATATTCTTGTTTATCGATCTTATTCCATTTAACCCTCTTGGTATAATATATTCCTGGATTTTGGGTTTTACCCTCCAAATAACATGAGAATCGCACCAGTATTGGGTCATGAGTTGAGGTGTTTAATGCTTCTCTTTCAAAGTTGACATACTCATTGATCATTGATGTGGATTCTAGGACGTAGTCAATCTGAGAAGTGTCTTTTCCGTTAAAATGGAAAAATGTAGCCGAGTTTGTGCATTTTGGTGGTACTTTCATATCAATTTCATTTAGAAAGCATTTAAATTGACGATCTTGGGCAGAGTCTCTGCGCAGCGATGCATTCATGTCTCCACCTAATAAAATATTCGTTTTGTTCTTGTACTTTTCTATAATTTCTGATAATTCGTCCAAAGTTTCTTGAAATAGGTCTGTGTTGCTATTTCCTCTGCATGGAAGGTAGACGCATAAAATTAATATTGGTGGAGTAGTGTTCAGTCTTATCCCAACAATTCTGTTTCCGCCATCTGGTATTGGTTCAATCAAGTGTTCGTACTTATTGTGAATACAGATTGCTACACCGCCATGCCCTCTGTGGCGCATTATTGGATCCTGAACTATGCAGTCATCAAAACACTTGGTTAAACATACGTAATCTGGTAGGAAGTCATCGAGCTTGTGCTTTTCGAATGTGTGTAGCCAATGTTCTTGTAAAAGAAGGATATCGGCCCTGTTTGCTAAAGTTTGGAGATATACCTGATTGCCGTGAAATCCCTCTATATTAATTGTGACCAAAGTTAATGTTTCTGTGGATAGTTGAGTTTTGAATTTATCATTTCCTGTACTTTGAGGTTTAGTTGGGTCTAACTCCCTGTCAGTTACGTTTTGTTTAGTTGGGGTAGCAGTATCCGTATTTTGATCGTTTAATGTCGGGATAGAGATGGTATGATAGGTGGTGCTCCTGTCAGGTGTTTGTCCCGAATTTTTGGTGGCCGGGGATGGAATAAAAAATGATCCGAATTGTCTCCTGTATTCAAGAATGTTTCGTCGTTTCTTGTAGGTTGTAGAAAATCGTCCATTTGGTCGCAAAGAGTGTGGTCTCTATTATGTGTTATGTTTGGCATCCTCAGAGACGGATTTGCGTTGTTCATATATTCGTTTTTTCGTTTCCTTTGGTTGTAATATCGAGGCATTGGTGCTTGCCTGCGGCCCTGAGGTGGCTGAGATTTCATCATTAGCAACTCTGTATTATTTCTATGTACATCGAGTTCCAATTGTCTAAGTTTTTGTTCTAAGAACCACACCTTCATGTCCGCTGCTTCATTTCTGTAAGCATTCTGGTTTTGTGGGTATTGTACATGAGGATATTCTTGTTGTGGCTTAGCATTATTTCGTTGTAATTCCATTTCTAGTTGTTCTATTCTCTGTGTGGCTATCATATTTGATCTTTGCAACTCTCTGTTTTTCCCCTCTAATGTTATCGAGTATGATCTATTCGTGGATAACTGCTTTTTGAGGTGAGTGACTTCTGTTTCCAACTTGGTAGTTTGATTTTCCTTAATAATTAATAGTCTTTCTTTTTCTGACAGAGAGGTCTGTAGTATATCTGTCTCATTCTGTAAATTTTCAATGATAGCCTTTTCCGACATTTTTGTGTTCTGCGTTATACCGGTTTGTGTGGGTTGATATGGTTGTTTTGGTCGAGTTACTCTGTTAGGTGACAGTACTCTATCCCGATTAACAGTGGGTGTCTTAATTGACCGTGAACTAGGCTGGGTAGTTTGCTTTTCTACTTGTTGTGGCCTAGACAGAATATGTTGTGCTCGAAAGTGTGGAGTAGGACGATCAGTTTTATTGTTATCAGTATCCCCCTTTTGACTGCTATGATAACTAATTGACTGGATTGCTCCTTCTTTGCCAATCATGGTATCGTGCTGATAATTACACAAAATACAGATATAGTTTGTACCGAGGTCGTCTAGTTTTGTCTCTTCTTCTGGTGTTATATTTTCACATTCGTAATGGAGCCATGAATTACAGATATCACATGCTACCGAAGTAGGTTTGTCGTCACATGGTCTCGAACATATTGGACATACTGGATAATCAGTTTCTAGATTGTCTGTACTGTCTATTAAGGATGGTGATATATTATTCTCACTTATTGATTCTATTTGTCTTATTTCCGTATTGGGCATAGTGGCTGTTTTCCCAGATTCCATGTCTTTATTTCCTGCGTTTGTAAGATATTGCCCGCAGTATTCTCTAATTTTACTGTTAATGTCCTTAAATTTATCATTATGATCCAGAATTGAGAGTATGTTCACTAGGTATTGATTAACAAAGTCAAGGATATGGTGATGGTTCCCATTAAGCAAAATTTTAGATGTCGAATTGTAGAGGTTAAGTACAAACAGTTTGCTACTGTTTTGGTATACAGATACTGATTCTGAGACTACTGCTTCATGTTTGTCTGTAGTTTGGGTAGTTTTTAGTATCAGGTTTTGGCTCTTTAGGTAGTTCATTGTGACTATCTTAAACTCTTCATACGCCGCAGCTGAGAATGTTAGCACTATTCCACCCATGGTAAGTTTGACGACAACAGATAGTGGTCTTTCAGCGGCCTCAATTTTCTGTTTGATAGCCTTTGACCTGTTAAGTTCGTAATCAACTTTGTGATTATCAGTATGTATTGTGGTGGTCTGCCTTTTTGTTTTTGTCAGCGAAATTGTGTTTGCAGGAGTGAAGGGGGTACGAGTCGTCCTTTGTCTTACACTACGTCTTATCGCTATGACTCTTTCCATGGTTGGATGAATTTGGAGTTCAGCTAAGCTGTGACCCTGCTAAATACCTTTTCGCAGGTATTCGCTATGGCGGCCGCCATTAAAAACATGGATTCAGCCGTTACCTGACCCCGATATCAAACAAAAAAATCCGAGAGGTCACGGGTACCAGACTAATGTATTTTGCACCATAACCATTTCGTACCATATGTAATATTGCTCAGTAGCCAATTTGGAAATAGAATTACACTATGACCATTTCGTGCCATATGTGATATGGAAGTAGATACACTATGACCAATTCGTACCATATAGAAATAGAATACCACTATGACCAATTCGTGCATATATTTATTATGGTTAAGATTGTCTCCCCAGTTGTAGATACTTGGATGTTTTGAAATGTATGAATTGAATTTAACTCTTTGTTATGATTTGTTGTAATTTTGTTTTTCAATGTAATTGGTGTTTCAATGAGTCATCCATTAAATAATTATTTCCATCTAGTTGAATAAGAAAACAACACTCTATAATTGTTAAACAAATACATTTTATTACCTATAATTATGGATACATTTTACATTTAACAAGAAGAAGATCAACAAATACAAATACGATACAATGCAACAGTTTACTGATCGGGTATATACACTAATCGGCCACATAGACGTAGGAGACGGCCGACGGAAATACTACCCTCTATGTACTGCTCCCACTGGTTAAACAGAAGTCGTTGAGTTGTTCTGACATGTCTACGCTGTAGTTTCTTAAGTTTACCTTCAGAAACTAGTTGAATCTGGATAGGCAGGAGATTGGCTTCTTCTATTAACAATGGTGCGATGGTATACAACCCCTTGTTTCCGCTACCTGCTTTCTTATCTTTGTTGAGACGGTGATGCCACCCCTCGACGTCGTTGTTTGTACGGGTAGGGCGCATTAAAACAGACCACGAGTGAACTGGCCAAACGGAGCTGGTGATCCAGGTCCATGCCAAGAAATCCCAGCCAAAAATTCCGGTCGACCCCCTACGGCACTCATTAGTAGTTAAATCATTAAAACAGATTAGTTAATGATCCAACAACAGGCGAAGTTTCCATAGTAACTTCCTTTCTTCTCATTAAGTTTTATGATAACAAGATTGACCTACTCTGAAGTGGTATTGCTATTGTTTATCAGTGTTGTAAAGTGTCACATAAATTTAAGATATATAATTTCAAAGATGGCAAGAAATAGAAATACTCCGGCACTTTATGGAGAATGAGAGTTTTCAGAAAAAGTTCCGTTGAAGAGAGAAAAAATGAAAGAAGTAATAATTTATACTGTTTTATATCAACTAAAATTATAATTTATAAGAATAAACCTAAAAGAAAAATATTAATCAATAATTCTATGCACATGATTAAAACGGTAATTACGCGATTTAATTAAATAAATAAATACACTCAGTGGGGGAAACATTACTCACCCAAATATGTAAAAAAAAAAAATGAACACACTGGCCTAGCTGGTTAACAGGCACTTGTGGAGTGGAACCCCCTTTTATTCTTTTTTTGTTAATTTTTAATTGAAAATATCAATTTATATTTCAACATGTTCAACTTATGTTCACTTATATTGCATAAGAGTGAAAACAAATAAGATAAGTGAAAATAAGTTGTAATGTCAAATTAATATTTAAAAATCAAAATTAAGTTAACACATTAAAAAAGGAGGGGGGGCTCAACAGGCGCCTGTCGTCCGGTAGTAAAAATGGTACAAGACAATAAAACAGTCTAACAATGATGTATAATTCACTTTAACCCCGCCTTTGTTTTTGAAAAGTAAATAAAAATAAATCTTTTCTGGATATCGGGTATACCTCTTATTCCGGTATTCGAAATTATTAATCAATTGTAGTGTTGAATCTATACTATATTGGGCACAATCTGATGGAATAGTGAATGTTAAACGGCCTCAAAAGACAAAGGCGCTTCGGGGATTGACCCCCCTTTTCTCTACGGTGTTTTATTTTTGACCATAAGCACTTGTTGTATTATATCTCTGTCATTAATTCTATTGGAATATTTCAACTCACTGTTGTCATCTGATGCTGATGCTGGTGCCCATGGGTAGAAGTATTTGTTCTTTCCATTGTGAAACTCAAGTTCAACTTTAACTGATGTAATGTCACTATATAAAGATGATGCCACTTCAGAAAGTTTTCTCTTAATTTCAATATTTCCGTGGGCTCTTTCACTGTGCTTCAACTCAAAATAAGGTTTTAAAGTTGGTGGTGTTTTTTGTAATTTTGATGCAGAGACTTTGTTGTTTTTTGTTGCCAGTGGAGTGCGCCGATTCTTTTTTTCTGCCGGAGGAGTGCGTGGATTTTTTTTGCCTTCAGCTCTTCTAGTTTGATAAAACATGTTTTCCTGCTGAAGCTGTTGATACTGATGCTGAAGGAAAGCTAGCTGATGTTCAGTATTAGGCAAACTTACTCCAAACATAGCGTAATTTGCAAATGATTATACTCATGAAGTAAAGTAGATAACAGTATTCACTTGTCAGATTGTGAAAAGCCTAAACAGGGGGAGTCTTTTTTATAAGTCACATTGTATACCATCGATCAGCAAAATTAGAATCGTCTGTGGGAAACTACGAGCGTTCAATTCTTTTTTGTGTTCTCACATGTTGATAGTCGTCGGTATAAAGTTTTGACATTTACATTGGAGATAATTTGTTTTCCCTCTATTGACTTGTTGTAAGACTGGTTTCTTAATCTGTATGCACTTGTTTATATGTTATATAAATATAATGACACCAGTAGAAAAGAGGTTTACTAAGGTGACAAATATTATGAATTTTATTATGATTTTCTTTAATAGAATCTAAAAACGAAATTAGTAATAAAATAGCATTTAAAACAATTTTAAACAGTGATAGAAATTTACCCCGTAAACAATTTAGGCACGTTTTACAGATTTTATTTTAATATCCTGAAGGTACCTTTGCTTTTGTCAATATTATAGACTCGAACCAAAAGTAATATCTAATATCTGTGTGAATTTTCATCTTAATTTTGTTTAAAATACAATAAAAAATAAAAAGCAAATCGAATTGTATACTCATTTTCTTATGACTTCTGAATTAAAATGAACAATTTTAAACTGAGATTATGTTAGTCGCTTAGTAACAATTTTGTAGACTATGGCGTAAATATAAGAATATCATATTTATATATATATGCTGTCCTTAAAATATTTATTCAGTAACTCGTCGTTTAAAAGAACTTTTCTTTTCAACAAAAGAAAACAGAAATAAAACCTTCTACACAATTATTTATTACTGAGAGGCTACTTGGCTGATCTTAGACGGGTCAAACTTTCAGATTTATAAATATGTTGATTACTATGTGAATTGCTTCAATCTCCACATAGCACTAGGTCAACAGTTGTCATAGATTAGTAGGTGATGGTGATCATCCATGTAATTGGCTCAGTGGGGTGCTTGCAAAATTTCACCGGAGGCAATTTCTTGGCATGCTTTTCAATGTACTTGGTGAGGTCCATTAACATTGGCGACTGCTCTGGATCAAGTAATTTGATTGGATAAACTAGCAGGAAATATTTGTAAAAACAAAAAAAGTGCATGGCTTTCTCTTTAGAAAATTAGAGCTTGGGTAACTTTTGTTTGAATTTCTCTTCAAACGATATGAGCTTGGACTTCCTTTCATTTCATTTCCTAAACACTACCTTTGATCTAATAGCAATAAAAGCAAATGGACAATGATTAGTTCTTTTATTTTTTATTTACCATCTTTGATTAACTGTTAAGCAAATCATGTAATAAATTAAATGCAGACAAAGCTTTATTACTTCAAAGGTTCCACAAGTTGTAACGAAATAATTATCTTTATTAAATAAAATAATAAATAATGTTGAAATCACTGAACATTTAATAAAATTAATAATATGTATATACAAATACAAATACAAATACTTTATTAGCACAAACTCATCAACAATAAATGGTTAAGGCTCAGAATATATGATAATACACAATAACATAATATACATGTATATTTTTTTGTTCGTTTTTTCCCCGTCTTAAATACATACTTTTTACGGTACCAACATGCAGCATGTACTTGGGTATAACATTTATTTGAATATGATGTAAAATAAGGATAAATGTACTATCTTCATAAGATTCTGCATATGGTACGAAATGGTCATCTATTGTATCGAACTGCATATGGTACGATATGGTCATATAATGTATCGATCTGCATATGGTACGAAATGGTCATAATGTGTCGATCTGCATATGGTACGAAATGGTAATAATGTATCGATCTGCATATGGTACGAAATGGCAATGGTACGAAATGGTTATGGTACGAAATGGTTATGGTACGAAAATGATTTTCACTATGGTACGAAATGGCAGGAACGAAATGGTTATGGTACGAAATGACTGTAATTCGTACCTATTACTGGGAAAGTTTAAATACGGAAGGATGTACCGATATATTTCCACTCATAACTTTATAAAGGAATTATTTACCGTAAATATGAAAAGTCATTATTAAAGGACTAATGACACAAAAAATAAATTTCTCAATTTTGTTTGATTTGGTCATTAAATAAACTATAAACATTGTCTTAATTGAAAATAACCCCCTAGGACGCCCATTTTATTGATTATTACCTTTTGAAATCGCCCCGATCTCTGACCTATACATTTTAATGAGCTAAGTGGTCACATGATTACGTGACGTCACATGCGCCAAAGGATGGCTTCCATGATAAACGATCATGAGCGATCGAAGTGAGACAGTAAACAGCCGATAAATATCATGGACAGTGATGACAGCAATATCTCCGATCATGTTGGTGATTTAGACATCTTTACCTCTCATATAGTTAATACATGTATAAATGATTGTTTATTCTAGATAGATTTTGATCTGATGAAAGTAGTAGTAATATGAGGGTTTAACGTCCGGCTCACCTATTGAGGTATTGCAGACTTAGTTTTCTTCTTCTTGCTTGCCTTTCGCATGCTGTTTTTTTCCCGTCGTTGTGTGGGTGTTGGCGGTCTTTCACCAAGGTCTGTTTCAGTTGTGTAATCAGGGAAGCGATCTATTAACGTTGGGTCGTCCGGGTCGAATGATTCTGAAAATGACACCGATCCGTCTTTAAATTCCGTTTTGTATGTAACTTTTTCTCTGATGTACGGGCTTCGTACAGTTGTACATGTTTTCCATGGCTTCCGGTCTTCTTCCGGATCGATAAGGTATTTTGTCGCGTTAATTGCCTGGGTAGATCGCTCCCTTACTTGCGTCGATGTTGTTGGATTGTGGAGTTGATGAAAGTAATAAATTAAAATACAATATATATCGTTTTAAATCACTGACCAATCAACACATTCTTTGCAATCCTTACCTTTGTCTTTGTCTTTGTCTTTGTACAGGTAAAATTCCTCCGGGATTCGGAGCACTCCAATTAAGGATAAAATTATAAAACCTAACTTAACGGGCACATACTTAAAAAGATACGTATTTACAGTTAAGATCAAATATACGTAGTAGTTAAAAGTTCATCATTTCCATGTTGTATAAATTTGGTTAGTGGCATAAAAACGTATTTACATCAATTACTAAAAAGTATAAAACGTGTGTTGTAAAATAGTCGTTTCAGTAGTATTATAATTGATAGCGTTGTTAAAAGTCCATTCTGTTGTTTAATTATTCATATCAGTAAAAACGTATATACACACAGCACTAAAAGATAAAAGCGCAATCGTAATATATACAATGTTCTTTCCTTCACGCACTCTCCGAATACAGCAATTCTTCCGTTGTTAAAACAAATTGACTCATAAAAGGTAAAATCATCATTTAAGTATGCGTATAGACTTTAAAAGGTAAAACGATCTCTTTAATGAACGGATCGGGTGCTGGACACAGTAAGAAAAATATTATATTAGCTTACTTATAAAAGGAAACAGTTCTATAAAAGTACTTTCAGCTATTGACTATCTGCCTTTCTACATAATGCTCTTCAATATTTCAGATCTCTTTTGGTGTAGCACAAAGCAATAGTGTTGCGTGGCTCTTTCGATTTGCACTAAATCCTGGTTTGAATATGGAATCAGTTGGTTTATTTTATATGAGGTGCAGTCCAAGATGATTTGCATAAGCAGCCCATTTTGTTCTATAGTCCGTGTTCCAACCCCCCCCTTGCTTCTTCTAGAGCTTCACCTAGTTTCACCATTTGTGTTTATCTGTTTTCTTTTAGAGGTTTACATTCTAGTAAAATATGCACTCTATATCTTCATCTTCCTCCCCACATAGTTTACAGATCGGAGATATTTTGTTACGGCTGAACTTAGCGTGGTGGTATTGTAGCATATAAGTATCAGTAATTAATCGTAATTTGATTTCTGCTTTTTGTATGTCGTACTTTCGATTTTTCACACTTCGTAATATGTTATGTGGTGTTCCTATTGGATTTTGTTGAATTTCTAGATATTCTAATGTAGATTTTATTTGCTTTTCGTTTGTCCATTTATCGTACCAAAAGCTGTTAATGGCCTTTTTCATTGCATTTTTCCACTGCTGTTTCTTTGGAGGATTTTCTAGTATTTCTTCTGGAGATGGCAGATTATATTTCTGGAGCGTCTTCCTAATTCTACAGATGAAAAATCTGTCTTCTTCTTTTGAGTTTTCCATTTCCCATATGAGTATGTCTTTTTCGATGGATGAGTCAAGCCTGGCTAAGGTGGTAAATAAGATCATTGCATTTTTGTCCAGCGTTGTCTCTATTGGTTCTGCACCTATTAGTGTGTAGATGGCTACTGCTGCGGTTCGCTCTGGAAGGCATTGAAATTGCCTGCAGGTTGCCCTTTGAAGCTGTTCTAATTTCTTCGTGTCTAATGATGTATATGCTTGGATTTCCAGCCCATATAGATAACGTGGGACAGCGTATGTGTTCCAGATTTTCAGTAGAACCACTGGGGACATTCCTGATCTTGCATGCAGTCCAGGTCCTAGTAAGGCATATATTGTTCGTCTGCCTATACTCAATCTCTCTTCAATATTTATTTTCCCGTTTTCTTGGTAAGTTATTCCAAGGTGCTTAATTGATTGTACCCTGTTTATTTCCTGGTCTCCTAATACATATTTTTTCGGATGTGTTTGTAGAGCTTTTGATACATTTATTACTTCAGTTTTTTCCGGGTTTAGTTTCACTAAATCTCTTTTGGTGTTATATTCTAGGAGATTTAACATGGCTTGAATGTCCTTACTCTCTCCCAGCAGAGCAATGTCATCTGCACAGGCTGGCGCTGATACAGTAATATTTCCAATAGTAGCTCCTAGCGTGCTTTTTGTAATACTATCCGAAATTGTGTTATTATACCTCTTGTAGAGTAAGGTTGACAGTTTTGCACCTTGGCGTATCCCTTGTTTAATATCTATACTTTCTGTGGTTTGGTCTCCCCATTTAACTTTCAGGATTAGCCCATCATAAATGTTCCTTAGTAATAGCCACATATCACCAGTAATTCCATCGTGGTATAGCTTATTTAACATTATGTCATGGTTGACGGTATCAAATGCTTTTTCTGCGTCTACAGTCAGAAGTTCTAAATCCCGATTAAATTTTTTGTATATTAATATAGTTTCTGATGCTATAAATGCTGTAAATTTACTAGATGCGTGTTCAGTAAAACCTCTCTGTAAAGGATTTTGCGTTGGAGATAGCTGTTTTTCTAATCGCTCTTTGATGACCGACTCAATAATTTTTGAGAACGTGTTTGTAACGACTATGCCTCTATAATTTCCTGGTAAAGTTTTGTCCTTTTTCTTTTTCAATACTGGTGTTAAGATTCCTCTTTTCAAAGTATCTGGAATATTAAGCTCTTCAAATATTTGGTTGGTGATACTACATATTTCTGTTGCCAATTCAGCATTTGCAAATTTAAAGTGTTCTGCTTGTATTCCATTTTCATCAGCAGCTTTCCCATTATTCAGCTTTCGGATAGCTTGTTTTACTTCTGCTTCTGTTGCTGGTGGAATTTTCACCTAATTGGCTGTTACTTCTGCTATGATGTCATTTTGTATTGTGCACAGGCTGTTTCGTTCTAGGTCAAATTTGTTGTCGTCCAGATTAGGAGTAGCCAGATTTTCAAAATGTATTCTCCAGGCTTCCATAATATTATTTTGGTTGTATTCAACATTGTCTATGACCAGTGTGTCAGTATTTATTGCCGAGTTACTTCTCTGCATTCTTAGCAATTTGTGGAATGTTTTACTATCGTCTTGAGATGCCTCCATAATTTCTGAGATCAGTTTATCCTTCTTTGAGGCGTATGCTTGTCGCTGTACTTGACGCAATGTTCGTTTTTTCTTTATCATATCCTTTTTTTCGCTTTCAGTGCTACCGTTCGAATTTCCCTTATTTTTCCAAATCCAGTGTGCTTTTCTAGCCTCTTTAGATGCTTGGTCGATGTTATGATTCCATTTTCCTCTACCTACAGATTTGAGTGTCTTTAGACGCCTGTATTTTGGTATTGACTTCCTTCCTGCCTTGTGTAATGTATTTTCTAGTGTGGCTATTCTGTCTGCAACACTTAGTTTTATAGTGTTTTTTTGCTTTCTTATTTCTGTTTGTATGATTTTCTTATATTCGTCAGAATTGCATTTGTCCCATGCTGGCTTGGTATATATTTTAGCTGATTTTGGTGCCAATTTACTTATTTGGGTGGTAATTTCTACTTTAATGAGAGTATGGTCCGAGGTGTTTATAGCATCGAACGGCATGATTGAAACACTAGGTTGTAGGTTCAAAGTTTTTCCTTTAAACAGAATATAATCTATCTGAGATTTGCCTTTTCCGTTATGATGGTGGAATGTAAAGTCAATTGGATAGTTTGTAGGCAATATCAGGTTGCTTTCTACAGTAAACTTCTTAAAGATGCGATCCCTTCGTCTGTCGTCTCTATGTAATGAAGCATTCATATCTCCACAGAGTAGGATGTCGTATGTTTCTTCATATTTTGTATGACCTCATTCAATTGATCCATCATGTCTCTGTATTCATAATCTCCCTCCTTGATATCGGATGGCATGTAAACATTTACTATGCATAACATTGTCGGTATATTGTTGATTGTAATAACTTGTATACGACTACCCCCATCTGATTTTATTTTAACTGCATTGTCTATGGTTTTCTTCCAGAATACGGCTATACCGCCATTGCCACGAAGGGACTTGTAGTTAAGTTTTATATCATCATCGTCCACTGCTTTAGCTGAAACGTTGAAATCTTTGTGCATATTTTCCAGGATTTTCTTTTCTAATGATAAAAGCCAATGTTCTTGTATGCATAGTATGTCATAGTACCTAAAAAAACCGGCCAATCAAATCGCACGTATGAATTCAGCCTGTATTGACATGTAAACATGATTGAGAATGGATTAGGTCACTGCAAATTCTGTGAAGTATTGCTTTAAAGTTGCAGATAGGTAAAGATGATGACAAAAAGGAATCGAAATATCAAAAATATATTTATTAAGCTTCAATTTAGTACCAATATTATGGCGAATGAGGTCAAGACATCAATACAAAACTATTTTGAAAAAGTATTGTATGAAAATTTGACATTTTAGATTCCTCCCTTGTAGATTTTAAGAGTACTAGGGGGGGGGGGGGGGGGGGGGGGGGAATCGTAACAAGCTCCTGTGGACAGACTTGTCAAAAGGTGAGGTTTTGTTTATTTGTTGAATATATTCGAAATCAAAACCACGCGATTGAACGAAAAACTGTAATAATATACATGTAAGTCAACAGGTTGTACTGACAATGATATCTTACACCCCGCCCCCCAATTTACGAAAGTTTTAACGAATAAAGATGACTGTCGTAGTGCCTCATATGTCCCCCCATTTTTTAGGAATCTACTTCGTACATGTATAAAATTAACCCCGACACATTTCGAACAGGAGAGATTAATAACGAAAGACTAAGCCCATCTGACTTTTGTTAGTGCTACAGCTATATTGATACTGTTAGTGTGAGTCTTGCCATGTAAAAAGAAAATTGAGTAATTTTAACATTATTTTCACTCAAATGAAGCAGCAAACAAATAATTCACAATCCACAACAGCTCAAGCATTGACCTCTTTTCCAGAAAACCCACAACTTTATATATTTGCTTATACAATTACTGGGATATTATGCATATCTTGAACAAGTCTGCAAGTTGGTACATTTCTTTTGAGTTGTCAGGTCTACTGGCTGAGTACCCAATCTCACCACTAACCATTGTATTTATGCATGTTACGTACACTTCTACAAAAAGTTTTCAGAAATTTTAAAGAAAGTTCTGGTAAAGTGGCTCCCTGTGAAGTTTAATACCTGTTGAACAACATTTTAACTGGCACTTTCAAGTCGACAGAAACACCTTGCATGGGTACCTGGCGAGACAGGGTACACAGCCAGTAATTGTATTCATCAGGGGTAAATTTGCTTAGTAATTACTGTTGAAGATCCAGAAAACGTTTTCAAGTTACCCGAAATGTTGACTTAAATGTATTCGAGACAACAAGAATCAATTACTTCTTAATTCCATTCTAGATTTTGGCCACTGATCCACTTTGTTTTTTGTCGGGGGTCATTTAGGGCTTGCTGTATTTTGTGGGGTGTCCCAGTTGTTGAAGATGGTGTGGCCACCTATAGATGTCTGTTTTTGATCAGCCAGTCACATCGGATATGGGATGTTCTCTCATTGACATTTGCTCCATATCTGTTCTTTTTCTTCCCAACTGTATAGTAAAACCCTTCATAAGCTTTACACCATCTGTTTCTGGAACCACTCTGTCAGTCCCATCAGTCTACTTTATATCCACATGTATGTATTTACTTTATAAATGTACCCCATGTGTATATTTTGTCATGTTATGCTTGCTTTATATTTTAAGTAATGTATCTTATTTTTTAGGTGTGAATGTGGCAATTGTTCCTCAATGACAACACCAGAAAAATGTATTTGTTGTGTTGAAGTGCCCGCAGTCCACTCCCAGATGCTATCAGAGGACATGCAGTGTATTACAGACAGTGACATTTTTATTTCCAACTGCCTTAACCGACATGTTCTTCACGTCAGCATGTATGAGTTCTTGGAAAATGTTGGTCCTTTTGACGACGACGAGCCAATAAATGAGTATGTAATCATATTTCAACATTTTATTCAGTATGTGCATTTTTCAGTAAAATGTGCATAACTATAAACAGGTATATTTACAATGAATAATTTGTATCTTTATACAAATTATATTTATTAACATACAGAACTTACAACACAAGACTTTGTCATGTAAACTCACAAATTTGTTTTTATATAAATTATTATTGGATATACAGAAGAATTATTTACAGGACAAATTAACAACTATATTTTTAATATACAAATAATTGTGAATATAGGAAGATATAAAATGTTTAGAATCATACTCTGTAAAATCTTCTAATTAATTATTTTATTAACTGTTATAATAAGTGAAACTGAATCTAAAAGTTGGTATTTTTATTTCAGACAATACAGATTTATGGCTTGCAGATGCTTCGTACAGTGGATTTGGCACAGACTTGGAAGTCATAACAGGAAAATTTTACCAGCTTGTGTTGTTCAGAAAATAAGAGAGACTTTTCCATCAGAAGAATATTGTGGGTTTAAATATGCTACTGTTTGAGTAACATTTGTTTGAAATATGTACTATTTCTATGAACTGTGAATTACATTGTATATACACTGCAGATTATTATATACAATTTACATGTAGAATTAAATTTTAATGTTCACAGTCTTTTCATTGTCTGCTAAATCTTGATCGATGTCTGAATGAGGTCTGCTTTCTCAGATATAGTGAATGATGATGTCGGAGACGGTGGATTGGTAGTGTTGAACACTTTTACATCATCTAGGGCATTAGAGTGGGTACTGCACTCTGATCGTATTCTTTTCACTACTGCCTGCTTGATCAGGGCCACATACACTACAATAAAAAAGAAAGTTATAAAATCTGGTAAATGACATACCGGTATATCACAATTGCAACTTTATATTAGTAGAGTTGATATTTTTAATTTGTTTCTCAACACTGTGTACCTACATGGCTATATTTCCTTGAATTATTAAACTTTAGTTAAAAGCATGAAAAATTGTCAGTAATAATGTATAGCTCATTCTTCCAACACATCAAATAAACCGTTAAGGTGCTTTAACAAATTTTAACTGAAAACAGGATGGACAGGAGATAATGCATGTGAGAAAAAAAAGAAAATCAGTGCAAAAGAACAAGGTTTTTATATTTATTGCTGTTCTTCATCTTGGTGAAACTGGAAGTTTGACAAAATTAAATTTGTCAAAAGGTATGAATTTTACATTACAGTGTGAAGTATACATGTACAGTAAAACCTCACAGGGACTGCACAATTTTTTTCAAGAAATGCATATTGTTTAGTTACTGATAAAAGAATATGCAGGATTGAAAAACTGGATTGAGAAATGAGTGGTTCTCAAGCTATTGATGTTTGACTGTATACTAACCAAATGATGGTGGTGGTGTACTCCTAGGTTTTGCAACAGCGTGTGTTCCCTTCTTTGGGTAGCAGGTGTTGAAGCATTGCTGTCCATCTTTAGTTGTTGCTTGGTCTCTGTTGCCGTTCTCGTTGTAATGAAGTGCAGCTATTCCTAATCTGCAAAAGTCAAATCAGTTTGAAAAAAAATATACAAATATTTACATTTGATTTGTTACAAAATAAAACCACCACATTTTATCTTTTGGATGCAAACACTTTTTCTTATGAATGTTCACAAGTAGAATAGATGTGTATAGATTTTCATACATTTTAAGTCCACCTGATTCTAGACTACAATGTACCTTTGATGTGTGTCATATCATTCGAAATAACTGCAAACCTAAATAAACAATATTATAAGCTACATGTTCAAAAGGTTACATCTGTATACATTGCACATTTCTGTTTGGTAAACAATTTCACACTTGTATTTTTTTCTTTGAGTTTGCTTGTTCATTTTTCTTCTTCATCATGTTTATATGAATTTGTTTTGTTTTTTATATACACTGTAACATACAGTGGTGTATTTTCAGTTGTCAAATCTGAGTTAAAAATAGTATTGTTATTTGTTTACATTTGGTAGAGGTCAGAATCTGGACCGTACGTACATTTGTACATGTGTGGAGAACGTATATACTAGTAATTTATGAAACTGGAAATAAATTATAACACTTGTATATTATGCATGAAATTTAAACGGGATTACAACATGCAAAACTTGATGTATACGCCCGTGATGTGATCGTCTGATCGTGGTAA
Organism: Bathymodiolus brooksi; assembly: GCA_963680875.1. Lineage (NCBI taxonomy): Eukaryota > Metazoa > Mollusca > Bivalvia > Mytilida > Modiolidae > Bathymodiolus > Bathymodiolus brooksi. Next base: position 89,640,043 of record OY804580.1, read on the forward strand.
GCTGCGAAAAAGGGGGGAGCATGATGACCTACGAATCCGGGTCGTTTCGCCCCGATTACCTATTCTCCCCGGGTCGATTCGCCCTGGGTCGTTTCGCCCCCGATTAATTGCTATTATATCATAATAGATGAAGTCTTTTTCGACAATTTTTTGGAAATTATTTATTTATTAGTTGTATGCAAAAAAAATAATAATTCATTCATTTTGGTCTACTTTAAATATTTATTTATTAGTTGTACATACAAAAAAAATAATAATTCATTCATTTTGGCCTACTTTTGTCAAAGATCTCAAGTGAAACTTTTCTTGCAAAATTTACAAAAACAACACGCAAGAACAGTAAAAAGGTTGTGTTTTTTTTTTTGTACCAACGCAAAAGTGCATGAAATGACTAAGATGCTGTACAAGTGCGCAAATAACGAATTACGCATCAAATGCTTAAATAGTATAAATTTAATCAGATGTCAAGCAAAGAGTGAAGCAATACATAATATTAAACACGTCAAGAAAGCATGTTAATTATGAGGAAGACAAAAATAAAGTACCCATGAACAAGCTTTACAACATCCAAAATACGAATATTTGCAATGGTATTTTCCATATTTCATTTTTTAAAGCACTATAAATGAGGACGAAACGACCCTGGGCGAACGGTAATAGGGGCGAAACGACTCAGGGGCGAACGGGATTCGGGGCGAAACGACCCGCTACCATGACCTACATGTACTTCTAAACCACGACTTGCACTCTAATATCATTAATTATTATCGATCTTCTCGACTAGCCTTTGCACATGTGTAATGTTGTAATGTTAAAAATCACATACCTCGGCCTTTTGACGCTTCTGTAGTGCTCCCCTGGGAATGTGTAGGTGTTGAACAACTGGAGTTTGGCCATTTTTTTTTCTCCGGGTCAGGTGATGCTAGGGGCACATTTGGGGTTGCATCTGGCTTCAGTCGTCGCTTGAAGGTTCCATCAACACCAAGTTCCATCATTCTCAAAGGATCCCTTTCAAAGCAGTCACGGGTGAAGTGGGTGGAGCACAATCTGTGACCTGATGTTGGATCGAAATTCCATCGTCGACAGTAATGGATCCAGGCTTTTCTCAGCTGGCCGTTCTTTGGGAACGAGAAAAAACTCAGTCCATTGCCTTTGGTTCCTCTGTTGTTGTACCCAAACGCTGCACAGGACACCATTTGGAACTTCTAGCTATTTCACCCACGTGGATGTTTGTTTTGGTTTGCTAATCACAGCTTTGTTATGCAAATTTCGTATCGATATCGATCAACTGATTTAGAAATTGATGACTGGCGCATGTGACGTCACGAGTGGTTCAGCCTCGTTATCGCACTCAAAATCTGCATAATTTCTAGGTCAGCAAAAAGGGCGATAAAAGGGGTGTTTATCCCTTTGTACGTATCGTTAATCACATGAAAGTGAAAAAGTAATTATTTTTACAGCATTTTGGAAGTATTTCACAAAGTTTTGTGAAAAATTAAAAATCGTGTCATTTGTCCTTTAAAGACGAGTAAACGATCTAATATCTAGAAACATAAAAATTAAATAATGATCATCAAAATATATATAAAATTTAACCGGAAGCTTTCTTCTTTCGGTATACAGCTATCCATCCACTGGCAATCGTAACTACTCGGCCATTCTCGCTACCCTGCAAATAACCTCGTATGCATTAGGCGTATAAATCGCACTACTTTTCACATGTCAGTTACATGAAAGTTTGATAAAGTTATATTTTAGACAATTTTCTATATTTCAATTAAAGTATTAATTAGTTTTGCATGATTAGATTTTACTTAGTATGTCTTCCATATTGGATTTTCGTGGACTATATTTTTGTGCGGCTTAACTTAACTTAACTTCCGGCAAACAATTTAAGAAGAATTTCTACTATGTACGTACGAGGTTATTTGCAGGGTAGCGAGAATCGCCAAGTAGTTATGATTGCATCCACTGGATGATCACTAGCTGTTGCGCATGCGTGGGAATAAGTAATAATAATAATAATAAATTCAGTCAGTGTATAACATATTTACAAGTGGTGCCAATAGAAATAAATTTTGTGATTAAAACTATTTACAATTTCATTTTTATTTAAATTTGTGATTGTAGATGGCTGAGAACAGTTGGTGTTAGCTGTTCTCTAAACGTGTTGACTGTTGGGCATAGAACTATAGTTTGAGGTAGTAAATTCCAGTGAATGATTGTGTTCGGAAAGAATGAGTACTTGTACGGATCTTTGAATGCATGAAGATGTCTGTATGTAAATGGATTAAATTGTCTGATTCTTGGTTCTGAAGGTATTAAAATTGTTGTAGGAACTGCAACTATATGGTGAACAATCTTGTAAAACATGATAAGTTTTGTTATGAGTCGACGTTGTTGTAATGTAGGCCAGGTGAGAGTTTGTAGCATGTCTGTGACGCTGCTAGTATTATGGTATCTGTTGCAGGCATACCTAGCTGCCCGTCGTTGGACCATCTCAATTTTATTGCAATGTTCTGCAGTGTGAGGGTTCCAAACTGAGCATGCATACTCTAGTTTTGGACGGACAAGAGATAGGTATGCCTGCGACTTTATATTTGTGTTGGAGGTTTTAAGGTTTCTTTTCAAGAATCCAAGACTTTTATTTGCATTGGCTACTATGTTGTTAGCATGCTGTGTTCATTTTAAGTCGGATTGAAGAGTGATTCCAAGATATTTTGCTGAAGAAACTGATTCCAAAGTATGATTGTGTAGCAAGTAGTTATGTTTTACAGGATTTTTCTTGTTTGTTATTGTAAGGACTGAGCATTTTTCTGGGTGGAAAGTCATCAGCCAGTCACTTGCCCATCAAGGTCTTCTTGGAGACTATCACAATCTTTTTGGGATTTGATAGTTTTGTAGATGATGCTGTCGTCGGCGAACAGTCTGAGTTGGCTAGATTTCATATATGATAAGTCATTTATATATACCAGAAAAAGACGAGTAACCAGAACTGTTCCCTGAGGGACACCAGAAGTGACCGGAGCAATATCTGATGACTCTCCATCCAGAACCACTGTTTGTGTACGGTTTGATAAAAAGGCAGAGATCCAGTTTAATGTTTGATTCTTGATTCCATAAAATTTGAGTTTGCATAGAAGTCGTTGATGTGGAACTTTGTCAAAGGCTTTGGCAAAGTCCATGATAATGAGATATATAGGTTTGAATATTTTTATCTGAATTTGCAGCAAGTTCTTGAACAAAGGACAGTAGTTGGGTTTCACAGGATCTAGAATGTCTGAAGCCATGTTGAAGATCATATAATAAACTGTTGCTTTCCAGATGGTCAAGTATGTGTTTTGTAATGACATGTTCCATAATTTTACAACTGATACAAGTGAGAGAGACTGGTCTGTAATTTGCTGCGTTGTATTTTTCACCTTTTTTGTATGCTGGTGCAACATTTGCATGTTTCCAGTCAGATGGTATGCAGCCAGTTTGAAGTGATTTTTGAAAAATAATGGTTTAGATGGGGCTGTAAAATTTTGAAGATCTTTTAGTATTCTGCCGCTGATGTTGTCTGGGCCACTGGCTTTATGCGGGTTGATGTTGTCAAGTAGTTTTTGGATGCCAGGTGTTGTGATGGTGAGTGGTGGTATTACTGGATGTGGACTCACACCCTTGTTAGGAATGTTATCTATTGATTCAGTGGTAAATACAGATTTAAATTGTTCGTTTAAAATGTTTGCCTATTGTTTAGTGTCGGCAACTAGTTGTCCCTCTTTTTTCAAGGGAGCAACTCCACTGTTGTCAGTTCTGAGTGACTTTATGAAGGAGAAGAGTTTTTTTGGTTTCGATTGATTATTAAAACTTTGATCTGGATCATTTGTTGGAAGGTCTAGGATTAAATTTTCGATATAGGTGTTGTAAGCATGTCTTTGTTCTTTCTGGACCTGATGTTTCAGCTGTTTATATTTCTCTTTATATTTTTTGTCCTTTATCATTTTGAGGTATAATTTGTTCTTTTTACTAATCATTTTTCTTAGTTTATTATGGATCCAGGGTAGTCGATATTTGTATGTTAGCATTTTATGTGGGATGTTTTTATTAATTGATTTTGTAAGATTGTTCTTAAATAAGTTCCACATTTCATTTACAGTACTTTTTGCATCATTGTTTATGTTTATTATCTTTTTAAGTGTGTCTTCTAAATCAGATTTGATGTTATCCCAGTTTGCTTTGTCATACCTAAGGATTTTTCTGGGTTGTTGACGTACTTTACGCAGCCATATGTCTGCTTCTATGTAAACAACATCATGGTCACTAAGCCCAAGAGGTGGTAATGTATGAACTTTATTGATGATAGATGGATTGGTTACTAGAATGAGATCAAGAGTTCGCTCTTTTCTAGTTGGAACATTTACTAATTGATGGAGATTGTATTCATCGATGATATCTAAGAGTTTGATGTTAAGTTCTGTTTCTGGTTTACCTGGTATAACTTGTGGTATAGACCAGTCGATGTGACCCAGATTAAAGTCTCCTCCTAAAATAATATTGGTATTGGATGCATGATTTATTCTACTGAGGGATAATTCAAGCTGTTGTAGAGATGTTCCCTTATCAGATGGTGGTCTATAGTATGCACCTATTAGTAAGTTCTTACTTCCAGACATGTTTATTTGAGACCAAACTATCTCGCAATCAGTTTTGAGTTCGCTTACTTCAGTACTAATAAATTCTTTGTTGATGGCAATAAGCACTCCTCCATAACTTTGGTTGTTTTTATTTGGTTTCCTGTCTGACCTGTAGACATTGAATAATTCGGATAGAAAGAACTCATATGATGAGGTATCTTTATCTAACCATGTCTCTGTTCCTAAGATTATATCAGGTTTAGCAGAGTCAATAATTTGGTTAAGGTCTTCTTTCTTATTTTTTATTGATTGAAAATTAATGTTCAAGATTCTGATTGGTTTACGATTTTTATTTGGAGTTTTCTTTGGTGGTTTAGAATTTAGTTTAACCTTAGTTATAGGCGATGAAGATGCCTGTGGAGCTCCTAAGCTATTATTAAGAGATGTATCATTCATCAAGCTCCAGTTATTTATGGTGTTGAATGATATGTCGGTTTGATTATTAAATAAGCTGGTGGAAAAGTTTGGCATTCCACAGTTGGTACATTCCCAGTTTATGTTACTGGCATTCATACATTCATAGTTGTGAGATGTCATACCCTGACAGTGTATGTGGTACCAAGTATCACAACTGTCACAGCAAAGTGCTTTTTGCTTCCATGTTACTGCCACATGCCCATCGTGTGATTTTATTTCTCTTTTGTTGGTTCGTAGGATTTGTTGCATTATTTCTTTCTATGCTTGTTGGCTTTACAGTAAGTATCTTTACGGTATCATTCTTCTTTGGGTTATTAGTAAACCATCAAGTGTTTTAAATATCGCTTGAAATACATTTTTAATGTATTACCTAAATTATTATCTATATTTATATTTTAAGATAACATTTAGACGTTTTCTTTTAGTATACAATAGAGTGATTTACAACTACATGTATGTACATAATTATATTTTAGACGCACTGCATACCACCTACATGTAGGTACGTTTACCCCGCATATAATATATTATGTGCCCCCGATGTAAAGGGGGTACTGTAGTTATTCTAGAATAAACGTACTCAATTGTCTGGAGCAGGGGTTGGGGCTGTACAACTAGTTAAATACTATTCCATTCGAATTTCGAAAGAGAAAAAAAAATAATTTTTCGGGCCTATCAAGGATTTATATAGTAATGTATAAATCCTTGGGCCTATGTACATTATTTACTCTTAATTTCGTTTTCGCTTCGTTTCGTTTCGCTGTATTTCGTTTCGCTTCGTTGTGTTGCGTTTCGATTTCGGTTCGCACATTAATACAACCCTTTTTTCTGTACTTTCGTGGAAATTTTCAAACTTTGTTATGGAAATATACACAGTTCGCTGGTTTCCCCTTCTCATTCAAGTAGTGTCGTAGGGGGACTGGCATTAGCTGCAATAATGTAGCTCCTGTGACAAACTTGTGTCTCGGCGGAGCTACAAACCGGTCCCATTCGTCACAATGGAGCAAAAAATAAATTGCAGTTGAAACATAAAAACTCAATCTATATTTACGCTTCAAACATTTCATTATAACTATTACTGATGATCCCAGTCCTTGTTAAATCGGTTTGGCTGAGAAATGTATGCTTTTCAAAGGTAGCAACAACCTTGTTCAAATTTATCAATCGTTCGCCATAACCGGAAACTACGGAAGGCGGAGCTTTTCTAAATATGGTATTTCTTACTACGATGCTTACTACGGCTGATGTAAACATTCACGCCTCAAATCGCCAAATATGATATTGACATCCAAATAAGGAAAGGCACAGACTACGAATACGACGGAAACGTATTCGTAGCCTGGGTTCTACAAGTACGACGGGCGGAAGTTTTGACTAAATGATCAACCGGTTTCCGGACATGGACACCTATTTTACGGAAATTAATCACGTATTGCTAGCATCTAGACGTTACGAATACGACGGATTTTTGTTTTTTTAAATATATTGTTTTTAGACATTTATTACTGTGATACTATAACGTTTAAAGAAAAAAAATATACATAGATATTTTTAATTTAAGAATTGTTATATATAATTTAAAATTTGAAGTAAGACAATAGGTAAATACAATGTATTAAATTAATAATGTTTATAGTTATTTTAAGCAATTTCGGCAACACCAGTAGGTTTTTTTCGGCGCAAAACGTACTCCAATACATCTTAGATGGTACCATGCAAAAAGCGCAAACTTGTGTGTTTTATCATATGACTAATTACGATAGTATTGTAATGAATTAAAAATTCTAGAAACATGTATTTGCTGCTATACAGAACATGATTGAAGACATCGCTGCGAATTTAATATGAAGAACTGCAATCAAAGTGATGATCATTTGCTTATTTAAGGTATATTATATGTGATTTTACCTTGTGTTTGGGCGTTGACCGCTGGAAATGGAACTAACAAGATTCCCTCCATGAATACAGGAATAATCCAACTCCTTATAAATTAAAAGACCCGCTGCACTTTCTGCAACTTCCATGTTTTTATATTTGGACCCCGTACCAAGCTTCCTTGAGATACGCTTATAAAGTTGGACGTAGTTATCCTGCGGGATTTTTTTAGGGCACTCTAAATCTGTCAAAAAAAACATTTATACTTTCCTCCAACACGGAGCGCACTACCATCGTCGTCCATTTTGAAAATAATTAGTGTTGGGAAGTGTGAGTTATGAGAAATACTTATACCAGTGAAATCTATGGGCTTAATCGTGTATTGTAAGACTAGTTTTTCAATGCATCAGATTTTATTGGAATAAAAATAAACTACCAACAGAAAATTATATAAAAAATTCATATATTGTCATTTAATGAAATAAAAACAATAGAATTAAGAAAATCGAGAAATCCGTCGTATTCGTAGCCTCTAGATGCTAGCAATACGTGATTAATTTCCGTAAAATAGGTGTCCATGTCCGGAAACCGGTTGATCATTTAGTCACAACTTCCGCCCGTCGTACTTGTAGAACCCAGGCTACGAATACGTTTCCGTCGTATTCGTAGCCTGTGCCATAAGGAAAATACCAAAGTGAGGCCGGAAATGACGAAATTCAAAATGTCCAGAGAAAGTAAACATGGATTTTTATTTTGTGGGAATTACATTCTAAAATTCTGGTAGGTGATAAAAACTTGTTATAATAGGGGACAAAAGGAAAGGTCATGTCTTATTATTGATAAATGCAGGCGTCAGAAACTCTGTAAGCGAACGCAAAAAATCTCGGCGGCTGCTCCATTACGTGTAATGACATCCCGTTAAAACCCTTGCGAGTAAGCGAGCATTTAGGGTTTTATTATTAGAACTAGACTAGAAATATGTCGATATTTCTGTGATCTGCTGCATCCCGATCTCAATTATGTGAGTAGCATGTGTAGGAAGCAGGTCAAATCGGCCCCAAACCAAATCGGCCCCAAGTCAAAATTATCGAAGAATTAAAACTGTCTAGTAAGTACAGTTGTGTTTTGTACCAGTAAATGTTTACCATTGATACGAAAATAAACTAAATATAAACGTCTGACTATATCTAGCCGGTAGCATCCCAAATTGCCGATTCCCAGTTTGCCGAATCCCAAATTGCCGAGTCCAATTAGCCGATTCCCAAATTGCCGACATATGAAAAATATTGTTATTGCAAGTAGAATAAAATAATGCTTCTAATTTATGAAGGAAAATTGTAAATAATTAAATAAATACACATTTTTTGTTTTGTATATACGCCCTAAATTTGTTTGGAGTTAATTGATTACCGATCATTTATTAAAATCTACCATATTCACCTAGCTTGGATATTGTGGGTATAGTACTAGTTCATTTTTAGATTACCGAAATCATCAGTCAGTTCTAAATAATTTGCTATTTAACGACAATTTTCGACATTGTTTTTCTTTCTTACTTAGTAAAACTCTAAAAAAAAACATTTACTCATTTGTAGATTTTTTCCATTGTTCTTCAATTGTTTGAGTAATGAGTATCGGTATCTCCTATTCAACAATCAATATGCATTTGATTATGGTTTTTCTAATTAAAATTGCGCGAAAAATTACTGCTTTCAATAAAATATGTACACATCATCAATATTTTTTTTAAATAAAAAATAATATGATGAAATTTTGTCATTTTTAACAAAGTCGGCAATATGGGATTTGGCCAAATGGAATCGGCAATATGGTATTCGGCAATCTGGTACTAATTTATCTAGCTATGCCTAAAATAATCAATAATCTTGCCGATAAAATTTCAGTGTCTGCATATATTTTTATATATGATGCAAATTTTCTCCATGTACATTGGCCATGAAGAGGACTTTAATTTCATTTTGTTTAATCATTTCCAGTCTAAATGTCCTTTAGGCACCGGCCCTTGATGACCTCTGTATATTAATGGCATTGCTCTCATGCATGTACGAGTACATTGGTCATGGGGAGGACACTGGATTTGCCTTCTGTCATTGAATTAGCCCCTTGTAAATATAAAAGGGTTTATTTCTATTTCGGTGTTCAGAAGAAGTTAATTTTTATTTATATATTCTTTTTTTATTTTTATTTTTTGGGGCCGATTTGACTTGGGGCCGATTAGACTGGAAGTCCATGTGTACAGTGTTATGTCGACCATTGATTGCCTTATTGTCCGCTTTCTTTAGCTTTGTATTGACTGCCCTTCTTCGAATAAGAGGCCATCGTTGGCGTGGTAGTGTGGTAGTTGGATTTATAACTACCTATGCAATCAGTGACTTTTACCACTAAGTAACGTTGTGAGTTCAAATACCGTTCAGGCAGGGACCGTCGTGGTCGTGATCGTATATGGTAGTTGGAATTATAACTACATGTGCAACAAGTGTTTATCCACCACTAACGTTGTGAGTTCGAATCCCGTTAGTACGGACAGTCATATTTAAGGAGGAGCTACCGGAAGTGACGTCACCGAAAACGACCCTGACCGGAAGTGACGTCACGGAAGTATGTTATGCGCATGCCCGGATTTCCCCCGCGGTTTTCACGTAGAAGCTGCATAAAATAATTAACAATTTACAAAGAAGTATCACATTTCTGTAGATAAATCTTGAAATAAATTTTGATTCTGTAAGAAGTAAAAATGAACGACATGATGTCCTGCAACAAAATTCGGCGATTTTTTTTTCTTTTAGTTTTTTGTCATTATAATTCAGTTATATATATTTTTATCATTTTTAACCCTTTGTGGGAAGGGGGTAAAGTTTAACTGTCATATTGCAAATCAAATACATTTAAGAATTAACCCAATACATAAATGAATTTTTTGTGTTTTAGTGATGTCTTTGCTATAACTTGCTATGCAATACACAGTTAACTATCAGTTATAATGATAGTTATCTTTCTACAATATGAATTTAACACCTTTGTTGCAAAATGACACGACTGTCTATTCCCCAAGTGCCAAACGCGGGAAGCATCGTATCGCTGTTGACACGGTCGACCTTCAGCAGACTACAAGTCTAGAAAGCACTACCACTTCCTTAACACGTCAATATTAAATTTTAATTAATCTTCAAAAACATCTAAAATTAAAGAATAAATAAATATAAAACTATGAAATCCTAGCAAGGAAATTTAAAAAAGAAGACAAATGGGGTGAAAAATGCCCGTCCGGTTCACGTATCTGAAACCTGGGAGCAAATAGTTATATTAGGTTCCTCCATCGTCGGTAACCCACGGTTGATTCCGATACGTTCCTCTCTCTCCATCACCCGTGGGTCAAATCGCTTGTAAACATTCGTACTCATGAATAATTCATAAGTCTTCGCATTACAAACTTCAAATGCGATTCAGCCAATCAAATCGTTCCTTTCATAATGAGTTTGGTTAAAAGTTAAAAATGTCGGACCTGTTGCAAAAATTTGGAGTGAAAGAATTGAGGGACTTTCAACAAGAATCTGTAGACAATTTGCTTGAGGGAAAGGATGTTTATTTGTCAGATTTTTACCTTCGATACCAAAGAGTTTCACTTTCATAAACGTGATTTTGATTGGTTAATTCGAAACTTTGAATATTCATGAAAACCAATGTTTACAAGCGATTTGACCCACGGGTGATGGAGAGAGAGGAACGTATCGGAATCAACCGTGGGTTACCGACGATGAGGTTCCTCAGATATTCAGATGTTTTAATTTGATAAAACTTAAATTCCTTTTCATCTTCACTACAGATCCCTATAAAGAAATTGACCGACAAATAGTTTTAATTTGTTTTACAATTTAACAAACAAAAAATAAATGAAATAAAACAGAATTGAAAAATGCACCTTAAGATGTCACATTCAAAGTTAAGTTCTTTCTTATACGTTAGGCACACTTTTTATCATTATTACTTCACTTTAAATCGTATAGTAATAATTTCAAAAAGCGTATATTATAATTTATATATTTACTTTTTAATTTCATACAAAATATTAATTTGATTACCCCTTTTTTCTTATGCTTGAAAAGCAACAAAAAAAGAAAAAAGAAAAAAAAGTGGAGGCAGTTTTTTATCAAGTAGGATGTATACTGATTTCGTATGGGGAAAATAACGGTAATTAAAAAAAATAAATAATACATACCAGGTAATTTATTTGTTGTCATTATATCTCCGTTTACAAATCACTTCACAGCAGGTGTTATCATTGAATTTCAAGTCAAAATAACAGTATATTGTGATACCTGTACTAGAGAAACCATACATTAGCGTATCGATAAACTCCGAGAACATAGGATTTTTACACTTTACTAATGGCGGACACACTCGGAAGTCGATAATGGCCGCGCCTATGTTTTTAAGAATAAAAAGGTCTATAGTAGTAGTACAAAATGTACCATTGTGCATAAACAACATGGCTACCGGATGTGGCGTGACCGGTTAACGTCATCAGAAGTGACGTCATTAAACCGGAAGTGGGGGTTTCCCGCCTTTTTTCTGGTGTTTTCGGATATTTTCGAGGTTTTTCGTTGTGTTGTGTAGTACTCCAAGGATGTTTTCTACCTCGTCCTGCCCTTTTTTGGGTGCGTGCGCATGCGCATCCGGTTCCCGCGTTTTTTTCTTACTATAGTATTAGTACAAAATGTACCATTGGGCATGACCGACATGGCTACCGGAAGTGAGTCATCAAACGTCACGTGACCCATTCGTGGTTCCATTGGAACGGTGGGGTGTGCGCATGCGCAACCGGAAGTTGCGCAATATCCGCCCTAGTGGTACCTTTTCACCAGAAGTGACGTCATCAAACGTCCGTGACCCCTTCGGGATTCCCTTGGAATGGTGGGGTGCGCGCATGCGCAACCGGAATTTACGCCATATCCGATTAAACGTCACCCGTAGGGCTTCCTCTGGAAAATATGGGAGCGCGACCGGAAGTGCCCCTGGGGGTGCTCTCTAGGACATCCGGGTCCTATAACCTTATCATTTTATACGAACTAGCCCTTTCACTTGTTATCTGCCCCTTTCCCGCCATTTTATTTTCATGGGGAGCGCCTTCAATAATTACACAACCATTTGGCGAAGTGTACTCGATACAACATTATGTGATAAAGTTTGGTGGTTTTCTGCGGGTACTCCAGTTCCTCCACCAATAACACTGACTGCCACGATATAGCTGAAATATTGTTGACAGTGGCGTTAAATAACATAACCCCCACCCCCTTCTTTGAATTACGGCTTCTGATTACCCCTTTTGTTATCTTCAAACTTTTCAAGATAAAGTTGCTCGCAGAATACAAGCTTGGAGGGTATCATATCAGTAAATTAATAACTATTATCACTGAAGATTTTCATCCAACTATATTGATACTCCTTGCACATTATATATTTTTTTTAAATCTAAGTCCTGGCTTGGACCAGGTACAAAGATGTGGCGGGCTTTTAGATCGCATGGTAATATGGGATATATTTTTAGTGGCCGACGTCGTCAAAACTACAGGAGCTCTAGGGTCTGTTAATTATTTTATTGGCTGATTAAACATTTTACCAGATATTTTTATTTTTGCAGAATTTGGTAAATAAATCTTATTTGTAAATATATGATATTCCTCAACACGAGACAATATTGACAAGGATGACTGTACCACAATCCATATTACCAACAAGTCTTTGCCTTACTTTTTTCACCTACTTGCCCGAAAGCCAAATTTAGAAGAAAAACAAATATATCTATTGAAACAAATTCTTTCATAATTTTCACTTGTCCGAATCCAGTTTACTTGTCCCGGGCTTCGGGCAAGTGGGTTAGCGCGAAGACTGATTATATATAACATTTACATTTATTTACAAAATGAAGAACTTGGTCGTATAATAGTAACTATATGTGGTTCAATCTCGAGTCTCCTGTCAAAATTCATCCAATCCTATTGATACATAATCTTGTCTTTCCACCGGAAATAGTTACATGTAGAAACCGTGAATTATTGTCCCCTTTGACTTTCATTATTTTGAGCAGTATCTTTTTTGTCTATTGTCCATGACAATTAAATCTTTGTCGGTATCATTAAGATAAATACATTCTTCTTGTCACTTTAGTCTGAATTACGATTGAATCCTCCGACATCACGATGTACAATGTTTAAGGCGTCATTACAGGTAATATGATCAAGCATTGCGTCATCATCATCGCGAAGCGGTTTATGAAAATCGTTAACTGTTCCAAACCCGGTTATACAAGTAAAACCTGATTAAAAAACTGAACATATTCTTTATAATTTAATTTTTACAACAAAATGTAATGATTTCAATTACAATTATTTCATGGGACTATTTGAATTTCTCTTTGATGAATGAATATGTTGGCGACGTCACAATACCAACACCGGTTATCAAGGTATAGCCAATGTTGCTCCAGACGAATCAACCAATCAGATTGCAGTATTCACATCAAATTAAATTATTTGGCGTTAAACAACAATTATTCACTCAATTCAATGTATCAATAGTGTCTTCAAATTACGAGATAATAATATATGGCGGGAAGTTCCAAACTAATACATATCCAAACGATAATGGTCCATGGTTTTCCATTCAAAAGGGTTATATGAGGACAAATGCACGATTTCCATATCAGATGATGTTCATTTCGTTTACGATTAACACGATGGGTGTCACTAGTAGAGCAGAAACTGCTTACCCACTCAGTTGATGCTTGGTTTTTGTAGGGTTCGTGTCGTTAAATCTTTAGTTTTCTGTGCAGTGGTTTTTGAATCATTATTTGTCTGTTTGTATTTTTCCCTTTTCGCCTTATGATTACCCTTTAATATTTTTAAACCTTTCGTATAACATAAACGCCACATCAAATGCAATGTTCCTCTACTTTAATTTGTGCTTGAGTGTACATAATATTGGTTGTAACATAAATGTGTTTGTAGAAACCACGGTCTGTTATCTCGAATTGATGTTGTACCATACTCAGTTAAGCAGCCATTAAACCTCTTTGAATCTAAATCCAAATGGGCGGGGCCTATTTCATGGTACAACATGCAGATCTGAATGTTGTATCATAACATAAGTTCCATGACAAATGTCATTTTTGTTACAAAACATATACATTTATTTTCTGATTCGTTTGTTTAAATAAGTTAATTCGTAAGACCCGTGGTACAATTATATAATACATAGTCTCTCATGTTCATTTAGATCCATATCCTGTCTTACTAAATAAAGGATACCACAGGTACAGAAAAGTCTGTTTCATACCTTGACCTACACCTCGAAATTGACAGTGAGGGGCGGGTAAGAACGAAACTTTACGATTTCAATTTTCCATTGTGAACTTTCCTTTTATATGTAGCAACATTCCAGCAGCACCTGCATATGGATTATATATCTCTCAGTTGATACGATATTCCAGAGCTTGTGGTTCTCATCAGGATTTCCTTGACAGAGGGTTGCTGCTAACCACCAGGATGCTACTGAACCAAGGGTTCCACTTGGTTAAGTTCAAGTCATCACTTCGAAAGTCTTACGGTCGCCACCATGACTAGGCTGACCGTTAAGGAATATTTGTGTCACAAATGACCATGGATATGTTCTACTTGTAAACACTTCCCGGTCATTTCCTCATTCATGACTTATCACCAGGTTTGCAACTAGATTAACACGATGGGTGCCACTAGTGAGGCAGAAAATGCCTACTCTTCCGGAGCACCTGAGTTCATCCCCGATTTTAGTGGGGTTGGTATTACTCGATCTTAAGTTTTCTGTGTAGTGTTTTGTAGATCGCTGTTTGTCCCTTTATACTTTTTCTTTTGACCATTGTGTTGTCTGTCCTTATTTAATTTACGGATTCTGATTACCCCTGTGATATCTTCAAACTCTTCTTCTTCCATATAACTAGAATCAGGTTATTAGTATGAATGCGTTGTATTCAGTTTATTTAACAGCTTGATATTTCGATTTGATGTAATAATATGTACAGGAGCTCGTGGTACGGAATTAGCACCACCTTATTTAACTGTCTATTTACATATTTATTTTCAACATTTATGTATATCATTTCATCTCTTTTTCCTTTATTTAACTCTTTCCTGTCCATATTCATACAATTTTATGTTAACAACAACGTACATGTGTCTACCTTATGGATATTTAGAGTATATATATAGGGTCAACAGCGTTTCTATTGCAGGTATGATTATTTCTGTTATTTAGGTCACCCCCGGTTTTTAGTGGGGTTCGTGTTACTCGATATTTAGTTTTATAGGCATGTTTTGTGGGGCGTTGCATGTCCTTTTGTCCTTTTTCTTTTGGCCATTGTGTTGTCTGTTCCTCTTCGATTTACGGATTCTGACAATCTAATTAAAATTCGATCTTTGTTTGCTCCCGATTATGTAACCGGGAACAATTAAAGATCGAATTTTAATTAGATTGGGATTCTGATTACCCCTTTGATATCTTCAAACTCTTCATATGGCAAAATCAGGCCGTTTTCCTCATTTGCATACGTCGCCATTTAAACAATCATATTACTGTCTTATTTATTTACAAGTCCTATACAATTACCTTTGATGACGTGTCGGATCACTCATACACTCTACCAGCAAATGGCCAGAATGAATGTTCCAGTGCTTCAAATTATCCTCGTAAAACTCGTTCTATTAACTATAGACATATATGAGTGTGACTTCTCTGAGTTTGGTACACAATATAGTTTAAGTTTTAGGGGTTACTGACTGGGCCCCTGTGAATTTCCATCCCTGAATAGCACAGGCACTTGTTTCAATATCAAACATACATGCATGCATACATACATGCATACATACATGCATACATACAAAGAATTTTATTATCTTGTCAAAAAGGAGATAACTCTGTAATTTGAAACGAGGGAATAACACACTAAAAAGACAACCAGTCTGTTGTGTTCAGAAATGCTCAAGTAATTTTGCAGTTCAGTGGTGCTGTTAGTGAGTTTATCATTGAAGATTTATATGGCTTGACCACAAATACGGATTTGTAAAACTATTGAAAATTTAACGAAAAGGAAAAAAACCTACACTTGCTCGCTAAGTAAATTTCTGAAAAATAACTCATCATGATCTATAGTACCAATACTTAATAAATATAATTTTATTTCCAGCTTGAAAATGTTGTTTTGGAGGAGGCTGTATTGGATGTCAAAGACTGTTGGATCGTGAAATAATTTTATCTTGCAATCACACCTTTTTGCAACCTCATAAAGGGGGTAGAATAACATTGAGACATATAAAGTCATTGAATTAATAAATTGCGTTTAAAAATTGCTTGTTCCTAATACCTTACACGGCAGATTTACGAAAATGGCGTCAAAATCGGGGAAAAAATCATTAACTAACGATATAAACAGCACAAGAAAAAAATCCTCTAAAGCACCATAAATTAAATGACTGTTAAAATAACAGTTATTAACAATAAAAATCAATATCTGAAACATGAAGACAACAACTTACAAATACCAATAGCACTTCTGAATCTGATTCTGAGGATGAAAATCGAATAAGAGATGATGAAAAGTGCTGTGTACAGTCATCGACTTTAGCAGTGGTCCGATGGCCCACGGTCAGTGATAATTGATTCGGACCAGTGACTTTTGCCAAATCGTTTCAATAGAATCTATATAAATAGTCTAATTTTGAAGTTTTCGGGCCAGTAAATTCGAAAGTCTAATTTCAAAGACTGTGTGTATGCAAATTATTAACCCCAAAAGAAATCAGAGAGAGTCCATGTTTAATATTCACGAAATGGCTACAATGTGACCAATACAAACACTGGGTTCATTTGGTCTACTCTACTGAAAAACGTGTGATCAGGAAAAGAGATGTATTTTTATGCCCCTATTGCAAGAGTGATTAGTATTGAAATCATGCTACCTATATTAATATTTAATAAAATGATTAACTTCCAGTTTGTTTAAAAAAAAAACAATTTAAAAACAAGGACAAAATTAAAACACAAACATAGCAAAGATTACAAACAAAGAAATGGTGTCATCACAAGATTATGTTTTACAAGATAACAAGAGGTGCTACGACAAAATTTTGAGTGACTGGAATTTCAGACCCCCCTTCAAATGTATTCTGGTAGGCTTGATGAACATGATTGATGGCTGAAATGTTCCTAACAAATTCATGACAAAATGTTGTAGTTACTATGGCATCATTGAATCAGTACATTTCAATAATGTTTGAGAGATGTCAGTTCAAATCTCTCTGGAAGCTAATGATCTGAGTACATATTAGGTTTGTCAACTACTAACAATTACAATACATGTATATAACTTCTATAGTACAAGGTAGTACATTTCAATAATGTTGAAAAGATGTCAGTTCAAATCTGACTGGAAGCTAATCTATGGGTTTATTTTAATATATGCTTGATCATGTTGACTGCATTAACTAACTTGGACACAAGTCCCTAGCTTAATGAAAGTTTTGAAGAACTACTCCTTTTTCAGTTTGATTTTTACACAACCGCAAATATGTTGTGCAATGGTTAGCATGCTCACCTTGAATGTGGTAGATCCATGGGTTCTAGCCCCTGTCTAGTCAAACCAAAGATTATAAAATTGGTAAGAATGCAGCATTAAGGAGTAAGAACAAAGAATGGTCGGGTCAGAATCAGAATAATGTTTCAGAGTGGAACGACATATCTACCCACAGACTGTTGTTTCAATGAACTACATTTTGTAGCACTCTAAAAATCCAACTAAGGGTGATGGTCTTTTCATTTTTTGTATCTAAATGTGTTTCCTGTTTAAATAGTTTACACATCACATGTTATAGTTTATATTTCTTGTTGTTTATTGTTTAAAAATTCTATGAATAGAATGTTTTTATCCCCCATGAGTGTAGCTTTTCATGTAAAATTATTGAATATTTTGGGCTTTGTTCATTTACCTGAAAAGTCTTAGACAAATATTTTGAAATTAAAGGAGTTTTTTTAACCTTATTACATGTAGTATGTTTTTTTTGGGGGGGGGGGGGGGGGGGGGGGGGAGGGTGGAACTTGTGTCAGATTTTTAACTTCTTAATTCTATAACTAAAAGATAGAGAAAATTGTATTGTGTCCCCTAATATTAACTTTTTGATGTTAAAAGCAATATAATTTTCATTCAATCATTAACTTCACCAGGATGATGGGAATGTGTTTTATTACCCATTCTTCAATGTTCCAGTTCATAGTTTTGTTATTTTACAACATTGATATGATACATGTAGCTGACCTTTTAATAATGTTTTGTTTTTGCAATAAATATTTTCTTGTTAATGAATATTTGTTTAATTTTTGTGCTTTATAATTTACAAAAGTTATCGAGTTGAATCATTTTACAAAGTACATGTGCATGTACATATAGTGCCCACCCAAGACTGACTTGTTCCTGAATTTAGCACTTTTTCCATACTAATCCTTATATGTTATTATTGGTCTCCTGACATTGGCATAAACAAGAAAGGATGGAGTGCCTCATGAACAGAAACCACACCATAATAATGTGCTTGACATACATGTAAGAATGGAACATGACTGTTAATGTATATCCCTGTATCAGGACATACTATTTAACCCCTGTCTGTCCCTCCCTTTTTGTAATATTTTGTAGTGTGTTTAATGTACAAATACTAAAGGTGTGCACTCCTAAAGGATTTTGACTTCTAAAAAATCACAAAATGATATATAGTTGAACTAAGTCATTTTTAAGTTAGTACATCAAAAGTGTCTTACACACACAGACTTTATACATTCTCTAACAAAAGGGGCATACCAGTTTTAAGTTGGGCCTTTTAAAAAGTTTTATTTGATGCTCCATGATATGATAATTTACAAATTGCATGTTTAATGTGATATAAATATGATAAACTATAAAACCATGCAGAAGTCTAACATAATGCCAACTTTAAAGCATTAACATTACAAAGCTGGTTTTTGTACGAATACCTGCCAGTCGCTTAGAGGGAAAAGACTTATTTTGATTTCCCTTTCTTATAAGGACCCCCCCTTTTTTTATAGGATAGTCAGACAACAAAATATACGAGATTTAGATTGATTTTCTTCAAGTTAATCGATAAGTACCCGCTTGGATGATATATTTTATTTATTCTTGCAGGTCTAGGATGTTTTGTAAACAGTACTATTTGCGAGGTTGTGTCACAATATCCTTGGAAGTTGGAACTACACGGCTGGTAATCGGCACAAGCAGAACAGTTGGTTGTGCAAAGAAATTCGTGAGGATAACTTCCGGTTTTGGTGGAGGAGAGTTCACGAAGACGCTTCGCAAGGTATGTACATGTCAAAAATTGACATTTTCTTTTTTACTGCTCGAATATTGCAAAATCAGAGAATGCTACGCTGTGGCGAATGCTTTCACGATTAGAAACATGCATAGTTTATTCTTGTATATGAAGTGTAACTCTCGCAAAATCAATCGTCCCACGAAAAACATGACGAAAATTGTGACACTCTTACATTTCTAAGTTGTTCTTGACAAAGATGCAAGTTAAATTTTCAATATTTTTCATCATGGGAGTTTAAATGTAATCGGGGATAAATTCCGATTCGTCAGAAGTAAATTGAAGTCTAGATAAATCTACAAACTGTCAATTTTCTCGTTTTCCTGCTTGAGGAGATCGGTTCCGATAGAGCACATTGCGAATGCATGAGGAGATTTGCTAGTTTTGTTAATTGTTTTCTGCAAATTGATAAATTGACACTTTTAAACACAAAACTGGATAAATACTCTAATCAAAATAAACTATTCTCTGTCCACTTTCAGGAGATGCCAGAATTCAAGGGAAAGAGGAAAAGGGAACTGACATTGACTCTTTACAAAAAAACATTTCGATATAGATTACCTGTATCACCGCCAAGGAAACGAACAAAAACAAGTAGCAGTACACCAAATTTAAAATCCCCATCAATCAGGACACCAAGTTTATTAAAAAAATCTCTTTCAATTTCAAAATATTTATATCCTTTCAAACGGGTTTCCACATCTATTCGGCGCAACCTTTTTACTAAAGATGACGGAAACTTCACCGCAGATCTACACAAGTTATAATATTACATGATTTCAGCACATACATAGGTCTAACGTAAATAAACATTCACTTAGTGCTAGTAGTCATGAATAAATTAAACACAAGATGTCAATTAAACTGTGGACATATCCTTAAAATCGGCAAAGCACTTTACATCTTGTAACCACTACTAACAGAGATCTTTTTATTTACAAGTGTGTACACATAACACACTACATAATAGAAAAACAAACCACAAATTAATATTATTCTCAACTGTATGATATTTAATTTACAGTGTATCATTTGTATTAGAAATTATAAAGATATGATTCACATTAAGTTTAATTATTCTTGATTATAAAATTATCTTACAGTGCATTTTCAATTTTTTCCAATGTAAGGGAAGTTAATCTTGTGTATCCAATACACAATGGAAGTTGTCACAAACAAAAAATGATCAATAATGACAAGTTAAATCGTGGGAAACCGCAGTTACAATTATGAATTGATTCCTTAAATGAAATGTTTCTTTCTAGGTGGACAGCCCATGAACAATGAAATATTACTTTTATACTTTTAAAAACCCGACGACAAGAACCGACGGGAAGAAGGGCATCACTGCCATCAGTTCGTGAATTTATTACCAGACAGACATGCACAATTTGTGATTATACAGTGGATTACATGTGTCGTACCAAAACTAGCAAATCTCCTCATGCATTCGCAATGTGCTCTATCAGAACCGATCTCCTCAAGCAGGAAAACGAGAAAATTGACAGTTTGTGGATTTATCTAGACTTCAATTTACTTCTGACGAATCGGAATTTATCCCCGATTACATTTAGACTCCCATGATGAAAAAATATTGAAAATTTAACTTGCATCTTTGTCAAGAACAACTTAGAAATGTAAGAGTGTCACAATTTTCGTCATGTTTTTCGTGGGACGATTGATTTTGCGAGAGTTACACTTCATATACAAGAATAAACTATACATGTTTCTAATCGTGAAAGCATTCGCCACAGCATAGCATTCTCTGATTTTGCAATATTAGAGCAGTAAAAAAGAAAATTTCAATTTTTGACATGTACATACCTTGCGAAGCGTCTTCGTGAACTCTCCTCCACCAAAACCGGAAGTTATCCTCACGAATTTCTTTGCAGAACCAACTGTTCTACTTGTGCTTATTACCAGCCGTGAACTACTATAGCTGAATATTCACACGATCTCTCATTATTTTCAAGATCTACGGGATACATGTAGTCATAAATTATTTTCCTAACCAACAAATTCACGAAAACTTCCTTACGACTGTGACGATATGGGCATAACTGCCACGATGAATAACCTGCGTCACCGTGTTTACAAATGCAATGACGTCTTGTTTACGTTTTTTTACTTCGATTGATTTATAATATTGTTTGATCATAAATTTTGCCAATTTAATCCAACTAAATTTTAAAAATATAAACAATTTAACCTCCTGGAAATCCCCCCTTTAAGAACTTTTGGATCCGCACCTGCATTTTATTTGATTAAAACATGCACATCATCACGGGGGAAATCCGGAATAAATATAGACCCGTCACCGACTTTGTAAGGGTTGTTAAAATGTTGGCGCATGCCCAACGCCCCTGACTGTTGACACTCCCGTAAGATTCATTCAATAAAAATAACTAATCACGTGATCAAAAAGGAATTTGAGGTGCCTAAAGGGGATACAAGCACATTTTTGTAATGAATATATTTTCAAAAATTAATATGGGGTGTAATATGACATTATTACATCATATCCCAAATCAAGGTACATCATGGTTTCTGAAAACGATCAGCTCTCACAAATATGAAGAAAGACACATTGAAGTATATGATAAATAGGTTATGATATGGCATTTTTCATATCACTTTTCATATCAACCCTCGACCCATATTAGCCCTCGGGCTTTCGGCCATTGGGCTAATAGGGGCGTCTCTGTTTGATATGACATGTGATATGAAAAATGACATATAATAATTATAGATTAATACATGGCCTTTTTCATATTGCCCTTGTTATCAACACGAGACCTTAATATCGGCCCCGAGGGACGATATCAGTCGAGGGTTGATGACAAGGGCAATATGAAAAAGGCCATGTATTAATCTATTTATCACATATTTTGCCAGGGCAGATAACATGTTATTGCCCTTCACAAGAGGGCAGATTATACAATTATTGACTTTTAATGATGTCTACTCATGACTATACGGACCTGGTCAATGATTGATTGACCGAGGCCAACGGCCGAGGTTAATCAATCATTGACCAGGTCCGTATAGTCATGAGTAGACTGAAATTTAAAGTCAATAACTGCTTTACTAAATAATAAGGAATTTTTCAAACTTTTCAACAGTATATTCAACAAAATAGGCTACAATTGTTTTATCATTTTTCAAGATTATTTAAATATTAAAATTTTGAAATATGATGAAAATTTTGAAATCTTATGAAATTTTTGAAAGTTTTGAAATTTTATAAATTTTGAAATTTATAAAATTAATAAAAATTTTATGAAACTTTTGAAATATTGAATTTTTTTAGAAAATTTGGAACTTTTATATGTAATTTTGAAATTTTTTGAAATTTTGTAAAATTTTGAAATTTTGAAATTTTTGAAAATTTTGACCTTTTTTGCAATTTGATTGGCCGACTGGAAATGAAATATCGTCTCTGGTTGGACAACGTTGAAACACCGAATAGACAAAAATAGACACAAGCCCGAATATACCTCACGCGAGGTGTACTCACTGCACGCAAGGTATACTCACTGCACGCGAGCTATACTCACTCTGAGGTAGAGTTGAGGAAATGCTGTTTAGGCCAATCAGCGAAAAGCAAAATTCCTTATCATTTAATAAAACATGTTATTGCCCTCGTAAAATTATTGCCCCGGAGGCAAATAACACGCCGCAAAATATGCTTTTATTACACATGCAAATTCGGCGTTATTTCAATAAAATATGTGATAATCTATAATTATTGTCCATCGAAATATTTTCTTGTGCAGTCTCTTATATTTCAGAGTTCTCAAAATTCCTGAAAGGATAAAAAAACAACAACAATACAATAAATACAATATATATATACTACTAAAGGGTTAGGGTTGTGGTGTTTAACGCCACCTTTAACCATATTTCAGTTATATCATGTATGGGGAGGAAACCGGACTTCACGGAGAAAACCATCAACCTGTCGCAAGTCACTCACAAACTTTATCATATAATGTTGTATCGAGTACACCTCGGCAGATACTGTATTTAATGAGAGCACATGTGTATTATGTGCCTTTACGTTCTGAGTTCCGTGTTGTGATATCCGCTACGTTTTTCGCATATAAACGATGTTCAGTTCGTCATTACCTCCAGTTGTTTGTAGGAGGGCTCGTGTCTTATTTACGTTATTTGCGTTTGTTTGGGTACAGTGGTGTCCAACACATATTGTGTTGTGTTTTTGCTTTGTTTGTCTTCGTCTTGTGTACACTATGTTGCTAGTTTCTCTGGTTTGTCCATTTTTAATTGCCCCTTCGGTATTCCTTAACGCTGATTTATAATTGAAACTTACAGTTCCTAAATAATGTAATTCTTAAAACTATTGTTAACTCCCTCAGACAATGGTGGCCTTAGCCTTTTTTTTAATATCCTGTTTAGGCCGTTGATTTTTTTTAGTTAATTGTCTTTCCAATCATTTGACTTTTCTATTCAATCCAGAAACGCTCTAAATTTGATATCTGCATTTTTATTAGGGACCGACCATTTAACTTGCAGGAGGTTTTTTTTTCGTCCAGAATTTTTTTTTCGGACAACACGAGAGTTAGAATATTTTTTTTTTGTCGCGCAAAGCGAGATTTTTTTCCAGAATTTAACATTAGGTTATATGACAAAACTCTGAATCAGATTATTATTTTTTTCTCCACCAAAATCAGAATATTTTTTCAGCAAAATTGGGAATCAGAATATTTTTTTAGATAAAAACCATACCCCCCCTCCCCCTGGAAGTTAAATGATCCGTCCCTTAATAGTTTTATGTTGGTTTTTATCACGTGTGTCGCTAGCGCCACCAGTATTGTGATATTTGTGGTCACATGACGAAGATACTATTAGTTATTTACATATGGAGATTTTAACACCCTGAAGTAGCCAAGTACATCCTATCGCTCATTGTAAAACATCGACAAATATAATGTCTCCTCATGTTAAAATGAGCATTAAACATGACATGAGAGAATAATTTCTTAATTATACGAAGAGGTACTTACATTTCTTCATCATCTATTCCAGCCATTTCGGACATAAACGGGACTAGAACACCAAACAGAACTATAATAGATAAGGTTTAGGTTTTCAATAACAACTTGAATCATACTGGATGATGCAATAGTAACAAATTACATTTCTTATATCATGATTTTAAATACGTAATTCTGTTGGTTTAAATCATGTCATGTGATATTATGTTGACTTGGTTTCACTTTCACTTCTGCGTATTTACTGCATGACCGTCTTTTGTGTTAACTAAACGTCAGATGAAATTATAATTCTGCCCCAATTTATCTAGTTATGAAATAAAACAGATACATTCCTTTGTATGGTCAATGCGAGTTTCATGGGCATAAAGAACTTATATTGACCTCGGCCTACGGCCTCTTTCAATATCGTTTTCTTAGATTCAGAAAAACCCAGTTTGATCTCTATAAAATACTGTGTATATATATATATATATATATATATACGTCTGAAAATTAAACCAAACAGTGTTAGAACTAGATTTTAGAGCTGTCAAATTTTTGTTCTTCCCTCGACGGGATTTGAACCCACACCATTGATACACTGCAGCACCATTCGCTTAGCCTTACGTCAAGCGCCCTAGACCACTCGACCACATTCACTCCCTAAAAAAGGAGCTTCAATAATCGTAGTGTTACCTTTTCTCGTAAGGCAAATATTGGGATAGACGTAAGACATGTGTATAAGCGTGTGTAGATGGTACATATATACTTAATATTATAATTTGACAGCAATCTAACTCAGCAATTTTTAATATATTGCATAGGATAATGAAGAATTCATTATACAGTCACAGGAAATAAAGTATATTATACAAACGTCTAGAAGCAAGTGACAACTATACAATATATCTGTCCCACTGGATCTCAAAGTTACTAAGGATACTAGGTTAATACTAAATATTATATACGTCTGAAAATTAAACCAAACAGTGTTAGAATTAGATTTTAGAGCTGTCAAATTTTTATTCTTCCCTCGACGGGATTTGAACCCACACCATTGATACACTGCAGCACCATATATTTATATATGGATGTGGTCGAGTGGTCTAGGGCGCTGGACGTAAGGCTAAGCGAATGGTGCTGCAGTGTATCAATGGTGTGGGTTCAAATCCCGTCGAGGGAAGAACAAAATTTGACAGCTCTATAATCTAATTCTAATACTGTTTGGTTTAATTTTCAGATATATATATACATGTATATATAAAAAAATATATATATATTTTTTTGTATAATATTACGATTTCATATGTAATTAGTACATCACATGGAAAGTTCTTCTATGCAAAGATTTATGTGAAGTAAGTATTTTTTAGAGGTAAGAAGAAGCAATTTAAAATTTATTTGTGTGTTAGGGCGGTAGCATCCCAAATTGCCAAGTCCAATTAGCCGAATCCCAAATTGCCGAGTCCAATTAGCCGAATCCCAAATTGCCGAGTCCAATTAGCCGATTCCCAAATTGCCGACATATGAAAATATTGTTATTGCAAGTAGAATAATGCTTCTAATTTATGAGGGAAAATTTTAAATAATTAAATAAATATTTCTTTTGAAATGGTCCGACATACCAGGGAGTTTAGATTATAGCATTCGAGCTCAAAAAGATATACGGTGGATTAGTCCTGCAGACAACCATGATTTCTGTCAAGATGAATGATGCCAAGAAATAATTTCAAAACATATGCTCTGTGAATAATAACTAGCATAAACATGAGAGAATACACATTTTTTGTTTTGTAAATACGCCCCAAATTTGTTTGGAGTTAATTAATTGATGATCATTTATTAAAATCTACCATAATCACCTAGCTTGGATATTGTGGGTATAGTACTAGTTCATTTTTAGATTACCGAAATCATCAATCAGTTCTAAATAATTTGCTATTTAACGACAATTTTCGGCATTTTTTTTTTTTACTTAGTAAAACCCTAAAAAAATATTTACTTATTTGTAGTTTTTTTCCATTTTTCTTCAATTGTTTGAGTAATGAGTATCGGCATCTCCTATTCAACAATCAGTATGCATTTGATTATGGTTTTTCTAATTAAAATTGCGCGAAAAATTACTGCTTTCAATAAAATATGTACACATCATCAATATTTTTTTTTTAAATAAAAAATAATATGATGAAATTTTGTCATTTTTAACAAAAGTCGGCAATATGGGATTCGACAAAATGGAATCGGCAATATGGGATTCGGCAATCTGGTACTAATTCGTTAGGGTTACCTCTTTCTACGATTTTGATACTACAATGTGGCATTTTTTTTGTTTTTCATTTTGTTGAAATAAAGCTGGGCCGCCGTGGTCGTGAACGTATGGTATTTGGATTTACAACTACCTGTACAATCAGAGCATATTACCAATAAAGTTGTGAGTTTGAACCCCGTTTCTGGCGAGGTGTACTCGATACAACATCATGTGATAAAGTTTGTCAGTGACTTGCGACAGTTCGGTGGTTTTCTCCGGCACTCCGGTTTCCTCCACCAATAAAACTGACAGCCATGATATAACTGAAATATTGGTGAAAGTGGCGTTCAGCACCATAAATCTAACTTGAAATAAATGCGGAATGTTCGGTTCATTTGAAGAGTTAATACATATAATAAATATCAAAATATTAGTAGCAAGAACTGATTGAAGAAATAGATCATCATGTCCAAAAAATTGCGAAATTCATATTATTATGCATTAAGAAAGTCTTGTAATATGAATGCATTCTTTTCCTTTGATCTTTTTATGGTTTATATACAAAAATGTAAGCAACAGCCAAGAACTATGAAATAATACACGCAGATACGAGATGTTGCACACTTTAAATCTCGGGTGTAGTTTTATTACTCTCAGAGAGCCGTGCAATAATCAGCGACCTAGATGTGATATTGCATGGCCTTCTGTCACAATTCATATATACCACGGTTTTCTGAGATAAACAGTTAAACAATTTCAAGCTTCGCGTCCGTTTTTTTTACTGAAAATCGAACCCAACTAATAAGTAGATATCTTACTCAAAGGCCAAATATATTAAAATTTAAACAAATAATGTGTACTTCTGAAAAAATAAAACTAGAAAAGTTATGTAGATTTATAAGAAAAATCAACAGATCAGATATTCTCTTGGCTAATACTTAACTCCTCTTGTTGTAATGTAAATATTGTATGTATATGTATTTGTGTATCTGTTATTTATTTGTCATGTATGTGTTGTGTTGTATTTTTATATGTAACCTCTCTATACCATTGTAATGTATGGTTTATTTGAGAATAAAGATTCTTAGTCTTAGTTTAACTCGAAAACCGTGGAATAAATATTACTAAAACGGTTAAATAAATACCACCCTTTACAAGAACATATTTTTTTTATATGCATGTGTATGTAATATCTTACAGCCACCTGTAGTGCATATCACCACTAAAGGAGTGAGTTCAAACCCACTCATGGCGAGGTGTACTCGATACAACATTATATGATCAAGTTTGTCAGTGACTTGCGACAGGTCTGTGGTTTTCTCCGGATAGCCCGGCTTCCTCTACCAACACAACTGACTAATATACACTAATATCTTACACTCTTGGCACATTTGGCCTACAAGCCAACTTCTCAAGACTTGATCTTTAATCATTCTAGATGATATATCAAATGACGATACGAAACTTTGACATTCTGGCCAATCTACGGAATTTTCCACTGCAATTAGAAAAATAATGGTAAATGGTATCTGTATAAATAATACATGAAACACTACTTCCATATGATAACTAAGATCAGGACTGGGTTGCACAAACCTTAGATATAAGTCTCAATTAAACCTTAAGTGTAAATTAATTTCATGTACACTTCAAGTAAATATAAGTTTCAATTAAGTTTTAATTGACACTTAAATTTAATTTAGGTTTGTACAACCCAGTCCAGGTTATTAGTAGAAATGCGTTGATTTCAATTTATTTAACAGCTTGATAGTGGATGTAATAATATGCACAGGCGCTCGTTGCACGGAATTAAAATCACCTTATTTAACTTTCTGTTTACATATTCATTTTTAATAACATTTCTTTATTATTTCATCTCTTTTTTCCTTTATTTAACTTGTTCGTGTCCATATTCATACAATCTTATGATATAATAACAACTTACACGAGACAAACAATAGTCAACAAAAACACTATATATAGAAAACTAAATATAAAGCAACACGAACCTCACTAAAAACCCGACAGTGAACTCATGTGTAATGCTGGAGACATGTACTCACCAATGTGTAATGCCGGAGACATGTACTCACCAATGTGTAATGCTGGAGACATGTACTCACCAATATGTAATGCCGGAGACATGTACTCACCAATGTGTAATGCCGGAGACATGTACTCACCAATGTGTAATGCCGGAGACATGTACTCACCAATGTGTAATGCCGGAGACATGTACTCACCAATGTGTAATGCCGGAGACATGTACTCACCAATGTGTAATGCCGGAGACATGTACTCACCAATGTGTAATGCCGGAGACATGTACTCACCAATGTGTAATGCCGGAGACATGTACTCACCAATGTGTAATGCCGGAGACATGTACTCACCATAATCTCTCCATGTTACATCTTCGTCGTCATCGTCCCTTTTAATAAAGGTCCAAAATAAACGTGGTCGCCTCTTCATAAAAGTCTTTAAAATACCATACTTCCGTTTGAATTTCTGAAAAGTTAGTGCTGCAGGTCTATATGTCGGAGATAAAGAGGCGCCTTGTGCAAGTTGTAATGGCGCCATTCCGTTTGAAAGGAGAGGAGGGTTCATCATAAAATTTCTATATGCAATCCCTCTCCGATCCATATCTTGAATAAACTGTGACTTAGCTTCCTCAATGCATATCAGTATAAACCAAACGAGAAACAGCAAATGGCTCTTGTTTGTCAATGTTCTTCTTTAAAATATATTATTAGAGAACAATAAGAAAAATATTAGACATTAAAATACTAATACAGTAAAACTAAAGTTTAATAACTAAAATATACACATGCATAGAGAAAATATTTGATATCATACCCTTTATCAACAGCATAAGTGGTGTAATGGTCAGCGTGCCTCGAGTGGGTTTGAGTTCCGGTTGGGTCAACCCATAGACTGAAATTGGTATTTGTTGTTTTTCTGCTAAGCACGCTGCTTTAAGTAGCAAAAACAAAGACTTGTTGGTTCGGAATCAGGATAATGTGTCCGAGTGGTGGAGTGACATGTCTACCCACGACTATAAAGATCCAATTAAACGTGTTGGTCTAGTTCAAAGTGCACATCATAGTCATTATCTTTTCATTTAACAATTTTTTCGGCATTATATAACTGACAAATGACTCATGTGGCGTTAAACAACAATTACTCACTTACTCATCCTTTATCAACACGAGAGTTCAGGTCAACTCGAGAAACACAAACCGTTTTCTTGGTGTAGTTATTAACAGCATGTTAGGCCCCGGGCAAAGCAATGCACTGGATCCCTACCTACACAACCACTCACAGGAATACAAATGTAAATGGTAAATAAGATTAAACATATATTTATTGTGTTGGTACTTCCAACAAAATCAGTGTTTAAACATTGAAAACATGCCGTAGATAACATAGTTTTCATAGATTATTATAGACCCCCTTTGTTCGTGGGACCCACGGGCAACTACCCAGCGTGTACATGCATCAAGTCGACACTGGATGTAGCAACGTCGTTTCAACGTTGAAGTGCATTTTTTTTTTCATTCTGGGTAATTTATTATCGTTGAAAAATATAGAATTAAAATTATTAATGATTTTTCTGATACATTGTATTAATATCGTTTGAATGATCAAAACATGCGAATTGGTCTTCATACACATACGGCACAGTTCGTACCAAATCATTCGACCGTATGCGTATTTTGTGGCATTTGCCCCTCCCCCACTTTCCAGTCCACTTTTAAAGCTCCCCGCTTTCCGGTCCACTCCTACGCCTCTGAATGGGACAGTTTGAGTTCAGTCTAAAGACTCGTATTGTTAACAACATATTTTTAAACGTAAAGGCCATATCTCTTGTTGATAGAGACCCATCTTATATCACTGGCATATCCACATAATTTAATCTGATTATATAAAAGCTCAACGAATAGGGCTTCATTTTGTTTGTAGGCTAAGAAAAAATGTGGTGCTTAATAAAACCATTTCGAAGCCCGTAAACGAAATTCAATAAGGGACTGACCATTAACACTTAGGGGGAAGTGGCCATGTTTTTTTCACGCAAAAATAAAGCTTGTTGTATTTTGACATGTAAAATCGGTACTTTGTTTCAAATTTCACCAAAATGTCCTTTTGACGTCCAATTATTTAATATATACAGTTTCAAGTAAATTGCTTTCTATAAAGTCTGACGACCGAAAAAAAAAACCTCACCCCTGTAAAAGTTGAATCGTCCTTCCTTAATCAAAAACAGAGATCCTTGCATTGTATGTTGAATTTTTCTAAATTGGATCAAGTCAGTTATATTTAAAAAAAAGGCCAGACAAGAATTGCATACATGGTATTCCATCAAATAATAAAATTATGAATTAAAGAGATAAATAAAACATATTAAAAAGGCCTCTAAAAGATTTTTTTTACTTACCCCATGTTTATGATTTCCCGATCGACTTATTATATAGATGGGACGAGACTTGTCATTAAATCGTAATGTTATATAAACGAAGAGTTACATGTATGTCGATTTGTTGAAATATATTAATTTATTACCGTATATTTCGTAACTCTATGTGATTTTGAGTTGTCTGATATTGATTTGCGAATTGGTCAATAACATCGTTGTTTGTGTTCTTGTTTCTATCAATTTACCGACTTATTTGTGGTAAGAAATAATAAAATGAACCATAATTTCTTGTACTTTTTTACTTATACAGTGTCCATACGCCAAAATAAAATATGCAGTTTTGTTCAATCCGCGAAAATAAAAACAGCGAAAATTTGTACCATACCTTTGCCTCCCCCCCCTAAATCGCGAAATTTTAGACCCGCGAAAATAACCCGCTATACGGTATATAATAGTGCACCATGTAATTCTCAATAATATGACAAATTCTAATGGTGAAATGTTATTTACATGTTAACTATTGCTGTATTGTGCGTATTTTTTTTTGTGTTTTTGTTTTAAATTCTCCAGAATTTGAAACCACAGACTTCAATCATATCTTATCTGACGTCAGTCACACTATAAATAATTCAGCATACCTTTTCCCATTTTTCTGACTTCAATGATCGTAAACTAGTGATATCTGAAAAACATTTACAAAAACGGATATTTTCCATCCATGTTTTTATGGAGACGTAATAAATCAAGCTAAATAAAAAGTTCAAATCTGACACATCTAAACTTGTAAACTACTTGAACAATCTTATTCGTAAGCAGGGGCGGATCCAGGATTTCAAGTTAGGGGGGCGCACTTAAAAAAAATTGCGCTGAGCGGAAGGAGTCTCGAAAATATTTTGGGTATTTTCTGTGAAAAATCACGATTTTACGCCAAAAAATCATATTTTTCCAATTTTAAGGAGGGGGGGGGGGGGGCACCGGGTGCGCCGCCCCCCCTGTATCCGCCCCCCCCCTGTATCCGCCCCTGGTAAGGGTATAATTTAGCCACTATAATTCACTCTAGAAGGCAGGTTTATTTTGCACTCCGGTTTCCTCTGCCAATAACACTGGCCGCCACGATATAACTAAGATATTGTTGAAAGTGGCGTTAAACACCATATCGTTAGCTCTAATATATTTCATTTATGATTACTAGTATTTTGTCCTAAGAGTAATGATCTATAACCGACAAATTATATCTTCCTATCTAGTAGTCGGTTAACTAGTAGTATTAATTTGCCCTGCCACTGTACTGTCTATGCTTATGTCGTCATTGACATGTGAGATAGATACATTCTCTATTTATTTATAAAGAATGTTTTTTTTCTCTACAATCCACGATATTTCTTTTTGCTGTATTGCTTTGCTTAACAATTGCTTTATTGCTTCTGTAACACAATT
Organism: Bathymodiolus brooksi; assembly: GCA_963680875.1. Classification (NCBI taxonomy): domain Eukaryota; kingdom Metazoa; phylum Mollusca; class Bivalvia; order Mytilida; family Modiolidae; genus Bathymodiolus; species Bathymodiolus brooksi. The sequence continues at coordinate 89,672,529 of OY804580.1, forward strand.
TTTTTTTCGGCGGTGATATTTTCAAACCGCAGAAATAAAAATCCACAAAAAATAAATGTCTTCCTTTTAGTCCAAAACCGCAGAAACTTCACACCGCAGAAATTACCGGTTATACGCTATATGGTTTGTTTAAATGGAAGCGTACAACATGTGCAGGTTTTTTTTTCCATTTGTTTATATTGAAGATCCAATTATCAAGAAGGTGTGTGATCCAATTAATCGGTTTAACACCGCCAGAATTGTGTGCCTGTCCCAAGCCAGGATATGTATCTCCAACGCCAAAAGTCGTGGTCTTTTATATTGTATTCAATGATTTGAGATGAGAGGTGAGTACTCGTGTTGTAGATATTGGTGGAATGGGTTTTTTAGCCATCACTGTTTGAACTATTTTTTCATAATACTTCAAGAAAACACAAGAAAAATTCATAATGAAAAGAAAGTTTTAAAAGTGATGGTCAACAATTCCAATATCAACAAATGAAAAACAACCAACCTCCAATCCCAAATCATTAAACGCTATGAAAATGTGGAAAAAAACGCGTTATATTAAAGAGAGATAAAAAAACCAACACCACATGATTTTATCCAAGTAATCGAACATTCCCCATTATTATTTGAGATACAATGTCCTCATTAATTTTAAAGACACCGACCATTCTGTTGAAACAGGACCAATTGAACATGTTTGATAAACTTGTTTCCAGGAAACAATTAGTACGTGATTAAAAAGAAAATATATAATAGTGAGTTTGATAATGGTTTCACAAATAGTGTAAAATGAAACCGGATGAATTTCGAAGAGTAAAATTTGATATAAAAGTGATACCTCTCTAAAAAAAATAATTTAAATGTTAAAGTGAAAGGCAAAAGCATTTAGAAAAGTACTTGCATTTGAAGATTTAAGAAACTACATGTAAGCACCAGGCCTCAATAATATTTTAAATGAATTCTGAAAACTCATCACGTTTTGTTAGCTCTTTTAAGACAGGAATTACTCCTAAAAACTATAATCTTAGTACCATACTCTTCGAAACATAAGAAACTTGTGTACTTCTGACCATAATTATAGGGATGCTTACTTCTGTCAATGTAATAGATATACAATGAAAAGTAACAAATACCACACAACTCCAAAATACCATAGAAAAATCGTAGAAAGAGACAAAATGGATACCTCTAACACATAAATACATTCATAATATGAGTTGGGTTGATGGTGTTTAGCGCAACTTTCAACAATATTTTAGCTATATCGTGGAAGTCAGTTTTATTGGTGGAGGAAACCGGAGTACCCGGAGAAAACCACAGATCTGTCGTAAGTCACTGACAAACCATTCATAATATGTTGGCAATGCGTACTCGTATATCTTTATTTATACTTAATTTGGTATATAAAAAAATAATAATAAAACGCAAACGGTGAATGTTATACTAGGTAATGTTTATCATGTAAAATGATACCAAGTCTTGTGTTCAATTTAATGACAAGTTTGACAGGAATTTTCTGGCCCAACAAGATAAGTAAGATCTACTTATAAAAAGCAAATGCAAAAACATTGTTTGGGAGATCAAGAAAAGACGAATTGGCTCGGACATGTGTTGGGAATGGCAACCAAATAGAATTCCCGAAGTTGCCCTACACTGAACACCACCTGGCAAGATAACAAGAGACAGACCAAGAGCAACATAGAGGAGGACAATAACATCAGAGATGGAGGAAATGCAGGTTCAGTGCATCGCAAAGGACAGAGGAAGATGGCGGCAAATTGTCGATGTCCCATGTCCCATCGGGGACGAAAATGATAAGTAAGTAAGTATGACAATTTCTATGCTTTTCTGGTGTGAAACGAAGGGGGGAAATTCATATACACACTGTACCTGTTTTGTTTTCTATATTTTTAAATGACTGAGGATTTTTTTTTTCTGGATATAGGTTAAATTTCTGAAATAGATCTGATCAGTGACATAGATCTGATTCCAAAAAAAAATTTGGTCTAAGTAAGGGTAATTTGTTTTCCGTGTACAATTTCATAATGACAAGTCTGACTTATTGCCATGTCTTATTGTAGTGAGACAATGTGAATATCTACAATACTCTTTCTTTTTCTATGTTTTAAATGACTTGGAGAATTATTTTTGCTTTAAATCTTTAGCAGATCATCTTTACAATTTTTACAAATGTAAAGAGGAATTACGTTTGCTTCCTCTCAGGTATTAAAACTTTCCTTCCAGATATGGTCTTGAAGAAGTGGGAGGCCCTTTTGGTTCTCCAAATATGACAGTCATAGTATCTGCTTGTCTAAATGAAAAGTTCGTAGATACCAAATGGGTATCACAAGCCGTAAATCAGAGGACACACAATGCGATATCCAAATGGTTCAAAACATTTTCAATTTCTTCACAATTTTCAACCAGTGAGTATACCAAATCTTTTGGTATCAAAATCGAGTACTCTCTAAGAGTAGTTGCCGGATTGGTCGATATGTTTCAACTCTTTTGCATAAAATTTGATGGCCAGAGATGAATGAAAGGCTATCTGGCATGTCCCAAACGGGATGTTGTTTGAGGTTAGTGTATCACCAAAGAAAACAAAGAGACCGTCGTGGTATTGATCGTATGGTAGTTGGATTTACAACTACCTGTGCAATCAGTGCTTATCACCACTAAAGTTGTGAGTTCAAACCCCGTTCATGGCGAGGTGTACTTGATACAGCATTATGTGATAAAGTTTGTCAGTGACTTGCGACAGGTCGGTGGTTTTCTCTGGGTACTCCGATTTCCTCCACCAATAAAACTGACCGCCATGATATAACTGAAATATTGTTGAAAGTGGCGTTAAGCACCGTAATATCAAAACTAAACCAAAGAAAAAATGTAAAAAAAAAATGAAACAACTTTTAATTAGGTTGATAGCCCTTTAAATAGTCTTTCGCTTACTTTTTCGATTATAAATTATCTAAACGCTGACGAATTATGTCTTTCGATTACCACTTTGATATCGTCTAACTTTTCTCTGATTAAAATAAACACATTGTAGCCTGTTTTTTCTTATTTTTATGGCATTTTGAAAACTATTTTGTTTTATGTCTGATAACCGGGTATTACTGAAAAAGATATTTTCCAATCTGATATTGTAACATAAACCACCCTTTTTCCTTTGATATTTTTATGAACTATTCAGCTTAAAACCCCAAAATGGGCGGTGCTTAAACCCTGGTACAGCACACAGGTCTGAATGTTGTACCATCGTTTAAGATCCGTGTTAAATAAATGTCAATAATTTTATTTCTGTTACACAAAATATATGCCACGTGTATTACTCATGATCTGATTTAAACAAACTCATTTTTTGGACTCATTTGTTTAAATAATGTAATTCCTAAGACCTGTGGTCTACAATGGCGTATCTTACATATATGCTTAAGTATGCTTGTGCATCCACATCATTTTGGTAAAAAAAAAAAAAAAAAAAAAAAAAAAACAGACAAGAAAGACAGAGAGCGATTCATCTGATAGACAGTAGTGATTTGGGTTGGCGCATTCAGCTTAAAGATGAAATTTGCCGATGGAAAACAAGATGGAACATGTCCGAAGTAAAACCAAAAACTCTATATGAAACTTTGCTTCTCACAAATATTGAGCTGTATCCTTACATTGCAACTATTCTACTGACCCTTCTTACAATACATGTATCAACCCTACTCAAGCGTATGTTAGGAGTACAATAACGACTGGGTGTCGCTCTGCTCTTGCTAACCTCCATATTTACAGAGAGATTGAGATCGACAGTCAGGCAAGAGGTTAACTCAATTTTCGCACGACAGAAGACAAGAATACTAGATTTTAGATAAAAATTCTAGACTAAAAACTATTGCTTTCTACTATTTCCTGGATACTTACAATATAACATAATTGAGTTGTTCTTACTTTCAAGAGCGAACGGCGTATGTTTATCTAACTATAGCTATTTAGACTACTTCAATCGTAGTTATGAGATTAATACAATTTGAATTTCGTAATTTTGAATACGTTAGTCAGAAATCAGTGATTGTAATATTTGCAGAGTATCTGTAGTTACATCAACAAACCCTGAAGAGTACTTCCATCAAAGTACAAATGGTTTGTTATTATTCTTTACCTACACCGTATGTAATAATCATGTGTCTGTCAAACTCCTGTTATACCGCACAGTTTTCTAAATTCAAAAATTGCAGAAAATATCAGCGTAAAACAATAGCGAAACGAGGTATTAAAACGCTCAATATCGTTTTCGGAAGGGGGTTCGCCCCTTGGACCGCCTATCATGAGTCTGTCCTTGACCCACCGTGGGCCTTGAGCGGCCCAGAACCCCGACCGAACTTCCTATATCGAAAGCATCCACTTCATTTAGTACCTGGCTACGCCACTGATATATATAAATAACTTGTAAGTGCGACATGCAGTGTGAATCAATGGGATACAACATAGAACGAGTCAATAGCATGTTATACAAATGCATACGTGGCCGTGATCGTATGGTAGTGAGTTGGATTTACAACTACCTATGCAATCAGTGCCTATCACCACTGATGTTGTGAGTTCGAATCTCGATCAGGGCGAGGTGTACAACATTATGTGATAAAGTTTGTCAGTGACTTGCGACAGGTCGGTGGTTTTATCCGGATCCTCCACCAATAAATCTGGCCACCACGATATAACTGAAATATTGTTGAAAGTGGCGTTAAACATCATCAAGCAAACAAACAAACAAATGCACATACAACAAAATGTAGCTATATTCGTGTCACTGTATATAAACAAGATAAACTTTTCAAAATTATAGCATAGGATTTGATTGGCTGATTGATTGATTGCTGGTTGCCATGGTAAATATTTTAAGCATATGTAGGACTTAAATAAATAATAATAAAACAATTATATAGTAATTTGCTCTTTATATACAATGTACAATTATAAATATTATTCAGTTGGGTTTTCTTTTCTTTCCTTTTCCTGTTTTCTTCATTTTTTCAGACTGTTAAAATAATCTGCAAAAGAAAACACATAATGCATTTTAAATTGTTTTTTAATTTCCGGGTACCTATTTTGATTGGCTCATTGTTTGATTGATTGATTGATTGATTGTTGCTTAGCGTCAAGTGAGCAGTACGAAATGTAGTTCGACTATATTCCTGATAAGATCAAGTTAACAAACAACAAATCTTATGGGTTAAAACACAGTTACGTGTGGACAGGACACCTTTTGGTGGCCCCCCCTCTTTTTGCAGAATTCAGAACTTATTTTTTGACAGATCGAAAATATATGATTTTCATCTTATTTTGCATCCTCAATGCATAACTGAATGACTAATATACAATAAATACGACCAAACAGTACTTTCTATCATACGGGGTTACTGGATATATGTATGTATATGCAGTAACCCCGTACTTTTTTCTTAGTATTTTTCAGTCAGTTACGTATAACGTTGACAGTTTACCATGGTTTCGTTGTTTTTGAAGCGATACACATTATAGTATATCCCTAGCTATTAAGCGATACATATTATAGTATGCACATTATAGTATATCCCTAGCTATTCAATGGTCATTCGTGACATATTTTTCATAGTGAAATTTATCATTTAGTTATGGTATAAATGAATCAATTAATCTATCAACATTACATATTCATGATGTGTCATGGAAGAGACGTATAATGGATAGAAAAAAAAACATTGAAATAAATGTTCAAAATATTACAATTACTGTACCTCATCTTATTTATTTCGGTGGCGTAATGACTAGCGTGCTCGCTTCGAGTGCGATTTATTGTAGGTGCGAGCACCGGTCGGGTCAAACCAAAGACTAAAAAAATTGTATGTGTTGCTTCTCCACTAACCACGCAGCATTAAGGAGAACAAGCAAAGACTGGTTGACTCGGAATCATGTGTCCGAGTGGAGCGACATGTCTACCCGCGGACTGTTGTCTCAGTGAGTTAGCACTATAAAAATCCAAATCAGCGTGTTGGCCATATCTTATTGAAAATTAACTTGCTCTCGCCATGACATAGCTGAAAAATTGCTGAATTGCCGCTAGGCAACACTCACTCACTCACTCACTCACTCACTCTTATTTGTTTACAACAGTGTTTTATTATGTGTAACAGATAATATTCCAGTTACCTTTCAAACTTCAGATAAATGAATATATGAAATAGCAATATACAATTTGGTATCATAAATAATTGTTGGTTTTAACCAAACATTTAGTAAATACAGATAACACATATCGTGTTGTTCCTTCTTTCGCCGTCTTTCATATTGTTTTCAACGAGTACTGTTTTGTTTCTCCGGACAGCAATTTTGTGCTTTAATATATCACGTCATAATCGTTAATAACTATTAGTCATCATACTAAGATTTTAATATTATACGTACAGATTGTTATAGTTCATAGCAGACATCTTTGCTACAGCAGGAACAGCAAACTTAAACAAAACTAAATAAAAAAAATACGAGTGTTGAACATGTCTTAGAGTAAAACAAAAGACGACAACTTCGTCTTGTGTACCCTATGTTGCCAGTTTCTCTGGCTTGTCCAATGATGAGTGTCCCTTCGATATTCTCTAATGTTTATCTAGACATATAATATAATTGCCAGCTTTATACATGACATTATTAAAATATAATTTGTTATGATTTTGTTTTTGCTAAAATGTCCGGAATCTAAATCCAAAAGGGGTTCTTGTTTTATTCCGGATTTCATTTGCCCTTTAAACTGAGACATCACTACGTACACCAATCGCTATCAGAGTTGTCGTTCCTTACGCTCGAACACTAAACCTGATAGAGATTGTACGTACACTAGCAAGCTTATTGTTGCCAGCATTATTTTTACAAAATTGTCTACTTGCCTTTTCCTGTTTCCGCAAAAAATCGAGTACACCTCGCCATGAGAGGGATTCGAACTCACTGATTGCATAGGTAATTGTAATTCCAGCTACCAAACGATCACGACCTCGACGGCCGTTTTGAGTTCGAATCCCGAACATGGCGAGGTGTTATCGATACAACATTATGTAACAAAGGTTGCCAATGACTTTTGGCAGGTCTAGTAAGCGAGCATTTAGGATTTTGTTATTAGAACTAGTAAAACTGACCGCCACGATATAACTTAAATATTGTTGAAAGTGGGGTTAAGCACAATAACCCTAACCTTCCTGTATTGTATAGACACATGGATATAGCTTGGCAAATAAATATCAGTGTTATAAACACACAGGTTTTGTGTATTGTTCAATGTTTTGTTTTTCTCATGCTATTAATATTATGAAGTGTTATGTGTGCTTTTTACTATGTGTGATCCTAACACGACCAATGTTTGTATTAACTGTATTTCAATATAGTTCGTTTGTATTTATTATGTCGGTTAAAAAACCCTATGTCAATATTTTAAGAAACAGAGACTGCTTACTTACACTTCCCGAGCACCTGGGTTCGCCCTCGGTTTTTTTTTTTATAGGGTCCGTGTTGCTCATCTTTTTCTAGTTTTCTGTTTTGTTTTCTTCGGTCTGTGTCTTGTTTCCAATGTTGTGTGTGTCTCTTGATTGTTCACATTTGATTACCACTTCGGTTTTCTCTACTGTTTATTTTATACATACTGCACTGACTCCAAATGAAATTTTTTATGTTTTTATATTTAAGGTTTATTCTTCTAGGTAAATATCTTACGTTCATGGCAAAGTTCATTAACAGCCCAATGTCTCATAGTATCGTCTCTCATCATCTTATGAGTTAATTCGAACGACAACATAAAAGTTGCACACTGTGGCCAGTAGACAGAATGTTCCACTGTGAAAAGAATACGAATGGATAGCAAATATAAGGGAATAGCATTAAATTAATAAAATAAACAAAAAACAAAATAGCACACATTCGGAACAGTTTCAAAATCCAATTAGAAAAATCGTAGAAAGAGACAAAATGGATACCTCTAATAAACATGCAAATGATCACTCACTTTCCTGGCTTAGTACAGGTACTTAATAAAAATTAGTAGGGTTAAACTAGATATTTTTTAATTTAACGCGTTCAATATTTTTTTTTATCATAGTAATGGTAGTAATACATTACATGTATATGTTACAGTAAGTAAGTGTAACCAGTAATTACACGTAATAACTGAAAAAACAGTAAATACGCGTAATACCTAATTGCATTAGTAATTTCTCGTATTTACTAAAATTGTTCAGGAATTACACGTAATTGCTAGCAAAAAATAGCAATCGGTAAATAAACGTAAAATCATCTAAATATTCAAGTTATTACATGTCATTACTGACAAATCAGGAAATACATGTAATTGCTAAACCCATCAGTTATTACGAGTATTAACTGTAATGTTTAGTAATTACCTGTAACTCCTTATTACGTCTAGTTACTGTAACATATACACTGGAAATGTATAATATATTGTATAAAATCTTCTGTGACCCTTAAAGATAATAAAAACGTAGATATCATACTTAGTCCGCACGACGCGTCTCCAGAACATCATCCACTAGGTACGATCAATATAAAAATATTGGAAAGAAAAATAATATAAAAGTGTCAATATTTTATCAACATATTTTGGGCATCATGCACCATGCATACTAACACTTACAGAACACCTTGGGTTTTTTTTACCTTTTTTACCGGTTTTTGTGTGAATTCGTATTATTCCATTCATTTTGTGTGTATAATTATATTACTTTTGCAACTTAAGTGTGCCGTTGCCCAAAAATCGATTCTAACTTCAATCGGTGGTGTATTGGGGTGCTCGCCTCGAGTGTGATAGATCTTTGCTTTAAAGAGTGGTCGGGTCAAACCAAAGACTATATACAAATTGGTATTCGATGCTTCTCTGACATGTATGTCAAACCAAAGACTATATACAAATTGGTATTCGGTGCTTCTCTGACATGTACGTCAAACCAAAGACTATATACAAATTGGTATTCGGTGCTTCTCTGACACGTACGTCAAACCAAAGACTATATACAAATTGGTATTCGGTGCTTCTCTGACATGTACGTCAAACCAAAGACTATATACAAATTGGTATTCGATGCTTCTCTGACACGTACGTCAAACCAAAGACTATATACAAATTGGTATTCGGTGCTTCTCTGACACGTACGTCAAACCAAAGACTATATACAAATTGGTATTCGATGCTTCTCTGACACGTACGTCAAACCAAAGACTATATACAAATTGGTATTCGGTGCTTCTCTGACATGCATGCAACATTTGGGAGTAAGATGAAAACCACGAGAAGAAATTTTAAACAATGATGGTCAACAATTCCACAAATATTAACAAAGCGAACAACCACCTCAGATCATTGAACATAAAAAAAACCCACGCCAGATGACCTTGGAAATCCATGTACAGGCTTGGGCCAGGCACAAAAATGCGAGGTACCCAATTAGTGGAATCCCAAACTGGATTGTTTGGAATCGGAATCATGCGTACGAGTGAAGCGATAGGTGTACCAATACCATTGGACTGATGTTTAAGTGATCTAGCACTTTAAAAAGCCAACTGAGCGTGTCGGTCTTGTACAAAGCAGGCATCGTCATCTCATAGAAATGAAATAGCAAACAAATCACTCACTCATTCAACTTATGGTTTGGTGAATTCTGTATGCGACATCGTATAAAACATGATGTGAATTCTAATATCTTTATTTTTGACAAATTCGTACCCAATTTAGATGCAAGCTATATAATGGACAATATCTCATCCGAGATCGACAAACCATAATTTATTTTCTAAAGATTTAAAAAAAAAAGTTTGAAGATACCAATAGGGTAATTAGAAACCGTCAATCAGAAACGGACAGACAAAATTATACAATAACAAAAAGAAAAGGGACAGAAAATCAATGGTACTTACTGTAATCTTTCCATGTGGGATTTTTAAAGCTATTAACTACATGTCTCCAGGCATTCCCAATGGCAGACGTACCATGACCACCATGTCCCGACTGCCCGTGATTTTGAAATGTTCCACTGTTATGCATATATGTACCATGACCACCATGTCCCGACTGCCCGTGATTTTGAAATGTTCTACTGTTATGCATAGATGTACCATGACCACCATGTCCCGACTGCCCGTGATTTTGAAATGTTCCACTGTTATGCATAGATGTACCATGACCACCATGTCCCGACTGTCCGTGATTTTGAAATGTTCCACTGTTATGCATAGATGAAGATAAATCAGTAAAATGATTTGAAGATTGGAAGGGTGTAAATTCATTTGAATAAAGTTGACTGGTTCTCTCAAAATTTCTATCTGTCTCCGGAATTTCATTTTGTGCCCAATATTGATTATGTTGTGGCATAGCTTGACCATAATATATGAGTGTTAAAACCAGAAGGTATATCTTTCTTGTCATGTTGTTTCTGTAAACATGTTAAACGAAAAACCGTAAAAAAAGGTTAAATTTACAATTAACAAAATGTTTCATTGATAGAAGAAGCTTGGGTACCAGGGGTCGATTTCACAAAAAGTCGTAAGTCTAAGATTAATCATAAGTGTTATCGTAAGTGTGATTTCCAAGCTTTTGATTGGTTGAAATTCACACTTACGACTGATATTAGACTTACAACTTTTTGTGAAATCGACCACAGGTGATTGGAGGAAACTGTGGTTTCAGGGTATCGACGGAAACTGGGGTTTCAGCATCGATCATCGATATTACACGGTTGATCACGCTTCAATATTCGCTACTCATCACCCTGTGGTCAATTTATTCGTAAGCCACGGTTTCTGGTTTGTTTCTTAATTATTCTGTATTTAGTAGTTTCCATAACAACATAAAATCACTCAAATTTTACTATCAGACGGATTAATAGGATTCTGAAAGATACGATCTTACTCTGCATCGTCGAAAACAGATGGCATTTGCGAACCGTTCATCACTTCTTGTCGTTAAATCCTTTTAAAAAACTTTAATTTGATAGGCTGTAAAACAGTGGATCGGGACTAATCAAAATGTTTTAAAATGAACCATGAATAACCCATGATCACTAGGATTTCTCTGTCAGTTGATACAAAAGTAATGAATGGAGAATATCGGAACGTGATCAGCCGTGTGTAACCGACGATGAGGTATCAGGTGGTTGGAGGAAACTGGGACCCGGGAAAAACACAGCCCGTCAGTACATGACTGAACTGGATTCCAACAATATTTCACATCAACTTATAGTCTCCCTAACGCTGCGACCTTAGCAGCGAGTAACATAACTTATAGTCTCCCTAACGCTGCGACCTTAGCAGCGAGTTACATAACTTATAGTCTCCCTAACGCTGCGACCTTAGCAGCGAGTTACATAACTTATAGTCTCCCTAACGCTGCGACCTTAGCAGCGAGTAACATAACTTATAGTCTCCCTAACGCTGCGACCTTAGCAGCGAGTAACATAACTTATAGTCTCCCTAACGCTGCGACCTTAGCAGCGAGTTACATAACTTATAGTCTCCCTAACGCTGCGACCTTAGCAGCGAGTAACATAACTTATAATAGTCTCCCTAACGCTGCGACCTTAGCAGCGAGTAACATAACTTATAGTCTCCCTAACGCTGCGACCTTAGCAGCGAGTAACATAACTTATAGTCTCCCTAACGCTGCGACCTTACCAGCGAGTTGCATAACTTATAGTCTCCCTAACGCTGCGACCTTACCAGCGAGTAACACAACTTATAGTCTCCCTAACGCTGCGACCTTAGCAGCGAGTAACATAACTTATAGTCTCCCTAACGCTGCGACCTTAGCAGCGAGTTACATAACTTATAGTCTCCCTAACGCTGCGACCTTAGCAGCGAGTAACATAACTTATAGTCTCCCTAACGCTGCGACCTTACCAGCGAGTAACATAACTTATAGTCTCCCTAACGCTGCGATCTTAGCAGCGAGTTACATAACTTATAGTCTCCCTAACGCTGCGACCTTAGCAGCGAGTTACATAACTTATAGTCTCCCTAACGCTGCGACCTTAGCAGCGAGTAACATAACTTATAGTCTCCCTAACGCTGCGACCTTAGCAGCGAGTTACATAACTTATAGTCTCCCTAACGCTGCGACCTTACCAGCGAGTAACATAACTTATAGTCTCCCTAACGCTGCGACCTTAGCAGCGAGTTACATAACTTATAGTCTCCCTAACGCTGCGACCTTAGCAGCGAGTAACATAACTTATAGTCTCCCTAACGCTGCGACCTTAGCAGCGAGTAACATAACTTATAGTCTCCCTAACGCTGCGACCTTACCAGCGAGTAACATTTGCACAAAGTATTTACTTTAACCGGTCAAAGCTCCAACCCTAGTTTCTTGAATTCTCATTAGGGATGTAAACGATAGCACCATTGGCGTGATCTACTACAAATTTTGAGCTGACATTGGACAAGCTCAATAAGTGTGCTTCATAAACAATTAGACCGTAGAAATGTATAGAAATTAATTGATTGGTTATTGTTAGGCAGTAAATTGTCAGCTATATTCATAAAGCGAATAAGTGTGTACAGAATAAACCATTTACAAAAGGTATAAATGGGAAATGTTTTGATTTCTGCAAGGAACCGGGGTCGTAGTGGTTGTGATCGTATGATAGTTGGATTTACAACTATCTATGTAATCAGTACCTATCACCGCTAACGTTGCGAGTTCTAATCCCCATCAGGCGAGGTGTACTCGATACAACATTATGTGATAAAATTTGTCAGTGACTTACGGCAGGTCGGTGGTTATCACTGGGTACTCTGGTTTCCTCCACCAATAAAGCTGACCACCATATATGATATAACTGAAATATTGTTGAACCATAACCATGATCATGCATGGAATCTGAGAAGTTGTGGTTCATGTTGTGTCAGTAGGTTACAATGTCAGTCATTCATAATTATATTTATATTACAAACTTTATCTCTCCATTATACCGTAATAACTGTATTGGCACCCTATCCTGTACTTATTTACTTCTTGAAGAAAAAAATTATTAATGCTGTTAGTCTTCTTCAAGTATTAACAAAGTATACTGTATAGACCGCACAGTACGCTACAGTACATTATTAGCTTCATAAGAAAGAGATGTACTTCGGAAACTAAATACGTTCGGAACAATGAGACATGAGACGCCATATTGTCATGGTTTATGTGATTGTCTTTTAATTTTTGGTCAATCTGAATTATATTTTATATATATGTAAAATGACCCATTTTGATGTTCGTCAGTTCTGTTCTCTGTTTTAATACCTCACGGTTAGGGTTAGGGTGGGTGAGGGTTAGGGTTAGAGCTAGAATTAGAGTTAAGGTTAGGGTTGGAGTTAGGGTTAGGGTTAGAGTTAGGGTTAGAGTTAGGGTTAGGGTTAGGGTTAGAGTTAGGATTAGAGTTAGAGTTAGGGTTAGGGATAGAGTTAGGGTTAGGATTAGGATTAGGGTTAGGGTTAGAGTTAGGATTAGGATTAGGGTTAGGATTAGAGTTAGGGTTAGAGTTAGAGTTAGGGTTAGGGTTAGAGTTAGGGTTAGAGTTAGGGTTAGGGTTAGAGTTAGGGTTAGGGTTAGAGTTGGGGTTAGGATTAGGATTAGGGTTAGGATTAGAGTTAGGGTTAGAGTTAGAGTTAGGGTTAGGGTTAGAGTTAGGGTTAGAGTTAGAGTTAGAGTTAGAGTTAGAGTTAGGGTTAGAGTTAGAGTTAGAGTTAGGGTTAGGGTTAGAGTTAGGGTTAGAGTTAGGGTTAGGGTTAGAGTTAGAGTTAGGGTTAGGGTTAGAGTTAGGATTAGGATTAGGGTTAGGATTAGAGTTAGGGTTAGAGTTAGAGTTAGGGTTAGGGTTAGAGTTAGGGTTAGAGTTAGAGTTAGAGTTAGGGTTAGGGTTAGAGTTAGAGTTAGAGTTAGGGTTAGAGTTAGAGTTAGGGTTAGGGTTAGAGTTAGGGTTAGGGTTAGAGTTAGAGTTAGGGTTAGGGTTAGAGTTAGGGTTAGAGTTAGAGTTAGGGTTAGGGTTAGAGTTAGGGTTAGGATTAGAATTAGGGTTAGAAGTAAGGTAATAATGTACTGTAGCGTACTGTGCGGTCTATACAGTATATTTTGTTAATACTTGAAGAAGACTAACATCATTAATAATTGTCTTCTTCAAGAAGTAAATAAGTATCGTATCGGTTGGTATTGGTGGATGTGTGATTGTTTAACGAGCAACAAGAAATTGTCAGCTATATCATGGCTAAAACAATTTACATTCGATGAGATGACAATGATGTCAGATTTGTACTAAAAAAACCACGCTTAGTTGCTTTTGAACCGTAATGAGAGCGGGAGGTTTGGCGCCTTAAAATCTGATTCAACCCACCATTTCTTTAGAAATGCCTGTACCAAGTCAGGGTCATTACGGTTTTCACAGTTTTCCGGTTGTTGACTGATTTTGTCTGTTTATATAATTATGAGTTTTGACTTTCCCTTTGTAAGATTGTTCGGAGTTCGGTAATTTTGTTATTACCTTTATTGTAAAGTGCTAGCTGACTGAAGCAACAATCAGCTAACTAGTCTAGACATGTCGCTCCACTCGGACACGTTTTCCTGATTTCGAGACAAACAGTTTTTGCTCTTTTTCCTTACTGCATTGGTTAGCGGAGAATCAACAAATACCAATTTAATTATTCTTGGTTTGACTCGATCGGGACTCGAACCCACGATCTACCACACTCGATGTGAGTACGCTAACCATTACACTACCGATGTGTTTTACTGTATAGGAATGAATAAAAGTATAAAAGAAATGAAAGTACATTATACATGTATTATAAAAATAGCTATACAAAATAAATAAAAAAGTATGGCTGTTGCGATATTGTTTACAATATAAGTAAAAAAAAATAACAACCTACCATCTGTACGATTGACCAACAGATTATAATTATAGGATATGTATGGTACAACAGCATAATGTTGTCCAATCTTACAAGTTTGCTAGACAAAATTAATGTCAGGTGTTTATGGTGACATTTTTTGGAACAAATATTATGCAGCTTATGATATGCTGAAATAATGTAATTGTCTGAAGCCAAATTTTATAGAAAAATATATATCCTGACCAGAAAGATGTAAACATGTAAAAAAAAATAAATATTCTGACTCTGCACCTTTCAACCTGAAAATTTGGTTTAATTAGAAAGAAAAATTACCGATTTTGTTTTTATGTCCAAAAATATCTGATTTTTCTTTCGTGTGGAAAACAATTCTGCTCCGGATGAAAGGGGGGATAGCCTCCCCCCTCCCAACGCACGCACACACTAAAAGTTAAATGGATGGGTCTCTTAATATATGGTAGTATATTTGTAGTAATGCTGGTATTATTTCCGTATGATATCAGCTTTTATTGGTTAGTTGTGTTTGCCGCTTCGTCATTTCAATTCTTTATTAACCAGTTATACTGATCATAAATAAGACAAAGCACATACAAAATATCACACACAAAAAAAAAAAATATATATATATATCATAAGTCCACACAGAACATTACAAATTCACTACAGATTATAGTCTAAAACTGTAGACTACATTCAACAGTCAGTTGAAAATACAATTTAAAAATGTAAAAGCTACAGAGTCATTTAGACAGTGCCATCTCGCAATCATTGTGTTTGTATAGAATATATGATTTTAATTAGATTGAAACGTTGTAGTTATATATACATTTATGTTATTTAATCTTAAGCATATTTTTAAATAAGATATAAGAAAAAAACCCATAGCAAAATAAAATGTCAGAATGAAAAGTGTTCATAATTATTTTTTTCTGACATTTATACAAATCAACCAGAATGTTTCTTTTTCATTATTTTCTACTATGGTTTCAGATTATCAAAATAAAATATGAACTATATTTGGGTTTTGCTTAGAAAACAATATTTTGTATGAAAAATGACAAATCAAGTTTAATAATAAATTTAGAATTTGAAAAAAGAGAACACCACTTAATAATTTCTTATGTATTTATAGAATGTATACATTATTAAATAATTAATAGGTGTAAAGGTGTCGGATTCGACCGCGAGCAGTTTTTATTACTTGCATATTCGTATGTTCCTTATTGCTTTTCTGCCGGGGGAACGTTGTACCTAAACACAGCTAATATTCTACGACATTTTACATAATCACACCATTCGTCAGATGTTATATATTGCCTTAGACCGAAATATTGCTGAAAGTGGCGTTAAACACCATAAACCATAAACCCACTAAATTGCTTTATTATAAGATTTAATAAGAAGGTAGGACACAGACATTAGGAAGAAAGAGATTAAGGTCTTAAAAATTTCAGCAATTAAATATATTTTATTATCGTCTTTTTTGCAATGTTTTGCTTTAATAATTATAAATATGTCATTAAAAACAAGGGCAACGCAAAGCGTGGCGTATCCCCTCGCCTAACAATTTGACCCTGTGACCTTGACCTTTGACCTATGACCTTGAAAATCAATAAGGTTCCATATTCTCTTAAGGACTAAGTATGTACCAAGTTTGGTCAAAATCCATTGAAGGATGTTGATTCTAGAGTGTTCACAAGGATGTCACATGGTAAAAATTTGACCCGGTGACCTTGACCTTTGATCTATGACCTTGAAAATCAATAGGGTTCCAGATTCTCTTAAGGACTAAGTATGTACCAAGTTTGGTCAAAATCCACTGAAGGATGTTGATTCTAGAGTGTTCACAAAGATGTTACGGAAGGACGGACGGACGGACCTAGAAACGAAGCTGCTTCGCTATTCTCGGCGAGATTTCTTGGAAAAGATCGACGTACCGACTGAAATTCGAACATGGGCAATTAGATAAGTGTCTTAGAAACAGTTTGATACGACAGTGCCATATGTAGACAAGGTAAAAAGTGTAAAAAAAACACGGGGGTTTCCCAACCGAGGTGAGCGATATGGCGCGAAATATGAAAATGGAGTTGCTTACCTTCTCTCTTATACTGTATCAGTCGAAAAACTGTGGACACATAATACACGTATTATTCATGATGTATGACGTCTACTGATATTGTCAAATGAAGAAAAAACGAATGATTATGAAAATTTTGAAAAAGGAATGATTTATATGAAAATTTTGAAAAAGGGGGGGTAGTAGAGAAAAGGGGGAGGAGGAAACGAAATCCATGCCCCATGCACCTGTGGTATTACTATAGGTAATAATGTGGTGGTAAAAACATACAATACCATTAAAATAAAAACTAAAAGATTTAATGCTGCAGATTTAAGCAAATATGGGAAAATCTTGTCCTTAATTAGGTATTTATACATATTTATTAAAATGAGAAAATCTTGTCCTTAAGGTATTTATGCATATTCATTAATACTACTTAATTAACTCGGAAAATATTCAACACATTTTAATACACACATAAATGTGAACCTTCCGGCGGGAGCATTATTCTCCCGATCTTGAAGGTCCCTTCCGTCAACTTTCAAAATCTTCCGCCCTTGAAAAAAATCAACACAGCTGAACATTGTTTGATGGTGTTTAACGCCACTTTCAACAATATTTCAGTTATATCGTGGCGGTCAGTTTTATTGGTGGAGGAAACCTGGCACAAGTCAAAGACAAACTTTATCACTCAATGTTGTATACTTCGCCCTGATCGAGATATTTATATTTCGCTTAGTTCAATTATAGTATATCTATTGCAATTTCTAAATGTACTGCAGCAATTTACTTATTTGAGTTTTTGAATGAAATAAAGCTTCTGGTTACACCCTTTCTTCCAACAGAGTCTTTAAAATTCAAGTAATAGTGTATCCCTTTTCACCATGATACAGGTATATTTCAGGAAAAAAAAGATACGGCCCCTTGCAAGGGGCCGTCATGGCCGTGATCGTATTGTAGTTGGATTTATAACTACCTGTGCAATCGGTGCCTATCACCACTGATGTTGTGAGTTCGAATCCCACTTAGGACTAGGTGTACAATGTTATGTGACAAATTTGTCAGTGTATTGTGGCAGGTCGGTGGTTTCCCCCGGGTACTTCTGTTTCCTTCAACCAATAAAACTGACCGCCACGATATAACTGAAATATTGTTGAAAGTGGCGTTAAACACTATAAAACCAAACAAAGCGATCCCTTGTATCACTTCCTTGTGTTCGAATTTATATATATTTCTGTAATGTCACTATACTAGAGGCTCAGTGGGCTAAAGCCTGTGTCGCTCACCTTTCATTCTGCTTTGAGGAAACTTAATACAGAACCTTCCATATATGCATCCCACCAAATTTCGATTTATTTGGCTAAGCAGTTTCAGAGAAGAAGATTTAAAGAAATTGACCAAACAGAAACAAGAATCGCCTATGGCAGCTGTGTTTGTTAACGGATCGGGATGAAATTACCAGTCTTTATAGAGGACCTTCCATAGATGCTTCCAACAAAGTTTCGGTTTATTTGGCTAAGCAGTTTCAGAGTAGAAGATTTTTAGAAATAAGAATTGTCTGTGGCGGCCATGTTTGTTAATGGATCAGAACGAAATGAGCAATCTTTATAGAAAACCTTCCATAGATCCTTCCTACCAAGTTTCGGTTTATTTGGCCAAGCAGTTTCAGAGCAGAAGATTTAAAAAAAATTGGCCAATCAGAAACAAGAATCACCTGTGGTGGCCATGTTTGTTAGCGAATCAGGACGAAATGAGCAGTCTTTACAGAGGACCTTCCAAGTTTCATTTCAATTGGCTGAGGGGATTCAGAGGAGAAGATTAAAATGTGAAAAGTTAACGGACGACGGACGCAAAGTGATGGCAAAAGCTCACATTGACTTTGGCAAGGTGAGCTAAGAAAGCTTACCATTGGATAGGTGTTATGACATGACAAAACCTGGTAGAAATCAAGGTCTAAAATTGGCTTAGGAACGGTGTAATATGACGGACTTAAAACTGTTAATATGACCCCAACCGTACAATTGCTACCAAGCAGTTATACACAAACGATAATAAAACTACTGATTTGCTTCAAAATAAAAAAAACCCCACAGAACATGATAACTGCATACAAATCCAATACAGGGTTATTGTGTGTTCACAGTTAACTAACTGGTCAGTGTGTTACTCGGTCTTTACTTTTATGTGTATGTTTTGTAGATTCTTGTTTTTCCTTTTGCCTTTTTTCTTATGACCATTGTATTATCTGTCCTTCGATTTACGGGTTCTGATTACATCTTTGGTATATTCAAACTCTTCTTAACTAACTACTATATAAAATGGCAAATTCCGCTGCTAGATAATTACCATTCAAAGGTTAACTGCATCACAATTCAGCTTTATATATTTAATATCAATATTCATATACATACAAAGTAATTAATGGTCTTCTTGAAAGACAAGATGTACAAAATCAGCCATTGAATTGTAGAGATTCAAGTTGTGCTTATCACAAGTGTAACAGCTATGTAATAGCCACACAATTTAATATTTACATTAATATATAATACAAAATGAACACAAAAATACCCAATACAAGGGAAGAAACATTCATAAATAGCTGAAATATTGCTGAAAGTGGCGTTAAACACAATAAATAAATCAATCAATCAATCATTGAAGGGTGGTTCAACAAATTTGTTTGGTTAGAGTTTGACGATGAGATCGACATGGCACACTCAACGTGCAATGACTAAGGAAATGACACCATATAAATTAGGGCTCCTTGTGTGCACCATTCGTGAACTTTGAAAATGCTGAGCATGCAATGAAAGAAAACGCATGTTAATTTGGCAAATAAAACTACTTTCAAACTCAAAAAATGGAATTCACTGACGTTAGTAAATTATTTTTTTCTCTATAAAAGCAGATGTATTTTGGAAACTATTATGAAAATTGAAAACACATTTTCCCAGAAAACATAATAATATACAAGGATGCTTTGACATGAAATTATATGTAACAAAAAATGCAATTAAAATGACTTTTGAAGTCAAAATGGAGGATTAGGTTTCTGGGCTTCCACAATTTGTATTGCTTGAGGTTGGCATCTCTGATACAGCAGTACATATACAGTGTATATAAACAACAATAAATCTCCTACATATCAAGCTGTTTGTTCAGGTTTATCCCACAAGTGTCAAACAATAGATTATACAGTAATTAAAATTGTTTATACTATCAAGGTCTATATCTGTCCACATATCTTTATTTCTGATAATCTTTGCTAATACAATGATATACAGATAACAAATTAAATTTACAACAATACATAATAACAAAACAGTTATATACAATATTTACAACACGAGAGAGAGAGAGAGTTAAATTTTTCAGCCACGAGGGCAGACATTTTTATCAATATACCTTATCTTTATAGAGGACCTTCCATAGATGCTTCCTACTAAGTTTTGGTACATTTGACAAAGTGGTTTCAGAGAAGATTTTTAGAAATCGACCAATCAGAAACAAAAATGGCAAGGTGAGCTAACAATCTAGGACTGTGTTAAGTCCATACAAAGATTTAAGATACAAGTGTCAATCTTTCTTTTTCTACAATAACATCTAAAATTAAATAATTTCCATTTATATCTTTCGCTTCATTCAGTATTTTAAACTCAAAATTATCATTGAACAATATTGCAACACCTTTTGAATTCGAGCTTAATGATGAGAAAAAAAACCCATTCAAATCCTCACATTGACCGTAATGAAAATTTCAATTTCATTTGTAAAATGTGTGTCCTGTAAACAATAGATATTGCATTTTTTTGACCTGAGCATATTGAAAACATTGTTCCTGTTTGGCAAATTCTTGGCCCTTGACAGTTAACAGAAATACCGGTTGTTTTTAAGGAACAGATAATAAAGTAGAGCCCAGGTGGCTCAATGAGTTAGGTACATTTTTGTAGTTGGATTACCTAACAACTCATACAAGTCTATCACCAATACTACGCGGGTTCGCGCCCGGCTTTGTAAATTACAAAAAAAGGTGCACTCGACTCGCAGCCGCAAGTAATAAAGTTTACCAGTTGCTTGCCCATGGTCAGTGGTTCTCTCCGGGTAGTCCGGCTTCTTCCACCAATAAAACTGGTCGCCATGATATAGCTGAAATATTGCTGAAAGTGGCATTAAACACAATAAATCAAATCAATCATAATAAATTAATACAAAGTAACAGACATGAATATAATGAACAGTGTATTACAAATATAATAACGCCAAGTAAGTCATATATGAATAATCATAAGACGATAGAAATTCTCTACACTGTAGGGCACTGAAAGTAGTGTAGTCAATGATATAGCAAATGAGCAGATAAAAAAATAACGATAGAACAAAGAAAATATAAAAACAAAATATTGACCAGTAAAATAATCAGAGCTGTATATATATTTTTCATCTGGAGGTGGAACTCTGTATAATGCATTTGCATATAAAAGGTCTTGGATAACAAAAAATGAAACCCCCTCCCACCTCCTCATATATTGACATTGATAAGAATTTATGGTAATGGTTTTCACATTGTTTAGAAATATTATTCGAAATATTTTAAATTATCAAATTTTAGAGTCGTGCCACTATAATTTGACGTTGGTTTGTAGTATTGACGCTATAGCGGTGTGTCCATTTATTGCCACTAAATTATTATGTGCTTTTGTAGTATTCACGCTATACCGTTGTGTACATTTGATGCCACTATAATTTGGTGTTCTGCTATAGTATTCACGCTATACCACTGTGTACATTTGATGCCACTATAATTTGGTGTTCTGCTATAGAATTCACGCTATACCACTGTGTACATTTGATGCCACTATAATTTGGTGTTCTGCTATAGTATTTACGCTATACGCTGTGTACATTTGATGCCACTATAATTTGGCGTTCTTTTGTCTTTTGCAGTATTTCGTTATAGTTTTGTGTGCATTAGATGCGACCATAATGTGATGTTCATATGTAGCATTGACGCTAATAACGGGGTGTACTGTTGATGCCACTATAATGTGATGTACTGTTTTAGTATTGACATTATATCGAAGTGTTCATTTGATTCTGCCACTATGAATGGAGATTTACCATCATTTCTATATATATGAGGATCTGCTTTGTTTTCTAGCAGTAGCCGTACAACCTCTGTATGACCAACTTCACACGCTACATATAAAGGTGTTGTCCCATCTTCTTTACAAATGTTCACATCTAGATTTTGTGCCAGGAAAAGCTCAATAATTTTAATGTGACCCATTAAACATGTCATGTGTAACGGAGAGAATCCTCTGATTACGTCATAGAATTTGCATTGAGAGATTCCCAATAAATATAGTTTTAATTTATTATTCGCACGCTCCATTATGAAATATAACCATCCCGCTTTAATCAATTTTTGTGTCTCATTCTGAAGGCATTTAGTGACATCAGCACCTTCCTTTAAAAGCATCTCAACAATGTTTGAATGTCCCGCCGTACATGATATTATTAGAGGCGAATCTCCATCAAACATGAATAAATTTATATCAGCATTATTTACCAGTAAAACTTCTACAATATCTGTATAGCCTCTTACACATGCTACATACAGTGGTGATCTATCGTCATTATCACACTTATTAACATCTACTTTAAAGTCCAATAATGATGAACCTTTGTAATTGCACAGATTTGCGTCGAGAGAAAACCCATGCTTGTCCGTTTTGTTGGCATCTGCTTTACTCTCCAATAATCTGCAGACAATCTGTAAATAACCGTTCTCACAAGCCAAATACAATGGGGATGTACCATCCTTGTTGCACAGATTCACATCTGCTTTATGATCTAACAAGCTACAGACCACCTGTAAAAGCTCTTTCTGACAAGCAACATAGAGCGGTGAAAATCCAGTCTTATTACATTGGTTTACGCTTGCCTTATTTTCTAATAATTTAACAGCAACGTCCAAATGACCTTTCTGACAAGCTACATATAATGGAGAAAACCCATGCTTGTCCGTTTTGTTGGCATCTGCTTTACTCTCCAATAATCTGCAGACAATCTGTAAATAACCTTTCTGACAAGCCATATACAATGGGGATGTACCATCCTTGTTGCACAGATTCACATCTGCTTTATGATCTAACAAGCTACAGACCACCTGTAAAAGCTCTTTCTGACAAGCTACATATAATGGAGAAAACCCATGCTTGTCTGTTTTGTTGGCATCTGCTTTACTCTCCAATAATCTGCAGACAATCTGTAAATAACCGTTCTCACAAGCCAAATACAATGGGGATGTACCATCCTTGTTGCACAGATTCACATCTGCTTTATGATCTAACAAGCTACAGACCACCTGTAAAAGCTCTTTCTGACAAGCAACATAGAGCGGTGAAAATCCAGTCTTATTACATTGGTTTACGCTTGCCTTATTTTCTAATAATTTAACAGCAACGTCCAAATGACCTTTCTGACAAGCTACATATAATGGAGAAAACCCATGCTTGTCCGTTTTGTTGGCATCTGCTTTACTCTCCAATAATCTGCAGACAATCTGTAAATAACCGTTCTCACAAGCCATATACAATGGGGATGTACCATCCTTGTTGCACAGATTCACATCTGCTTTATGATCTAACAAGCTACAGACCACCTGTAAAAGCTCTTTCTGACAAGCAACATAGAGCGGTGAAAATCCAGTCTTATTACATTGGTTTACGCTTGCCTTATTTTCTAATAATTTAACAGCAACGTCCAAATGACCTTTCTGACAAGCTACATATAATGGAGAAAACCCATGCTTGTCCGTTTTGTTGGCATCTGCTTTACTCTCCAATAATCTGCAGACAATCTGTAAATAACCTTTCTGACAAGCCATATACAATGGGGATGTACCATCCTTGTTGCACAGATTCACATCTGCTTTATGATCTAACAAGTTACAGACCACCTGTAAAAGCTCTTCCTGACAAGCAACATAGAGCGGTGAAAACCCATCCACATCACTTTTATTAACGTCTGCTTTACATTCTAACAATTTGTCAACAATGCTACTGAAACGACTTAAACATGCATCCCAAAGTGGAGTTCGTGCAGCGCCATCACAGCAGTTGACAATATCAGCGTTCTCTAATAAATCATTTCCCCTTTGTGATTGACCAAAAGAAGATCCAATGTATGAGAATAATCTGGCACTTTTCACAGTCTTACTAATCTTAGCCTTTTCCTGTAATATCAGATTAACGATGCTCATATAACCATATCGGCAAGCTGCGTGTAAAGGCGATCTGCCATAATCATTACATATCCTCACATCAGTACCGTGTTCAAGCAACCATCTGACGAATTCCTCACCACCATGGCAACAAACGTGGTATAATGCTGTGCCTTGAGTTAAATTGTCTCTAACATGTGCTAGTTCTTCTTGTATTGGTTCATTTAGAAGGTTTATGTGATGAAGAAATTGACCTCTAAACGAACCTGAATTCATGTTCCTATTTTCAATAACATCTGCAACTTTGCCTCGTCTCAAATCCTTAATCATCCGTTCAATATACATTTGTAGCATGTCGTCAGGAAAAGAAATAGAAAAGATCTTTTCACCCTCAATCTCTTGTTCTGAATTTTCTTCATTAATATTGTCATATGGATTAGTTTCCAATTTATAACTTTCCCATAGAAACCTCTCTCCTATTAATGCACTATCGGCATTGTCAATAAAACATGGGATCATTAGGTGTCCAAAATAATAAGCCATAAAATCAAAAAGTTTATCATGGATTGTATGGTAGATACCATCTTCCTTTATGACGTATGTACCTTCTAGTGTGTCTAGTTCAGCTTTAAGCTTTAGCTTTGATGTTCCTTTGTTTAAATGACATGCCTCACATGTCTCCTCTATAGTATTTGTTATATTGTTTGTTTTTCCGGTCAGAGAGGCTTCCTTTAAATCATTGTTAAACATTACAATTAAAGCCAGAGCACAATATTTGTGTTTCCCATCATCGCCACTATGAAACATAAGATCTAATTCTTCTTTGTAAATAAGAAATGGGTTATCAATGTATTTTTTTATATCAATAGAGTTTTTACCGTGAAATAAATTACACAACAGAGGGAAAAATTCGTATTTGCTCAGTTGTTCAATATCCTCGTTTTCAATTCCAAGAAACGTCTCCTTGGCTATTGATTGTTTTTCAAATGTAGTCAGACTCAGTTCCTTTGACGATAAATTACATTCACAAGACTTGAAAATGGTTAAGGATGTTAATTTGTCATCTCTGAAAACTTGTAGCCTACATGACACCATTAACTTACAAACACTGTCTTTGAGTGCATTTTTAATGTCAACCATGAACTGTTTCCAGTGTTCAATTAGTTGTTGATTGGCTGTATAGTTTCCACATAAATCATCAACAATAAAGACAGTTGGTTTACCTCGTGTGTAGAAATCTCTGATATCTTTGGGAGAAGCAATGGGAACAATATCATAATCTTTTTCCCATTTCATTCTTAGAGCTACATGTCGAACTGTTGCCGTTTTACCCACACCGGAACCACCAGTTACAGTAACACAGTTATTTCTCGTCAAGCAGTTCAGCACATGTTCGCTTGCCATTGTTGAAACAAATGCTTCATCATCTTTCTCCCAAGTGTCTAGTTTCTGCATTATTTGATCTGAAAGTAAACCAAAACAAAGTTGAATATACCAACAGAAAACAAAAGGCTGTCTATCAAAGAGGGACAGACAATGCAATGACTGACAGAAAAAAGAAAACACAAACAATGGTCAGCAAAATACTATACAGAAAACAACTATTTGAGCAAAAACACAAACAATGGTTAACAAAATACTATACAGAAAACAACTATTTGAGCAAAAACACAAACAATGGTTAACAAAATACTATACAGAAAACAATTATTTGAGCAAGAAGAGCTTGAAGATACCAAAGGAGTAATCAAAATCCATATATCGAGAAGAACAGACAACACAATGGCCAAAAGAACCAGAGGCTCTCAAGAGCCTGTATCGTTCACCTGGTAATAAAAAAAAACAATTGGTCCTATGTAAAAACTATGTCCTGCGTCATCTTGGAATTACGATCAACATAAAAAACATAAAGTTTGTAAAGGACCTTCCAATGATTGATGCACAGTTTAGGTTCAATCAGTGCAATAGCTTCAGAGAAGAATATATTTCTGTATTTTCCCCATATGGTTCTGTGTTAATACTATGACCTGTGGTGGCAGCCATCTTGGATTTCCGATCGGCATAAAAAACAGGACCTTCCAATGATCATTCCTGGGCAGTTTGGTTTCAACTGTCCAAGTGGTTTCAGAGAAGAAGCATTTTGAAACATTTTTCCCATAGGGTCCAATGTTAAACTAAGTCCTGCCGTAGCCGCCATTTTGAATTTCATATCAGAATAAAAAACGTACATTTTGTAGAGGACCATTCAATGAACATTCATGCACAGTTTGGCTTTAATCATATTTGTAGTTTCTGAGAAGAAGGCATTTGAACATTTTCCCATAGGGTCCAATGTTAATCTATGTCCTGCGGTGGTGGCCATCTTGGATTTCCGATCGGCATAAAAAACACACACCTTGTAGAGGACCTTCCAATGATCATTCCTGGGCAGTTTGGTTTCAATTATCCAAGTGGTTTCAGAGAAGAAGCGTTTTGAAACATTTTTCCCATAGGGTCCAATGTTAAACTAAGTCCTGCCGTAGCCGCCATTTTGAATTTCATACCAGAACAAAAAACGTAAAGTTTGTAGAGGACCATCTAATGAACATTCATGTACAGTTTGGCTTTAATCATATTTGTAGTTTCTGAGTAGAAGGCATTTGAATATTTTCCCATAGGGTCCAATGTTAATCTATGTCCTGCGGTGGCGGCCATCTTGGATTTCCGACCGGCATAAAAAACAGAAAATTTGTAGAGGACCTTCCAATGATCATTCCTGGGCAGTTTAGTTTCAACTGTCCAAGTGGTTTCAGAGAAGAAGCATTTTGAAACATTTTTCCCATAGGGTCCAATGTTAAACTAAGTCCTGCTGTAGCTGCCATTTTGAATTTCATACCGGAACAAAAAACGTAAAGTTTGTAGAGGACCATCTAATGAACATTCATGTACAGTTTGGCTTTAATCATATTTGTAGTTTCTGAGTAGAAGGCATTTGAACATTTTCCCATAGGGTCCAATGTTAATCTATGTATTGCGGTGGTGGCCATCTTGGATTTCCGATTGGCATAAAAAACATAAAATTTGTAGAGGACCTTCCAATGATCATTCCTAGGCAGTTTGGTTTCAATTATCCAAGTGGTTTCAGAGAAGAAGCGTTTTGAAACATTTTTCCCATAGGGTCCAATGTTAAACTAAGTCCTGCCGTAGCCGCCATTTTGAATTTCATACCGGAACAAAAAACGTAAAGTTTGTAGAGGACCATCCAATGAACATTCATGTACAGTTTGGCTTTAATCATATTTGTAGTTTCTGAGTAGAAGGCATTTGAATATTTTCCAATAGGGTCCAATGTTAATCTGTCCTGCGGTGGCGGCCATCTTGGATTTCCGACCGGCATAAAAAACAGATAATTTGTAGAGGACCTTCCAATGATCATTCCTGGGCAGTTTGGTTTCAACTGTCCAAGTGGTTTCAGAGAAGAAGCATTTTGAAACATTTTTCCCATAGGGTCCAATGTTAAACTAAGTCCTGCCGTAGCCGCCATTTTGAATTTCATATCGGAACAAAAAACCTTAAGATTGTAGAGGACCATCCAATGAACATTCATGTACAGTTTGGCTTTAATCATATTTGTAGTTTCTGAGAAGAAGGCATTTGAACATTTTCCCATAGGGTCCAATGTTAATCTATGTATTGCGGTGGTGGCCATCTTGGATTTCCGATTGGCATAAAAAACATAAAATTTGTAGAGGACCTTCCAATGATCATTCCTAGGCAGTTTGGTTTCAATTATCCAAGTGGTTTCAGAGAAGAAGCGTTTTGAAACATTTTTCCCATAGGGTCCAATGTTAAACTAAGTCCTGCCGTAGCCGCCATTTTGAATTTCATACCGGAACAAAAAACGTAAAGTTTGTAGAGGACCATCCAATGAACATTCATGTACAGTTTGGCTTTAATCATATTTGTAGTTTCTGAGTAGAAGGCATTTGAATATTTTCCCATAGGGTCCAATGTTAATCTGTCCTGCGGTGGCGGCCATCTTGGATTTCCGACCGGCATAAAAAACAGAAAATTTGTAGAGGACCTTCCAATGATCATTCCTGGGCAGTTTGGTTTCAACTGTCCAAGTGGTTTCAGAGAAGAAGCATTTTGAAACATTTTTCCCATAGGGTCCAATGTTAAACTAAGTCCTGCCGTAGCCGCCATTTTGAATTTCATATCGGAACAAAAAACCTTAAGATTGTAGAGGACCATCCAATGAACATTCATGTACAGTTTGGCTTTAATCATATTTGTAGTTTCTGAGAAGAAGGCATTTGAACATTTTCCCATAGGGTCCAATGTTAATCTATGTATTGCGGTGGTGGCCATCTTGGATTTCCGATTGGCATAAAAAACATAAAATTTGTAGAGGACCTTCCAATGATCATTCCTAGGCAGTTTGGTTTCAATTATCCAAGTGGTTTCAGAGAAGAAGCGTTTTGAAACATTTTTCCCATAGGGTCCAATGTTAAACTAAGTCCTGCCATAGCCGCCATTTTGAATTTCATACCAGAACAAAAAACGTAAAGTTTGTAGAGGACCATCTAATGAACATTCATGTACAGTTTGGCTTTAATCATATTTGTAGTTTCTGAGTAGAAGGCATTTGAATATTTTCCCATAGGGTCCAATGTTAATCTATGTCCTGCAGTGGCGGCCATCTTGGATTTCCGACCGGCATAAAAAACCTTAAATTTGTAGAGGACCTTCCAATGATCATTCCTGGGCAGTTTGGTTTCAACTGTCCAAGTGGTTTCAGAGAAGAAGCATTTTGAAACATTTTCCCCATAGGGTCCAATGTTAAACTAAGTCCTGCCGTAGCCGCCATTTTGAATTTCATACCAGAACAAAAAACGTAAAGTTTGTAGAGGACCATCTAATGAACATTCATGTACAGTTTGGCTTTAATCATATTTGTAGTTTCTGAGTAGAAGGCATTTGAATATTTTCCCATAGGGTCCAATGTTAATCTATGTCCTGCGGTGGCGGCCATCTTGGATTTCCGATCGGCATAAAAAACATAAAATTTCTAGAGGACCTTCCAATGATCATTCCTAGGCAGTTTGGTTTCAATTATCCAAGTGGTTTCAGAGAAGAAGCGTTTTGAAACATTTTTCCCATAGGGTTTAATGTTAAACTAAGTCCTGCCGTAGCCGCCATTTTGAATTTCATACCGGAACAAAAAACGTAAAGTTTGTAGAGGACCATCTAATGAACATTCATGTACAGTTTGGCTTTAATCATATTTGTAGTTTCTGAGTAGAAGGCATTTGAATATTTTCCCATAGGGTCCAATGTTAATCTATGTCCTGCGGTGGCGGCCATCTTGGATTTCCGACCGGCATAAAAAACAGATAATTTGTAGAGGACCTTCCAATGATCATTCCTGGGCAGTTTGGTTTCAACTGTCCTAGTGGTTTCAGAGAAGAAGCATTTTGAAACATTTTTCCCATAGGGTCCAATGTTAAACTAAGTCCTGCCGTAGCCGCCAGTTTGAATTTCATATCGGAACAAAAAACCTTAAGATTGTAGAGGACCATCCAATGAACATTCATGTACAGTTTGGCTTTAATAATATTTGTAGTTTCTGAGAAGAAGGCATTTGAACATTTTCCCATAGGGTCCAATGTTAATCTATGTCCTGCGGTGGCGGCCATCTTGGATTTCCGACCGGCATAAAAAACAGAAAATTTGTAGAGGACCTTCCAATGATCATTCCTGGGCAGTTTGGTTTCAACTGTCCAAGTGGTTTCAGAGAAGAAGCATTTTGAAACATTTTTCCCATAGGGTCCAATGTTAAACTAAGTCCTGTCGTAGCCGCCATTTTGAATTTCATATCGGAACAAAAAACCTTAAGATTGTAGAGGACCATCCAATCAACATTCATGTACAGTTTGGCTTTAATAATATTTGTAGTTTCTGAGAAGAAGGCATTTGAACATTTTCCCATAGGGTCCAATGTTAATCTATGTCCTGCGGTGGCGGCCATCTTGGATTTTCGACCGGCATAAAAAACAAAAAATTTGTAGAGGACCTTCCAATGATCATTCCTGGGCAGTTTGATTTCAACTGTCCAAGTGGTTTCAGAGAAGAAGCATTTTGAAACATTTTTCCCATAGGGTCCAATGTTAAACTAAGTCCTGCCGTAGCCGCCATTTTGAATTTCATATCGGAACAAAAAACCTTAAGATTGTAGAGGACCATCCAATGAACATTCATGTACAGTTTGGCTTTAATCATATTTGTAGTTTCTGAGAAGAAGGCATTTGAACATTTTCCCATAGGGTCCAATGTTAATCTATGTATTGCGGTGGTGGCCATCTTGGATTTCCGATTGGCATAAAAAACATAAAATTTGTAGAGGACCTTCCAATGATCATTCCTAGGCAGTTTGGTTTCAATTATCCAAGTGGTTTCAGAGAAGAAGCGTTTTGAAACATTTTTCCCATAGGGTCCAATGTTAAACTAAGTCCTGCCATAGCCGCCATTTTGAATTTCACACCAGAATCAAAAACGTAAAGTTTGTAGAGGACCATCTAATGAACATTCATGTACAGTTTGGCTTTAATCATATTTGTAGTTTCTGAGTAGAAGGCATTTGAATATTTTCCCATAGGGTCCAATGTTAATCTATGTCCTGCAGTGGCGGCCATCTTGGATTTCCGACCGGCATAAAAAACCTTAAATTTGTAGAGGACCTTCCAATGATCATTCCTGGGCAGTTTGGTTTCAACTGTCCAAGTGGTTTCAGAGAAGAAGCATTTTGAAACATTTTTCCCATAGGGTCCAATGTTAAACTAAGTCCTGCCGTAGCCGCCATTTTGAATTTCATACCAGAACAAAAAACGTAAAGTTTGTAGAGGACCATCTAATGAACATTCATGTACAGTTTGGCTTTAATCATATTTGTAGTTTCTGAGTAGAAGGCATTTGAATATTTTCCCATAGGGTCCAATGTTAATCTATGTCCTGCGGTGGCGGCCATCTTGGATTTCCGACCGGCATAAAAAACAGACAATTTGTAGAGGACCTTCCAATGATCATTCCTGGGCAGTTTGGTTTCAACTGTCCAAGTGGTTTCAGAGAAGAAGCATTTTGAAACATTTTTCCCATAGGGTCCAATGTTAAACTAAGTTCTGCCGTAGCCGCCATTTTGAATTTCATATCGGAACAAAAAACCTTAAGATTGTAGAGGACCATCCAATGAACATTCATGTACAGTTTGGCTTTAATCATATTTGTAGTTTCTGAGAAGAAGGCATTTGAACATTTTCCCATAGGGTCCAATGTTAATCTATGTATTGCGGTGGCGGCCATCTTGGATTTCCGATCGGCATAAAAAACATAAAATTTCTAGAGGACCTTCCAATGATCATTCCTAGGCAGTTTGGTTTCAATTATCCAAGTGGTTTCAGAGAAGAAGCGTTTTGAAACATTTTTCCCATAGGGTTCAATGTTAAACTAAGTCCTGCCGTAGCCGCCATTTTGAATTTCATACCGGAACAAAAAACGTAAAGTTTGTAGAGGACCATCTAATGAACATTCATGTACAGTTTGGCTTTAATCATATTTGTAGTTTCTGAGTAGAAGGCATTTGAATATTTTCCCATAGGGTCCAATGTTAATCTATGTCCTGCGGTGGCGGCCATCTTGGATTTTCGACCGGCATAAAAAACCTTAAATTTGTAGAGGACCTTCCAATGATCATTCCTGGGCAGTTTGGTTTCAACTGTCCAAGTGGTTTCAGAGAAGAAGCATTTTGAAACATTTTCCCCATAGGGTCCAATGTTAAACTAAGTCCTGCCGTAGCCGCCATTTTGAATTTCATACCAGAACAAAAAACGTAAAGTTTGTAGAGGACCATCTAATGAACATTCATGTACAGTTTGGCTTTAATCATATTTGTAGTTTCTGAGTAGAAGGCATTTGAATATTTTCCCATAGGGTCCAATGTTAATCTATGTCCTGCGGTGGCGGCCATCTTGGATTTCCGATCGGCATAAAAAACATAAAATTTCTAGAGGACCTTCCAATGATCATTCCTAGGCAGTTTGGTTTCAATTATCCAAGTGGTTTCAGAGAAGAAGCGTTTTGAAACATTTTTCCCATAGGGTTTAATGTTAAACTAAGTCCTGCCGTAGCCGCCATTTTGAATTTCATACCGGAACAAAAAACGTAAAGTTTGTAGAGGACCATCTAATGAACATTCATGTACAGTTTGGCTTTAATCATATTTGTAGTTTCTGAGTAGAAGGCATTTGAATATTTTCCCATAGGGTCCAATGTTAATCTATGTCCTGCGGTGGCGGCCATCTTGGATTTCCGACCGGCATAAAAAACAGATAATTTGTAGAGGACCTTCCAATGATCATTCCTGGGCAGTTTGGTTTCAACTGTCCTAGTGGTTTCAGAGAAGAAGCATTTTGAAACATTTTTCCCATAGGGTCCAATGTTAAACTAAGTCCTGCCGTAGCCGCCATTTTGAATTTCATATCGGAACAAAAAACCTTAAGATTGTAGAGGACCATCCAATGAACATTCATGTACAGTTTGGCTTTAATAATATTTGTAGTTTCTGAGAAGAAGGCATTTGAACATTTTCCCATAGGGTCCAATGTTAATCTATGTCCTGCGGTGGCGGCCATCTTGGATTTCCGACCAGCATAAAAAACAGAAAATTTGTAGAGGACCTTCCAATGATCATTCCTGGGCAGTTTGGTTTCAACTGTCCAAGTGGTTTCAGAGAAGAAGCATTTTGAAACATTTTTCCCATAGGGTCCAATGTTAAACTAAGTCCTGTCGTAGCCGCCATTTTGAATTTCATATCGGAACAAAAAACCTTAAGATTGTAGAGGACCATCCAATCAACATTCATGTACAGTTTGGCTTTAATAATATTTGTAGTTTCTGAGAAGAAGGCATTTGAACATTTTCCCATAGGGTCCAATGTTAATCTATGTCCTGCGGTGGCGGCCATCTTGAATTCCGACCGGCATAAAAAACAAAAAATTTGTAGAGGACCTTCCAATGATCATTCCTGGGCAGTTTGGTTTCAACTGTCCAAGTGGTTTCAGAGAAGAAGCATTTTGAAACATTTTTCCCATAGGGTCCAATGTTAAACTAAGTCCTGCCGTAGCCGCCAGTTTGAATTTCATATCGGAACAAAAAACCTTAAGATTGTAGAGGACCATCCAATGAACATTCATGTACAGTTTGGCTTTAATAATATTTGTAGTTTCTGAGAAGAAGGCATTTGAACATTTTCCCATAGGGTCCAATGTTAATCTATGTCCTGCGGTGGCGGCCATCTTGGATTTCCGACCGGCATAAAAAACAGAAAATTTGTAGAGGACCTTCCAATGATCATTCCTGGGCAGTTTGGTTTCAACTGTCCAAGTGGTTTCAGAGAAGAAGCATTTTGAAACATTTTTCCCATAGGGTCCAATGTTAAACTAAGTCCTGTCGTAGCCGCCATTTTGAATTTCATATCGGAACAAAAAACCTTAAGATTGTAGAGGACCATCCAATCAACATTCATGTACAGTTTGGCTTTAATAATATTTGTAGTTTCTGAGAAGAAGGCATTTGAACATTTTCCCATAGGGTCCAATGTTAATCTATGTCCTGCGGTGGCGGCCATCTTGGATTTTCGACCGGCATAAAAAACAAAAAATTTGTAGAGGACCTTCCAATGATCATTCCTGGGCAGTTTGATTTCAACTGTCCAAGTGGTTTCAGAGAAGAAGCATTTTGAAACATTTTTCCCATAGGGTCCAATGTTAAACTAAGTCCTGCCGTAGCCGCCATTTTGAATTTCATATCGGAACAAAAAACCTTAAGATTGTAGAGGACCATCCAATGAACATTCATGTACAGTTTGGCTTTAATCATATTTGTAGTTTCTGAGAAGAAGGCATTTGAACATTTTCCCATAGGGTCCAATGTTAATCTATGTATTGCGGTGGTGGCCATCTTGGATTTCCGATTGGCATAAAAAACATAAAATTTGTAGAGGACCTTCCAATGATCATTCCTAGGCAGTTTGGTTTCAATTATCCAAGTGGTTTCAGAGAAGAAGCGTTTTGAAACATTTTTCCCATAGGGTCCAATGTTAAACTAAGTCCTGCCATAGCCGCCATTTTGAATTTCACACCAGAATCAAAAACGTAAAGTTTGTAGAGGACCATCTAATGAACATTCATGTACAGTTTGGCTTTAATCATATTTGTAGTTTCTGAGTAGAAGGCATTTGAATATTTTCCCATAGGGTCCAATGTTAATCTATGTCCTGCAGTGGCGGCCATCTTGGATTTCCGACCGGCATAAAAAACCTTAAATTTGTAGAGGACCTTCCAATGATCATTCCTGGGCAGTTTGGTTTCAACTGTCCAAGTGGTTTCAGAGAAGAAGCATTTTGAAACATTTTTCCCATAGGGTCCAATGTTAAACTAAGTCCTGCCGTAGCCGCCATTTTGAATTTCATACCAGAACAAAAAACGTAAAGTTTGTAGAGGACCATCTAATGAACATTCATGTACAGTTTGGCTTTAATCATATTTGTAGTTTCTGAGTAGATGGCATTTGAATATTTTCCCATAGGGTCCAATGTTAATCTATGTCCTGCGGTGGCGGCCATCTTGGATTTCCGACCGGCATAAAAAACAGATAATTTGTAGAGGACCTTCCAATGATCATTCCTGGGCAGTTTGGTTTCAACTGTCCAAGTGGTTTCAGAGAAGAAGCATTTTGAAACATTTTTCCCATAGGGTCCAATGTTAAACTAAGTTCTGCCGTAGCCGCCATTTTGAATTTCATATCGGAACAAAAAACCTTAAGATTGTAGAGGACCATCCAATGAACATTCATGTACAGTTTGGCTTTAATCATATTTGTAGTTTCTGAGAAGAAGGCATTTGAACATTTTCCCATAGGGTCCAATGTTAATCTATGTATTGCGGTGGCGGCCATCTTGGATTTCCGATCGGCATAAAAAACATAAAATTTCTAGAGGACCTTCCAATGATCATTCCTAGGCAGTTTGGTTTCAATTATCCAAGTGGTTTCAGAGAAGAAGCGTTTTGAAACATTTTTCCCATAGGGTTCAATGTTAAACTAAGTCCTGCCGTAGCCGCCATTTTGAATTTCATACCGGAACAAAAAACGTAAAGTTTGTAGAGGACCATCTAATGAACATTCATGTACAGTTTGGCTTTAATCATATTTGTAGTTTCTGAGTAGAAGGCATTTGAATATTTTCCCATAGGGTCCAATGTTAATCTATGTCCTGCGGTGGCGGCCATCTTGGATTTCCGACCGGCATAAAAAACATAAAATTTGTAGAGGACCTTCCAATGATCATTCCTGGGCAGTTTGGTTTCAACTGTCCAAGTGGTTTCAGAGAAGAAGCATTTTGAAACATTTTTCCCATAGGGTCCAATGTTAAACTAAGTCCTGCCGTAGCCGCCATTTTGAATTTCATATCGGAACAAAAAACCTTAAGATTGTAGAGGACCATCCAATGAACATTCATGTACAGTTTGGCTTTAATAATATTTGTAGTTTCTGAGAAGAAGGCATTTGAACATTTTCCCATAGGGTCCAATGTTAATCTATGTCCTGCGGTGGCGGCCATCTTGGATTTTCGACCGGCATAAAAAACAAAAAATTTGTAGAGGACCTTCCAATGATCATTCCTGGGCAGTTTGGTTTCAACTGTCCAAGTGGTTTCAGAGAAGAAGCATTTTGAAACATTTTTCCCATAGGGTCCAATGTTAAACTAAGTCCTGCCGTAGCCGCCATTTTGAATTTCATATCGGAACAAAAAACCTTAAGATTGTAGAGGACCATCCAATGAACATTCATGTACAGTTTGGCTTTAATCATATTTGTAGTTTCTGAGAAGAAGGCATTTGAACATTTTCCCATAGGGTCCAATGTTAATCTATGTCCTGCGGTGGCGGCCATCTTGGATTTTCGACCGGCATAAAAAACAAAAAATTTGTAGAGGACCTTCCAATGATCATTCCTGGGCAGTTTGGTTTCAACTGTCCAAGTGGTTTCAGAGAAGAAGCATTTTGAAACATTTTTCCCATAGGGTCCAATGTTAAACTAAGTCCTGCCGTAGCCGCCATTTTGAATTTCATATCGGAACAAAAAACCTTAAGATTGTAGAGGACCATCCAATGAACATTCATGTACAGTTTGGCTTTAATCATATTTGTAGTTTCTGAGAAGAAGGCATTTGAACATTTTCCCATAGGGTCCAATGTTAATCTATGTCCTGCGATGGCGGCCATCTTGGATTTCCGATCGGCATAAAAAACAGTAACTTGGTAAAGGACATTCCAATGATCATTCCTTTACAGTTTGGGTTCAGTCAGTTCATTAGTTTCGGAGAAGAAGATCTTTGAAATTTCGGCCAATCAGAGCATATTATTGGCCCTGGCAGCCATATTGAATATCCGACTGGAACGAAAAACAGTAACTTTGTAGAGGACCATCCAAGGAACATTCCTGCTAAGTTCGGTTCCAATCGGCCAAGTGGTTTCGGAGAAGAAGCTTGAAATGTGAAAAGTTTACAGACGACAGACGACAGACGACAGACGACAGACGACGGACGCCAAGTGATGGCAATAGTTCACCTGGACCTTTGGTCCAGGTGAACTAAAAAGGACAAAAGGACAAACAACGATCTACAAATCATACACATAAAACTAAAGATCGAGTAACAGTCCCTGATCCATCATCATTGATCACATTCATCCATACAATGAGCAAGATTTAGCTTGATGTTGGACATTGGAATACAGGTATTTTGAGACAAGTTACCGAATGTAAAATGTTCTTATGAAAAGTCGTGACAATCTAGCTATAAGTGATCTCGATATACAATATAAACATTTATGTGATATTTTTTTTTATTATATTGCAGCAGGTCGACGGTTTTCTCAGGGTATGCTACCTTTATCTATAACAACAACTGTCACGATATAACTGCCATATTGATTGATAGTTTCGTTTTTTAAAATCCTAACCCTTTTAGCGTAGTACGATGCTACACAAAATCCTAATCCTTTTAGCGTAGGACGATAATACTAAAAATCCTAACCCTTTTAGCGTAGGACAATAATACACAAAATCCTAACCCTTTTAGCGTAGGACAATAATACACAAAATCCTAACCCTTTTAGCGTAGGACAATAATACACAAAATCCTAACCCTTTTAGCGTAGTACAATAAACACGTTTACCATTAAGGTGTGATCAGACGCAATGTACATGTAGTTAAAATTAGTTGGACGTATCAGAAAAGGGGGTGACAATTAAAAACATGATGCGTTAAGTAAGCTTGCATAGGACTGTGATGATATAACTAAAATATTGTTGAAAGAAGAGTTTGAAGATACCAAAGGGGTAATCAGAATCCGTATATCGAAGAAGAACAGACAACAAAAGAAAAAGTACAAAAGGACAAACAACGATCTACAAAACATACATATAAAAGTAAAGATCAAGTAACACGAACCTGACTTAAAACCAGGGCTTGAATTTGGGTGCTCTGGAAGGGTAAGTAGTTCCTGCTCCACTAGTAGCACCCGTCGTGTTAATCTAGTTACAAACCCGGTGATAAGTCGCAATGAGGAAAGGACCGGGAAGTGGTTACGACAAGTGGAACATATCCGTGGTCATTTGTGACACAGGTATTCCATAACAGTCAATCAAGTCATGGTGGCGACCGTAAAATTGTCGTAGTGATGACATTACCAAAAGAAACCCTTGGTTCAGTATCTTCCTTGTTACCAGCAACCCTCTATCAAGGAAATCCTGATAGGAACTACAACCTCTGGAATATCGTATTAACTGAGAGATATATACTCCATATGCAGGTGCTGCTGGAATGTTGCTACATATAAATGGAAAGTTAACAATGTGAAAATCTAAATCATCTCTTTTGTTGTAAATGTTTGTTCTTGACCGCCCCTCACTGTCAATTTTGAGGTGTAAGTCACGGTATGAAGCAGACCTATCTGTATCTGTGGTATCCTTTATTTCAAGCTCAATGGGATAGATGCGATCAACGAAATCACCAAGTCTAGAATTATTTAGTAAAAGGACATTGTCTGCATAGCGGAACGTGAAAGTAAAGGACCGGGGCTAGCTTCTTTTCGTTTTTCTTGAGAAGCCCCTGTATGAAGTCTGCCTCATACGAGTAAAGGAACAATTCGGCGAGAAGAGGGGAACAGTTTATACCCATAGTTATGCCGACTCTCTGTTGAAAACCACGTCAACCAAACATAACAGATATGTTGTCAATCAAAAATTCGAGCATGTTGATGATGTCAGTTTCAGAGAATTTTTTGGTAGAATCAGAGTGGTTTTTTTTTTTACAAAATAAGATCTGTCTCTCCCTAGCACAAGGTATTTGCATCTACGTTAGCCATTCTTTTTTATGAAACACAGTTGGACCAACTCCCTTAATCTGTCCTTCAGCTTAGAGTAAGGCATAGTCGTGTAAAGGGTAGAGAAGTCAAATGTTTTAATGCTATTGCAGGAGGAGAGGGACCTAGATTGTATGTACTCAAACAGATCGTTCTTCAGAATACACATCTGATTCATACCACCCCTCGAGTCGCTAGTGTCACAGTGACTCTGCAGCCTGGTTTTGACCGCCGATATAATACATGTTAATAATTTGGAAAGAGGTTTTGTGGAGCATTTGGCAGACCCAGCAACATAGCACTGTTTGAAAGGACATTTGTGTAATTTAGGAATCCATTAGAGTGATGGTAGATCCAGTTCTTCATCTTTGGTTGAAATTCCAAAGGAACATAAAACAGACCTACGTTTGTCCAGGATTTCCTCTTTCGTAAGTGTCGTCGGGGTATATGTAGGGTTGCCAAGTGAATTGTCAATACCTACAAATGTAATTTCGTTATCAAGCACTCTATGTAGTGTGATTTACACACAAAAACAATATTGTTTGGGGCTTTGTCGGCAGAGACAATAACATATTTGTCATGGAGGAGACAGGTGTTTAGCAACATTTGGGTCTTTAAAGATTGATGTAGAGCGAGTGCTCATAGACCCATTGAGTTTTTTAATTCTAATTTGTATAAGCGACCTCACACTCTTCACACATTCGAAAAGAGTATCCAAGTCCTCCTTTTCACGTTTTGCATATTGTTGAAAATGGCGATAAACAGCAACATCCTAAATAATCCACCTCAGTAAAAAAAAACCTGCACATGTGGTCACCTCTATTTAGCAGTCACCTGTATTAAAAGGTCACCCTTTTCTTGTCCTGTCATAGATAATTTCATATGGATTGAACCTCTTTTAAGAGGTCACCTGTTTTATAAGGCCACTTTTTCTTTGTCCCAAAGGTGACCTCTTAATACAGGTTTGACTGTTAATAAGCATTTTTTTTTACCTCTAATGTTTTTCGGTATTGCTTCATTCTGTTTCATAACTATTTCGTCTAGTTTAGCTTCCAGACAAGTCTTTTCTGCATTGTCTATTAAAATATTTAAAATAAGTAATATTATTAAACAAATTCTTGTTTGAATATACAGTGTAACTTGTGAAATCCGACACCTGAGTATTCCGACATCCTGTGACATTCGAAACAAACTTATGGTCTCAAAGTATTTCTGCTAACTAAAATATAACCTGAGTATTCCCATATACTGTATAATCCGACACATTTCCCTGTGAGCGTACCTGATGAAGGTTACTCCAGAAACGCTTTGTGTGCACTAAATTAGATATCTACGTTTATATTAATTACTTCTCTCTGTACTGTTCTGTCCTGTTTCATGTGAATTTTGATGGTATATGAAGACATTCTGATACAGTATCATCTCACAATGACGTCATCGACGCAGGGCACAATAATTGGTTATTTGCCCCGAGCACTGATATGGATCTGGCATTTCTTTGCTTATCAAACATGCAAAAAGGTATGTATTACGTACAAATATGTGATAAAATATTGTTTTACACCTAACAAATATTACCTTTCATGGTATATATTGTTTCCTCTATGAAGACATTCTGATACAGTATAGTTTACACCTAACAAATATTACCTTTCATTGTATATATTGTTTCCTCTATGAAGACATTCTGATACAGTATAGTTTACACCTAACAAATATTACCTTTCATGGTATATATTGTTTCCTCTATGAAGACATTCTGATACAGTATAGTTTTACACCTAACAAATATTACCTTTCATGGTATATATTGTTTCCTCTATGAAGACATTCTGATACAGTGTAGTTTACACCTAA
Source organism: Bathymodiolus brooksi (assembly GCA_963680875.1). Lineage (NCBI taxonomy): Eukaryota > Metazoa > Mollusca > Bivalvia > Mytilida > Modiolidae > Bathymodiolus > Bathymodiolus brooksi. The sequence goes on from OY804580.1 coordinate 89,713,021, forward strand.
CAAATATTACCTTTCATGGTATATATTGTTTCCTCTATGAAGACATTCTGATACAGTGTAGTTTACACCTAACAAATATTACTTTTCATGGTATATATTGTTTCCTCTATGAAGACATTCTGATACAGTATAGTTTTACACCTAACAAATATTACCTTTCATGGTATATATTGTTTCCTCTATGAAGACATTCTGATACAGTATAGTTTTACACCTAACAAATATTACCTTTCATGGTATATATTGTTTCCTCTATGAAGATATTCTGATACAGTATAGTTTACACCTAACAAATATTACCTTTCATGGTATATATTGTTTCCTCTATGAAGACATTCTGATACAGTATAGTTTTACACCTAACAAATATTACCTTTCATGGTATATATTGTTTCCTCTATGAAGACATTCTGATACAATATAGTTTTACACCTAACAAATATTACCTTTCATGGTATATATTGTTTCCTCTATGAAGACATTCTGATACAGTATAGTTTACACCTAACAAATATTACCTTTCATGGTATATATTGTTTCCTCTATGAAGACATTCTGATACAGTGTAGTTTACACCTAACAAATATTACCTTTCATGGTATATATTGTTTCCTCTATGAAGACATTCTGATACAGTATAGTTTACACCTAACATATATTACCTTTCATGGTATATATTGTTTCCTCTATGAAGTTTTAGTTTAAACATATTTTATTTGCCAATTAAACAGACAAAATGGATTAGACACAAGTTAAACAAACTTATGAAGTCTTCTCCAAATTACAATATGTTACAATAAAGAAGTACATAAAAGGCATGCATTACTATATGTAGCACTAATAACGAATCAATGATAAATATTCACAAACAGAAAGAAAAATAAAATTAAGATGGATTCATATGATGTGCATGTTCACCCAATTCAATTCCAGTTATACAATAAGGAATCTTTTTGAACATTTAATATAATCAAAAACATATTTAAATATAATACAATTTTGTTCATAAGTTAAATTATCATTGCCACATGTCAGAAATGCAATATCTAGAGTGTAGCAGGTTGTAACCCTGTTGATATTACCTATCAATATACATTGTAGTTCTGGCTTGTATGTATATAGGGGGGCCGTAGCTATAATCAGACAGTCCGATAGTCCGATAGTCCGACAAATGCTTTAAACTGATGAAAGTTTTGAAAAATAATTTGGCCAAAGATGATATATTCGTTGTATCAGGATATGGGCGATTCATTTTTATACGTCCATCCATGCCTCGTACGATAACATCTCTCACTTGTTCCCCCTTTTACTGATAGGTCACGTCGTGACATACCTTGTATTGATAAAAGGGGGGAGCAAATGAGAGGTGTGATTTTAGTCAGTTTGGAAAACGCCAGTTTTCATATGGTACATGTATATACAATTAATTGGTTTAAAAAATGCAGCATATTAATTACTGTCCTCACGCTGATCAACTGACCTTCAATTGTCACAAAGGGCGGGAGGGGCATATCATGGCATAGTTGTTTATTTTGTCATATTCCTATGCTGTTTCTTTCTGTGATATAAGGGGTCACTTAGGGACAATTCCTTCAATCGTAACTTTTTATGTATGCACTTGTCGTAGAAGGTGACAATAGCAGGGTCACCCGTCGGAATCCCGGGGAATAAAAATAGGACCAACTTGTCGTCGCAAGAGACAGAAAAACATGTTCTCGTGTTAAGTCGTTGCCCATGTTGACCCATCCCAGAGTCCCCTCTTTCTTATTTTTTGTTTACAAACTTTTCTCATCCTGAATATGACTGAAATATTGCTTGCTTGCAATCAATCAATCAATCAATCAATCAATCAATCAATCAATCAATCAATCACACTATTGTATCCAGCTCTATTGATGTGTCGACATTGCTTTTTAACATAAATATTCCATGATAAAGGGCGGGGGACACTGGTACGCTCTTCTTTTTGTCTTTTCCTTTTTTTTTGTATTCATTTATTTTATCTTTCTTTTCAATAGTGACTTTTCTTGGCTGGACTCGGCTACACGCTACTTGAATAAAGCCTGAAGTAGTCGCTACTAACAAATATACGGGATACTTACACTACCGGTTCATCACGACTGGATCCAGGTTTTTATGGAGTCCGTGTTGTTCATATATGTGTTTTTTGAGTTCTTGTGTGCCCCTGCCAATTGTTTGTCCGTCTATGATATCGTGTTTCCGATGTTCTGGACCTTTCTTTGGTGAGTAAACGGTTCGGTTTCTGGCCCCATATTACACATGTTATAGTGTTAACTTTCAAAGAAATAAAGCATTTGTCGGACTATCGGACTGTCGGATTATAGGTCGGACCCCGTATATAGGACAATCCAAAAAGAAATGTTTAAATTTTCAAGGGCTGCACCACATCGACAAGATGGGTCAGATACGATTCCAACTCGAAATAAATCAAAATTCAAAAACGAAGCTGAATTTCTTAGCTGAGTTAAAATAATATTTAATTTTCGAGGACCACAGAAAAAATGTTTAGGGACAGAATGATTTTCAGTTTCGTCGATTTTCTTTAATTCAGATTTGAATTTTGATAAAGTATCAACGTTTCGAATATTGTTATTTAAACTATTCCACATTTTTATTGTGGAGGGGATAAAGGAATCACTAGTCGAAGACAGTCTACAGAAAGGTAAAATAATATCATTCCCATTTCTCAACGGATACACTGACGTACGTTGTATGGTGGGGGGAATCAATGTACAAAGATAATTAGGGGTATTTTTATTAACTATATTATAAAAAAGTTGAAGTTTCCTTCTCTTCCGTCTCGCAGATAATAATTCCCAACCTGTCTCTCTATATAAAATTTCAGTTTTGGTAAAAATAGGTAAGCCTGTAACAATTCTCGCAGCTTCCAGTTGAAGTTGTTCCAGTTTTTGTGAATTTCCAATCCCACAGTTATCCCATAGTTCACATGCATATTCAAAAAGTGGTCTAATGTACACAAGATATAGTTTATCTAAAATAGTGAGACTAAGACAGTATTTCAATTTACGTAGAATGTTCAAATGTTTAGATACACTACTTTTAATATTATCAACATGGTTATTCCACTTAGCATCATTGCTAAATGTAACACCTAAGTGTTTATGAGAAGTGGTAATGGGCACTGATTTTCCATTAAAAGAGAAATCAAGATTCTCTGGAATGCTACGATTAGAGAAAATCATGATTTCTGTTTTGTCAGGATTAAATGAAATAAGCCATTTTTTGGACCATATATCCATTTCATTCAAATCATGAGCAATAACATTTTTCAACTGCATTGTGTCCTGATTTGAGTAACCAAACGAAGTGTCATCTGCAAATAGTCTGCTCAGTGATATAAGTTTGTCAGCAATATCATTTATATAGATAATAAATAAGAGAGGTCCAAGGACAGAGCCTTGTGGAACACCTGCAGATATTTCACAATATGCGGAAGAATTATTTTTAATAACAACTTTTTGTCGTCTGGCTTTTAAATACCTTTCATGGTATATATTGTTTGCTCTATGAAGACATTCTGATACAGTATAGTTTACACCTAACAAATATTACCTTTCATGGTATATATTGTTTCCTCTATGAAGACATTCTGATACAGTGTAGTTTACACCTAACATATATTACCTTTCATGGTATATATTGTTTCCTCTAGGAAGACATTCTGATACAGTGTAGTTTACACCTAACAAATATTACCTTTCATGGTATATATTGTTTCCTCTATGAAGACATGCTGATACAGTATAGTTTACACCTAACAAAGATTACCTTTCATGGTATATATTGTTTCCTCTATGGACTTTAAATATGTTGTACTCATAGATTGATACAGGATAGTTTTACACCTAACATATATTACCTTTCATTGTATATATTGTTTCCTCTATGGACTTTAAATATGTTGTACTCATAGATAAAACAGTATTACATTTGTCTTGGATTTCTGTTCCAGCAAGTTGTACCAATATCTACAGAACATACATACATATTGTAAATTATGGAGTGGGGGATTATCGGTGGATGTTTCTTGTCACTACTAACAATATTTCAGTTATGTGCTGGCAATCAGCTTTTTTTGGAGGAAGCCAGAGTATTCTTGGAAAAACAATTAACTTCCAACAACTAAGGGATCGATCAATTAACTAGACTCCCCAAAAATCCCATGGGCTAGCCCAAGAGGGTGAACTATGATGTAGATTTGATCAATTGTATGAAGCACTACTTATTGAATAATAAAATGTACTATTAGGATTTATTTAGACTTAGTACATAACATATGAAAATGCTTTAGTTTGATTGGATGATTAGTGTTAACTATTTTTGAACAGTGTACTTGACAACAGTTGACTATACCTAGCTACGGTAAACTATACCAATTTCAAACGATTTCCCACGGGTACTATACCTGTGACATAGATTTTCCCACATTATTTTTATATATTTTTGGCAAGATTTATCTCTATTAAAATAGATTGCACCTAATATTGAATATTGAAAATGAAATAAATCATATTATTCTAAGATTGAATTAAATAATTTATCTATTACATTAAAAAAAACTCCTTTCCACAAATTACAAAGTAATCCATTTATCATAGAAGGTAAAATAGCCGACACACGATTTGTTCATGGTAGTTCGATCTCTTTTTTATAACATATTATACACTTATTGACTGGGTATGAGGGTAATAGCACTTTCATTGTTCCCAATGTACCAACTATTGTCCAAGTCAACGCTGATGACAATAAAAGTGATATTACCCGAATATCAAGTCTATAAGTGTTTTTTATACTGAACAACTGTGCAATTCAAAATTCTAAATGGTAGGTCCTTTTCTGATGGATTTCTAATCTATTTTATTAGTGCTTTTTAAAACTAACACACTTTCATGTGTGTGCATTTGAAGAAGAAATTAATAAAACAAAAATATATCATCGTCTTTGAGCGAAGCAAACCTGCTTCCCCCTGCCATTGTTTACTTGTCGTCGGCCGTCTCAGTAGCTTAGTTCGCGCAATGAAAAAGTCTGAAGACTTGCATGACGTCAGTTAATTTCAACCAATGAAATGAATGATTAGAAAAGTCCGGAAAATATTCTTGCTGAAATTTCCATAGGGGAGAATAGTCCTAAAACTATTGACCGGCACAATCGGGGGAATGAGTCATGCAGTTGATTTTAGGATGCAATAGCAAAACCACTGTCATGTTTTTATAAAGGAAAAAAGATACTGAAGTCTAATAAATATTGTTGATATATTGATGTGAATAAAAACAATGTGGTACAAAATCTATTCTATTGGGGAATTTAAAATGATGTTAATTGCAAATGATATTATATTTTTATGTTACTTCAATATTGTAATTCAAATTTCTCCTCTGAAACTGCTTGGCCAAATGAACCGAAACGTGGTAGGAAGCATCAATGGAAGGTCCTCCATAAAGATTGCTAAATTGCTAATTTCTTCCCGTTCCGTCAACAAGCAAGGCCGTAATAGGAATTTCTTGTTTCTGGTTGATCATTTTCTAAAAAAAATCTTCTTTTCTGAAACCGCTTAGCCAAATGAACCGAGACCTGGTAGTAAGCATCTGTGGTAGGTCCTCTATCAAGATTGCTCAATTCGTTCCAATTCGCTAACAAATATGGCCACCATAGGCAATTCTTGTTTCTGGTTGGTGCGACAGGTGAGCAACACATGTTCAGCCCACTGAGCCTCTAGTTCTTATAATCAGTGTATTGTCTGTCCTTCATCAATTACTGTTTTCTGATTAACCATTTGGTATCCTCAAACTTTTAACACCAACATGTTATTTGACAAAACATGTGTCTTAATTGTGAAAAGGATGCAAATAACGTTTTACCATACCTTTGGTATCAAATCTAACATTTCTTTACTTTCTTTTGAATCTATTTCGTTCTCTTTTGATTGTATAATTCTACTTGTCCATGACTTTAGCTTATAAAGTTGTGTTTCTATTACGTCGTCATCACCAGTAGGTTCTATCTCTATTAATGTCAAGTCAGCTGTTGCAGCCGCTAATAAAATCATCAAGTCAATACCAAGCTTAGCAATCCATTGACTTGATTTGAAAGCTGGGGATAGAGAAAATGTGTATTTTATAAAATTATAGATAATAAACAAAGGCGCTCGTGGCATGGACCACCCCCCTTTTTCTAACTTTCTGTTTACAAATTTATTTTCAACAAAATTTCTTTATTTCATCTCTTTTTCCTTATTTTGTCTTGTTCGTGTCAATATTCATACAATCTTATGTTAACATCAAATTGCATGTGTCGACCCTATTATTATTAGATACTAATAATACACAAGGCATGCAACTCAGCAGGTTTAAAAATTGTACCCCTGCTCGCTTCGAGTACATTTATTGCACCTTATTTCCATTATGTCATTCATACAAGGACATGTATCCATTCCTAAAAGACGCATCTTTTTGCCCCTGTTTTTGTTTTGTGCATACAATAGCTCAGTTCTCCCGAATTTTAAGATTTTCACACATTTATTGCCAAATTTTTCGTATAAGGACCCACGGCTGACGGAAGTGATGTACCACTGCATTAACTTCAACAATAGGGTCAGAAACCTTCCAAACATTTAAATAATAAATTTTTGAACCCCACTAAAACCTTGGGGTGAATTCAGGTGCTCGGGAAGGAAAAGCAGTATGTTCTATTATTAATCAACGTGTATGTTGTATTCTCAACAGTAAATAAATGCGACTTGTCAACTTCACAACACTAACAGAACACAGTTTAAACAAACATTACAGGTACCAGTACTCCAGTACCAGCCATTTCACCAGACTCAAAGATAAGGCGTTTTCCTAGCAATAGCTGTACAATGTTGTTATCGAATAGTGTTAATCAAAAATAAATTAAATAATCAATAAGGAATATTAGCAGTATTTAAAATTAAAATTTTTAAAACAGTAGTAACCTGTTTGAGATTGTAAAACATCCAGGTCTTCCTCCGTGACTTGAGTTTGTCCTATGTCGTCTGCAAGTTCTGCATTTACACTGTCATCTCTCAGAGCTGCTATAAACTTGTCATACTGGGCTCTATCCCTAATCTTTTCTATCAAACTTCTGTTCATCTCTGAGGGCACAACTTTGGACAAGATTTCAATAGAATCGTCAGTGTCTAGAACCTCATCTGATAGCAGCTGGTCTACAATGGTGGCCGTGGATGACATTCCATGTACTAATTTGTCATAATTCTTTTGAATCCGAACTGTGTGTTCCCCTGAAATAATTGAGAACAAAATATAAACATACATGTACACTAAAGAACAATGGTGATGAAATGAAAGAGGATGATTTAACAGCAAACAAGTTAAGACAGTTATAGCATAACTGTAGAACATAAAATCTTGCTATTGGCATATTGGATCTCTATTATAAAGGGTGTATCTTTTAGGGTGTATCTTTTATCTATCAATAATTCTAGATTTGCAGAATTTCTTCCATTGATATATCCTCCAGAGCTGGAAGTTAAAGAGACCACCGATACAGCTTCGTCCGCATCATTTTTGGACTTATACCTCGAATTTGACGACAGTGGTCAACTCAGTACTAAAATTTATGATAAGCGGGACGACTTCAATTTTAAAATCATAAATTTTCCAAACATGTGCAGCAATATACCAGCTTCTCCTGCATATGGTGTTTACATCTCGCAATTGATTCGCTATGCAAGGGCCAGTAGCAATTATTCTGATTTCCTGAAACGTCATCTTCATCTGAGAAACAGGCTACTGGACCAGGGCTATAAAAAGATTCGCCTTATTCGATCTCTTAAAAAGTTTATATTCCGATACCAATATCTTGTCGAAATATATTCCGTCTCTGCAGAAAAAATTATAAGCGATGCATTTTCATATAGTGAAAATGTATAAAGATAAAGAAGTCAAATTTTTTTTTGTCAATGTGTGACGTAAAAATATTTTTGACATTTACGTCACCGAATATGGTACTGCTTTGACAACTATTTTGTTCCTGTATTTAAATACTGTTACAGTGACAGCCTGAACCTTTGAACCGTAATGAGAGCGGGAGGTTTGGCGCCTTAAAATCTGATTCAACCCACCATTTCTTTAGAAATGCCTGTACCAAGTCAGGGTCATTACGGTTTTCACAGTTTTCCGGTTGTTGACTGATTTTGTCTGTTTATATAATTATGAGTTTTGACTTTCCCTTTGTAAGATTGTTTGGAGTTTGGTAATTTTGTTATTACCCTTATTTAGAGGTGGACAGTCCATTAGTTGAAATATAGAGACCACATCCACATATGATTTTAATAGACTCATGTACATGTCTGAACCTATGATAAGACATTTAAAATAAGTGTCTTAAATTTTAGTTTATATCCTCTGTATAAATGAAACGTTAGTTTATACATTGTAAAGATACGTAATAAAAATGTTACCAAGTGTATCGGTTGGAGACAGAACTACATAGTCATTGACTAACATAAACACGGATGACGTATTTGGAAAACTCTCTGAAAACAAATGACAAAATAGATAAGGTGTACTGTGTACGGAATGGGTCATGGGAGAATGAGCCTACCAGATGAAGGTTATTCTAGAAACACATCGGGCACACTAGATAGCATCGTGTGATGGGTTTTTGTACTATTATCGATTTTCCGATATAGCGATTAACAGTGTTAACCCTTCATTCATATGACGATTGGAATTTTCAAAGAATGGCTAGTTAAATATTTCTTTGTACATAAGATTGTTTTTTTTTTGGTTTTTTTTTAATTAAAAGCCATTCTTGTATTTTAATATACTCTCGATTATCTGGCAACTTTTGCTGTCAGTAAAATGGCGTCATATGTTTTCGTATGAAGTAAAAACAGGGCCGATATACGGAATGGAAACGAATATAAAACCCGGAAATGGCTGGTTTTAGAATTTCATGGTTCTGGCCATCTACAAATCATGCTACATCTAAATAAAATAACAGAATGTTTGAAAATGACCACTTTCAAAATTGTGTTTACTTTTGATGTTTTTTTTAATGCTGAAACCACATGCACTGCAAGGTGACATGTATTTTATATAAGAAACAGGCACATTTCAATCAGTTCTTTTGTTTACAAGTACGATCAGTGACCCCATGACAGTTACATGACAGGAGGAGCTTGTGTCCGAGAGGCAGACGACATAGTTCAATTTTATATAGCCCTTCTGGATTTTTTTCCAGCTAAATTATAAATGAAGTAAATTTTTAGCATTACAAAAAATATGGTTCAGTAGGTAGGTTCACTATTTTTGGTACTTACGTCTTTAAAAGCAACCTTGAACATTTTTGACAGATGTCACATTGAGTCCTATTTACGTTCCAGAAATAGAAACCGGAAGACACTTCAAAAATAACGCGTGCACTGTGGAAATCAAAATAAAATGGATGATACGAAAATATATGACATACGAAAACCCATACCGTGACGATATGATATCTGCGTTTTTATTGCCAACTCTTGATTTAAGGGGATTATGGTTATGGTGTTGTTTAACGCCACTTTTGACAAACATTATCACATAATGTTGTATTAAACACAACCGGCATGGGTGAGATTCGAACTCACAACCTTAGTGGCGATAGGTACTAATACAGTCTTTGCTTTATTGGCTTAATTTTGTTCTCCTACTTGCCCGAAAGCCAAATTTAGAAAAAAGTTTTATTTATTCAAACATATTCTTTCATAATTTTTACTTGTCCAAATCCAGTTTTACTTGTTCCGGGCTTCGGGCATGTGGGGTAGCGTGAATACTTTCTAATTTAGCGTGCACGGCATGTTTCCAGAATAACATTCATCAGATATGCTCAAAATCAAAGATTGTAAAGCTAAATAATATAAAAGTCTTACGAAGCAATAAAACCAGAGAGCCTAATTAATTTTTTTTTAAACAGGATAGCAAAATCGGCTAGCTCACCTACAACTGAGGCTAATGGAGGAGAACCTTAGTTTTAATAATTCACACTTACGGCCTTGTTAGGATATCCACCTACTAACTAAACCGTAAATGTTTTACAATACCGAAACAAACTTTTGAAACTCCACATGAACCAAACCTGATTTTATGCCAATTATTTCATCTGATTCAAGCCAGTGCAGACAAGTTTCAGCGGACTCCCCTTAACAGCCAAAATAAGTTAAATGGGACCAATAGACAAATACATTTCCAACGTGATTTCACACTCGAAACATATAATTTTTAGATGAGAAGATGGCGATAATTTTGATAATTAAAGTAGCCGTATGTATACAATTAAAATACCAAATTTGGTATGATTCTCCGGGAAAATATTTTTTTTATAAAATTTTAAGTCGCAGAGATACAGTGAAAATGTAGTGTCCTTTTGCCAATTGTTCCACGATATTAGCTGTTTTTTGCATGAAGATGCATGAAACTGGTTATTTTTCGGGTATTTTTTCTTCCTGTTTCAAGACTTTTTTTTCTAAAAAAGGCAATGTACATGTATGTGTTTTTGTTATGTCAAAATTTTTTTTTATGTCTTGTAAAGTGTCCATTACTTCATTGTGAACTACGTTACGTTCATTGAAAATGGGTTTTTCTAAGCAGCATTGGTGTATGTATATAGGAGGAAAGGCCTAAAGGAAAAGAATTAAAGCCCTCAAAACAAAAATGTACTATCAAGTGCAATATTACGTACGATTTCACATAGGCAAACAAAGTAATGTCAGCTAATAAATAATTTTTTTAAGAGCGTGAACCACGTGTCTACTATTACTGTAGTCCGAGATTCCTCTGTCGTTTAACGGCATTGATAATCTTGCTGTAGCCGTTCAACGACAGAGGGTGATACATACGGAAAACAGCGGATTTGCTTCTCCAACTCTGGGTCAGCACATTTCCACGTTTCGTGGCTATCGGATTTTATTTTCTATCATAAACCTTATATAAATCGCTTCACCAATCATTTTTCTATTCATTCATAAACATCTTACCCTCAGAAAGTGGTGTCACACTCCATTACAGCACGATTTTGCCTTAGAACCTATGATTTCGACATTTGTCTTCCATTTTTCAAACATTTGTCACGTGACTACGAGAAAACTACGATTACCGCAATGTATCATGGGAGATAATTTGCATATAAACAAACAAACAAATATTTTTATTGCCAATCATAGGTGCCTGTTAAGGCAGAACAATTAACATAAAATTTAATACAGTTGATTATATTGATTGGTAATGATTTTAACAGCAAATTTAGTGAATTACAGATAACCATAAGAAAAAAAAATGTAGTACCTTATCCAAAAACAAAAAGGGGGAACGTAACACATGCTCTTTCCGAAGCCCGTTGGTAACACTCTGCCATTGAATCTTTTCTTTCCAACACATTCTGTATAATTTCCTTCTGCTCTTCTTTGATCTGTAGATGGACTGTTTGTCCTGCAGAATACGCTTAAATGTATCGTCTTCCATGTGATTTGAATGTTGTTTACGTATGCAAATAATGCTCCAAATAATTTGGCACGCTGCAATAATTAGCTCCCATCATGCAATGCGTTGCTGTCATCATTCAGTTAGTATCGCGAGATCACGTGTGTAGATTCGAAAATGGAAGTCAAATGGCGGAATAATAGGATCTAAGGCAAAATCGTGCTGTAATGGAGTGTAACACCACTTTCTGAGGGTAAGATGGTTATGAATGAATAGAAAAATGATTGGTGAAGCGATTTATATAAGGTTTATGATAGAAAATAAAATCCGATAGCCACGAAACGTGGAAATGTGCCGATACTATGGCTGTGAGGCAAATTTGATGGTTTCCGTATGTATCACCCTCTGTCGTTGAACGGCTACAGCAAGATTATCAATGCCGTTAAACGACAGAGGAATCTCGGACTACTATTACTGATACTAAGATCACAAGAATTATAAAATCATCCCTGTGACATATGGATGTCCCGATTATTAGTACATAAAAATATTCTTGTTATCTCGTGCTTTTAACAAGATAATTATTTACAATGTTATAAAGTGAATTACGTTACGTGAACTACGTACAAATTAAAATTTACTTTTATTCATGAAATATTCTTAAAATCTTTCCCCTAACACTGTTTTTCTTCTGGCAATATCCATAGCAGACGAATGTTACATGTAGTTGGAAATTGCATTTATTTTGATATTTAATTAAAATATTAAGACCAGTGCGTTTTTGGGTAAGCATTTTAAATACCACATTGGTATCTTAATAATGGTATGTATGACGAGGGGGAATGAACAAAAAAGAAGAAAATAAACATCTCCAAAATTGTAAATAGAAAATCAAAATACTGACGTATTGAGTGCACTGCCAATTTCCTCAGTTACTCACATGAACACCCATAATGTAATTCACATCTATTATGGTAACGTAATTCACCAAATGCATATATGAACTTATTCGTATTCACGTTTATAAATTAAACTACATGTTTAGAATATGACGGTTACTTCACTAAAAAGTATTAAGTTTTGGCAAATGCAGAAGAATGTATTGTGGTAAAAAGCAATTAATCACTCAGTTTAAAAAGAAATGAAAGCACAGGGGCGTTCTTGAAAAGCATGTTGAATTTCATAATTTGCATGAGTTACTATAGGTAATAATAAATGGGGTACATACGGCTAAGCTAAAATGTACCCAGCTTCCACGTATAGAAAATTTAAACAAAAAATGACCTAGTGATTGCACCATACATTCCGTTGATTATTTAATTAACACCAGTAACGTACTTTACTGAATATTTTTTATAACTTTTATGCAATGTTCACCTTAATTCCATGCATTCTTTTGCAAATATATTTAATACACAATCAAGTTAACAGTATCCTTATATAAGAACACACTAGAGTCTTGAGTGGTCTAAATTAATTATCTCTGTGTTTATTCAGCAATTTCTATAAACTTTAAATATTCCAAGTTTTTATTTAGCTTTACATATTAGTTTATTTGTTGGTTTACTTTGAAATTATTAAAGTTTAATTTACATGCAAATGAAAATCATTTATTTCAATCAAATTAAATTACGATTTTACACACTTAGTATCTATTTAAGGCAGTTGTTTGAAGTTCCTAGCCTTGGAACTACATTTTCCTGCTATCAGAAAGTGTTAGGTGTTATTCTCTGACTACTATTTCATACAAGGCGAAAAAAGTAAATTTCATGTGAATTACTTTACTTTTTATAGTAATTCGCCAAGAGCTGAAATAATTTTCTATGCTTAGGTATCAAAATCGATCACTGAAAATAAAAACAATTGTTTTTTTTGTAGTTCAAAATTCAGTGTTATTGTCTTTGTTAAAATTATTATTTAATTTACAATTTATCAGTTATGCAGTTTAACCCGTTTTTTTTATTACCGGTACTTCAAATTTTCAGAACATTATTTAAAGTTGTCAAATAAAAGCTAGGAAAACCAATATAGAGTATTAGGTCTGGAAATTTATGACGAATTTCGATTTATATCTATAGTCTTATATTTCTTTAACTAGAGACTCCCAGGAGCCTGCATAGCTCACCTGGGTATAATAACAACATCATTCAATAAAACTTGATAACTTCGGTAAAAAAAATTAACAAATGTAGCCTTCGTCATTGCAGACCCCTTTTACAAAAAAATTTGGGCAGGGGTTCCCCCTTTAATGTAAGTTATCAAAATTGCTGTAAAAAAACATATATGTCAATGATTTTCAAAATTTAGCTTTTCCTACTTCACATTTTGTAATAGAGTTGCTTCCCTTTGATTATTTGAGTAACCAAAAACAGGGAGTCAACAAAAAAATGCATTTCAAGTGGAATAACTCTTCACACAGTTGTCGCACATTTTTAACTGTGGGAAATTTTTTGTAGATCTTGACATGCTGAACATTTTTGCAGTTTAAACTTTCCCTCTATCTCTAATAGTTTTTGAGATATAAGATGATAGTATTAAAATTGAGAACATTTTGATGAAAAAAGGGCAATAACTCTAAAATGGGTAATGGGATTTACTTCAAAATTGCAGAGTAGGAAGATCTTGACATGCTGCAAATTTTTGTAATTAAAACTTAACATCTATCTCTTATAGTTTTTGAAATATAACACGAAAAGTATTAAAAAAAACAAAAAAAACAACAATTGATCGAAGGGCCGAACCGCCGGACATATTTTTGGAAGAGAACCATCCAATGACTATTTCATCAAAATTTTGTTCTTATTGAGCAAATGGTTTCAGACAAGAAGATTTTTATGGGAATTTCCCATAGGGCCCCATGTTAAATTAAGTTCGGCTGTGGCGGCCATCTTGGTCGGTGTTCTGAAATGCCGGACACAATTTTGGAAGAGGACCACCCAAGAATCATTTCAGCAAAGTTTGGTTGATATTTGCTCAGTAGCTTCAGAGGAGAAGATTTTTTAAAAATTTCATCCCCCCTTTTTTCTAATTTGCATAATCGGTCAAAATAGGCAAAAGTTCAAAGTTCATAAAAAATCCCATACTATTTGTTAAAAAGCTCATCATTATGCTTATACAGTTCAAATTTTGGCACTTTCTGGCTTAAAATAGAGCAGTTTTGGCCATTTGAAGAAATTTCTATTTTTAGTCATGGCGGCCATCTTGGATACAGGACGGCGCTGACGAACACAATTTTGAAAGGGGACCACCCAAGGATCATTTCAGCAAAGATTGGTTGAGATTGGCTCAGTAGTTTCAGAGGAGAAGATTTTTTTTTAATTTCATCCCCCCTTTTTTCTAATTTGCATAATCGGTCAAAATAGGCAAAAGTTCAAAGTTCATAAAAAATCCCGTAATATATGTTAAAAAGCTCATCATTATGCTTATACAGTTCAAATTTGGGCACTTTCTGGCTTAAAATAGAGCAGTTTTGGCCATTTGAAGACATTTCTATTTTTAGTAATGGCAGCCATCTTGGATACAGGACGGCGCTGACGGACACAATTTTGAAAGGGGACCACCCAAGGATCATTTCAGCAAAGTTTGGTTGAGATTGGCTCAGTAGTTTCAGAGAAGATTTTTTTTAAATTTCATCCCCCCTTTTTTCTAATTTGCATAATCGGTCAAAATAGGCAAAAGTTCAAAGTTCATAAAAAATCCCGTAATATATGTTAACAAGCTCATCATTATGCTTATACAGTTCAAATTTGGGCACTTTCTGGCTTAAAATAGAGCAGTTTTGGCCATTTGAAGAAATTTCTATTTTTAGTAATGGCGGCCATCTTGGATACAGGACGGCACTGACGGACACAATTTTGAAAGGAGACCACCCAAGGATCATTTCAGCAAAGTTTGGTTGAGATTGGCTCTGTAGTTTCAGAGGAGAAGATTTTTTTTAAATTTCATCCCCCCTTTTTGTCTATTTTTAGCTTGGCGGCCATCTTGGTTGGAAGTCGGGATCACCGGATATAATTTTGGAACAGTAGGACAGCCAGCGTGACAGGAGAGCTCCAAAGTCAAGTCCCAGTCACGTGACTTTTGCTTCATTTTTGATGAAAAATGACGTTCAACCCTTCGCTTAAAATACGTCGGTTTACAATAAATATTTATGCTTGAAATCAATTAAAATATACGGAAGATGTCTATGGGTAAATAGAAATTTATTGTATCACTTCAGTTTTTATTTATATTGTGTACAAACATCGAATTTTGCTACTTGAAGTGGACTCAATTTCTAAACAAATGTCAAGGTGGTTCTATTTAAAAGAGAAAATTTAATTAAAACTATATGATGACTTTCTGTAACATACATTGCCTGAGGAAATCATCTAGGATCATTGTCATACCGACAACTAGTGTCAATGTCTTGTGGGATGCAATTGTTCCACTTAGCCCTACACCCACCTTGATCGGATCGACCATTTGCCAAACATCGAAATTCATTGTCTTTCGGAACACATCGGTGGTGTTTCTTAACATCAACAATAAACGACACCTAAACGTACATCCGAAAGAGTATATTTCATTTGGGAAAGGGGTGTCTATGTCTTTTTTTAATTTTCTTGTATTAATACCGTATTTTTCAGTTTAATTGAATTATTTGTATTGCAATATTGTTTTAGACATTGTGCATTTTGTAATTTAGACTGGGGAATTACTATTTATTATCACTTTAAATTTAAAAAAAAATCATCTATGATACTAGACTTGCACAGGGAATGTACAACAATTAATAATTTCAATTTAATTTAATTTCAATCCAACAGGTACAAGATAAATAGAAAGAAATAAATGTGTGGACAAAATAAAACAAAAATTAAGCGAATTGAAAAAATATGAAAATATTAAAAAAAAAAACATGTAAAAAAATTAATAATTTTTTTAAAATCTAAAAAAAAAAAGTGAAACCTTGAGACAAAAAGGGGCATAAAAAATTGTATTTAGATATCTTAACCCTTCCTATTATATCAAGGCAAATAATAAAAAAAAATCAGTGTAAGCAAATATTTTTCTTGAAATTACGAAATTATATTATCTGAATGAAAGCTACCAAGTTTCATGTTTATCTCACAATGTAAATATCAATGTATTTGGAATATTCATGTGTTTGACACAACTACAAACTAGCTTTTATAACATATATGGGTGGTCAAGTTGTAACAATTCTTTCCCCTTGACATTCACAAAATGATCAGCATTTACAAATATGAGTACTTAGGTTGCAATAATTCTTTCTCCAGGACATTCACAAAATGACCAGCATTTACAAATATGGGTACTTAGTTTGCAATAATTCTTTCTCCAGGACATTCACAAAATTACCAGCATTTACAAATATGGATACTTAGATTGCAATAATTTTTCCACCATGACATTCACAAACAGAATGACTATAGCATTCACATAAAAGACAGACACAAAATGACTAGCATTCACATAAAAGACACATACAGAATAACTAGCATTTACATAAAAGAGCATATTGAATGACTACCATTCACATAATTTTAAGACACATACAGAATACTTGCATTCACATGAAAGGACAAACCAGAATTCCAAATTTCACTAAGTAAATTAAATGACTAGAATAGAATGAATATGTTTTCTGTTGGCAAAATAACCAAGTATTGGTTAATATTGTTTAAAATTGAAGTTAAAAAATTAATTTTATTTGTTCCAATGACTGGAAAAAAGTTAATAAATGGGCACATTTTGAAAAATTCTTTTCTGTAAAAGAAAATTTATAAATTTCGGCATTAATATTCATAGATAAATGATAATTATATTTGTCATAAACAACAGGCAACATAAGTACCTTTTCATCTAAAAAAAAGCATGAATAACAAATTCAACAACATGTTGGAGTGTATACAGGTCTAAATGTCTGTAGAAACTTGTTCAACAACTTGGTTATGGTTCAATATATCTACATGTATAAGAAATTGAAAAGTTTGAGATCTTGTTTCAGCTCCACTTTCTGACCTAGAAAATGTGTTGCAACTGTTATAACAATATGTACCACAATATAATTTATCTTCTGAGCTAAATTCTTTACAGAAATTTAATTCATTCTTGAAATGTTTAAGACAAGTCCTGGTTTTCAATTGAAATTGAAATAAACCTTTTGACTTTCAGATGAAGTTTCACAAATTACACAATCAAAAAGTTTTTTTCTGAATGACTTTATTATAATTTATGACACAAGGTGTCTTGAAAACTCATGGCATTTATTTGATGATGTACTTTAAAAATAATTGGAATGCTGCTCCATTTTTTTTACTTCATGGATATTTTAGAAGAAAAAAAACATATATATATATATATATATATTGATTTTCAAACCTGTATGAATATATATATAAGACTTATCATATATTCTTATTTTTATTTATTCAAATATTCAACCAATAAACATCACAGGAAACTTTGCATATATACTCATAGAATCTGAAACTAACAGAAAATGAACATCCATTTTATTTAATAGAATCTGTAACTTTGCCCATTTGGTATCTTCAGACTCTTGTTAAAAAAAAATAAACATCCCATGTCCAGTCTGTATATATATATATATCTACCTACAATGATCTAAAACTAATTAAAACTGGAGGTTGTCAATACCATTGGCACTGAAAAGTAGCATGTACACACATCAATAAGTATTTCAGGAAAACAGACTGAAAATGAAAAAAAAGGGGGGGGGGTGTAAATGCTTGACATGAACTAAATATGTAGCCTTATGCTATGCCATGTTAATCTAGAGTGAATTTAACATAATCTTTCACCATTCTCTGCATGACAAGATCATACATTATAATGCAGACCTTTTTATTTCTAAAATGTATTTATTAATTATGTCAATATGTTGACATGTCCATAAATGCCATGGAACGAGTCAACGAAAATGAAAGATTTGTTGTTAAAAATGGAATAAAATGACTCTAAATATGTGTGACTATGATTGGTCAAGTGGTTCTTTCGTGTTTAAACAGAAACAGTCACATTTTCATCCTAATAGATCGATCAATCTATGAAAAAAACCAGAAATATTTGGTTAGAATCTCGAAATATAGTGCTTCTTGTTTACATCCAAAAATGGAATACTAGTGACGAATGATGGGGAAATATGCAAATAATCCATACTCTAATACGTGATTCTAGCTATTTTTACCAAATTTATTAATAAACAGCCAATGGGATGCAATTGTTCCACTTAGTTAAAGAGTCTATTTTTAGCGCCATTTTTTTTTTACAACATTTCATCAGCAGCGGTATCCCGAGTTCCAACGTTGATTTCAAGCAAACGATATCATAAATACACGTATTCACGCGTCAGTCACGTTACAATTTTATTTAAAAAATGGATTCAATAAAAATGAATACTTCTTTCAGTAAACAATGCATGGCCGCTCACTTGTAAAGCGTCATGTCTAAAAAAAATAGAGTTACGTCCCTTGATTTCGGGATTTGACTTTGCATTGTTGGAGGTACGGAATCTGTGCGTGGCTTCCCGACTGGAAGGGGGCCATCCAAGGATCATTCCACAAAAGTTTGGTTGCAATTGGCCCAGTGGTTTCTGAGGAGAAAATTTTTATGTGAATTTCCCATAGGGTTCTATGTTAAGCTAAGTTCGGCTGTGGGGGCCATCTTGATCGAAGGGCCGAACCGCCGGACATATTTTTGGAAGAGAACCATGCAATGACTATTTCATCAAAATTTTGTTCTTATTGAGCAAATGGTTTCAGACAAGAAGATTTTTATGGGAATTTCCCATAGGGTCCTATGTTAAATTAAGTTCGGCTGTGGCAGCCATCTTGGTCGGTGTTCTGAAATGCCGGACACAATTTTGGAAGAGGACCACCCAAGAATCATTTCAGCAATGTTTGGTTGAGATTGGCTCAGTAGTTTCAGAGGAGAAGATTTTTTTAAAATTTCATCCCCCCTTTTTTCCAATTTGCATAATCGGTCAAAATAGGCAAAAGTTCAAAGTTCATAAAAAATCCCGTAATATATGTTAAAAAGCTCATCATTATGCTTATACATTTCAAATTTGGGCACTTTCTGGCTTAAAATAGAGCAGTTTTGGCCATTTGAAGAAATTTCTATTTTTAGTAATGGTGGCCATCTTGGATACAGGACGGTGCTGATGGACACAATTTTGAAAGGGGATCACCCAAGGATCATTTCAGCAAAGTTTGGTTGAGATTGGCTCTCTAGTTTCAGAGGAGAAGATTTTTTTAAAATTTCATCCCCCCTTTTTTCTAATTTGCATAATTGGTCAACATAGGTAAAAGTTCAAAGTTCACAAAAAATCCCGTAATATATGTTAAAAAGCTCATCATTATGCTTATACAGTTCAAATTTGGGCACTTTCTGGCTTAAAATAGAGCAGTTTTGGCCATTTGAAGATATTTCTATTTTTAGTAATGGCGGCCATCTTGGATACAGGACGGCGCTGACGGAAACAATTTTGAAAGGGGACCACCTAAGGATCATCTCAGCAAAGTTTAGTTGAGATTGGCTCAGTAGTTTCAGAGGAGAAGATTTTTTTTAAATTTCATCCCCCCTTTTTTCTAATTTGCATAATCGGTCAAAATGGGTAATGGGATTTACTTCAAAATTGCAGGGTAGGTAGATCTTGACATGCTGCACATTTTTGCAATTAAACTTAACATCTATCTCTAAATATTTTTTGAAATACAAGACGGAAAAGTATTAAAATTAAAAACCAGAGGCTCCCAGGAGCCTGTAATCGCTCACCTGGATCAAAGCTGCTTTCAATAACAACGCAACTGCACTGCGGCAGCCATCTTGGTGGGAGAGCACGACTGCCGGACACAATTTTGGAAGAGGACCATCCAATGACTATTCCATCAAAGTTTGGTTCTAATTGAGCTACTGGTTCCAGACAAGATAGGGTCCTATGTTAAACTAAGTACAGCTGTGCAGCCATCAGCCATTGGTCAGAGGGCGAGACCGCCAGACACAATTTTGGAAGAGGACCATCCAATGGCTATTTTATCAAAGTTTGGTTCCAATTGAGCACCTCAAAGGTTCCAGACAAGAAGATTTTTATGTGAATTTCCCATAGGGTCCTATGTTAAGCTAAGTTCGGCTGTGGGGGCCATCATGTTTGAATGGCCGATCCGCCGGACACATTTTTGGAAGATAACCATCCAATGACTATTTCATCAAAATTTTGTTCTTATTGAGCAAATGGTTTCAGACAAGAAATTTTTTATGGGAATTTCCCATAGGGTCCTATGTTAAATTAAGTTCGGCTGTGGTGGCCATCTTGGTCGGAGGTATAAAATGCCGGACACAAATTTGGAAGGGGAACACCCAAGGATCATTTCAGCAAAGTTTGGTTGAGATTGGCTCAGTAGTTTCAGAGGAGAAGATTTTTTTTAAATTTCATTGCCCCTTTTTTCTAATATGCATAATCGGTCAAAATTGGCAAAAGTTCAAAGTTCATAAAAAATCCCGTAATATATGTTTAAAAGCTCATCATTATGCTTTAACAGTTCAAATTTGGGCACATTCTGGCTTAAAATAGAGCAGTTTTGGCCATTTGAAGACATTTCTATTTTTAGTAATGGTGGCCATCTTGGATACAGAACGGCACTGACGGACACAATTTTGAAAGGGGACCACCTAAGGATCATTCAGACAAAGTTTGGTTGAGATTGGCCTAGTGGTTTCTAACAAGAAGATTTTTAAATGATTTTTTGCTTATTTATACCTAATTTGCATAATCGGTCAAAATCGGCAAAAGTCCAAAGTTCATAAAAAATCCCTTAATATATGTTAAAAAGCTCATCATTATGCTTATACAGTTCAAATTTGGGCACATTCTGGCTTAAAATAAAGCAGTTTTGGCCATTTGAAGAAATATCTATTTTTAGTAATGGTGGCCATCTTGGATGGAGGTCGGGGCTGTCGGACACAATTTTGAAAGGGACCCACCCAGGGACCATCCCTGCCAGGTTTGGTTTAATTTGGTTCAGCGGTTTCAGAGAAGAAGATTTAAATGTGATCTTTTATCAAAATATGCCTAATTTGCATAATCGGTATAAATCGGCTGAAAGAAAAATTCCACAGAAAAACCCGGAATATATGTTAAACTACTCATTGCCATGTAGCTGCAGTTAAAATTTGAGCACATTTTGACTTATACTAAAGCAGTAATGGACAATTAAAATTTCATCCCCCCTTTTTTCTATTTTTAGCTTGGCGGCCATCTTGGTTGGAAGTCGGGATCACCGGACACAATTTTGGAAGGGGGCCATCCAAGGACCATTCCACCAAAGTTTGGTTGCAATTGGCCCAGTGGTTTCTGAGGAGAAGATTAAAATGTGAAATGTTGACGAACGGACGACAGACGACGGACGAAAAGTGATGACAATAGCTCACCTGGCCTTTTCATAAAAAAATTGATGAAAAAAGGGCAATAACTCCAAGATGGGTAATCAAATTTACTTTAAAATTGCAGGGTAGGTAGATCTTGACATGCTGAACATGTTTGCAGTTTCAACTTACCACCTGTCTCTTATAGTTTTTGAAATAAAGGACGAAAAGTATTAAAATTTAGAAAATTTGATGAAAAAAGGGAAATAACTCCAAAATGGGTAATGGGATTTACTTCAAAATTGCAGGGTTGGTAGATCTTGATATGCTGCACATTTTTGCAATTTAAAGTTAACCTTTAACTCTTATAGTTTTTGAAATACAAGACGAAAAGTATTAAATTTTACAAATTTGATGAAAAAAGGGCAATAACTCCAAGATGGGTAATAAGATTTACTTCATAATTGCAGGGTAGGTAGATCTTGATGTGCTGATCATTTTTAGCCCTTGTCAGATTTTTGATATTATTAACGGTTTTTGAGTTATTACCCAAAACCTGCAATTTTACCATATGTTCTATTTTTAGTAACAGCGGCCATGTTGGTTGGTGCACGGCATCACCGGACACAATTTTGAAACTAGACACCCTAGTGATGATTCAGACCAAGTTTGGTTTCCATTGGTCTAGTACTTTCAGAGGAGAAGATTTTTGAAAAAGTTTACGACGTACGACGGACGACGACGACGAACGCCAAGTGATGGCAATAGCTCACATGACCCTTTGGGTCAGGTGAGCTAAAAATGACTTTTTTCATAAGATTTACTTTTCTATTTGGGAGTTCTGGTAATATTAAACCACAGTCACTTGAAGTTTCAAAAATAAGGGGGGGAAATGAGAAAAACTTCTGAAAATTTTGGTTATCTATAATAAATAAACGAGAAAAACTTCTAAAACAAATTTTGGTTGATTCAAGGATTTATAAATCCTCAGTTAATCTATAATAAATTTATCATAGATAACCAAAATTTTTAGAGGTTTTTCTCATTTTTTCCCTTTATTTTTGAAGCTTAAGTGACTGTGATTAAACATATGGTGTTGTATGTAACCACAGTCACTTGAAGTTTCAAAAATTCAAAATGACTGTAATTCACAGGATAAAAATATACCACTACTTTGATTCCCCCAAAAATATGTCAAACTTCAATATTTGATGCTCTTAATTTATCAATGAGCCCTCAAGACATAGAGGTTTAATGTTTTAATGGAGATTTTGGCATCAGTGCAAACTGATTTTTTGAAGATTTCATATTTATGTGGTCCCATTTAACTGATTTTGGCATTTGGCTATTAAATATTTGTTTTATTTACTTTGCTGACTTGATTGATTTGATTGTTGGAGTTTAAATGCAATTTCGTATACATTTGTATAATCTCATTGCAGACAGTTAAAAATGATTTTATTGGAGGAAACATGCTACCCAGAGAAAACCACCATCCACGACCCGTCGACAGCCATTTTTTTCAGCAGACGACTGATGACGTAATCTTTATCTCCCCTTGACTGAACGAATAGTGTTCGTTCCCGGGTAATAACGGGTTATTCCACAGCGGTTGAGAAGTTGATAAAAATAATAGGGTTATCTCCCGGACAATTATCCCATGGCGGTCGAGATTTTGAAAAAAAATTATTCGAGTAAAAAAATGAAACGTGGTTTATTAACAAATCCTATTAATTTATAATATGCGAGGTAATATAATACGTGGAATTACATTATTTCGAAACTAAATTTTAATAATAAATATGCAACAGAGGTATCGACCCAGTGATAATGAGTAATAAAAACCACAGGAATCGGAAATAGTTGCCCAGTGATCTTCGAGGTGTCCCTGCCTATACCTTATTATTGATAGAATTTCCGATTCCTGTGCAAAAACGTAGATATCTAATTAACTCACCGATTAATCTGTCATCGCTGGATACTTGTGATTCATACGGAAATGTTGCTTCACTATCTCGTTTGACCAGTCTCTCAACAAGATCATTATGATTTGGTCCAGCTTTTCTTAAGGCTTCTATGAAAACATGGCAGGTGTTGCTTGGAAGTTGCAACAATTTGTCTAAGACTTTCTTATTTCGCTCCGAAGGTCTTGCGCATTGTGTTACTTCAGCTCGATCGTCTATGGTCAGCAAACATTTTGAAATAAGATAATCCAGAACACATCCGTCAAGGGTAGTAGTCTGTATAATTTCATCATAAAACTGACTAAGACTATGCTTAGTAGAACCTGTGAATATACATATATATATATTTTTTCATATAATATAATTTTCAATTTGCAATGCCAGAAGGGCCCAGGTGGCTCAATGAGTTAGGTAGTTGGATTACCTAACAACTCATACTTGTAAGCCTATCACCAATACGGCATGGGTTCACACCCGGCTTTGTAAATTACAAAAAAGGGTGTACTCGACTCGCAGCCGCAAGTGATGAAGTTTATCAGTTGCTTTACCATGGTCGGTGGTTCTCTCCGGGTACTCCGGCTTCTTCCACCACTAAAATTGGTCGCCATGATATAGCTGAATTATTGCTGAAAGTGGCGTTAAACACAATAAATCAAATAATAAATCATTGCAATATCTGTCGTTCTGAAATACAAATTACCAGTACCAGTTTCACTCTTTTTCAGTTTGAAAACAGTGCGTTTTCTAAGATCAATAAACTTGTACTTGTAATTTGTATTTCAGAACGACAGATAGAGAGAAGAGGATCTGGAACCAGTAGCGCGGGGTATGAATAGAGTTATCTTTTCTTGATAACGTTGGCGATAATTGAAAGTGAAGCACCCGGTCGCGAAAACCTCGCCGATTGCGCAAAAGACGACTGATTTGTATATAGTTTTTGCATAGACATCGAGATGAGTGATTGAGGAAGGCGTAAATGCATGGATATTGCTGGTAATTGGATTTTTATATTTTAATTATTTTTTTTCGCAAAATATTCAACTTTCGCTGCTCCAGAGTTGTTTACTTTAAATAATATAATAGAGTAGAGGCACTCGTCGCAACTTCGGCTGATTCCGTAACGGTACCTTCATCATGCCTCGTCCGTATTACGATAGCTCCCATTGGAACTACTTTCGGAAATCTTCAATGAAGGAGGTATTAAAATAATTTCACCTTCGAATATTCGTCCAATAATAATATATTTTCATTTCTCGCAATGTCGGCTGATTCGGTACCTTCATCAAAGACCAATATTTTTCAAAACAAACTCATCTATTGTCGCCATTTTAGAACTTATTCGCTGTGCGCAATGTTTGATTGAAGTGATACGTAGACGCATATCAAATACTGTATTACAGCCGAGGTATTGAGGGAGAGAAGCGGACTCACCCGAGGTTTGCAGATTGAGAGTAGAGGATCGAGGGTTTTTGTGTTTTTAGAAATGGGCTTATATCGATCTCGGATTGAGTTTTTGGTCATGTTTGAAGTTGTTTAACACTGTTTATAATGAAAACGTCCCACAAAAGTGATGAATTAAAAAATTTTAAGAAAAGGGGGGGGTCCACAAATCGGGTACCTATGGTTTTACATCCCAATAAAACTCAAACCAGAACTTGCACGTGTCTCCATGACGACGTCAGATGTAAACAATCAATGGCGTAGTAATTTCCAACAGCAAATAATCTAACACAAATAAAATTCACAACGAAAAATTCAACTATATTAAATTTTGGTGTGATTTAAATGTAATTATAAGAATTGAATGCATTTTTTTGTAGTTTTATAGGTGTGTAAAAGCGTGGATCAAGGCACATTTTTTGTACTTCATACAAAATGTGCTTCGCGCTTCATACAAAAAATGTGCCTCTGTCCACGCTTTTACACGCCAATAAAACTACAAAAAAATGCATTCAATTCTTAAATGAATATGTTCAATAGTGTATATTAAGTAGTACACATGTACGTTTTTGTAAATGTGAGGTAATATTCAAGTAAACCACACCAGTAGTGTAATAGTTACCATGCTAACCTCGAGTGCTGTAGATTGTCGGTTCGAACTCTGGACAGGTCCAACCAAGGGCTTATATGGCAGTAAGAACAAAAACAAGTTAGTATGGAATTAGGATACTTTTCTCTGAGTGGGGCGACATATCTACCCGTGGTCGTGAGCTACCACTTAAAAAAAATCTAACCAAGGGTGTTGATCTAGTACAAAGCGGACATCATCGCCATCTCGATTAGCATTAACCAACAATCACTCGTATTCTCCAGTTCTAATAATAATATGTGTTAGGGTTATGGTGTTTGACACCACTTTCAACAATATTTCATTTATATCGTGGCGGTCAGTTTTATTGGTGGAGGAAACTGGAGTACCCGAGAAGTCCGACTGGTAAACTTTACCACACAATGTTGTATCGAGTACACCTCGCCATGAACGGGATTCGAACTCACAACTTTAGTGGTGATAGGCACTGATTGCACAAGTAGTTGTAAATCCAACTACCATACGATCATGACCACGACGACCTCTCTAATAATACCATCTATTAATACTTACTACAAAGTGGTAGTAAAATCTTTCTCTGATCAGGTGTTGCTTTTTCCTTCAGAATATGAGCTTTATCTCTTAATGCACCAATAAATCCA
The DNA here is from genome assembly GCA_963680875.1 of Bathymodiolus brooksi. Taxonomy (NCBI): domain Eukaryota; kingdom Metazoa; phylum Mollusca; class Bivalvia; order Mytilida; family Modiolidae; genus Bathymodiolus; species Bathymodiolus brooksi. The sequence goes on from OY804580.1 coordinate 89,739,545, forward strand.
CCCGAGTAATGCTTGTCTACATACTTCTCAATGGCATATGGGGCTATCTTTAATAAAATGTAGGCAACACGCAAATAATTGTCTCTTTTCTTATCTTGTTTAGACATTCTGAAACATTATATAAATTTATTAGCTGTTATTTCTTAATGTACAAAAAATGTATACTGAACCATGAGATTTGATTTGATTTTTGGTGTTTTAACGCCGCTTTCAGCTATATCATGGCGACCAGTTTTAGTGATGGAAGAAGCTGGAGTACCAGGAGAGAACCACTGACCATGGGCAAGCAACTGGTAAACTGTATCACTTGCGGCTGCGAGTCGAGTGCACCCTTTTAATAATTTACAAAGCCGGCATGAACCCACGCCGTATTGGTGATAGGCTTGTACGAGTTGTTAGGTAATCCAACTACCTAACTCATTGAGTAACCCGGGCTCCTGAGCCATGAGTTACTCATATAATTCTGTATATTTCTATTGGAGTAAATTGCTGCAAGAGAGCAACCATTTTATTTATCATTTTTTCAAATTATATATTTTAATGTTAATTAGTCCCCTCATTTGTTACGTACATTGTAACTAGATGAACACAACGGGTGCCATTAGTGGACCAGGAACTTGCTCACCCTTCCGGAGCACCTGGGTTCACCCCGGTTTTTAGTGCGATTCGTTATACTTTAGTTTTATGTGTATGTTTTGTAAACAGTATTTCAGCAATATTATGTTGTCTGTCCTTCTTCGATTTACGGATTCTGATTACCCCTTTGGTATCTTCAAGCTCTTCGTAAGAACTGTAAATTACATACAGTAGAGTTTGTTTATAGCGAACAGGCTTGTAACGAAATCAGGCTTATAGCGAAGTAAAGATAAATCCCCGGTCCCATCGCTATTTAAACAATGTATTTGTGAAGGCCTATTACAAATTTTTTATAACGAAATCAGGCTTATAACGAAGAGGATTTTAAACCCAAACAACGTTTTTATTACTCAAAATTGACATGATATAACAAAGAAAATTGCTGAACAAACAAAATCGTTTATCTGTCTTCCGTTACGCACGGACGATCACATATTAGAATGGTCAAGTGCACTTGACACTTCCCTTATTGATAATTGAAAAATCAATAATCCCACCCAAGGACGTATATAGAAAGGATTGGCAACTGTGTGTACATTCTATGTAGTCGGAAACTACCTATCGCGATATGTGCGTGACTTCGCGAGATCGCAAATTCACTTTGGCGTCCCCCCATTAATGGCGGACAGCTGCTCACTTGACAAATAAATAAACATCATGTAAGTATTATAGCCATGACTGCATGAGTATACAATTGCAAATGAATCATATATCATAATATTTATGAAACCGGCACGGCCTTAAATGCTCGCGCATCTGAAAATCATCAAAAGTGTCGAGATTTTTTGGGCCGAGATATATTGGGGACGACTTTTTTTAGGGCCGAATCTAGTCTCATTCAATCGAGCTGTCGTTCCTTTATTCGAGTTATCGTTCCTTACGAGAGAGGGTACGAGACTTCAGGATCACCTTAGCGCTTTATGTTAAGAAGATCTCCATTAGTTGAGTGTGTTAGTGTATTACCCGGAAACCGGTGTTTACAAAACGTAAGGAACGATAACTCGAATAACAAATACAAAACGTAGAATTTTTTTTTCTTCGACAATATGTTCAGCCATGTTTGTTAAAAAATCCTAAGTATACATTTTATACCATAAAGAGCTCGCTTAAGCTCGCATAACAAGTTGGTTTCAACAGAAACATAATATGAAACCGGCACGGCCTTAAATGCTCGCGCATCTGAAAATTATCTGGCAATTTCATCAAAAGTGTCGAGATTTTTTGGGCCGAGATATATTGGGTACGACTTTTTTTAGGGCCGAATCTAGTCTCATTCAATCGAGCTGTCGTTCCTTTATTCGAGTTATCGTTCCTTACGAGAGAGGGTACGAGACTTCAGGATCACCTTAGCGCTTTATGTTAAGAAGATCTCCATTAGTTGAGTGTGTTAGTGTGTTACCCGGAAACCGGTGTTTACAAAACGTAAGGAACGATAACTCGAATAACAAATACAAAACGTAGAATTTTTTTTTCTTCGACAATATGTTCAGCCATGTTTGTTAAAAAATCCTAAGTATACATTTTATACCATAAAGAGCTCGCTTAAGCTCGCATATAAGTAAATGTTAACAAATCGTGTGCATGATCGTTGTATTGTCACCAATAATTTGCAATTTTCAAACATTTATTTGAGGTCCTCGACGGAAGTGACCACCTCGACATGTGCATCCTAAAACTCTCCAGCCTGGCATTTCAGGATGATAATTTTTTGTTCTATCTCCTACTAGTATATGTCAATAATTGTAGAACAAATTTCTATGCTGCCCCATTTGTATTTTTTTCTTATTTTACCAATTTTATAACCTGATATTTTTGCTCCCCCCAAAATGGAACATGTGACCACCTCGACATGTGCATCCTAAAACTCTCCAGTCTGGCATTTCAGGATGATAATTTTTTGTTCTATCTCCTACTAGTATATGTCAATAATTGTAGAACAAATTTCTAAGCTGCCCCATTTGTATTTTTTTCTTATTTTACCAATTTTGTAACTTGATATTTTTGCTCTCCCCCCAAAAAGGCAAAATGGGACATGTGACCACCTTGACATGTGCATCCTAAAACTCTCCAATCTGGCATTTCAGGATGATATTTTTTTGTTCTATCTCCTACTAGTATATGTCAATAATTGTAGAACAAATTTCTATCCTGCCCCATTTGTATTTTTTTCATATTTTACCAATTTTATAACCTGATATTTTTGCTCACCCCCAAAATGGGACATGTGACCACCTCGACATGTGCATCCTAAAACTCTCCAGTCTGGCATTTCAGGATGATAATTTTTTGTTCTATCTCCTACTAGTATATGTCAATAATTGTAGAACAAATTTCTAAGCTGCCCCATTTGTATTTTTTTTCTTATTTTACCAATTTTGTAACCTGATATTTTTGCTCTCCCCCCAAAAAGGCAAAATGGGACATGTGACCACCTTGACATGTGCATCCTAAAACTCTCCAATCTGGCATTTCAGGATGATATTTTTTTGTTCTATCTCCTACTAGTATATGTCAATAATTGTAGAACAAATTTCTATCCTGCCCCATTTGTATTTTTTTCATATTTTACCAATTTTATAACCTGATATTTTTGCTCACCCCCAAAATGGGACATGTGACCACCTCGACATGTGCATCCTAAAACTCTCCAGTCTAGCATTACAGGATGATAATTTTTTGTTCTATCTCCTACCGGTATGTCAATAATTGTAGAAAAAATTTCTATGCAGTCCCATTTGTTGTATTTTTTTATTTTACTTTTTTATGGCCCTGCCCTGAAACAACGAAATGGGTCATAGTGACCACACCATCATGTGCAACCTAAAACTCCCCAGCCTGGCCTTTCAAGATGATAACTTTTGGCTCCATCTCCTACTGATATACAATGTATGTCAATAATTGTACAAGAAATTCCTCTGCAGTCCTGTGTATTTTTTTTTACTGTTTACTGACAAATTTATAACTGGCCTGTTTTGAGGTAAGACAGAGTGTCCATGCACCAGTCCTCAATATTTGCAAGTGCAACATATAACTCTCCAGTCTAGAATTTCAGGACAATATTTTTTTGCTTCCTGATATCTCTACCAGTATGTACATATATGTAAATGATTGTGGAAGAGGTTTGTGCAGTTCCATTTGTAGTGTGTTTCATTTACCAATTTTACAAGATACCAACCATTTTATAATGGAAACACCTGAGAAATTTAATTGCTATAAAAAAAAAAACTAAAAATGAAGAAAAAAATTCATGACAAAACATCAAGAAATTTTTTGGTACAAAATAAAATGTGCATTTTTTCCTACATCATGTGTACATAGCACAAACATACATCCAACAAATTTTCTAAGCAACAATTTCGTGCTACTTACATCACTAAGTGAGAAATATTTTATTGAAAATACAAGAGCATATCCAACCAGGCACAGCAGGGATAGAATTTAATGGGAATTGATGTCTAGACTGCAGGGCTAGACTGATTTAATCTATTCTAGCCCTGAAGGAAAATGTCTAGACCTGTATTTGCGGTGAGCTTCTGCTAGGGGGTTTTGGGGGCATGCCCGCCCTTGAACATTTTTAATAATTACATGCAAAATCCTGCATTCTGAGTATGTTTTGAATGTAAGAGATGTGCAAAAATTGTGTCAAAAAAGTGATTTTTATTTGGTTTCAAAGATTGAAAAACGTTAATAAAAGGCAAATATTTAAATAAGTTTGTTTTATTCTGAATTTTTATTTGTCCTCAGGTTCCAGTTCATAATCTGACTCCATCTCTGAATACTCTAATTCCTCCTCCTCCTCCTCCAGTAATCTAAGGTGTCTTTTTTGAAATTATCGGTGCCGTTAACAAATTTACCGTCTGGGTCGTCTTTCCCAAATTTTGTACACCACTTCACCAGTAGTCCGAGATTCCTCTGTCGTTTAACGGCATTGATAATCTTGCTGTAGCCGTTCAACGACAGAGGGTGATACATACGGAAACCATCAAATTTGCCTCACAGCCATAGTATAGGCACATTTCCACGTTTCGTGGCTATCGGATTTTATTTTCTATCATAAACCTTATATAAATCGCTTCACCAATCATTTTTCTATTCATTCATAACCATCTTACCCTCAGAAAGTGGTGTTACACTCCATTACAGCACGATTTTGCCTTAGATCCTATTATTCCGCCATTTGACTTCCATTTTCGAATCTACACACGTGATCTCGCGATACTAACTGAATGATGACAGCAACGCATTGCATGATGGGAGCTAATTAATGCAGCGTGCCAAATTATTTGGAGCATTATTTGCATACGTAAACAACATTCAAATCACATGGAAGACGATACATTTAAGCGTATTCTGCAGGACAAACAGTCCATCTACAGATCAAAGAAGAGCAGAAGGAAATTATACAGAATGTGTTGGAAAGAAAAGATTCAATGGCAGAGTGTTACCAACGGGCTTCGGAAAGAGCATGTGTTACGTTCCCCCTTTTTGTTTTTGGACAAGGTACTACATTTTTTTTTTCTTATGGTTATCTGTAATTCACTAAATTTGCTGTTAAAATCATTACCAATCAATATAATCAACTGTATTAAATTTTATGTTAATTGTTCTGCCTTAACAGGCGCCTATGATTGGCAATAAAAATATTTGTTTGTTTGTTTATATGCAAATTATCTCCCATGATACATTGCGGTAATCGTAGTTTTCTCGTAGTCACGTGACAAATGTTTGAAAACTGGAAGACAAATGTCGAAATCATAGGTTCTAAGGCAAAATCGTGCTGTAATGGAGTGTAACACCACTTTCTGAGGGTAAGATGTTTATGAATGAATAGAAAAATGATTGGTGAAGCGATTTATATAAGGTTTATGATAGAAAATAAAATCCGATAGCCACGAAACGTGGAAATGTGCTGACCCAGAGTTGGAGAAGCAAATCCGCTGTTTTCCGTATGTATCACCCTCTGTCGTTGAACGGCTACAGCAAGATTATCAATGCCGTTAAACGACAGAGGAATCTCGGACTATTCACCAGTGACTGTCACAGGACATCAGCTGACTTTCTCTGTCAAAATGTAGCCATTTGTACATTTGAAGCCATTGTATTCCTTTTTGTGGCATCGTATGCCTTATTACTTTCACGGGTGTCAACTTTCCGTTTAGACTTCGGTTTTGAAACTCCCGGTAAGAATTTCCACATATTTTGTTATTGAAAAAGTAACCTTGAACTCGTGATCATAGTCATATAAGTTCTTACATATAGAGGAAACATGAGTAGTTTATTTCAAGTGCCGACATGACCGAGGATTTTACATAAGATAGAAAACGATGTCTTCGCGGAACACAATTTCAGGAAATTGATAGTCGTAAATCACCTAGACATACGGTCTACGATAAAACAACTTGGCCTAGACCGAGCGCAATTCTTCTAGCCTCGGGCCATCGATTTGAACACTTTATCAGCTTGGTCTAAAATATGGTTGTTGCGTTTCAATGAAACAAAATGCATAGTACTTCGAATACGTAAATGTTTCGAATTTATATACTACTTGAATGGAATACCTTTAATAGAAGAGGATAACCAACGAGATTTAGGAGTTATCATTTCTAATAACTTACACCCGGATTGTCATATTTCTCATATAGTTAAGAAAGCAAATCAACGTATTGGTCTTATTAGAAGATGTTTTACTAATCTTACATCTGAGAAAGTATCTATATTATACAAATCAATCGTACGTCCAATTTTAGAATACGGATCAACAGTTTGGTCACCATATTTAGTTAAAGATATAGAAGCTTTAGATAAAGTTCAGCGTAGGTGTACTAGAATTTCAAACCACCCTTTTCATATTGAACCACTGGAACTTCGTAGGCGTAGACAAGATATGTGTGAAGTTTATAAATACCTTCATCATAGTTATAAAACTAACACTGACAATTTATTTAAACTCAACACATCTATAACACGAGGACATAACTTTAAACTTACTAAACATTTCGCCAGAACGGATGTCAGAAAAAACTTCTTCTCAAATAGAGTGGTTAACTATTGGAATGACTTGCCATCTGCTGTTGTCAGCGCACCTACCTTGGACAGCTTTAAAAGAAGACTGAGGTCCTTACCAGATTGGTGAAGAGGACAGAACAACAAAGTAACAAAAGTAACAAAAAGTATCGGTCCTACGGTAATTTCGAACCCTGCACAGTATGATTTTTTTCCCCGGATTTTTATTTCTGTCCTTGTCCACTATGCATTTATGATTTATACATACAATCGTAATATCCGGTTTTAGTTTTTAATGCATGAACTGTTTAAATGTAGGAAAGCTAAAGGTGATAAATAGTGGTTTGAATAACATACATGTAGTACACTGTATGTTGATATCATAAAAAAAATACTTGTGATTAATTTTGGCTACATGTACAATAAGGGTAATAACAAAATTACCGAACTCCGAACAATCTTACAAAGGGAAAGTCAAAACTCATAATTATATAAACAGACAAAATCTGTCAACAACCGGAAAACTGTGAAAACCGTAATGACCCTGACTTGGTACAGGCATTTCTAAAGAAATGGTGGGTTGCAGGGGCGGATCCAGGATTTCAAGTTAGGGGGGGGGGGCGCACTTAAAAAAATTGCGCCGAGCGGAGGGAGGCGGGAAAAATTTTGGGGTATTTCGTGTGAAAAATCACGATTTTACGCCAAAAAATCGTATTTTTTCCAATTTTAGGGGGGGGTGCGCCCCCCCCTGGGTTGAATCAGATTTTAAAGCGCCAAACCTCCCGCTCTCATTACACAATGTATACATTACATGTACAAGTCTTGAAGTTAGTCAGTGCCTGTGCATCCCTGGATTTGTGATGTAAATATGAATATGATTAAAATATAAGTATGTTAATAAAAATGTCCCTTTTTTCAGCATGCCTAGAAAAAAGAGACAGAATGTGCCTTACCACCGCAAAAGACAGAGAACTCCAGCTAAACCCCTATTGACCAACGAGAACACAACAATTGCTCAGAGCTGTTTAAATGATGAATTCGAGGAAACCTTAAACACTTCCAATGAATTGTGTGATCATGTAGAAGAGCAGTGTATAGACACTGAATGTACTACAACAGTACATGTACATGTAGATCCATTTACACAACTGAAAAAAAAAGTTCTTGAGTTTGTTGATATGCCATTTGTGTGCAATCCAAATTGCGAAAATATTCAAATTGTTCAACTTTACCCATCAGCTGAAAATGTATCTGTGAAACTGAACATTACAATAAACAGTGACTATAGTGCCAAGATATATGTCCACAGAATTGAACTTGATCAAGATCATGACCTTTGGATAGGTCTACCAAAGATATATGATAGTCTTTCAAACATTCAGTCATTGTTGGCAAAATTAATAAGCTATTCAGTTTGCACTGGAAACCATGAACAAGAATTTATAGACTTGATGCCAGTTGGTAGTGCCATTGAACACCATTCAAAATCCACCCCTTGTCATGGTTACAGAGAAGGAGATTTTGGTGCCATTAAAGAATTATTGTCCTATTCATCTACAGTCAGAAATGTTAAATGTGCACTTCTTGTCCAAGGTAATAGATGTTCACCATGTTCCCATCTTCGACGAATATTGATTTGCCGAAAAAACCGACTTGACGAAAAGCGAAAAAAAAGTGATGGTGACAGTGCTCCAAATTATTTGTCAAAAAATTTCAGACACTAACATGTCAAGAGAAGAGCTAATTGGGAAAATATTTCAGCAAAAAGAAAAAATAAACAATCTTCAAGATGAAATAGGCCGTGTGCAAAGACAATTTCAGAAAGATGTTGCTAACAGTGGTGTAACTTTAAACACTTGTCAGTCAATGGAAATGAAAGATGCCATGGCAGTATGCACAGATGAGATGGAGAAAGCTTTCCCAGATGCCAATTCATACCAACGACTTTTTTGGTGCGAGCAGTTTAAAAGCATCAACGTTAATTCAAGCAAAGGAATGAGGTGGCATCCAATGATTCTTCGATGGTGTTTATATCTAAGACAGAAATCCAACACTGCATATGATGCCCTGAGGGACTCTGGATTCATCACATTACCAAGTACCAGAACATTGTTTGACTACTCACACTACACTAAAAGTGGTAAGTTTAAAGTATGAATATTATATTTGCTTTTTGATATACATGTACATGTATATAGATCACGCCCTAGCTAGGTTCTAATATAAACTGGGGGAGAGCCAACAAGACTCAAGAACTGATATCAGGTCTGAGGGCGTGATAACAGATATGATATGAATAAGTGTGGACACAGGATTTGTCTCACCTGTAAGGCAGCCAAATAAAAAAAAAACATGGTTAGAAAAGTAAATGGACCATCAAAATGAAGTCAAGGTCATGTGACATGTGCCAGGCTGACATGTACACCTCGGGATGAATGCATGGACCAAATATAGTTGATCCATACAGTGTGGGAAACCATTTTTTTCAACACTTGCCAAAATGGCGAGTGGACTGAAACAAGTACTCTCCAAAATGAAATAGAGCTAGCCATGCCTGGCAAGTGACATTTTTTTTAAACTCGCCAATAAATACCAAATAAACAATACAGTAATATTCAACAATTTATTTTGCAGATTTTGACAAGTCATTAACTTGGTCAAGAAGGATCAACACTCTCTTAAGAGCTGCGTTGATGAACTTGATCTCTTCTTCCTCAATTTCGTTATCTTCGTCTTTTAAGTTTTAATGCGCGGTATAAAACATGTATGTCAAACCCGGTTCCGACACATATTTAACTTTATGTTTTCGCGTAGGTTTTCGTTACGAATTCGTTTGAAATATTTCAAAACCAAATTATTTTATTTGCATTAATTTTAAAAGTCATCACATCTATTTGTAATGAAACACTATTTCATTTAATCGTGAAATCGACCTTGGCAAAATTATGTGGGGTCGGGATTGTATACTTAATTTTTCTGTTGACCGAAATGAAGTGTCATGACTCATGGCGGAATGTTTTCTTATCGAGTACAATGATTAATAAAATGTTGGATAAATGACACAGTTAACAGAAAATTTAACTGTTTGGGAGCTATGATATTTTATAGCTGTAACCAGTTATCGTGGCGAGCGTTTTCAAGTTCCTACTCGCCAGACCGGCCAGTATAAAGTGGATCTTACTCGCCACCCGAAATTTCCGGCGAGTGTGCGAGCGGTTGTTTCCCACACTGTCCATATTGTGTGGTTACTGAGAAACAGACCTAATCACAAAACTTGCCGCAGATTTAACAAAGTCAGTGGACCGTAAAAATGAGGTTATGATAGTCCTAGGTACATGTATACAGGTTACTAAGAAATAATAACCATGTGAGCAATTACAAACTCTTCGAAGCCTCTGATTCCATTTTAGAGTTATTGCCCTTTAATAGAAACAAATTATACAGTTTTTCATTCTTTTTTTTTAGGTAATGGTTATCAGCCTGATGTATTGCAAGTGCTGAAGGATGAAGCAGTGAAGAAAAATATGTACAACCCAGATGAACCTTGGAGGACTTACGTTGGCATATTATTTGATGAAATTAAAGTCAAGTCTGAATTGGTATATGACAAGAACAGTGGTGAACTTATAGGGTATTGTAATCTGGACAAAGTTGGAAACCAGATAATGGAGTTTGAAAAATGTAGCAATACTGATTGTGAGTCTGATGTTGCAAAGTTTATGCTTGTGGTCATGGTACGAGGCATTACAACAGACTTAAAGTTCCCCTTAGCAGGATTTGCAACTATGAGTATCACAGCTGACTTTCTTTACCCTGTAATCTGGAAAGCCATTCGTATTTTGGAAACTAGCATTGTAAATTTGAAAGTGCTATTTATTACATGTGATGGAGCATCTGCTAACCGGAAATTTTTTAACATTCACGGAGAAGTCAACGAATTCATTCACTACACTGAAAATTCTTATTCTGTAGATGACCGAAAGATATATTTTATATCTGATGTTCCACACCTGATCAAAACCACAAGAAATTGCTTTTGCAATTCATTTTCGCACAAGAACACGCGTAAAATGTGGAAGGATGGAAAGGACATTTCATGGTTACATTTGCTACGGTTATTTGAGGAACACTGTGAACTTTCTTTGTATAGACCATGTCCAAAACTAACAAGAAGCCACATCACTATTACTCCATTTGGATGCATGAAAGTCAACATGGCTGCACAGGTGTTGAGTTTCACTGTTGCAAACGCATTGGAAATGTTGTATGGGGACAATATCTCAGAAACCGTAAATTTTTTGCGTGTAATGAATCGGTTTTTTGACTGTATGAATGTGCGAAACCTGTTTGAAGGCCGTAACAAACGCAACCCAGATTTGAATCCTTATCGCTCCACTGATGATGATAGGCTTCGTTGGTTAAAGGAGGATTTTCTGCAGTATTTCACAGAATGGGAACAATCAGTTATGAATCGACCAGGCAACTTCACACAAAAAGAGAAGAAAGGAATGCTTTTGAGTCATCAAACTCTAACTGGACTTAAGATCAGTGTTCATTCTATTGTAGACAGTGTCAAATTCCTATTAGATTTTGGCGCACAATTTGTTTTGACACATGCTTTTAATCAGGACCCCTTAGAACAACACTTTGGACATTACCGTCATAAGGTTGGTGACAATAGTAACCCTACTGTGTATGATGTTCGTCACATGATGACACAGATGCGGGCTGTCGGAGCCCAAGCTCTTCAACCAAAACGTGGGAACATTTGTGTCAACAGTGAAAACCAAGAGTTTTTAATTGACAATTCAAAGTTACACAGAAGGCGATAATTTATATTAGTTTGTATTGTCATCTTCTAATTTTCTGTTTATTTGCTTTGTCTGTGTTATAACTTAATTTAACTTAAAATCCATTCAAAAGTTGAAATCTGTTAAACCTCTTGCATACATGTACATTTTGTACATGTATTTGCCATGTTTAATTTTTCTACATGTATGATCAGATAAAAATATGAAATACAGGAGTTATAAATATATAAATATATAAACGTCTGAAAAAGTAGCCAACGTATGAACCTACGGGATGTCGGATCGGAAACAAGTGTTAACGATTCTGTGCAAACCAACAAAAATGATAAATAAACGTCTAAAATGTTAGCACAACGATATCAAAAAAAGATGTTAAAATATAACAAAAATAACTATAAGTCTACAAAAAGACTATAATTATAATTAAATCGATGGATATTTCGCTTGACCAACAAGCTTTATCAGCATCTGTAATCTGATTTGAAAAATTGTCACGTGACAATTTTTCAAATATGTGTTTCTTCACAAATGTCAATCATGTGTTTTTATTGTACATAAATGTATGTATTTTTCGTTATATCCTATATATTTATTTAAAAAAAAACTTTATTAATAAAACTTTTATTTCACTTTATATTTAATAACTTTTCACTAAACTTAAATAATTGGGAAACAATGCGGGCTACTAAAGATACCCTGTGCCTTGTGCAGGGTATCTTTGTAGTTATAACCTTTTTCTAAGCTTAAATAATTGGGAAACTATGTGGACTACTAGAGATACCTTGTGCAGGGTGTCTTTGTAGTATAACTTTTTTTCAATAAACTTAAATAATTGGGAAACTATGTGGGCTACTAAAGATACCCCGTGCCTTGTGCAGGGTATCTTTGTAGTTATAACCTTTTTCAACTAAAATTAAATAATTGGGAAACTATGCGGACTACTAGAGATATCCCGTGCCTTGTGCAGGGTATCTTTGTAGTTATAACTTTTATTAAAAAAAAATCCCCAATCCTTGTTAAATAAATAAATATCTTTCAGTTGGGAATAGGGGGGCCCACCCTCACATTGCTCATGGCCTTGTCGTGGCGTGAGGGCTCCATCATTTATATGATGGTCTAGCATGAGCATAATCTTTTTAATAATAAATAAATAAGATATTTAAATGGCTTTATTGTACATTGCTATATTGTATAATAAGTAATATTTTTGTTGTCCATAAAATATTATTTAGCATGTTTTTAAATTTTTGGTGTGCAAGTACTGCTGAACTCCAATATTTCCCCATGATATTTTCTGATTTGTGATAAATTAATTTTGTGTTTAATATCGTTCAACTAAGTTGCAGCAGGTGTGATATTTTGTTTATTTCGAACATACTTTTCAGTTCTTCTTTACCCTGTCATCAGGCATATACAATGTATTAGTTTGGATATTCAGAACATTCATTGTAAATGATAATGCATTACTTGTTGTTCTTCATCTTGCAGCAGTATTTTTTTTTCTAGAAAGGATATTGGAGTAAATAAACATGAGATGTGATAAAGTTTATCAGTTGCTTGCCCATGGTCGGTGGTTCTCTCCAGGTACTCCTGCTTCCTCCACCACTAAAACTGGTCGCCATAATATACATTTTTATGTAGCTGAAATAATGTTGAAAGTGGCGTTAAAACACAAAAAATCAAAACTGAATGAAACTTTAGACTTGCCTGCCCAAAGGAAAAAAAAAGATGGTGAAATAATTTGTTGATCTTTTTATTCTTCATCCACATGTACATGAAAGAGCACTATTACATATATTAAGATTGAAATGAAACAAACTACATCAGAACAAATAAAAAAAATGTACATAATGTAACAGACAACATTCACAAAACAGTTCAATTATGTACCTTTTCTTTCAACACCTGTCTCAGACTTAATGATGCTTTACCATTTGATGACTTCTGAAGTTTATTGCGTTCTAAACGAGTTACAGCATACCCACGTATTGTCAAAAATAAGTGTACTAAATCCTCAGTCACAGATGAAACAACCTCACATGACTCATTTGGTATTAATATATCACAATAATATTTTACCATGAATGATTCCATTATGTTCTCCTTAAGGGGTCCTAACAACAATGAACTTGCACTCAACTTGGCTGTAACTGACTTACGAACAACCAACTCCAATTCTCGAACAAGCAAAAAGAAAGTGTCACAAGGCTTTTGTAGTCCACCATGGTTTTGGATTTTGTACCATTGTTCATACTTCTGAACAAAATTGTGGTTTTCAGAATTATCGGAAAACTTGTCTATCAATGAAAGTTTGTGTTTTGAATACCTAAGGTACTTCTTGCGTAGTGATCTTAGAATGTACCCTGCAATGTAATACAATATAGACTGGTCATTGTTACTTATCATGGATTGCTCTTTTGTCAGCATTATCCTTAGCTATGGTGGTTTGATGCACTAAAATTTCACCTACAATGTCCTCAAAAATAAGTTGCAGGAAATTATTAACAGTATTTTTGGAATGCTGTAAAAAAAAAATGAAGCAAATTCCTCCCTAATAGACTGGCTTATACGAGTCTTGTGAAGACGGCGAAACAACTGTTCACGGTCTGTACCAAGTGTTATATCAGTACTTGTTGATACTATATTGCAAAAAGTCTGGTATAAAAAGTTGTTGATATCAGTTGACCCTTGAACCACTGAACAAAGGGTTCTCATCTCATCAGGATTGCTGATAAAGGGGTCATTGGTAATGTTGGTCAGTGTTGATTCTAGAGATGCTGAAAATACATTGCCGAAAGACTGATCGGTGAATGACATTGCTGATGTTGAAGTTTTTACCGGTTCAGCATCTGGGGTACTGGCTATACGATGATGATCACTGGCACGTAGATTTTGACCATGCTGCTTTTGTGTGTGACCCCGGAAACCTGATATTGTTTTAAGTTTCTTGGCACAAGCTGGACACTTGTATTGTGTCAAGGTAGATGGCTGTGTGGCAGAAGTATTAGTCTTCTTCTTTTTAGCAGTACTGCAGTCATAGTCATCACTGCCACTATCACTAGGATCATACTCGGTGTATTCTTCTAACAACAGATCAAGATCCAAGTCAGTAACCCAAGACAAGAAGTCTGACATTGTAATAGTTTTAATGATAAATAAGGTCAAAACTTGTCATTTTATGACAACTGAGCAGCTTCTACTCATAATTATTTTTCTCACAATTAAAAACAGCTTGATGTTTAAAATATTTCAAGACCAGAACATCAAAGAGAACAATTAATTTGTTAAAAGATGTTATGAATACATTATTAGAGACTTAACCTCAATCATTGACATGTTTACATTTACACAAAACATTATTAATCAGTGCTGATTACGAATTCACACCCTTTGAAGTGTTGGAAATTTTAAAACAATTAATTAATTAAAAATTGGTATGAATACATTATTATTGACTTCAACTCGATCACCGACACGTTTACACAACACATTATTAATCAGTGTACACCCTTATACAGTTTGAAATTTGGGAAAACACAAGCTAAAACACACACAACAATATATTTGGTGACATTTAAATTGTGAATAAATACATTCAACACTATTATGAAGACGATGAATCGCGGTTTCCAATGCCCGTACTATCCATACTAAAATAGATATGACCGTTGTTGATCAACGTGCATTTCTTGATTAAAAGTTAGTTTCGAGAAGGAAATAATAAAAGGAGAACTGAATAAACATGATGATTGTCAGTTCATTCCGTTCTTTAAAAAATAGATACGGAAAACTATGTGTACTGTCTCAAACATTCAGGGATGATTTTGTTCAGTTACTTAACTGATTTCAGCTATTTTACACGGTCAGAACATACCCCGGTATATATTATTAAACTTGATTGTTTTCAAGTTAAAATTACTAAATTTCTATTCATATTCGTGAACTTTAATCCATATTCGCAAATATGATTCATATTCGGTATTAAGTTAAACCGCTATCGCGCTCATATTCGGTATTAAGTTAAACCGTAATCGCGATAGGTTAACGAGAAACTACGAGATTCTTATCCTTCTTATTATACGTCCTTGTCCCACCTTTGATGTTGTTACTGATGTCAATCAAGACTTTTCTTAAAATCGCTTCACCAATCATTTTTCTATTCATTCATAACCATCTTACCCTCAGAAAGTGGTGTTACACTCCATTACAGCACGATTTTGCCTTAGATCCTATGATTTCGACATTTGTCTTCCATTTTTCAAACATTTGTCACGTGACTACGAGAAAACTACGATTACCGCAATGTATCATAGGAGATGATTTGCATATAAACAAACAAACAAATATTTTTATTGCCAATCATAGGCGCCTGTTAAAGCAGAACAATTGATTATATTGATTGGTAATGATTTTAACAGCAAATTTAGTGAATTAAAGATAACCATAAGAAAAAAAATGTAGTACCTTGTCCAAAAAGGGGGAACGTAACACATGCTCTTTCCGAAGCCCGTTGGTAACACTCTGCCATTGAATCTTTTTTTTTCAACACATTCTGTATTATTTCCTTCTGCTCTGCTTTGATCTGTAGATGGACTGTTTGTCCTGCAGAATACGCTTAAATGTATCGTCTTCCATGTGATTTGAATGTTGTTTACGTATGCAAATAATGCTCCAAATAATTTGGCACGCTGCATTAATTAGCTCCCATCATGCAATGCGTTGCTGTCATCATTCAGTTAGTATCGCGAGATCACGTGTGTAGATTCGAAAATGGAAGTCAAATGGCGGAATAATAGGATCTAAGGCAAAATCGTGCTGTAATGGAGTGTAACACCACTTTCTGAGGGTAAGATGGTTATGAATGAATAGAAAAATGATTGGTGAAGCGATTTATATAAGGGTTTATGATAGTTAATAAAATCCGATAGCCACGAAACGTGGAAATGTGCCGACCCAGAGCTGGTGAGGCAAATCCGCTGTTTTCCGTATATATTGCGCTCTGACGTCCGACGGCTCTAGCAATAATATATAATGTCGTCTGACGACAGAGGAATCTCGGACTAGGTTTCAAGGTTCATCTAAATACCAAAAAACAAAAGAAATGTACTCGTTCTGAAATTTTGATTAACCTGAGTTTTTATGTGTATATAAATACCAAAAAAGAAACAATTATTCTTCAAATTCAAATAAAAAAAAAGGAAAAAGGTTACAATCTTAAAAGTAGGTATTGGCTTCAGCATCGGTTCTTGATTGTTGGTCATATCTCGATATGTCCAACATGCATTCAACATCCCCCACCTGGTGGTACGGTAGAGCGTGTGTCGCTTTCAGTGGTTTCCGTGGGTTCCCACTTCTCCAGGGCAACGAGATCCCATTAACGAATATAAGCGCCCTTCTGGTTGATGATCTTTCTGTAAACCACAGTGTCTACAAACAGACTGACATCTGAAGCTGTGCACTTCGGTAGGGCATTGATATATGTAGTTTGTTTATTTGTATGATGGTGTTTAACGCCATTTTCAACAATATTTCAGTTATATCGTGGCGGTCAGTTTTATGGTGGAGGAAACCGGAGGACACGGTGAAAACTGACAAACTTTATCACATAATGTCATACATGCCAACCCCCCCCCCCCCCCCCCCCCCCATCTGTTCAGTCAAATCTTTAAATATAGTATGAAAAAATGGAAATTAGCGTTTTACATATATACAAGTCAAACCTCGTTCCATCGAACTCGGATGGCTCGAACTTATTTGAAAGTCCCGCCAATTTTCCATATATTTTTAAGCTAAAAAAAATCTTTCGCTCGAACACTGATACCTCGAACAGTCGAACTTAATAAATGGTCCCATCAATAGTAGAGAATCATAATAAAATCACGAGTTTTACCATATCAAACTCGAACATCGCAATTTAATTGACAGATGTACGTTGAATGTGCTTACATACAAATGTACATATATATATGATTAATCAATCTACTGGCTTGATAAATACACTTCAATATAAAATAGCGGGGTTATGTTACTTAAAATCATTTAATCCACGTCATCTCTTGTGTGTGTTAAAGTATTTTTGACATTTACGTCACCGAATATGGTACTGCTTTGACAACTATTTTACCTATTTTGTTCCTGTATTTAAATACTGTTACAGTGACAGCCGGAACCTTTGAACCGTAATGAGAGCGGGAGGTTTGGCGCCTTAAAATCTGATTCAACCCACCATTTCTTTAGAAATGCCTGTACCAAGTCAGGGTCATTACGGTTTTCACAGTTTTCCGGTTGTTGACTGATTTTGTCTGTTTATATAATTATGAGTTTTGACTTTCCCTTTATAAGATTGTTCGGAGTTCGGTAATTTTGTTATTACCTTTATTTACAATAAGATATCATCAATTATGAGTGCCTATTGTCGAGTAAGTTTTACTATTAAAGCGGAAAAACATTTCCTGGTTTATTGTTGAAAACAAGGAAGATTTACTAATATATTTGAGACTTAAATCACTTATTTTTCACAATTTTTTTCACATTCACAGCTAAGTTGATAAAAAAAAACATGCTAATATTCACATATGAATTTGTAAAGATGCGCTTCAACCTGGAAACGGAGAACATCATATGCGCTTTCCCCCTCCTAGAAACCCGGACAACCACTATCAATAGGACAGGCAAGCAAGAGAAGCGACTGATGAAAATGCCCCAAGGTCTAAAAAACAGAAACTTAATTTTTCAGAAATAAAATGTTTGTGGTATCAAGTCAAAACTTTTATTACTTAAATTCATACAGTTAATTACAACACATGGTATACAGTATGTATTTATTATTATTTTTTTTTTTGTAAACAATATTTATTGAATAAATTGCATGAGTTATAACAATAGTACATACATAGGGATCAGAAAACAAGTGACGCAGCACTTATATAAATTCTTCTCCCCGATACCAAAAAAAAGAAAAGAAAAGAAAAATACATGTAAGATGGTTAGGACATGCACATTAATAATACACACATTTGTTTAAATAAGCATATGAAGTGAAAGGGTGACAATTTGTACAATGAACAATAAAATGACAGATCTAATATTTTGCAACAAGTAAAAGCATGGTACATTTATATTCTAGGTGTAAAACGTTTAGATTTTATTATAAAATCTTGAATTACAAGGAAATTACTTTCATTTTCACAATCTGGGAGGTTAGAATCGCCAAAGAGTAGATTATTGATATTCAAATGAGAAGACAGGTTAACAAATAAATCATTTCTTAACCTTTCATACAGAGAACATTTGAGTAAAAAATGCTCGGACGTTTCTACCAGTTTACAACTACAGTATGGATTAGCTTCGATATTTTTCTTGTAAAGATGATCCTTGAGCGCACTACTCTCAGTTCGAATTCTAGTATGTAGTATTTGACCAATTCTAGAACCTGCATAGAAGTAAGATGGGACAGGATTTATTGTGTTGTTCAAAAATATTTTCATGGAATTGACTGAAACATTACTTTTGATATTCGCTGGAAGTTCGTTCCAGAGTCGAACGGTTGAAGGTAAAAAGCTATTATTATAATAAGCTGTACGAGAATGTACATGAACTAGATTAGAATGGTTCCGGGTGCTATATTGATGAGTTTGTCTGAAGGAGGATGGAACTAAATTGGATAAATATTCGGGAACTGTTTTGTTAACTATTTTGTGAAATAATAAAATCTTATGTTTGTTTCTTCGTTGCTCTAAGGTTTCCCATCCACATTCTTGTAAAAGTATACGTATACTTGTCAATTTTGTAGCACCAGTTATTATACGTGCGGCTTCATAGTTAATGTGTTCTAGTTTTTCCTTTATATAATTTGGACAGTTATCCCAGACTACATCCGCATATTCTAGAATAGGGCTTACATACCTGAAGTACATATGCTCAAGCGATTTACGGTCTACTTTAAATTTCAACTTACGAATAATATTTAATCTAGAAGACGCCTTTGTTATAATTTCGTTAATATGTGTGGTCCAAGATCCATCATTAGAAAAAGTGAGACCAAGATGTTTATGTGTAGTTACATTTTTAATGGGAATATTATTAAAATAAAGTGGAGGATGGAATTGAGGCTCGATCTTTCGTGATATAATCATCGATTCGGTCTTTTTGGGATTGAAATTAACCAACCATTTGTTTGACCAGTTTTGAACCTTTTGCAAGTCTGAATTTAAAGAAAGAGAAGTAATCAATGGGTTATCGACGATTGCATAAATACTGGTGTCATCTGCGAAAAGTTTGATAGGACAATTTACTTCGTCAACGATATCATTGATAAATATTAGAAATAATAAGGGGCCTAAGATGGACCCTTGTGGAACACCTGCATTGACAGTTTTCCAAGACGATTCTTTACCATTTATAACGACTCTTTGTTTCCTATTGGTTAAATAGTCTTAAAACCATAAAAGCAAATTCCCAACAATTCCCATTTTTTTTAATTTAAAAAGAAGACTCCTATGCCATACTCTATCAAAGGCTTTGCTAATATCAAAAAAGATTACTCTTATTTCCTTTCCCTCATCCAGAGCTTTGCTAAACATATTCGCAATATACAGTAGTTGATTCCTAGTCGAGTCATTTATTGTAAAACCAGACTGATGTTCGGTGATTAAGTCCCTGATAAAATTAAAAATATGTTTGTAAATACATTTTTCGAAAACTTTACTAGAAATAGGGAGCAAAGAAATAGGTCGATAATTTCCAATTATGTTTTTATCCTCTTTTTTGTGGACAGGGGTGACGTTTGCCAGTTTCCATTTATTTGGAAAATGTTTAGTTATCAGACTAATGTTAAAAATAGCACACAATGGTTTAGAAATAATATCGTAAGCCACTTTTAGCAGTTTGGCATGAATAGCATCTGGGCCCGATGCCTTGTTAGTATTTAGAAGTCTCAGTACATCTTGAACTTCATGTTGCCGAAGAACAATACGATCCAGACATCTCGGTGACGGTGTATCGCCAGCTGGTACTGATTTGTCAGTATCATCAATATTTGATTGAGACGAAAAAAAAGGTATTAAAAGCTTCGGCCTTTTCTGCATCATCGTAAACAATATTATTAGAACAATTTAGACTGAGGGGGGATGACAGAATTGTTTGAGTTTCGCCCAACAAGTTGTGACGCGGATTTCCACCAGTCTCTTACACTGGTTTGACGCGATTTCAATTTGGCTATTAAGTTATCAAAATAAAGTTCTTTTTGTCTACGAATTATGTTAGTAGTTTTGTTCCGGGATTTTCTGAAGTTTGCCCAATGAACTGGAAGATTTGATTTTTTCGCTTGTCTTTGAAACCGGTTCCGTTTCCTAATGGCTCTATGGATAGCACCATTCATCCATGGAGGGTCGGTCTTTCGTACTGTTATTATTTTGTTAGGAATTGATTCACCTGCTGCTTGTAATATTACATTTGAGAATGACTCGCATAAATCATCTAAGCTATTTCCAGAATTAATAAGTTCATCCCAGTCGACACGCTGCAATTTTTCACGATATAGATTATAGTTTCCACGATCATATAACCATATTCGTCTCTTAAAACATGTATGCAATGTTTTAGGGACTTTAAATATACCATATATAGGACAGTGATATCGGACATTTACGTTAAGGAATGGTTGGCCAACATGGATAAGATCAATGACATTCGGATCGGTAGACGAGATTAAATCAATACATGAACTAGAGTTCTCCGTAAAATGAGTCGGTTCGTTAATAAATTGATTCATATTGTATTTTACAAATATATTGGACATTTTGTTGTTCTGGGGCTTTAATTGATCTTCATTGAAGTCACCTAACACTACAATTGTATTTATACCTGTGTCCACAACTAAATCTATCGAATGTTCGATTAAATCGAAAGTATAATTTAAAGAATCAGGTGGCCTATAAAAGGTCCCTATTAGTACAGGGTGATTCTTGCTGATCTTGATTTCAACCCAGACACATTCTACTCCAAGTACCTCTAAGTCATTTCGATGGACCACATGATAATCGTTTTTCACATAAATTGCTACACCTCCCCCTAGCCTATCCACACGGTCTTTTCTAAACGGTGATTGAAAATTATCGAGAGAAATATCTTGATTCGCAACATTAGTATTTAACCAAGTTTCTGTAAAACACAGAATATCAAATTTTTGAAGTTCTACATTTAATAAATCAATTTTAGGGACAAGGCTTTGAACATTAAGATGCATGAACGAGGTAAACTGGGTAATGCATTCATCAAATTCGTCTAAGAGTGGATCTGATATTGACGAGGCTGATGATATTGAAGTGGACTGAGACGATGGTCCAGGATTTGATTCGATATCGCCAGACAACATTAACAAGATGAAAGTACATATAAAGTCAAAATATATCATACAAGCGAAATAAAATTGATTACTAGTAAGATTAGATACATGTGTGTATGAGTCCCTCTCGTAAAGGGGTGTATAATTAACAATATGTTTTGTATTATTCGATCTATCTAAATGTATATATACTTTGTCATGATAAAATTTCAGAAAGTTGAACAATACCATCAAAGGAATAGATTTTGACTTGATAGATACATACAAATTAATAAATATAACATGTTCAATATTTAATAACATTTTAGCTTTTACTCTTGTTGCTCTACTATAGAACAGACCTATTCGAGTTATATGTTCTGAATTTGAAATACCCAATATGTATTTTTATAGAGACAAAAACTGACAAATATGACATTTTAAATATCCCAGATGGTTTTAGCTATGTTGCAAAAAATAGAAAAATATTTAAGCATAAATCTGGAGGTATTGTTGTTGTATATAAAAAATCTTATTAAATTTATTAATATTAAATTTAAATTTAAGTATTTAATAATGACCTTTTATTGGGATGTGTATACACCCTACCTGAAAACTCTCTATATTCGTCAATAAATGCATTTTTAGATATTGAAAATGAATTAGTAAATTTTATAGAAAAAGACATGAAATGTGCACTTGTTGGAGATTTTAATCCTAAAACTGTTTTTTTTTGAAGATTTTTTCAGAACCAGATGAAACTTTTTTGAATGTTATGGATGCAAATGTAGAAGATGGCCTATTTAGATATCATATTGCTATGACTACCAAGTTTTACTTGATAATAATATTTCCTTAAAAAGATATACTCAGTGTGAATGCAGACCAAATAATTTTGGACGAAAACTTTTAGAAATGTGTAAGTCTGCTTTGGCTATATCTGAAAAGTATTGTCATCATTGGAAATTGAAGGTTAACTTGCAAAAGACTAACGTAATAATATTTTGTAAAAGAAAATAAAAAAATCAACCTATTTTTAAGCTATGTGGAGAGAATTTACAAATTGAAGACTCTTATTCAGGGGTCGACTTAAGAAAAAAAATTAAAATTTTTGAACAACTGGCCCCTTCAAAATTCCACTGGCCTGAGAAATATCGGTCCAGGAAGTGGACTGATATAAAAGGGGGGATTTGCTCCCCCCCCCCCCCCTCCTCCCAAGAAACAGGAAACTAAAGATCGAGCAATATGAACCCCATTAAAACCTTGGGTGAACTCATTTTCTCCGGAAGAATAAGCAGTTCCTGCTCCACTAGCGGCATCCGCAAATAATTAAATTGACTGACAGTGATTTAAACATGTACATATAGTTTTTGTATTCTATGAATGAATGTTGTACTATGAATGAATGATCTCAATATGTACATTATCAATGTCATAGTAGACGATGAAACCAAAATTGGTCTGTATGAGATATATTTTTTAAATGATTAAAGCTTTGTTAAGATGACGAAAAAATGAATTACGAAAAAATACAATTTGAACGTGAAATAATAGATGTGGTACGTAGTTCTTACATTTAAAGATAACATTTTTAGATCAGATTTCTTGAGATCATTCATGCAATTTCAGCATCATAATATAACCTCTGACAAATGAAGCGATCAAAATAATGAGAGATTTTATCACGTGAAACAAACCGTCGAAAACAGGAGACCGTCGAAAATGGGTGACGTTGCGACATTACTATTCGTTCACTTTAATTTCATAATAGAGTTTCAGAACATGTTTTTATTCCTGAAATCAATCCACATTGCATATTAAGTCAAATTTATGCTTTGTTTATTAAGTTTTATTATGCTTTGTTTTTCTTTTTTAAAGATATGCATTATAATACAATGATACGTACGTTCTGTATTCTGAAAAAAATGACGTTCGGTGCTTTTCATTACCTGACATTGTCGGTCCGCTGTGAGGAATTAGATGCACATATTAACTAACTGTATTTATTTATGAAAAGCACATATTGTGAATACATTTTTGAGAAAATTTTATCGACATCTGAGGTGGGGCCGATTTTGGCCCTTATAGCTCCCAGTCCTTTCATTAGTCTGTTATCAGTCGATATTGAATGACACGGAAGAAACGAAAGTTGCTGGCCCAAGTGGACCGAGAATATCAACTGGCCCAGCGGGCCGATCTTTGTTCAGTTTGACTGGCCCGACCGTAAATATACTGGCCACGGGCCAGCGGGCCAGCGGTTACGTCGACCCCTGTTATTCATATCTAGGTGTTATATTTAATTATAACGGCTCTTTTGTGAAGGCAAGAGCTAAATTGATGGATCAAGCTCGCAAAGCTTTATATTGTTTGTATAGAAAATTGAGAAATATATCGATTCCAATAGATTTACAATTTAAATTGTTTGATACACTTATACTTCCAATACTTACTTATGGCTCTGAAATATGGGGTTATGAGAACACTAAGCAACTAGAAAAACTTCATCTTCAGTTCTGTAGAAATATTTTAGGTGTTAGAACCACTACTCCAAATGTTATGACATAGGGAGAACTTGGTAGAACACCTATAGATATATTATGTATAAAATCAAGGATTGTAAATTTTTGGAATAGACTTATTTCAAACAAGAAGAAACTTAGTTGTATTTTATATAAGATTATGTTTAATTTGAGTATTATTGATAATGTTCAATTTAAGTGGCTAAATTTTATCAAATCAATTTTTGAGAAAACTGGGCTTAATTATCTATGGAACCAACAACAGCCAGTTCATTCAGTGCAACTAAAATTTATTGTTAAGCAAAATCTGACTGATCAATATATTCAAAACTGGTTTAACCAAATTGAGAACTCTTCTAGAGGAGAATTTTATGGCATATTTAAAAATGAATTTAATTTAGATAAATACTTATTAAAATTATTACCACATGAGAGAAACATGATAACAAAGCTTAGATGCAATAACATTAAGCTTCCAATAGAAACTGGAAGATGGCCGAATACCCACAGAGAAGAACGTATTTGTCATCTGTGTAATGTTGGTTTAGGTACTGAATTTCATTTTTTATTTGAATATACCTCTGCTGATGTACAAAGGCTTAGATGTAAATTTATTCCAATTTATTATACTAGATATGCAAACATGTACAAAATGAAAGGCCTGTTATCTTTGTGTAATGTTAAGGTTCTGAAAAAAATGTCTTATTTATATCTAAATTGCAAAATGTTTTGTAATTATATTCTGAGGCTGTATTATTTTAGGTTAGTTATATCCGTCATTATGTAAAATATTTTGTATAATATTCCTCTTGTTACACTTGTATATATGTGTCCGAGTGAATAAAGAACTTGAACTTGAACTTAAATGATTAAATATTTTTTACGAGAAAGGCCAGTTTTACTGTGCATCAGTTATCATATATAGGTAATGAAACTGTCCCGGGTCAGAACAAGATTTTTTTCTGTCTAAAATTACGGGACCTCGGTGGCTCGAACTTCCGATAGCTCGAACATATTTTGACAGTACCTTCGAGTTCGAGCGAGCGAAGTTTTACTGTATATATATGTTTAGGAGTCATAAGTTCAAAATGTAGTGCTTCAAAACTTTATTTTAAATACAGTTTCTGATTGGCTTAATGATAAAGAATTGACCAATGGAAGTTTCCGGTACAAATTTTAAGAGGGAAACGATTACGGAAAGGGCCTAAATAATTTGGATTTGTACACATTTATACGTCTTAGAAATCTACAAGAATAATCAACATGTGAATAATTCACGATAAAAAAAAATTTACATTTTTTTTTAAAATCGGTAGGAAAACATCTAAAATCGGTAGGCGGTAGAAGACTTAAAAAATCGGTAGACTACCGCGTAAATCGGTAGAGTTGGCATGTATGTAATGTTGTACACCTCGCCCTGATCGAGATGAGAACTCACACCATCAGTGGTGATAGGCACTGATTGCATAGGTAGTTGTAAATCCAACCACCATATGATCACGGCCACGACGGCCCCTGATCATTGATATAGGCTAGGAACAAAAGCACTTGTGGTATACATATTGGAACTCCAGACATGACATATAATGGTGTAGATGTGTGTCGCTCTAGTACCACTGACTGAGTCTTGTTTATCAGGGTGTTCTTGGTCCAGCACACAGCGATGCCTGTTAATCTGAAGTGCTTCAAATTCATGATTAAGCGGTTGTGTTGCCAAACACCTTAGAGAAGTCCGACAGAATAGTGTGTTTAGTTGCCCTGGTACACGTTTTTTCATGTGTCGTCAGCCGTGATGTTGACTTGTGTCCCACGGGATCGACAGGTTATGGAGTCGCGTAGCTCTTATCAAAGGTGTGGTGGTGATCAAAGTGTCCCATCACTACTGTGTATCACATGTTCCAGTAGCTTACAGGATATCGAGGTTAGTGATATTGGGTGGTAGTTAGCTCGCTGATGTTTCACCCCTTTCTTGTAGATAGGAGCTGTAATCTGGAATCTGTCAGTGTGCAATTAGGAAATCAGCTGCCTGTTTCAAGACCAATGTTGAAATTTCATCTTGGCTTTTAGCTTTTAATAAGTTGAAGTCTTTTCTATGTTAGAAAGGATGTATGTTTTCCGATCAAGTGTTTTAAATATTGCTTGAAATATATTTTTAATGTATTACCTAGACTATATCTATTTTTATTTCATATTGTAATATGTACATAATTATATTTTAGACGCACTGCATGTATCCCGCCTGTATGTGCCCCCGATGTAAAGGGATAGTTATTCTAAATAAACATATATGTATATTTTCGGTAGTTTTAAAACACATTTTTCGTATATAGTGATGTTCTTTTCCCCCTTAATTATTCATAGCTTAGGATCCTAGCATGATTTAAAATGGATGTTCTCAGTTTTCTCCCTTAATTATACATACATGTAGGATATATATATGGGTTGAGTTAGATTTAACACAGCTAAATAATGACGGTCTTCAGTGTAACCTTAGTGACACAGTATCACCTCTGTTAATTAAAAGATTCAAAAGATTTGATTAATTCAACTCAGGCACCAAGTGCAACATGAACAAACAAATATAATACATACAGAAATATAAACATACATAAATTTATTCAATACACATAAACTAATTTGTTAGAGAAAAAAACACATGGCACAGAGATGACAGTCATGAAAACAATCTATTTAAACCCTTTAGGAAAAATATGGCAAAGAGACAACATACCGGCCATTTTTTCCTATATTACTGTTTCTCAAATAATAGTTCGATATATATATATCTAACTCTTAAGATTTACAATTTCAGGATGGGAATATATACATAAATAGTGAAATTCGTCACCAATTAAATTTTCTGAACATTTTGTACACACTCTGTGCTCTTTATTAATGTATCGACGACCAGTTTCAGTTGGGGTGTTCATGTTACTAACTCTGAATTTAGTAATAAAATTTCGGTGCTGTTGGTCTGTTGAAAATGTAGGGTTCTAAATAGCAAATAGTTCATGGCACTGAGGGTCATATGGCAGTATATGGACCGGTCCGTCACCAAAAAAATATTATATGATATTTTTGGTGACGGACCGGTCCATATACTGCCATATGATATTTTTGGTGACGGACCGGTCCATATACTGCCATATGACCCGAAGTGACATGAACTATTTGCTATATTATACTTTTTATCTAAAATAATAATGCAGGTACCGTTCCGGTACCGAATCGAAAACGAGGCAGTCCAATCCCGGTCCATATAACGTTATATTGACCGACTGCGCTAACAAAGACAAATAGGGAAAATAAAAACGTAAAGTGTAATATACAAGCATATTGTTTAATATTACACTTTACGTTTTTATTTTCCCTATTTGTCTTTGCTAGCGCAGCCGGTCACTATTTTCGTATATGGACCGGCCAGGTACCTGCATTATTCGGGTTATATGGCTGAATATGGACCAGTCCGTCACCAAAAAAATATCATATGGACCTCAGAAGCTTCGGTCCATATACTATTTTTTTGGTGACGGACCGGTCCATATACTGCCATATGACCCTCAGTGTCATGAACTATTTGCTAATAGATGGAATAAAAATTACCTCTTGAAGAGTGCAATTTGGCTTTTCCAGTTTTGATCAAATTGATTTACTAAGATCTGTTTTATATCAACATTAATTCGATTTATTGGGTCGAGAATAAATTCGCTTTACCTTAGGATCGGTCGTGTCCATTTCTGCTTTAAAGAGTTACCTCGCTTTAAACATTGTTACGATCAAAGCTAACCATGTGATCTGGAATTGACGTTATTGATCTTTTGACGCCAGATTCATTCTTTTAGATTTCTGTCGAAGCACAAGACATATCAGAAAAATTTTAGACAATTTTAGAAACTTTGGAATTTTGGAATTGGAGACATATACGTAAGGATTGTAAGCATTTGTATCTAAAGATTGCTGGTTATCTAAAAGCATATCTTACAGAATATTTCCATGGAATAAAGCCTTCTGTTGCAATAAATTATCAAACAATGTGCCAACGGCCACGGCACGTGGACAGAGCATCTCCCCATAAACATGTCAGATTTCTAATGAATTTCGAATTTTCAAGGCACATTTTTATTTAAAAGTATTTTTAAATTAATTTTAATGAAATAATATCTGAAGGTATGCAATTGTTATTGAAATAATGTACATATTGCTGAAGATAAGACCGTAGGTCCTACGCCTAAGCTTGTATTTTTAGGGCTTGAAATAGATACGATCCTAATGGTACTGCGGATAACACAAAATAAGCTCGAACAAGTCAAAAGTAAACTTTTGCATATAAAAGGGAAACAAAAAGTAACACTAAAGCATCTTCAACAGTTGGTAGGATTGCTCAAATTCTGTGCAAAGGCGATTCCATCGGTTCGTGCTTTCAACAGGCGATTCTGTGATGCCATGTACGGCGTCAAGAAACAGCCACCACATACGTGTCTCGGTCGAAATGAAAGAGGAAATTAACATGTGGCTCAGCTCTATTTCCTAGATAGGTTTAACGGCACCTGTTGCTTCGACAAAAAGATATGGGTCACAAACAAACACTGAGTTAAATCTATACACGGATAGCGCAGGAAAACCTAACTGCGGGGCTGGCGTGTTTTATTCCGGACACTGGGTATTCTTTCCATGGCCTGAGTTGTGGCAGACTGAAGAAATTATGCGCGATATAACATTTCTCGAGCTAGTCCCGATCGTTCTAGCGTTATATTTATTCAAAAACGAACTGTCTCTAAAAATAATTATGTTTCACACTGACAACAAAGCGCTGGTCACAATAGTCAATAAAAAATCGTCTAAGTCAAAGAGAGTTATGCAGTTGATTCGACCACTGGTACTTCATACAATGTTGTGGGGCATGCACGTAAAAGCATGTCACATTAGTGGTCGGTCCAACTGCATAGCGGATGCTATTTCTGGTAAACAGTGGGACAGACTAAGGAAGGAAGCTCCAGCTGCAGATATGGTACCATTAGAAATTCCACAAAGTTTCAGGAGGCTGATATCTGAATTGAAATTAACAGACTTATAGATGCTTCAATATCGGAAAATACGAAAGAGACATATCGAAATGCATTGTCATGTTTCAAAGCTTTTCGAACAGAATATAGCCTAGCTCAAGTGTGGCCCCCTCCATTATCACATATAACTACTTTCATTGCATTTCTTTCATTAAACAAAAAAATCCCACAATACAGTGACTACATATTTGTCAGCTATTAATTATCGATGTAAGTCATGCTCATTTGAAGATTTTTGCGAAAATTTCTTAGTAAAAAAAAAAGATCGAAGGGATGCGGAGGTTAAACAAGCAAAAAGATACAAGATTGCCGATTTCACAGGGGTCTTATCCTAAAAAGGATAAATGCGTTGCCATATATTTGCTGGTCGATCTTTGAAGCAACATTATTTTCATCTGATTTCTTACTTGCGTTTCATGGGTTTTTGAGGGTTAGCGAATTGGTTCTTAGTAAAAGGTGGCAAGCCCACCAAGTAATAAATATCAAAGATATCTCTATTGCAAATGCGAATGACGTAGAAAAAAAATGAGCTAAGAATAGCCTTTTCGAAAACTGACCAACACGGACATGGTAGCAATGTACACATAATGCAAGACAGAACCGCAACATGTGCGGTCATGTTGTTGAAAAAGTATCTCGGTTTGCGACAAAATCATCCTGGTCCCCTTTATTGTCATTTCGACGGGTCTCCAGTGACACGATATCAATTTTCAGCGGTTTTGAATAAAGCCCTCAAGTTTATCGGAGTTGACATCTTTCATTCGTACACATTCTTTCCGTATAGGAGCATCATCTTCCCATTTTGACAAAGGTACATCTCCGGAAGAAATAAAAAAAACGAGATACTTTTTCACTAGGTGACATAAATTACAGTTATAATATTTGGATTAATATTTTAATATTTAATATATAGAATCAGAACAGACAAAACAGGTATGGATCGTCGGATCTTCGACAGTCAAGCATGCGTTTGTGCATGCAAGGAGCACCATTGATGGGGTTCATTTGGGTATGCAGCGAAGAAACGTCAACGTTTGGTGGCAATGCAAAGGGAGGATGAAATTGAGTGAGTTAGTCCCCAGAATTAGATTTCTTTCGCGTTTTGAATCGCCCCCTGAAATTCTCGTTATTCACTGTGGTGGCAATGATTTAGGCTACGTTAAATTGCAAGTATTAAGACGTAGAATAAAGAGGTGTATTTTCGAACTAAATCAAATGTTGCCAAACACAGTACTTATGTGGTCCCAGTTATTGCCACGTCTTAGGTGGAGAAGCACTCAAAACTGCAAAGCAATGAATTTTGCTGCACTAAGGATTAACAGCTTTGCAGCTGCCCGTGTTTGTTCAATTGGAGGGGGCTACATAAGATATCCCGAGATTGAATGGGGCGAATCTGGTATGTTTGCTAACGATGGGGTTCACTTGTCCCGGTTGGAGAATGATATGTTTATACATAATCTTCAGACCGAGCTATACAAAT
Source organism: Bathymodiolus brooksi (assembly GCA_963680875.1). Classification (NCBI taxonomy): domain Eukaryota; kingdom Metazoa; phylum Mollusca; class Bivalvia; order Mytilida; family Modiolidae; genus Bathymodiolus; species Bathymodiolus brooksi. Next base: position 89,770,381 of record OY804580.1, read on the forward strand.
ATTTTTCCTAGAGATATGCCAATTCTCTTTTGTTGATACCGTGCTATTTATTATCTTAAATATATTGTATGGTCACATTTCTGTTGTTTCGCTCCCTTTTTGGCGGTGATCTCGATCAGCAAGGAATGGCTCTTTTATGTACTTTTCTGCCTCAAGATCATGTGGCGGACAGTTGGCGACACAACGAATATGACCTCTAATGTGTAGCCGATAAAATTATAAACTGAATATGGACAGCTTTTTATTATATTCCATTTCTTTACTGAGCCACTGTTTCCCAGGGCCAGTACTTGATAAATTCAAATATTAATTATCTTTTTACTTTACAAAGTAAATTGTTAGTTGTTTTTTCATTCACTGTAAATATGTTAATGTGAGCCGTGGCCGTACAATATTTATGTACACTCGTCAATAAAATTGATACTGTCATTTTATCAATGTCGTTGAAATCGGACAATGTTGAATCTGTGCTGTATTGTGGCGGCCATTTTGAAAATGGCGACCGCTAGCAATTTTTCAATGTCGGGAATAAATTCGGGACATCATAATCTACCCACATATGAAATGTCGTTGAAATCGGACAATGTTAAATTTGTGCGGTATTGTGGTGGTCATTTTGAAAATGGCGACCGCTAAAAAAATTTCAATGTCGGGAATAAATTTGGGACATCATAATCTACCCACATATGAAATGTCGTTGAAATCGGACAATGTTAAATTTGTGCGGTATTGTGACGGCCATTTTGAAAATGGCGACCGCTAAACAATTTTCAATGTCGGAAATAAATTCGGGACATCATAATTTACCCACATATTAAATGTCGTTGAAATCGGACAATGTTGAATTTGTGCTGTATTGTGGCGGCCATTTTGAAAATGGCGACCGCTAGAAATTTTTCAATGTCGGGAATAAATTCGGGACATCATAATCTACTCACACATAAAATTTAAATGATATTGGACAATGTTGAATTTTTGCGGTATTGTGGCGGCCATTTTGATAATGGCGATCGGTAGAAATTTTTCAATGTCGGGAATCAATTTGGGACATCATTATCTACCCACATATCAAATTTTGATGATACCGGACAATGTTGAATTTTTACAGCCGATTTTTTATGCCGTGTTTTGGCCGACATTTTGAAAATTTTGTGTCAATACATTATCTGCCAATGTTTCAAGAAATTTCACCGTCCCGTTTTCTGCATAGCACATCCTAAATATAGCAATTTTGGGGGTATACTTGACGCCAGATGGTAATACTGGTTTCTGAAGCTTCTAATAGATATACACATTTATTTCTGGGTGAAAGGGAATATTTTGGCTTTAATACACTTGGGAGTGTTATTGTTGAATAATTATGAAATATCTGGCATATAAGAATATCCTGTTGGGAGATAATCACGTGCAAAACAGTCGAAATTGGGAAAAAGGGGGGATGTCCTGAGATACCACCCTGGTATTAAAAATCTCATTAAAAAAATCTTGTCGATTAATTTCCACCAAAAAATGCTACAGTAAAGAATATACATATAGACATAATTGCATCAAATTTTACAAACTTTTACCGTCGGATTTTTAAAATATTTAAAATTATGTTTTTCATGGATGGCACCCAGAAAAAATGAAATTGTGAAGGAAAGTTATTTCTTACACATTCATCCTTTGCTGTTTCTGTATTTATATGAGATAAAAAAAAAAACTAGTTACTAATAACAAAAAGTTTTTGAATTGTTATATTTGACATAGTGGATGTCCAAATTATCAATTTAGTGCAATTTGTCTTTTTTTTTTATTTTCAGGTCTGTTGGGTAGGGGGAGGAGTCGTTTGAGGGTGACTTTACTTGAATCACATTACAAATAAAGCAATTGTACAACAGTTTCATAATATGTTAGATTCTGGTTTATATATTTAATATTTCTTATTTTGACAAACACTTGAAATTAAATGGAAAAAAATTTGTCACACAAAATGTGTTACACTCCTGGCATTTTTTACAACTTCGCTGGGAATTTTTTCTGGAAAGAGATATTTCAATGGTATTTTGTGGATACAAGCATATGACAATAATACTCTGTTATTAACAGCGATAAGATATAAAAATACAAGGAGCACAACTATGGAAAGTTAAAAGGAAAAGGAGTCATTTTTTAATTAAAACTGCCCATATCCAATGTAAACAATCTGTGTTGCCAAGAAGTGTGGATTTTCAAACGCACAGATGACCATATATTTGAGAGGACAATGAATAAGGGTAATAACAAAATTACCGAACTCCGAACAATCTTACAAAGGGAAAGTCAAAACTCATAATTATATAAACAGACAAAATCAGTCAACAACCGGAAAACTGTGAAAACCGCAATGACCCTGACTTGGTACAGGCATTTCTAAAGAAATGGTGGGTTGAATCAGATTTTAAGGCGCCAAACCTCCCGCTCTCATTACGGTTCAAAGGTTCCGGCTGTCACTGTAACAGCATTTAAATACAGGAACAAAATAGGTAAAATAGTTGTCAAAGCAGTACCATATTCGGTGACGTAAATGTCAAAAATATTTTTACGTCACACATTGACAAAAAAAATTTTGACTTCTTTATCTTTATACATTTTCACTATATTAAAATGCATCGCTTATAATTTTTTCTGCAGAGACGGAATATATTTCGACAAGATATTGGTATCGGAATATAAACTTTTTAAGAGATCGAATAAGGCGAATCTTTTTATAGCCCTGGTCCAGTAGCCTGTTTCTCAGATGAAGATGACGTTTCAGGAAATCAGAATAATTGCTACTGGCCCTTGCATAGCGAATCAATTGCGAGATGTAAACACCATATGCAGGAGAAGCTGGTATATTGCTGCACATGTTTGGAAAATTTATGATTTTAAAATTGAAGTCGTCCCGCTTATCATAAATTTTAGTACTGAGTTGACCACTGTCGTCAAATTCGAGGTATAAGTCCAAAAATGATGCGGACGAAGCTGTATCGATGGTCTCTTTAACTTCCAGCTCTGGAGGATATATCAATGGAAGAAATTCTGCAAATCTAGAATTATTGATAGATAAAACGTCATCAATATACCTGTATGTGAAATTAAAGGCTCTAGCCTCATGAATCTTCTTATCTTTTGCAAGCTTTTGAAGAAACTCCGACTCATATGAGTATAAAAATAAATCGGCTAGAAGAGGGGCACAATTCGTACCCATTGGTATGCCGACGACCTAGAGTTATCTCCCATACTCTAGGCCTACACCCTTAAATGCCATTCTCTATCCAGAGTTGTCGTTCCTGCTAAGCTAGACTCTATCTCTGTCAACGCCCATTTTACAAGATTCTTGTAAAAGTTAGAAACAGTGAAAAAAAATGTACTTAAGATTGTTTCAATTATTGTAAATATCAATAAAGATGAAAATAAATCACTCATTTCAAATCAATTCTCTCTTAAAAATGATTTCCCCCCACACTTCTTGGAGAACTATTTTGCGGAGGTAAAAATTAACCAGAGGCTCCCAGGAGCCTGTAATCGCTCACCTGGATCAAAGCTGCTTTCAATAACAACGCAACTGCACTGTGGCGGCCATCTTGGCGGGAGAGCGCAACTGCCGGACACCATTTTGGAAGAGGACCATCCAATGACTATTCCATCAAAGTTTGGTTTTAATTGAGCTACTGGTTCGAGACAAGATGGTTTTTATGTGAATTTCCCATAGGGTCCTATGTTAAACTAAGTACAGCTGTGCAGCCATATTGGTCAGAGGGCGGGACCACCAGACACAAATTTGGTTCAGCGGTTTCAGAGGAGAAGATTTAAATGTGATCTTTTATCAAAATATGCCTAATTTGAATAATCGGTATAAATCGGCTAAAAGAAAAATTTCAAAAAAAAAACCCGAACATATGCTAAACTACTCCTTGCCATGTAGCTGCAGTTCAAATTTGAGCTCATTTTGACTTATACTAAAGCAGCAATGGACAATTGAAGAAATTTCTATTTTTAGTAACAGCAGCCATCTTGAATGGAGGGCGGGCTGTCGGACAAAATTTGAAAGGGAACCACCCAGGGACCATCCCTGCCAGGTTTGGTTTAATTTGGTTCAGCGGGTTTCAGAGGAGAAGATTTAAATGCGATCTTTTATCAAAATATGCCTAATTTGCATAATCGGTATATATCGGCTGAAAGAAAAATTTCACAGAAAAACCCGGAATATATGTTAAACTATTCCTTGCCATGTAGCTGCAGTTAAAATTTCAGCTTATTTTGACTTACACTAAAGCAGCAATGGACAATTAAAATTTCATCCCCCCCTTTTTTCTATTTTTAGCTTGGCGGCCATCTTGGTTGAAAGTCGGGATCACCGGACACAATTTTGGAAGGGGGCCATCCAAGAATCATTTCAGCAAAGTTTGGTTGAGATTGGCTCAGTAGTTTCAGAGGAGAAGATTTTTTTTAAATTTCATCCCCCCTTTTTTCTAATTTGCATAATCGGTCAAAATCGGCAAAAGTTCAAAGTTCATAAAAAATCCTGTCATACATGCTGAAAAGCTCATCATTGTGCTTATACAGTTCAAATTTGGGCACATTCTGGCTTAAAATAGAGCAGTTTTGGCCATTTGAAGAAATTTCTATTTTTAGTAACAGCGGCCATCTTGAATGGAGGGCGGGGCTGTTGGACACAATTTTGAAAGGGACCTACCCAGGGACCACCATCCCTGCCAGGTTTGGTTTAATTTGGTTCAGCGGTTTCAGAGGAGAAGATTTAAATGTGATCTTTTATCAAAATATGCCTAATTTGCATAATCGGTATATCTCGGCTGAAAGAAAAATTTCACAGAAAAACCGGAATATATGCTAAACTACTTCTTGCCATGTAGCTGCAGTTAAAATTTCAGCTCATTTTGACTTACACTAAAGCAGCAATGGACAATTAAAATTTCATCCCCCCTTTTTTCTATTTTTAGCTTGGCGGCCATCTTGGTTGGATGTCGGGATCAACGGACACAAATTTGGAAGGGGGCCATCCAAGAATCATTTCAGCAAAATTTGGTTGATATTGGCTCAGTAGTTTCCGAAGAGAAGATTTTTTTTTAATTTCATCCCCCCTTTTTTCTAGTTTGCATAATCGGTCAAAATCGGCAAAAGTTCAAAGTTCATACAAAATCCTGTAATATATCCTAAAAAGCTCATCATTATGCTTACACGGTTCAAATTTGGGCACATTCTGGCTTAAAATAGAGCAGTTTTGGCCATTTGAAGAAATTTCTATTTTTAGTAACAGCGGCCATCTTGAATGGAGGGCGGGGCTGTCGGACACAATTGTGAAATGGACCCACCCAGGGACCATCCCTGCCAGGTTTGGTTTAATTTGGTTCAGCGGTTTCAGAGGAGAAGATTTAAATGTGATCTTTTATCAAAATATGCCAAATTTGCATAATCGGTATATATCGGCTGAAAGAAAAATTTCACAGAAAAACCCGGAATATATGTTAAACTACTCCTTGCCATGTAGCTGCAGTTAAAATTTCATCCCCCCTTTTTTCTATTTTTAGCTTGGCGGCCATCTTGGTTGGAAGTCGGGATCACCGGACACAATTTTGAAAGGGGGCCATCCAAGGACCATTCCACCAAAGTTTGGTTGCAATTGGTCCAGTGGTTTCTGAGGAGAAGATTAAAATGTGAAATGTTGACGGACGGACGACAGACGACGGACGACGGACGAAAAGTGATGACAATAGCTCACATAGGTGAGCTAAAAAGTTAAAAACGATCACAAATCATTTTTAAGAGAGAGAATTGATTTGAAATGAGTGATTTATTTTCATGGATAGAGAATGCCTTAAATACATTATATCTTATCTCGCGTTTACGAAAACAATCTTGTATTTTACGTCGGCATGATTTGAGGTGAAAGGTGTTTTTTTGTTTTATTGATATTTGTGGAATTATTGACCATCACAGTTTAAGCTTTCTTTTCATTACCTCTACAAATACATTTTTTTGTATAACATTTTTTTTTTCTAAATCTTATGTTACGGTTAAAACTCATCAAATTATACTATAGTATCAAATTAGTACAATGTACCTTAATACGGCTGCACTTATGCCAGACAAAAACAAATCCAAATCTTTGTCAATGTTATGTAGAGGATTTGAGTTTATGGTGTGTCATAGTCCATATTCCAACGTCACCCAAACAAAGTCAAGGTTGAACAATTTGCTCCTCCCATTTTGTTCGTACAATCAATATTTACACATGTAAACAATGGAATAACGGTAGGCATTTGAGGTAAAACACACTGCTTTGATGTACAATGCAAATTGTCTAGAAATTCGATGCATTTATCCCATTCTGTCAATCGCATGGGTTCACAACTACAACCCGAACTTGGTTATATGCACCCCCCTTTTCTGAAATATGCCACCAAACTTATTCAAAGTCAAACTGTCAACGGGTGCAGGTCTTTTAGTAAGGTACGGTACCAGGTACCCACTTAAAATGGTAACTGGTACCTCCTAATTTCAAAGAATGTTGTACAGCATGTTTATTTGCTCATTGTGTTTATATGAGTGGTTTTTATTTGTACATAATTTAAACAGGATTGTTAATTTTTAGGATTTATTTTTAGTTTGAAATATATAGAAAAATCAGTCAATTTTTATTTGTTACAAAATGTATGTTTAAATTATGTACAAATAAAAACCACTCATATAAACATAATGAGCAAATAAACAGTCAAAATATAGACAATTCTGAATGTTTTGGTGTAAAATTTGTTAAAATCTATCCAGAAATGACTTCACGATAAAAAAAATTAAAAATATAGTTTTGGTTGATTATATAGGGATTTTTTTTTACAATTGGCAATACTTTTAGCCACATACTGTATAAGATATTCATGAAAAATGTTCAATTTTTAAGAAAAAGTACTGCCTGTAAATAGTGAAGTACTGGTACATTTGAAAAATTTTGAAAGACCTGCGGGGTGCATGAAGGCAGACCACCAGGCCCTTGCATAAACTGTAAACGAGAAGATGTAACTAAGCGCTACTGGCACCTCTCACAGGGGCGAAATCAACCACTGTTTTATACTTTTGTCAAAAATGCATATGCATTCAAAGATGATGACTGTATTTGTAGAATGTGTGAGGCTCGATTTAGAAAATCACTCGAAATGTTCCACGATACAGAGGCAACATCAAGCAAAAGAAAATTGAGAATATATGAATCAGCCATAGATACAAGCTGTGCATTTGAAACAAATGATTTAAATTTAACAACAGCAAACTTTAAATTGACAGCTATGGTAATGTGTCATTTGACCCATGTGAATTTACATTCCATACTGCGGCAAATGCAGATAATAATGACTGTAGTAAAAAACATGTATGCTTTTTGCAACACATGAACATGTGTGAAACAAATGGTGACCATTCGACATCAGTTAATGTTGACTTTTACCAGTCGTGCTTTCAGATTTAGCTAGATCAGAATAACAACGAAGCATGTACATCAAGTCATTTTTTCTCTGTATTGATCACTACAAGAAATATAGAAATTTCAAACCCCAACTAGAATGTTGCTTTTGTGACAAAAGTATATAGTCAAAGAAAGACCATTTAATTTAAGGGAAAGGATCTTCTAGAAAGTTAATTTTAAATTCTGATACATTTGTGTATGCAAATTTTCTATGGTAATGGCATCAGCATACTCAATTAGAATTTTAAATTAGAGCCCCATCCTGTTTTCTCCTATTATTCACATGTTTTATTATTTTAATTAAAAAAAAAAATTAGTTGAATTTTTTGTGAATTTTATTTTGTAAAAAGTTATTAAATAATGGATCTTAGTACAGTATGATCTGCTTTTGTTTAAAAAAAAGGTTAAAAACATTACACCCCTCGCCCCTTTTTTAAAGAAACATCTATAAAACAGTAAATATTGGCTAACACCAGTTCTACTCAAGAGTTATTACGAGGATGTACTATGCATGTGATAAAATTTTATATTTTTTTTATTATCATCATTTTCATTCATTTGTCTTTTATAAGGTCATTTACATTGAAAAAAGTATCACTTGTATCCAAGTACATTGACATCAACATGCTCGTGGTGAGTCGCTATACATGATTTGTATGGTGAACCACCAATAAAACCGGTGGACGTGTTTGAATAGCCTTATATGTTAAAAAACAGTTGAAAGTAATTTTTATTATTCCAAGATTTACCATTCTATCTATCTATGGTGTTGACCTGAAAAAGGTCGTTGACCCATCACTCAAGTATTGCATATGAAAATATGACTGGTTTTTTTTCTCAAGTTCATTCGATTAATCGATAGATTTAGTAGACCATTACAGTTGATTCTTGTTTTGTTATACCTTCATGGAACAACTTTACATGTATTTCGACCGAAAAGTCAGCTTAACAGGATTACTTTTACAGTAATGTAATTGCTCCTTACTGTTGTGGTTCCATAAAATCTCAAATTTGGACTCATCTGTTAAATTATATTTGATCAATTTAATAGCTGTAGATATAATAGACAATTATTCTGACTAATTTCAACATTTTTAATACAAAATAATATTTGCTTTATTGAGAAAACATGCATTTACTTACACTCGTTCAAAAAATAGAACGTTAAAAATTACGGAGTATGTGATGATTCTAGTTACCTCCCTTGAATCCAACCAAAATGTGACACGATCACAGGCACTTGTTTCTATCAATGGGGGACCCTTCCTCCCTAATAGTAAGAGGGAGGAAGCCCCCCCCCCCCCCCCCCCCCATTGATAGAAACAAGTGCCTGTGGACATGATCCATCTGACAGAAAAAAGTTCTAGTGTATGTTTAATTACAGAAAAAGTTTCTTTGAAATACTGATGTATAAATCTATGGAACTATATTTATGACATTCCATCACCCTTTCGGCAAATATTTTAATTTTTAATTTTTCGTGTTTTTTGAAACAACTTCCGCCATTTCCGTGTCGTTTTAATTTCTGCATTACTCCTTTGTTACAAGAAGTTCAAGCACCGGGCCTCAAATTTATATGAAAGAAACAATTGTCTATGTTTTTCTCGCTTCTTCGGTTATATTTGACGCTCGCAACGATTAAAACGAGTGAATTTTCAACACTTGGTCGATGTATTCTAAAACGTGTCCGATTCCGGTTAAAAATGTACGTGACAAATTAATTGAAAAGACGCCATTATCGAGTCTGCTCTCCGACTGTGTAACGCCACTTTCAGCAATATTTCAGTTGTATCGTGGCGGTCAGCTTTATTTATGGAGGAAAAGAGGAGTGCCCTGAAAAAAACCACTCGCCTGTAGAAAGTCACTGACAAGCTTTATCACATATAAATATTGTATCGAGTACACCTTGCCACGAGCGGGATTCGCACTCACAACTTTAGTGATGATAGGCATGCACTAATTGCACAGGTAGTTGTAAATCCAACTACTATATGATCACGACCACGATGGCCCCTGTCAATGTAGATAAGAGGTAAATAAACTGATAACAAATTTTACTTGATATTTAAACATTAAACATCATGTGGGTTCTTATATTTAAATGTTTTCCCCAGCCCCTGTAAGCTTCTTTTTGACCCCCGTCTTTTATGTTGTCAGAGCTATGTTCCTCAACTTTCCGGCACAAGTATTTTTGTTCATAGGATTATGGCAAGGCGTGCTCGATACAACATAATGTGATAAAGTTTGTCAGTGACTTGTGGCAGGTCGGTGGTTTTCTCCGGGTACTCCGGTTTCCTCCACCAATTAAACTGACCGCCACGATATAACTGAAATATTGTTGAAAGTGGCGTTAATCACCATAAACTATACCTAATTTTTCACAATATATTTTGTAAAATACAACGGCAGATGTGTATTATATGCAGGAAGTAATCATTGTTTACACACTGAGTGACAGTGACCGACTTCTTCCACTTGTCACGGTTTATTTTAGTTATATGTACTTAACATGTACATCAATCAATTGTGTCTCTGCTCAAACTACAAGTTAATACATTTCATGTTTTGTAAATAAATATTAAAATCAAATCTCACCTCAGAAGACAATTATCACCACTTTGTTATTTACGGTGGTTGAGCGGCTCACTGAAGGGTGAAAGTATATTCATATTATCATTGAAGATTCAAAACATTTGGTTTCTATGGTAAATAATTGTATATTAATTGTGAATAGATTAATCCCAAATTTTCTTTGCAGAAGCCACTTACTCTTTAGTCCAGTCAATCTATGGAAAACATCAACATAATTGCAACATACTAAAATTCTACCAAAATCTACCTGGTGCGACTGCATGAAATAATGCTTTAAAAAATACAATAGTTCGTCTTACTTTAACTGCGCCGATCTAGGCGCCATACCTACAAGAGGAGATAATCAAGATAATGGAAACAAAACTTTGAACCCGCGAACGTGTAAAAACGTGTAAAAAATAATCATAGGCATATAATATACTATTATTTATCTATTTATTTATTAATTATGGAAATGAGTGAACATTATTTAAAATGACCAAACATAATGTTAGAATGACTTACCAAAGACTATATCAATCTATTTACTCTCACTAGATGACCTTGTTTTACATAAAATTTATTCATATCAAGGTACCTAGTATTTCATGGTCGTATTTTTGTTTGTTATTTAAATCAGATTCATCATTATATTTTACATTGAACCTTATAAAATGTAAGTTTCTTCTTCTTTACCATGTATGTTCCAACCAAAATAAATAGGATAAATAAATGGTTATGTGGTTATAGATAATGATGTCATCATTGCAATGATAAAGGTCTTCTTATAATTACCTGGTGAAGACGATCACTAACTTAGATTTAAGTAGGCGGGTATAACAACCCGTCGGTTCCCCCTTTATTCAACAAAACTTAACATAGAATTGATGTTTGAGACGTCAAAGTCAAAGATTTTATTGATTTAAAATCCAAAACCTGGATTGTCATCAAACATTAATCATTATATGTATGTACATGTATATTTCAAGACATGAATTATTTAAAGTGTCATTTAAATGCAATATATCTTATCTCGAGTTTACGAAAACAATCTTGTATTTTACGTGGGCATTGTACAAGTATAATGATTATTTTCACAAAATTTAAGATGGCGTACATTTTTTTTTTTAATGTGATGTTTTTTGTTGTTTTTCTTTTCTGTTGTCTTGTTTTATTTATTTATTTATTTATTTATTTATTTTTTATTTATTTTTTTATTTATTATATTTTATTTTTTTTAAATAATTTTATTCTATTTTTTTTTAAATTATTAATATTTTTAAAAGTCCGAATTGCCGTTAGAAATCCAACCACCGAGAGGTGGAGGTTGGGTTCACACAAAAGTGTTTAACCTTTCTGTCTGCCTCAAGACATGAAATGAATTTCCATCGGCATGATTTGTTTGTTTGTTTGTTTGCTTGATGCTGTTTAACGCCACTTTTAACAATATTTCAGTTATATCGTGGCGGTCAGGGGCCGGTAACAAGAAGCATCCTTAGGGCTTAAGATACTCTTTAGCTACCCTTATCCGTTACGAGCGTAACAAGAAGCACTCTTGCATCATTCTTAGAATGATTGACAGCCCTTAACTTTTTGAAAACCACCACGATTTAAGATGCTCTCTTAGCGCTCTCGTAAATTACTCTTAATAATTCGGGTAACACGAAACCATCTTTATTTTTTTAAGCATTATTAAGAACTCTTTGCATAATCTTTAGGCTTTTAGGGTGTATCACTAACAAGTTTTTATATCACATATTCTAAGAGTGGTCGTGACTACTTTGGCTACAAGCAATGGCGTTGCTGCTTCATTTGCAAAATCGACAAAGACAACGACAACAACACTTTACGAGGCGATTATTCAGAGACCGTACAAATCCCTTAGACTTCTTGTCTGATCAACAAATTACAAGAAACTATCGCCTTGACAGGGAGGGCATATATATATACATGATGTGACGAGCTTTGGGAGGATTTGGAAAAAAATTACAAATACACATGAACAACACGAACTCCCGATGAATCGGGAGTGAACTCAGCTGCTCCGGAATAGGAAGCTGTTCATGCCTATTGCAATACACCCACCGATTAACGGGCTTCTCCATGGTCAAGTCCCGTATGAGTCGAATCCTGTGATGGGGGGAAAAGAATCTACAATAATGGTGTAGTGAAAAATCACAAGAGTACTTACAAAACTTAGTGTCTGATGATAGGTTACAGAATATTATTGACACTGTAGATAATATTTTTATCAGACATGAGCATGGTGAACTTCTGAGCGACAGAGACATAAATTCGGTTATTGACGATATTGGTACATTGTTTGATGATAACGCCAAAAACATTTTTGGTACAAAATGTAGTTTGTCACATGATGATTCAAATGTAAGGCTAAAACAAACACCATGGTTTAACAACAAATGTAGAACCAGTAGAAAGGCTTTTCATGAAGCAAGAAAGACATATAATACATATAAGACTAATGTCACTCGTAAAAATATGAACCTAGCCAGTCGTGAATATAAAAAAGACCTAAACCAGGCTTATGTTAAGTTCCAATCACGTTTATCAGGTGAAATTAGAGAAGCGTCATTATTACAATGGTAGTTTTGTCCATACCAAAAAGAAGTTAGTAGAACAAGCACAAAAAGCGTTATATGCGGTATATTATAAAATTAGAAATCTGCAACTGCCTATTGATTTACAGCTGAAAATTTTTGACTCACTTGTTATTGTATGGGAGTGAAGTCTGGGGTGTTGGTAAGAATGACAATATTGAAAAAGTACATTTACAATTTTCAAAAAGAATTTTGGGTGTAAGAGTTACAACTCCAAATTGTTTAGTATATGGTGAGTTGGGTAGATACCCTCTTGACATTAACATCAAATGCAGGATGCTCTGTTTCTGGAGTCGTTTAATGACTACAGAAAAGTTGTCTTCTAAGATATATAAACTTCTATTCAAGTTGTATGCAAATGAGAATAGTCCGACTTTATATGTGAAAAATATACAGACTATTTTGGATAATATTGGCCTTAGTTTTATCTTTAGAAACCAAATTCCTGTTAATATAATCTGGATTAAAACACATGTGAAACAAATTCTTATTGACCAATTCATACAAAATTGGCGTTCAGAGATTGGTAATTCCTCTCGTGGTCATTTTTATTCTCTTTTCAAGCAAGAGTTTTGTATAGAACCGTATCTGCTACGCCTCGAACAAAGGTATGGAATCTATATAACTAAATTTAGGCTCTGTAACATTAGAATACCAATTGAAACAGGACGTTGGCAAAAAATTACAAGAGAAAATAGAAAGTGTACAAAATGCTCAAAAGATGTAATTGGCGATGAATATCACTACTTGTTTATATGTAATAACACTGAAATACAAAGATTAAGATCCAAATATATTCCAAAATATTATGTACAAAATAGTAGTCTAGCTAAAATGGCTGGTATCTTCTCTTTGTATAATTCTCAATTATTGAAAAGTGTAGCATTATTTTTGAAAGGAATCAGTAAACTATTCTAGTACATTAGATATTAGAGTGATCACTTCTATTCACTATGGGTTTTTTTCTCCAATGTTAATGTTCTTGTTGTGTCTTTGTCTTATTTCATATGTATGTATTTATGTTATAATAACTGTATGCTCATGTTGCACACTGTGCCTGAGCCTTGTTAATAAAATCTTGAATCTTGAATCTTGAAAAATAACCTCAGATCATTTGCCATCTGGGTAACGGACATCTCGTAACTATATATATGTCATTTAATGATTCAAGCAATATTCGTTTTAATAACATTTTATTGGCATCTTCTGTTTACCAATTAATATAATACATAACAAGTATAAAATTGGAATAAAACATAACAAATATAAAATTGAAACAAAACATAACAAGAAACTATGATCAATTTAAAAAAAAAATGAGCAAGTAAAATAGTTCTTTAGTTGAGTATTATTCTTGAAAAAAAAAATGGCAAAATTTATAAAAACAAAGGAACTTAATAATCATTTGTTTTCTTCTATTTTTTTGGGGGGTGATTCCCAAACATGAAATGTTTAAATGAATGAATAAAAGTATCTACAGGAAAAAAAATTAAGCTCCTTTTACATCTTTTCAAAACAGAAAGTTAAATACTTTGTGAATATCATTGTTTTTTTTCTATTCAAATTGCAATGACAGTAAAAACAAAGTAAGTTAATTATTTTTTTGTTCTTGTTTCCTGAGCGATTCCGAAATATGAAACGCTTAAATGGACAACTAAATAATCTACTGGGAAAAACTATTTTAGAAGGTTTTATGCAAATTCCCGATTTTTTTCGTAGCATTACTGAAATTGTAATTTAAATCGTTTGACTGTTCATTTCAATAACAGGTAGCTAACTAATGTTATCAATAACGTTTTTACCTGCATTAGAATGGATTTAAGCCTTAAAAAATCATGTACTTCGCCTTTAGTCCTTTACCATTAAAAAGTTCATTATGCCAAATAATTGTAATCTTCAATATATTTTTACATATATACAAGAACAAGGCCGTGGAACTAAATACAACATAAAGTTATTCAAACTTTTCAAAAGAAAAGCATCAGAGCCGAAAGAAAAGTTTAAATTATTGAAAGGGTATTGTTCTCTGGTTTCATAAATTGTGTGTTTAATAAGTAAAAACCATACCCTATTCAGATATCAATTACATACATTGTCCCAGATTGTTTTATGACGCAAAAAGCGTCATAAAACAATCTGGGACAAACAAACAGGTAAGCTACGACAGTTAGGTCTCTAGAGACGATGTGACAATTATAAAGATAGTATCTAAGCTGATTATAGACATGACACTGCTTCTTTACCGACATTGACATAAGTATGTACGTAATTATTATGTTATGTTATGGAAGTTTTTAATGCAACTTGCAACGATATGTCAGCTATATCGTTTTATTAATTGAGTAAATCGTAAAAAAAAAGGCCAGATTACCCGGAGGAAACCGTCGAATTGGAATTGCCGCAAGACATTAGCAGACTGTAGTCATATTAAGATGTATCGAGGTCACATCACCACTACCTAGACTCGAATGATGATCGCCACTAACTGCATAGATATGTGTAAATTCATCGACCATACGATCGAGAACACAACGGTCTTGTAAGCATGAAAGAGCAGAGTAAAGATGAGGTTTATAATACGATTATTATAGAAACTTATTTCACTGTTAAATGTAAACAAAGTCATTCCACCAGGCAGTCACCAAATTAAATTATTCATACATAATTCGATTAGAAAATAGCAAATAGTAAAAGTGTCTGTTGAACCATAAGAAAATGGCACACAGAGAAAATAAAAAAACTGTGAGCTCGTTTAGGGGATCCCGAATGAGATGGAAAATATACATTAAAGAGCAAAAGATATAAAATGTAATCTATATCACAACTTTTAGACATTACTTTAATGTTTTATGATTTTTCAACTCGCCCTTGATGATTGATTTTGATATACTGGATGGATGAACACATATTAACATCAAATTATACTTCTGTATAGTGAAAGAATATGATGCGTTGTGTTTCAATGAGTGCTGGGTTAAGTGCCCGGATGATTTCGATATAGAAGGCTATGAAAAAAAGCATGTGTATAGAGAAAAATGTAACGGTGGTACGTGGCATTGTGGTATTTTTTTTTAGAAAATGGTTAAGTCAATATGTTGAGATAGTTAAATGTGTTGCAGATTGTATGATATGGTTTAAATTTGATAAATGTATAATGCCAAATAACAAAAATGTATATATGTGTGCCATTTATATGCCACCTGATAAAAATGTGTACTATATGTATAGAAAATATAATATAGATGTTTTTGATGTTTTACAAGAACATATAGAACATTTCTCTGCTTTAGGAACTGTTTCTGTTATTGGTGGTATTAACGGGAGGGTTGGAATAGAGTCGGATTTTATTCTTGATGATATCCTAGATGAAAATGTACAAGATAATATAAACTTTATAGACTATGTAAAAGACGATATATTTACCGATAGATTGTCTGAAGGTCTGAAAGTCCCAAATAGTTTTGGGCGACGTATATTAGAACTGTGTAAATCCACTGGATTAAGAATATGTAACGGTGGATTTGGTGTGGACAGTAGTAAATTTACTTTCCAAAATAAAAATGGTTGTAGTGTCATAGATTATTTATTGATTTCAAGTGATTGTGTTTATAGTTTGATAAAAAAGTTAACTGTTAAAGAATTTAATACTTATTCTTGTCATAATCTGTTGAACTATATATGAAAGGTAATAGAGTAATTAAAGATCAATGTACTTGTATGAAAACTGTTTATGATACTAATAGGTGGAATGAAGGGTTTAAAGAACCAGGCTCAAGCTAGCGAACAATTTCTAGCAAGCACTAAGCTATCGTGCAATAAGGCGATATGTGTCAAAACCAAACAAATAAATAAGAGCAAAATGTACTTTTAAAGATTTCTAACGACCAATAATAAATATATTACTGTAAATGTACATTCAACACATTGAATCGATATCTGGGCATATAGGAAATACTTCTGCCCCCCACCCCCTCCACAATACAAAGTTGACATTTGTTACCCTACTTGGACCTAGCTAGGGTGTAGCATCTCACACAGATACTCATGTGAGTAAAAGACAATACATTTTATGTTCTATTTCCCATGTTCACCCGAACATAAACTATTTCTTCTCTTTACTGGTCTAAATAACGAAGACACAAATATATTTTGGGACGGCGAGCTTACAAAACAGTCGGTCAACTTTAAATAAACACAGCTTAAAATCATTGACTTTCATGTAAACCGGTATATAATTTGGATTTGCCTGCGTTTTGTCAAACAAAATAAAGTCCTAAGATTCTCCGTTCACATGAAGACATCTCATAAATCTACAAAAATGTAAAATATAGAACATTCGAAAAATATAGTAATACGTTTTATAAAAATAAACAAATTATAAAACCTACATGTGCGTGTCACATTTATTTAATAAATAGCATTATTTTGTTTTATCTATTTATTTTTAAGTAGTGCATTTAAAGGTGCCAAACCACAAATTTAATTCACCAACCAGAGTTTAGAAGAACATAAACAAAAGTAGTTCCTTTTAAAGGAAAAAAGTTTCTTTCAATTTGTTGTATTGTGAATGATACTGAATGGTAATGGAATAATTAAAATTGATAATTAAAGTATATAAGGATTATTTTGAGCCCAAATTTGGTTGCATTTATTTAAATCCTTTATGGTGGTCTTGATGCATGACCTATGAATACTGAAAATCCTGGAATGACGTTGTTATTTTTAGAGTACAGAATGTCAGAGAGCATGGCATTTCGCTGCAAGACTTTAAAATCAAGTTATTAAAGGCCCGGGCAATACCTTTGATTTAAACCCCAAGTGAAAAAGAACTTTGCCGTCCGTTGGCCATTTTTCATGGGATATTTATAGGGTCCCCTAAAAAAATCAAAATATCAAAATTGATATTGGACACACTGCGGTGGACTTGATGTGCAGAAACCCACCCAGCCACTTAAGTCAGTTAAAGGCCCGAACAATACCTTTCAATTAAGCCCAAAGTGGGCAAGAACTTTGCCGTCCGGAATATATTTTACATGAGATGTTTGTAGAGACCCCCCTCCACAAAAAAAATCCAAATATCAAAGTTGATATTTGATACCCTGCTGTGGGCTTGAGGTCCAAAAACCGACCCATGCACTTAAGTCAGTTACAAGCACGGGTAATACCTTTGATCTAAGCCCCAAGTGGACAAGAACTTTGCAGTCTGGAATATATTTTTCATAGGATATTCATAGAGACCCCCTCTCCACAAAAAATATTTCTAATATCAAAGTCGATATTTGACACACTGCTGTGGGCTTGAGGTGCAGAAACCCACCCAGGCACTTAAGACACTTAAAGGCACGGACAATACCTTTGATGTAAATCCGAAGTGGGCAAGAACTTTGCCGTCCAGAATATATTTTTCATGAGATATTCATAGAGACCCCCCTCCACAAAATTGTTTTTCAAATATCAAAGATGATATTTGACACACTGCTGTGGGCTTGAGGTGCAGAAACCCACCCAGGCACTTAAGACACTTAAAAACTCGGACAATACCTTTGATCTAAGCCCAAAGTGGGCAAGAACTTTGCCGTCCGGAATATATTTTATATGAGATGTTTATAGAGTCCCCCCTCCACAAAAAAAAATCCAAATATCAAAGTTGATATTTGATACCCTGCTGTGGGCTTGAGGTCCAGAAACCCACCCATGCACTTAAGCCATTTAAAAGCCCGGGTAATACCGTTGATCTAAGCCCCAAGTGGACAATAACTTTGCCGTCTGGAATATATTTTTCATAGGATATTCATAGAGACCACCCCCCCCCCCCCCCACACACAAAAATATTCAAATATCAAAGTCGATATTTGACACACTGCTGTGGACTTGAGGTGCAGAAACCCACCCAGGCACTTAAGTCACTTACAGGCACGGACAATACCTTTGATGTAAATCCGAAGTGGGCAAGAACTTTGCCGTCCGGAATATATTTTTCATGAGATATTCATAGAGACCCCCCTCCACAAAATTGTTTTTCAAATATCAAAGATGATATTTGACACACTGCTGTGGGCTTGAGGTGCAGAAACCCACCCAGGCACTTAAGCCAGTTAAAAGCCCGGGTAATACCTTTGATCTAAGCCCCAAGTGGACAAGAACTTTTACGTCAGGAATATATTTTTCATAGGATATTCATAGAGACTCCCCCCTCCACAAAATAAAATTCAAATATCAAAGTCGACATTTGACACACTGCTGTGGGCTTGAGGTGCAGAAACCCACCCAGGCACTTAGGTCACTTAAAGGCACGGACAATACCTTTGATGTAAATCCGAAGTGGGCAAGAACTTTGCCGTCCGGAATATATTTTTCATGAGATATTTATAGAGACCCCCCTCCACAAAATTGTTTTTCAAATATCAAAGATGATATTTGACACACTGCTGTGGGCTTGAGGTGCAGAAACCCACCCAGGCACTTAAGACACTTAAAAACTCGGACAATACCTTTGATCTAAGCCCAAAGTGGGCAAGAACTTTGCCGTCCGGAATATATTTTATATGAGATGCTTATAGAGTCCCCCCTCCACAAAAAAAAATCCAAATATCAAAGTTGATATTTGATACCCTGCTGTGGGCTTGAGGTCCAGAAACCCACCCATGCACTTAAGCCATTTAAAAGCCCGGGTAATACCGTTGATCTAAGCCCCAAGTGGACAATAACTTTGCCGTCTGGAATATATTTTTCATAGGATATTCATAGAGACCACCCCCCCCCCCCACACAAAAAAATATTCAAATATCAAAGTCGATATTTGACACACTGCTGTGGGCTTGAGGTGCAGAAACCCACCCAGGCACTTAAGACACTTAAAAACCCGGACAATACCTTTGATCTAAGCCCAAAGTGGGCAAGAACTTTGCCGTCCGGAATATATTTTATATGAGATGTTTATAGAGTCCCCCCTCCACAAAAAAAAATCCAAATATCAAAGTTGATATTTGATACCCTGCTGTGGGCTTGAGGTCCAGAAACCCACCCATGCACTTAAGCCATTTAAAAGCCCGGGTAATACCGTTGATCTAAGCCCCAAGTGGACAATAACTTTGCCGTCCGGAATATATTTTTCATGAGATATTCATAGAGACCCCCCTCCACAAAATTGTTTTTCAAATATCAAAGATGATATTTGACACACTGCTGTGGGCTTGAGGTGCAGAAACCCACCCAGGCACTTAAGCCAGTTAAAAGCCCGGGTAATACCTTTGATCTAAGCCCCAAGTGGACAAGAACTTTTACGTCAGGAATATATTTTTCATAGGATATTCATAGAGACTCCCCCCTCCACAAAATAAAATTCAAATATCAAAGTCGACATTTGACACACTGCTGTGGGCTTGAGGTGCAGAAACCCACCCAGGCACTTAGGTCACTTAAAGGCACGGACAATACCTTTGATGTAAATCCGAAGTGGGCAAGAACTTTGCCGTCCAGAATATATTTTTCATGAGATATTTATAGAGACCCCCCTCCACAAAATTGTTTTTCAAATATCAAAGATGATATTTGACACACTGCTGTGGGCTTGAGGTGCAGAAACCCACCCAGGCACTTAAGACACTTAAAAACTCGGACAATACCTTTGATCTAAGCCCAAAGTGGGCAAGAACTTTGCCGTCCGGAATATATTTTATATGAGATGTTTATAGAGTCCCCCCTCCACAAAAAAAAATCCAAATATCAAAGTTGATATTAGATACCCTGCTGTGGGCTTGAGGTCCAGAAACCCACCCATGCACTTAAGCCATTTAAAAGCCCGGGTAATACCGTTGATCTAAGCCCCAAGTGGACAATAACTTTGCCGTCTGGAATATATTTTTCATAGGATATTCATAGAGACCACCCCCCCCCCCCCCACACAAAAAAATATTCAAATATCAAAGTCGATATTTGACACACTGCTGTGGACTTGAGGTGCAGAAACCCACCCAGGCACTTAAGTCACTTAAAGGCACGGACAATACCTTTGATGTAAATCCGAAGTGGGCAAGAACTTTGCCGTCCGGAATATATTTTTCATGAGATATTCATAGAGACCCCCCTCCACAAAATTGTTTTTCAAATATCAAAGATGATATTTGACACACTGCTGTGGGCTTGAGGTGCAGAAACCCACCCAGGCACTTAAGACACTTAAAAACTCGGACAATACTTTTGATCTAAGCCCAAAGTGGGCAAGAACTTTGTCGTCAGGAATATATTTTACATGAGATGTTTATAGAGACCCCCTCCACAAAACAAAATCCAAATATCAAAGTTGATATTTGATACCCTGCTGTCGGCTTGAGGTCCAGAAACCCACCCATGAACTTAAGTCAACTAAAAGCCCGGGTAATACCTTTGATCTAATCCCCAAGTGGACAAGAACTTTGCCGTCCGGAATATATTTTTCATAGGATATTCATAGAGACTCCCCCCTCCACAAAATAAAATTCAAATATCAAAGTCGACATTTGACACACTGCTGTGGGCTTGAGGTGCAGAAACCCACCCAGGCACTTAGGTCACTTAAAGGCACGGACAATACCTTTGATGTAAATCCGAAGTGGGCAAGAACTTTGCCGTCCAGAATATATTTTTCATGAGATATTTATAGAGACCCCCCTCCACAAAATTGTTTTTCAAATATCAAAGATGATATTTGACACACTGCTGTGGGCTTGAGGTGCAGAAACCCACCCAGGCACTTAAGACACTTAAAAACTCGGACAATACCTTTGATCTAAGCCCAAAGTGGGCAAGAACTTTGCCGTCCGGAATATATTTTATATGAGATGTTTATAGAGTCCCCCCTCCACAAAAAAAAATCCAAATATCAAAGTTGATATTTGATACCCTGCTGTGGGCTTGAGGTCCAGAAACCCACCCATGCACTTAAGCCATTTAAAAGCCCGGGTAATACCGTTGATCTAAGCCCCAAGTGGACAATAACTTTGCCGTCTGGAATATATTTTTCATAGGATATTCATAGAGACCACCCCCCCCCCCCCCACACAAAAAAATATTCAAATATCAAAGTCGATATTTGACACACTGCTGTGGTCTTGTGTTGCAGAAACCCACCCAGGCACTTAAGTCACTTAAAGGCACGGACAATACCTTTGATGTAAATCCGAAGTGGGCAAGAACTTTGCCGTCCAGAATATATTTTTCATGAGATATTTATAGAGACCCCCCTCCACAAAATTGTTTTTCAAATATCAAAGATGATATTTGACACACTGCTGTGGGCTTGAGGTGCAGAAACCCACCCAGGCACTTAAGACACTTAAAAACTCGGACAATACTTTTGATCTAAGCCCAAAGTGGGCAAGAACTTTGTCGTCAGGAATATATTTTACATGAGATGTTTATAGAGACCCCCTCCACAAAAAAAAATCCAAATATCAAAGTTGATATTTGATACCCTGCTGTGGGCTTGAGGTCCAGAAACCCACCCATGCACTTAAGTCAGCTAAAAGCCCGGGTAATACCTTTGATCTAATCCCCAAGTGGACAAGAACTTTGCCGTCCGGAATATATTTTTCATAGGATATTCATAGAGACCCCCCCCCCTCCACAAAACAAAATTCAAATATCAAAGTCGATATTTGACACACTGCTGTGGGCTTGAGGTGCAGAAACCCACTCAGGCACTTAAGTCACTTAAAGGCACGGACAATACCCTTGATGTAAATCCGAAGTGGGCAAGAACTTTGCCGTCCGGAATATATTTTTCATGAGATATTTATAGAGACCCCCCTCCACAATTTTATTTTTCAAATATCAAAGTTGATATTTTACACACTGCTGTGGGCTTGAGGTGCAGAAACCCACCGAGGCACTTAAGTTAGCTAAAGGCCCGGAGACTACCTTTGATCTAAGGCCGAAGTGGGCAAGGACTTTGCCGTCCGGAATATATTTTTCATGAGATATTGATAGAGACCCCCCCCCCCTCCAATTTTTTTTTTCAATATCAAAGGAGTGGGTATGATAAGGGTAGATTTTGGCCCAATCTCAGAAACTGTTTATATAGATATAATATTAAACACAATCATTGAAAGGTAAGATTTTTTTTTTGTTGATGATTTCACTTTGTCCTTTGTTGCTTAGCAACGTAAATGGAGGAGGGTCCAATTAATCATTGGAAATTCAAATATGGTGGTTTTATTTTACATATCTTGCATAGTCTTTTCAACAAAATGTTATATTCTGTGTATGTACACTCTAAAAATAATATTCCAATACTCTATGGTAGCATATAGTATTTTTGTGTAGTTTTGTCACCCTAGCAACGGTTTTGTAAACATTAAATTAGCCTATATTATTGCAATTAATGGTTGAATTTTGACATCTACGATCTTTTGACTTGATATTTGATTAAGCGGTACATTTTTGTCAAGCTATACACACTACAAATGTCATTTCATATTTCAAAAATACATTTTTATATTTTTATTCATAGCTATGCCCCGTCCATAGCAACAGGTTTCCCTATGCAAAGTATTTTCCTGTAGATCTCATGGACCTTTTCTTTAATCAAGAAAAAAATTCTACAACAGCTCCTTAACAGATCTAGAGACATCTTATCATTTACTAATCAGTATGTCCTTAAACCTTACAATGTCCCTAGTAACCAAATATTATCCCTAACAACCGCAGAAACTTGTCAATGCTGAGCTCTGTAAATTGCTTTTTTAAAATCTTTTTATAACCGAATGTTGATCTTTTTATTTTTTAAATCATGAGAGGAAATTATTCTCAGTAATTAGAATGTCAAAGGAACCAAGTCAACTGCATAACATGGTAAAGCAGCGCTACAGCGGCAGGAGCGGATATAATCCATGTTGAATAATTAAGAAATGAATCATGGAAGCCAGAATGTGTTGGGAGTTTTAGCATGGATTGGCGGATATTATACGTTATTAGTTTCGAAATGTTATATATCCCTTTAAAACGGGATATATAACATCTAGAGACTGATAACATTTTTATCTGAATGTTCCAACATTAATAAGTATGTCCTTATTATAGGAAAAACATAAATACGTGTATCGTTGGACACAGATCACAGAGAGCGATTATTGATTTTCTGTCATCTTGTGAAATGTGTGTCGTCTGCTGTGCACAATGTAAATGGACAGCACATAGGTGAGAGCGATTATTGATTTTCTGTCACCGCACGGCTTCCCTGAAGTTTTAAAAGTACCTTTTTAGCCAATCAAAATTCTACTTGCCACGAGAACATCAGAGAATAGTATTTTATCCCGAGCCAGAAGCGAGTGATAAAATTTACTAATATCCGCCAATCCATGTTAAAACTCAAAACACATTCTGGCTTCCATGATTTATTTCGATTCTGATATGTCTAAGAGTACAAATACGGTAGTATACTTTGATTGGAAGACGGTAATTTATATTTACGGTATCTTCAAACTTTTTTTGTTGAGAAAAGTACACTGTCGTCAAAGAGCTCCGATCGAAAATGTTTGGTCAACATCCGGCATATTTTAAAGCGGTATTTTTAAAGCAGACACGGATAATTATCGTAAGTATTTATAAATATACTGTGTATATAATGTTTTGAATTATGATGCTTTATGATTGTTATTATTATTAATTTCATTTTTTGTCCAAATATCATTTATTTTTGCAGTGTAAAATTAGATTTTTCTATAAGTTATAAGGAATCCGGCTTCAAAATCATTACAATCAACTGAAATATCGCTATATCTTGCATTTACGAATGAATTAAATGTTACCCAAAAAGAAAAAAATATTGATGAATGATTGATTTTACTTAAAAATACTATTTTGTTGACATTTCGTAGCCTTTCCTCCACCCCCCACCCTCTCAAAACACAACAAAAACAAACAAAAAATGTAAGCAAAAAAAAAAAATTAAAATAAAAACAAAAATGCAAAAACTAAGACAATGAAAAAAAAAAAAAAAAAAACATTCAAGAAACAAATAAACAAAAAACAAACAAAAAAAACCGCAAAAATATTAATGAAAACAAACTTTATCAAGGATTTAGACCCCCTTGTCCAACACAAACTTTATCAAGGATTTAGACCCCCTTGTCCAACACAAACTTTATCAAGGATTTAGACCTCCTTGTCCAACACAAACTTTATCAAGGATTTAGACCCCCTTGTCCAACACAAACTTTATCAAGGATTTAGACCTCCTTGTCCAACACAAACTTTATCAAGGATTTAGACCTCCTTGTCCAACACAAACTTTATCAAGGATTTAGACCTCCTTGTCCAACACAAACTTTATCAAGGATTTAGACCTCCTTGTCCAACACAAACTTTATCAAGGATTTAGACCTCCTTGTCCAACACAAACTTTATCAAGGATTTAGACCTCCTTGTCCAACACAAACTTTATCAAGGATTTAGACCTCCTTGTCCAACACAAACTTTATCAAGGATTTAGACCTCCTTGTCCAACACAAACTTTATCAAGGATTTAGACCTCCTTGTCCAACACAAACTTTATCAAGGATTTAGACCTCCTTGTCCAACACAAACTTTATCAAGGATTTAGACCTCCTTGTCCAACACAAACTTTATCAAGGATTTAGACCTCCTTGTCCAACACAAACTTTATCAAGGATTTAGACCTCCTTGTCCAACACAAACTTTATCAAGGATTTAGACCCCCTTGTCCAACACAAACTTTATCAAGGATTTAGACCTCCTTGTCCAACACAAACTTTATCAAGGATTTAGACCTCCTTGTCCAACACAAACTTTATCAAGGATTTAGACCCCCTTGTCCAACACAAACTTTATCAAGGATTTAGACACCCTTGTCCAACACAAACTTTATCAAGGATTTAGACCCCCTTGTCCAACACAAACTTTATCAAGGATTTAGACCCCCTTGTCCAACACAAACTTTATCAAGGATTTAGACCCCCTTGTCCAACACCATCTTTATCAAGGATTTAGACCCCCTTGTCCAACACAAACTTTATCAAGGATTTAGAACCCCTTGTCCAACACAAACTTTATCAAGGATTTAGACCTCCTTGTCCAACACAAACTTTATCAAGGATTTAGACCCCCTTGTCCAACACAAACTTTATCAAGGATTTAGACCTCCTTGTCCAACACAAACTTTATCAAGGATTTAGACCCCCTTGTCCAACACAAACTTTATCAAGGATTTAGACCCCCTTGTCCAACACAAACTTTATCAAGGATTTAGAACCCCTTGTCCAACACAAACTGTATCAAGGATTTAGACACCCTTGTCCAACACAAACTTTATCAAGGATTTAGACCTCCTTGTCCAACACAAACTTTATCAAGGATTTAGACCCCCTTGTCCAACACAAACTTTATCAAGGATTTAGACCCCCTTGTCCAACACAAACTTTATCAAGGATTTAGAACCCCTTGTCCAACACAAACTGTATCAAGGATTTAGACCCCCTTGTCCAACACCATCTTTATCAAGGATTTAGACCTCCTTGTCCAACACAAACTTTATCAAGGATTTAGACCCCCTTGTCCAACACAAACTTTATCAAGGATTTAGAACCCCTTGTCCAACACAAACTGTATCAAGGATTTAGACACCCTTGTCCAACACAAACTTTATCAAGGATTTAGACCCCCTTGTCCAACACAAACTTTTTCAAGGATTTAGACCCCCTTGTCCAACACCATCTTTATCAAGGATTTAGACCCCCTTGTCCAACACAAACTTTATCAAGGATTTAGACCCCCTTGTCCAACACAAACTTTATCAAGGATTTAGACCCCCTTGTCCAACACAAACTTTATCAATGAATCAAGTTCGCTTTTGGTACAAAATATATCGTTTTAAATATTTTTTTTGTAATAATGTACCAGATTTTCATATAGGTAACACTTAAAACTAAGTAAATCGTAGATTATGGCTTCTTTTCTTCATGTCGATCTGCAAATCTCCGCGATTGGGAAAAGAAGAACAATGATAATATTTGCTTAAAATATATTGTTTTAAATATTTTTTTTTGTAATAAAGTAAAGAAAATGATTATTAAATCCAGATTTACATATAAATAACACTAAAAACTGTGTAAAACGTAGATTATGGCTTCTCTTTTGTTCATGTCGATCTGCACATCGCCGCGAATTAAACAATTCATATACAACGTTAATTTCTTATATGCAAATTAGATAACATTTTTGTCATGATTTTCTTGCTTCAAATTATGTTATATAAAGTTTATGTACATTGTAAATAAGTAGTGAAAGTGCCTGTGAAAGCTTCTGCTGAAAAAAGGGAATCAATTTTTAAAATTTACAACTATTTTGGGGCCGAAAGTAAAAGAAAAGCTCCATATTATGCATGGAAAAAAGTCATTGATAGAACTGTACAAGCTCTGGACATTAGCCGTTCATTTCTGAATAAGATATTGAAAGAAGAACGTGTGGAACTTAATGAAAAATCTGTGAATAAATGCAAAGATTCTTTGGATAGTTTTGATAAAGACTTAATAAGGAGAGTAGTAGTTGGATTTTTTTCGAAAAATGAATATGTTTCAATTAGAAAATTGCGTGTCACTTTGGAGAAAAACCATTCTTTAAAAGTGTCAAAATATAAACTTTGGAAAACTTTGCATGAACTTGGTTTTAAATATGCAAAAATAAATGGAAATAAAAAGGCTCTTGTTGAAAGAAAAGACCTCGTTAATAAAAGAATAATTTTCTTACGTACAATTAAACAAAAAAGAAATGAAGGATATAACATTGTTTACTTGGATGAAACTTCGGTTGATACCCACCATACATCATCCCATCAGTGGACACTACCTAACCCTTCAGATGCCCGAAAAATTCCCCTTAATAAAGGACAAAGATTTGTAATTTTACATGCAGGATGTAAAACTGGTTTTTTACCTGGATATGAATTAGTTTTTAAAACTTTAAGCACAGATGGAAGAGATTATCATTCCGAAATTAATTCTGTTGTATTTAATAAATGGGTAGAAGAACAGTTAGTTCCCGCACTTCCACCTAAAAGTCTTCTTGTAATGGACAATGCGTCTTACCATAGTGTAATAAAGGAAGGTACCAAAGCACCAACATCAGCTACAAGAAAGGGGGATATGCAAAAGTGGCTCAAAGACAAAAAAAACCTTTTGATGGTAAAATGAAAAAAAAACTGAATTGTATGAAATCATTAAACTGAAGAAACCCGAACCAGTTTATAAAACAGATGAATTTTTACGTGGGAAAGGTCATGATGTGTTGCGCCTCTCCCCATACCATTGTGAATTTAACCCTATCGAAATGGTATGAGGGGATGTCAAGGGTTATGTTGGACGGGAAAATAACACTTTTAAAACTAATGATGTAAAGGACTTAATAATAAAAGGATTTAAAACCATAACCCCAGAAAAGTGGACTAACTTTTGTAATCATGTTGAAAACAAAATAGAACCACAATATTGGAAATCTGACCACATTATAGAGGAAATTCCAAAATTATTATAAATTTAGACAGTGATAGTGACACTGATTCAAAGGGGGATCATGACAGTGAGGGTGAAACTACTGATATATACTGGTCAGAATAAACAACGTTTTCAGGTAATTTGTTCTCTATTATTAACCTCTATGCACATAAAGGGAATGGGTAGTTTGCATGTACTTTAAATGCTCCACAATCAGTTATGTAATAATATATCATCATTATTGATTTTTACCTGAACAGATGTAAATCTAATTTGAGTATCAAAGTTATACAAATGACACAAAAAGGAGCCATACTAGAGATTATGCCTGTCTCGATCTCACAGGAAGAGTTTGAAGGCACCAAAGAGGTAATCAGAATCTCCGGAAGGGTGGACAGTTCCTGCTCCACTAGTGGCTCCAGTCATGTTACTCTAGTTACAAGGCCGATGATACGTCATGAAATAGGACAGGACCGAGAAGTGCTTACGACAAGTGGAACATATCTGTGGTCATTTGTGACACAGATATTCCATAACTGTTAATCATCAGTCGTTATTCTATATTTGTCGTGATTTGATTTGATTTGATTTTTGGTGTTTAACACCACTTTCAGCAATATTTCAGCTATATCATTACGACCATGGGCAAGCAACTGGTAAACGTTATCACTTGCGGCTGTAGTCGAGTGCACCCTTTTTGTGATTTACATAGCCGAACGCGAACCCACGCCGTATTGGTGATATGCTTGTATGAGTTGTTAGGTAATCCAACTACTTAACTCATTGATCAACCCGGGCCCTTATTTATCGTGAATAAGAAGATAAGGTAGAATTTTACAAATTATCGATTACTTATATTACCATATACATGTAGCTTATATGTGATACGTCGGTGGTTTTCTCCTGGTCCTCCGCTTTTCTCAGCCAATAAAACTAACCGCCAAGATATAACTGAAATATTGTTGAAAGTGGCGTTAAACACCAATAAATCAAACTATATGCACATACTCGTATTAAACTGCATCGGTTTTCATTTCATCTAGGTAATAGTTTAAGATATAACAACGGTGTGCCATTTACATTGCTTAGTACAAAGGACAGGGATAACGATCAAACCTCTGCTAAGTTTACAGATCCTAGACATGAAGCATGGTGGTTTGGTGGCGAGTTTTGTGGAGATTCCAGTTTGAACGGAAAGTACTTAAGCAAATCAGCAGCAACAACAGCCTCTCTCTACGATGATGGTATAACATGGTATGATTGGAAGGGAAACTGGAATTCAATGAAGAAAACATATATGATGATACGTCGACTTTAATTATCTACAAAAAGACAGGCGCATTTCATCAATATTAATTATTTTATGGTTTAGTTTAAACATTTGTAATTTGCCATTTTTATTAAATTATCAAAATGGATTAGACACAAACCTATGAAGTCTTCTCCACATTGTATGGTTACATTTGGTTGTTTTTGTAGCTGTTCGGAGTCAAGCACCACCTGTCTAGAAGTTAAATACAGAGATGATCATTTGGTGTACTAGATTTATATTGTTTAATGAGGTTTTTTTCTTTGGCCAAGTGTATTATGAGAAACAATTTACATCAATAAAATTACCGGTAACACATGTAACGATGTTTATTGCCTAAGGGTATTATGAAAACAATCTACATGAATAGAATGTTAGGGTTGTGGTGTTTCACGCCACTTTCAACAATATTTCAGTTATATCATAGTTGTCAATTTTATTTGTGGAGGAAACCGGAGGACCCGGAGAAAACCACCGACCTGTCGCAACTCACTTACAAACTTTATCACATAATGTTGTATCGAGTGCACCTCGCCACTCCAAGAGCGAGATTCGAACTCGCAACGTTATTGGTGATAGACTACCATACGATCACGACCACGACGACCATGTTGCATGAATAAAATTAATACAGGTAGTGTTGTTTATCGAATAAAATAAACAGCTGCATGCATGCTGTGATGTTTATATAAGAAATAATTCCTGGAAGCCATACTGTGCTGTGAGTTTTAACATGGGTTGGCGGATACAATGTACTAATATGCAGCCAGCCCATGTTAAAACTCACGGCTTCCTCGAATTAATTTGATTGTGATATGTCTAACAGAACAAATGCGGTAGTACACTTTGATTGGAAAGGCGGTAATTTATATACTGAGTAAACAAAATTTTTTTTTTTTAATATTTTTTTTTCACAAACTGTGGCTATGAATATTATATGCATCACAATACACAAGACATTTAAAACAGGTACAACAACGTTTTACCTGAATAATTTCGCGCCGATAATCAGAGTAGGGGTGTTTTACTTGTCTAACCTGTTTATGCTTTCCGAAAGTTAATTTAATCGACAATTTGTTCTTGAGTAAGATTCAAAACAGAAGACAAACATTTTTCTTGTAGAAAAAGTTGTAGAGGACTTCCACAGAATGACAGCCATCAGGCCATAGGTATATTAGAAGGCAGAATGACGGTAAATGACGTTGTTGTGTTATTTGGTGTTCACCGTACAACTATATGGAGGTTAGCACAACGTTAAAGGACCACTGGCGCAGTTTAGGATAGGCCAAGATCCGGTACGCCAAAACGTCCCACTCCTAGAGAAGAACGCAACATCAGGATCACAGCAGGTCGTGACTTCTTACCAGCAACAAGTATTGTCGACAGAGTACGGAGAGCAACTGGAGTCCGTATACCCGTGCAAACAGTTCGCAATACACTCAATGCTTGTCGTTTCAAATCAAGAAGACGACATGAAGGTATGGAGTTAACTGTCCACCACAAAAGAGAGTGACACGCATGGGCAAATCAGTACATACGCCGAAACTTTAGGACAGTAGTTTCTTTGGATGAATCTCGATTCACACTAAAGTTTGCAGATGGTAGCGTCAGTGTCTGGAGACGGTCTGGTGAAAGCTGTGCGAAGGCTTGTGCTATTTCAGTTAACCGCTTTGATGGCGGTAGTTTAATGGTGTGGGGAGGAGTCCATTATGCAGGAAAGACCAACTTGATTGTGTTAAGACAAACACTGAATGCACAGCGATACTGTGGTGACATTTTATGCCCTGTTGTGGTGCCGTTCATGCGCAAAAACAATTGTTTTGTCTTTCAGCAGGACAATGCTCGGCCGCACACCGCTCGACTCTTCCATTAATTTTTTACAGGCCAACAATGTTAATACATTACCTTGACCGAGTCCTTCTCCTGGTCTGGCTCCTATCGAACATGGTTGGGACATGTTAAACCGACGAATTCGAGAGAATCGTCATCCATTCAACTCTTGGTAGGCATTGAAAAATGTGCTCATCATTGAATGGAACGCCATTCCACCGTGCAAGATCTAAAAAATCATCAGAGGCATGCAAAAAGCAAAAAAGATGTAGAGCTACCATTACTGCCAACGGGGCCTCGACAAGATACTGACATTGTCGATTTTTGTGTGAATTCATCATGTGTCGCGTATGATAAATCCATAAATCCGGATGTTTGTAAATTACGATTTTGTTTACGTTCATGTTGCTTTTTATTGTTGTTATTGTTTGATAGTACAATATATTTATTGTTATGCAATGAAATCTATATTATTTTTAATAATATAAAATTAAAAATATTTGTTGCTAAACTTTATTTGCTCATTATATTTACGTTTTCGGGCAAGGACACACACAATTTATGCGGCGCATTTTGGCAATTCTATCTTTCAACCTGCCAAATGCGAACAGAAGATAACTTATCAAGATGTGCTTGATAGCGGGAGTGGAACAACACGTTTTAATTGCACATCGCATATTTATTAATTGTTGGATATGTTGATTATTTTCAGTGAATACAAATGTTTCAAACATTGACAACATTGTAAATAATTTTATTTTGTGATTTTATCACCTGGCTTAATTGTGTGCACCGCGCAGGTGCCAATAAGATTTTGTCATCTAAATAAATCGCTCGATTGCTTACAAAACGAAAGAAGGAATTAGAATTCATGTTTATTATCAAGAGTATGAGAACCAGATTACATGATTAACCAGCAATATAACCAGCCATATATATGGCGTACTATATCAGCAACTAAATATAGATTTGTCAATAATTTCAATTTGGTTTGGTAATCAGTGATTTGACCACAAGACACGGACTTAACAATGATTATTGTTTGGCTTTGTAATCAGTGATTTGACACCAAACAAACACTTGACGATGATTCTTGTCTGGTTTAGCAATCAGTGATTTGTCTTCAATAAACACACTTGAATATGATTCTTGTCTAGTTTTGTAATCAGTGTTTTGACCTCCAAACGCGCACTTGAAAATGATTACTGTTTTGTTTTGCAGTCAGTGATTTGACACCAAACACACACTTGACAATGATTCCTGTCTGGTTTTGGAATCAGCGATTTGCCTTCAAAACACACGCTTAACAGTGATTCTTGTCTGGTTTGTAATCAGTTTTTTTTTACTTCCAAAACGCGCACTTGACAATGATTCTTGTTTTTTTTTTACACTCAGTGATTTGACCCCAAACACACACTTGACGATGATTCTTGTCTTGTTTTACAATCAGTGATTTGATCCCAAACACACACTTGACGATGATTCTTGTCTTGTTTTACACTCAGTGATTTGACCCCAAACACACACTTGACGATGATTCTTGTCTTGTTTTACACTCAGTGATTTGATCCCAAACACACACTTGACGATGATTCTTGTCTTGTTTTACAATCAGTGATTTGATCCCAAACACACACTTGACGATGATTCTTGTCTAGTTCTGTAATGAGTGATTTGACCTCCAAACCCCAAACGCACATTTGACAATGATTCCTGTCTAGTTCTGTAATCAATTATTTGATTTTAAAACACACAACTGTCAATGACTTCTTGACTGTCTTGCAATCACTGATTCGATCTAATTCGTTTCGATAGAAAACATGTCAGTTCTAAATATTAATTATTTATTTGTCCTTGAACAACATTTCTACTTTTTTTTTTTAATTTACTTCCAATCATCAATCAGCAATCGAAACAATTTAAAAATGAAAATTTCCAACATATTTCATAACATATCCATTTTAATATCGTGTCATATTTTTTCTCGTCAACATTTCAATTTGTATTTCTATGGATATTTTTCACACTAATTACTACTTAGTCCTATAGCAATTTGTTGAACTTTGAACCCGAAACTTCGAGCTAATGTTGTACGTTACTGTAACGGTTTAAACTGATGTTTTCAAAAGATTATCGGTAAATCCTACATATTATGAATGACATGAAAAATTTCCTCAATTAAATATAACATTTGAGATCTAAGGGGGTTGGTATAACATGTTTAATGATTACACATGAAGCATTATTACATCAAATTGTGAAATTTTTCCTAGGAGTAATTTAGTGTAAAACAAACAGATGCTGCCATTTTATTTATTTTTGCAATACCATACGATCATATTCTAGTTTCTTTATTGTTAGAAAAGGTGATAAACTGTATATAAAACAAGCACATTCTTCAAAGAAAAAAGCCATAAAAATTACAAAATACGCCACTAATCATTGATATACTTCGGTTCATAAGATACACTTTATACAAACATGGAAATTGCATAACTAAAGCTTTTTGAACTGCCACTAGCGATGTTATTAAAAGAACACTTTCTGATAAGATACAAAAACGATATAACTCTTTAACAATGTGTAAACATATTATATATCATGATCGTGATCGTATGGCAGTTGGATTTATAACTATCTATTCAATCATTTCATATCATCACTAATGTTGTGAGCTCGAATCCCTCTCATCCGAGGTGTACTCGATACAACATTATGTGACTTGCGGCAGGTCGGTGATTTTCTCCAGGTACTCTGGTTTCCTCCACCAATAAAACTGACCACCACAATATAACTGAAATATGGCGTTAAACACCATGCATAGTCCAATTTCATTTAGACCAACACACGAACAGGAAAAAGTGGCATACAAAGCCCCATAACCCTTGACTCCCCGTCCACCCCACACACACACACTTTTTCTGCCCAATAAATTGCAGCATACATAATGGGATTCAGTTGTGTTGATGGATGGAAAATGGCAAAGCAAACTGACGTGCCGCATGTAACTTATAAGTTTTGTCACACCGAACACACCTAGTAACGGGTGGGAATTAATTTAAAACCCTTTGTGGTCATGTACACTGACTGCATAGATAAATGAAAATCTAACTACCATAAGTTCGAGCCTATTGCAGGGCGCACTACAATACCGATCTAACTAGTCTTAGCTCTTTGATTTGACTCAGCCGGGGCTCCAACGCAAGATCTACCGCACTCGAGACGGGCTTGCTAACCATTAGATCACCGTTGAGATTAAAATTTGATTATAGTAATTTATGAAAATGAAGAAGACCTTTAATTTTCAAAACATTCAGTAGTTCACTGTAGTTTTAAAACCATTTTTATCTTTGCAAAGAAGTTTTTTAGAACACCCAGAATGTTCTTTGTACGAACACTTCTATAACTAGAAAGAAAACATGTTTGCAATCTTATCTTCTGTTTTAAGGTCAAATGATAAAGTAACAAACGTGTTATTATTTAGAGTTTGATCATTGATGTGAGGCAGTACATTTGTAAGATTAGTTGTGTTATTTTGTTATCTAAGGTCGTTTTTACCAAAGTTGCTGCTGATCCGAAAAGGTATTTCTGTATAATTTATCTTGTTTACAATTTAATCATTTAGAAGTGCTGTTAGTGACCAACCCAGAAAAACATTTACATGCACGCACGTACTGAAATAGGTTAATACATTAACATTTGGATAGTAATTAAACAACATTATTAAGAAAAAAACTACTGGAACGTGCTAATCTGGGTCACGGGTCACTGTACCGTAATCGGGCGGCTGTATCGAGAAACAGATACGGTGTTGAAAAAACTGTTGATACTCATAAAATATTGATATATGCAATAACATTTTATGTTTGTCTTCAAGAAATATGATAGACAAAACCATGTGTGAAGTTTTATGACGAAATATATCCGATTTCTATGTAAATTTACGAGTTGAAGTTGCGGCTGTATCGAGAAACAGATACGGTGTTGAAAAAACTGTTGATACTCATAAAATATTGATAAATGCAATAAAATTGTATGTTTGTCTTCAAGAAATATAATAGACAAAACCATGTGTGAAGTTTTATGACGAAATATCTCCGATTTCGATGTAAATTTACGAGTTGAAGTGGGGAAACACCCACAGGTAATTTTAACGATGTATTTTTATCTTGGACAAGAATAATGAGCGTCCTGATTGGATGACCGATTTAAAACACACTGACTCCGCATGGTAAAAAGATGCATGTAAAAGAAATCTATGTTATATTTATTCATTTGTTTGATTCTGGAATATTGTTGATCATTGATTTAAACAAGAAAAAAGGGAAAAAGGGGGGGTGAATTTATTTGTGAATTTTACAGTTAAATAAATGTTATGTTTCGACAGTTTAAAGAGAAAAATAAAAATTGTTGCGACTAAAGCTTAAATCAGAGTTAAAAATTTAACAAATATCAGTGGTTTTGTAAATGAGATTTATTTTAAATAGAAAATCTGAATTTATTATTTATCAATTTATTATTAATGATACAATTTTATATCCCTTGGGATAAAAACACAGGACCGGACTTTAAGCAAAAATAATAATCCAGGATTATTTTTTTTATTAAAAAAAAAATCCAGGACCCCTGTGTCCATGATTTTTTTTTTTTTTTTTTTAAGTTAATAATATGAAATATTGACATCCACACTTGCCTTTTGGACAGCACATTTCTGTGTCCACACTTGTTCATATAAAAAAAATGAACCTTTCTAAAAGTTAAGCTCCCTCCCCCTGCTTCTTATGCTTAAACAAGTACCAAGTTTGAAGTTAATGCTAATTCATTTTTTAAAAGTTGAATGACGTCAAACGTCTGCTCATGTTTCTGTTTTAAATCTGTGTTTTGATGATGGTGAGCCTATTCTTCATACAGAGCATGCGTCTTTGGTAATTTTCCGGTATATAAAGAACAGCACACCGAGTGGATAGTAAACCACACTATTCTGTCAATAATAATAATACAGTATTTGTATTTATAATGGAGTATTTGATACTTATAGTTCTTTTTTCTACATCATTTTCAAAGTCAGTTTCGAAAACCCGAATTAATTTATTGGATGAGTTAAAGGCTCCACTTTTTGCGGAGTTGGACGTTTCTAATGTGCAAAATTATATAGATACAAAAATTGACACGCGCCTCGACCATATCAATGATACTCTCGAAGACAAGATAGAGGCTCTTATAGACAACAAAATGACTGTAGACAATTTGGATAAAACAAAACTTGAGAATGATGAAAGAGTGTCAGGAATTATTTCAGATTTGAAATCTCTTGAAGAGATAGTGAAAAACTTAAAGAATGAAAATAAACAATTAAAGGAAGACTTTACGGAATGGCAGCAAAATGGTAAGTTGTACTGTAGGCTGTATAACATAGTTTATTATTTGATGTTTTATTTTGAATAAAGGATAAGATGCATTATGGTTATTTTGTAGGATTTATTTTAGTTATAGTGTAAGATTTATTTTTGTTATAGAGTATGATTTATTTTAGTTATAGTGTATGATTTATTTTGGTTATAGAGTATGATTTATTTTAGTTATAGTGTATGATTTATTTTGGTTATAGTGTAGGATTTATTTTGGTTATAGGGTATGATTTATTTTGGTTATAGTGTAGGATTTATTTTGGTTATAGTGTATGATTTATTTTGGTTATAGTGTAGGATTTATTTTGGTTATAGGGTATGATTTATTTTGGTTATGGTGTATGATTTATTTTGGTTATAGTGTAGGATTTATTTTGGTTATAGTGTAGGATTTATTTTGGTTATAGTGTAGGATTTATTTTGGTTATAGGGTATGATTTATTTTAGTTATAGTGTATGATTTATTTTGGTTATAGTGTATGATTTATTTTGGTTATAGTGTAGGATTTATTTTGGTTATAGTGTATGATTTATTTTGGTTATAGTGTAGGATTTATTTTGGTTATAGGGTATGATTTATTTTGGTTATAGTGTAGGATTTATTTTGGTTATAGTGTATGATTTATTTTGGTTATAGTGTATGATTTATTTTGGTCATAGTGTATGATTTATTTTGGTTATAGGGTAGGGTTTATTTTGGTTATAGTGTATACGTATGATTTATTTTGGTTATAGAGTATGATTTATGTTGGTTATAGTGTAGGATTTATTTTGGTCATAGAGTATGATTTATTTTGGTTATAGTGTAGGATTTATTTTGGTTATAGGGTATGATTTATTTTGGTTATGGTGTATGATTTATTTTGGTTATAGTGTAGGATTTATTTTGGTTATAGGGTAGGGTTTATTTTGGTTATAGGGTAGGGTTTATTTTGGTTATAGTGTATACGTATGATTTATTTTGGCTATAGAGTATGATTTATGTTGGTTATAGTGTAGGATTTATTTTGGTCATAGAGTATGACTTATTTTGGTTATAGTGTAGGATTTATTTTGGTTATAGGGTATGATTTATTTTGGTTATAGTGTAGGATTTATTTTGGTTATAGGGTATGATTTATTTTGGTTATAGTGTAGGATTTATTTTGGTTATAGTGTAGGATTTATTTTAGTTATAGTGTAGGATTTATTTTAGTTATAGTGTAGGATTTATTTTGGTTATAGTGTATGATTTATTTTGGTTATAGTGTATGATTTATTTTGGTTATAGTGTATGATTTATTTTGGTTATAGGGTAGGGTTTATTTTGGTTATAGGGTAGGGTTTATTTTGGTTATAGTGTATACGTATGATTTATTTTGGTTATAGAGTATGATTTATGTTGGTTATAGTGTAGGATTTATTTTGGTCATAGAGTATGATTTATTTTGGTTATAGTGTAGGATTTATTTTGGTTATAGGGTATGATTTATTTTGGTTATAGTGTAGGATTTATTTTGGTTATAGTGTAGGATTTATTTTGGTTATAGAGTATGATTTATTTTGGTTATAGAGTATGATTTATTTTGGTTATAGTGTAGGATTTATTTTGGTTATAGGGTATGATTTATTTTGGTTATAGAGTATGATTTATGTTGGTTATAGTGTAGGATTTATTTTGGTTATAGTGTAGGATTTATTTTAGTTATAGTGTATGATTTATTTTGGTTATAGTGTATGATTTATTTTGGTTATAGTGTAGGATTTATTTTGGCTATAGGGTAGGGTTTATTTTGGTTATAGGGTAGGGTTTATTTTGGTTATAGTGTATACGTATGATTTATTTTGGTTATAGAGTATGATTTATGTTGGTTATAGTGTAGGATTTATTTTGGTCATAGAGTATGATTTATTTTGGTTATAGTGTAGGATTTATTTTGGTTATAGGGTATGATTTATTTTGGTTATGGTGTATGATTTATTTTGGTTATAGTGTAGGGTTTATTTTGGTTATAGTGTATACGTATGATTTATTTTGGTTATAGAGTATGATTTATGTTGGTTATAGTGTATGATTTATTTTGGTCATAGAGTATGATTTATTTTGGTTATTGTGTAAGATTTATTTTGGTTATAGGGTATGATTTATTTTGGTTATGGTGTATGATTTATTTTGGTTATAGTGTAGGGTTTATTTTGGTTATAGGGTAGGGTTTATTTTGGTTATAGTGTATACGTATGATTTATTTTGGTTATAGAGTATGATTTATGTTGGTTATAGTGTATGATTTATTTTGGTCATAGAGTATGATTTATTTTGGTTATAGTGTAAGATTTATTTTGGTTATAGGGTATGATTTATTTTGGTTATAGTGTATGATTTATTTTGGTTATAGTGTAGGATTTATTTTGGTTATAGGGTATGATTTATTTTGGTTATGGTGTATGATTTATTTTGGTTATAGTGTCCAATTTATTTTGGTTATAGTGTAGGATTTATTTTGGTTATAGAGTATGATTTATTTTGGTTAT
Organism: Bathymodiolus brooksi; assembly: GCA_963680875.1. Lineage (NCBI taxonomy): Eukaryota > Metazoa > Mollusca > Bivalvia > Mytilida > Modiolidae > Bathymodiolus > Bathymodiolus brooksi. The sequence continues at coordinate 89,809,593 of OY804580.1, forward strand.
AGAGTATGATTTATTTTGGTTATAGTGTAGGATTTATTTTGGTTATAGGGTATGATTTATTTTGGTTATAGTGTAGGATTTATTTTGGTTATAGTGTAGGATTTATTTTGGTTATAGTGTAGGATTTATTTTAGTTATAGTGTAGGATTTATTTTAGTTATAGTGTAGGATTTATTTTAGTTATAGTGTATGATTTATTTTGGTTATAGTGTATGATTTATTTTGGTTATAGTGTATGATTTACTTTGGTTATAGGGTAGGGTTTATTTTGGTTATAGGGTAGGGTTTATTTTGGTTATAGTGTATACGTATGATTTATTTTGGTTATAGAGTATGATTTATGTTGGTTATAGTGTAGGATTTATTTTGGTCATAGAGTATGATTTATTTTGGTCATAGAGTATGATTTATTTTGGTTATAGTGTAGGATTTATTTTGGTTATAGGGTATGATTTATTTTGGTTATGGTGTATGATTTATTTTGGTTATAGTGTAGGATTTATTTTGGTTATAGGGTAGGGTTTATTTTGGTTATAGGGTAGGGTTTATTTTGGTTATAGTGTATACGTATGATTTATTTTGGTTATAGAGTATGATTTATGTTGGTTATAGTGTAGGATTTATTTTGGTCATAGAGTATGATTTATTTTGGTTATAGTGTAGGATTTATTTTGGTTATAGGGTATGATTTATTTTGGTTATAGTGTAGGATTTATTTTGGTTATAGGGTATGATTTATTTTGGTTATAGTGTAGGATTTATTTTGGTTATAGTGTAGGATTTATTTTAGTTATAGTGTAGGATTTATTTTAGTTATAGTGTAGGATTTATTTTGGTTATAGTGTATGATTTATTTTGGTTATAGTGTATGATTTATTTTGGTTATAGTGTATGATTTATTTTAGTTATAGGGTAGGGTTTATTTTGGTTATAGGGTAGGGTTTATTTTGGTTATAGTGTATACGTATGATTTATTTTGGTTATAGAGTATGATTTATGTTGGTTATAGTGTAGGATTTATTTTGGTCATAGAGTATGATTTATTTTGGTTATAGTGTAGGATTTATTTTGGTTATAGGGTATGATTTATTTTGGTTATAGTGTAGGATTTATTTTGGTTATAGGGTATGATTTATTTTGGTTATAGTGTAGGATTTATTTTGGTTATAGTGTAGGATTTATTTTAGTTATAGTGTAGGATTTATTTTAGTTATAGTGTAGGATTTATTTTGGTTATAGTGTATGATTTATTTTGGTTATAGTGTATGATTTATTTTGGTTATAGTGTATGATTTATTTTGGTTATAGGGTAGGGTTTATTTTGGTTATAGGGTAGGGTTTATTTTGGTTATAGTGTATACGTATGATTTATTTTGGTTATAGAGTATGATTTATGTTGGTTATAGTGTAGGATTTATTTTGGTCATAGAGTATGATTTATTTTGGTTATAGTGTAGGATTTATTTTGGTTATAGGGTATGATTTATTTTGGTTATAGTGTAGGATTTATTTTGGTTATAGTGTAGGATTTATTTTGGTTATAGTGTAGGATTTATTTTAGTTATAGTGTAGGATTTATTTTAGTTATAGTGTAGGATTTATTTTAGTTATAGTGTATGATTTATTTTGGTTATAGTGTATGATTTATTTTGGTTATAGTGTATGATTTACTTTGGTTATAGGGTAGGGTTTATTTTGGTTATAGGGTAGGGTTTATTTTGGTTATAGTGTATACGTATGATTTATTTTGGTTATAGAGTATGATTTATGTTGGTTATAGTGTAGGATTTATTTTGGTCATAGAGTATGATTTATTTTGGTCATAGAGTATGATTTATTTTGGTTATAGTGTAGGATTTATTTTGGTTATAGGGTATGATTTATTTTGGTTATGGTGTATGATTTATTTTGGTTATAGTGTAGGATTTATTTTGGTTATAGGGTAGGGTTTATTTTGGTTATAGGGTAGGGTTTATTTTGGTTATAGTGTATACGTATGATTTATTTTGGTTATAGAGTATGATTTATGTTGGTTATAGTGTAGGATTTATTTTGGTCATAGAGTATGATTTATTTTGGTTATAGTGTAGGATTTATTTTGGTTATAGGGTATGATTTATTTTGGTTATAGTATAGGATTTATTTTGGTTATAGGGTATGATTTATTTTGGTTATAGTGTAGGATTTATTTTGGTTATAGTGTAGGATTTATTTTAGTTATAGTGTAGGATTTATTTTAGTTATAGTGTAGGATTTATTTTGGTTATAGTGTATGATTTATTTTGGTTATAGTGTATGATTTATTTTGGTTATAGTGTATGATTTATTTTGGTTATAGGGTAGGGTTTATTTTGGTTATAGGGTAGGGTTTATTTTGGTTATAGTGTATACGTATGATTTATTTTGGTTATAGAGTATGATTTATGTTGGTTATAGTGTAGGATTTATTTTGGTCATAGAGTATGATTTATTTTGGTTATAGTGTAGGATTTATTTTGGTTATAGGGTATGATTTATTTTGGTTATAGTGTAGGATTTATTTTGGTTATAGTGTAGGATTTATTTTGGTTATAGTGTAGGATTTATTTTAGTTATAGTGTAGGATTTATTTTGGTTATAGTGTATGATTTATTTTGGTTATAGTGTAGGATTTATTTTGGTTATAGGGTAGGGTTTATTTTGGTTATAGGGTAGGGTTTATTTTGGTTATAGTGTATACGTATGATTTATTTTGGTTATAGAGTATGATTTATGTTGGTTATAGTGTAGGATTTATTTTGGTCATAGAGTATGATTTATTTTGGTTATAGTGTAGGATTTATTTTGGTTATAGGGTATGATTTATTTTGGTTATGGTGTATGATTTATTTTGGTTATAGTGTAGGATTTATTTTGGTTATAGGGTAGGGTTTATTTTGGTTATAGGGTAGGGTTTATTTTGGTTATAGTGTATACGTATGATTTATTTTGGTTATAGAGTATGATTTATGTTGGTTATAGTGTATGATTTATTTTGGTCATAGAGTATGATTTATTTTGGTTATAGTGTAGGATTTATTTTGGTTATAGGGTATGATTTATTTTGGTTATAGTGTATGATTTATTTTGGTTATAGTGTAGGATTTATTTTGGTTATAGGGTATGATTTATTTTGGTTATGGTGTATGATTTATTTTGGTTATAGTGTCCAATTTATTTTGGTTATAGTGTAGGATTTATTTTGGTTATAGTGTAGGATTTATTTTGGTTATAGAGTATGATTTATTTTGGTTATAGAGTATGATTTATTTTGGTTATAGTGTAGGATTTATTTTGGTTATAGGGTATGATTTATTTTGGTTATAGTGTAGGATTTATTTTGGTTATAGTGTAGGATTTATTTTAGTTATAGTGTAGGATTTATTTTTGTTATAGTGTATGATTTATTTTGGTTATAGTGTATGATTTATTTTGGTTATAGTGTATGATTTACTTTGGTTATAGGGTAGGGTTTATTTTGGTTATAGGGTAGGGTTTATTTTGGTTATAGTGTATACGTATGATTTATTTTGGTTATAGAGTATGATTTATGTTGGTTATAGTGTAGGATTTATTTTGGTCATAGAGTATGATTTATTTTGGTTATAGTGTAGGATTTATTTTGGTTATAGGGTATGATTTATTTTGGTTATGGTGTATGATTTATTTTGGTTATAGTGTAGGATTTATTTTGGTTATAGTGTAGGATTTATTTTGGTTATAGAGTATGATTTATTTTGGTTATAGTGTAGGATTTATTTTGGTTATAGGGTATGATTTATTTTGGTTATAGTGTAGGATTTATTTTGGTTATAGTGTATGATTTATTTTGGTCATAGAGTATGATTTATTTTGGTTATAGTGTAGGATTTATTTTGGTTATAGGGTATGATTTATTTTGGTTATAGAGTATGATTTATTTTGGTTATAGTGTAGGATTTATTTTGGTTATAGTGTAGGATTTATTTTGGTCATAGAGTATGATTTATTTTGGTTATAGTGTAGGATTTATTTTGGTTATAGGGTATGATTTATTTTGGTTATAGAGTATGATTTATTTTGGTTATAGTGTAGGATTTATTTTGGTTATAGAGTATGATTTATTTTGGTTATAGTGTAGGATTTATTTTGGTTATACAGTAACATTTATTTTGGCTTTAGTGTAGGATTTATTGTGGTTATATTGTATGATTTATTTTGGTTATAGTGTAGGATTTATTTTGGTTATAGGGTATGATTTATTTTGGTTATAGTGTAGGATTTATTTTGGTTATACAGTAACATTTATTTTGGTTTTAGTGTAGGATTTATTGTGGTTATATTGTATGATTTATTTTGGTTATAGTGTAGGATTTATTTTGGTTATTATATGTTATTCAGCTATCAGACACATTTTATCCTGCAATCAGTACATTTGCTGTACAAATATACCACACGAATACATTTTTGCTTTATTCGTAGCCTACGAATAAACTTTTGAAGCCTACGAATAAACTTTTAAACCTACGAATAAACTTTTAAGCCCCGCCCATAGATTCCGGAACTACTTTTTTGTGTTTTTGCTCTCCTATGAAGGAGTTAAAATATTAACCGTAACCAATGTCAATAATCGACGTCGTCTTTTTCTAATAAATGTTTTCGTTCTCACTATTTGTAAATTTACAAACCGACAAAATGAAACTAATAATTTCAATAAAATTTCATATTTTTTATACATATTTTACGATAAAAAAAATCCTAGAAGTCAATAAAAAACAAAACAAAAATCTTAAACAAATCCGAATCATTTATAACTTGACAGGGAAGCTTTGAAAACAAAACAAAAGCAACTAAAACTACAGGACAAAGGGAATAAACCAAAGAGGGCATGCCCTCCAACAGATGAGGAAATTAACATCCTTTATAACAGAAACATTCTGGGCAGTCACACACCTAGCTGCAATAATGTAGCTCCTGTGACAAACTTGTGTCTCGACAGAGCTACAACGCGGTCCCATTCGTCACAATGGAGCAAAAAAAAAGTTGCAGTTGAAACATAAAAACTCACTATTTACGCTTCAAACATTTCATTATAGCAATTACTGATGATCCCAGTCCTTGTTAAATCGATTTGGCTGAGAAATGTATGCTTTTCAAAGTTAGCAACAACCTTGTTCAAATTTATCGATCGTTTTCCATAACCGGAAACTACGGAAGGCGGAGCTTTTCTAAATATGGTATTTCTTATTACAAGCTGATGTAAACATTCCAATCGTAACTACTCGGCCATTCTCGCTACCCTGTTATTTGCAGGGTAGCGAGAATGGGCGAGTAGTTACGATTGGTAAACATTCACGCCTAAATCGCCAAATATGGTATCGACATCCAAATAGTGAGGCCGGAAATGACGAAATTCAAAATTTTCAAAGAGGAGATTTTTATTTTGTGGGAATTACATTCTAAAATACTGGTAGGTGATAAAAACTTGTTATAATAATGGACAAAAGGAAAGGTTATGTCTTATTATTGATAAATGCAGGCGTCAGAAGCTCTGTAAGCGAGCGCAAAAAATCTCGGCGGCTGCTCCATTACGTGTAATGGCATCCCGTTATAACCCTTGCGAGTAAGCGAGCATTTAGGGTTTTATTATTAGAACTATCACACACCACAATCTTTACTAAACACACTTATATGGTTAAATAACTCAGTACATCAAACTCTAAGTCTAAAATTACTACATATATTTTATTATAAAATTTCTTCATATTAAATGTTCAATTAATTCACATCAATTACTTCAACATATCAGATAGTAGATTTCTTCAAGGTGAAAATAACACATATTCCTGCTATTGCATCAAGTCACTTTAAAATTATAGATAATTATTTATATTCTGAATTCTTTACGACACCACAAAATATCTATATAATTTGTTTTAACCATTTGGAATAATTGTATTCAGTCACTTCCTCCAATCATTTTGCATCTTTTTTTAAAACATTTTTTTCTTTTGCAAAATTCCAACAAAGTTGTATGATTTGTCAGTTGAAACTAGTGTTTTATTTGCTGGAATTCTACTCACTGTTGATCAGGATTACAGTACATTTTTTATTTTGTGCAATTCCATTTGAAACTGATTCACATACCCCTGGCCTGTATGCAACAACTGAGTGATAGTTCTTGAAAAATGTTATTTGTTTAATCAGATCTTTATAAAACGTTCATAGGTTTTTATGCAATTATTTCTTTCATATATATAGTCTTTGCACTTATTTCAAACATCACATGTACATTGTACACTGTTAAACCATTAATCCAGCCATTCATCTGAAAGACATTAATATAGCATTGATTATAATTAAAATACATGTTATTATATATTTACTAATAAAATAACAAGAAAAAAGGAACAAAATGCAGACTAAATTAGCAATGTTTGAATATTTGAAACTTCAAGCTTTCATAAGGCATTTTTGTATGATCCGACTCAGAAAATATATTCGCACATTAGTCATTACTCGCAACAGCCAACATTATCATGTAAATATTGTTCATTTCAGAAAAATATATCCTTCACTCTAATATTTTTCTGGTCACAACACTTATGCAATAAACCTATGTCCATAATATTCTTGGTTCCTTAGTGACATCGCATTATGTAATTTACCAATCAATGGATTATGGTTTAATAATAGCAAATTTGATATGAAGAAAATAGTTGGTGGGGATTCTACATACATGTAGACTTCAATGCATATTAATTCATATGATTATGATATACAAACAGAAGTTAAATATAGTAATTAAAATCATATCTGGTGCTTGTTGACACTAAATCAGATCTCTATTTTGATTTTCTTCAATTTACCATGTATATATGAAAGTTTTATTTTATTCTATAAAAATAAATTCCAATTTTCCATTGAAACCTATGTAAAGTCCAGAAGATTGGTATTAGCTTCTCCTCCTTTATATACTTGCATTGTCACAAAATACATAATTTATTTGTACGAGCTTTAGAAACAGGTAGAAAAGTGCATGAAAGAAAACTTTCCAGTCTCATGAAAAAAATGAAGGATAGTTGCAAATTAGACATTAATCAATCAGTGCCAGAAAATATCTTATCCCGCCCAGAAGTTAAAGAGAAAACAATGTGGAGGGGATAGATATTATGCAAATATCAGGGCATAACAATGTGGCATTTATTAATAATTACTCAACATTGAGTGAGGAAAGACACAAGAAAATATCAAACATCCTCAGCAACACTGAAAGTGAAACTAACAGAAATGCTTTTCAGCAAACTTACCTCGTAAAACCTCCACAAATTCTACAGCCAGTAGCACTTCTGATGTTTCGTGTCGAAGCAATCCCGATGTTCCTTTTTACAGTTCCAATACAAATATGTCAAGTCAAATTAGTTCTATGTTTTACGGCGTGGTCATCCATAACAAATGGTGAATGTGTACACAATTTTCACAAATGACTAAATATCCCAATAACTGAGCATTTGAGTGTTTGACATCGTTGTTAAATACATTTCCGTGAATCAGTTCAGTTTGTTGAGATAAATGATTAATCTTTCTGTTTTCTCTACTCTACCTAGTTTACTTAAAACATGCTCGAATCGTCTATACATGTATGTGTGTATTGCTTTCACATGTTTACAAACTGTGTGGGTCATACTTAAATACGCCTGCAGTAGTAACCAGGCAAATATATACGCCTGTGTGTCATACAAAGGTGGACGCCTGCAACTATATGGTTCTTTTTTATTTATTTTTTTTTAATATAAACTAGTAAAAGGAATATATCGGATGTTTATTATTTGATATAAAAAAATAAAAATAAAAGTGAACCATATATTTGCAGGCGTATACCTTTTCACACAGGCGTATATATTTACCTGGTTACTACTGCAGGCGTATTTAAGTATGACCGCATGTGACGTATGATCGCTAAATTAATGTGTTTTCATATCTATGAAAAACATATTAAATATATATATTTCAGGTTCTAAACTATCAATTTTCTATATAGATTTTTTACCTTAATCAATAAATCTTCACTTAAATAAAGTTATTTCACTTCCTTTTGAGAACTATTTGTTCGCGAATTTTTGTCAGCAAAAAAAATCTGGTATTTTACTACGCCAAATAGTGAGGATTCCGTTGCATTAAAAAATGCATTTTTATGAGTTAAGATTATTTTTTAGGACATCGTGGATTGCAGGATAATTACAATATTGGTCTGTTGACGGTAAATATATAATTTATTTGACTCGGCGCGAAACGGGGAGAAAGACTCGCTAGAAGCTCGTCTTTCACCCCGTTTCTCAGCCTTGTCAAATAAATTCTATATTTACCGTCAACAGACCAATATTGTATATATATACCCTGTCTGATAGCTGAATAACAAATATATTACGGATTTAACCATTTTTTTGTTAAATACAGGACCAAACTGTCGTATACATTTTTTTTAGAAAAAAAATTATTTATTTTTGTTTGTTTGTTTCCTTTTTGTTTGTTTATTTTTATTTTCCTTTTGGTTTTTTTTTACCACGTACATAGTCCCAATTCATATTTAAAACCTTATTAAATATTTTGCGTCTTTTATTTTCATTTTCCGTATTTCTAGATGTCCCTTTTCGTACCTCTGACATTCTTTGTTCAAAGACGTCAAATATTTGTCACGTGATATTTTATGTACTGAGGTGTCTCATAAAGGAAAATCCTGTTCAATATTTCTAAATCAACACAATTTCATATGCAGTAAATTTAATAAACTTTATAATTATAACATTAATATATTACCTAACAAAACAACGAGTTTGTGAAACAATTTCAATAATTAAAATGTTAACAATAAGCAAAAACTTGGTGTGGCCCCGTGACCTCGAAAGTTTTAAAGGCGGAAACTTTAACACACTTTCACTTGTTGATTGTTATGTTCAAATTTGTAATGGTACTGCCGTGGAACATGGGAGTTTGCTGAATTGTTCTGGTGTTTGTGACAGAATTAACTGTTGTAAGAGTGTTAAATCACAAAATAAATCATCATAATTTACATCCAAAATGTCAACGACGTCCGTAACCGACGATGAAACATGTGTATTGGCTCTCATTTGAACAAGTGATGTTGAACTTGAACTGTTTTGTGTCGGCGGCACGAGTTGCAACCGGGAAGTACTGTGCGGTGGCATTATTGAGGATAGTTGAGATGGTTGCTCTCCACGAACAGAACTTGTGATAATGTCTCCCATAACTTGTTTTTCTTTTGATGAAACACGTTGATATACTGCAACTGACGAGGCAGATTTGTGTCGGGTAACTGCCATAATTTGTGCCATTGAACAGTTTCTTCCGAGGATAGTTGCACCCGTTGCACGAATTGAGTGGTTGGTGTAGATATCTTTTTTGTTCATACAACCGTTTTAAGTTTAAAAACAGCATTTAATTTGGTAAAAATACATTTATTATTCCGTATTATGATATTGATTCAGTGAAGCGTAAATATTTCTGTTTTTGTCAACCACGTTGTTATTGTTTTTTTGGGGCCCAAATGAGGGAGACCGAAAACGTACATATATACCCCGTCTGTTTTCCGAATATATGCTGACATTCAGGGTTGAATAACCAATGAAAATATGTGTAACAAACTAAATTCGTAATATAGAATATGATTTATTTTGGTTATAGTGTAGGATTTACTTTCATTATAGAGTATGATTTATTTTGGTTATAGAGTATGATTTATTTTGATCAAAGAGTATGATTTATTTTGGTTATAGTGTAGGATTTATTTTGGTCATAGAGTATGATTTATTTTGGTTATAGTGTAGGATTTATTTTGGTCATAGAGTATGATTTATTTTAGTTATAGTGTAGGGTTTATTTTGGTCATAGAGTATGATTTATGTTGGTTATAGTGTATGATTTATTTTGGTCATAGAGTATGATTTATTTTGGTTATAGTGTAGGATTTATTTTGGTTATAGGGTATGATTTATTTTGGTTATTGTGTATGATTTATTTTGGTTATAGTGTAGGATTTATTTTGGTTATAGTGTAGGATTTATTTTGGTTATAGAGTATGATTTATTTTGGTCATAGAGTATGATTTATTTTGGTTATAGTGTAGGATTTATTTTGGTTATAGGGTATGATTTATTTTGGTTATAGTGTAGGATTTATTTTGGTCATAGAGTATGATTTATTTTGGTTATAGTGTAGGATTTATTTTGGTTATAGGGTATTATTTATTTTGGTTATAGGGTATGATTTATTTTGGTTATAGAGTATGATTTATGTTGGTTATAGTGTATGATTTATTTTGGTTATAGGGTATGATTTATTTTGGTTATAGTGTATGATTTATTTTGGTTATAGTGTATGATTTATTTTGGTTATAGGGTATGATTTATTTTGGTTATAGAGTATGATTTATGTTGGTTATAGTGTATGATTTATTTTGGTTATAGAGTATGATTTATTTTGGTTATAGTGTATGATTTATTTTGGTTATAGTGTATGATTTATTTTGGTTATAGAGTATGATTTATGTTGGTTATAGTGTAGGATTTATTTTAGTTATAGTGTAGGATTTATTTTGGTTATAGTGTATGATTTATTTTGGTTATAGTGTATGATTTATTTTGGTTATAGAGTATGATTTATGTTGGTTATAGTTTAGGATTTATTTTAGTTATAGTGTAGGATTTATTTTGGTTATAGTGTATGATTTATTTTGGTTATAGTGTATGATTTATTTTGGTTATAGTGTAGGATTTATTTTGGTTATAGAGTATGATTTATGTTGGTTATAGTGTAGGATTTATTTTGGTCATAGAGTAGGATTTATTTTGGTTATAGAGTAGGATTTATTTTGGTTATGGTGTATGATTTATTTTGGTTATAGTGTAGGATTTATTTTGGTTATAGTGTAGGATTTATTTTGGTTATAGAGTATGATTTATTTTGGTTATAGAGTATGATTTATTTTGGTTATAGTGTAGGATTTATTTTGGTTATAGGGTATGATTTATTTTGGTTATAGTGTAGGATTTATTTTGGTTATACAGTAACATTCATTTTGGTTTTAGTGTAGGATTTATTGTGGTTATATTGTATGATTTATTTTGGTTATAGTGTAAGATTTATTTTGGTTATAGAATATGATTTATTTTGGTTATAGTGTAGGATTTACTTTCGTTATAGAGTATGATTTATTTTGGTTATAGAGTATGATTTATTTTGGTCAAAGAGTATGATTTATTTTGGTTATAGTGTAGGATTTATTTTGGTCATAGAGTATGATTTATTTTGGTTATAGTGTAGGATTTATTTTGGTCATAGAGTATGATTTATTTTGGTTATAGTGTAGGATTTATTTTGGTCATAGAGTATGATTTATTTTGGTCATAGAGTATGATTTATTTTGGTTATAGTGTAGGATTTATTTTGGTCATAGAGTATGATTTATTTTGGTTATAGTGTAGGATTTATGTTGGTCATAGGGTAGGATTTATTTTGGTCATAGAGTATGATTTATTTTGGTTATAGAGTATGATTTATTTTGGTTATATAGTAAGATTTATTTTGGTAATAGAGTATGATTTATTTTGGTTATAGTGTAGGATTTATTTTGGTCATAGTGTATGATTTATGTTGGTTATAGTGTAGGATTTATTTTGGTCATAGAGTAGGATTTATTTTGGTTATAGAGTATGATTTATTTTGGTTATAGTGTAGGATTTATTTTGGTCATAGGGTAGGATTTAATTTGGTTATAGAGTATGATTTATTTTGGTCATAGAGTAGGATTTATTTTGGTTATAGTGTAGGATTTATTTTGGTTATAGAGTATGATTTATGTTGGTTATAGTGTAGGATTTATTTTGGTCATAGAGTATGATTTATTTTGGTTATAGTGTAGGATTTATTTTGGTTATAGGGTATGATTTATTTTGGTTATGGTGTATGATTTATTTTGGTTATAGTGTAGGATTTATTTTGGTTATAGTGTAGGATTTATTTTGGTTATAGAGTATGATTTATTTTGGTTATAGAGTATGATTTATTTTGGTTATAGTGTAGGATTTATTTTGGTTATAGGGTATGATTTATTTTGGTTATAGTGTAGGATTTATTTTGGTTATAGTGTATGATTTATTTTGGTCATAGAGTATGATTTATTTTGGTTATATTGTAGGATTTATTTTGGTTATAGGGTATGATTTATTTTGGTTATAGTGTATGATTTATTTTGGTTATGGTATATGATTTATTTTGGTTATAGGGTATGATTTATTTTGGTTATAGAGTATGATTTATTTTGGTTATAGTGTAGGATTTATTTTGGTTATAGAGTATGATTTATTTTGGTTATAGTGTAGGATTTATTTTGGTTATAGAGTATGATTTATTTTGGTTATAGTGTAGGATTTATTTTGGTTATAGAGTATGATTTATTTTGGTTATAGTGTAGTATTTATTTTGGTTATAGAGTATGATTTATTTTGGTTATAGTGTAGGATTTATTTTGGTTATACAGTAATATTTATTTTGGTTTTAGTGTAGGATTTATTGTGGTTATATTGTATGATTTATTTTGGTTATAGTGTAGGATTTATTTTGGTTATAGGGTATGATTTATTTTGGTTATAGTGTAGGATTTATTTTGGTTATACAGTAACATTCATTTTGGTTTTAGTGTAGGATTTATTGGGGTTATATTGTATGATTTATTTTGGTTATAGTGTAGGATTTATTTTGGTTATAGAATATGATTTATTTTGGTTATATTGTAGGATTTACTTTCGTTATAGAGTAGGATTTATTTTGGTTATAGAGTATGATTTATTTAGGTCAAAGAGTATGATTTATTTTGGTTATAGTGTAGGATTTATTTTGGTCATAGAGTATGATTTATTTTGGTTATAGTGTAGGATTTATTTTGGTCATAGAGTATGATTTATTTTAGTTATAGTGTAGGATTTATTTTGGTCATAGAGTATGATTTATGTTGGTTATAGTGTAGGATTTATTTTGGTCATAGAGTATGATTTATTTTGGTTATAGTGTAGGATTTATTTTGGTCATAGGGTAGGATTTATTTTGGTCATAGAGTATGATTTATTTTGGTTATAGTGTAGGATTTATTTTGGTTATAGGGTATGATTTATTTTGGTTATAGTGTAGGATTTATTTTGGTTATAGTGTAGGATTTATTTTGGTCATAGAGTATGATTTATTTTGGTTATAGTGTAGGATTTATTTTGGTCATAGGGTAGGATTTATTTTGGTCATAGAGTATGATTTATTTTGGTTATAGTGTAGGATTTATTTTGGTTATAGAGTATGATTTATTTTGGTTATAGTGTAGGATTTATTTTGGTTATAGTGTAGGATTTATTTTGGTCATAGAGTATGATTTATGTTGGTTATAGTGTAGGATTTATTTTGGTCATAGAGTATGATTTATTTTGGTTATAGTGTAGGATTTATTTTGGTCATAGGGTAGGATTTATTTTGGTCATAGAGTATGATTTATTTTGGTTATAGTGTAGGATTTATTTTGGTTATAGGGTATGATTTATTTTGGTTATAGTGTAGGATTTATTTTGGTTATAGTGTAGGATTTATTTTGGTCATATAGTATGATTTATTTTGGTTAGAGTGTAGGATTTATTTTGGTTATAGGGTATGATTTATTTTGGTTATAGTGTATGATTTATTTTGGTTATAGTGTAGGATTTATTTTGGTTATAGAGTATGATTTATTTTGGTTATAGTGTAGGATTTATTTTGGTTATAGAGTATGATTTATTTTTGGTTATAGTGTAGGATTTATTTTGGTTATAGAGTATGATTTATTTTGGTTATAGTGTAGTATTTATTTTGGTCATAGAGTATGATTTATTTTGGTTATAGTGTAGGATTTATTTTGGTTATACAGTAATATTTATTTTGGTTTTAGTGTAGGATTTATTGTGGTTATATTGTATGATTTATTTTGGTTATAGTGTAGGATTTATTTTGGTTATAGGGTATGATTTATTTTGGTTATAGTGTAGGATTTATTTTGGTTATACAGTAACATTCATTTTGGTTTTAGTGTAGGATTTATTGGGGTTATATTGTATGATTTATTTTGGTCATAGTGTAGGATTTATTTTGGTTATAGAATATGATTTATTTTGGTTATAGTGTAGGATTTACTTTCGTTATAGAGTATGATTTATTTTGGTTATAGAGTATGATTTATTTAGGTCAAAGAGTATGATTCAATTTTGTTATAGTGTAGGATTTATTTTGGTCATAGAGTATGATTTATTTTGGTTATAGTGTAGGATTTATTTTGGTCATAGAGTATGATTTATTTTAGTTATAGTGTAGGATTTATTTTGGTCATAGAGTATGATTTATGTTGGTTATAGTGTAGGATTTATTTTGGTCATAGAGTATGATTTATTTTGGTTATAGTGTAGGATTTATTTTGGTCATAGGGTAGGATTTATTTTGGTCATAGAGTATGATTTATTTTGGTTATAGTGTAGGATTTATTTTGGTTATAGGGTATGATTTATTTTGGTTATAGAGTAGGATTTATTTTGGTTATAGTGTAAGATTTATTTTGGTCATAGAGTATGATTTATTTTGGTTAGAGTGTAGGATTTATTTTGGTTATAGGGTATGATTTATTTTGGTTATAGTGTATTATTTATTTTGGTTATAGTGTAGGATTTATTTTGGTTATAGAGTATGATTTATTTTGGTTATAGTGTAGGATTTATTTTGGTTATAGAGTATGATTTATTTTGGTTATAGTGTAGGATTTATTTTGGTTATAGTGTATGATTTATTTTGGTTATAGTGTAGGATTTATTTTGGTTATAGAGTATGATTTATTTTGGTTATAGTGTAGGATTTATTTTGGTTATACAGTAATATTTATTTTGGTTTTAGTGTAGGATTTATTGTGGTTATATTGTATAATTTATTTTGGTTATATTGTAGGATTTATTTTGGCTATAGAATATGATTTATTTTGGTTATAGTGTAGGATTTACTTTCGTTATAGAGTATGATTTATTTTGGTTATAGAGTATGATTTATTTTGGTCAAAGAGTATGATTTATTTTGGTTATAGTGTAGGATTTATTTTGGTCATAGAGTATGATTTATTTTGGTTATAGTGTAGGATTTATTTTGGTCATAGAGTATGATTTATTTTAGTTATAGTGTAGGATTTATTTTGGTCATAGAGTATGATTTATGTTGGTTATAGTGTAGGATTTATTTTGGTCATAGAGTATGATTTATTTTGGTTATAGTGTAGGATTTATTTTGGTCATAGGGTAGGATTTATTTTGGTCATAGAGTATGATTTATTTTGGTTATAGAGTATGATTTATTTTGGTTATATAGTAAGATTTATTTTGGTCATAGAGTATGATTTATTTTGGTTATAGTGTAGGATTTATTTTGGTCATAGTGTATAATTTATGTTGGTTATAGTGTAGGATTTATTTTGGTTATAGAGTATGATTTATTTTGGTTATAGTGTAGGATTTATTTTGGTCATAGGGTAGGATTTATTTTGGTTATAGAGTATGATTTATTTTGGTCATAGAGTATGATTTATTTTGGTTATAGTGTATGATTTATTTTGGTCATAGGGTAGGATTTATTTTGGTTATAGGGTAGGGTTTATTTTGGTTATAGTGTAGGATTTATTGTGGTTATATTGTATGATTTATTTTGGTTATAGTGTAGGATTTATTTTGGTTATAGAATATGATTTATTTTGGTTATAGTGTAGGATTTACTTTCGTTATAGAGTATGATTTATTTTGGTTATAGAGTATGATTTATTTTGGTCAAAGAGTATGATTTATTTTGGTTATAGTGTAGGATTTATTTTGGTCATAGAATATGATTTATTTTGGTTATAGTGTAGGATTTATTTTGGTCATAGAGTATGATTTATTTTAGTTATAGTGTAGGATTTATTTTGGTCATAGAATATGATTTATGTTGGTTATATTGTAGGATTTATTTTGGTCATAGAGTATGATTTATTTTGGTTATAGTGTAGGATTTATTTTGGTCATAGGGTAGGATTTATTTCGGTTATAGAGTATGATTTATTTTGGTCATAGAATATGATTTATTTTGGTTATAGTGTAGGATTTATTTTGGTCATAGGGTAGGATTTATTTTGGTTATATGGTAGGGTTTATTTTGGTTATAGAGTATGATTTATTTTGGTTATAGTGTAGGATTTATTTTGGTTATAGAATATGATTTATTTTGGTTATAGTGTAGGATTTATTGTGGTTATATTGTATGATTTATTTTGGTTATAGAGTATGATTTATTTAGGTCAAAGAGTATGATTTATTTTGGTTATAGTGTAGGATTTATTTTGGTCATAGAGTATGATTTATTTTGGTTATAGTGTAGGATTTATTTTGGTCATAGAGTATGATTTATGTTGGTTGTAGTGTAGGATTTATTTTGGTCATAGAGTATGATTTATTTTGGTTATAGTGTAGGATTTATTTTGGTCATAGGGTAGGATTTATTTTGGTCATAGAGTATGATTTATTTTGGTTATAGTGTAGGATTTATTTTGGTTATAGTGTAGGATTTATTTTGGTTATAGAATATGATTTATTTTGGTTATAGTGTAGGATTTATTGTGGTTATATTGTATGATTTATTTTGGTTATAGAGTATGATTTATTTAGGTCAAAGAGTATGATTTATTTTGGTTATAGTGTAGGATTTATTTTGGTCATAGAGTATGATTTATTTTGGTTATAGTGTAGGATTTATTTTGGTCATAGAGTATGATTTATGTTGGTTGTAGTGTAGGATTTATTTTGGTCATAGAGTATGATTTATTTTGGTTATAGTGTAGGATTTATTTTGGTCATAGGGTAGGATTTATTTTGGTCATAGAGTATGATTTATTTTGGTTATAGTGTAGGATTTATTTTGGTTATAGGGTATGATTTATTTTGGTTATAGTGTAGGATTTATTTTGGTTATAGTGTAGGATTTATTTTGGTCATAGAGTATGATTTATTTTGGTTAGAGTGTAGGATTTATTTTGGTTATAGTGTATGATTTATTTTGGTTATAGTGTATGATTTATTTTGGTTATAGTGTAGGATTTATTTTGGTTATAGAGTATGATTTATTTTGGTTATAGTGTAGGATTTATTTTGGTTATAGAGTATGATTTATTTTGGTTATAGTGTAGGATTTATTTTGGTTATAGAGTATGATTTATTTTGGTTATAGTGTAGGATTTATTTTGGTTATAGGGTATGATTTATTTTGGTTATAGTGTAGGATTTATTTTGGTTATACAGTAATATTTATTTTGGTTTTAGTGTAGGATTTATTGTGGTTATATTGTATGATTTATTTTGGTTATAGTGTAGGATTTATTTTGGTTATAGGGTATGATTTATTTTGGTTATAGTGTAGGATTTATTTTGGTTATACAGTAACATTCATTTTGGTTTTAGTGTAGGATTTATTGGGGTTATATTGTATGATTTATTTTGGTCATAGTGTAGGATTTATTTTGGTTATAGAATATGATTTATTTTGGTTATAGTGTAGGATTTACTTTCGTTATAGAGTATGATTTATTTTGGTTATAGAGTATGATTTATTTAGATCAAAGAGTATGATTCATTTTTGTTATAGTGTAGGATTTATTTTGGTCATAGAGTATGATTTTTTTGGTTATAGTGTAGGATTTATTTTGGTCATAGAGTATGATTTATTTTAGTTATAGTGTAGGATTTATTTTGGTCATAGAGTATGATTTATGTTGGTTATAGTGTAGGATTTATTTTGGTCATAGAGTATGATTTATTTTGGTTATAGTGTAGGATTTATTTTGGTCATAGGGTAGGATTTATTTTGGTCATAGAGTATGATTTATTTTGGTTATAGTGTAGGATTTATTTTGGTTATAGGGTATGATTTATTTTGGTTATAGAGTAGGATTTATTTTGGTTATAGTGTAAGATTTATTTTGGTCATAGAGTATGATTTATTTTGGTTAGAGTGTAGGATTTATTTTGGTTATAGGGTATGATTTAATTTGGTTATAGTGTATGATTTATTTTGGTTATAGTGAAGGATTTATTTTGGTTATAGAGTATGATTTATTTTGGTTATAGTGTAGGATTTATTTTGGTTATAGAGTATGATTTATTTTGGTTATAGTGTAGGATTTATTTTGGTTATAGAGTATGATTTATTTTGGTTATAGTGTAGGATTTATTTTGGTTATAGAGTATGATTTATTTTGGTTATAGTGTAGGATTTATTTTGGTTATACAGTAATATTTATTTTGGTTTTAGTGTAGGATTTATTGTGGTTATATTGTATGATTTATTTTGGTTATATTGTAGGATTTATTTTGGCTATAGAATATGATTTATTTTGGTTATAGTGTAGGATTTACTTTCATTATAGAGTATGATTTATTTTGGTTATAGAGTATGATTTATTTTGGTCAAAGAGTATGATTTATTTTGGTTATAGTGTATGATTTATTTTGGTCATAGAGTATGATTTATTTTGGTTATAGTGTAGGATTTATTTTGGTCATAGAGTATGATTTATTTTAGTTATAGTGTAGGATTTATTTTGGTCATAGAGTATGATTTATGTTGGTTATAGTGTAGGATTTATTTTGGTCATAGAGTATGATTTATTTTGGTTATAGTGTAGGATTTATTTTGGTCATAGGGTAGGATTTATTTTGGTCATAGAGTATGATTTATTTTGGTTATAGAGTATGATTTATTTTGGTTATATAGTAAGATTTATTTTGGTCATAGAGTATGATTTATTTTGGTTATAGTGTAGGATTTATTTTGGTCATAGTGTATGATTTATGTTGGTTATAGTGTAGGATTTATTTTGGTTATAGAGTATGATTTATTTTGGTTTTAGTGTAGGATTTATTGTGGTTATATTGTATGATTTATTTTGGTTATAGTGTAAGATTTATTTTGGTTATAGAATATGATTTATTTTGGTTATAGTGTAGGATTTACTTTCGTTATAGAGTATGATTTATTTTGGTTATAGAGTATGATTTATTTTGGTCAAAGAGTATGATTTATTTTGGTTATAGTGTAGGATTTATTTTGGTCATAGAGTATGATTTATTTTGGTTATAGTGTAGGATTTATTTTGGTCATAGAGTATGATTTATTTTAGTTATAGTGTAGGATTTATTTTGGTCATAGAGTATGATTTATGTTGGTTATAGTGTAGGATTTATTTTGGTCATAGAGTATGATTTATTTTGGTTATAGTGTAGGATTTATTTTGGTCATAGGGTAGGATTTATTTTGGTCATAGAGTATGATTTATTTTGGTTATAGTGTAGGATTTATTTTGGTTATAGGGTATGATTTATTTTGGTTATAGAGTAGGATTTATTTTGGTTATAGTGTAAGATTTATTTTGGTCATAGAGTATGATTTATTTTGGTTAGAGTGTAGGATTTATTTTGGTTATAGGGTATGATTTATTTTGGTTATAGTGTATTATTTATTTTGGTTATAGTGTAGGATTTATTTTGGTTATAGAGTATGATTTATTTTGGTTATAGTGTAGGATTTATTTTGGTTATAGAGTATGATTTATTTTGGTTATAGTGTAGGATTTATTTTGGTTATAGTGTATGATTTATTTTGGTTATAGTGTAGGATTTATTTTGGTTATAGAGTATGATTTATTTTGGTTATAGTGTAGGATTTATTTTGGTTATACAGTAATATTTATTTTGGTTTTAGTGTAGGATTTATTGTGGTTATATTGTATAATTTATTTTGGTTATATTGTAGGATTTATTTTGGCTATAGAATATGATTTATTTTGGTTATAGTGTAGGATTTACTTTCGTTATAGAGTATGATTTATTTTGGTTATAGAGTATGATTTATTTTGGTCAAAGAGTATGATTTATTTTGGTTATAGTGTAGGATTTATTTTGGTCATAGAGTATGATTTATTTTGGTTATAGTGTAGGATTTATTTTGGTCATAGAGTATGATTTATTTTAGTTATAGTGTAGGATTTATTTTGGTCATAGAGTATGATTTATGTTGGTTATAGTGTAGGATTTATTTTGGTCATAGAGTATGATTTATTTTGGTTATAGTGTAGGATTTATTTTGGTCATAGGGTAGGATTTATTTTGGTCATAGAGTATGATTTATTTTGGTTATAGAGTATGATTTATTTTGGTTATATAGTAAGATTTATTTTGGTCATAGAGTATGATTTATTTTGGTTATAGTGTAGGATTTATTTTGGTCATAGTGTATAATTTATGTTGGTTATAGTGTAGGATTTATTTTGGTTATAGAGTATGATTTATTTTGGTTATAGTGTAGGATTTATTTTGGTCATAGGGTAGGATTTATTTTGGTTATAGAGTATGATTTATTTTGGTCATAGAGTATGATTTATTTTGGTTATAGTGTATGATTTATTTTGGTCATAGGGTAGGATTTATTTTGGTTATAGGGTAGGGTTTATTTTGGTTATAGTGTAGGATTTATTGTGGTTATATTGTATGATTTATTTTGGTTATAGTGTAGGATTTATTTTGGTTATAGAATATGATTTATTTTGGTTATAGTGTAGGATTTACTTTCGTTATAGAGTATGATTTATTTTGGTTATAGAGTATGATTTATTTTGGTCAAAGAGTATGATTTATTTTGGTTATAGTGTAGGATTTATTTTGGTCATAGAATATGATTTATTTTGGTTATAGTGTAGGATTTATTTTGGTCATAGAGTATGATTTATTTTAGTTATAGTGTAGGATTTATTTTGGTCATAGAATATGATTTATGTTGGTTATATTGTAGGATTTATTTTGGTCATAGAGTATGATTTATTTTGGTTATAGTGTAGGATTTATTTTGGTCATAGGGTAGGATTTATTTCGGTTATAGAGTATGATTTATTTTGGTCATAGAATATGATTTATTTTGGTTATAGTGTAGGATTTATTTTGGTCATAGGGTAGGATTTATTTTGGTTATATGGTAGGGTTTATTTTGGTTATAGAGTATGATTTATTTTGGTTATAGTGTAGGATTTATTTTGGTTATAGAATATGATTTATTTTGGTTATAGTGTAGGATTTATTGTGGTTATATTGTATGATTTATTTTGGTTATAGAGTATGATTTATTTAGGTCAAAGAGTATGATTTATTTTGGTTATAGTGTAGGATTTATTTTGGTCATAGAGTATGATTTATTTTGGTTATAGTGTAGGATTTATTTTGGTCATAGAGTATGATTTATGTTGGTTGTAGTGTAGGATTTATTTTGGTCATAGAGTATGATTTATTTTGGTTATAGTGTAGGATTTATTTTGGTCATAGGGTAGGATTTATTTTGGTCATAGAGTATGATTTATTTTGGTTATAGTGTAGGATTTATTTTGGTTATAGTGTAGGATTTATTTTGGTTATAGAATATGATTTATTTTGGTTATAGTGTAGGATTTATTGTGGTTATATTGTATGATTTATTTTGGTTATAGAGTATGATTTATTTAGGTCAAAGAGTATGATTTATTTTGGTTATAGTGTAGGATTTATTTTGGTCATAGAGTATGATTTATTTTGGTTATAGTGTAGGATTTATTTTGGTCATAGAGTATGATTTATGTTGGTTGTAGTGTAGGATTTATTTTGGTCATAGAGTATGATTTATTTTGGTTATAGTGTAGGATTTATTTTGGTCATAGGGTAGGATTTATTTTGGTCATAGAGTATGATTTATTTTGGTTATAGTGTAGGATTTATTTTGGTTATAGGGTATGATTTATTTTGGTTATAGTGTAGGATTTATTTTGGTTATAGTGTAGGATTTATTTTGGTCATAGAGTATGATTTATTTTGGTTAGAGTGTAGGATTTATTTTGGTTATAGTGTATGATTTATTTTGGTTATAGTGTATGATTTATTTTGGTTATAGTGTAGGATTTATTTTGGTTATAGAGTATGATTTATTTTGGTTATAGTGTAGGATTTATTTTGGTTATAGAGTATGATTTATTTTGGTTATAGTGTAGGATTTATTTTGGTTATAGAGTATGATTTATTTTGGTTATAGTGTAGGATTTATTTTGGTTATAGGGTATGATTTATTTTGGTTATAGTGTAGGATTTATTTTGGTTATACAGTAATATTTATTTTGGTTTTAGTGTAGGATTTATTGTGGTTATATTGTATGATTTATTTTGGTTATAGTGTAGGATTTATTTTGGTTATAGGGTATGATTTATTTTGGTTATAGTGTAGGATTTATTTTGGTTATACAGTAACATTCATTTTGGTTTTAGTGTAGGATTTATTGGGGTTATATTGTATGATTTATTTTGGTCATAGTGTAGGATTTATTTTGGTTATAGAATATGATTTATTTTGGTTATAGTGTAGGATTTACTTTCGTTATAGAGTATGATTTATTTTGGTTATAGAGTATGATTTATTTAGATCAAAGAGTATGATTCATTTTTGTTATAGTGTAGGATTTATTTTGGTCATAGAGTATGATTTTTTTGGTTATAGTGTAGGATTTATTTTGGTCATAGAGTATGATTTATTTTAGTTATAGTGTAGGATTTATTTTGGTCATAGAGTATGATTTATGTTGGTTATAGTGTAGGATTTATTTTGGTCATAGAGTATGATTTATTTTGGTTATAGTGTAGGATTTATTTTGGTCATAGGGTAGGATTTATTTTGGTCATAGAGTATGATTTATTTTGGTTATAGTGTAGGATTTATTTTGGTTATAGGGTATGATTTATTTTGGTTATAGAGTAGGATTTATTTTGGTTATAGTGTAAGATTTATTTTGGTCATAGAGTATGATTTATTTTGGTTAGAGTGTAGGATTTATTTTGGTTATAGGGTATGATTTAATTTGGTTATAGTGTATGATTTATTTTGGTTATAGTGAAGGATTTATTTTGGTTATAGAGTATGATTTATTTTGGTTATAGTGTAGGATTTATTTTGGTTATAGAGTATGATTTATTTTGGTTATAGAGTAGGATTTATTTTGGTTATAGAGTATGATTTATTTTGGTTATAGTGTAGGATTTATTTTGGTTATAGAGTATGATTTATTTTGGTTATAGTGTAGGATTTATTTTGGTTATACAGTAATATTTATTTTGGTTTTAGTGTAGGATTTATTGTGGTTATATTGTATGATTTATTTTGGTTATATTGTAGGATTTATTTTGGCTATAGAATATGATTTATTTTGGTTATAGTGTAGGATTTACTTTCATTATAGAGTATGATTTATTTTGGTTATAGAGTATGATTTATTTTGGTCAAAGAGTATGATTTATTTTGGTTATAGTGTATGATTTATTTTGGTCATAGAGTATGATTTATTTTGGTTATAGTGTAGGATTTATTTTGGTCATAGAGTATGATTTATTTTAGTTATAGTGTAGGATTTATTTTGGTCATAGAGTATGATTTATGTTGGTTATAGTGTAGGATTTATTTTGGTCATAGAGTATGATTTATTTTGGTTATAGTGTAGGATTTATTTTGGTCATAGGGTAGGATTTATTTTGGTCATAGAGTATGATTTATTTTGGTTATAGAGTATGATTTATTTTGGTTATATAGTAAGATTTATTTTGGTCATAGAGTATGATTTATTTTGGTTATAGTGTAGGATTTATTTTGGTCATAGTGTATGATTTATGTTGGTTATAGTGTAGGATTTATTTTGGTTATAGAGTATGATTTATTTTGGTTTTAGTGTAGGATTTATTGTGGTTATATTGTATGATTTATTTTGGTTATAGTGTAAGATTTATTTTGGTTATAGAATATGATTTATTTTGGTTATAGTGTAGGATTTACTTTCGTTATAGAGTATGATTTATTTTGGTTATAGAGTATGATTTATTTTGGTCAAAGAGTATGATTTATTTTGGTTATAGTGTAGGATTTATTTTGGTCATAGAGTATGATTTATTTTGGTTATAGTGTAGGATTTATTTTGGTCATAGAGTATGATTTATTTTGGTTATAGTGTAGGATTTATTTTGGTCATAGAGTATGATTTATTTTGGTCATAGAGTATGATTTATTTTGGTTATAGTGTAGGATTTATTTTGGTCATAGAGTATGATTTATTTTGGTTATAGTGTAGGATTTATGTTGGTCATAGGGTAGGATTTATTTTGGTCATAGAGTATGATTTATTTTGGTTATAGAGTATGATTTATTTTGGTTATATAGTAAGATTTATTTTGGTCATAGAGTATGATTTATTTTGGTTATAGTGTAGGATTTATTTTGGTCATAGTGTATGATTTATGTTGGTTATAGTGTAGGATTTATTTTGGTCATAGAGTAGGATTTATTTTGGTTATAGAGTATGATTTATTTTGGTTATAGTGTAGGATTTATTTTGGTCATAGGGTAGGATTTAATTTGGTTATAGAGTATGATTTATTTTGGTCATAGAGTAGGATTTATTTTGGTTATAGTGTAGGATTTATTTTGGTTATAGAGTATGATTTATGTTGGTTATTGTGTAGGATTTATTTTGGTCATAGAGTATGATTTATTTTGGTTATAGTGTAGGATTTATTTTGGTTATAGGGTATGATTTATTTTGGTTATGGTGTATGATTTATTTTGGTTATAGTGTAGGATTTATTTTGGTTATAGTGTAGGATTTATTTTGGTTATAGAGTATGATTTATTTTGGTTATAGAGTATGATTTATTTTGGTTATAGTGTAGGATTTATTTTGGTTATAGGGTATGATTTATTTTGGTTATAGTGTAGGATTTATTTTGGTTATAGTGTATGATTTATTTTGGTCATAGAGTATGATTTATTTTGGTTATATTGTAGGATTTATTTTGGTTATAGGGTATGATTTATTTTGGTTATAGTGTATGATTTATTTTGGTTATGGTATATGATTTATTTTGGTTATAGGGTATGATTTATTTTGGTTATAGAGTATGATTTATTTTGGTTATAGTGTAGGATTTATTTTGGTTATAGAGTATGATTTATTTTGGTTATAGTGTAGGATTTATTTTGGTTATAGAGTATGATTTATTTTGGTTATAGTGTAGGATTTATTTTGGTTATAGAGTATGATTTATTTTGGTTATAGTGTAGTATTTATTTTGGTTATAGAGTATGATTTATTTTGGTTATAGTGTAGGATTTATTTTGGTTATACAGTAATATTTATTTTGGTTTTAGTGTAGGATTTATTGTGGTTATATTGTATGATTTATTTTGGTTATAGTGTAGGATTTATTTTGGTTATAGGGTATGATTTATTTTGGTTATAGTGTAGGATTTATTTTGGTTATACAGTAACATTCATTTTGGTTTTAGTGTAGGATTTATTGGGGTTATATTGTATGATTTATTTTGGTTATAGTGTAGGATTTATTTTGGTTATAGAATATGATTTATTTTGGTTATATTGTAGGATTTACTTTCGTTATAGAGTAGGATTTATTTTGGTTATAGAGTATGATTTATTTAGGTCAAAGAGTATGATTTATTTTGGTTATAGTGTAGGATTTATTTTGGTCATAGAGTATGATTTATTTTGGTTATAGTGTAGGATTTATTTTGGTCATAGAGTATGATTTATTTTAGTTATAGTGTAGGATTTATTTTGGTCATAGAGTATGATTTATGTTGGTTATAGTGTAGGATTTATTTTGGTCATAGAGTATGATTTATTTTGGTTATAGTGTAGGATTTATTTTGGTCATAGGGTAGGATTTATTTTGGTCATAGAGTATGATTTATTTTGGTTATAGTGTAGGATTTATTTTGGTTATAGGGTATGATTTATTTTGGTTATAGTGTAGGATTTATTTTGGTTATAGTGTAGGATTTATTTTGGTCATAGAGTATGATTTATTTTGGTTATAGTGTAGGATTTATTTTGGTCATAGGGTAGGATTTATTTTGGTCATAGAGTATGATTTATTTTGGTTATAGTGTAGGATTTATTTTGGTCATAGGGTAGGATTTATTTTGGTGATAGGGTAGGGTTTATTTTGGTTATAGTGTAGGATTTATTGTGGTTATATTGTATGATTTATTTTGGTTATAGTGTAGGATTTATTTTGGTTATAGAATATGATTTATTTTGGTTATAGTGTAGGATTTACTTTCGTTATAGAGTATGATTTATTTTGGTTATAGAGTATGATTTATTTTGGTCAAAGAGTATGATTTATTTTGGTTATAGTGTAGGATTTATTTTGGTCATAGAGTATGATTTATGTTGGTTATAGTGTAGGATTTATTTTGGTCATAGAGTATGATTTATTTTAGTTATAGTGTAGGATTTATTTTGGTCATAGAATATGATTGATGTTGGTTATAGTGTAGGATTTATTTTGGTCATAGAGTATGATTTATTTTGGTTATAGTGTAGGATTTATTTTGGTTATAGTGTAGGATTTATTTTGGTTATAGGGTATGATTTATTTTGGTTATAGTGTAGGATTTATTTTGGTTATACAGTAACATTCATTTTGGTTTTAGTGTAGGATTTATTGTGGTTATATTGTATAATTTATTTTGGTTATAGTGTAAGATTTATTTTGGTTATAGAATATGATTTATTTTGGTTATAGTGTAGGATTTACTTTCGTTATAGAGTATGATTTATTTTGGTTATAGAGTATGATTTATTTTGGTCAAAGAGTATGATTTATTTTGGTTATAGTGTAGGATTTATTTTGGTCATAGAGTATGATTTATTTTGGTTATAGTGTAGGATTTATTTTGGTCATAGAGTATGATTTATTTTAGTTATAGTGTAGGATTTATTTTGGTCATAGAGTATGATTTATGTTGGTTATAGTGTAGGATTTATTTTGGTCATAGAGTATGATTTATTTTGGTTATAGTGTAGGATTTATTTTGGTCATAGGGTAGGATTTATTTTGGTCATAGAGTATGATTTATTTTGGTTATAGAGTATGATTTATTTTGGTTATATAGTAAGATTTATTTTGGTCATAGAGTATGATTTATTTTGGTTATAGTGTAGGATTTATTTTGGTCATAGTGTATGATTTATGTTGGTTATAGTGTAGGATTTATTTTGGTTATAGAGTATGATTTATTTTGGTTTTAGTGTAGGATTTATTGTGGTTATATTGTATGATTTATTTTGGTTATAGTGTAAGATTTATTTTGGTTATAGAATATGATTTATTTTGGTTATAGTGTAGGATTTACTTTCGTTATAGAGTATGATTTATTTTGGTTATAGAGTATGATTTATTTTGGTCAAAGAGTATGATTTATTTTGGTTATAGTGTAGGATTTATTTTGGTCATAGAGTATGATTTATTTTGGTTATAGTGTAGGATTTATTTTGGTCATAGAGTATGATTTATTTTGGTTATAGTGTAGGATTTATTTTGGTCATAGAGTATGATTTATTTTGGTCATAGAGTATGATTTATTTTGGTTATAGTGTAGGATTTATTTTGGTCATAGAGTATGATTTATTTTGGTTATAGTGTAGGATTTATGTTGGTCATAGGGTAGGATTTATTTTGGTCATAGAGTATGATTTATTTTGGTTATAGAGTATGATTTATTTTGGTTATATAGTAAGATTTATTTTGGTCATAGAGTATGATTTATTTTGGTTATAGTGTAGGATTTATTTTGGTCATAGTGTATGATTTATGCTGGTTATAGTGTAGGATTTATTTTGGTCATAGAGTAGGATTTATTTTGGTTATAGAGTATGATTTATTTTGGTTATAGTGTAGGATTTATTTTGGTCATAGGGTAGGATTTAATTTGGTTATAGAGTATGATTTATTTTGGTCATAGAGTAGGATTTATTTTGGTTATAGTGTAGGATTTATTTTGGTTATAGAGTATGATTTATGTTGGTTATAGTGTAGGATTTATTTTGGTCATAGAGTATGATTTATTTTGGTTATAGTGTAGGATTTATTTTGGTTATAGGGTATGATTTATTTTGGTTATGGTGTATGATTTATTTTGGTTATAGTGTAGGATTTATTTTGGTTATAGTGTAGGATTTATTTTGGTTATAGAGTATGATTTATTTTGGTTATAGAGTATGATTTATTTTGGTTATAGTGTAGGATTTATTTTGGTTATAGGGTATGATTTATTTTGGTTATAGTGTAGGATTTATTTTGGTTATAGTGTATGATTTATTTTGGTCATAGAGTATGATTTATTTTGGTTATATTGTAGGATTTATTTTGGTTATAGGGTATGATTTATTTTGGTTATAGTGTATGATTTATTTTGGTTATGGTATATGATTTATTTTGGTTATAGGGTATGATTTATTTTGGTTATAGAGTATGATTTATTTTGGTTATAGTGTAGGATTTATTTTGGTTATAGAGTATGATTTATTTTGGTTATAGTGTAGGATTTATTTTGGTTATAGAGTATGATTTATTTTGGTTATAGTGTAGGATTTATTTTGGTTATAGAGTATGATTTATTTTGGTTATAGTGTAGTATTTATTTTGGTTATAGAGTATGATTTATTTTGGTTATAGTGTAGGATTTATTTTGGTTATACAGTAATATTTATTTTGGTTTTAGTGTAGGATTTATTGTGGTTATATTGTATGATTTATTTTGGTTATAGTGTAGGATTTATTTTGGTTATAGGGTATGATTTATTTTGGTTATAGTGTAGGATTTATTTTGGTTATACAGTAACATTCATTTTGGTTTTAGTGTAGGATTTATTGGGGTTATATTGTATGATTTATTTTGGTTATAGTGTAGGATTTATTTTGGTTATAGAATATGATTTATTTTGGTTATATTGTAGGATTTACTTTCGTTATAGAGTAGGATTTATTTTGGTTATAGAGTATGATTTATTTAGGTCAAAGAGTATGATTTATTTTGGTTATAGTGTAGGATTTATTTTGGTCATAGAGTATGATTTATTTTGGTTATAGTGTAGGATTTATTTTGGTCATAGAGTATGATTTATTTTAGTTATAGTGTAGGATTTATTTTGGTCATAGAGTATGATTTATGTTGGTTATAGTGTAGGATTTATTTTGGTCATAGAGTATGATTTATTTTGGTTATAGTGTAGGATTTATTTTGGTCATAGGGTAGGATTTATTTTGGTCATAGAGTAAGATTTATTTTGGTTATAGTGTAGGATTTATTTTGGTTATAGGGTATGATTTATTTTGGTTATAGTGTAGGATTTATTTTGGTTATAGTGTAGGATTTATTTTGGTCATAGAGTATGATTTATTTTGGTTATAGTGTAGGATTTATTTTGGTCATAGGGTAGGATTTATTTTGGTCATAGAGTATGATTTATTTTGGTTATAGTGTAGGATTTATTTTGGTCATAGGGTAGGATTTATTTTGGTTATAGGGTAGGGTTTATTTTGGTTATAGTGTAGGATTTATTGTGGTTATATTGTATGATTTATTTTGGTTATAGAATATGATTTATTTTGGTTATAGTGTAGGATTTACTTTCGTTATAGAGTATGATTTATTTTGGTTATAGAGTATGATTTATTTTGGTCAAAGAGTATGATTTATTTTGGTTATAGTGTAGGATTTATTTTGGTCATAGAGTATGATTTATGTTGGTTATAGTGTAGGATTTATTTTGGTCATAGAGTATGATTTATTTTAGTTATAGTGTAGGATTTATTTTGGTCATAGAATATGATTTATGTTGGTTATAGTGTAGGATTTATTTTGGTCATAGAGTATGATTTATTTTGGTTATAGTGTAGGATTTATTTTGGTAATAGGGTAGGATTTATTTCGGTTATAGAGTATGATTTATTTTGGTCATAGAATATGATTTATTTTGGTTATAGTGTGGGATTTATTTTGGTCATAGGGTAGGATTTATTTTGGTTATAGGGTAGGGTTTATTTTGGTTATAGAGTATGATTTATTTTGGTTATAGTGTAGGATTTATTTTGGTTATAGAATATGATTTATTTTGGTTATAGTGTAGGATTTATTGTGGTTATATTGTATGATTTATTTTGGTTATAGAGTATGATTTATTTAGGTCAAAGAGTATGATTTATTTTGGTTATAGTGTAGGATTTATTTTGGTCATAGAGTATGATTTATTTTGGTTATAGTGTAGGATTTATTTTGGTCATAGAGTATGATTTATTGTGGTTATAGTGTAGGATTTATTTTGGTCATAGAGTATGATTTATGTTGGTTGTAGTGTAGGATTTATTTTGGTCATAGAGTATGATTTATTTTGGTTATAGTGTAGGATTTATTTTGGTCATAGGGTAGGATTTATTTTGGTCATAGAGTATGATTTATTTTGGTTATAGTGTAGGATTTATTTTGGTTATAGGGTATGATTTATTTTGGTTATAGTGTAGGATTTATTTTGGTTATAGTGTAGGATTTATTTTGGTCATAGAGTATGATTTATTTTGGTTAGAGTGTAGGATTTATTTTGGTTATAGTGTATGATTTATTTTGGTTATAGTGTATGATTTATTTTGGTTATAGTGTAGGATTTATTTTGGTTATAGAGTATGATTTATTTTGGTTATAGTGTAGGATTTATTTTGGTTATAGAGTATGATTTATTTTGGTTATAGTGTAGGATTTATTTTGGTTATAGAGTATGATTTATTTTGGTTATAGTGTAGGATTTATTTTGGTTATAGAGTATGATTTATTTTGGTTATAGTGTAGGATTTATTTTTGTTATAGAGTAATATTTATTTTGGTTTTAGTGTAGGATTTATTGTGGTTATATTGTATGATTTATTTTGGTTATAGTGTAGGATTTATTTTGGTTATAAGGTATGATTTATTTTGGTTATAGTGTAGGATTTATTTTGGTTATACAGTAACATTTATTTTGGTTTTAGTGTAGGATTTATTTTGGTTATAGTGTAGGATTTATTTTGGTTATAGTGTAGGATTTATTTTGGTTATAGAGTATGATTTATTTTGGTTATAGTGTAGGATTTATTTTGGTTATAGAGTATGATTTATTTTGGTTATAGTGTAGGATTTATTTTGGTCATAGAGTATGATTTATTTTAGTTATAGTGTAGGATTTATTTTGGTCATAGAGTATGATTTATGTTGGTTATAGTGTAGGATTTATTTTGGTCATAGAGTATGATTTATTTTGGTTATAGTGTAGGATTTATTTTGGTCATAGGGTAGGATTTATTTTGGTCATAGAGTATGATTTATTTTGGTTATAGTGTAGGATTTATTTTGGTTATAGGATATGATTTATTTTGGTTATAGTGTAGGATTTATTTTGGTTATAGTGTAGGATTTATTTTGGTCATAGAGTATGATTTATTTTGGTTATAGTGAAGGATTTATTTTGGTCATAGAGTATGATTTATTTTAGTTATAGTGTAGGATTTATTTTGGTCATAGAGTATGATTTATTTTGGTTATAGTGTAGGATTTATGTTGGTCATAGGGTAGGATTTATTTTGGTCATAGAGTATGATTTATTTTGGTTATAGAGTATGATTTATTTTGGTTATATAGTAAGATTTATTTTGGTCATAGAGTATGATTTATTTTGGTTATAGTGTAGGATTTATTTTGGTCATAGTGTATGATTTATGTTGGTTATAGTGTAGGATTTGTTTTGGTCATAGAGTAGGATTTATTTTGGTTATAGAGTATGATTTATTTTGGTTATAGTGTAGGATTTATTTTGGTCATAGGGTAGGATTTATTTTGGTTATAGAGTATGATTTATTTTGGTCATAGAGTAGGATTTATTTTGGTTATAGTGTAGGATTTATGTTGGTTATAGTGTAGGATTTATTTTGGTCATAGAGTATGATTTATTTTGGTTATAGTGTAGGATTTATTTTGGTTATAGGGTATGATTTATTTTGGTTATGGTGTATGATTTATTTTGGTTATAGTGTATGATTTATTTTGGTTATAGTGTAGGATTTATTTTGGTTATAGAGTATGATTTATTTTGGTTATAGAGTATGATTTATTTTGGTTATAGTGTAGGATTTATTTTGGTTATAGGGTATGATTTATTTTGGTTATTGTGTAGGATTTATTTTGGTTATAGCGTATGATTTATTTTGGTCATAGAGTATGATTTATTTTGGTTATATTGTAGGATTTATTTTGGTTATAGGGTATGATTTATTTTGGTTATAGTGTAGTATTTATTTTGGTTATAGAGTATGATTTATTTTGGTTATAGTGTAGTATTTATTTTGGTTATAGAGTATGATTTATTTTGGTTATAGTGTAGGATTTATTTTGGTCATAGGGTAGGATTTATTTTGGTTATAGAGTATGATTTATTTTGGTCATAGAGTAGGATTTATTTTGGTTATAGTGTAGGATTTATGTTGGTTATAGAGTATGATTTATGTTGGTTATAGTGTAGGATTTATTTTGGTCATAGAGTATGATTTATTTTGGTTATAGTGTAGGATTTATTTTGGTTATAGGGTATGATTTATTTTGGTTATGGTGTATGATTTATTTTGGTTATAGTGTAGGATTTATTTTGGTTATAGTGTAGGATTTATTTTGGTTATAGAGTATGATTTATTTTGGTTATAAAGTATGATTTATTTTGGTTATAGTGTAGGATTTATTTTGGTTATAGGGTATGATTTATTTTGGTTATAGTGTAGGATTTATTTTGGTTATAGCGTATGATTTATTTTGGTCATAGAGTATGATTTATTTTGGTTATATTGTAGGATTTATTTTGGTTATAGGGTATGATTTATTTTGGTTATAGTGTATGATTTATTTTGGTTATGGTGTATGATTTATTTTGGTTATAGAGTATGATTTATTTTGGTTATAGAGTATGATTTATTTTGGTTATAGTGTAGGATTTATTTTGGATATAGAGTATGATTTATTTTGGTTATAGTGTAGAATTTATTTTGGTTATAGAGTATGATTTATTTTGGTTATAGTGTAGGATTTATTTTGGTTATAGAGTATGATTTATTTTGGTTATAGTGTAGTATTTATTTTGGTTATAGAGTATGATTTATTTTGGTTATAGTGTAGGATTTATTTTGGTTATACAGTAATATTTATTTTGGTTTTAGTGTAGGATTTATTGTGGTTATATTGTATGATTTATTTTGGATATAGTGTAGGATTTATTTTGGTTATAGGGTATGATTTATTTTGGTTATAATGTAGGATTTATTTTGGTTATACAGTAACATTCATTTTGGTTTTAGTGTAGGATTTATTGGGGTTATATTGTATGATTTATTTTGATTATAGTGTAGGATTTATTTTGGTTATAGAATATGATTTATTTTGGTTATAGTGTAGGATTTACTTTGGTTATAGAGTATGATTTATTTTGGTTATAGAGTATGATTTATTTTGGTCAAAGAGTATGATTTATTTTGGTTATAGTGTAGGATTTATTTTGGTCATAGAGTATGATTTATTTTGGTTATAGTGTAGGATTTATTTTGGTCATAGAGTATGATTTATTTTAGTTATAGTGTAGGATTTATTTTGGTCATAGAATATGATTTATGTTGGTTATAGTGTAGGATTTATTTTGGTCATAGAGTATGATTTATTTTGGTTATAGTGTAGGATTTATTTTGGTCATAGGGTAGGATTTATTTTGGTTATAGAGTATGATTTATTTTGGTCATAGAGTATGATTTATTTTGGTTATAGTGTAGGATTTATTTTGGTCATAGGGTAGGATTTATTTTGGTTATAGGGTAGGGTTTATTTTGGTTATAGAGTATGATTTATTTTGGTTATAGTGTAGGATTTATTTTGGTTATAGAATATGATTTATTTTGATTATAGTGTAGGATTTATTGTGGTTATATTGTATGATTTATTTTGGTTATAGAGTATGATTTATTTAGGTCAAAGAGTATGATTTATTTTGGTTATAGTGTAGGATTTATTTTGGTCATAGAGTATGATTTATTTTGGTTATAGTGTAGGATTTATTTTGGTCATAGAGTATGATTTATTTTAGTTATAGTGTAGGATTTATTTTGGTCATAGAATATGATTTATGTTGGTTATAGTGTAGGATTTATTTTGGTCATAGAGTATGATTTATTTTGGTTATAGTGTAGGATTTATTTTGGTAATAGGGTAGGATTTATTTCGGTTATAGAGTATGATTTATTTTGGTCATAGAATATGATTTATTTTGGTTATAGTGTAGGATTTATTTTGGTCATAGGGTAGGATTTATTTTGGTTATAGGGTAGGGTTTATTTTGGTTATAGAGTATGATTTATTTTGGTTATAGTGTAGGATTTATTTTGGTTATAGAATATGATTTATTTTGGTTATAGTGTAGGATTTATTGTGGTTATATTGTATGATTTATTTTGGTTATAGAGTATGATTTATTTAGGTCAAAGAGTATGATTTATTTTGGTTATAGTGTAGGATTTATTTTGGTCATAGAGTATGATTTATTTTGGTTATAGTGTAGGATTTATTTTGGTCATAGAGTATGATTTATTGTGGTTATAGTGTAGGATTTATTTTGGTCATAGAGTATGATTTATGTTGGTTGTAGTGTAGGATTTATTTTGGTCATAGAGTATGATTTATTTTGGTTATAGTGTAGGATTTATTTTGGTCATAGGGTAGGATTTATTTTGGTCATAGAGTATGATTTATTTTGGTTATAGTGTAGGATTTATTTTGGTTATAGGGTATGATTTATTTTGGTTATAGTGTAGGATTTATTTTGGTTATAGTGTAGGATTTATTTTGGTCATAGAGTATGATTTATTTTGGTTAGAGTGTAGGATTTATTTTGGTTATAGTGTATGATTTATTTTGGTTATAGTGTATGATTTATTTTGGTTATAGTGTAGGATTTATTTTGGTTATAGAGTATGATTTATTTTGGTTATAGTGTAGGATTTATTTTGGTTATAGAGTATGATTTATTTTGGTTATAGTGTAGGATTTATTTTGGTTATAGAGTATGATTTATTTTGGTTATAGTGTAGGATTTATTTTGGTTATAGAGTATGATTTATTTTGGTTATAGTGTAGGATTTATTTTTGTTATAGAGTAATATTTATTTTGGTTTTAGTGTAGGATTTATTGTGGTTATATTGTATGATTTATTTTGGTTATAGTGTAGGATTTATTTTGGTTATAAGGTATGATTTATTTTGGTTATAGTGTAGGATTTATTTTGGTTATACAGTAACATTTATTTTGGTTTTAGTGTAGGATTTATTTTGGTTATAGTGTAGGATTTATTTTGGTTATAGTGTAGGATTTATTTTGGTTATAGAGTATGATTTATTTTGGTTATAGTGTAGGATTTATTTTGGTTATAGAGTATGATTTATTTTGGTTATAGTGTAGGATTTATTTTGGTCATAGAGTATGATTTATTTTAGTTATAGTGTAGGATTTATTTTGGTCATAGAGTATGATTTATGTTGGTTATAGTGTAGGATTTATTTTGGTCATAGAGTATGATTTATTTTGGTTATAGTGTAGGATTTATTTTGGTCATAGGGTAGGATTTATTTTGGTCATAGAGTATGATTTATTTTGGTTATAGTGTAGGATTTATTTTGGTTATAGGGTATGATTTATTTTGGTTATAGTGTAGGATTTATTTTGGTTATAGTGTAGGATTTATTTTGGTCATAGAGTATGATTTATTTTGGTTATAGTGAAGGATTTATTTTGGTCATAGAGTATGATTTATTTTAGTTATAGTGTAGGATTTATTTTGGTCATAGAGTATGATTTATTTTGGTTATAGTGTAGGATTTATGTTGGTCATAGGGTAGGATTTATTTTGGTCATAGAGTATGATTTATTTTGGTTATAGAGTATGATTTATTTTGGTTATATAGTAAGATTTATTTTGGTCATAGAGTATGATTTATTTTGGTTATAGTGTAGGATTTATTTTGGTCATAGTGTATGATTTATGTTGGTTATAGTGTAGGATTTGTTTTGGTCATAGAGTAGGATTTATTTTGGTTATAGAGTATGATTTATTTTGGTTATAGTGTAGGATTTATTTTGGTCATAGGGTAGGATTTATTTTGGTTATAGAGTATGATTTATTTTGGTCATAGAGTAGGATTTATTTTGGTTATAGTGTAGGATTTATGTTGGTTATAGTGTAGGATTTATTTTGGTCATAGAGTATGATTTATTTTGGTTATAGTGTAGGATTTATTTTGGTTATAGGGTATGATTTATTTTGGTTATGGTGTATGATTTATTTTGGTTATAGTGTATGATTTATTTTGGTTATAGTGTAGGATTTATTTTGGTTATAGAGTATGATTTATTTTGGTTATAGAGTATGATTTATTTTGGTTATAGTGTAGGATTTATTTTGGTTATAGGGTATGATTTATTTTGGTTATTGTGTAGGATTTATTTTGGTTATAGCGTATGATTTATTTTGGTCATAGAGTATGATTTATTTTGGTTATATTGTAGGATTTATTTTGGTTATAGGGTATGATTTATTTTGGTTATAGTGTAGGATTTATTTTGGTTATAGAGTATGATTTATTTTGGTTATAGTGTAGGATTTATTTTGGTTATAGAGTATGATTTATTTTGGTTATAGTGTAGTATTTATTTTGGTTATAGAGTATGATTTATTTTGGTTATAGTGTAGGATTTATTTTGGTCATAGGGTAGGATTTATTTTGGTTATAGAGTATGATTTATTTTGGTCATAGAGTAGGATTTATTTTGGTTATAGTGTAGGATTTATGTTGGTTATAGAGTATGATTTATGTTGGTTATAGTGTAGGATTTATTTTGGTCATAGAGTATGATTTATTTTGGTTATAGTGTAGGATTTATTTTGGTTATAGGGTATGATTTATTTTGGTTATGGTGTATGATTTATTTTGGTTATAGTGTAGGATTTATATTGGTTATAGTGTAGGATTTATTTTGGTTATAGAGTATGATTTATTTTGGTTATAAAGTATGATTTATTTTGGTTATAGTGTAGGATTTATTTTGGTTATAGGGTATGATTTATTTTGGTTATAGTGTAGGATTTATTTTGGTTATAGCGTATGATTTATTTTGGTCATAGAGTATGATTTATTTTGGTTATATTGTAGGATTTATTTTGGTTATAGGGTATGATTTATTTTGGTTATAGTGTATGATTTATTTTGGTTATGGTGTATGATTTATTTTGGTTATAGAGTATGATTTATTTTGGTTATAGAGTATGATTTATTTTGGTTATAGTGTAGGATTTATTTTGGATATAGAGTATGATTTATTTTGGTTATAGTGTAGAATTTATTTTGGTTATAGAGTATGATTTATTTTGGTTATAGTGTAGGATTTATTTTGGTTATAGAGTATGATTTATTTTGGTTATAGTGTAGTATTTATTTTGGTTATAGAGTATGATTTATTTTGGTTATAGTGTAGGATTTATTTTGGTTATACAGTAATATTTATTTTGGTTTTAGTGTAGGATTTATTGTGGTTATATTGTATGATTTATTTTGGATATAGTGTAGGATTTATTTTGGTTATAGGGTATGATTTATTTTGGTTATAATGTAGGATTTATTTTGGTTATACAGTAACATTCATTTTGGTTTTAGTGTAGGATTTATTGGGGTTATATTGTATGATTTATTTTGATTATAGTGTAGGATTTATTTTGGTTATAGAATATGATTTATTTTGGTTATAGTGTAGGATTTACTTTCGTTATAGAGTATGATTTATTTTGGTTATAGAGTATGATTTATTTTGGTCAAAGAGTATGATTTATTTTGGTTATAGTGTAGGATTTATTTTGGTCATAGAGTATGATTTATTTTGGTTATAGTGTAGGATTTATTTTGGTCATAGAGTATGATTTATTTTAGTTATAGTGTAGGATTTATTTTGGTCATAGAATATGATTTATGTTGGTTATAGTGTAGGATTTATTTTGGTCATAGAGTATGATTTATTTTGGTTATAGTGTAGGATTTATTTTGGTCATAGGGTAGGATTTATTTTGGTTATAGAGTATGATTTATTTTGGTCATAGAGTATGATTTATTTTGGTTATAGTGTAGGATTTATTTTGGTCATAGGGTAGGATTTATTTTGGTTATAGGGTAGGGTTTATTTTGGTTATAGAGTATGATTTATTTTGGTTATAGTGTAGGATTTATTTTGGTTATAGAATATGATTTATTTTGATTATAGTGTAGGATTTATTGTGGTTATATTGTATGATTTATTTTGGTTATAGAGTATGATTTATTTAGGTCAAAGAGTATGATTTATTTTGGTTATAGTGTAGGATTTATTTTGGTCATAGAGTATGATTTATTTTGGTTATAGTGTAGGATTTATTTTGGTCATAGAGTATGATTTATTTTAGTTATAGTGTAGGATTTATTTTGGTCATAGAGTAGGATTTATTTTGGTTATAGTGTAGGATTTATGTTGGTTATAGAGTATGATTTATGATGGTTATAGTGTAGGATTTATTTTGGTCATAGAGTATGATTTATTTTGGTTATAGTGTAGGATTTATTTTGGTTATAGGGTATGATTTATTTTGGTTATGGTGTATGATTTATTTTGGTTATAGTGTAGGATTTATTTTGGTTATAGTGTAGGATTTATTTTGGTTATATTGTAGGATTTATTTTGGTTATAGGGTATGATTTATTTTGGTTATAGTGTATGATTTATTTTGGTTATGGTGTATGATTTATTTTGGTTATAGAGTATGATTTATTTTGGTTATAGAGTATGATTTATTTTGGTTATAGTGTAGGATTTATTTTGGTTATAGAGTATGATTTATTTTGGTTATAGAGTATGATTTATTTTGGTTATAGTGTAGGATTTATTTTGGTTATAGGGTATGATTTATTTTGGTTATTGTGTAGGATTTATTTTGGTTATAGCGTATGATTTATTTTGGTCATAGAGTATGATTTATTTTGGTTATATTGTAGGATTTATTTTGGTTATAGGGTATGATTTATTTTGGTTATAGTGTAGGATTTATTTTGGTTATAGAGTATGATTTATTTTGGTTATAGTGTAGGATTTATTTTGGTTATAGAGTATGATTTATTTTGGTTATAGTGTAGTATTTATTTTGGTTATAGAGTATGATTTATTTTGGTTATAGTGTAGGATTTATTTTGGTCATAGGGTAGGATTTATTTTGGTTATAGAGTATGATTTATTTTGGTCATAGAGTAGGATTTATTTTGGTTATAGTGTAGGATTTATGTTGGTTATAGAGTATGATTTATGTTGGTTATAGTGTAGGATTTATTTTGGTCATAGAGTATGATTTATTTTGGTTATAGTGTAGGATTTATTTTGGTTATAGGGTATGATTTATTTTGGTTATGGTGTATGATTTATTTTGGTTATAGTGTAGGATTTATATTGGTTATAGTGTAGGATTTATTTTGGTTATAGAGTATGATTTATTTTGGTTATAAAGTATGATTTATTTTGGTTATAGTGTAGGATTTATTTTGGTTATAGGGTATGATTTATTTTGGTTATAGTGTAGGATTTATTTTGGTTATAGCGTATGATTTATTTTGGTCATAGAGTATGATTTATTTTGGTTATATTGTAGGATTTATTTTGGTTATAGGGTATGATTTATTTTGGTTATAGTGTATGATTTATTTTGGTTATGGTGTATGATTTATTTTGGTTATAGAGTATGATTTATTTTGGTTATAGAGTATGATTTATTTTGGTTATAGTGTAGGATTTATTTTGGATATAGAGTATGATTTATTTTGGTTATAGTGTAGAATTTATTTTGGTTATAGAGTATGATTTATTTTGGTTATAGTGTAGGATTTATTTTGGTTATAGAGTATGATTTATTTTGGTTATAGTGTAGTATTTATTTTGGTTATAGAGTATGATTTATTTTGGTTATAGTGTAGGATTTATTTTGGTTATACAGTAATATTTATTTTGGTTTTAGTGTAGGATTTATTGTGGTTATATTGTATGATTTATTTTGGATATAGTGTAGGATTTATTTTGGTTATAGGGTATGATTTATTTTGGTTATAATGTAGGATTTATTTTGGTTATACAGTAACATTCATTTTGGTTTTAGTGTAGGATTTATTGGGGTTATATTGTATGATTTATTTTGATTATAGTGTAGGATTTATTTTGGTTATAGAATATGATTTATTTTGGTTATAGTGTAGGATTTACTTTCGTTATAGAGTATGATTTATTTTGGTTATAGAGTATGATTTATTTTGGTCAAAGAGTATGATTTATTTTGGTTATAGTGTAGGATTTATTTTGGTCATAGAGTATGATTTATTTTGGTTATAGTGTAGGATTTATTTTGGTCATAGAGTATGATTTATTTTAGTTATAGTGTAGGATTTATTTTGGTCATAGAATATGATTTATGTTGGTTATAGTGTAGGATTTATTTTGGTCATAGAGTATGATTTATTTTGGTTATAGTGTAGGATTTATTTTGGTCATAGGGTAGGATTTATTTTGGTTATAGAGTATGATTTATTTTGGTCATAGAGTATGATTTATTTTGGTTATAGTGTAGGATTTATTTTGGTCATAGGGTAGGATTTATTTTGGTTATAGGGTAGGGTTTATTTTGGTTATAGAGTATGATTTATTTTGGTTATAGTGTAGGATTTATTTTGGTTATAGAATATGATTTATTTTGATTATAGTGTAGGATTTATTGTGGTTATATTGTATGATTTATTTTGGTTATAGAGTATGATTTATTTAGGTCAAAGAGTATGATTTATTTTGGTTATAGTGTAGGATTTATTTTGGTCATAGAGTATGATTTATTTTGGTTATAGTGTAGGATTTATTTTGGTCATAGAGTATGATTTATTTTAGTTATAGTGTAGGATTTATTTTGGTCATAGAGTAGGATTTATTTTGGTTATAGCGTAGGATTTATGTTGGTTATAGAGTATGATTTATGATGGTTATAGTGTAGGATTTATTTTGGTCATAGAGTATGATTTATTTTGGTTATAGTGTAGGATTTATTTTGGTTATAGGGTATGATTTATTTTGGTTATGGTGTATGATTTATTTTGGTTATAGTGTAGGATTTATTTTGGTTATAGTGTAGGATTTATTTTGGTTATAGAGTATGATTTATTTTGGTTATAAAGTATGATTTATTTTGGTTATAGTGTAGGATTTATTTTGGTTATAGGGTATGATTTATTTTGGTTATAGTGTAGGATTTATTTTGGTTATAGCGTAGGATTTATTTTGGTCATAGAGTATGATTTATTTTGGTTATATTGTAGGATTTATTTTGGTTATAGGGTATGATTTATTTTGGTTATAGTGTATGATTTATTTTGGTTATGGTGTATGATTTATTTTGGTTATAGAGTATGATTTATTTTGGTTATAGAGTATGATTTATTTTGGTTATAGTGTAGGATTTATTTTGGATATAGAGTATGATTTATTTTGGTTATAGTGTAGAATTTATTTTGGTTATAGAGTATGATTTATTTTGGTTATAGTGTAGGATTTATTTTGGTTATAGAGTATGATTTATTTTGGTTATAGTGTAGTATTTATTTTGGTTATAGAGTATGATTTATTTTGGTTATAGTGTAGGATTTATTTTGGTTATACAGTAATATTTATTTTGGTTTTAGTGTAGGATTTATTGTGGTTATATTGTATGATTTATTTTGGATATAGTGTAGGATTTATTTTGGTTATAGGGTATGATTTATTTTGGTTATAATGTAGGATTTATTTTGGTTATACAGTAACATTCATTTTGGTTTTAGTGTAGGATTTATTGGGGTTATATTGTATGATTTATTTTGATTATAGTGTAGGATTTATTTTGGTTATAGAATATGATTTATTTTGGTTATAGTGTAGGATTTACTTTCGTTATAGAGTATGATTTATTTTGGTTATAGAGTATGATTTATTTTGGTCAAAGAGTATGATTTATTTTGGTTATAGTGTAGGATTTATTTTGGTCATAGAGTATGATTTATTTTGGTTATAGTGTAGGATTTATTTTGGTCATAGAGTATGATTTATTTTAGTTATAGTGTAGGATTTATTTTGGTCATAGAATATGATTTATGTTGGTTATAGTGTAGGATTTATTTTGGTCATAGAGTATGATTTATTTTGGTTATAGTGTAGGATTTATTTTGGTCATAGGGTAGGATTTATTTTGGTTATAGAGTATGATTTATTTTGGTCATAGAGTATGATTTATTTTGGTTATAGTGTAGGATTTATTTTGGTCATAGGGTAGGATTTATTTTGGTTATAGGGTAGGGTTTATTTTGGTTATAGAGTATGATTTATTTTGGTTATAGTGTAGGATTTATTTTGGTTATAGAATATGATTTATTTTGATTATAGTGTAGGATTTATTGTGGTTATATTGTATGATTTATTTTGGTTATAGAGTATGATTTATTTAGGTCAAAGAGTATGATTTATTTTGGTTATAGTGTAGGATTTATTTTGGTCATAGAGTATGATTTATTTTAGTTATAGTGTAGGATTTATTTTGGTCATAGAGTATGATTTATGTTGGTTATAGTGTAGGATTTATTTTGGTCATAGAGTATGATTTATTTTGGTTATAGTGTAAGATTTATTTTGGTCATAGGGTAGGATTTATTTTGGTCATAGAGTATGATTTATTTTGGTTATAGTGTAGGATTTATTTTGGTTATAGGGTATGATTTATTTTGGTTATAGTGTAGGATTTATTTTGGTTATAGTGTAGGATTTATTTTGGTCATATAGTATGATTTATTTTGGTTAGAGTGTAGGATTTATTTTGGTTATAGGGTATGATTTATTTTGGTTATCGTGTATGATTTATTTTGGTTATAGTGTAGGATTGATTTTGGTTATAGAGTATGATTTATTTTGGTTATAGTGTACGATTTATTTTGGTTATAGAGTATGATTTATTTTGGTTATAGTGTAGGATTTATTTTGGTTATACAGTAATATTTATTTTGGTTTTAGTGTAGGATTTATTGTGGTTATATTGGATGATTTATTTTGATTATAGTGTAGGATTTATTTTGGTTATAGGGTGTGATTTATTTTGGTTATAGTGTAGGATTTATTTTGGTCATAGAGTATGATTTATTTTAGTTATAGTGTAGGATTTATTTTGGTCATAGAGTATGATTTATTTTGGTTATAGTGTAGGATTTATTTTGGTCATAGGGTAGGATTTATTTTGGTTATAGAGTATGATTTATTTTGGTCATAGAGTATGATTTATTTTGGTTATAGTGTAGGATTTATTTTGGTCATAGGGTAGGATTTATTTTGGTTATAGGGTAGGGTTTATTTTGGTTATAGAGTATGATTTATTTTGGTTATAGTGTAGGATTTATTTTGGTTATAGAATATGATTTATTTTGATTATAGTGTAGGATTTATTGTGGTTATATTGTATGATTTATTTTGGTTATAGAGTATGATTTATTTAGGTCAAAGAGTATGATTTATTTTGGTTATAGTGTAGGATTTATTTTGGTCATAGAGTATGATTTATTTTGGTTATAGTGTAGGATTTATTTTGGTCATAGAGTATGATTTATTTTAGTTATAGTGTAGGATTTATTTTGGTCATAGAGTATGATTTATGTTGGTTATTGTGTAGGATTTATTTTGGTCATAGAGTATGATTTATTTTGGTTATAGTGTAAGATTTATTTTGGTCATAGGGTAGGATTTATTTTGTTCATAGAGTATGATTTATTTTGGTTATAGTGTAGGATTTATTTTGGTTATAGGGTATGATTTATTTTGGTTATAGTGTAGGATTTATTTTGGTTATAGTGTAGGATTTATTTTGGTCATATAGTATGATTTATTTGGTTAGAGTGTAGGATTTATTTTGGTTATAGGGTATGATTTATTTTGGTTATAGTGTATGATTTATTTTGGTTATAGTGTAGGATTTATTTTGGTTATAGAGTATGATTTATTTTGGTTATAGTGTAGGATTTATTTTGGTTATAGAGTATGATTTATTTTGGTTATAGTGTAGGATTTATTGTGGTTATACAGTAATATTTATTTTGGTTTTAGTGTAGGATTTATTGTGGTTATATTGTATGATTTATTTTGATTATAGTGTAGGATTTATTTTGGTTATACAGTAACATTCATTTTGGTTTTAGTGTAGGATTTATTGTGGTTATATTGTATGATTTACTTTCGTTATAGAGTATGATTTATTTTGGTTATAGAGTATGATTTATTTTGGTCAAAGAGTATGATTTATTTTGGTTATAGTGTAGGATTTATTTTGGTCATAGAGTATGATTTATTTTGGTTATAGTGTAGGATTTATTTTGGTCATAGAGTATGATTTATTTTAGTTATAGTGTAGGATTTATTTTGGTCATAGAATATGATTTATTTTGGTTATAGTGTAGGATTTATGTTGGTCATAGGGTAGGATTTATTTTGGTCATAGAGTATGATTTATTTTGGTTATAGAGTATGATTTATTTTGGCTATAGTGTAGGATTTATTTTGG
The DNA here is from genome assembly GCA_963680875.1 of Bathymodiolus brooksi. Taxonomy (NCBI): domain Eukaryota; kingdom Metazoa; phylum Mollusca; class Bivalvia; order Mytilida; family Modiolidae; genus Bathymodiolus; species Bathymodiolus brooksi. The sequence continues at coordinate 89,854,313 of OY804580.1, forward strand.
TCATAGTGTATGATTTATGTTGGTTATAGTGTAGGATTTATTTTGGTCATAGAGTATGATTTATTTTGGTTATAGAGTATGATTTATATTGGTTATAGTGTAGGATTTATTTTGGTCATAGGGTAGGATTTATTTTGGTTATAGAGTATGATTTATTTTGGTCATAGAGTAGGATTTATTTTGGTTATAGTGTAGGATTTATTTTGGTTATAGAGTATGATTTATGTTGGTTATAGTGTAGGATTTATTTTGGTCATAGAGTATGATTTATTTTGGTTATAGTGTAGGATTTATTTTGGTTATAGGGTATCATTTATTTTGGTTATGGTGTATGATTTATTTTGGTTATAGTGTAGGATTTATTTTGGTTATAGTGTAGGATTTATTTTGGTTATAGAGTATGATTTATTTTGGTTATAGAGTATGATTTATTTTGGTTATAGTGTATGATTTATTTTGGTTATAGGGTATGATTTATTTTGGTTATAGTGTAGGATTTATTTTGGTTATATTGTATGATTTATTTTGATTATAGTGTACGATTTATTTTGGTTATAGGGTATGATTTATTTTGGTTATAGTGTAGGATTTATTTTGGGTATACAGTAACATTCATTTTGGTTTTAGTGTAGGATTTATTGTGGTTATATTGTATGATTTATTTTGGTTATAGTGTAAGATTTATTTTGGTTATAGAATATGATTTATTTTGGTTATAGTGTAGGATTTACTTTCGTTATAGAGTATGATTTATTTTGGTTATAGAGTATGATTTATTTTGGTCAAAGAGTATGATTTATTTTGGTTATAGTGTAGGATTTATTTTGGTCATAGAGTATGATTTATTTTGGTTATAGTGTAGGATTTATTTTGGTCATAGAGTATGATTTATTTTAGTTATAGTGTAGGATTTATTTTGGTCATAGAGTATGATTTATTTTGGTTATAGTGTAGGATTTATGTTGGTCATAGGGTAGGATTTATTTTGGTCATAGAGTATGATTTATTTTGGTTATAGAGTATGATTTATTTTGGTTATAGAGTAAGATTTATTTTGGTCATAGAGTATGATTTATTTTGGTTATAGTGTAGGATTTATTTTGGTCATAGTGAATGATTTATGTTGGTTATAGTGTAGGATTTATTTTGGTCATAGAGTAGGATTTATTTTGGTTATAGAGTATGATTTATTTTGGTTATAGTGTAGGATTTATTTTGGTCATAGGGTAGGATTTATTTTGGTTATAGAGTATGATTTATTTTGGTCATAGAGTTGGATTTATTTTGGTTATAGTGTAGGATTTATTTTGGTCATAGAGTATGATTTATTTTGGTTATAGTGTAGGATTTATGTTGGTCATAGGGTAGGATTTATTTTGGTCATAGAGTGATTTATTTTGGTTATAGAGTATGATTTATTTTGGTTATAGAGTAAGATTTATTTTGGTCATAGAGTATGATTTATGTTGGTTATAGTGTAGGATTTATTTTGGTCATAGAGTAGGATTTATTTTGGTTATAGAGTATGATTTATTTTGGTTATAGTGTAGGATTGATTTTGGTCATAGAGTAGGATTTATTTTGGTTATAGTGTAGGATTTATTTTGGTTATAGAGTATGATTTATGTTGGTTATAGTGTAGGATTTATTTTGGTCATAGAGTATGATTTATTTTGGTTATAGTGTAGGATTTATTTTGGTTATAGGGTATCATTTATTTTGGTTATGGTGTATGATTTATTTTGGTTATAGTGTAGGATTTATTTTGGTTATAGTGTAGGATTTATTTTGGTTATAGAGTATGATTTATTTTGGTTATAGAGTATGATTTATTTTGGTTATAGTGTAGGATTTATTTTGGTTATACGGTATGATTTATTTTGGTTATAGTGTAGGATTTATTTTGGTTATAGCGTATGATTTATTTTGGTTATGGTGTATGATTTATTTTGGTTATAGAGTAGGATTTATTTTGGTTATAGTGTAGGATTTATTTTGGTTATAGTGTAGGATTTATTTTGGTTATAGAGTATGATTTATTTTGGTTATAAAGTATGATTTATTTTGGTTATAGTGTAGGATTTATTTTGGTTATAGGGTATGATTTATTTTGGTTATAGTGTAGGATTTATTTTGGTTATAGCGTAGGATTTATTTTGGTCATAGAGTATGATTTATTTTGGTTGTATTGTAGGATTTATTTTGGTTATAGGGTATGATTTATTTTGGTTATAGTGTATGATTTATTTTGGTTATGGTGTATGATTTATTTTGGTTATAGAGTATGATTTATTTTGGTTATAGAGTATGATTTATTTTGGTTATAGTGTAGGATTTATTTTGGATATAGAGTATGATTTATTTTGGTTATAGTGTAGAATTTATTTTGGTTATAGAGTATGATTTATTTTGGTTATAGTGTAGGATTTATTTTGGTTATAGAGTATGATTTATTTTGGTTATAGTGTAGTATTTATTTTGGTTATAGAGTATGATTTATTTTGGTTATAGTGTAGGATTTATTTTGGTTATACAGTAATATTTATTTTGGTTTTAGTGTAGGATTTATTGTGGTTATATTGTATGATTTATTTTGGATATAGTGTAGGATTTATTTTGGTTATAGGGTATGATTTATTTTGGTTATAATGTAGGATTTATTTTGGTTATACAGTAACATTCATTTTGGTTTTAGTGTAGGATTTATTGGGGTTATATTGTATGATTTATTTTGATTATAGTGTAGGATTTATTTTGGTTATAGAATATGATTTATTTTGGTTATAGTGTAGGATTTACTTTCGTTATAGAGTATGATTTATTTTGGTTATAGAGTATGATTTATTTTGGTCAAAGAGTATGATTTATTTTGGTTATAGTGTAGGATTTATTTTGGTCATAGAGTATGATTTATTTTGGTTATAGTGTAGGATTTATTTTGGTCATAGAGTATGATTTATTTTAGTTATAGTGTAGGATTTATTTTGGTCATAGAATATGATTTATGTTGGTTATAGTGTAGGATTTATTTTGGTCATAGAGTATGATTTATTTTGGTTATAGTGTAGGATTTATTTTGGTCATAGGGTAGGATTTATTTTGGTTATAGAGTATGATTTATTTTGGTCATAGAGTATGATTTATTTTGGTTATAGTGTAGGATTTATTTTGGTCATAGGGTAGGATTTATTTTGGTTATAGGGTAGGGTTTATTTTGGTTATAGAGTATGATTTATTTTGGTTATAGTGTAGGATTTATTTTGGTTATAGAATATGATTTATTTTGATTATAGTGTAGGATTTATTGTGGTTATATTGTATGATTTATTTTGGTTATAGAGTATGATTTATTTAGGTCAAAGAGTATGATTTATTTTGGTTATAGTGTAGGATTTATTTTGGTCATAGAGTATGATTTATTTTGGTTATAGTGTAGGATTTATTTTGGTCATAGAGTATGATTTATTTTAGTTATAGTGTAGGATTTATTTTGGTCATAGAGTATGATTTATGTTGGTTATAGTGTAGGATTTATTTTGGTCATAGAGTATGATTTATTTTGGTTATAGTGTAAGATTTATTTTGGTCATAGGGTAGGATTTATTTTGGTCATAGAGTATGATTTATTTTGGTTATAGTGTAGGATTTATTTTGGTTATAGGGTATGATTTATTTTGGTTATAGTGTAGGATTTATTTTGGTTATAGTGTAGGATTTATTTTGGTCATATAGTATGATTTATTTTGGTTAGAGTGTAGGATTTATTTTGGTTATAGGGTATGATTTATTTTGGTTATCGTGTATGATTTATTTTGGTTATAGTGTAGGATTGATTTTGGTTATAGAGTATGATTTATTTTGGTTATAGTGTACGATTTATTTTGGTTATAGAGTATGATTTATTTTGGTTATAGTGTAGGATTTATTTTGGTTATACAGTAATATTTATTTTGGTTTTAGTGTAGGATTTATTGTGGTTATATTGGATGATTTATTTTGATTATAGTGTAGGATTTATTTTGGTTATAGGGTGTGATTTATTTTGGTTATAGTGTAGGATTTATTTTGGTCATAGAGTATGATTTATTTTAGTTATAGTGTAGGATTTATTTTGGTCATAGAGTATGATTTATTTTGGTTATAGTGTAGGATTTATTTTGGTCATAGGGTAGGATTTATTTTGGTTATAGAGTATGATTTATTTTGGTCATAGAGTATGATTTATTTTGGTTATAGTGTAGGATTTATTTTGGTCATAGGGTAGGATTTATTTTGGTTATAGGGTAGGGTTTATTTTGGTTATAGAGTATGATTTATTTTGGTTATAGTGTAGGATTTATTTTGGTTATAGAATATGATTTATTTTGATTATAGTGTAGGATTTATTGTGGTTATATTGTATGATTTATTTTGGTTATAGAGTATGATTTATTTAGGTCAAAGAGTATGATTTATTTTGGTTATAGTGTAGGATTTATTTTGGTCATAGAGTATGATTTATTTTGGTTATAGTGTAGGATTTATTTTGGTCATAGAGTATGATTTATTTTAGTTATAGTGTAGGATTTATTTTGGTCATAGAGTATGATTTATGTTGGTTATTGTGTAGGATTTATTTTGGTCATAGAGTATGATTTATTTTGGTTATAGTGTAAGATTTATTTTGGTCATAGGGTAGGATTTATTTTGTTCATAGAGTATGATTTATTTTGGTTATAGTGTAGGATTTATTTTGGTTATAGGGTATGATTTATTTTGGTTATAGTGTAGGATTTATTTTGGTTATAGTGTAGGATTTATTTTGGTCATATAGTATGATTTATTTGGTTAGAGTGTAGGATTTATTTTGGTTATAGGGTATGATTTATTTTGGTTATAGTGTATGATTTATTTTGGTTATAGTGTAGGATTTATTTTGGTTATAGAGTATGATTTATTTTGGTTATAGTGTAGGATTTATTTTGGTTATAGAGTATGATTTATTTTGGTTATAGTGTAGGATTTATTGTGGTTATACAGTAATATTTATTTTGGTTTTAGTGTAGGATTTATTGTGGTTATATTGTATGATTTATTTTGATTATAGTGTAGGATTTATTTTGGTTATACAGTAACATTCATTTTGGTTTTAGTGTAGGATTTATTGTGGTTATATTGTATGATTTACTTTCGTTATAGAGTATGATTTATTTTGGTTATAGAGTATGATTTATTTTGGTCAAAGAGTATGATTTATTTTGGTTATAGTGTAGGATTTATTTTGGTCATAGAGTATGATTTATTTTGGTTATAGTGTAGGATTTATTTTGGTCATAGAGTATGATTTATTTTAGTTATAGTGTAGGATTTATTTTGGTCATAGAATATGATTTATTTTGGTTATAGTGTAGGATTTATGTTGGTCATAGGGTAGGATTTATTTTGGTCATAGAGTATGATTTATTTTGGTTATAGAGTATGATTTATTTTGGCTATAGTGTAGGATTTATTTTGGTCATAGTGTATGATTTATGTTGGTTATAGTGTAGGATTTATTTTGGTCATAGAGTATGATTTATTTTGGTTATAGAGTATGATTTATATTGGTTATAGTGTAGGATTTATTTTGGTCATAGGGTAGGATTTATTTTGGTTATAGAGTATGATTTATTTTGGTCATAGAGTAGGATTTATTTTGGTTATAGTGTAGGATTTATTTTGGTTATAGAGTATGATTTATGTTGGTTATAGTGTAGGATTTATTTTGGTCATAGAGTATGATTTATTTTGGTTATAGTGTAGGATTTATTTTGGTTATAGGGTATCATTTATTTTGGTTATGGTGTATGATTTATTTTGGTTATAGTGTAGGATTTATTTTGGTTATAGTGTAGGATTTATTTTGGTTATAGAGTATGATTTATTTTGGTTATAGAGTATGATTTATTTTGGTTATAGTGTATGATTTATTTTGGTTATAGGGTATGATTTATTTTGGTTATAGTGTAGGATTTATTTTGGTTATATTGTATGATTTATTTTGATTATAGTGTACGATTTATTTTGGTTATAGGGTATGATTTATTTTGGTTATAGTGTAGGATTTATTTTGGGTATACAGTAACATTCATTTTGGTTTTAGTGTAGGATTTATTGTGGTTATATTGTATGATTTATTTTGGTTATAGTGTAAGATTTATTTTGGTTATAGAATATGATTTATTTTGGTTATAGTGTAGGATTTACTTTCGTTATAGAGTATGATTTATTTTGGTTATAGAGTATGATTTATTTTGGTCAAAGAGTATGATTTATTTTGGTTATAGTGTAGGATTTATTTTGGTCATAGAGTATGATTTATTTTGGTTATAGTGTAGGATTTATTTTGGTCATAGAGTATGATTTATTTTAGTTATAGTGTAGGATTTATTTTGGTCATAGAGTATGATTTATTTTGGTTATAGTGTAGGATTTATGTTGGTCATAGGGTAGGATTTATTTTGGTCATAGAGTATGATTTATTTTGGTTATAGAGTATGATTTATTTTGGTTATAGAGTAAGATTTATTTTGGTCATAGAGTATGATTTATTTTGGTTATAGTGTAGGATTTATTTTGGTCATAGTGAATGATTTATGTTGGTTATAGTGTAGGATTTATTTTGGTCATAGAGTAGGATTTATTTTGGTTATAGAGTATGATTTATTTTGGTTATAGTGTAGGATTTATTTTGGTCATAGGGTAGGATTTATTTTGGTTATAGAGTATGATTTATTTTGGTCATAGAGTTGGATTTATTTTGGTTATAGTGTAGGATTTATTTTGGTCATAGAGTATGATTTATTTTGGTTATAGTGTAGGATTTATGTTGGTCATAGGGTAGGATTTATTTTGGTCATAGAGTGATTTATTTTGGTTATAGAGTATGATTTATTTTGGTTATAGAGTAAGATTTATTTTGGTCATAGAGTATGATTTATGTTGGTTATAGTGTAGGATTTATTTTGGTCATAGAGTAGGATTTATTTTGGTTATAGAGTATGATTTATTTTGGTTATAGTGTAGGATTGATTTTGGTCATAGAGTAGGATTTATTTTGGTTATAGTGTAGGATTTATTTTGGTTATAGAGTATGATTTATGTTGGTTATAGTGTAGGATTTATTTTGGTCATAGAGTATGATTTATTTTGGTTATAGTGTAGGATTTATTTTGGTTATAGGGTATCATTTATTTTGGTTATGGTGTATGATTTATTTTGGTTATAGTGTAGGATTTATTTTGGTTATAGTGTAGGATTTATTTTGGTTATAGAGTATGATTTATTTTGGTTATAGAGTATGATTTATTTTGGTTATAGTGTAGGATTTATTTTGGTTATACGGTATGATTTATTTTGGTTATAGTGTAGGATTTATTTTGGTTATAGCGTATGATTTATTTTGGTTATGGTGTATGATTTATTTTGGTTATAGAGTAGGATTTATTTTGGTTATAGAGTACGATTTATTTTGGTTATAGTGTAGGCTTTATTTTGGTTATAGAGTATGATTTATTTTGGTTATAGTGTAGGATTTATTTTGGTTATAGAGTATGATTTATTTTGGTTATAGTGTAGGATTTATTTTGGTTATAGAGTATGATTTATTTTGGTTATAGTGTAGGATTTATTTTGGTCATAGGGTAGGATTTATTTTGGTTATAGGGTAGGGTTTATTTTGGTTATAGAGTATGATTTATTTTGGTTATAGTGTAGGATTTATTTTGGTCATAGGGTAGGATTTATTTTGGTTATAGGGTAGGGTTTATTTTGGTTATAGAGTATGATTTATTTTGGTTATAGTGTAGGATTTATTTTGGTTATAGAATATGATTTATTTTGATTATAGTGTAGGATTTATTGTGGTTATATTGTATGATTTATTTTGGTTATAGAGTATGATTTATTTAGGTCAAAGAGTATGATTTATTTTGGTTATAGTGTAGGATTTATTTTGGTCATAGAGTATGATTTATTTTGGTTATAGTGTAGGATTTATTTTGGTCATAGAGTATGATTTATTTTAGTTATAGTGTATGATTTATTTTGGTCATAGAGTATGATTTATGTTGGTTATAGTGTAGGATTTATTTTGGTCATAGAGTATGATTTATTTAGGTTATAGTGTAGGATTTATTTTGGTCATAGGGTAGGATTTATTTTGGTCATAGAGTATGATTTATTTTGGTTATAGTGTAGGATTTATTTTGGTTATAGGGTATGATTTATTTTGGTTATAGTGTAGGATTTATTTTGGTTATAGTGTAGGATTTATTTTGGTCATATAGTATGATTTATTTTGGTTAGAGTGTAGGATTTATTTTGGTTATAGGGTATGATTTATTTTGGTTATAGTGTATGATTTATTTTGGTTATAGTGTAGGATTTATTTTGGTTATAGAGTATGATTTATTTTGGTTATAGTGTAGGATTTATTTTGGTTATAGAGTATGATTTATTTTGGTTATAGTGTAGGATTTATTTTGGTTATAGAGTATGATTTATTTTGGTTATAGTGTAGGATTTATTTTGGTTATAGAGTATGATTTATTTTGGTTTTAGTGTAGGATTTATTGTGGTTATATTGTATGATTTATTTTGGTTATAGTGTAGGATTTATTTTGGTTATAGGGTATGATTTATTTTGGTTATAGTGTAGGATTTATTTTGGTTATAGAGTATGATTTATTTTGGTTATAGTGTAGGATTTATTTTGGTCATAGTGTATGATTTATGTTGGTTATAGTGTAGGATTTATTTTGGTCATAGAGTAGGATTTATTTTGGTTATATTGTATGATTTATTTTGATTATAGTGTACGATTTATTTTGGTTATAGGGTATGATTTATTTTGGTTATAGTGTAGGATTTATTTTGGGTATACAGTAACATTCATTTTGGTTTTAGTGTAGGATTTATTGTGGTTATATTGTATGATTTATTTTGGTTATAGTGTAAGATTTATTTTGGTTATAGAATATGATTTATTTTGGTTATAGTGTAGGATTTACTTTCGTTATAGAGTATGATTTATTTTGGTTATAGAGTATGATTTATTTTGGTCAAAGAGTATGTTTTATTTTGGTTATAGTGTAGGATTTATTTTGGTCATAGAGTATGATTTATTTTGGTTATAGTGTAGGATTTATTTTGGTCATAGAGTATGATTTATTTTAGTTATAGTGTAGGATTTATTTTGGTCATAGAGTATGATTTATTTTGGTTATAGTGTAGGATTTATGTTGGTCATAGGGTAGGATTTATTTTGGTCATAGAGTATGATTTATTTTGGTTATAGAGTATGATTTATTTTGGTTATAGAGTAAGATTTATTTTGGTCATAGAGTATGATTTATTTTGGTTATAGTGTAGGATTTATTTTGGTCATAGTGAATGATTTATGTTGGTTATAGTGTAGGATTTATTTTGGTCATAGAGTAGGATTTATTTTGGTTATAGAGTATGATTTATTTTGGTTATAGTGTAGGATTTATTTTGGTCATAGGGTAGGATTTATTTTGGTTATAGAGTATGATTTATTTTGGTCATAGAGTAGGATTTATTTTGGTTATAGTGTAGGATTTATTTTGGTCATAGAGTATGATTTATTTTGGTTATAGTGTAGGATTTATGTTGGTCATAGGGTAGGATTTATTTTGGTCATAGAGTGATTTATTTTGGTTATAGAGTATGATTTATTTTGGTTATAGAGTAAGATTTATTTTGGTCATAGAGTATGATTTATTTTGGTTATAGTGTAGGATTTATTTTGGTCATAGTGTATGATTTATGTTGGTTATAGTGTAGGATTTATTTTGGTCATAGAGTAGGATTTATTTTGGTTATAGAGTATGATTTATTTTGGTTATAGTGTAGGATTTATTTTGGTCATAGGGTAGGATTTATTTTGGTTATAGAGTATGATTTATTTTGGTCATAGAGTAGGATTTATTTTGGTTATAGTGTAGGATTTATTTTGGTTATAGAGTATGATTTATGTTGGTTATAGTGTAGGATTTATTTTGGTTATAGAGTATGATTTATTTTGGTTATAGTGTAGGATTTATTTTGGTTATAGGGTATCATTTATTTTGGTTATGGTGTATGATTTATTTTGGTTATAGTGTAGGATTTATTTTGGTTATAGTGTAGGATTTATTTTAATTATAGAGTATGATTTATTTTGGTTATAGAGTATGATTTATTTTGGTTATAGTGTAGGATTTATTTTGGTTATAGGGTATGATTTATTTTGGTTATAGTGTAGGATTTATTTTGGTTATAGCGTATGATTTATTTTGGTTATGGTGTATGATTTATTTTGGTTATAGAGTAGGGTTTATTTTGGTTATAGAGTACGATTTATTTTGGTTATAGTGTAGGCTTTATTTTGGTTATAGAGTATGATTTATTTTGGTTATAGTGTAGGATTTATTTTGGTTATAGAGTATGATTTATTTTGGTTATAGTGTAGGATTTATTTTGGTTATAGAGTATGATTTATTTTGGTTATAGTGTAGGATTTATTTTGGTCATAGGGTAGGATTTATTTTGGTTATAGGGTAGGGTTTATTTTGGTTATAGAGTATGATTTATTTTGGTTATAGTGTAGGATTTATTTTGGTCATAGGGTAGGATTTATTTTGGTTATAGGGTAGGGTTTATTTTGGTTATAGAGTATGATTTATTTTGGTTATAGTGTAGGATTTATTTTGGTTATAGAATATGATTTATTTTGATTATAGTGTAGGATTTATTGTGGTTATATTGTATGATTTATTTTGGTTATAGAGTATGATTTATTTAGGTCAAAGAGTATGATTTATTTTGGTTATAGTGTAGGATTTATTTTGGTCATAGAGTATGATTTATTTTGGTTATAGTGTAGGATTTATTTTGGTCATAGAGTATGATTTATTTTAGTTATAGTGTATGATTTATTTTGGTCATAGAGTATGATTTATGTTGGTTATAGTGTAGGATTTATTTTGGTCATAGAGTATGATTTATTTAGGTTATAGTGTAGGATTTATTTTGGTCATAGGGTAGGATTTATTTTGGTCATAGAGTATGATTTATTTTGGTTATAGTGTAGGATTTATTTTGGTTATAGGGTATGATTTATTTTGGTTATAGTGTAGGATTTATTTTGGTTATAGTGTAGGATTTATTTTGGTCATATAGTATGATTTATTTTGGTTAGAGTGTAGGATTTATTTTGGTTATAGGGTATGATTTATTTTGGTTATAGTGTATGATTTATTTTGGTTATAGTGTAGGATTTATTTTGGTTATAGAGTATGATTTATTTTGGTTATAGTGTAGGATTAATTTTGGTTATAGAGTATGATTTATTTTGGTTATAGTGTAGGATTTATTTTGGTTATAGAGTATGATTTATTTTGGTTATAGTGTAGGATTTATTTTGGTTATAGAGTATGATTTATTTTGGTTTTAGTGTAGGATTTATTGTGGTTATATTGTATGATTTATTTTGGTTATAGTGTAGGATTTATTTTGGTTATAGGGTATGATTTATTTTGGTTATAGTGTAGGATTTATTTTGGTTATAGAGTATGATTTATTTTGGTTATAGTGTAGGATTTATTTTGGTCATAGTGTATGATTTATGTTGGTTATAGTGTAGGATTTATTTTGGTCATAGAGTAGGATTTATTTTGGTTATAGAGTATGATTTATTTTGGTTATAGTGTAGGATTTATTTTGGTCATAGGGTAGGATTTATTTTGGTTATAGAGTATGATTTATTTTGGTCATAGAGTAGGATTTATTTTGGTTATAGTGTAGGATTTATTTTGGTTATAGAGTATGATTTATGTTGGTTATAGTGTAGGATTTATTTTGGTCATAGAGTATGATTTATTTTGGTTATAGTGTAGGATTTATTTTGGTTATAGGGTATCATTTATTTTGGTTATGGTGTATGATTTATTTTGGTTATAGTGTAGGATTTATTTTGGTTATAGTGTAGGATTTATTTTGGTTATAGAGTATGATTTATTTTGGTTATAGAGTATGATTTATTTTGGTTATAGTGTATGATTTATTTTGGTTATAGGGTATGATTTATTTTGGTTATAGTGTAGGATTTATTTTGGTTATATTGTATGATTTATTTTGATTATAGTGTACGATTTATTTTGGTTATAGAGTATGATTTATTTTGGTTATAGTGTAGGATTTATTTTGGTTATACAGTAACATTCATTTTGGTTTTAGTGTAGGATTTATTGTGGTTATATTGTATGATTTATTTTGGTTATAGTGTAAGATTTATTTTGGTTATAGAATATGATTTATTTTGGTTATAGTGTAGGATTTACTTTCGTAATAGAGTATGATTTATTTTGGTTATAGAGTATGATTTATTTTGGTCAAAGAGTATGATTTATTTTGGTTATAGTGTAGGATTTATTTTGGTCATAGAGTATGATTTATTTTGGTTATAGTGTAGGATTTATTTTGGTCATAGAGTATGATTTATTTTAGTTATAGTGTAGGATTTATTTTGGTCATAGAGTATGATTTATTTTGGTTATAGTGTAGGATTTATGTTGGTCATAGGATAGGATTTATTTTGGTCATAGAGTATGATTTATTTTGGTTATAGAGTATGATTTATTTTGGTTATAGAGTAAGATTTATTTTGGTCATAGAGTATGATTTATTTTGGTTATAGTGTAGGATTTATTTTGGTCATAGTGTATGATTTATGTTGGTTATAGTGTAGGATTTATTTTGGTCATAGAGTAGGATTTATTTTGGTTATTGAGTATGATTTATTTTGGTTATAGTGTAGGATTTATTTTGGTCATAGGGTAGGATTTATTTTGGTTATAGAGTATGATTTATTTTGGTCATAGAGTAGGATTTATTTTGGTTATAGTGTAGGATTTATTTTGGTCATAGAGTATGATTTATTTTGGTTATAGTGTAGGATTTATGTTGGTCATAGGGTAGGATTTATTTTGGTCATAGAGTATGATTTATTTTGGTTATAGAGTGATTTATTTTGGTTATAGAGTAAGATTTATTTTGGTCATAGAGTATGATTTATTTTGGTTATAGTGTAGGATTTATTTTGGTCATAGTGTATGATTTATGTTGGTTATAGTGTAGGATTTATTTTGGTCATAGAGTAGGATTTATTTTGGTTATAGAGTATGATTTATTTTGGTTATAGTGTAGGATTTATTTTGGTCATAGGGTAGGATTTATTTTGGTTATAGAGTATGATTTATTTTGGTCATAGAGTAGGATTTATTTTGGTTATAGTGTAGGATTTATTTTGGTTATAGAGTATGATTTATGTTGGTTATAGTGTAGGATTTATTTTGGTCATAGAGTATGATTTATTTTGGTTATAGTGTAGGATTTATTTTGGTTATAGGGTATCATTTATTTTGGTTATGGTGTATGATTTATTTTGGTTATAGTGTAGGATTTATTTTGGTTATAGTGTAGGATTTATTTTGGTTATAGAGTATGATTTATTTTGGTTATAGAGTATGATTTATTTTGGTTATAGTGTATGATTTATTTTGGTTATAGTGTAGGATTTATTTTGGTTATAGTGTAGGATTTATTTTGGTTATAGTGTAGGATTTATTTTGGTTATATTGTATGATTTATTTTGATTATAGTGTACGATTTATTTTGGTTATAGAGTATGATTTATTTTGGTTATAGTGTAGGATTTATTTTGGTTATACAGTAACATTCATTTTGGTTTTAGTGTAGGATTTATTGTGGTTATATTGTATGATTTATTTTGGTTATAGTGTAAGATTTATTTTGGTTATAGAATATGATTTATTTTGGTTATAGTGTAGGATTTACTTTCGTAATAGAGTATGATTTATTTTGGTTATAGAGTATGATTTATTTTGGTCAAAGAGTATGATTTATTTTGGTTATAGTGTAGGATTTATTTTGGTCATAGAGTATGATTTATTTTGGTTATAGTGTAGGATTTATTTTGGTCATAGAGTATGATTTATTTTAGTTATAGTGTAGGATTTATTTTGGTCATAGAGTATGATTTATTTTGGTTATAGTGTAGGATTTATGTTGGTCATAGGATAGGATTTATTTTGGTCATAGAGTATGATTTATTTTGGTTATAGAGTATGATTTATTTTGGTTATAGAGTAAGATTTATTTTGGTCATAGAGTATGATTTATTTTGGTTATAGTGTAGGATTTATTTTGGTCATAGTGTATGATTTATGTTGGTTATAGTGTAGGATTTATTTTGGTCATAGAGTAGGATTTATTTTGGTTATTGAGTATGATTTATTTTGGTTATAGTGTAGGATTTATTTTGGTCATAGGGTAGGATTTATTTTGGTTATAGAGTATGATTTATTTTGGTCATAGAGTAGGATTTATTTTGGTTATAGTGTAGGATTTATTTTGGTCATAGAGTATGATTTATTTTGGTTATAGTGTAGGATTTATGTTGGTCATAGGGTAGGATTTATTTTGGTCATAGAGTATGATTTATTTTGGTTATAGAGTGATTTATTTTGGTTATAGAGTAAGATTTATTTTGGTCATAGAGTATGATTTATTTTGGTTATAGTGTAGGATTTATTTTGGTCATAGTGTATGATTTATGTTGGTTATAGTGTAGGATTTATTTTGGTCATAGAGTAGGATTTATTTTGGTTATAGAGTATGATTTATTTTGGTTATAGTGTAGGATTTATTTTGGTCATAGGGTAGGATTTATTTTGGTTATAGAGTATGATTTATTTTGGTCATAGAGTAGGATTTATTTTGGTTATAGTGTAGGATTTATTTTGGTTATAGAGTATGATTTATGTTGGTTATAGTGTAGGATTTATTTTGGTCATAGAGTATGATTTATTTTGGTTATAGTGTAGGATTTATTTTGGTTATAGGGTATGATTTATTTTGGTTATGGTGTATGATTTATTTTGGTTATAGTGTAGGATTTATTTTGGTTATAGTGTAGGATTTATTTTGGTTATAGAGTATGATTTATTTTGGTTATAGAGTATGATTTATTTTGGTTATAGTGTAGGATTTATTTTGGTTATAGGGTATGATTTATTTTGGTTATAGTGTAGGATTTATTTTGGTTATAGCGTATGATTTATTTTGGTTATGGTGTATGATTTATTTTGGTTATAGAGTAGGATTTATTTTGGTTATAGAGTATGATTTATTATGGTTATAGTGTAGGCTTTATTTTGGTTATAGTGTATGATTTATTTTGGTTATAGTGTAGGATTTATTTTGGTTATAGAGTATGATTTATTTTGGTTATAGTGTAGGATTTATTTTGGTTATAGAGTATGATTTATTTTGGTTATAGTGTAGGATTTATTTTGGTCATAGGGTAGGATTTATTTTGGTTATAGGGTAGGGTTTATTTTGGTTATAGAGTATGATTTATTTTGGTTATAGTGTAGGATTTATTTTGGTCATAGGGTAGGATTTATTTTGGTTATAGGGTAGGGTTTATTTTGGTTATAGAATATGATTTATTTTGGTTATAGTGTAGGATTTATTTTGGTTATAGAATATGATTTATTTTGATTATAGTGTAGGATTTATTGTGGTTATATTGTATGATTTATTTTGGTTATAGAGTATGATTTATTTAGGTCAAAGAGTATGATTTATTTTGGTTATAGTGTAGGATTTATTTTGGTCATAGAGTATGATTTATTTTGGTTATGGTGTAGGATTTATTTTGGTCATAGAGTATGATTTATTTTAGTTATAGTGTATGATTTATTTTGGTCATAGAGTATGATTTATGTTGGTTATAGTGTAGGATTTATTTTGGTCATAGAGTATGATTTATTTAGGTTATAGTGTAGGATTTATTTTGGTCATAGGGTAGGATTTATTTTGGTCATAGAGTATGATTTATTTTGGTTATAGTGTAGGATTTATTTTGGTTATAGGGTATGATTTATTTTGGTTATAGTGTAGGATTTATTTTGGTTATAGTGTAGGATTTATTTTGGTCATATAGTATGATTTATTTTGGTTAGAGTGTAGGATTTATTTTGGTTATAGGGTATGATTTATTTTGGTTATAGTGTATGATTTATTTTGGTTATAGTGTAGGATTTATTTTGGTTATAGAGTATGATTTATTTTGGTTATAGTGTAGGATTTATTTTGGTTATAGAGTATGATTTATTTTGGTTATAGTGTAGGATTTATTTTGGTTATAGAGTATGATTTATTTTGGTTTTAGTGTAGGATTTATTGTGGTTATATTGTATGATTTATTTTGGTTATAGTGTAGGATTTATTTTGGTTATAGGGTATGATTTATTTTGGTTATAGTGTAGGATTTATTTTGGTTATAGAGTATGATTTATTTTGGTTATAGTGTAGGATTTATTTTGGTCATAGTGTATGATTTATGTTGGTTATAGTGTAGGATTTATTTTGGTCATAGAGTAGGATTTATTTTGGTTATAGAGTATGATTTATTTTGGTTATAGTGAAGGATTTATTTTGGTCATAGGGTAGGATTTATTTTGGTTATAGAGTATGATTTATTTTGGTCATAGAGTAGGATTTATTTTGGTTATAGTGTAGGATTTATTTTGGTTATAGAGTATGATTTATGTTGGTTATAGTGTAGGATTTATTTTGGTCATAGAGTATGATTTATTTTGGTTATAGTGTAGGATTTATTTTGGTTATAGGGTATCATTTATTTTGGTTATGGTGTATGATTTATTTTGGTTATAGTGTAGGATTTATTTTGGTTATAGTGTAGGATTTATTTTGGTTATAGAGTATGATTTATTTTGGTTATAGAGTATGATTTATTTTGGTTATAGTGTATGATTTATTTTGGTTATAGGGTATGATTTATTTTGGTTATAGTGTAGGATTTATTTTGGTTATATTGTATGATTTATTTTGATTATAGTGTACGATTTATTTTGGTTATAGGGTATGATTTATTTTGGTTATAGTGTAGGATTAATTTTGGTTATACAGTAACATTCATTTTGGTTTTAGTGTAGGATTTATTGTGGTTATATTGTATGATTTATTTTGGTTATAGCGTAAGATTTATTTTGGTTATAGAATATGATTTATTTTGGTTATAGTGTAGGATTTACTTTCGTTATAGAGTATGATTTATTTTGGTTATAGAGTATGATTTATTTTGGTCAAAGAGTATGATTTATTTTGGTTATAGTGTAGGATTTATTTTGGTCATAGAGTATGATTTATTTTGGTTATAGTGTAGGATTTATTTTGGTCATAGAGTATGATTTATTTTAGTTATAGTGTAGGATTTATTTTGGTCATAGAGTATGATTTATTTTGGTTATAGTGTAGGATTTATGTTGGTCATAGGGTAGGATTTATTTTGGTCATAGAGTATGATTTATTTTGGTTATAGAGTATGATTTATTTTGGTTATAGAGTATGATTTATTTTGGTCATAGAGTATGATTTATTTTGGTTATAGTGTAGGATTTATGTTGGTTATAGGGTATGATTTATTTTGGTTATAGTGTAGGATTTATTTTGGTTATAGTGTAGGATTTATTTTGGTCATATAGTATGATTTATTTTGGTTAGAGTGTAGGATTTATTTTGGTTATAGGGTATGATTTATTTTGGTTATAGTGTATGATTTATTTTGGTTATAATGTAGGATTTATTTTGGTTATAGAGTATGATTTATTTTGGTTATAGTGTAGGATTTATTTTGGTTATAGAGTATGATTTATTTTGGTTATAGTGTAGGATTTATTTTGGTTATAGAGTATGATTTATTTTGGTTATAGTGTAGGATTTATTTTGGTTATAGAGTATGATTTATTTTGGTTTTAGTGTAGGATTTATTGTGGTTATATTGTATGATTTATTTTGGTTATAGTGTAGGATTTATTTTGGTTATAGGGTATGATTTATTTTGGTTATAGTGTAGGATTTATTTTGGTTATAGAGTATGATTTATTTTGGTTATAGTGTAGGATTTATTTTGGTCATAGTGTATGATTTATGTTGGTTATAGTGTAGGATTTATTTTGGTCATAGAGTAGGATTTATTTTGGTTATAGAGTATGATTTATTTTGGTTATAGTGAAGGATTTATTTTGGTCATAGGGTAGGATTTATTTTGGTTATAGAGTAGGATTTATTTTGGTCATAGAGTAGGATTTATTTTGGTTATAGTGTAGGATTTAGTTTGGTTATAGAGTATGATTTATGTTGGTTATAGTGTAGGATTTATTTTGGTCATAGAGTATGATTTATTTTGGTTATAGTGTATGATTTATTTTGGTTATAGGGTATCATTTATTTTGGTTATGGTGTATGATTTATTTTGGTTATAGTGTAGGATTTATTTTGGTTATAGTGTAGGATTTATTTTGGTTATAGAGTATGATTTATTTTGGTTATAGAGTATGATTTATTTTGGTTATAGTGTATGATTTATTTTGGTTATAGGGTATGATTTATTTTGGTTATAGTGTAGGATTTATTTTGGTTATATTGTATGATTTATTTTGATTATAGTGTACGATTTATTTTGGTTATAAGGTATGATTTATTTTGGTTATAGTGTAGGATTTATTTTGGTTATACAGTAACATTCATTTTGGTTTTAGTGTAGGATTTATTGTGGTTATATTGTATGATTTATTTTGGTTATAGTGTAAGATTTATTTTGGTTATAGAATATGATTTATTTTGGTTATAGTGTAGGATTTACTTTCGTTATAGAGTATGATTTATTTTGGTTATAGAGTATGATTTATTTTGGTCAAAGAGTATGATTTATTTTGGTTATAGTGTAGGATTTATTTTGGTCATAGAGTATGATTTATTTTGGTTATAGTGTAGGATTTATTTTGGTCATAGAGTATGATTTATTTTAGTTATAGTGTAGGATTTATTTTGGTCATAGAGTATGATTTATTTTGGTTATAGTGTAGGATTTATGTTGGTCATAGGGTAGGATTTATTTTGGTCATAGAGTATGATTTATTTTGGTTATAGAGTATGATTTATTTTGGTTATAGAGTATGATTTATTTTGGTCATAGAGTAGGATTTATTTTGGTTATAGAGTATGATTTATTTTGGTTATAGTGTAGGATTTATTTTGGTCATAGGGTAGGATTTATTTTGGTTATAGAGTATGATTTATTTTGGTCATAGAGTAGGATTTATTTTGGTTATAGTGTAGGATTTATTTTGGTCATAGAGTATGATTTATTTTGGTTATAGTGTAGGATTTATGTTGGTCATAGGGTAGGATTTATTTTGGTCATAGAGTATGATTTATTTTGGTTATAGAGTATGATTTATTTTGGTTATAGAGTAAGATTTATTTTGGTCATAGAGTATGATTTATTTTGGTTATAGTGTAGGATTTATTTTGGTCATAGTGTATGATTTATGTTGGTTATAGTGTAGGATTTATTTTGGTCATAGAGTAGGATTTATTTTGGTTATAGAGTATGATTTATTTTGGTTATAGTGTAGGATTTATTTTGGTCATAGGGTAGGATTTATTTTGGTTATAGAGTATGATTTATTTTGGTCATGGAGTAGGATTTATTTTGGTTATAGTGTAGGATTTATTTTGGTTATAGAGTATGATTTATGTTGGTTATAGTGTAGGATTTATTTTGGTCATAGAGTATGATTTATTTTGGTTATAGTGTAGGATTTATTTTGGTTATAGGGTATCATTTATTTTGGTTATGGTGTATGATTTATTTTGGTTATAGTGTAGGATTTATTTTGGTTATAGTGTAGGATTTATTTTGGTTATAGAGTATGATTTATTTTGGTTATAGAGTATGATTTATTTTGGTTATAGTGTAGGATTTATTTTGGTTATAGGGTATGATTTATTTTGGTTATAGTGTAGGATTTATTTTGGTTATAGCGTATGATTTATTTTGGTTATGGTGTATGATTTATTTTGGTTATAGAGTAGGATTTATTTTGGTTATAGAGTATGATTTATTTTGGTTATAGTGTAGGCTTTATTTTGGTTATAGAGTATGATTTATTTTGGTTATAGTGTAGGATTTATTTTGGTTATAGAGTATGATTTATTTTGGTTATAGTGTAGGATTTATTTTGGTTATAGAGTATGATTTATTTTGGTTATAGTGTAGGATTTATTTTGGTCATAGGGTAGGATTTATTTTGGTTATAGGGTAGGGTTTATTTTGGTTATAGAGTATGATTTATTTTGGTTATAGTGTAGGATTTATTTTGGTCATAGGGTAGGATTTATTTTGGTTATAGAGTAGGGTTTATTTTGGTTATAGAGTATGATTTATTTTGGTTATAGTGTAGGATTTATTTTGGTTATAGAATATGATTTATTTTGATTATAGTGTAGGATTTATTGTGGTTATATTGTATGATTTATTTTGGTTATAGAGTATGATTTATTTAGGTCAAAGAGTATGATTTATTTTGGTTATAGTGTAGGATTTATTTTGGTCATAGAGTATGATTTATTTTGGTTATAGTGTAGGATTTATTTTGGTCATAGAGTATGATTTATTTTAGTTATAGTGTATGATTTATTTTGGTCATAGAGTATGATTTATGTTGGTTATAGTGTAGGATTTATTTTGGTCATAGAGTATGATTTATTTAGGTTATAGTGTAGGATTTATTTTGGTCATAGGGTAGGATTTATTTTGGTCATAGAGTATGATTTATTTTGGTTATAGTGTAGGATTTATTTTGGTTATAGGGTATGATTTATTTTGGTTATAGTGTAGGATTTATTTTGGTTATAGTGTAGGATTTATTTTGGTCATATAGTATGATTTATTTTGGTTAGAGTGTAGGATTTATTTTGGTTATAGGGTATGATTTATTTTGGTTATAGTGTATGATTTATTTTGGTTATAGTGTAGGATTTATTTTGGTTATAGAGTATGATTTATTTTGGTTATAGTGTAGGATTTATTTTGGTTATAGAGTATGATTTATTTTGGTTATAGTGTAGGATTTATTTTGGTTATAGGGTATGATTTATTTTGGTTATAGTGTAGGATTTATTTTGGTTATAGAGTATGATTTATTTTGGTTTTAGTGTAGGATTTATTGTGGTTATATTGTATGATTTATTTTGGTTATAGTGTAGGATTTATTTTGGTTATAGGGTATGATTTATTTTGGTTATAGTGTAGGATTTATTTTGGTTATACAGTAACATTCATTTTGGTTTTAGTGTAGGATTTATTGGGGTTATATTGTATGATTTATTTTGGTTATAGTGTAGGATTTATTTTGGTTATAGAATATGATTTATTTTGGTTATAGTGTAGGATTTACTTTCGTTATAGAGTATGATTTATTTAGGTCAAAGAGTATGATTTATTTTGGTTATAGTGTAAGATTTATTTTGGTCATAGAGTATGATTTATTTTGGTTATAGTGTAGGATTTATTTTGGTTATAGAGTATGATTTATTTTGGTTATAGTGTAGGATTTATTTTGGTCATAGGGTAGGATTTATTTTGGTTATAGGGTAGGGTTTATTTTGGTTATAGAGTATGATTTATTTTGGTTATAGTGTAGGATTTATTTTGGTCATAGGGTAGGATTTATTTTGGTTATAGGGTAGGGTTTATTTTGGTTATAGAATATGATTTATTTTGGTTATAGTGTAGGATTTATTTTGGTTATAGAATATGATTTATTTTGATTATAGTGTAGGATTTATTGTGGTTATATTGTATGATTTATTTTGGTTATAGAGTATGATTTATTTAGGTCAAAGAGTATGATTTATTTTGGTTATAGTGTAGGATTTATTTTGGTCATAGAGTATGATTTATTTTGGTTATGGTGTAGGATTTATTTTGGTCATAGAGTATGATTTATTTTAGTTATAGTGTATGATTTATTTTGGTCATAGAGTATGATTTATGTTGGTTATAGTGTAGGATTTATTTTGGTCATAGAGTATGATTTATTTAGGTTATAGTGTAGGATTTATTTTGGTCATAGGGTAGGATTTATTTTGGTCATAGAGTATGATTTATTTTGGTTATAGTGTAGGATTTATTTTGGTTATAGGGTATGATTTATTTTGGTTATAGTGTAGGATTTATTTTGGTTATAGTGTAGGATTTATTTTGGTCATATAGTATGATTTATTTTGGTTAGAGTGTAGGATTTATTTTGGTTATAGGGTATGATTTATTTTGGTTATAGTGTATGATTTATTTTGGTTATAGTGTAGGATTTATTTTGGTTATAGAGTATGATTTATTTTGGTCATAGAGTAGGATTTATTTTGGTTATAGTGTAGGATTTATTTTGGTTATAGAGTATGATTTATGTTGGTTATAGTGTAGGATTTATTTTGGTCATAGAGTATGATTTATTTTGGTTATAGTGTAGGATTTATTTTGGTTATAGGGTATCATTTATTTTGGTTATGGTGTATGATTTATTTTGGTTATAGTGTAGGATTTATTTTGGTTATAGTGTAGGATTTATTTTGGTTATAGAGTATGATTTATTTTGGTTATAGAGTATGATTTATTTTGGTTATAGTGTATGATTTATTTTGGTTATAGGGTATGATTTATTTTGGTTATAGTGTAGGATTTATTTTGGTTATATTGTATGATTTATTTTGATTATAGTGTACGATTTATTTTGGTTATAGGGTATGATTTATTTTGGTTATAGTGTAGGATTTATTTTGGTTATACAGTAACATTCATTTTGGTTTTAGTGTAGGATTTATTGTGGTTATATTGTATGATTTATTTTGGTTATAGCGTAAGATTTATTTTGGTTATAGAATATGATTTATTTTGGTTATAGTGTAGGATTTACTTTCGTTATAGAGTATGATTTATTTTGGTTATAGAGTATGATTTATTTTGGTCAAAGAGTATGATTTATTTTGGTTATAGTGTAGGATTTATTTTGGTCATAGAG
Source organism: Bathymodiolus brooksi (assembly GCA_963680875.1). NCBI lineage: Eukaryota > Metazoa > Mollusca > Bivalvia > Mytilida > Modiolidae > Bathymodiolus > Bathymodiolus brooksi. Next base: position 89,877,310 of record OY804580.1, read on the forward strand.
TATGATTTATTTTGGTTATAGTGTAGGATTTATTTTGGTCATAGAGTATGATTTATTTTAGTTATAGTGTAGGATTTATTTTGGTCATAGAGTATGATTTATTTTGGTTATAGTGTAGGATTTATGTTGGTCATAGGGTAGGATTTATTTTGGTCATAGAGTATGATTTATTTTGGTTATAGAGTATGATTTATTTTGGTTATAGAGTATGATTTATTTTGGTCATAGAGTAGGATTTATTTTGGTTATAGAGTATGATTTATTTTGGTTATAGTGTAGGATTTATTTTGGTCATAGGGTAGGATTTATTTTGGTTATAGAGTATGATTTATTTTGGTCATAGAGTAGGATTTATTTTGGTTATAGTGGAGGATTTATTTTGGTCATAGAGTATGATTTATTTTGGTTATAGTGTAGGATTTATGTTGGTTATAGGGTATGATTTATTTTGGTTATAGTGTAGGATTTATTTTGGTTATAGTGTAGGATTTATTTTGGTCATATAGTATGATTTATTTTGGTTAGAGTGTAGGATTTATTTTGGTTATAGGGTATGATTTATTTTGGTTATAGTGTATGATTTATTTTGGTTATAATGTAGGATTTATTTTGGTTATAGAGTATGATTTATTTTGGTTATAGTGTAGGATTTATTTTGGTTATAGAGTATGATTTATTTTGGTTATAGTGTAGGATTTATTTTGGTTATAGAGTATGATTTATTTTGGTTATAGTGTAGGATTTATTTTGGTTATAGAGTATGATTTATTTTGGTTTTAGTGTAGGATTTATTGTGGTTATATTGTATGATTTATTTTGGTTATAGTGTAGGATTTATTTTGGTTATAGGGTATGATTTATTTTGGTTATAGTGTAGGATTTATTTTGGTTATAGAGTATGATTTATTTTGGTTATAGTGTAGGATTTATTTTGGTCATAGTGTATGATTTATGTTGGTTATAGTGTAGGATTTATTTTGGTCATAGAGTAGGATTTATTTTGGTTATAGAGTATGATTTATTTTGGTTATAGTGAAGGATTTATTTTGGTCATAGGGTAGGATTTATTTTGGTTATAGAGTAGGATTTATTTTGGTCATAGAGTAGGATTTATTTTGGTTATAGTGTAGGATTTAGTTTGGTTATAGAGTATGATTTATGTTGGTTATAGTGTAGGATTTATTTTGGTCATAGAGTATGATTTATTTTGGTTATAGTGTATGATTTATTTTGGTTATAGGGTATCATTTATTTTGGTTATGGTGTATGATTTATTTTGGTTATAGTGTAGGATTTATTTTGGTTATAGTGTAGGATTTATTTTGGTTATAGAGTATGATTTATTTTGGTTATAGAGTATGATTTATTTTGGTTATAGTGTATGATTTATTTTGGTTATAGGGTATGATTTATTTTGGTTATAGTGTAGGATTTATTTTGGTTATATTGTATGATTTATTTTGATTATAGTGTACGATTTATTTTGGTTATAAGGTATGATTTATTTTGGTTATAGTGTAGGATTTATTTTGGTTATACAGTAACATTCATTTTGGTTTTAGTGTAGGATTTATTGTGGTTATATTGTATGATTTATTTTGGTTATAGTGTAAGATTTATTTTGGTTATAGAATATGATTTATTTTGGTTATAGTGTAGGATTTACTTTCGTTATAGAATATGATTTATTTTGGTTATAGAGTATGATTTATTTTGGTCAAAGAGTATGATTTATTTTGGTTATAGTGTAGGATTTATTTTGGTCATAGAGTATGATTTATTTTGGTTATAGTGTAGGATTTATTTTGGTCATAGAGTATGATTTATTTTAGTTATAGTGTAGGATTTATTTTGGTCATAGAGTATGATTTATTTTGGTTATAGTGTAGGATTTATGTTGGTCATAGGGTAGGATTTATTTTGGTCATAGAGTATGATTTATTTTGGTTATAGAGTATGATTTATTTTGGTTATAGAGTATGATTTATTTTGGTCATAGAGTAGGATTTATTTTGGTTATAGAGTATGATTTATTTTGGTTATAGTGTAGGATTTATTTTGGTCATAGGGTAGGATTTATTTTGGTTATAGAGTATGATTTATTTTGGTCATAGAGTAGGATTTATTTTGGTTATAGTGTAGGATTTATTTTGGTCATAGAGTATGATTTATTTTGGTTATAGTGTAGGATTTATGTTGGTCATAGGGTAGGATTTATTTTGGTCATAGAGTATGATTTATTTTGGTTATAGAGTATGATTTATTTTGGTTATAGAGTAAGATTTATTTTGGTCATAGAGTATGATTTATTTTGGTTATAGTGTAGGATTTATTTTGGTCATAGTGTATGATTTATGTTGGTTATAGTGTAGGATTTATTTTGGTCATAGAGTAGGATTTATTTTGGTTATAGAGTATGATTTATTTTGGTTATAGTGTAGGATTTATTTTGGTCATAGGGTAGGATTTATTTTGGTTATAGAGTATGATTTATTTTGGTCATGGAGTAGGATTTATTTTGGTTATAGTGTAGGATTTATTTTGGTTATAGAGTATGATTTATGTTGGTTATAGTGTAGGATTTATTTTGGTCATAGAGTATGATTTATTTTGGTTATAGTGTAGGATTTATTTTGGTTATAGGGTATCATTTATTTTGGTTATGGTGTATGATTTATTTTGGTTATAGTGTAGGATTTATTTTGGTTATAGTGTAGGATTTATTTTGGTTATAGAGTATGATTTATTTTGGTTATAGAGTATGATTTATTTTGGTTATAGTGTAGGATTTATTTTGGTTATAGGGTATGATTTATTTTGGTTATAGTGTAGGATTTATTTTGGTTATAGCGTATGATTTATTTTGGTTATGGTGTATGATTTATTTTGGTTATAGAGTAGGATTTATTTTGGTTATAGAGTATGATTTATTTTGGTTATAGTGTAGGCTTTATTTTGGTTATAGAGTATGATTTATTTTGGTTATAGTGTAGGATTTATTTTGGTTATAGAGTATGATTTATTTTGGTTATAGTGTAGGATTTATTTTGGTTATAGAGTATGATTTATTTTGGTTATAGTGTAGGATTTATTTTGGTCATAGGGTAGGATTTATTTTGGTTATAGGGTAGGGTTTATTTTGGTTATAGAGTATGATTTATTTTGGTTATAGTGTAGGATTTATTTTGGTCATAGGGTAGGATTTATTTTGGTTATAGAGTAGGGTTTATTTTGGTTATAGAGTATGATTTATTTTGGTTATAGTGTAGGATTTATTTTGGTTATAGAATATGATTTATTTTGATTATAGTGTAGGATTTATTGTGGTTATATTGTATGATTTATTTTGGTTATAGAGTATGATTTATTTAGGTCAAAGAGTATGATTTATTTTGGTTATAGTGTAGGATTTATTTTGGTCATAGAGTATGATTTATTTTGGTTATAGTGTAGGATTTATTTTGGTCATAGAGTATGATTTATTTTAGTTATAGTGTATGATTTATTTTGGTCATAGAGTATGATTTATGTTGGTTATAGTGTAGGATTTATTTTGGTCATAGAGTATGATTTATTTAGGTTATAGTGTAGGATTTATTTTGGTCATAGGGTAGGATTTATTTTGGTCATAGAGTATGATTTATTTTGGTTATAGTGTAGGATTTATTTTGGTTATAGGGTATGATTTATTTTGGTTATAGTGTAGGATTTATTTTGGTTATAGTGTAGGATTTATTTTGGTCATAGAGTATGATTTATTTTGGTTAGAGTGTAGGATTTATTTTGGTTATAGGGTATGATTTATTTTGGTTATAGTGTATGATTTATTTTGGTTATAGTGTAGGATTTATTTTGGTTATAGAGTATGATTTATTTTGGTTATAGTGTAGGATTTATTTTGGTTATAGAGTATGATTTATTTTGGTTATAGTGTAGGATTTATTTTGGTTATAGGGTATGATTTATTTTGGTTATAGTGTAGGATTTATTTTGGTTATAGAGTATGATTTATTTTGGTTTTAGTGTAGGATTTATTGTGGTTATATTGTATGATTTATTTTGGTTATAGTGTAGGATTTATTTTGGTTATAGGGTATGATTTATTTTGGTTATAGTGTAGGATTTATTTTGGTTATACAGTAACATTCATTTTGGTTTTAGTGTAGGATTTATTGGGGTTATATTGTATGATTTATTTTGGTTATAGTGTAGGATTTATTTTGGTTATAGAATATGATTTATTTTGGTTATAGTGTAGGATTTACTTTCGTTATAGAGTATGATTTATTTAGGTCAAAGAGTATGATTTATTTTGGTTATAGTGTAAGATTTATTTTGGTCATAGAGTATGATTTATTTTGGTTATAGTGTAGGATTTATTTTGGTCATAGAGTATGATTTATTTTAGTTATAGTGTAGGATTTATTTTGATCATAGGGTATAATTTATGTTGGTTATAGTGTAGGATTTATTTTGGTCATAGAGTATGATTTATTTTGGTTATAGTGTAGGATTTCTTTTGGTCATAGGGTAGGATTTATTTTGGTCATAGAGTATGATTTATTTTGGTTATAGTGTAGGATTTATTTTGGTTATAGGGTATGATTTATTTTGGTTATAGTGTAGGATTTATTTTGGTTATAGTGTAGGATTTATTTTGGTCATAGAGTATGATTTATTTTGGTTAGAGTGTAGGATTTATTTTGGTTATAGGGTATGATTTATTTTGGTTATAGTGTATGATTTATTTTCGTTATAGTGTAGGATTTATTTTGGTTATAGAGTATGATTTATTTTGGTTATAGTGTAGGATTTATTTTGGTTATAGAGTATGATTTATTTTGGTTATGGTGTATGATTTATTTTGGTTATAGAGTAGGATTTATTTTGGTTATAGTGTAGGATTTATTTTGGTTATAGAGTATGATTTATTTTGGTTATAGTGTAGGATTTATTTTGGTTATAGAGTATGATTTATTTTGGTTATAGTGTAGGATTTATTTTGGTCATAGGGTAGGATTTATTTTGGTTATAGGGTAGGGTTTATTTTGGTTATAGAGTATGATTTATTTTGGTTATAGTGTAGGATTTATTTTGGTTATAGTGTATGATTTATTTTCGTTATAGTGTAGGATTTATTTTGGTTATAGAGTATGATTTATTTTGGTTATAGTGTAGGATTTATTTTGGTTATAGAGTATGATTTATTTTGGTTATAGTGTAGGCTTTATTTTGGTTATAGAGTATGATTTATTTTGGTTATAGTGTAGGATTTATTTTGGTTATAGAGTATGATTTATTTTGGTTATAGTGTAGGATTTATTTTGGTTATAGAGTATGATTTATTTTGGTTATAGTGTAGGATTTATTTTGGTCATAGGGTAGGATTTATTTTGGTTATAGGGTAGGGTTTATTTTGGTTATAGAGTATGATTTATTTTGGTTATAGTGTAGGATTTATTTTGGTCATAGGGTAGGATTTATTTTGGTTATAGAGTAGGGTTTATTTTGGTTATAGAGTATGATTTATTTTGGTTATAGTGTAGGATTTATTTTGGTTATAGAATATGATTTATTTTGATTATAGTGTAGGATTTATTGTGGTTATATTGTATGATTTATTTTGGTTATAGAGTATGATTTATTTAGGTCAAAGAGTATGATTTATTTTGGTTATAGTGTAGGATTTATTTTGGTCATAGAGTATGATTTATTTTGGTTATAGTGTAGGATTTATTTTGGTCATAGAGTATGATTTATTTTAGTTATAGTGTATGATTTATTTTGGTCATAGAGTATGATTTATGTTGGTTATAGTGTAGGATTTATTTTGGTCATAGAGTATGATTTATTTAGGTTATAGTGTAGGATTTATTTTGGTCATAGGGTAGGATTTATTTTGGTCATAGAGTATGATTTATTTTGGTTATAGTGTAGGATTTATTTTGGTTATAGGGTATGATTTATTTTGGTTATAGTGTAGGATTTATTTTGGTTATAGTGTAGGATTTATTTTGGTCATATAGTATGATTTATTTTGGTTAGAGTGTAGGATTTATTTTGGTTATAGGGTATGATTTATTTTGGTTATAGTGTATGATTTATTTTGGTTATAGTGTAGGATTTATTTTGGTTATAGAGTATGATTTATTTTGGTTATAGTGTAGGATTTATTTTGGTTATAGAGTATGATTTATTTTGGTTATAGTGTAGGATTTATTTTGGTTATAGGGTATGATTTATTTTGGTTATAGTGTAGGATTTATTTTGGTTATAGAGTATGATTTATTTTGGTTTTAGTGTAGGATTTATTGTGGTTATATTGTATGATTTATTTTGGTTATAGTGTAGGATTTATTTTGGTTATAGGGTATGATTTATTTTGGTTATAGTGTAGGATTTATTTTGGTTATACAGTAACATTCATTTTGGTTTTAGTGTAGGATTTATTGGGGTTATATTGTATGATTTATTTTGGTTATAGTGTAGGATTTATTTTGGTTATAGAATATGATTTATTTTGGTTATAGTGTAGGATTTACTTTCGTTATAGAGTATGATTTATTTAGGTCAAAGAGTATGATTTATTTTGGTTATAGTGTAAGATTTATTTTGGTCATAGAGTATGATTTATTTTGGTTATAGTGTAGGATTTATTTTGGTCATAGAGTATGATTTATTTTAGTTATAGTGTAGGATTTATTTTGATCATAGGGTATAATTTATGTTGGTTATAGTGTAGGATTTATTTTGGTCATAGAGTATGATTTATTTTGGTTATAGTGTAGGATTTCTTTTGGTCATAGGGTAGGATTTATTTTGGTCATAGAGTATGATTTATTTTGGTTATAGTGTAGGATTTATTTTGGTTATAGGGTATGATTTATTTTGGTTATAGTGTAGGATTTATTTTGGTTATAGTGTAGGATTTATTTTGGTCATAGAGTATGATTTATTTTGGTTAGAGTGTAGGATTTATTTTGGTTATAGGGTATGATTTATTTTGGTTATAGTGTATGATTTATTTTCGTTATAGTGTAGGATTTATTTTGGTTATAGAGTATGATTTATTTTGGTTATAGTGTAGGATTTATTTTGGTTATAGAGTATGATTTATTTTGGTTATAGTGTAGGATTTATTTTGGTTATAGAGTATGATTTATTTTGGTTATAGTGTAGGATTTATTTTGGTTATAGAGTATGATTTATTTTGGTTATAGTGTAGGATTTATTTTGGTTATACAGTAATATTTATTTTGGTTTTAGTGTAGGATTTATTGTGGTTATATTGTATGATTTATTTTGGTTATAGTGTAGGATTTATTTTGGTTATAAGGTATGATTTATTTTGGTTATAGTGTAGGATTTATTTTGGTTATACAGTAACATTTATGTTGGTTTTAGTGTAGGATTTATTTTGGTTATATTGTATGATTTATTTTGGTTATAGTGTAGGATTTATTTTGGTTATAGAGTATGATTTATTTTGGTTATAGTGTAGGATTTATTTTGGTTATAAGAGTATGATTTATTTTGGTTATAGTGTAGGATTTATTTTGGTCATAGAGTATGATTTATTTTAGTTATAGTGTAGGATTTATTTTGGTCATAGAGTATGATTTATGCTGGTTATAGTGTAGGATTTATTTTGGTCATAGAGTATGATTTATTTTGGTTATAGTGTAGGATTTATTTTGGTCATAGGGTAGGATTTATTTTGGTCATAGAGTATGATTTATTTTGGTTATAGTGTAGGATTTATTTTGATTATAGGGTATGATTTAATTTGGTTATAGTGTAGGATTTATTTTGGTTATAGTGTAGGATTTATTTTGGTCATAGAGTATGATTTATTTTGGTTATAGTGTAGGATTTATTTTGGTCATAGAGTATGATTTATTTTAGTTATAGTGTAGGATTTATTTTGGTCATAGAGTATGATTTATATTGGTTATAGTGTAGGATTTATGTTGGTCATAGGGTAGGATTTATTTTGGTCATAGAGTATGATTTATTTTGGTTATAGAGTATGATTTATTTTGGTTATAGTGTAAGATTTATTTTGGTCATAGAGTATGATTTATTTTGGTTATAGTGTAGGATTTATTTTGGTCATAGTGTATGATTTATGTTGGTTATAGTGTAGGATTTATTTTGGTCATAGAGTAGGATTTATTTTGGTTATAGAGTATGGTTTATTTTGGTTATAGTGTAGGATTTATTTTGGTCATAGGGTAGGATTTATTTTGGTTATAGAGTATGATTTATTTTGGTCATAGAGTAGGATTTATTTTGGTTATAGTGTAGGATTTATGTTGGTTATAGAGTATGATTTATGTTGGTTATAGTGTAGGATTTATTTTGGTCATAGAGTATGATTTATTTTGGTTTTAGTGTAGGATTTATTTTGGTTATAGGGTATGATTTATTTTGGTTATGGTGTATGATTTATTTTGGTTATAGTGTAGGATTTATTTTGGTTATAGTGTAGGATTTATTTTGGTTATAGAGTATGATTTATTTTGGTTATAGAGTATGATTTATTTTGGTTATAGTGTAGGATTTATTTTGGTTATAGAGTATGATTTATTTTGGTTATAGTGTAGGATTTATTTTGGTTATAGCGTATGATTTATTTTGGTCATAGAGTATGATTTATTTTGGTTATATTGTAGGATTTATTTTGGTTATAGGGTATGATTTATTTTGGTTATAGTGTATGATTTATTTTGGTTATGGTGTATGATTTATTTTGGTTATAGAGTAGGATTTATTTTGGTTATAGAGTATGATTTATTTTGGTTATAGTGTAGGCTTTATTTTGGTTATAGAGTATGATTTATTTTGGTTATAGTGTAGGATTTATTTTGGTTATAGAGTATGATTTATTTTGGTTATAGTGTAGGATTTATTTTGGTTATAGAGTATGATTTATTTTGGTTATAGTGTAGGATTTATTTTGGTCATAGAGTATGATTTATTTTGGTTATAGAGTATGATTTATTTTGGTTATAGAGTAAGATTTATTTTGGTCATAGAGTATGATTTATTTTGGTTATAGTGTAGGATTTATTTTGGTCATAGTGTATGATTTATGTTGGTTATAGTGTAGGATTTATTTTGGTCATAGAGTAGGATTTATTTTGGTTATTGAGTATGATTTATTTTGGTTATAGTGTAGGATTTATTTTGGTCATAGGGTAGGATTTATTTTGGTTATAGAGTATGATTTATTTTGGTTATAGAGTAGGATTTATTTTGGTTATAGTGTAGGATTTATTTTGGTCATAGAGTATGATTTATTTTGGTTATAGTGTAGGATTTATGTTGGTCATAGGGTAGGATTTATTTTGGTCATAGAGTATGATTTATTTTGGTTATAGAGTGATTTATTTTGGTTATAGAGTAAGATTTATTTTGGTCATAGAGTATGATTTATTTTGGTTATAGTGTAGGATTTATTTTGGTCATAGTGTATGATTTATGTTGGTTATAGTGTAGGATTTATTTTGGTCATAGAGTAGGATTTATTTTGGTTATAGAGTATGATTTATTTTGGTTATAGTGTAGGATTTATTTTGGTCATAGGGTAGGATTTATTTTGGTTATAGAGTATGATTTATTTTGGTCATAGAGTAGGATTTATTTTGGTTATAGTGTAGGATTTATTTTGGTTATAGAGTATGATTTATGTTGGTTATAGTGTAGGATTTATTTTGGTCATAGAGTATGATTTATTTTGGTTATAGTGTAGGATTTATTTTGGTTATAGGGTATCATTTATTTTGGTTATGGTGTATGATTTATTTTGGTTATAGTGTAGGATTTATTTTGGTTATAGTGTAGGATTTATTTTGGTTATAGAGTATGATTTATTTTGGTTATAGAGTATGATTTATTTTGGTTATAGTGTAGGATTTATTTTGGTTATAGGGTATGATTTATTTTGGTTATAGTGTAGGATTTATTTTGGTTATAGCGTATGATTTATTTTGGTTATGGTGTATGATTTATTTTGGTTATAGAGTAGGATTTATTTTGGTTATAGAGTATGATTTATTTTGGTTATAGTGTAGGCTTTATTTTGGTTATAGAGTATGATTTATTTTGGTTATAGTGTAGGATTTATTTTGGTTATAGAGTATGATTTATTTTGGTTATAGTGTAGGATTTATTTTGGTTATAGAGTATGATTTATTTTGGTTATAGTGTAGGATTTATTTTGGTCATAGGGTAGGATTTATTTTGGTTATAGGGTAGGGTTTATTTTGGTTATAGAGTATGATTTATTTTGGTTATAGTGTAGGATTTATTTTGGTCATAGGGTAGGATTTATTTTGGTTATAGTGTAGGATTTATTTTGGTCATAGAGTATGATTTATTTTGGTTATAGTGTAGGATTTATGTTGGTCATAGGGTAGGATTTATTTTGGTCATAGAGTATGATTTCTTTTGGTTATAGAGTATGATTTATTTTGGTTATAGAGTATGATTTATTTTGGTCATAGAGTAGGATTTATTTTGGTTATAGAGTATGATTTATTTTGGTTATAGTGTAGGATTTATTTTGGTCATAGGGTAGGATTTATTTTGGTTATAGAGTATGATTTATTTTGGTCATAGAGTAGGATTTATTTTGGTTATAGTGTAGGATTTATTTTGGTCATAGAGTATGATTTATTTTGGTTATAGTGTAGGATTTATGTTGGTTATAGGGTATGATTTATTTTGGTTATAGTGTAGGATTTATTTTGGTTATAGTGTAGGATTTATTTTGGTCATATAGTATGATTTATTTTGGTTAGAGTGTAGGATTTATTTTGGTTATAGGGTATGATTTATTTTGGTTATAGTGTATGATTTATTTTGGTTATAGTGTAGGATTTATTTTGGTTATAGAGTATGATTTATTTTGGTTATAGTGTAGGATTTATTTTGGTTATAGAGTATGATTTATTTTGGTTATAGTGTAGGATTTATTTTGGTTATAGAGTATGATTTATTTTGGTTATAGTGTAGGATTTATTTTGGTTATAGAGTATGATTTATTTTGGTTTTAGTGTAGGATTTATTGTGGTTATATTGTATGATTTATTTTGGTTATAGTGTAGGATTTATTTTGGTTATAGAGTATGATTTATTTTGGTTATAGTGTAGGATTTATTTTGGTCATAGTGTATGATTTATGTTGGTTATAGTGTAGGATTTATTTTGGTCATAGAGTAGGATTTATTTTGGTTATAGAGTATGATTTATTTTGGTTATAGTGAAGGATTTATTTTGGTCATAGGGTAGGATTTATTTTGGTTATAGAGTATGATTTATTTTGGTCATAGAGTAGAATTTATTTTGGTTATAGTGTAGGATTTAGTTTGGTTATAGAGTATGATTTATGTTGGTTATAGTGTAGGATTTATTTTGGTCATAGAGTATGATTTATTTTGGTTATAGTGTAGGATTTATTTTGGTTATAGGGTATCATTTATTTTGGTTATGGTGTATGATTTATTTTGGTTATAGTGTAGGATTTATTTTGGTTATAGTGTAGGATTTATTTTGGTTATAGAGTATGATTTATTTTGGTTATAGAGTATGATTTATTTTGGTTATAGTGTATGATTTATTTTGGTTATAGGGTATGATTTATTTTGGTTATAGTGTAGGATTTATTTTGGTTATATTGTATGATTTATTTTGATTATAGTGTACGATTTATTTTGGTTATAGGGTATGATTTATTTTGGTTATAGTGTAGGATTTATTTTGGTTATACAGTAACATTCATTTTGGTTTTAGTGTAGGATTTATTGTGGTTATATTGTATGATTTATTTTGGTTATAGTGTAAGATTTATTTTGGTTATAGAATATGATTTATTTTGGTTATAGTGTAGGATTTACTTTCGTTATAGAGTATGATTTATTTTGGTTATAGAGTATGATTTATTTTGGTCAAAGAGTATGATTTATTTTGGTTATAGTGTAGGATTTATTTTGGTCATAGAGTATGATTTATTTTGGTTATAGTGTAGGATTTATTTTGGTCATAGAGTATGATTTATTTTAGTTATAGTGTAGGATTTATTTTGGTCATAGAGTATGATTTATTTTGGTTATAGTGTAGGATTTATGTTGGTCATAGGGTAGGATTTATTTTGGTCATAGAGTATGATTTATTTTGGTTATAGAGTATGATTTATTTTGGTTATAGAGTATGATTTATTTTGGTCATAGAGTAGGATTTATTTTGGTTATACAGTATGATTTATTTTGGTTATAGTGTAGGATTTATTTTGGTCATAGGGTAGGATTTATTTTGGTTATAGAGTATGATTTATTTTGGTCATAGAGTAGGATTTATTTTGGTTATAGTGTAGGATTTATTTTGGTCATAGAGTATGATTTATTTTGGTTATAGTGTAGGATTTATGTTGGTCATAGGGTAGGATTTATTTTGGTCATAGAGTATGATTTATTTTGGTTATAGAGTATGATTTATTTTGGTTATAGAGTAAGATTTATTTTGGTCATAGAGTATGATTTATTTTGGTTATAGTGTAGGATTTATTTTGGTCATAGTGTATGATTTATGTTGGTTATAGTGTAGGATTTATTTTGGTCATAGAGTAGGATTTATTTTGGTTATAGAGTATGATTTATTTTGGTTATAGTGTAGGATTTATTTTGGTCATAGGGTAGGATTTATTTTGGTTATAGAGTATGATTTATTTTGGTCATGGAGTAGGATTTATTTTGGTTATAGTGTAGGATTTATTTTGGTTATAGAGTATGATTTATGTTGGTTATAGTGTAGGATTTATTTTGGTCATAGAGTATGATTTATTTTGGTTATAGTGTAGGATTTATTTTGGTTATAGGGTATCATTTATTTTGGTTATGGTGTATGATTTATTTTGGTTATAGTGTAGGATTTATTTTGGTTATAGTGTAGGATTTATTTTGGTTATAGAGTATGATTTATTTTGGTTATAGAGTATGATTTATTTTGGTTATAGTGTAGGATTTATTTTGGTTATAGGGTATGATTTATTTTGGTTATAGTGTAGGATTTATTTTGGTTATAGCGTATGATTTATTTTGGTTATGGTGTATGATTTATTTTGGTTATAGAGTAGGATTTATTTTGGTCATAGAGTATGATTTATTTTGGTTATAGTGTAGGATTTATTTTGGTTATAGCGTATGATTTATTTTGGTCATAGAGTATGATTTATTTTGGTTATATTGTAGGATTTATTTTGGTTATAGGGTATGATTTATTTTGGTTATAGTGTATGATTTATTTTGGTTATGGTGTATGATTTATTTTGGTTATAGAGTAGGATTTATTTTGGTTATAGAGTATGATTTATTTTGGTTATAGTGTAGGCTTTATTTTGGTTATAGAGTATGATTTATTTTGGTTATAGTGTAGGATTTATTTTGGTTATAGAGTATGATTTATTTTGGTTATAGTGTAGGATTTATTTTGGTTATAGAGTATGATTTATTTTGGTTATAGTGTAGGATTTATTTTGGTCATAGAGTATGATTTATTTTGGTTATAGAGTATGATTTATTTTGGTTATAGAGTAAGATTTATTTTGGTCATAGAGTATGATTTATTTTGGTTATAGTGTAGGATTTATTTTGGTCATAGTGTATGATTTATGTTGGTTATAGTGTAGGATTTATTTTGGTCATAGAGTAGGATTTATTTTGGTTATTGAGTATGATTTATTTTGGTTATAGTGTAGGATTTATTTTGGTCATAGGGTAGGATTTATTTTGGTTATAGAGTATGATTTATTTTGGTTATAGAGTAGGATTTATTTTGGTTATAGTGTAGGATTTATTTTGGTCATAGAGTATGATTTATTTTGGTTATAGTGTAGGATTTATGTTGGTCATAGGGTAGGATTTATTTTGGTCATAGAGTATGATTTATTTTGGTTATAGAGTGATTTATTTTGGTTATAGAGTAAGATTTATTTTGGTCATAGAGTATGATTTATTTTGGTTATAGTGTAGGATTTATTTTGGTCATAGTGTATGATTTATGTTGGTTATAGTGTAGGATTTATTTTGGTCATAGAGTAGGATTTATTTTGGTTATAGAGTATGATTTATTTTGGTTATAGTGTAGGATTTATTTTGGTCATAGGGTAGGATTTATTTTGGTTATAGAGTATGATTTATTTTGGTCATAGAGTAGGATTTATTTTGGTTATAGTGTAGGATTTATTTTGGTTATAGAGTATGATTTATGTTGGTTATAGTGTAGGATTTATTTTGGTCATAGAGTATGATTTATTTTGGTTATAGTGTAGGATTTATTTTGGTTATAGGGTATCATTTATTTTGGTTATGGTGTATGATTTATTTTGGTTATAGTGTAGGATTTATTTTGGTTATAGTGTAGGATTTATTTTGGTTATAGAGTATGATTTATTTTGGTTATAGAGTATGATTTATTTTGGTTATAGTGTAGGATTTATTTTGGTTATAGGGTATGATTTATTTTGGTTATAGTGTAGGATTTATTTTGGTTATAGCGTATGATTTATTTTGGTTATGGTGTATGATTTATTTTGGTTATAGAGTAGGATTTATTTTGGTTATAGAGTATGATTTATTTTGGTTATAGTGTAGGCTTTATTTTGGTTATAGAGTATGATTTATTTTGGTTATAGTGTAGGATTTATTTTGGTTATAGAGTATGATTTATTTTGGTTATAGTGTAGGATTTATTTTGGTTATAGAGTATGATTTATTTTGGTTATAGTGTAGGATTTATTTTGGTCATAGGGTAGGATTTATTTTGGTTATAGGGTAGGGTTTATTTTGGTTATAGAGTATGATTTATTTTGGTTATAGTGTAGGATTTATTTTGGTCATAGGGTAGGATTTATTTTGGTTATAGTGTAGGATTTATTTTGGTCATAGAGTATGATTTATTTTGGTTATAGTGTAGGATTTATGTTGGTCATAGGGTAGGATTTATTTTGGTCATAGAGTATGATTTCTTTTGGTTATAGAGTATGATTTATTTTGGTTATAGAGTATGATTTATTTTGGTCATAGAGTAGGATTTATTTTGGTTATAGAGTATGATTTATTTTGGTTATAGTGTAGGATTTATTTTGGTCATAGGGTAGGATTTATTTTGGTTATAGAGTATGATTTATTTTGGTCATAGAGTAGGATTTATTTTGGTTATAGTGTAGGATTTATTTTGGTCATAGAGTATGATTTATTTTGGTTATAGTGTAGGATTTATGTTGGTTATAGGGTATGATTTATTTTGGTTATAGTGTAGGATTTATTTTGGTTATAGTGTAGGATTTATTTTGGTCATATAGTATGATTTATTTTGGTTAGAGTGTAGGATTTATTTTGGTTATAGGGTATGATTTATTTTGGTTATAGTGTATGATTTATTTTGGTTATAGTGTAGGATTTATTTTGGTTATAGAGTATGATTTATTTTGGTTATAGTGTAGGATTTATTTTGGTTATAGAGTATGATTTATTTTGGTTATAGTGTAGGATTTATTTTGGTTATAGAGTATGATTTATTTTGGTTATAGTGTAGGATTTATTTTGGTTATAGAGTATGATTTATTTTGGTTTTAGTGTAGGATTTATTGTGGTTATATTGTATGATTTATTTTGGTTATAGTGTAGGATTTATTTTGGTTATAGAGTATGATTTATTTTGGTTATAGTGTAGGATTTATTTTGGTCATAGTGTATGATTTATGTTGGTTATAGTGTAGGATTTATTTTGGTCATAGAGTAGGATTTATTTTGGTTATAGAGTATGATTTATTTTGGTTATAGTGAAGGATTTATTTTGGTCATAGGGTAGGATTTATTTTGGTTATAGAGTATGATTTATTTTGGTCATAGAGTAGAATTTATTTTGGTTATAGTGTAGGATTTAGTTTGGTTATAGAGTATGATTTATGTTGGTTATAGTGTAGGATTTATTTTGGTCATAGAGTATGATTTATTTTGGTTATAGTGTAGGATTTATTTTGGTTATAGAATATGATTTATTTTGATTATAGTGTAGGATTTATTGTGGTTATATTGTATGATTTATTTTGGTTATAGAGTATGATTTATTTAGGTCAAAGAGTATGATTTATTTTGGTTATAGTGTAGGATTTATTTTGGTCATAGAGTATGATTTATTTTGGTTATAGTGTAGGATTTATTTTGGTCATAGAGTATGATTTATTTTAGTTATAGTGTATGATTTATTTTGGTCATAGAGTATGATTTATGTTGGTTATAGTGTAGGATTTATTTTGGTCATAGAGTATGATTTATTTAGGTTATAGTGTAGGATTTATTTTGGTCATAGGGTAGGATTTATTTTGGTCATAGAGTATGATTTATTTTGGTTATAGTGTAGGATTTATTTTGGTTATAGGGTATGATTTATTTTGGTTATAGTGTAGGATTTATTTTGGTTATAGTGTAGGATTTATTTTGGTCATATAGTATGATTTATTTTGGTTAGAGTGTAGGATTTATTTTGGTTATAGGGTATGATTTATTTTGGTTATAGTGTATGATTTATTTTGGTTATAGTGTAGGATTTATTTTGGTTATAGAGTATGATTTATTTTGGTTATAGTGTAGGATTTATTTTGGTTATAGAGTATGATTTATTTTGGTTATAGTGTAGGATTTATTTTGGTTATAGGGTATGATTTATTTTGGTTATAGTGTAGGATTTATTTTGGTTATAGAGTATGATTTATTTTGGTTTTAGTGTAGGATTTATTGTGGTTATATTGTATGATTTATTTTGGTTATAGTGTAGGATTTATTTTGGTTATAGGGTATGATTTATTTTGGTTATAGTGTAGGATTTATTTTGGTTATACAGTAACATTCATTTTGGTTTTAGTGTAGGATTTATTGGGGTTATATTGTATGATTTATTTTGGTTATAGTGTAGGATTTATTTTGGTTATAGAATATGATTTATTTTGGTTATAGTGTAGGATTTACTTTCGTTATAGAGTATGATTTATTTAGGTCAAAGAGTATGATTTATTTTGGTTATAGTGTAAGATTTATTTTGGTCATAGAGTATGATTTATTTTGGTTATAGTGTAGGATTTATTTTGGTTATAGAGTATGATTTATTTTGGTTATAGTGTAGGATTTATTTTGGTCATAGGGTAGGATTTATTTTGGTTATAGGGTAGGGTTTATTTTGGTTATAGAGTATGATTTATTTTGGTTATAGTGTAGGATTTATTTTGGTCATAGGGTAGGATTTATTTTGGTTATAGGGTAGGGTTTATTTTGGTTATAGAATATGATTTATTTTGGTTATAGTGTAGGATTTATTTTGGTTATAGAATATGATTTATTTTGATTATAGTGTAGGATTTATTGTGGTTATATTGTATGATTTATTTTGGTTATAGAGTATGATTTATTTAGGTCAAAGAGTATGATTTATTTTGGTTATAGTGTAGGATTTATTTTGGTCATAGAGTATGATTTATTTTGGTTATGGTGTAGGATTTATTTTGGTCATAGAGTATGATTTATTTTAGTTATAGTGTATGATTTATTTTGGTCATAGAGTATGATTTATGTTGGTTATAGTGTAGGATTTATTTTGGTCATAGAGTATGATTTATTTAGGTTATAGTGTAGGATTTATTTTGGTCATAGGGTAGGATTTATTTTGGTCATAGAGTATGATTTATTTTGGTTATAGTGTAGGATTTATTTTGGTTATAGGGTATGATTTATTTTGGTTATAGTGTAGGATTTATTTTGGTTATAGTGTAGGATTTATTTTGGTCATATAGTATGATTTATTTTGGTTAGAGTGTAGGATTTATTTTGGTTATAGGGTATGATTTATTTTGGTTATAGTGTATGATTTATTTTGGTTATAGTGTAGGATTTATTTTGGTTATAGAGTATGATTTATTTTGGTTATAGTGTAGGATTTATTTTGGTTATAGAGTATGATTTATTTTGGTTATAGTGTAGGATTTATTTTGGTTATAGAGTATGATTTATTTTGGTTTTAGTGTAGGATTTATTGTGGTTATATTGTATGATTTATTTTGGTTATAGTGTAGGATTTATTTTGGTTATAGGGTATGATTTATTTTGGTTATAGTGTAGGATTTATTTTGGTTATAGAGTATGATTTATTTTGGTTATAGTGTAGGATTTATTTTGGTCATAGTGTATGATTTATGTTGGTTATAGTGTAGGATTTATTTTGGTCATAGAGTAGGATTTATTTTGGTTATAGAGTATGATTTATTTTGGTTATAGTGAAGGATTTATTTTGGTCATAGGGTAGGATTTATTTTGGTTATAGAGTATGATTTATTTTGGTCATAGAGTAGGATTTATTTTGGTTATAGTGTAGGATTTATTTTGGTTATAGAGTATGATTTATGTTGGTTATAGTGTAGGATTTATTTTGGTCATAGAGTATGATTTATTTTGGTTATAGTGTAGGATTTATTTTGGTTATAGGGTATCATTTATTTTGGTTATGGTGTATGATTTATTTTGGTTATAGTGTAGGATTTATTTTGGTTATAGTGTAGGATTTATTTTGGTTATAGAGTATGATTTATTTTGGTTATAGAGTATGATTTATTTTGGTTATAGTGTATGATTTATTTTGGTTATAGGGTATGATTTATTTTGGTTATAGTGTAGGATTTATTTTGGTTATATTGTATGATTTATTTTGATTATAGTGTACGATTTATTTTGGTTATAGGGTATGATTTATTTTGGTTATAGTGTAGGATTTATTTTGGTTATACAGTAACATTCATTTTGGTTTTAGTGTAGGATTTATTGTGGTTATATTGTATGATTTATTTTGGTTATAGCGTAAGATTTATTTTGGTTATAGAATATGATTTATTTTGGTTATAGTGTAGGATTTACTTTCGTTATAGAGTATGATTTATTTTGGTTATAGAGTATGATTTATTTTGGTCAAAGAGTATGATTTATTTTGGTTATAGTGTAGGATTTATTTTGGTCATAGAGTATGATTTATTTTGGTTATAGTGTAGGATTTATTTTGGTCATAGAGTATGATTTATTTTAGTTATAGTGTAGGATTTATTTTGGTCATAGAGTATGATTTATTTTGGTTATAGTGTAGGATTTATGTTGGTCATAGGGTAGGATTTATTTTGGTCATAGAGTATGATTTATTTTGGTTATAGAGTATGATTTATTTTGGTTATAGAGTATGATTTATTTTGGTCATAGAGTAGGATTTATTTTGGTTATAGAGTATGATTTATTTTGGTTATAGTGTAGGATTTATTTTGGTCATAGGGTAGGATTTATTTTGGTTATAGAGTATGATTTATTTTGGTCATAGAGTAGGATTTATTTTGGTTATAGTGGAGGATTTATTTTGGTCATAGAGTATGATTTATTTTGGTTATAGTGTAGGATTTATGTTGGTTATAGGGTATGATTTATTTTGGTTATAGTGTAGGATTTATTTTGGTTATAGTGTAGGATTTATTTTGGTCATATAGTATGATTTATTTTGGTTAGAGTGTAGGATTTATTTTGGTTATAGGGTATGATTTATTTTGGTTATAGTGTATGATTTATTTTGGTTATAATGTAGGATTTATTTTGGTTATAGAGTATGATTTATTTTGGTTATAGTGTAGGATTTATTTTGGTTATAGAGTATGATTTATTTTGGTTATAGTGTAGGATTTATTTTGGTTATAGAGTATGATTTATTTTGGTTATAGTGTAGGATTTATTTTGGTTATAGAGTATGATTTATTTTGGTTTTAGTGTAGGATTTATTGTGGTTATATTGTATGATTTATTTTGGTTATAGTGTAGGATTTATTTTAGTTATAGGGTATGATTTATTTTGGTTATAGTGTAGGATTTATTTTGGTTATAGAGTATGATTTATTTTGGTTATAGTGTAGGATTTATTTTGGTCATAGTGTATGATTTATGTTGGTTATAGTGTAGGATTTATTTTGGTCATAGAGTAGGATTTATTTTGGTTATAGAGTATGATTTATTTTGGTTATAGTGAAGGATTTATTTTGGTCATAGGGTAGGATTTATTTTGGTTATAGAGTAGGATTTATTTTGGTCATAGAGTAGGATTTATTTTGGTTATAGTGTAGGATTTAGTTTGGTTATAGAGTATGATTTATGTTGGTTATAGTGTAGGATTTATTTTGGTCATAGAGTATGATTTATTTTGGTTATAGTGTATGATTTATTTTGGTTATAGGGTATCATTTATTTTGGTTATGGTGTATGATTTATTTTGGTTATAGTGTAGGATTTATTTTGGTTATAGTGTAGGATTTATTTTGGTTATAGAGTATGATTTATTTTGGTTATAGAGTATGATTTATTTTGGTTATAGTGTATGATTTATTTTGGTTATAGGGTATGATTTATTTTGGTTATAGTGTAGGATTTATTTTGGTTATATTGTATGATTTATTTTGATTATAGTGTACGATTTATTTTGGTTATAAGGTATGATTTATTTTGGTTATAGTGTAGGATTTATTTTGGTTATACAGTAACATTCATTTTGGTTTTAGTGTAGGATTTATTGTGGTTATATTGTATGATTTATTTTGGTTATAGTGTAAGATTTATTTTGGTTATAGAATATGATTTATTTTGGTTATAGTGTAGGATTTACTTTCGTTATAGAATATGATTTATTTTGGTTATAGAGTATGATTTATTTTGGTCAAAGAGTATGATTTATTTTGGTTATAGTGTAGGATTTATTTTGGTCATAGAGTATGATTTATTTTGGTTATAGTGTAGGATTTATTTTGGTCATAGAGTATGATTTATTTTAGTTATAGTGTAGGATTTATTTTGGTCATAGAGTATGATTTATTTTGGTTATAGTGTAGGATTTATGTTGGTCATAGGGTAGGATTTATTTTGGTCATAGAGTATGATTTATTTTGGTTATAGAGTATGATTTATTTTGGTTATAGAGTATGATTTATTTTGGTCATAGAGTAGGATTTATTTTGGTTATAGAGTATGATTTATTTTGGTTATAGTGTAGGATTTATTTTGGTCATAGGGTAGGATTTATTTTGGTTATAGAGTATGATTTATTTTGGTCATAGAGTAGGATTTATTTTGGTTATAGTGTAGGATTTATTTTGGTCATAGAGTATGATTTATTTTGGTTATAGTGTAGGATTTATGTTGGTCATAGGGTAGGATTTATTTTGGTCATAGAGTATGATTTATTTTGGTTATAGAGTATGATTTATTTTGGTTATAGAGTAAGATTTATTTTGGTCATAGAGTATGATTTATTTTGGTTATAGTGTAGGATTTATTTTGGTCATAGTGTATGATTTATGTTGGTTATAGTGTAGGATTTATTTTGGTCATAGAGTAGGATTTATTTTGGTTATAGAGTATGATTTATTTTGGTTATAGTGTAGGATTTATTTTGGTCATAGGGTAGGATTTATTTTGGTTATAGAGTATGATTTATTTTGGTCATGGAGTAGGATTTATTTTGGTTATAGTGTAGGATTTATTTTGGTTATAGAGTATGATTTATGTTGGTTATAGTGTAGGATTTATTTTGGTCATAGAGTATGATTTATTTTGGTTATAGTGTAGGATTTATTTTGGTTATAGGGTATCATTTATTTTGGTTATGGTGTATGATTTATTTTGGTTATAGTGTAGGATTTATTTTGGTTATAGTGTAGGATTTATTTTGGTTATAGAGTATGATTTATTTTGGTTATAGAGTATGATTTATTTTGGTTATAGTGTAGGATTTATTTTGGTTATAGGGTATGATTTATTTTGGTTATAGTGTAGGATTTATTTTGGTTATAGCGTATGATTTATTTTGGTTATGGTGTATGATTTATTTTGGTTATAGAGTAGGATTTATTTTGGTTATAGAGTATGATTTATTTTGGTTATAGTGTAGGCTTTATTTTGGTTATAGAGTATGATTTATTTTGGTTATAGTGTAGGATTTATTTTGGTTATAGAGTATGATTTATTTTGGTTATAGTGTAGGATTTATTTTGGTTATAGAGTATGATTTATTTTGGTTATAGTGTAGGATTTATTTTGGTCATAGGGTAGGATTTATTTTGGTTATAGGGTAGGGTTTATTTTGGTTATAGAGTATGATTTATTTTGGTTATAGTGTAGGATTTATTTTGGTCATAGGGTAGGATTTATTTTGGTTATAGAGTAGGGTTTATTTTGGTTATAGAGTATGATTTATTTTGGTTATAGTGTAGGATTTATTTTGGTTATAGAATATGATTTATTTTGATTATAGTGTAGGATTTATTGTGGTTATATTGTATGATTTATTTTGGTTATAGAGTATGATTTATTTAGGTCAAAGAGTATGATTTATTTTGGTTATAGTGTAGGATTTATTTTGGTCATAGAGTATGATTTATTTTGGTTATAGTGTAGGATTTATTTTGGTCATAGAGTATGATTTATTTTAGTTATAGTGTATGATTTATTTTGGTCATAGAGTATGATTTATGTTGGTTATAGTGTAGGATTTATTTTGGTCATAGAGTATGATTTATTTAGGTTATAGTGTAGGATTTATTTTGGTCATAGGGTAGGATTTATTTTGGTCATAGAGTATGATTTATTTTGGTTATAGTGTAGGATTTATTTTGGTTATAGGGTATGATTTATTTTGGTTATAGTGTAGGATTTATTTTGGTTATAGTGTAGGATTTATTTTGGTCATAGAGTATGATTTATTTTGGTTAGAGTGTAGGATTTATTTTGGTTATAGGGTATGATTTATTTTGGTTATAGTGTATGATTTATTTTGGTTATAGTGTAGGATTTATTTTGGTTATAGAGTATGATTTATTTTGGTTATAGTGTAGGATTTATTTTGGTTATAGAGTATGATTTATTTTGGTTATAGTGTAGGATTTATTTTGGTTATAGGGTATGATTTATTTTGGTTATAGTGTAGGATTTATTTTGGTTATAGAGTATGATTTATTTTGGTTTTAGTGTAGGATTTATTGTGGTTATATTGTATGATTTATTTTGGTTATAGTGTAGGATTTATTTTGGTTATAGGGTATGATTTATTTTGGTTATAGTGTAGGATTTATTTTGGTTATACAGTAACATTCATTTTGGTTTTAGTGTAGGATTTATTGGGGTTATATTGTATGATTTATTTTGGTTATAGTGTAGGATTTATTTTGGTTATAGAATATGATTTATTTTGGTTATAGTGTAGGATTTACTTTCGTTATAGAGTATGATTTATTTAGGTCAAAGAGTATGATTTATTTTGGTTATAGTGTAAGATTTATTTTGGTCATAGAGTATGATTTATTTTGGTTATAGTGTAGGATTTATTTTGGTCATAGAGTATGATTTATTTTAGTTATAGTGTAGGATTTATTTTGATCATAGGGTATAATTTATGTTGGTTATAGTGTAGGATTTATTTTGGTCATAGAGTATGATTTATTTTGGTTATAGTGTAGGATTTCTTTTGGTCATAGGGTAGGATTTATTTTGGTCATAGAGTATGATTTATTTTGGTTATAGTGTAGGATTTATTTTGGTTATAGGGTATGATTTATTTTGGTTATAGTGTAGGATTTATTTTGGTTATAGTGTAGGATTTATTTTGGTCATAGAGTATGATTTATTTTGGTTAGAGTGTAGGATTTATTTTGGTTATAGGGTATGATTTATTTTGGTTATAGTGTATGATTTATTTTCGTTATAGTGTAGGATTTATTTTGGTTATAGAGTATGATTTATTTTGGTTATAGTGTAGGATTTATTTTGGTTATAGAGTATGATTTATTTTGGTTATGGTGTATGATTTATTTTGGTTATAGAGTAGGATTTATTTTGGTTATAGTGTAGGATTTATTTTGGTTATAGAGTATGATTTATTTTGGTTATAGTGTAGGATTTATTTTGGTTATAGAGTATGATTTATTTTGGTTATAGTGTAGGATTTATTTTGGTCATAGGGTAGGATTTATTTTGGTTATAGGGTAGGGTTTATTTTGGTTATAGAGTATGATTTATTTTGGTTATAGTGTAGGATTTATTTTGGTTATAGTGTATGATTTATTTTCGTTATAGTGTAGGATTTATTTTGGTTATAGAGTATGATTTATTTTGGTTATAGTGTAGGATTTATTTTGGTTATAGAGTATGATTTATTTTGGTTATAGTGTAGGCTTTATTTTGGTTATAGAGTATGATTTATTTTGGTTATAGTGTAGGATTTATTTTGGTTATAGAGTATGATTTATTTTGGTTATAGTGTAGGATTTATTTTGGTTATAGAGTATGATTTATTTTGGTTATAGTGTAGGATTTATTTTGGTCATAGGGTAGGATTTATTTTGGTTATAGGGTAGGGTTTATTTTGGTTATAGAGTATGATTTATTTTGGTTATAGTGTAGGATTTATTTTGGTCATAGGGTAGGATTTATTTTGGTTATAGAGTAGGGTTTATTTTGGTTATAGAGTATGATTTATTTTGGTTATAGTGTAGGATTTATTTTGGTTATAGAATATGATTTATTTTGATTATAGTGTAGGATTTATTGTGGTTATATTGTATGATTTATTTTGGTTATAGAGTATGATTTATTTAGGTCAAAGAGTATGATTTATTTTGGTTATAGTGTAGGATTTATTTTGGTCATAGAGTATGATTTATTTTGGTTATAGTGTAGGATTTATTTTGGTCATAGAGTATGATTTATTTTAGTTATAGTGTATGATTTATTTTGGTCATAGAGTATGATTTATGTTGGTTATAGTGTAGGATTTATTTTGGTCATAGAGTATGATTTATTTAGGTTATAGTGTAGGATTTATTTTGGTCATAGGGTAGGATTTATTTTGGTCATAGAGTATGATTTATTTTGGTTATAGTGTAGGATTTATTTTGGTTATAGGGTATGATTTATTTTGGTTATAGTGTAGGATTTATTTTGGTTATAGTGTAGGATTTATTTTGGTCATATAGTATGATTTATTTTGGTTAGAGTGTAGGATTTATTTTGGTTATAGGGTATGATTTATTTTGGTTATAGTGTATGATTTATTTTGGTTATAGTGTAGGATTTATTTTGGTTATAGAGTATGATTTATTTTGGTTATAGTGTAGGATTTATTTTGGTTATAGAGTATGATTTATTTTGGTTATAGTGTAGGATTTATTTTGGTTATAGGGTATGATTTATTTTGGTTATAGTGTAGGATTTATTTTGGTTATAGAGTATGATTTATTTTGGTTTTAGTGTAGGATTTATTGTGGTTATATTGTATGATTTATTTTGGTTATAGTGTAGGATTTATTTTGGTTATAGGGTATGATTTATTTTGGTTATAGTGTAGGATTTATTTTGGTTATACAGTAACATTCATTTTGGTTTTAGTGTAGGATTTATTGGGGTTATATTGTATGATTTATTTTGGTTATAGTGTAGGATTTATTTTGGTTATAGAATATGATTTATTTTGGTTATAGTGTAGGATTTACTTTCGTTATAGAGTATGATTTATTTAGGTCAAAGAGTATGATTTATTTTGGTTATAGTGTAAGATTTATTTTGGTCATAGAGTATGATTTATTTTGGTTATAGTGTAGGATTTATTTTGGTCATAGAGTATGATTTATTTTAGTTATAGTGTAGGATTTATTTTGATCATAGGGTATAATTTATGTTGGTTATAGTGTAGGATTTATTTTGGTCATAGAGTATGATTTATTTTGGTTATAGTGTAGGATTTCTTTTGGTCATAGGGTAGGATTTATTTTGGTCATAGAGTATGATTTATTTTGGTTATAGTGTAGGATTTATTTTGGTTATAGGGTATGATTTATTTTGGTTATAGTGTAGGATTTATTTTGGTTATAGTGTAGGATTTATTTTGGTCATAGAGTATGATTTATTTTGGTTAGAGTGTAGGATTTATTTTGGTTATAGGGTATGATTTATTTTGGTTATAGTGTATGATTTATTTTCGTTATAGTGTAGGATTTATTTTGGTTATAGAGTATGATTTATTTTGGTTATAGTGTAGGATTTATTTTGGTTATAGAGTATGATTTATTTTGGTTATAGTGTAGGATTTATTTTGGTTATAGAGTATGATTTATTTTGGTTATAGTGTAGGATTTATTTTGGTTATAGAGTATGATTTATTTTGGTTATAGTGTAGGATTTATTTTGGTTATACAGTAATATTTATTTTGGTTTTAGTGTAGGATTTATTGTGGTTATATTGTATGATTTATTTTGGTTATAGTGTAGGATTTATTTTGGTTATAAGGTATGATTTATTTTGGTTATAGTGTAGGATTTATTTTGGTTATACAGTAACATTTATGTTGGTTTTAGTGTAGGATTTATTTTGGTTATATTGTATGATTTATTTTGGTTATAGTGTAGGATTTATTTTGGTTATAGAGTATGATTTATTTTGGTTATAGTGTAGGATTTATTTTGGTTATAAGAGTATGATTTATTTTGGTTATAGTGTAGGATTTATTTTGGTCATAGAGTATGATTTATTTTAGTTATAGTGTAGGATTTATTTTGGTCATAGAGTATGATTTATGTTGGTTATAGTGTAGGATTTATTTTGGTCATAGAGTATGATTTATTTTGGTTATAGTGTAGGATTTATTTTGGTCATAGGGTAGGATTTATTTTGGTCATAGAGTATGATTTATTTTGGTTATAGTGTAGGATTTATTTTGATTATAGGGTATGATTTAATTTGGTTATAGTGTAGGATTTATTTTGGTTATAGTGTAGGATTTATTTTGGTCATAGAGTATGATTTATTTTGGTTATAGTGTAGGATTTATTTTGGTCATAGAGTATGATTTATTTTAGTTATAGTGTAGGATTTATTTTGGTCATAGAGTATGATTTATATTGGTTATAGTGTAGGATTTATGTTGGTCATAGGGTAGGATTTATTTTGGTCATAGAGTATGATTTATTTTGGTTATAGAGTATGATTTATTTTGGTTATAGTGTAAGATTTATTTTGGTCATAGAGTATGATTTATTTTGGTTATAGTGTAGGATTTATTTTGGTCATAGTGTATGATTTATGTTGGTTATAGTGTAGGATTTATTTTGGTCATAGAGTAGGATTTATTTTGGTTATAGAGTATGGTTTATTTTGGTTATAGTGTAGGATTTATTTTGGTCATAGGGTAGGATTTATTTTGGTTATAGAGTATGATTTATTTTGGTCATAGAGTAGGATTTATTTTGGTTATAGTGTAGGATTTATGTTGGTTATAGAGTATGATTTATGTTGGTTATAGTGTAGGATTTATTTTGGTCATAGAGTATGATTTATTTTGGTTTTAGTGTAGGATTTATTTTGGTTATAGGGTATGATTTATTTTGGTTATGGTGTATGATTTATTTTGGTTATAGTGTAGGATTTATTTTGGTTATAGTGTAGGATTTATTTTGGTTATAGAGTATGATTTATTTTGGTTATAGAGTATGATTTATTTTGGTTATAGTGTAGGATTTATTTTGGTTATAGAGTATGATTTATTTTGGTTATAGTGTAGGATTTATTTTGGTTATAGCGTATGATTTATTTTGGTCATAGAGTATGATTTATTTTGGTTATATTGTAGGATTTATTTTGGTTATAGGGTATGATTTATTTTGGTTATAGTGTATGATTTATTTTGGTTATGGTGTATGATTTATTTTGGTTATAGAGTAGGATTTATTTTGGTTATAGAGTATGATTTATTTTGGTTATAGTGTAGGCTTTATTTTGGTTATAGAGTATGATTTATTTTGGTTATAGTGTAGGATTTATTTTGGTTATAGAGTATGATTTATTTTGGTTATAGTGTAGGATTTATTTTGGTTATAGAGTATGATTTATTTTGGTTATAGTGTAGGATTTATTTTGGTCATAGAGTATGATTTATTTTGGTTATAGAGTATGATTTATGTTGGTTATAGTGTAGGATTTATTTTGGTCATAGAGTAGGATTTATTTTGGTTATTGAGTATGATTTATTTTGGTTATAGTGTAGGATTTATTTTGGTCATAGGGTAGGATTTATTTTGGTTATAGAGTATGATTTATTTTGGTTATAGAGTAGGATTTATTTTGGTTATAGTGTAGGATTTATTTTGGTCATAGAGTATGATTTATTTTGGTTATAGTGTAGGATTTATGTTGGTCATAGGGTAGGATTTATTTTGGTCATAGAGTATGATTTATTTTGGTTATAGAGTGATTTATTTTGGTTATAGAGTAAGATTTATTTTGGTCATAGAGTATGATTTATTTTGGTTATAGTGTAGGATTTATTTTGGTCATAGTGTATGATTTATGTTGGTTATAGTGTAGGATTTATTTTGGTCATAGAGTAGGATTTATTTTGGTTATAGAGTATGATTTATTTTGGTTATAGTGTAGGATTTATTTTGGTCATAGGGTAGGATTTATTTTGGTTATAGAGTATGATTTATTTTGGTCATAGAGTAGGATTTATTTTGGTTATAGTGTAGGATTTATTTTGGTTATAGAGTATGATTTATGTTGGTTATAGTGTAGGATTTATTTTGGTCATAGAGTATGATTTATTTTGGTTATAGTGTAGGATTTATTTTGGTTATAGGGTATCATTTATTTTGGTTATGGTGTATGATTTATTTTGGTTATAGTGTAGGATTTATTTTGGTTATAGTGTAGGATTTATTTTGGTTATAGAGTATGATTTATTTTGGTTATAGAGTATGATTTATTTTGGTTATAGTGTAGGATTTATTTTGGTTATAGGGTATGATTTATTTTGGTTATAGTGTAGGATTTATTTTGGTTATAGCGTATGATTTATTTTGGTTATGGTGTATGATTTATTTTGGTTATAGAGTAGGATTTATTTTGGTTATAGAGTATGATTTATTTTGGTTATAGTGTAGGCTTTATTTTGGTTATAGAGTATGATTTATTTTGGTTATAGTGTAGGATTTATTTTGGTTATAGAGTATGATTTATTTTGGTTATAGTGTAGGATTTATTTTGGTTATAGAGTATGATTTATTTTGGTTATAGTGTAGGATTTATTTTGGTCATAGGGTAGGATTTATTTTGGTTATAGGGTAGGGTTTATTTTGGTTATAGAGTATGATTTATTTTGGTTATAGTGTAGGATTTATTTTGGTCATAGGGTAGGATTTATTTTGGTTATAGTGTAGGATTTATTTTGGTCATAGAGTATGATTTATTTTGGTTATAGTGTAGGATTTATGTTGGTCATAGGGTAGGATTTATTTTGGTCATAGAGTATGATTTCTTTTGGTTATAGAGTATGATTTATTTTGGTTATAGAGTATGATTTATTTTGGTCATAGAGTAGGATTTATTTTGGTTATAGAGTATGATTTATTTTGGTTATAGTGTAGGATTTATTTTGGTCATAGGGTAGGATTTATTTTGGTTATAGAGTATGATTTATTTTGGTCATAGAGTAGGATTTATTTTGGTTATAGTGTAGGATTTATTTTGGTCATAGAGTATGATTTATTTTGGTTATAGTGTAGGATTTATGTTGGTTATAGGGTATGATTTATTTTGGTTATAGTGTAGGATTTATTTTGGTTATAGTGTAGGATTTATTTTGGTCATATAGTATGATTTATTTTGGTTAGAGTGTAGGATTTATTTTGGTTATAGGGTATGATTTATTTTGGTTATAGTGTATGATTTATTTTGGTTATAGTGTAGGATTTATTTTGGTTATAGAGTATGATTTATTTTGGTTATAGTGTAGGATTTATTTTGGTTATAGAGTATGATTTATTTTGGTTATAGTGTAGGATTTATTTTGGTTATAGAGTATGATTTATTTTGGTTATAGTGTAGGATTTATTTTGGTTATAGAGTATGATTTATTTTGGTTTTAGTGTAGGATTTATTGTGGTTATATTGTATGATTTATTTTGGTTATAGTGTAGGATTTATTTTGGTTATAGAGTATGATTTATTTTGGTTATAGTGTAGGATTTATTTTGGTCATAGTGTATGATTTATGTTGGTTATAGTGTAGGATTTATTTTGGTCATAGAGTAGGATTTATTTTGGTTATAGAGTATGATTTATTTTGGTTATAGTGAAGGATTTATTTTGGTCATAGGGTAGGATTTATTTTGGTTATAGAGTATGATTTATTTTGGTCATAGAGTAGAATTTATTTTGGTTATAGTGTAGGATTTAGTTTGGTTATAGAGTATGATTTATGTTGGTTATAGTGTAGGATTTATTTTGGTCATAGAGTATGATTTATTTTGGTTATAGTGTAGGATTTATTTTGGTTATAGGGTATCATTTATTTTGGTTATGGTGTATGATTTATATTGGTTATAGTGTAGGATTTATTTTGGTTATAGTGTAGGATTTATTTTGGTTATAGAGTATGATTTATTTTGGTTATAGAGTATGATTTATTTTGGTTATAGTGTATGATTTATTTTGGTTATAGGGTATGATTTATTTTGGTTATAGTGTAGGATTTATTTTGGTTATATTGTATGATTTATTTTGATTATAGTGTACGATTTATTTTGGTTATAGGGTATGATTTATTTTGGTTATAGTGTAGGATTTATTTTGGTTATACAGTAACATTCATTTTGGTTTTAGTGTAGGATTTATTGTGGTTATATTGTATGATTTATTTTGGTTATAGTGTAAGATTTATTTTGGTTATAGAATATGATTTATTTTGGTTATAGTGTAGGATTTACTTTCGTTATAGAGTATGATTTATTTTGGTTATAGAGTATGATTTATTTTGGTCAAAGAGTATGATTTATTTTGGTTATAGTGTAGGATTTATTTTGGTCATAGAGTATGATTTATTTTGGTTATAGTGTAGGATTTATTTTGGTCATAGAGTATGATTTATTTTAGTTATAGTGTAGGATTTATTTTGGTCATAGAGTATGATTTATTTTGGTTATAGTGTAGGATTTATGTTGGTCATAGGGTAGGATTTATTTTGGTCATAGAGTATGATTTATTTTGGTTATAGAGTATGATTTATTTTGGTTATAGAGTATGATTTATTTTGGTCATAGAGTAGGATTTATTTTGGTTATACAGTATGATTTATTTTGGTTATAGTGTAGGATTTATTTTGGTCATAGGGTAGGATTTATTTTGGTTATAGAGTATGATTTATTTTGGTCATAGAGTAGGATTTATTTTGGTTATAGTGTAGGATTTATTTTGGTCATAGAGTATGATTTATTTTGGTTATAGTGTAGGATTTATGTTGGTCATAGGGTAGGATTTATTTTGGTCATAGAGTATGATTTATTTTGGTTATAGAGTATGATTTATTTTGGTTATAGAGTAAGATTTATTTTGGTCATAGAGTATGATTTATTTTGGTTATAGTGTAGGATTTATTTTGGTCATAGTGTATGATTTATGTTGGTTATAGTGTAGGATTTATTTTGGTCATAGAGTAGGATTTATTTTGGTTATAGAGTATGATTTATTTTGGTTATAGTGTAGGATTTATTTTGGTCATAGGGTAGGATTTATTTTGGTTATAGAGTATGATTTATTTTGGTCATGGAGTAGGATTTATTTTGGTTATAGTGTAGGATTTATTTTGGTTATAGAGTATGATTTATGTTGGTTATAGTGTAGGATTTATTTTGGTCATAGAGTATGATTTATTTTGGTTATAGTGTAGGATTTATTTTGGTTATAGAGTATGATTTATTTTGGTTATAGTGTAGGATTTATTTTGGTTATAGCGTATGATTTATTTTGGTCATAGAGTATGATTTATTTTGGTTATATTGTAGGATTTATTTTGGTTATAGGGTATGATTTATTTTGGTTATAGTGTATGATTTATTTTGGTTATGGTGTATGATTTATTTTGGTTATAGAGTAGGATTTATTTTGGTTATAGAGTATGATTTATTTTGGTTATAGTGTAGGCTTTATTTTGGTTATAGAGTATGATTTATTTTGGTTATAGTGTAGGATTTATTTTGGTTATAGAGTATGATTTATTTTGGTTATAGTGTAGGATTTATTTTGGTTATAGAGTATGATTTATTTTGGTTATAGTGTAGGATTTATTTTGGTCATAGAGTATGATTTATTTTGGTTATAGAGTATGATTTATGTTGGTTATAGTGTAGGATTTATTTTGGTCATAGAGTAGGATTTATTTTGGTTATTGAGTATGATTTATTTTGGTTATAGTGTAGGATTTATTTTGGTCATAGGGTAGGATTTATTTTGGTTATAGAGTATGATTTATTTTGGTTATAGAGTAGGATTTATTTTGGTTATAGTGTAGGATTTATTTTGGTCATAGAGTATGATTTATTTTGGTTATAGTGTAGGATTTATGTTGGTCATAGGGTAGGATTTATTTTGGTCATAGAGTATGATTTATTTTGGTTATAGAGTGATTTATTTTGGTTATAGAGTAAGATTTATTTTGGTCATAGAGTATGATTTATTTTGGTTATAGTGTAGGATTTATTTTGGTCATAGTGTATGATTTATGTTGGTTATAGTGTAGGATTTATTTTGGTCATAGAGTAGGATTTATTTTGGTTATAGAGTATGATTTATTTTGGTTATAGTGTAGGATTTATTTTGGTCATAGGGTAGGATTTATTTTGGTTATAGAGTATGATTTATTTTGGTCATAGAGTAGGATTTATTTTGGTTATAGTGTAGGATTTATTTTGGTTATAGAGTATGATTTATGTTGGTTATAGTGTAGGATTTATTTTGGTCATAGAGTATGATTTATTTTGGTTATAGTGTAGGATTTATTTTGGTTATAGGGTATCATTTATTTTGGTTATGGTGTATGATTTATTTTGGTTATAGTGTAGGATTTATTTTGGTTATAGTGTAGGATTTATTTTGGTTATAGAGTATGATTTATTTTGGTTATAGAGTATGATTTATTTTGGTTATAGTGTAGGATTTATTTTGGTTATAGGGTATGATTTATTTTGGTTATAGTGTAGGATTTATTTTGGTTATAGCGTATGATTTATTTTGGTTATGGTGTATGATTTATTTTGGTTATAGAGTAGGATTTATTTTGGTTATAGAGTATGATTTATTTTGGTTATAGTGTAGGCTTTATTTTGGTTATAGAGTATGATTTATTTTGGTTATAGTGTAGGATTTATTTTGGTTATAGAGTATGATTTATTTTGGTTATAGTGTAGGATTTATTTTGGTTATAGAGTATGATTTATTTTGGTTATAGTGTAGGATTTATTTTGGTCATAGGGTAGGATTTATTTTGGTTATAGGGTAGGGTTTATTTTGGTTATAGAGTATGATTTATTTTGGTTATAGTGTAGGATTTATTTTGGTCATAGGGTAGGATTTATTTTGGTTATAGTGTAGGATTTATTTTGGTCATAGAGTATGATTTATTTTGGTTATAGTGTAGGATTTATGTTGGTCATAGGGTAGGATTTATTTTGGTCATAGAGTATGATTTCTTTTGGTTATAGAGTATGATTTATTTTGGTTATAGAGTATGATTTATTTTGGTCATAGAGTAGGATTTATTTTGGTTATAGAGTATGATTTATTTTGGTTATAGTGTAGGATTTATTTTGGTCATAGGGTAGGATTTATTTTGGTTATAGAGTATGATTTATTTTGGTCATAGAGTAGGATTTATTTTGGTTATAGTGTAGGATTTATTTTGGTCATAGAGTATGATTTATTTTGGTTATAGTGTAGGATTTATGTTGGTTATAGGGTATGATTTATTTTGGTTATAGTGTAGGATTTATTTTGGTTATAGTGTAGGATTTATTTTGGTCATATAGTATGATTTATTTTGGTTAGAGTGTAGGATTTATTTTGGTTATAGGGTATGATTTATTTTGGTTATAGTGTATGATTTATTTTGGTTATAGTGTAGGATTTATTTTGGTTATAGAGTATGATTTATTTTGGTTATAGTGTAGGATTTATTTTGGTTATAGAGTATGATTTATTTTGGTTATAGTGTAGGATTTATTTTGGTTATAGAGTATGATTTATTTTGGTTATAGTGTAGGATTTATTTTGGTTATAGAGTATGATTTATTTTGGTTTTAGTGTAGGATTTATTGTGGTTATATTGTATGATTTATTTTGGTTATAGTGTAGGATTTATTTTGGTTATAGAGTATGATTTATTTTGGTTATAGTGTAGGATTTATTTTGGTCATAGTGTATGATTTATGTTGGTTATAGTGTAGGATTTATTTTGGTCATAGAGTAGGATTTATTTTGGTTATAGAGTATGATTTATTTTGGTTATAGTGAAGGATTTATTTTGGTCATAGGGTAGGATTTATTTTGGTTATAGAGTATGATTTATTTTGGTCATAGAGTAGAATTTATTTTGGTTATAGTGTAGGATTTAGTTTGGTTATAGAGTATGATTTATGTTGGTTATAGTGTAGGATTTATTTTGGTCATAGAGTATGATTTATTTTGGTTATAGTGTAGGATTTATTTTGGTTATAGGGTATCATTTATTTTGGTTATGGTGTATGATTTATATTGGTTATAGTGTAGGATTTATTTTGGTTATAGTGTAGGATTTATTTTGGTTATAGAGTATGATTTATTTTGGTTATAGAGTATGATTTATTTTGGTTATAGTGTATGATTTATTTTGGTTATAGGGTATGATTTATTTTGGTTATAGTGTAGGATTTATTTTGGTTATATTGTATGATTTATTTTGATTATAGTGTACGATTTATTTTGGTTATAGGGTATGATTTATTTTGGTTATAGTGTAGGATTTATTTTGGTTATACAGTAACATTCATTTTGGTTTTAGTGTAGGATTTATTGTGGTTATATTGTATGATTTATTTTGGTTATAGTGTAAGATTTATTTTGGTTATAGAATATGATTTATTTTGGTTATAGTGTAGGATTTACTTTCGTTATAGAGTATGATTTATTTTGGTTATAGAGTATGATTTATTTTGGTCAAAGAGTATGATTTATTTTGGTTATAGTGTAGGATTTATTTTGGTCATAGAGTATGATTTATTTTGGTTATAGTGTAGGATTTATTTTGGTCATAGAGTATGATTTATTTTAGTTATAGTGTAGGATTTATTTTGGTCATAGAGTATGATTTATTTTGGTTATAGTGTAGGATTTATGTTGGTCATAGGGTAGGATTTATTTTGGTCATAGAGTATGATTTATTTTGGTTATAGAGTATGATTTATTTTGGTTATAGAGTATGATTTATTTTGGTCATAGAGTAGGATTTATTTTGGTTATACAGTATGATTTATTTTGGTTATAGTGTAGGATTTATTTTGGTCATAGGGTAGGATTTATTTTGGTTATAGAGTATGATTTATTTTGGTCATAGAGTAGGATTTATTTTGGTTATAGTGTAGGATTTATTTTGGTCATAGAGTATGATTTATTTTGGTTATAGTGTAGGATTTATGTTGGTCATAGGGTAGGATTTATTTTGGTCATAGAGTATGATTTATTTTGGTTATAGAGTATGATTTATTTTGGTTATAGAGTAAGATTTATTTTGGTCATAGAGTATGATTTATTTTGGTTATAGTGTAGGATTTATTTTGGTCATAGTGTATGATTTATGTTGGTTATAGTGTAGGATTTATTTTGGTCATAGAGTAGGATTTATTTTGGTTATAGAGTATGATTTATTTTGGTTATAGTGTAGGATTTATTTTGGTCATAGGGTAGGATTTATTTTGGTTATAGAGTATGATTTATTTTGGTCATGGAGTAGGATTTATTTTGGTTATAGTGTAGGATTTATTTTGGTTATAGAGTATGATTTATGTTGGTTATAGTGTAGGATTTATTTTGGTCATAGAGTATGATTTATTTTGGTTATAGTGTAGGATTTATTTTGGTTATAGGGTATCATTTATTTTGGTTATGGTGTATGATTTATTTTGGTTATAGTGTAGGATTTATTTTGGTTATAGTGTAGGATTTATTTTGGTTATAGAGTATGATTTATTTTGGTTATAGAGTATGATTTATTTTGGTTATAGTGTAGGATTTATTTTGGTTATAGGGTATGATTTATTTTGGTTATAGTGTAGGATTTATTTTGGTTATAGCGTATGATTTATTTTGGTTATGGTGTATGATTTATTTTGGTTATAGAGTAGGATTTATTTTGGTCATAGAGTATGATTTATTTTGGTTATAGTGTAGGATTTATTTTGGTTATAGCGTATGATTTATTTTGGTCATAGAGTATGATTTATTTTGGTTATATTGTAGGATTTATTTTGGTTATAGGGTATGATTTATTTTGGTTATAGTGTATGATTTATTTTGGTTATGGTGTATGATTTATTTTGGTTATAGAGTAGGATTTATTTTGGTTATAGAGTATGATTTATTTTGGTTATAGTGTAGGCTTTATTTTGGTTATAGAGTATGATTTATTTTGGTTATAGTGTAGGATTTATTTTGGTTATAGAGTATGATTTATTTTGGTTATAGTGTAGGATTTATTTTGGTTATAGAGTATGATTTATTTTGGTTATAGTGTAGGATTTATTTTGGTCATAGAGTATGATTTATTTTGGTTATAGAGTATGATTTATTTTGGTTATAGAGTAAGATTTATTTTGGTCATAGAGTATGATTTATTTTGGTTATAGTGTAGGATTTATTTTGGTCATAGTGTATGATTTATGTTGGTTATAGTGTAGGATTTATTTTGGTCATAGAGTAGGATTTATTTTGGTTATTGAGTATGATTTATTTTGGTTATAGTGTAGGATTTATTTTGGTCATAGGGTAGGATTTATTTTGGTTATAGAGTATGATTTATTTTGGTTATAGAGTAGGATTTATTTTGGTTATAGTGTAGGATTTATTTTGGTCATAGAGTATGATTTATTTTGGTTATAGTGTAGGATTTATGTTGGTCATAGGGTAGGATTTATTTTGGTCATAGAGTATGATTTATTTTGGTTATAGAGTGATTTATTTTGGTTATAGAGTAAGATTTATTTTGGTCATAGAGTATGATTTATTTTGGTTATAGTGTAGGATTTATTTTGGTCATAGTGTATGATTTATGTTGGTTATAGTGTAGGATTTATTTTGGTCATAGAGTAGGATTTATTTTGGTTATAGAGTATGATTTATTTTGGTTATAGTGTAGGATTTATTTTGGTCATAGGGTAGGATTTATTTTGGTTATAGAGTATGATTTATTTTGGTCATAGAGTAGGATTTATTTTGGTTATAGTGTAGGATTTATTTTGATTATAGAGTATGATTTATGTTGGTTATAGTGTAGGATTTATTTTGGTCATAGAGTATGATTTATTTTGGTTATAGTGTAGGATTTATTTTGGTTATAGGGTATCATTTATTTTGGTTATGGTGTATGATTTATTTTGGTTATAGTGTAGGATTTATTTTGGTTATAGTGTAGGATTTATTTTGGTTATAGAGTATGATTTATTTTGGTTATAGAGTATGATTTATTTTGGTTATAGTGTAGGATTTATTTTGGTTATAGGGTATGATTTATTTTGGTTATAGTGTAGGATTTATTTTGGTTATAGCGTATGATTTATTTTGGTTATGGTGTATGATTTATTTTGGTTATAGAGTAGGATTTATTTTGGTTATAGAGTATGATTTATTTTGGTTATAGTGTAGGCTTTATTTTGGTTATAGAGTATGATTTATTTTGGTTATAGTGTAGGATTTATTTTGGTTATAGAGTATGATTTATTTTGGTTATAGTGTAGGATTTATTTTGGTTATAGAGTATGATTTATTTTGGTTATAGTGTAGGATTTATTTTGGTCATAGGGTAGGATTTATTTTGGTTATAGGGTAGGGTTTATTTTGGTTATAGAGTATGATTTATTTTGGTTATAGTGTAGGATTTATTTTGGTCATAGGGTAGGATTTATTTTGGTTATAGTGTAGGATTTATTTTGGTCATAGAGTATGATTTATTTTGGTTATAGTGTAGGATTTATGTTGGTCATAGGGTAGGATTTATTTTGGTCATAGAGTATGATTTCTTTTGGTTATAGAGTATGATTTATTTTGGTTATAGAGTATGATTTATTTTGGTCATAGAGTAGGATTTATTTTGGTTATAGAGTATGATTTATTTTGGTTATAGTGTAGGATTTATTTTGGTCATAGGGTAGGATTTATTTTGGTTATAGAGTATGATTTATTTTGGTCATAGAGTAGGATTTATTTTGGTTATAGTGTAGGATTTATTTTGGTCATAGAGTATGATTTATTTTGGTTATAGTGTAGGATTTATGTTGGTTATAGGGTATGATTTATTTTGGTTATAGTGTAGGATTTATTTTGGTTATAGTGTAGGATTTATTTTGGTCATATAGTATGATTTATTTTGGTTAGAGTGTAGGATTTATTTTGGTTATAGGGTATGATTTATTTTGGTTATAGTGTATGATTTATTTTGGTTATAGTGTAGGATTTATTTTGGTTATAGAGTATGATTTATTTTGGTTATAGTGTAGGATTTATTTTGGTTATAGAGTATGATTTATTTTGGTTATAGTGTAGGATTTATTTTGGTTATAGAGTATGATTTATTTTGGTTATAGTGTAGGATTTATTTTGGTTATAGAGTATGATTTATTTTGGTTTTAGTGTAGGATTTATTGTGGTTATATTGTATGATTTATTTTGGTTATAGTGTAGGATTTATTTTGGTTATAGAGTATGATTTATTTTGGTTATAGTGTAGGATTTATTTTGGTCATAGTGTATGATTTATGTTGGTTATAGTGTAGGATTTATTTTGGTCATAGAGTAGGATTTATTTTGGTTATAGAGTATGATTTATTTTGGTTATAGTGAAGGATTTATTTTGGTCATAGGGTAGGATTTATTTTGGTTATAGAGTATGATTTATTTTGGTCATAGAGTAGAATTTATTTTGGTTATAGTGTAGGATTTAGTTTGGTTATAGAGTATGATTTATGTTGGTTATAGTGTAGGATTTATTTTGGTCATAGAGTATGATTTATTTTGGTTATAGTGTAGGATTTATTTTGGTTATAGGGTATCATTTATTTTGGTTATGGTGTATGATTTATTTTGGTTATAGTGTAGGATTTATTTTGGTTATAGTGTAGGATTTATTTTGGTTATAGAGTATGATTTATTTTGGTTATAGAGTATGATTTATTTTGGTTATAGTGTATGATTTATTTTGGTTATAGGGTATGATTTATTTTGGTTATAGTGTAGGATTTATTTTGGTTATATTGTATGATTTATTTTGATTATAGTGTACGATTTATTTTGGTTATAGGGTATGATTTATTTTGGTTATAGTGTAGGATTTATTTTGGTTATACAGTAACATTCATTTTGGTTTTAGTGTAGGATTTATTGTGGTTATATTGTATGATTTATTTTGGTTATAGTGTAAGATTTATTTTGGTTATAGAATATGATTTATTTTGGTTATAGTGTAGGATTTACTTTCGTTATAGAGTATGATTTATTTTGGTTATAGAGTATGATTTATTTTGGTCAAAGAGTATGATTTATTTTGGTTATAGTGTAGGATTTATTTTGGTCATAGAGTATGATTTATTTTGGTTATAGTGTAGGATTTATTTTGGTCATAGAGTATGATTTATTTTAGTTATAGTGTAGGATTTATTTTGGTCATAGAGTATGATTTATTTTGGTTATAGTGTAGGATTTATGTTGGTCATAGGGTAGGATTTATTTTGGTCATAGAGTATGATTTATTTTGGTTATAGAGTATGATTTATTTTGGTTATAGAGTATGATTTATTTTGGTCATAGAGTAGGATTTATTTTGGTTATACAGTATGATTTATTTTGGTTATAGTGTAGGATTTATTTTGGTCATAGGGTAGGATTTATTTTGGTTATAGAGTATGATTTATTTTGGTCATAGAGTAGGATTTATTTTGGTTATAGTGTAGGATTTATTTTGGTCATAGAGTATGATTTATTTTGGTTATAGTGTAGGATTTATGTTGGTCATAGGGTAGGATTTATTTTGGTCATAGAGTATGATTTATTTTGGTTATAGAGTATGATTTATTTTGGTTATAGAGTAAGATTTATTTTGGTCATAGAGTATGATTTATTTTGGTTATAGTGTAGGATTTATTTTGGTCATAGTGTATGATTTATGTTGGTTATAGTGTAGGATTTATTTTGGTCATAGAGTAGGATTTATTTTGGTTATAGAGTATGATTTATTTTGGTTATAGTGTAGGATTTATTTTGGTCATAGGGTAGGATTTATTTTGGTTATAGAGTATGATTTATTTTGGTCATGGAGTAGGATTTATTTTGGTTATAGTGTAGGATTTATTTTGGTTATAGAGTATGATTTATGTTGGTTATAGTGTAGGATTTATTTTGGTCATAGAGTATGATTTATTTTGGTTATAGTGTAGGATTTATTTTGGTTATAGGGTATCATTTATTTTGGTTATGGTGTATGATTTATTTTGGTTATAGTGTAGGATTTATTTTGGTTATAGTGTAGGATTTATTTTGGTTATAGAGTATGATTTATTTTGGTTATAGAGTATGATTTATTTTGGTTATAGTGTAGGATTTATTTTGGTTATAGGGTATGATTTATTTTGGTTATAGTGTAGGATTTATTTTGGTTATAGCGTATGATTTATTTTGGTTATGGTGTATGATTTATTTTGGTTATAGAGTAGGATTTATTTTGGTTATAGAGTATGATTTATTTTGGTTATAGTGTAGGCTTTATTTTGGTTATAGAGTATGATTTATTTTGGTTATAGTGTAGGATTTATTTTGGTTATAGAGTATGATTTATTTTGGTTATAGTGTAGGATTTATTTTGGTTATAGAGTATGATTTATTTTGGTTATAGTGTAGGATTTATTTTGGTCATAGGGTAGGATTTATTTTGGTTATAGGGTAGGGTTTATTTTGGTTATAGAGTATGATTTAGTTTGGTTATAGTGTAGGATTTATTTTGGTCATAGGGTAGGATTTATTTTGGTTATAGAGTAGGGTTTATTTTGGTTATAGAGTATGATTTATTTTGGTTATAGTGTAGGATTTATTTTGGTTATAGAATATGATTTATTTTGATTATAGTGTAGGATTTATTGTGGTTATATTGTATGATTTATTTTGGTTATAGAGTATGATTTATTTAGGTCAAAGAGTATGATTTATTTTGGTTATAGTGTAGGATTTATTTTGGTCATAGAGTATGATTTATTTTGGTTATAGTGTAGGATTTATTTTGGTCATAGAGTATGATTTATTTTAGTTATAGTGTATGATTTATTTTGGTCATAGAGTATGATTTATGTTGGTTATAGTGTAGGATTTATTTTGGTCATAGAGTATGATTTATTTAGGTTATAGTGTAGGATTTATTTTGGTCATAGGGTAGGATTTATTTTGGTCATAGAGTATGATTTATTTTGGTTATAGTGTAGGATTTATTTTGGTTATAGGGTATGATTTATTTTGGTTATAGTGTAGGATTTATTTTGGTTATAGTGTAGGATTTATTTTGGTCATATAGTATGATTTATTTTGGTTAGAGTGTAGGATTTATTTTGGTTATAGGGTATGATTTATTTTGGTTATAGTGTATGATTTATTTTGGTTATAGTGTAGGATTTATTTTGGTTATAGAGTATGATTTATTTTGGTTATAGTGTAGGATTTATTTTGGTTATAGAGTATGATTTATTTTGGTTATAGCGTAGGATTTATTTTGGTTATAGGGTATGATTTATTTTGGTTATAGTGTAGGATTTATTTTGGTTATAGAGTATGATTTATTTTGGTTTTAGTGTAGGATTTATTGTGGTTATATTGTATGATTTATTTTGGTTATAGTGTAGGATTTATTTTGGTTATAGGGTATGATTTATTTTGGTTATAGTGTAGGATTTATTTTGGTTATACAGTAACATTCATTTTGGTTTTAGTGTAGGATTTATTGGGGTTATATTGTATGATTTATTTTGGTTATAGTGTAGGATTTATTTTGGTTATAGAATATGATTTATTTTGGTTATAGTGTAGGATTTACTTTCGTTATAGAGTATGATTTATTTAGGTCAAAGAGTATGATTTATTTTGGTTATAGTGTAAGATTTATTTTGGTCATAGAGTATGATTTATTTTGGTTATAGTGTAGGATTTATTTTGGTCATAGAGTATGATTTATTTTAGTTATAGTGTAGGATTTATTTTGATCATAGGGTATAATTTATGTTGGTTATAGTGTAGGATTTATTTTGGTCATAGAGTATGATTTATTTTGGTTATAGTGTAGGATTTCTTTTGGTCATAGGGTAGGATTTATTTTGGTCATAGAGTATGATTTATTTTGGTTATAGTGTAGGATTTATTTTGGTTATAGGGTATGATTTATTTTGGTTATAGTGTAGGATTTATTTTGGTTATAGTGTAGGATTTATTTTGGTCATAGAGTATGATTTATTTTGGTTAGAGTGTAGGATTTATTTTGGTTATAGGGTATGATTTATTTTGGTTATAGTGTATGATTTATTTTCGTTATAGTGTAGGATTTATTTTGGTTATAGAGTATGATTTATTTTGGTTATAGTGTAGGATTTATTTTGGTTATAGAGTATGATTTATTTTGGTTATAGTGTAGGATTTATTTTGGTTATAGAGTATGATTTATTTTGGTTATAGTGTAGGATTTATTTTGGTTATAGAGTATGATTTATTTTGGTTATAGTGTAGGATTTATTTTGGTTATACAGTAATATTTATTTTGGTTTTAGTGTAGGATTTATTGTGGTTATATTGTATGATTTATTTTGGTTATAGTGTAGGATTAATTTTGGTTATAAGGTATGATTTATTTTGGTTATAGTGTAGGATTTATTTTGGTTATACAGTAACATTTATGTTGGTTTTAGTGTAGGATTTATTTTGGTTATATTGTATGATTTATTTTGGTTATAGTGTAGGATTTATTTTGGTTATAGAGTATGATTTATTTTGGTTATAGTGTAGGATTTATTTTGGTTATAAGAGTATGATTTATTTTGGTTATAGTGTAGGATTTATTTTGGTCATAGAGTATGATTTATTTTAGTTATAGTGTAGGATTTATTTTGGTCATAGAGTATGATTTATGTTGGTTATAGTGTAGGATTTATTTTGGTCATAGAGTATGATTTATTTTGGTTATAGTGTAGGATTTATTTTGGTCATTGGGTAGGATTTATTTTGGTCATAGAGTATGATTTATTTTGGTTATAGTGTAGGATTTATTTTGATTATAGGGTATGATTTAATTTGGTTATAGTGTAGGATTTATTTTGGTTATAGTGTAGGATTTATTTTGGTCATAGAGTATGATTTATTTTGGTTATAGTGTAGGATTTATTTTGGTCATAGAGTATGATTTATTTTAGTTATAGTGTAGGATTTATTTTGGTCATAGAGTATGATTTATATTGGTTATAGTGTAGGATTTATGTTGGTCATAGGGTAGGATTTATTTTGGTCATAGAGTATGATATATTTTGGTTATAGAGTATGATTTATTTTGGTTATAGTGTAAGATTTATTTTGGTCATAGAGTATGATTTATTTTGGTTATAGTGTAGGATTTATTTTGGTCATAGTGTATGATTTATGTTGGTTATAGTGTAGGATTTATTTTGGTCATAGAGTAGGATTTATTTTGGTTATAGAGTATGGTTTATTTTGGTTATAGTGTAGGATTTATTTTGGTCATAGGGTAGGATTTATTTTGGTTATAGAGTATGATTTATTTTGGTCATAGAGTAGGATTTATTTTGGTTATAGTGTAGGATTTATGTTGGTTATAGAGTATGATTTATGTTGGTTATAGTGTAGGATTTATTTTGGTCATAGAGTATGATTT
Organism: Bathymodiolus brooksi; assembly: GCA_963680875.1. Classification (NCBI taxonomy): domain Eukaryota; kingdom Metazoa; phylum Mollusca; class Bivalvia; order Mytilida; family Modiolidae; genus Bathymodiolus; species Bathymodiolus brooksi. The sequence goes on from OY804580.1 coordinate 89,921,402, forward strand.
ATTTTGGTTTTAGTGTAGGATTTATTTTGGTTATAGGGTATGATTTATTTTGGTTATGGTGTATGATTTATTTTGGTTATAGTGTATGATTTATTTTGGTTATAGTGTAGGATTTATTTTGGTTATAGAGTATGATTTATTTTGGTTATAGAGTATGATTTATTTTGGTTATAGTGTAGGATTTATTTTGGTTATAGAGTATGATTTATTTTGGTTATAGTGTAGGATTTATTTTGGTTATAGCGTATGATTTATTTTGGTCATAGAGTATGATTTATTTTGGTTATATTGTAGGATTTATTTTGGTTATAGGGTATGATTTATTTTGGTTATAGTGTATGATTTATTTTGGTTATGGTGTATGATTTATTTTGGTTATAGAGTAGGATTTATTTTGGTTATAGAGTATGATTTATTTTGGTTATAGTGTAGGCTTTATTTTGGTTATAGAGTATGATTTATTTTGGTTATAGTGTAGGATTTATTTTGGTTATAGAGTATGATTTATTTTGGTTATAGTGTAGGATTTATTTTGGTTATAGAGTATGATTTATTTTGGTTATAGTGTAGGATTTATTTTGGTCATAGGGTAGGATTTATTTTGGTCATAGAGTATGATTTATTTTAGTTATAGTGTAGGATTTATTTTGGTCATAGAGTATGATTTATGTTGGTTATAGTGTAGGATTTATTTTGGTCATAGAGTATGATTTATTTTGGTTATAGTGTATGATTTATTTTGGTCATAGGGTAGGATTTATTTTGGTCATAGAGTATGATTTATTTTGGTTATAGTGTAGGATTTATTTTGGTTATAGGGTATGATTTATTTTGGTTATAGTGTAGGATTTATTTTGGTTATAGTGTAGGATTTATTTTGGTCATAGAGTATGATTTATTTTGGTTATAGTGTAGGATTTATTTTGGTCATAGAGTATGATTTATTTTAGTTATAGTGTAGGATTTATTTTGGTCATAGAGTATGATTTATTTTGGTTATAGTGTAGGATTTATGTTGGTCATAGGGTAGGATTTATTTTGGTCATAGAGTATGATTTATTTTGGTTATATAGTAAGATTTATTTTGGTCATAGAGTATGATTTATTTTGGTTAGAGTGTAGGATTTATTTTGGTCATAGTGTATGATTTATGTTGGTTATAGTGTAGGATTTATTTTGGTCATAGAGTATGATTTATTTTGGTTATAGAGTATGATTTATTTTGGTTATAGTGTAGGATTTATTTTGGTCATAGGGTAGGATTTATTTTGGTTATAGAGTATGATTTATTTTGGTCATAGAGTAGGATTTATTTTGGTTATAGTGTAGGATTTATGTTGGTTATAGAGTATGATTTATGTTGGTTATAGTGTAGGATTTATTTTGGTCATAGAGTATGATTTATTTTGGTTATAGTGTAGGATTTATTTTGGTTATAGGGTATGATTTATTTTGGTTATGGTGTATGATTTATTTTGGTTATAGTGTAGGATTTATTTTGGTTATAGAGTATGATTTATTTTGGTTATAGAGTATGATTTATTTTGGTTATAGTGTAGGATTTATTTTGGTTATAGGGTATGATTTATTTTGGTTATAATGTAGGATTTATTTTGGTTATAGCGTATGATTTATTTTGGTCATAGAGTATGATTTATTTTGGTTATATTGTAGGATTTATTTTGGTTATAGGGTATGATTTATTTTGGTTATAGTGTATGATTTATTTTGGTTATGGTGTATGATTTATTTTGGTTATAGAGTATGATTTATTTTGGTTATAGAGTATGATTTATTTTGGTTATAGTGTAGGATTTATTTTGGATATAGAGTAGGATTTATTTTGGTTATAGTGTAGGATTTATTTTGGTCATAGAGTATGATTTATTTTGGTTATAGTGTAGGATTTATTTTGGTCATGGGGTAGGATTTATTTTGGTCATAGAGTATGATTTATTTTGGTTATAGTGTAGGATTTATTTTGATTATAGGGTATGATTTAATTTGGTTATAGTGTAGGATTTATTTTGGTTATAGTGTAGGATTTATTTTGGTCATAGAGTATGATTTATTTTGGTTATAGTGTAGGATTTATTTTGGTCATAGAGTATGATTTATTTTAGTTATAGTGTAGGATTTATTTTGGTCATAGAGTATGATTTATATTGGTTATAGTGTAGGATTTATGTTGGTCATAGGGTAGGATTTATTTTGGTCATAGAGTATGATTTATTTTGGTTATAGAGTATGATTTATTTTGGTTATATAGTAAGATTTATTTTGGTCATAGAGTATGATTTATTTTGGTTATAGTGTAGGATTTATTTTGGTCATAGTGTATGATTTATGTTGGTTATAGTGTAGGATTTATTTTGGTCATAGAGTAGGATTTATTTTGGTTATAGAGTATGATTTATTTTGGTTATAGTGTAGGATTTATTTTGGTCATAGGGTAGGATTTATTTTGGTTATAGAGTATGATTTATTTTGGTCATCGAGTAGGATTTATTTTGGTTATAGTGTAGGATTTATGTTGGTTATAGAGTATGATTTATGTTGGTTATAGTGTAGGATTTATTTTGGTCATAGAGTATGATTTATTTTGGTTTTAGTGTAGGATTTATTTTGGTCATAGAGTAGGATTTATTTTGGTTATAGTGTAGGATTTATGTTGGTTATAGAGTATGATTTATGTTGGTTATAGTGTAGGATTTATTTTGGTCATAGAGTATGATTTATGTTGGTTTTAGTGTAGGATTTATTTTGGTTATAGGGTATGATTTATTTTGGTTATGGTGTATGATTTATTTTGGTTATAGTGTAGGATTTATTTTGGTTATAGTGTAGGATTTATTTTGGTTATAGAGTATGATTTATTTTGGTTATAGAGTATGATTTATTTTGGTTATAGTGTAGGATTTATTTTGGTTATAGAGTATGATTTATTTTGGTTATAGTGTAGGATTTATTTTGGTTATAGCGTATGATTTATTTTGGTCATAGAGTATGATTTATTTTGGTTATATTGTAGGATTTATTTTGGTTATAGGGTATGATTTATTTTGGTTATAGTGTATGATTTATTTTGGTTATGGTGTATGATTTATTTTGGTTATAGAGTAGGATTTATTTTGGTTATAGAGTATGATTTATTTTGGTTATAGTGTAGGCTTTATTTTGGTTATAGAGTATGATTTATTTTGGTTATAGTGTAGGATTTATTTTGGTTATAGAGTATGATTTATTTTGGTTATAGTGTAGGATTTATTTTGGTTATAGAGTATGATTTATTTTGGTTATAGTGTAGGATTTATTTTGGTCATAGGGTAGGATTTATTTTGGTCATAGAGTATGATTTATTTTAGTTATAGTGTAGGATTTATTTTGGTCATAGAGTATGATTTATGTTGGTTATAGTGTAGGATTTATTTTGGTCATAGAGTATGATTTATTTTGGTTATAGTGTAGGATTTATTTTGGTCATAGGGTAGGATTTATTTTGGTCATAGAGTATGATTTATTTTGGTTATAGTGTAGGATTTATTTTGGTTATAGGGTATGATTTATTTTGGTTATAGTGTAGGATTTATTTTGGTTATAGTGTAGGATTTATTTTGGTCATAGAGTATGATTTATTTTGGTTATAGTGTAGGATTTATTTTGGTCATAGAGTATGATTTATTTTAGTTATAGTGTAGGATTTATTTTGGTCATAGAGTATGATTTATTTTGGTTATAGTGTAGGATTTATGTTGGTCATAGGGTAGGATTTATTTTGGTCATAGAGTATGATTTATTTTGGATATATAGTAAGATTTATTTTGGTCATAGAGTATGATTTATTTTGGTTAGAGTGTAGGATTTATTTTGGTCATAGTGTATGATTTATGTTGGTTATAGTGTAGGATTTATTTTGGTCATAGAGTAGGATTTATTTTGGTTATAGAGTATGATTTATTTTGGTTATAGTGTAGGATTTATTTTGGTTATAGCGTATGATTTATTTTGGTTATGGTGTATGATTTATTTTGGTTATAGAGTAGGATTTATTTTGGTTATAGAGTATGATTTATTTTGGTTATAGTGTAGGCTTTATTTTGGTTATAGAGTATGATTTATTTTGGTTATAGTGTAGGATTTATTTTGGTCATAGAGTATGATTTATTTTGGTTATAGTGTAGGATTTATTTTGGTCATAGGGTAGGATTTATTTTGGTTATAGAGTAGGGTTTATTTTGGTTATAGAGTATGATTTATTTTGGTTATAGTGTAGGATTTATTTTGGTTATAGAGTAGGGTTTATTTTGGTTATAGAGTATGATTTATTTTGGTTATAGTGTAGGATTTATTTTGGTTATAGAATATGATTTATTTTGATTATAGTGTAGGATTTATTGTGGTTATATTGTATGATTTATTTTGGTTATAGAGTATGATTTATTTAGGTCAAAGAGTATGATTTATTTTGGTTATAGTGTAGGATTTATTTTGGTCATAGAGTATGATTTATTTTGGTTATAGTGTAGGATTTATTTTGGTCATAGTGTATGATTTATGTTGGTTATAGTGTAGGATTTATTTTGGTCATAGAGTAGGATTTATTTTGGTTATAGAGTATGATTTATTTTGGTTATAGTGAAGGATTTATTTTGGTCATAGGGTAGGATTTATTTTGGTTATAGAGTATGATTTATTTTGGTCATAGAGTAGAATTTATTTTGGTTATAGTGTAGGATTTAGTTTGGTTATAGAGTATGATTTATGTTGGTTATAGTGTAGGATTTATTTTGGTCATAGAGTATGATTTATTTTGGTTATAGTGTAGGATTTATTTTGGTTATAGGGTATCATTTATTTTGGTTATGGTGTATGATTTATTTTGGTTATAGTGTAGGATTTATTTTGGTTATAGTGTAGGATTTATTTTGGTTATAGAGTATGATTTATTTTGGTTATAGAGTATGATTTATTTTGGTTATAGTGTATGATTTATTTTGGTTATAGGGTATGATTTATTTTGGTTATAGTGTAGGATTTATTTTGGTTATATTGTATGATTTATTTTGATTATAGTGTACGATTTATTTTGGTTATAGGGTATGATTTATTTTGGTTATAGTGTAGGATTTATTTTGGTTATACAGTAACATTCATTTTGGTTTTAGTGTAGGATTTATTGTGGTTATATTGTATGATTTATTTTGGTTATAGTGTAAGATTTATTTTGGTTATAGAATATGATTTATTTTGGTTATAGTGTAGGATTTACTTTCGTTATAGAGTATGATTTATTTTGGTTATAGAGTATGATTTATTTTGGTCAAAGAGTATGATTTATTTTGGTTATAGTGTAGGATTTATTTTGGTCATAGAGTATGATTTATTTTGGTTATAGTGTAGGATTTATTTTGGTCATAGAGTATGATTTATTTTAGTTATAGTGTAGGATTTATTTTGGTCATAGAGTATGATTTATTTTGGTTATAGTGTAGGATTTATGTTGGTCATAGGGTAGGATTTATTTTGGTCATAGAGTATGATTTATTTTGGTTATAGAGTATGATTTATTTTGGTTATAGAGTATGATTTATTTTGGTCATAGAGTAGGATTTATTTTGGTTATACAGTATGATTTATTTTGGTTATAGTGTAGGATTTATTTTGGTCATAGGGTAGGATTTATTTTGGTTATAGAGTATGATTTATTTTGGTCATAGAGTAGGATTTATTTTGGTTATAGTGTAGGATTTATTTTGGTCATAGAGTATGATTTATTTTGGTTATAGTGTAGGATTTATGTTGGTCATAGGGTAGGATTTATTTTGGTCATAGAGTATGATTTATTTTGGTTATAGAGTATGATTTATTTTGGTTATAGAGTAAGATTTATTTTGGTCATAGAGTATGATTTATTTTGGTTATAGTGTAGGATTTATTTTGGTCATAGTGTATGATTTATGTTGGTTATAGTGTAGGATTTATTTTGGTCATAGAGTAGGATTTATTTTGGTTATAGAGTATGATTTATTTTGGTTATAGTGTAGGATTTATTTTGGTCATAGGGTAGGATTTATTTTGGTTATAGAGTATGATTTATTTTGGTCATGGAGTAGGATTTATTTTGGTTATAGTGTAGGATTTATTTTGGTTATAGAGTATGATTTATGTTGGTTATAGTGTAGGATTTATTTTGGTAATAGAGTATGATTTATTTTGGTTATAGTGTAGGATTTATTTTGGTTATAGGGTATCATTTATTTTGGTTATGGTGTATGATTTATTTTGGTTATAGTGTAGGATTTATTTTGGTTATAGTGTAGGATTTATTTTGGTTATAGAGTATGATTTATTTTGGTTATAGAGTATGATTTATTTTGGTTATAGTGTAGGATTTATTTTGGTTATAGGGTATGATTTATTTTGGTTATAGTGTAGGATTTATTTTGGTTATAGCGTATGATTTATTTTGGTTATGGTGTATGATTTATTTTGGTTATAGAGTAGGATTTATTTTGGTTATAGAGTATGATTTATTTTGGTTATAGTGTAGGCTTTATTTTGGTTATAGAGTATGATTTATTTTGGTTATAGTGTAGGATTTATTTTGGTTATAGAGTATGATTTATTTTGGTTATAGTGTAGGATTTATTTTGGTTATAGAGTATGATTTATTTTGGTTATAGTGTAGGATTTATTTTGGTCATAGGGTAGGATTTATTTTGGTTATAGGGTAGGGTTTATTTTGGTTATAGAGTATGATTTAGTTTGGTTATAGTGTAGGATTTATTTTGGTCATAGGGTAGGATTTATTTTGGTTATAGAGTAGGGTTTATTTTGGTTATAGAGTATGATTTATTTTGGTTATAGTGTAGGATTTATTTTGGTTATAGAATATGATTTATTTTGATTATAGTGTAGGATTTATTGTGGTTATATTGTATGATTTATTTTGGTTATAGAGTATGATTTATTTAGGTCAAAGAGTATGATTTATTTTGGTTATAGTGTAGGATTTATTTTGGTCATAGAGTATGATTTATTTTGGTTATAGTGTAGGATTTATTTTGGTCATAGAGTATGATTTATTTTAGTTATAGTGTATGATTTATTTTGGTCATAGAGTATGATTTATGTTGGTTATAGTGTAGGATTTATTTTGGTCATAGAGTATGATTTATTTAGGTTATAGTGTAGGATTTATTTTGGTCATAGGGTAGGATTTATTTTGGTCATAGAGTATGATTTATTTTGGTTATAGTGTAGGATTTATTTTGGTTATAGGGTATGATTTATTTTGGTTATAGTGTAGGATTTATTTTGGTTATAGTGTAGGATTTATTTTGGTCATATAGTATGATTTATTTTGGTTAGAGTGTAGGATTTATTTTGGTTATAGGGTATGATTTATTTTGGTTATAGTGTATGATTTATTTTGGTTATAGTGTAGGATTTATTTTGGTTATAGAGTATGATTTATTTTGGTTATAGTGTAGGATTTATTTTGGTTATAGAGTATGATTTATTTTGGTTATAGTGTAGGATTTATTTTGGTTATAGGGTATGATTTATTTTGGTTATAGTGTAGGATTTATTTTGGTTATAGAGTATGATTTATTTTGGTTTTAGTGTAGGATTTATTGTGGTTATATTGTATGATTTATTTTGGTTATAGTGTAGGATTTATTTTGGTTATAGGGTATGATTTATTTTGGTTATAGTGTAGGATTTATTTTGGTTATACAGTAACATTCATTTTGGTTTTAGTGTAGGATTTATTGGGGTTATATTGTATGATTTATTTTGGTTATAGTGTAGGATTTATTTTGGTTATAGAATATGATTTATTTTGGTTATAGTGTAGGATTTACTTTCGTTATAGAGTATGATTTATTTAGGTCAAAGAGTATGATTTATTTTGGTTATAGTGTAAGATTTATTTTGGTCATAGAGTATGATTTATTTTGGTTATAGTGTAGGATTTATTTTGGTCATAGAGTATGATTTATTTTAGTTATAGTGTAGGATTTATTTTGATCATAGGGTATAATTTATGTTGGTTATAGTGTAGGATTTATTTTGGTCATAGAGTATGATTTATTTTGGTTATAGTGTAGGATTTCTTTTGGTCATAGGGTAGGATTTATTTTGGTCATAGAGTATGATTTATTTTGGTTATAGTGTAGGATTTATTTTGGTTATAGGGTATGATTTATTTTGGTTATAGTGTAGGATTTATTTTGGTTATAGTGTAGGATTTATTTTGGTCATAGAGTATGATTTATTTTGGTTAGAGTGTAGGATTTATTTTGGTTATAGGGTATGATTTATTTTGGTTATAGTGTATGATTTATTTTCGTTATAGTGTAGGATTTATTTTGGTTATAGAGTATGATTTATTTTGGTTATAGTGTAGGATTTATTTTGGTTATAGAGTATGATTTATTTTGGTTATAGTGTAGGATTTATTTTGGTTATAGAGTATGATTTATTTTGGTTATAGTGTAGGATTTATTTTGGTTATAGAGTATGATTTATTTTGGTTATAGTGTAGGATTTATTTTGGTTATACAGTAATATTTATTTTGGTTTTAGTGTAGGATTTATTGTGGTTATATTGTATGATTTATTTTGGTTATAGTGTAGGATTTATTTTGGTTATAAGGTATGATTTATTTTGGTTATAGTGTAGGATTTATTTTGGTTATACAGTAACATTTATGTTGGTTTTAGTGTAGGATTTATTTTGGTTATATTGTATGATTTATTTTGGTTATAGTGTAGGATTTATTTTGGTTATAGAGTATGATTTATTTTGGTTATAGTGTAGGATTTATTTTGGTTATAAGAGTATGATTTATTTTGGTTATAGTGTAGGATTTATTTTGGTCATAGAGTATGATTTATTTTAGTTATAGTGTAGGATTTATTTTGGTCATAGAGTATGATTTATGTTGGTTATAGTGTAGGATTTATTTTGGTCATAGAGTATGATTTATTTTGGTTATAGTGTAGGATTTATTTTGGTCATAGGGTAGGATTTATTTTGGTCATAGAGTATGATTTATTTTGGTTATAGTGTAGGATTTATTTTGATTATAGGGTATGATTTAATTTGGTTATAGTGTAGGATTTATTTTGGTTATAGTGTAGGATTTATTTTGGTCATAGAGTATGATTTATTTTGGTTATAGTGTAGGATTTATTTTGGTCATAGAGTATGATTTATTTTAGTTATAGTGTAGGATTTATTTTGGTCATAGAGTATGATTTATATTGGTTATAGTGTAGGATTTATGTTGGTCATAGGGTAGGATTTATTTTGGTCATAGAGTATGATATATTTTGGTTATAGAGTATGATTTATTTTGGTTATAGTGTAAGATTTATTTTGGTCATAGAGTATGATTTATTTTGGTTATAGTGTAGGATTTATTTTGGTCATAGTGTATGATTTATGTTGGTTATAGTGTAGGATTTATTTTGGTCATAGAGTAGGATTTATTTTGGTTATAGAGTATGGTTTATTTTGGTTATAGTGTAGGATTTATTTTGGTCATAGGGTAGGATTTATTTTGGTTATAGAGTATGATTTATTTTGGTCATAGAGTAGGATTTATTTTGGTTATAGTGTAGGATTTATGTTGGTTATAGAGTATGATTTATGTTGGTTATAGTGTAGGATTTATTTTGGTCATAGAGTATGATTTATTTTGGTTTTAGTGTAGGATTTATTTTGGTTATAGGGTATGATTTATTTTGGTTATGGTGTATGATTTATTTTGGTTATAGTGTATGATTTATTTTGGTTATAGTGTAGGATTTATTTTGGTTATAGAGTATGATTTATTTTGGTTATAGAGTATGATTTATTTTGGTTATAGTGTAGGATTTATTTTGGTTATAGAGTATGATTTATTTTGGTTATAGTGTAGGATTTATTTTGGTTATAGCGTATGATTTATTTTGGTCATAGAGTATGATTTATTTTGGTTATATTGTAGGATTTATTTTGGTTATAGGGTATGATTTATTTTGGTTATAGTGTATGATTTATTTTGGTTATGGTGTATGATTTATTTTGGTTATAGAGTAGGATTTATTTTGGTTATAGAGTATGATTTATTTTGGTTATAGTGTAGGCTTTATTTTGGTTATAGTGTAGGATTTATTTTGGTTATAGAGTATGATTTATTTAGGTCAAAGAGTATGATTTATTTTGGTTATAGTGTAGGATTTATTTTGGTCATAGAGTATGATTTATTTTGGTTATAGTGTAGGATTTATTTTGGTCATAGTGTATGATTTATGTTGGTTATAGTGTAGGATTTATTTTGGTCATAGAGTAGGATTTATTTTGGTTATAGAGTATGATTTATTTTGGTTATAGTGAAGGATTTATTTTGGTCATAGGGTAGGATTTATTTTGGTTATAGAGTATGATTTATTTTGGTCATAGAGTAGAATTTATTTTGGTTATAGTGTAGGATTTAGTTTGGTTATAGAGTATGATTTATGTTGGTTATAGTGTAGGATTTATTTTGGTCATAGAGTATGATTTATTTTGGTTATAGTGTAGGATTTATTTTGGTTATAGGGTATCATTTATTTTGGTTATGGTGTATGATTTATTTTGGTTATAGTGTAGGATTTATTTTGGTTATAGTGTAGGATTTATTTTGGTTATAGAGTATGATTTATTTTGGTTATAGAGTATGATTTATTTTGGTTATAGTGTATGATTTATTTTGGTTATAGGGTATGATTTATTTTGGTTATAGTGTAGGATTTATTTTGGTTATATTGTATGATTTATTTTGATTATAGTGTACGATTTATTTTGGTTATAGGGTATGATTTATTTTGGTTATAGTGTAGGATTTATTTTGGTTATACAGTAACATTCATTTTGGTTTTAGTGTAGGATTTATTGTGGTTATATTGTATGATTTATTTTGGTTATAGTGTAAGATTTATTTTGGTTATAGAATATGATTTATTTTGGTTATAGTGTAGGATTTACTTTCGTTATAGAGTATGATTTATTTTGGTTATAGAGTATGATTTATTTTGGTCAAAGAGTATGATTTATTTTGGTTATAGTGTAGGATTTATTTTGGTCATAGAGTATGATTTATTTTGGTTATAGTGTAGGATTTATTTTGGTCATAGAGTATGATTTATTTTAGTTATAGTGTAGGATTTATTTTGGTCATAGAGTATGATTTATTTTGGTTATAGTGTAGGATTTATGTTGGTCATAGGGTAGGATTTATTTTGGTCATAGAGTATGATTTATTTTGGTTATAGAGTATGATTTATTTTGGTTATAGAGTATGATTTATTTTGGTCATAGAGTAGGATTTATTTTGGTTATACAGTATGATTTATTTTGGTTATAGTGTAGGATTTATTTTGGTCATAGGGTAGGATTTATTTTGGTTATAGAGTATGATTTATTTTGGTCATAGAGTAGGATTTATTTTGGTTATAGTGTAGGATTTATTTTGGTCATAGAGTATGATTTATTTTGGTTATAGTGTAGGATTTATGTTGGTCATAGGGTAGGATTTATTTTGGTCATAGAGTATGATTTATTTTGGTTATAGAGTATGATTTATTTTGGTTATAGAGTAAGATTTATTTTGGTCATAGAGTATGATTTATTTTGGTTATAGTGTAGGATTTATTTTGGTCATAGTGTATGATTTATGTTGGTTATAGTGTAGGATTTATTTTGGTCATAGAGTAGGATTTATTTTGGTTATAGAGTATGATTTATTTTGGTTATAGTGTAGGATTTATTTTGGTCATAGGGTAGGATTTATTTTGGTTATAGAGTATGATTTATTTTGGTCATGGAGTAGGATTTATTTTGGTTATAGTGTAGGATTTATTTTGGTTATAGAGTATGATTTATGTTGGTTATAGTGTAGGATTTATTTTGGTAATAGAGTATGATTTATTTTGGTTATAGTGTAGGATTTATTTTGGTTATAGGGTATCATTTATTTTGGTTATGGTGTATGATTTATTTTGGTTATAGTGTAGGATTTATTTTGGTTATAGTGTAGGATTTATTTTGGTTATAGAGTATGATTTATTTTGGTTATAGAGTATGATTTATTTTGGTTATAGTGTAGGATTTATTTTGGTTATAGGGTATGATTTATTTTGGTTATAGTGTAGGATTTATTTTGGTTATAGCGTATGATTTATTTTGGTTATGGTGTATGATTTATTTTGGTTATAGAGTAGGATTTATTTTGGTTATAGAGTATGATTTATTTTGGTTATAGTGTAGGCTTTATTTTGGTTATAGAGTATGATTTATTTTGGTTATAGTGTAGGATTTATTTTGGTTATAGAGTATGATTTATTTTGGTTATAGTGTAGGATTTATTTTGGTTATAGAGTATGATTTATTTTGGTTATAGTGTAGGATTTATTTTGGTCATAGGGTAGGATTTATTTTGGTTATAGGGTAGGGTTTATTTTGGTTATAGAGTATGATTTAGTTTGGTTATAGTGTAGGATTTATTTTGGTCATAGGGTAGGATTTATTTTGGTTATAGAGTAGGGTTTATTTTGGTTATAGAGTATGATTTATTTTGGTTATAGTGTAGGATTTATTTTGGTTATAGAATATGATTTATTTTGATTATAGTGTAGGATTTATTGTGGTTATATTGTATGATTTATTTTGGTTATAGAGTATGATTTATTTAGGTCAAAGAGTATGATTTATTTTGGTTATAGTGTAGGATTTATTTTGGTCATAGAGTATGATTTATTTTGGTTATAGTGTAGGATTTATTTTGGTCATAGAGTATGATTTATTTTAGTTATAGTGTATGATTTATTTTGGTCATAGAGTATGATTTATGTTGGTTATAGTGTAGGATTTATTTTGGTCATAGAGTATGATTTATTTAGGTTATAGTGTAGGATTTATTTTGGTCATAGGGTAGGATTTATTTTGGTCATAGAGTATGATTTATTTTGGTTATAGTGTAGGATTTATTTTGGTTATAGGGTATGATTTATTTTGGTTATAGTGTAGGATTTATTTTGGTTATAGTGTAGGATTTATTTTGGTCATATAGTATGATTTATTTTGGTTAGAGTGTAGGATTTATTTTGGTTATAGGGTATGATTTATTTTGGTTATAGTGTATGATTTATTTTGGTTATAGTGTAGGATTTATTTTGGTTATAGAGTATGATTTATTTTGGTTATAGTGTAGGATTTATTTTGGTTATAGAGTATGATTTATTTTGGTTATAGTGTAGGATTTATTTTGGTTATAGGGTATGATTTATTTTGGTTATAGTGTAGGATTTATTTTGGTTATAGAGTATGATTTATTTTGGTTTTAGTGTAGGATTTATTGTGGTTATATTGTATGATTTATTTTGGTTATAGTGTAGGATTTATTTTGGTTATAGGGTATGATTTATTTTGGTTATAGTGTAGGATTTATTTTGGTTATACAGTAACATTCATTTTGGTTTTAGTGTAGGATTTATTGGGGTTATATTGTATGATTTATTTTGGTTATAGTGTAGGATTTATTTTGGTTATAGAATATGATTTATTTTGGTTATAGTGTAGGATTTACTTTCGTTATAGAGTATGATTTATTTAGGTCAAAGAGTATGATTTATTTTGGTTATAGTGTAAGATTTATTTTGGTCATAGAGTATGATTTATTTTGGTTATAGTGTAGGATTTATTTTGGTCATAGAGTATGATTTATTTTAGTTATAGTGTAGGATTTATTTTGATCATAGGGTATAATTTATGTTGGTTATAGTGTAGGATTTATTTTGGTCATAGAGTATGATTTATTTTGGTTATAGTGTAGGATTTCTTTTGGTCATAGGGTAGGATTTATTTTGGTCATAGAGTATGATTTATTTTGGTTATAGTGTAGGATTTATTTTGGTTATAGGGTATGATTTATTTTGGTTATAGTGTAGGATTTATTTTGGTTATAGTGTAGGATTTATTTTGGTCATAGAGTATGATTTATTTTGGTTAGAGTGTAGGATTTATTTTGGTTATAGGGTATGATTTATTTTGGTTATAGTGTATGATTTATTTTCGTTATAGTGTAGGATTTATTTTGGTTATAGAGTATGATTTATTTTGGTTATAGTGTAGGATTTATTTTGGTTATAGAGTATGATTTATTTTGGTTATAGTGTAGGATTTATTTTGGTTATAGAGTATGATTTATTTTGGTTATAGTGTAGGATTTATTTTGGTTATAGAGTATGATTTATTTTGGTTATAGTGTAGGATTTATTTTGGTTATACAGTAATATTTATTTTGGTTTTAGTGTAGGATTTATTGTGGTTATATTGTATGATTTATTTTGGTTATAGTGTAGGATTTATTTTGGTTATAAGGTATGATTTATTTTGGTTATAGTGTAGGATTTATTTTGGTTATACAGTAACATTTATGTTGGTTTTAGTGTAGGATTTATTTTGGTTATATTGTATGATTTATTTTGGTTATAGTGTAGGATTTATTTTGGTTATAGAGTATGATTTATTTTGGTTATAGTGTAGGATTTATTTTGGTTATAAGAGTATGATTTATTTTGGTTATAGTGTAGGATTTATTTTGGTCATAGAGTATGATTTATTTTAGTTATAGTGTAGGATTTATTTTGGTCATAGAGTATGATTTATGTTGGTTATAGTGTAGGATTTATTTTGGTCATAGAGTATGATTTATTTTGGTTATAGTGTAGGATTTATTTTGGTCATAGGGTAGGATTTATTTTGGTCATAGAGTATGATTTATTTTGGTTATAGTGTAGGATTTATTTTGATTATAGGGTATGATTTAATTTGGTTATAGTGTAGGATTTATTTTGGTTATAGTGTAGGATTTATTTTGGTCATAGAGTATGATTTATTTTGGTTATAGTGTAGGATTTATTTTGGTCATAGAGTATGATTTATTTTAGTTATAGTGTAGGATTTATTTTGGTCATAGAGTATGATTTATATTGGTTATAGTGTAGGATTTATGTTGGTCATAGGGTAGGATTTATTTTGGTCATAGAGTATGATATATTTTGGTTATAGAGTATGATTTATTTTGGTTATAGTGTAAGATTTATTTTGGTCATAGAGTATGATTTATTTTGGTTATAGTGTAGGATTTATTTTGGTCATAGTGTATGATTTATGTTGGTTATAGTGTAGGATTTATTTTGGTCATAGAGTAGGATTTATTTTGGTTATAGAGTATGGTTTATTTTGGTTATAGTGTAGGATTTATTTTGGTCATAGGGTAGGATTTATTTTGGTTATAGAGTATGATTTATTTTGGTCATAGAGTAGGATTTATTTTGGTTATAGTGTAGGATTTATGTTGGTTATAGAGTATGATTTATGTTGGTTATAGTGTAGGATTTATTTTGGTCATAGAGTATGATTTATTTTGGTTTTAGTGTAGGATTTATTTTGGTTATAGGGTATGATTTATTTTGGTTATGGTGTATGATTTATTTTGGTTATAGTGTATGATTTATTTTGGTTATAGTGTAGGATTTATTTTGGTTATAGAGTATGATTTATTTTGGTTATAGAGTATGATTTATTTTGGTTATAGTGTAGGATTTATTTTGGTTATAGAGTATGATTTATTTTGGTTATAGTGTAGGATTTATTTTGGTTATAGCGTATGATTTATTTTGGTCATAGAGTATGATTTATTTTGGTTATATTGTAGGATTTATTTTGGTTATAGGGTATGATTTATTTTGGTTATAGTGTATGATTTATTTTGGTTATGGTGTATGATTTATTTTGGTTATAGAGTAGGATTTATTTTGGTTATAGAGTATGATTTATTTTGGTTATAGTGTAGGCTTTATTTTGGTTATAGAGTATGATTTATTTTGGTTATAGTGTAGGATTTATTTTGGTTATAGAGTATGATTTATTTTGGTTATAGTGTAGGATTTATTTTGGTTATAGAGTATGATTTATTTTGGTTATAGTGTAGGATTTATTTTGGTCATAGGGTAGGATTTATTTTGGTCATAGAGTATGATTTATTTTAGTTATAGTGTAGGATTTATTTTGGTCATAGAGTATGATTTATGTTGGTTATAGTGTAGGATTTATTTTGGTAATAGAGTATGATTTATTTTGGTTATAGTGTATGATTTATTTTGGTCATAGGGTAGGATTTATTTTGGTCATAGAGTATGATTTATTTTGGTTATAGTGTAGGATTTATTTTGGTTATAGGGTATGATTTATTTTGGTCATAGAGTATGATTTATTTTGGTTATAGTGTAGGATTTATTTTGGTCATAGAGTATGATTTATTTTAGTTATAGTGTAGGATTTATTTTGGTCATAGAGTATGATTTATTTTGGTTATAGTGTAGGATTTATGTTGGTCATAGGGTAGGATTTATTTTGGTCATAGAGTATGATTTATTTTGGTTATATAGTAAGATTTATTTTGGTCATAGAGTAGGATTTATTTTGGTTAGAGTGTAGGATTTATTTTGGTCATAGTGTATGATTTATGTTGGTTATAGTGTAGGATTTATTTTGGTCATAGAGTATGATTTATTTTGGTTATAGAGTATGATTTATTTTGGTTATAGTGTAGGATTTATTTTGGTCATAGGGTAGGATTTATTTTGGTTATAGAGTATGATTTATTTTGGTCATAGAGTAGGATTTATTTTGGTTATAGTGTAGGATTTATGTTGGTTATAGAGTATGATTTATGTTGGTTATAGTGTAGGATTTATTTTGGTCATAGAGTATGATTTATTTTGGTTATAGTGTAGGATTTATTTTGGTTATAGGGTATGATTTATTTTGGTTATGGTGTATGATTTATTTTGGTTATAGTGTAGGATTTATTTTGGTTATAGAGTATGATTTATTTTGGTTATAGAGTATGATTTATTTTGGTTATAGTGTAGGATTTATTTTGGTTATAGGGTATGATTTATTTTGGTTATAATGTAGGATTTATTTTGGTTATAGCGTATGATTTATTTTGGTCATAGAGTATGATTTATTTTGGTTATATTGTAGGATTTATTTTGGTTATAGGGTATGATTTATTTTGGTTATAGTGTATGATTTATTTTGGTTATGGTGTATGATTTATTTTGGTTATAGAGTATGATTTATTTTGGTTATAGAGTATGATTTATTTTGGTTATAGTGTAGGATTTATTTTGGATATAGAGTAGGATTTATTTTGGTTATAGTGTAGGATTTATTTTGGTCATAGAGTATGATTTATTTTGGTTATAGTGTAGGATTTATTTTGGTCATGGGGTAGGATTTATTTTGGTCATAGAGTATGATTTATTTTGGTTATAGTGTAGGATTTATTTTGATTATAGGGTATGATTTAATTTGGTTATAGTGTAGGATTTATTTTGGTTATAGTGTAGGATTTATTTTGGTCATAGAGTATGATTTATTTTGGTTATAGTGTAGGATTTATTTTGGTCATAGAGTATGATTTATTTTAGTTATAGTGTAGGATTTATTTTGGTCATAGAGTATGATTTATATTGGTTATAGTGTAGGATTTATGTTGGTCATAGGGTAGGATTTATTTTGGTCATAGAGTATGATTTATTTTGGTTATAGAGTATGATTTATTTTGGTTATATAGTAAGATTTATTTTGGTCATAGAGTATGATTTATTTTGGTTATAGTGTAGGATTTATTTTGGTCATAGTGTATGATTTATGTTGGTTATAGTGTAGGATTTATTTTGGTCATAGAGTAGGATTTATTTTGGTTATAGAGTATGATTTATTTTGGTTATAGTGTAGGATTTATTTTGGTCATAGGGTAGGATTTATTTTGGTTATAGAGTATGATTTATTTTGGTCATCGAGTAGGATTTATTTTGGTTATAGTGTAGGATTTATGTTGGTTATAGAGTATGATTTATGTTGGTTATAGTGTAGGATTTATTTTGGTCATAGAGTATGATTTATTTTGGTTTTAGTGTAGGATTTATTTTGGTCATAGAGTAGGATTTATTTTGGTTATAGTGTAGGATTTATGTTGGTTATAGAGTATGATTTATGTTGGTTATAGTGTAGGATTTATTTTGGTCATAGAGTATGATTTATGTTGGTTTTAGTGTAGGATTTATTTTGGTTATAGGGTATGATTTATTTTGGTTATGGTGTATGATTTATTTTGGTTATAGTGTAGGATTTATTTTGGTTATAGTGTAGGATTTATTTTGGTTATAGAGTATGATTTATTTTGGTTATAGAGTATGATTTATTTTGGTTATAGTGTAGGATTTATTTTGGTTATAGAGTATGATTTATTTTGGTTATAGTGTAGGATTTATTTTGGTTATAGCGTATGATTTATTTTGGTCATAGAGTATGATTTATTTTGGTTATATTGTAGGATTTATTTTGGTTATAGGGTATGATTTATTTTGGTTATAGTGTATGATTTATTTTGGTTATGGTGTATGATTTATTTTGGTTATAGAGTAGGATTTATTTTGGTTATAGAGTATGATTTATTTTGGTTATAGAGTATGATTTATTTTGGTTATAGTGTAGGATTTATTTTGGTTATAGAGTATGATTTATTTTGGTTATAGTGTAGGATTTATTTTGGTTATAGAGTATGATTTATTTTGGTTATAGTGTAGGATTTATTTTGGTCATAGGGTAGGATTTATTTTGGTCATAGAGTATGATTTATTTTGGTTATAGTGTAGGCTTTATTTTGGTTATAGAGTATGATTTATTTTGGTTATAGTGTAGGATTTATTTTGGTTATAGAGTATGATTTATTTTGGTTATAGTGTAGGATTTATTTTGGTTATAGAGTATGATTTATTTTGGTTATAGTGTAGGATTTATTTTGGTTATAGAGTATGATTTATTTTGGTTATAGTGTAGGATTTATTTTGGTTATAGAGTATGATTTATTTTGGTTATAGTGTAGGATTTATTTTGGTCATAGGGTAGGATTTATTTTGGTCATAGAGTATGATTTATTTTAGTTATAGTGTAGGATTTATTTTGGTCATAGAGTATGATTTATGTTGGTTATAGTGTAGGATTTATTTTGGTCATAGAGTATGATTTATTTTGGTTATAGTGTAGGATTTATTTTGGTCATAGGGTAGGATTTATTTTGGTCATAGAGTATGATTTATTTTGGTTATAGTGTAGGATTTATTTTGGTTATAGGGTATGATTTATTTTGGTTATAGTGTAGGATTTATTTTGGTTATAGTGTAGGATTTATTTTGGTCATAGAGTATGATTTATTTTGGTTATAGTGTAGGATTTATTTTGGTCATAGAGTATGATTTATTTTAGTTATAGTGTAGGATTTATTTTGGTCATAGAGTATGATTTATTTTGGTTATAGTGTAGGATTTATGTTGGTCATAGGGTAGGATTTATTTTGGTCATAGAGTATGATTTATTTTGGATATATAGTAAGATTTATTTTGGTCATAGAGTATGATTTATTTTGGTTAGAGTGTAGGATTTATTTTGGTCATAGTGTATGATTTATGTTGGTTATAGTGTAGGATTTATTTTGGGCATAGAGTAGGATTTATTTTGGTTATAGAGTATGATTTATTTTGGTTATAGTGTAGGATTTATTTTGGTTATAGCGTATGATTTATTTTGGTTATGGTGTATGATTTATTTTGGTTATAGAGTAGGATTTATTTTGGTTATAGAGTATGATTTATTTTGGTTATAGTGTAGGCTTTATTTTGGTTATAGAGTATGATTTATTTTGGTTATAGTGTAGGATTTATTTTGGTCATAGAGTATGATTTATTTTGGTTATAGTGTAGGATTTATTTTGGTCATAGGGTAGGATTTATTTTGGTTATAGAGTAGGGTTTATTTTGGTTATAGAGTATGATTTATTTTGGTTATAGTGTAGGATTTATTTTGGTTATAGAATATGATTTATTTTGATTATAGTGTAGGATTTATTGTGGTTATATTGTATGATTTATTTTGGTTATAGAGTATGATTTATTTAGGTCAAAGAGTATGATTTATTTTGGTTATAGTGTAGGATTTATTTTGGTCATAGAGTATGATTTATTTTGGTTATAGTGTAGGATTTATTTTGGTCATAGAGTATGATTTATTTTAGTTATAGTGTATGATTTATTTTGGTCATAGAGTATGATTTATGTTGGTTATAGTGTAGGATTTATTTTGGTCATAGAGTATGATTTATTTAGGTTATAGTGTAGGATTTATTTTGGTCATAGGGTAGGATTTATTTTGGTCATAGAGTATGATTTATTTTGGTTATAGTGTAGGATTTATTTTGGTTATAGGGTATGATTTATTTTGGTTATAGTGTAGGATTTATTTTGGTTATAGTGTAGGATTTATTTTGGTCATATAGTATGATTTATTTTGGTTAGAGTGTAGGATTTATTTTGGTTATAGGGTATGATTTATTTTGGTTATAGTGTATGATTTATTTTGGTTATAGTGTAGGATTTATTTTGGTTATAGAGTATGATTTATTTTGGTTATAGTGTAGGATTTATTTTGGTTATAGAGTATGATTTATTTTGGTTATAGTGTAGGATTTATTTTGGTTATAGGGTATGATTTATTTTGGTTATAGTGTAGGATTTATTTTGGTTATAGAGTATGATTTATTTTGGTTTTAGTGTAGGATTTATTGTGGTTATATTGTATGATTTATTTTGGTTATAGTGTAGGATTTATTTTGGTTATAGGGTATGATTTATTTTGGTTATAGTGTAGGATTTATTTTGGTTATACAGTAACATTCATTTTGGTTTTAGTGTAGGATTTATTGGGGTTATATTGTATGATTTATTTTGGTTATAGTGTAGGATTTATTTTGGTTATAGAATATGATTTATTTTGGTTATAGTGTAGGATTTACTTTCGTTATAGAGTATGATTTATTTAGGTCAAAGAGTATGATTTATTTTGGTTATAGTGTAAGATTTATTTTGGTCATAGAGTATGATTTATTTTGGTTATAGTGTAGGATTTATTTTGGTCATAGAGTATGATTTATTTTAGTTATAGTGTAGGATTTATTTTGATCATAGGGTATAATTTATGTTGGTTATAGTGTAGGATTTATTTTGGTCATAGAGTATGATTTATTTTGGTTATAGTGTAGGATTTCTTTTGGTCATAGGGTAGGATTTATTTTGGTCATAGAGTATGATTTATTTTGGTTATAGTGTAGGATTTATTTTGGTTATAGGGTATGATTTATTTTGGTTATAGTGTAGGATTTATTTTGGTTATAGTGTAGGATTTATTTTGGTCATAGAGTATGATTTATTTTGGTTAGAGTGTAGGATTTATTTTGGTTATAGGGTATGATTTATTTTGGTTATAGTGTATGATTTATTTTCGTTATAGTGTAGGATTTATTTTGGTTATAGAGTATGATTTATTTTGGTTATAGTGTAGGATTTATTTTGGTTATAGAGTATGATTTATTTTGGTTATAGTGTAGGATTTATTTTGGTTATAGAGTATGATTTATGTTGGTTATAGTGTAGGATTTATTTTGGTCATAGAGTATGATTTATTTTGGTTTTAGTGTAGGATTTATTTTGGTTATAGGGTATGATTTATTTTGGTTATGGTGTATGATTTATTTTGGTTATAGTGTAGGATTTATTTTGGTTATAGTGTAGGATTTATTTTTGTTATAGAGTATGATTTATTTTGGTTATAGAGTATGATTTATTTTGGTTATAGTGTAGGATTTATTTTGGTTATAGAGTATGATTTATTTTGGTTATAGTGTAGGATTTATTTTGGTTATAGCGTATGATTTATTTTGGTCATAGAGTATGATTTATTTTGGTTATATTGTAGGATTCATTTTGGTTATAGGGTATGATTTATTTTGGTTATAGTGTATGATTTATTTTGGTTATAGAGTATGATTTATTTTGGTTATATAGTAAGATTTATTTTGGTCATAGAGTATGATTTATTTTGGTTATAGTGTAGGATTTATTTTGGTCATAGTGTATGATTTATGTTGGTTATAGTGTAGGATTTATTTTGGTCATAGAGTAGGATTTATTTTGGTTATAGAGTATGATTTATTTTGGTTATAGTGTAGGATTTATTTTGGTCATAGGGTAGGATTTATTTTGGTTATAGAGTATGATTTATTTTGGTCATAGAGTAGGATTTATTTTGGTTATAGTGTAGGATTTATGTTGGTTATAGAGTATGATTTATGTTGGTTATAGTGTAGGATTTATTTTGGTCATAGAGTATGATTTATTTTGGTTTTAGTGTAGGATTTATTTTGGTCATAGAGTAGGATTTATTTTGGTTATAGTGTAGGATTTATGTTGGTTATAGAGTATGATTTATGTTGGTTATAGTGTAGGATTTATTTTGGTCATAGAGTATGATTTATGTTCGTTTTAGTGTAGGATTTATTTTGGTTATAGGGTATGATTTATTTTGGTTATGGTGTATGATTTATTTTGGTTATAGTGTAGGATTTATTTTGGTTATAGTGTAGGATTTATTTTGGTTATAGAGTATGATTTATTTTGGTTATAGAGTATGATTTATTTTGGTTATAGTGTAGGATTTATTTTGGTTATAGAGTATGATTTATTTTGGTTATAGTGTAGGATTTATTTTGGTTATAGCGTATGATTTATTTTGGTCATAGTGTATGATTTATTTTGGTTATATTGTAGGATTTATTTTGGTTATAGGGTATGATTTATTTTGGTTATAGTGTATGATTTATTTTGGTTATGGTGTATGATTTATTTTGGTTATAGAGTAGGATTTATTTTGGTTATAGAGTATGATTTATTTTGGTTATAGTGTAGGCTTTATTTTGGTTATAGAGTATGATTTATTTTGGTTATAGTGTAGGATTTATTTTGGTTATAGAGTATGATTTATTTTGGTTATAGTGTAGGATTTATTTTGGTTATAGAGTATGATTTATTTTGGTTATAGTGTAGGATTTATTTTGGTCATAGGGTAGGATTTATTTTGGTCATAGAGTATGATTTATTTTAGTTATAGTGTAGGATTTATTTTGGTCATAGAGTATGATTTATGTTGGTTATAGTGTAGGATTTATTTTGGTCATAGAGTATGATTTATTTTGGTTATAGTGTAGGATTTATTTTGGTCATAGGGTAGGATTTATTTTGGTCATAGAGTATGATTTATTTTGGTTATAGTGTAGGATTTATTTTGGTTATAGGGTATGATTTATTTTGGTTATAGTGTAGGATTTATTTTGGTTATAGTGTAGGATTTATTTTGGTCATAGAGTATGATTTATTTTGGTTATAGTGTAGGATTTATTTTGGTCATAGAGTATGATTTATTTTAGTTATAGTGTAGGATTTATTTTGGTCATAGAGTATGATTTATTTTGGTTATAGTGTAGGATTTATGTTGGTCATAGGGTAGGATTTATTTTGGTCATAGAGTATGATTTATTTTGGATATATAGTAAGATTTATTTTGGTCATAGAGTATGATTTATTTTGGTTAGAGTGTAGGATTTATTTTGGTCATAGTGTATGATTTATGTTGGTTATAGTGTAGGATTTATTTTGGTCATAGAGTAGGATTTATTTTGGTTATAGAGTATGATTTATTTTGGTTATAGTGTAGGATTTATTTTGGTTATAGCGTATGATTTATTTTGGTTATGGTGTATGATTTATTTTGGTTATAGTGTAGGATTTATTTTGGTTATAGTGTAGGATTTATTTTGGTTATAGAGTATGATTTATTTTGGTTATAGAGTATGATTTATTTTGGTTATAGTGTAGGATTTATTTTGGTTATAGAGTATGATTTATTTTGGTTATAGTGTAGGATTTATTTTGGTTATAGCGTATGATTTATTTTGGTCATAGAGTATGATTTATTTTGGTTATATTGTAGGATTTATTTTGGTTATAGGGTATGATTTATTTTGGTTATAGTGTATGATTTATTTTGGTTATGGTGTATGATTTATTTTGGTTATAGAGTAGGATTTATTTTGGTTATAGAGTATGATTTATTTTGGTTATAGTGTAGGCTTTATTTTGGTTATAGAGTATGATTTATTTTGGTTATAGTGTAGGATTTATTTTGGTTATAGAGTATGATTTATTTTGGTTATAGTGTAGGATTTATTTTGGTTATAGAGTATGATTTATTTTGGTTATAGTGTAGGATTTATTTTGGTCATAGGGTAGGATTTATTTTGGTCATAGAGTATGATTTATTTTAGTTATAGTGTAGGATTTATTTTGGTCATAGAGTATGATTTATGTTGGTTATAGTGTAGGATTTATTTTGGTCATAGAGTATGATTTATTTTGGTTATAGTGTAGGATTTATTTTGGTCATAGGGTAGGATTTATTTTGGTCATAGAGTATGATTTATTTTGGTTATAGTGTAGGATTTATTTTGGTTATAGGGTATGATTTATTTTGGTTATAGTGTAGGATTTATTTTGGTTATAGTGTAGGATTTATTTTGGTCATAGAGTATGATTTATTTTGGTTATAGTGTAGGATTTATTTTGGTCATAGAGTATGATTTATTTTAGTTATAGTGTAGGATTTATTTTGGTCATAGAGTATGATTTATTTTGGTTATAGTGTAGGATTTATGTTGGTCATAGGGTAGGATTTATTTTGGTCATAGAGTATGATTTATTTTGGATATATAGTAAGATTTATTTTGGTCATAGAGTATGATTTATTTTGGTTAGAGTGTAGGATTTATTTTGGTCATAGTGTATGATTTATGTTGGTTATAGTGTAGGATTTATTTTGGTCATAGAGTAGGATTTATTTTGGTTATAGAGTATGATTTATTTTGGTTATAGTGTAGGATTTATTTTGGTTATAGCGTATGATTTATTTTGGTTATGGTGTATGATTTATTTTGGTTATAGAGTAGGATTTATTTTGGTTATAGAGTATGATTTATTTTGGTTATAGTGTAGGCTTTATTTTGGTTATAGAGTATGATTTATTTTGGTTATAGTGTAGGATTTATTTTGGTCATAGAGTATGATTTATTTTGGTTATAGTGTAGGATTTATTTTGGTCATAGGGTAGGATTTATTTTGGTTATAGAGTAGGGTTTATTTTGGTTATAGAGTATGATTTATTTTGGTTATAGTGTAGGATTTATTTTGGTTATAGAATATGATTTATTTTGATTATAGTGTAGGATTTATTGTGGTTATATTGTATGATTTATTTTGGTTATAGAGTATGATTTATTTAGGTCATAGAGTATGATTTATTTTGGTTATAGTGTAGGATTTATTTTGGTCATAGAGTATGATTTATTTTGGTTATAGTGTAGGATTTATTTTGGTCATAGAGTATGATTTATTTTAGTTATAGTGTATGATTTATTTTGGTCATAGAGTATGATTTATGTTGGTTATAGTGTAGGATTTATTTTGGTCATAGAGTATGATTTATTTAGGTTATAGTGTAGGATTTATTTTGGTCATAGGGTAGGATTTATTTTGGTCATAGAGTATGATTTATTTTGGTTATAGTGTAGGATTTATTTTGGTTATAGGGTATGATTTATTTTGGTTATAGTGTAGGATTTATTTTGGTTATAGTGTAGGATTTATTTTGGTCATATAGTATGATTTATTTTGGTTAGAGTGTAGGATTTATTTTGGTTATAGGGTATGATTTATTTTGGTTATAGTGTATGATTTATTTTGGTTATAGTGTAGGATTTATTTTGGTTATAGAGTATGATTTATTTTGGTTATAGTGTAGGATTTATTTTGGTTATAGAGTATGATTTATTTTGGTTATAGTGTAGGATTTATTTTGGTTATAGGGTATGATTTATTTTGGTTATAGTGTAGGATTTATTTTGGTTATAGAGTATGATTTATTTTGGTTTTAGTGTAGGATTTATTGTGGTTATATTGTATGATTTATTTTGGTTATAGTGTAGGATTTATTTTGGTTATAGGGTATGATTTATTTTGGTTATAGTGTAGGATTTATTTTGGTTATACAGTAACATTCATTTTGGTTTTAGTGTAGGATTTATTGGGGTTATATTGTATGATTTATTTTGGTTATAGTGTAGGATTTATTTTGGTTATAGAATATGATTTATTTTGGTTATAGTGTAGGATTTACTTTCGTTATAGAGTATGATTTATTTAGGTCAAAGAGTATGATTTATTTTGGTTATAGTGTAAGATTTATTTTGGTCATAGAGTATGATTTATTTTGGTTATAGTGTAGGATTTATTTTGGTCATAGAGTATGATTTATTTTAGTTATAGTGTAGGATTTATTTTGATCATAGGGTATAATTTATGTTGGTTATAGTGTAGGATTTATTTTGGTCATAGAGTATGATTTATTTTGGTTATAGTGTAGGATTTCTTTTGGTCATAGGGTAGGATTTATTTTGGTCATAGAGTATGGTTTATTTTGGTTATAGTGTAGGATTTATTTTGGTTATAGGGTATGATTTATTTTGGTTATAGTGTAGGATTTATTTTGGTTATAGTGTAGGATTTATTTTGGTCATAGAGTATGATTTATTTTGGTTAGAGTGTAGGATTTATTTTGGTTATAGGGTATGATTTATTTTGGTTATAGTGTATGATTTATTTTCGTTATAGTGTAGGATTTATTTTGGTTATAGAGTATGATTTATTTTGGTTATAGTGTAGGATTTATTTTGGTTATAGAGTATGATTTATTTTGGTTATAGTGTAGGATTTATTTTGGTCATAGAGTATGATTTATGTTGGTTATAGTGTAGGATTTATTTTGGTCATAGAGTATGATTTATTTTGGTTTTAGTGTAGGATTTATTTTGGTTATAGGGTATGATTTATTTTGGTTATGGTGTATGATTTATTTTGGTTATAGTGTAGGATTTATTTTGGTTATAGTGTAGGATTTATTTTGGTTATAGAGTATGATTTATTTTGGTTATAGAGTATGATTTATTTTGGTTATAGTGTAGGATTTATTTTGGTTATAGAGTATGATTTATTTTGGTTATAGTGTAGGATTTATTTTGGTTATAGCGTATGATTTATTTTGGTCATAGAGTATGATTTATTTTGGTTATATTGTAGGATTTATTTTGGTTATAGGGTATGATTTATTTTGGTTATAGTGTATGATTTATTTTGGTTATGGTGTATGATTTATTTTGGTTATAGAGTAGGATTTATTTTGGTTATAGAGTATGATTTATTTTGGTTATAGTGTAGGCTTTATTTTGGTTATAGAGTATGATTTATTTTGGTTATAGTGTAGGATTTATTTTGGTTATAGAGTATGATTTATTTTGGTTATAGTGTAGGATTTATTTTGGTTATAGAGTATGATTTATTTTGGTTATAGTGTAGGATTTATTTTGGTCATAGGGTAGGATTTATTTTGGTCATAGAGTATGATTTATTTTAGTTATAGTGTAGGATTTATTTTGGTCATAGAGTATGATTTATGTTGGTTATAGTGTAGGATTTATTTTGGTCATAGAGTATGATTTATTTTGGTTATAGTGTAGGATTTATTTTGGTCATAGGGTAGGATTTATTTTGGTCATAGAGTATGATTTATTTTGGTTATAGTGTAGGATTTATTTTGGTTATAGGGTATGATTTATTTTGGTTATAGTGTAGGATTTATTTTGGTTATAGTGTAGGATTTATTTTGGTCATAGAGTATGATTTATTTTGGTTATAGTGTAGGATTTATTTTGGTCATAGAGTATGATTTATTTTAGTTATAGTGTAGGATTTATTTTGGTCATAGAGTATGATTTATTTTGGTTATAGTGTAGGATTTATGTTGGTCATAGGGTAGGATTTATTTTGGTCATAGAGTATGATTTATTTTGGTTATATAGTAAGATTTATTTTGGTCATAGAGTATGATTTATTTTGGTTAGAGTGTAGGATTTATTTTGGTCATAGTGTATGATTTATGTTGGTTATAGTGTAGGATTTATTTTGGTCATAGAGTAGGATTTATTTTGGTTATAGAGTATGATTTATTTTGGTTATAGTGTAGGATTTATTTTGGTCATAGGGTAGGATTTATTTTGGTTATAGAGTATGATTTATTTTGGTCATAGAGTAGGATTTATTTTGGTTATAGTGTAGGATTTATGTTGGTTATAGAGTATGATTTATGTTGGTTATAGTGTAGGATTTATTTTGGTCATAGAGTATGATTTATTTTGGTTATAGTGTAGGATTTATTTTGGTTATAGGGTATGATTTATTTTGGTTATGGTGTATGATTTATTTTGGTTATAGTGTAGGATTTATTTTGGTTATAGAGTATGATTTATTTTGGTTATAGAGTATGATTTATTTTGGTTATAGTGTAGGATTTATTTTGGTTATAGGGTATGATTTATTTTGGTTATAATGTAGGATTTATTTTGGTTATAGCGTATGATTTATTTTGGTCATAGAGTATGATTTATTTTGGTTATATTGTAGGATTTATTTTGGTTATAGGGTATGATTTATTTTGGTTATAGTGTATGATTTATTTTGGTTATGGTGTATGATTTATTTTGGTTATAGAGTATGATTTATTTTGGTTATAGAGTATGATTTATTTTGGTTATAGTGTAGGATTTATTTTGGATATAGAGTAGGATTTATTTTGGTTATAGTGTAGGATTTATTTTGGTCATAGAGTATGATTTATTTTGGTTATAGTGTAGGATTTATTTTGGTCATGGGGTAGGATTTATTTTGGTCATAGAGTATGATTTATTTTGGTTATAGTGTAGGATTTATTTTGATTATAGGGTATGATTTAATTTGGTTATAGTGTAGGATTTATTTTGGTTATAGTGTAGGATTTATTTTGGTCATAGAGTATGATTTATTTTGGTTATAGTGTAGGATTTATTTTGGTCATAGAGTATGATTTATTTTAGTTATAGTGTAGGATTTATTTTGGTCATAGAGTATGATTTATATTGGTTATAGTGTAGGATTTATGTTGGTCATAGGGTAGGATTTATTTTGGTCATAGAGTATGATTTATTTTGGTTATAGAGTATGATTTATTTTGGTTATATAGTAAGATTTATTTTGGTCATAGAGTATGATTTATTTTGGTTATAGTGTAGGATTTATTTTGGTCATAGTGTATGATTTATGTTGGTTATAGTGTAGGATTTATTTTGGTCATAGAGTAGGATTTATTTTGGTTATAGAGTATGATTTATTTTGGTTATAGTGTAGGATTTATTTTGGTCATAGGGTAGGATTTATTTTGGTTATAGAGTATGATTTATTTTGGTCATAGAGTAGGATTTATTTTGGTTATAGTGTAGGATTTATGTTGGTTATAGAGTATGATTTATGTTGGTTATAGTGTAGGATTTATTTTGGTCATAGAGTATGATTTATTTTGGTTTTAGTGTAGGATTTATTTTGGTCATAGAGTAGGATTTATTTTGGTTATAGTGTAGGATTTATGTTGGTTATAGAGTATGATTTATGTTGGTTATAGTGTAGGATTTATTTTGGTCATAGAGTATGATTTATGTTGGTTTTAGTGTAGGATTTATTTTGGTTATAGGGTATGATTTATTTTGGTTATGGTGTATGATTTATTTTGGTTATAGTGTAGGATTTATTTTGGTTATAGTGTAGGATTTATTTTGGTTATAGAGTATGATTTATTTTGGTTATAGAGTATGATTTATTTTGGTTATAGTGTAGGATTTATTTTGGTTATAGAGTATGATTTATTTTGGTTATAGTGTAGGATTTATTTTGGTTATAGCGTATGATTTATTTTGGTCATAGAGTAGGATTTATTTTGGTTATATTGTAGGATTTATTTTGGTTATAGGGTATGATTTATTTTGGTTATAGTGTATGATTTATTTTGGTTATGGTGTATGATTTATTTTGGTTATAGAGTAGGATTTATTTTGGTTATAGAGTATGATTTATTTTGGTTATAGTGTAGGCTTTATTTTGGTTATAGAGTATGATTTATTTTGGTTATAGTGTAGGATTTATTTTGGTTATAGAGTATGATTTATTTTGGTTATAGTGTAGGATTTATTTTGGTTATAGAGTATGATTTATTTTGGTTATAGTGTAGGATTTATTTTGGTCATAGGGTAGGATTTATTTTGGTCATAGAGTATGATTTATTTTAGTTATAGTGTAGGATTTATTTTGGTCATAGAGTATGATTTATGTTGGTTATAGTGTAGGATTTATTTTGGTCATAGAGTATGATTTATTTTGGTTATAGTGTAGGATTTATTTTGGTCATAGGGTAGGATTTATTTTGGTCATAGAGTATGATTTATTTTGGTTATAGTGTAGGATTTATTTTGGTTATAGGGTATGATTTATTTTGGTTATAGTGTAGGATTTATTTTGGTTATAGTGTAGGATTTATTTTGGTCATAGAGTATGATTTATTTTGGTTATAGTGTAGGATTTATTTTGGTCATAGAGTATGATTTATTTTAGTTATAGTGTAGGATTTATTTTGGTCATAGAGTATGATTTATTTTGGTTATAGTGTAGGATTTATGTTGGTCATAGGGTAGGATTTATTTTGGTCATAGAGTATGATTTATTTTGGATATATAGTAAGATTTATTTTGGTCATAGAGTATGATTTATTTTGGTTAGAGTGTAGGATTTATTTTGGTCATAGTGTATGATTTATGTTGGTTATAGTGTAGGATTTATTTTGGTCATAGAGTAGGATTTATTTTGGTTATAGAGTATGATTTATTTTGGTTATAGTGTAGGATTTATTTTGGTTATAGCGTATGATTTATTTTGGTTATGGTGTATGATTTATTTTGGTTATAGAGTAGGATTTATTTTGGTTATAGAGTATGATTTATTTTGGTTATAGTGTAGGCTTTATTTTGGTTATAGAGTATGATTTATTTTGGTTATAGTGTAGGATTTATTTTGGTCATAGAGTATGATTTATTTTGGTTATAGTGTAGGATTTATTTTGGTCATAGGGTAGGATTTATTTTGGTTATAGAGTAGGGTTTATTTTGGTTATAGAGTATGATTTATTTTGGTTATAGTGTAGGATTTATTTTGGTTATAGAATATGATTTATTTTGATTATAGTGTAGGATTTATTGTGGTTATATTGTATGATTTATTTTGGTTATAGAGTATGATTTATTTAGGTCAAAGAGTATGATTTATTTTGGTTATAGTGTAGGATTTATTTTGGTCATAGAGTATGATTTATTTTGGTTATAGTGTAGGATTTATTTTGGTCATAGAGTATGATTTATTTTAGTTATAGTGTATGATTTATTTTGGTCATAGAGTATGATTTATGTTGGTTATAGTGTAGGATTTATTTTGGTCATAGAGTATGATTTATTTAGGTTATAGTGTAGGATTTATTTTGGTCATAGGGTAGGATTTATTTTGGTCATAGAGTATGATTTATTTTGGTTATAGTGTAGGATTTATTTTGGTTATAGGGTATGATTTATTTTGGTTATAGTGTAGGATTTATTTTGGTTATAGTGTAGGATTTATTTTGGTCATATAGTATGATTTATTTTGGTTAGAGTGTAGGATTTATTTTGGTTATAGGGTATGATTTATTTTGGTTATAGTGTATGATTTATTTTGGTTATAGTGTAGGATTTATTTTGGTTATAGAGTATGATTTATTTTGGTTATAGTGTAGGATTTATTTTGGTTATAGAGTATGATTTATTTTGGTTATAGTGTAGGATTTATTTTGGTTATAGGGTATGATTTATTTTGGTTATAGTGTAGGATTTATTTTGGTTATAGAGTATGATTTATTTTGGTTTTAGTGTAGGATTTATTGTGGTTATATTGTATGATTTATTTTGGTTATAGTGTAGGATTTATTTTGGTTATAGGGTATGATTTATTTTGGTTATAGTGTAGGATTTATTTTGGTTATACAGTAACATTCATTTTGGTTTTAGTGTAGGATTTATTGGGGTTATATTGTATGATTTATTTTGGTTATAGTGTAGGATTTATTTTGGTTATAGAATATGATTTATTTTGGTTATAGTGTAGGATTTACTTTCGTTATAGAGTATGATTTATTTAGGTCAAAGAGTATGATTTATTTTGGTTATAGTGTAAGATTTATTTTGGTCATAGAGTATGATTTATTTTGGTTATAGTGTAGGATTTATTTTGGTCATAGAGTATGATTTATTTTAGTTATAGTGTAGGATTTATTTTGATCATAGGGTATAATTTATGTTGGTTATAGTGTAGGATTTATTTTGGTCATAGAGTATGATTTATTTTGGTTATAGTGTAGGATTTCTTTTGGTCATAGGGTAGGATTTATTTTGGTCATAGAGTATGATTTATTTTGGTTATAGTGTAGGATTTATTTTGGTTATAGGGTATGATTTATTTTGGTTATAGTGTAGGATTTATTTTGGTTATAGTGTAGGATTTATTTTGGTCATAGAGTATGATTTATTTTGGTTAGAGTGTAGGATTTATTTTGGTTATAGGGTATGATTTATTTTGGTTATAGTGTATGATTTATTTTCGTTATAGTGTAGGATTTATTTTGGTTATAGAGTATGATTTATTTTGGTTATAGTGTAGGATTTATTTTGGTTATAGAGTATGATTTATTTTGGTTATAGTGTAGGATTTATTTTGGTTATAGAGTATGATTTATTTTGGTTATAGTGTAGGATTTATTTTGGTTATAGAGTATGATTTATTTTGGTTATAGTGTAGGATTTATTTTGGTTATACAGTAATATTTATTTTGGTTTTAGTGTAGGATTTATTGTGGTTATATTGTATGATTTATTTTGGTTATAGTGTAGGATTTATTTTGGTTATAAGGTATGATTTATTTTGGTTATAGTGTAGGATTTATTTTGGTTATACAGTAACATTTATGTTGGTTTTAGTGTAGGATTTATTTTGGTTATATTGTATGATTTATTTTGGTTATAGTGTAGGATTTATTTTGGTTATAGAGTATGATTTATTTTGGTTATAGTGTAGGATTTATTTTGGTTATAAGAGTATGATTTATTTTGGTTATAGTGTAGGATTTATTTTGGTCATAGAGTATGATTTATTTTAGTTATAGTGTAGGATTTATTTTGGTCATAGAGTATGATTTATGTTGGTTATAGTGTAGGATTTATTTTGGTCATAGAGTATGATTTATTTTGGTTATAGTGTAGGATTTATTTTGGTCATAGGGTAGGATTTATTTTGGTCATAGAGTATGATTTATTTTGGTTATAGTGTAGGATTTATTTTGATTATAGGGTATGATTTAATTTGGTTATAGTGTAGGATTTATTTTGGTTATAGTGTAGGATTTATTTTGGTCATAGAGTATGATTTATTTTGGTTATAGTGTAGGATTTATTTTGGTCATAGAGTATGATTTATTTTAGTTATAGTGTAGGATTTATTTTGGTCATAGAGTATGATTTATATTGGTTATAGTGTAGGATTTATGTTGGTCATAGGGTAGGATTTATTTTGGTCATAGAGTATGATTTATTTTGGTTATAGAGTATGATTTATTTTGGTTATAGTGTAAGATTTATTTTGGTCATAGAGTATGATTTATTTTGGTTATAGTGTAGGATTTATTTTGGTCATAGTGTATGATTTATGTTGGTTATAGTGTAGGATTTATTTTGGTCATAGAGTAGGATTTATTTTGGTTATAGAGTATGGTTTATTTTGGTTATAGTGTAGGATTTATTTTGGTCATAGGGTAGGATTTATTTTGGTTATAGAGTATGATTTATTTTGGTCATAGAGTAGGATTTATTTTGGTTATAGTGTAGGATTTATGTTGGTTATAGAGTATGATTTATGTTGGTTATAGTGTAGGATTTATTTTGGTCATAGGGTAGGATTTATTTTGGTCATAGAGTATGATTTATTTTGGTTATAGTGTAGGATTTATTTTGGTCATAGAGTATGATTTATTTTAGTTATAGTGTATGATTTATTTTGGTCATAGAGTATGATTTATGTTGGTTATAGTGTAGGATTTATTTTGGTCATAGAGTATGATTTATTTAGGTTATAGTGTAGGATTTATTTTGGTCATAGGGTAGGATTTATTTTGGTCATAGAGTATGATTTATTTTGGTTATAGTGTAGGATTTATTTTGGTTATAGGGTATGATTTATTTTGGTTATAGTGTAGGATTTATTTTGGTTATAGTGTAGGATTTATTTTGGTCATATAGTATGATTTATTTTGGTTAGAGTGTAGGATTTATTTTGGTTATAGGGTATGATTTATTTTGGTTATAGTGTATGATTTATTTTGGTTATAGTGTAGGATTTATTTTGGTTATAGAGTATGATTTATTTTGGTTATAGTGTAGGATTTATTTTGGTTATAGAGTATGATTTATTTTGGTTATAGTGTAGGATTTATTTTGGTTATAGGGTATGATTTATTTTGGTTATAGTGTAGGATTTATTTTGGTTATAGAGTATGATTTATTTTGGTTTTAGTGTAGGATTTATTGTGGTTATATTGTATGATTTATTTTGGTTATAGTGTAGGATTTATTTTGGTTATAGGGTATGATTTATTTTGGTTATAGTGTAGGATTTATTTTGGTTATACAGTAACATTCATTTTGGTTTTAGTGTAGGATTTATTGGGGTTATATTGTATGATTTATTTTGGTTATAGTGTAGGATTTATTTTGGTTATAGAATATGATTTATTTTGGTTATAGTGTAGGATTTACTTTCGTTATAGAGTATGATTTATTTAGGTCAAAGAGTATGATTTATTTTGGTTATAGTGTAAGATTTATTTTGGTCATAGAGTATGATTTATTTTGGTTATAGTGTAGGATTTATTTTGGTCATAGAGTATGATTTATTTTAGTTATAGTGTAGGATTTATTTTGATCATAGGGTATAATTTATGTTGGTTATAGTGTAGGATTTATTTTGGTCATAGAGTATGATTTATTTTGGTTATAGTGTAGGATTTCTTTTGGTCATAGGGTAGGATTTATTTTGGTCATAGAGTATGATTTATTTTGGTTATAGTGTAGGATTTATTTTGGTTATAGGGTATGATTTATTTTGGTTATAGTGTAGGATTTATTTTGGTTATAGTGTAGGATTTATTTTGGTCATAGAGTATGATTTATTTTGGTTAGAGTGTAGGATTTATTTTGGTTATAGGGTATGATTTATTTTGGTTATAGTGTATGATTTATTTTCGTTATAGTGTAGGATTTATTTTGGTTATAGAGTATGATTTATTTTGGTTATAGTGTAGGATTTATTTTGGTTATAGAGTATGATTTATTTTGGTTATAGTGTAGGATTTATTTTGGTTATAGAGTATGATTTATTTTGGTTATAGTGTAGGATTTATTTTGGTTATAGAGTATGATTTATTTTGGTTATAGTGTAGGATTTATTTTGGTTATACAGTAATATTTATTTTGGTTTTAGTGTAGGATTTATTGTGGTTATATTGTATGATTTATTTTGGTTATAGTGTAGGATTTATTTTGGTTATAAGGTATGATTTATTTTGGTTATAGTGTAGGATTTATTTTGGTTATACAGTAACATTTATGTTGGTTTTAGTGTAGGATTTATTTTGGTTATATTGTATGATTTATTTTGGTTATAGTGTAGGATTTATTTTGGTTATAGAGTATGATTTATTTTGGTTATAGTGTAGGATTTATTTTGGTTATAAGAGTATGATTTATTTTGGTTATAGTGTAGGATTTATTTTGGTCATAGAGTATGATTTATTTTAGTTATAGTGTAGGATTTATTTTGGTCATAGAGTATGATTTATGTTGGTTATAGTGTAGGATTTATTTTGGTCATAGAGTATGATTTATTTTGGTTATAGTGTAGGATTTATTTTGGTCATAGGGTAGGATTTATTTTGGTCATAGAGTATGATTTATTTTGGTTATAGTGTAGGATTTATTTTGATTATAGGGTATGATTTAATTTGGTTATAGTGTAGGATTTATTTTGGTTATAGTGTAGGATTTATTTTGGTCATAGAGTATGATTTATTTTGGTTATAGTGTAGGATTTATTTTGGTCATAGAGTATGATTTATTTTAGTTATAGTGTAGGATTTATTTTGGTCATAGAGTATGATTTATATTGGTTATAGTGTAGGATTTATGTTGGTCATAGGGTAGGATTTATTTTGGTCATAGAGTATGATTTATTTTGGTTATAGAGTATGATTTATTTTGGTTATAGTGTAAGATTTATTTTGGTCATAGAGTATGATTTATTTTGGTTATAGTGTAGGATTTATTTTGGTCATAGTGTATGATTTATGTTGGTTATAGTGTAGGATTTATTTTGGTCATAGAGTAGGATTTATTTTGGTTATAGAGTATGGTTTATTTTGGTTATAGTGTAGGATTTATTTTGGTCATAGGGTAGGATTTATTTTGGTTATAGAGTATGATTTATTTTGGTCATAGAGTAGGATTTATTTTGGTTATAGTGTAGGATTTATGTTGGTTATAGAGTATGATTTATGTTGGTTATAGTGTAGGATTTATTTTGGTCATAGAGTATGATTTATTTTGGTTTTAGTGTAGGATTTATTTTGGTTATAGGGTATGATTTATTTTGCTTATGGTGTATGATTTATTTTGGTTATAGTGTAGGATTTATTTTGGTTATAGTGTAGGATTTATTTTGGTTATAGAGTATGATTTATTTTGGTTATAGAGTATGATTTATTTTGGTTATAGTGTAGGATTTATTTTGGTTATAGAGTATGATTTATTTTGGTTATAGTGTAGGATTTATTTTGGTTATAGCGTATGATTTATTTTGGTCATAGAGTATGATTTATTTTGGTTATATTGTAGGATTTATTTTGGTTATAGGGTATGATTTATTTTGGTTATAGTGTATGATTTATTTTGGTTATGGTGTATGATTTATTTTGGTTATAGAGTAGGATTTATTTTGGTTATAGAGTATGATTTATTTTGGTTATAGTGTAGGCTTTATTTTGGTTATAGAGTATGATTTATTTTGGTTATAGTGTAGGATTTATTTTGGTTATAGAGTATGATTTATTTTGGTTATAGTGTAGGATTTATTTTGGTTATAGAGTATGATTTATTTTGGTTATAGTGTAGGATTTATTTTGGTCATAGGGTAGGATTTATTTTGGTCATAGAGTATGATTTATTTTAGTTATAGTGTAGGATTTATTTTGGTCATAGAGTATGATTTATGTTGGTTATAGTGTAGGATTTATTTTGGTCATAGAGTATGATTTATTTTGGTTATAGTGTAGGATTTATTTTGGTCATAGGGTAGGATTTATTTTGGTCATAGAGTATGATTTATTTTGGTTATAGTGTAGGATTTATTTTGGTTATAGGGTATGATTTATTTTGGTTATAGTGTAGGATTTATTTTGGTTATAGTGTAGGATTTATTTTGGTCATAGAGTATGATTTATTTTGGTTATAGTGTAGGATTTATTTTGGTCATAGAGTATGATTTATTTTAGTTATAGTGTAGGATTTATTTTGGTCATAGAGTATGATTTATTTTGGTTATAGTGTAGGATTTATGTTGGTCATAGGGTAGGATTTATTTTGGTCATAGAGTATGATTTATTTTGGTTATATAGTAAGATTTATTTTGGTCATAGAGTATGATTTATTTTGGTTAGAGTGTAGGATTTATTTTGGTCATAGTGTATGATTTATGTTGGTTATAGTGTAGGATTTATTTTGGTCATAGAGTAGGATTTATTTTGGTTATAGAGTATGATTTATTTTGGTTATAGTGTAGGATTTATTTTGGTCATAGGGTAGGATTTATTTTGGTTATAGAGTATGATTTATTTTGGTCATAGAGTAGGATTTATTTTGGTTATAGTGTAGGATTTATGTTGGTTATAGAGTATGATTTATGTTGGTTATAGTGTAGGATTTATTTTGGTCATAGAGTATGATTTATTTTGGTTATAGTGTAGGATTTATTTTGGTTATAGGGTATGATTTATTTTGGTTATGGTGTATGATTTATTTTGGTTATAGTGTAGGATTTATTTTGGTTATAGAGTATGATTTATTTTGGTTATAGAGTATGATTTATTTTGGTTATAGTGTAGGATTTATTTTGGTTATAGGGTATGATTTATTTTGGTTATAGTGTAGGATTTATTTTGGTTATAGCGTATGATTTATTTTGGTCATAGAGTATGATTTATTTTGGTTATATTGTAGGATTTATTTTGGTTATAGGGTATGATTTATTTTGGTTATAGTGTATGATTTATTTTGGTTATGGTGTATGATTTATTTTGGTTATAGAGTATGATTTATTTTGGTTATAGAGTATGATTTATTTTGGTTATAGTGTAGGATTTATTTTGGATATAGAGTAGGATTTATTTTGGTTATAGTGTAGGATTTATTTTGGTCATAGAGTATGATTTATTTTGGTTATAGTGTAGGATTTATTTTGGTCATGGGGTAGGATTTATTTTGGTCATAGAGTATGATTTATTTTGGTTATAGTGTAGGATTTATTTTGATTATAGGGTATGATTTAATTTGGTTATAGTGTAGGATTTATTTTGGTTATAGTGTAGGATTTATTTTGGTCATAGAGTATGATTTATTTTGGTTATAGTGTAGGATTTATTTTGGTCATAGAGTATGATTTATTTTAGTTATAGTGTAGGATTTATTTTGGTCATAGAGTATGATTTATATTGGTTATAGTGTAGGATTTATGTTGGTCATAGGGTAGGATTTATTTTGGTCATAGAGTATGATTTATTTTGGTTATAGAGTATGATTTATTTTGGTCATAGAGTAGGATTTATTTTGGTTATAGAGTATGATTTATTTTGGTTATAGTGTAGGATTTATTTTGGTCATAGGGTAGGATTTATTTTGGTTATAGAGTATGATTTATTTTGGTCATAGCGTAGGATTTATTTTGGTTATAGTGTAGGATTTATGTTGGTTATAGAGTATGATTTATGTTGGTTATAGTGTAGGATTTATTTTGGTCATAGAGTATGATTTATTTTGGTTTTAGTGTAGGATTTATTTTGGTTATAGGGTATGATTTATTTTGGTTATGGTGTATGATTTATTTTGGTTATAGTGTAGGATTTATTTTGGTTATAGTGTAGGATTTATTTTGGTTATAGAGTATGATTTATTTTGGTTATAGAGTATGATTTATTTTGGTTATAGTGTAGGATTTATTTTGGTTATAGAGTATGATTTATTTTGGTTATAGTGTAGGATTTATTTTGGTTATAGCGTATGATTTATTTTGGTCATAGAGTATGATTTATTTTGGTTATATTGTAGGATTTATTTTGGTTATAGGGTATGATTTATTTTGGTTATAGTGTATGATTTATTTTGGTTATGGTGTATGATTTATTTTGGTTATAGAGTAGGATTTATTTTGGTTATAGAGTATGATTTATTTTGGTTATAGTGTAGGCTTTATTTTGGTTATAGAGTATGATTTATTTTGGTTATAGTGTAGGATTTATTTTGGTTATAGAGTATGATTTATTTTGGTTATAGTGTAGGATTTATTTTGGTTATAGAGTATGATTTATTTTGGTTATAGTGTAGGATTTATTTTGGTCATAGGGTAGGATTTATTTTGGTCATAGAGTATGATTTATTTTAGTTATAGTGTAGGATTTATTTTGGTCATAGAGTATGATTTATGTTGGTTATAGTGTAGGATTTATTTTGGTCATAGAGTATGATTTATTTTGGTTATAGTGTAGGATTTATTTTGGTCATAGGGTAGGATTTATTTTGGTCATAGAGTATGATTTATTTTGGTTATAGTGTAGGATTTATTTTGGTTATAGGGTATGATTTATTTTGGTTATAGTGTAGGATTTATTTTGGTTATAGTGTAGGATTTATTTTGGTCATAGAGTATGATTTATTTTGGTTATAGTGTAGGATTTATTTTGGTCATAGAGTATGATTTATTTTAGTTATAGTGTAGGATTTATTTTGGTCATAGAGTATGATTTATTTTGGTTATAGTGTAGGATTTATGTTGGTCATAGGGTAGGATTTATTTTGGTCATAGAGTATGATTTATTTTGGATATATAGTAAGATTTATTTTGGTCATAGAGTATGATTTATTTTGGTTAGAGTGTAGGATTTATTTTGGTCATAGTGTATGATTTATGTTGGTTATAGTGTAGGATTTATTTTGGTCATAGAGTAGGATTTATTTTGGTTATAGAGTATGATTTATTTTGGTTATAGTGTAGGATTTATTTTGGTCATAGGGTAGGATTTATTTTGGTTATAGAGTATGATTTATTTTGGTCATAGAGTAGGATTTA
Organism: Bathymodiolus brooksi; assembly: GCA_963680875.1. Lineage (NCBI taxonomy): Eukaryota > Metazoa > Mollusca > Bivalvia > Mytilida > Modiolidae > Bathymodiolus > Bathymodiolus brooksi. The sequence continues at coordinate 89,961,887 of OY804580.1, forward strand.
TTTTGGTTATAGTGTAGGATTTATGTTGGTTATAGAGTATGATTTATGTTGGTTATAGTGTAGGATTTATTTTGGTCATAGAGTATGATTTATTTTGGTTATAGTGTAGGATTTATTTTGGTTATAGGGTATGATTTATTTTGGTTATGGTCTATGATTTATTTTGGTTATAGTGTAGGATTTATTTTGGTTATAGAGTATGATTTATTTTGGTTATAGAGTATGATTTATTTTGGTTATAGTGTAGGATTTATTTTGGTTATAGGGTATGATTTATTTTGGTTATAGTGTAGGATTTATTTTGGTTATAGCGTATGATTTATTTTGGTCATAGAGTATGATTTATTTTGGTTATATTGTAGGATTTATTTTGGTTATAGGGTATGATTTATTTTGGTTATAGTGTATGATTTATTTTGGTTATGGTGTATGATTTATTTTGGTTATAGAGTATGATTTATTTTGGTTATAGAGTATGATTTATTTTGGTTATAGTGTAGGATTTATTTTGGATATAGAGTATGATTTATTTTGGTTATAGTGTAGGATTTATTTTGGTTATAGAGTATGATTTATTTTGGTTATAGTGTAGGATTTATTTTGGTTATAGAGTATGATTTATTTTGGTTATAGTGTAGTATTTATTTTGGTTATAGAGTATGATTTATTTTGGTTATAGTGTAGGATTTATTTTGGTTATACAGTAATATTTATTTTGGTTTTAGTGTAGGATTTATTGTGGTTATATTGTATGATTTATTTTGGTTATTGTGTAGGATTTATTTTGGTTATAGGGTAGGATTTATTTTGGTTATAGTGTAGGATTTATTTTGGTTATACAGTAACATTCATTTTGGTTTTAGTGTAGGATTTATTGGGGTTATATTGTATGATTTATTTTGGTTATAGTGTAGGATTTATTTTGGTTATAGAATATGATTTATTTTGGTTATAGTGTAGGATTTACTTTCGTTATAGAGTATGATTTATTTTGGTTATAGAGTATGATTTATTTTGGTCAAAGAGTATGATTTATTTTGGTTATAGTGTAGGATTTATTTTGGTCATAGAGTATGATTTGTTTTGGTTATAGTGTAGGATTTATTTTGGTCATAGAGTATGATTTATATTAGTTATAGTGTAGGATTTATTTTGGTTATAGCGTATGATTTATTTTGGTCATAGAGTATGATTTATTTTGGTTATATTGTAGGATTTATTTTGGTTATAGGGTATGATTTATTTTGGTTATAGTGTATGATTTATTTTGGTTATGGTGTATGATTTATTTTGGTTATAGAGTATGATTTATTTTGGTTATAGAGTATGATTTATTTTGGTTATAGTGTAGGATTTATTTTGGATATAGAGTATGATTTATTTTGGTTATAGTGTAGGATTTATTTTGGTTATAGAGTATGATTTATTTTGGTTATAGTGTAGGATTTATTTTGGTTATAGAGTATGATTTATTTTGGTTATAGTGTAGTATTTATTTTGGTTATAGAGTATGATTTATTTTGGTTATAGTGTAGGATTTATTTTGGTTATACAGTAACATTCATTTTGGTTTTAGTGTAGGATTTATTGGGGTTATATTGTATGATTTATTTTGGTTATAGTGTAGGATTTATTTTGGTTATAGAATATGATTTATTTTGGTTATAGTGTAGGATTTACTTTCGTTATAGAGTATGATTTATTTTGGTTATAGAGTATGATTTATTTTGGTCAAAGAGTATGATTTATTTTGGTTGTAGTGTAGGATTTATTTTGGTCATAGAGTATGATTTGTTTTGGTTATAGTGTAGGATTTATTTTGGTCATAGAGTATGATTTATTTTAGTTATAGTGTAGGATTTATTTTGGTCATAGCATATGATTTATGTTGGTTATAGTGTAGGATTTATTTTGGTCATAGAGTAGGATTTATTTTGGTTATAGAGTATGATTTATTTTGGTTATAGTGTAGGATTTATTTTGGTCATAGGGTTGGATTTATTTTGGTTATAGAGTATGATTTATTTTGGTCATAGAGTAGGATTTATTTTGGTTATAGTGTAGGATTTATGTTGGTTATAGAGTATGATTTATGTTGGTTATAGTGTAGGATTTATTTTGGTCATAGAGTATGATTTATTTTGGTTATAGTGTAGGATTTATTTTGGTTATAGGGTATGACTTATTTTGGTTATAGAGTATGATTTATTTTGGTTATAGTGTAGGATTTATTTTGGTTATAGAGTATGATTTATTTTGATTATAGTGTAGGATTTATTTTGGTTATACAGTAATATTTATTTTGGTTTTAGTGTAGGATTTATTGTGGTTATATTGTATGATTTATTTTGGTTATAGTGTAGGATTTATTTTGGTTATAGGGTATGATTTATTTTGGTTATAGTGTAGGATTTATTTTGGTTATACAGTAACATTCATTTTGGTTTTAGTGTAGGATTTATTGGGGTTATATTGTATGATTTATTTTGGTTATAGTGTAGGATTTATTTTGGTTATAGAATATGATTTATTTTGGTTATAGTGTAGGATTTACTTTCGTTATAGAGTATGATTTATTTTGCTTATAGAGTATGCTTTATTTTGGTCAAAGAGTATGATTTATTTTGGTTATAGTGTAGGATTTATTTTGGTCATAGAGTATGATTTATTTTGGTTATAGTGTAGGATTTATTTTGGTCATAGAGTATGATTTATTTTAGTTATAGTGTAGGATTTATTTTGGTCATAGAATATGATTTATGTTGGTTATAGTGTAGGATTTATTTTGGTCATAGAGTATGATTTATTTTGGTTATAGTGTAGGATTTATTTTGGTCATAGGGTAGGATTTATTTTGGTTATAGAGTATGATTTATTTTGGTCATAGAGTATGATTTATTTTGGTTATAGTGTAGAATTTATTTTGGTTATACAGTAATATTTATTTTGGTTTTAGTGTAGGATTTATTGTGGTTATATTGTATGATTTATTTTGGTTATTGTGTAGGATTTATTTTGGTTATAGGGTAGGATTTATTTTGGTTATAGTGTAGGATTTATTTTGGTTATACAGTAACATTCATTTTGGTTTTAGTGTAGGATTTATTGGGGTTATATTGTATGATTTATTTTGGTTATAGTGTAGGATTTATTTTGGTTATAGAATATGATTTATTTTGATTATAGTGTAGGATTTATTGTGGTTATATTGTATGATTTATTTTGGTTATAGAGTATGATTTATTTAGGTCAAAGAGTATGATTTATTTTGGTTATAGTGTAGGATTTATTTTGGTCATAGAGTATGATTTATTTTGGTTATAGTGTAGGATTTATTTTGGTCATAGAGTATGATTTATTTTAGTTATAGTGTAGGATTTATTTTGGTCATAGAGTATGATTTATGTTGGTTATAGTGTAGGATTTATTTTGGTCATAGAGTATGATTTATTTTGGTTATAGTGTAGGATTTATTTTGGTCATAGGGTAGGATTTATTTTGGTCATAGAGTATGATTTATTTTGGTTATAGTGTAGGATTTATTTTGGTTATAGGGTATGATTTATTTTGGTTATAGTGTAGGATTTATTTTGGTTATAGTGTAGGATTTATTTTGGTCATAGAGTATGATATAGTTTGGTTAGAGTGTAGGATTTATTTTGGTTATAGGGTATGATTTATTTTGGTTATAGTGTATGATTTATTTTGGTTATAATGTAGGATTTATTTTGGTTATAGAGTATGATTTATTTTGGGTATAGTGTAGGATTTTTTTTGGTTATAGAGTATGATTTATTTTGGTTATAGTGTAGGATTTATTTTGGTTATAGAGTATGATTTATTTTGGTTATAGTGTAGGATTTATTTTGGTTATAGAGTATGATTTATTTTGGTTATAGTGTAGGATTTATTTTGGTTATACAGTAATATTTATTTTGGTTTTAGTGTAGGATTTATTGTGGTTATATTGTATGATTTATTTTGATTATAGTGTAGGATTTATTTTGGTTATAGGGTATGATTTATTTTGGTTATAGTGTAGGATTTATTTTGGTTATACAGTAACATTCATTTTGGTTTTAGTGTAGGATTTATTGTGGTTATATTGTATGATTTATTTTGGTTATAGTGTAAGATTTATTTTGGTTATAGAATATGATTTATTTTGGTTATAGTGTAGGATTTACTTTCGTTATAGAGTATGATTTATTTTGGTTATAGAGTATGATTTATTTTGGTCAAAGAGTATGATTTATTTTGGTTATAGTGTAGGATTTATTTTGGTCATAGAGTATGATTTATTTTGGTTATAGTGTAGGATTTATTTTGGTCATAGAGTATGATTTATTTTAGTTATAGTGTAGGATTTATTTTGGTCATAGAGTATGATTTATTTTGGTTATAGTGTAGGATTTATGTTGGTCATAGGGTAGGATTTATTTTGGTCATAGAGTATGATTTATTTTGGTTATAGAGTATGATTTATTTTGGTTATAGAGTAAGATTTATTTTGGTCATAGAGTATGATTTAATTTGGTTATAGTGTAGGATTAATTTTGGTCATAGTGTATGATTTATGTTGGTTATAGTGTAGGATTTATTTTGGTCATAGAGTAGGATTTATTTTGGTTATAGAGTATGATTTATTTTGGTTATAGTGTAGGATTTATTTTGGTCATAGGGTAGGATTTATTTTGGTTATAGAGTATGATTTATTTTGGTCATAGAGTAGGATTTATTTTGGTTATAGGGTAGGATTTATTTTGGTTATAGAGTATGATTTATTTTGGTTATAGTGTAGGATTTATTTTGGTTATAGGGTATCATTTATTTTGGTTATGGTGTATGATTTATTTTGGTTATAGTGTAGGATTTATTTTGGTTATAGTGTAGGATTTATTTTGGTTATAGAGTATGATTTATTTTGGTTATAGAGTATGATTTATTTTGGTTATAGTGTAGGATTTATTTTGGTTATAGGGTATGATTTATTTTGGTTATAGTGTAGGATTTATTTTGGTTATAGCGTATGATTTATTTTGGTTATAGTGTATGATTTATTTTGGTTATGGTGTATGATTTATTTTGGTTATAGAGTAGGATTTATTTTGGTTATAGAGTATGATTTATTTTGGTTATAGTGCAGGCTTTATTTTGGTTATAGAGTATGATTTATTTTGGTTATAGTGTAGGATTTATTTTGGTTATAGAGTATGATTTATTTTGGTTATAGTGTAGGATTTATTTTGGTTATAGAATATGATTTATTTTGGTTATAGTGTAGTATTTATTTTGGTTATAGAGTATGATTTATTTTGGTTATAGTGTAGGATTTATTTTGGTTATAGAGTATGATTTATTTTGGTTATAGTGTAGGATTTATTTTGGTTATAGAGTATGATTTATTTTGATTATAGTGTAGGATTTATTTTGGTTATACAGTAATATTTATTTTGGTTTTAGTGTAGGATTTATTGTGGTTATATTGTATGATTTATTTTGGTTATAGTGTAGGATTTATTTTGGTTATAGGGTATGATTTATTTTGGTTATAGTGTAGGATTTATTTTGGTTATACAGTAACATTCATTTTGGTTTTAGTGTAGGATTTATTGGGGTTATATTGTATGATTTATTTTGGTTATAGTGTAGGATTTATTTTGGTTATAGAATATGATTTATTTTGGTTATAGTGTAGGATTTACTTTCGTTATAGAGTATGATTTATTTTGCTTATAGAGTATGATTTATTTTGGTCAAAGAGTATGATTTATTTTGGTTATAGTGTAGGATTTATTTTGGTCATAGAGTATGATTTATTTTGGTTATAGTGTAGGATTTATTTTGGTCATAGAGTATGATTTATTTTAGTTATAGTGTAGGATTTATTTTGGTCATAGAATATGATTTATGTTGGTTATAGTGTAGGATTTATTTTGGTCATAGAGTATGATTTATTTTGGTTATAGTGTAGGATTTATTTTGGTCATAGGGTAGGATTTATTTTGGTTATAGAGTATGATTTATTTTGGTCATAGAGTATGATTTATTTTGGTTATAGTGTAGAATTTATTTTGGTCATAGGGTAGGATTTATTTTGGTTATAGGGTAGGGTTTATTTTGGTTATAGAGTATGATTTATTTTGGTTATAGTGTAGGATTTATTTTGGTTATAGAAGATGATTTATATTGATTATAGTGTAGGATTTATTGTGGTTATATTGTATGATTTATTTTGGTTATAGAGTATGATTTATTTAGGTCAAAGAGTATGATTTATTTTGGTTATAGTGTAGGATTTATTTTGGTCATAGAGTATGATTTATTTTGGTTATAGTGTAGGATTTATTTTGGTCATAGAGTATGATTTATTTTAGTTATAGTGTAGGATTTATTTTGGTCATAGAGTATGATTTATGTTGGTTATAGTGTAGGATTTATTTTGGTCATAGAGTATGATTTATTTTGGTTATAGTGTAGGATTTATTTTGGTCATAGGGTAGGATTTATTTTGGTCATAGAGTATGATTTATTTTGGTTATAGTGTAGGATTTATTTTGGTTATAGGGTATGATTTATTTTGGTTATAGTGTAGGATTTATTTTGGTTATAGTGTAGGATTTATTTTGGTCATAGAGTATGATTTATTTTGGTTAGAGTGTAGGATTTATTTTGGTTATAGGGTATGATTTATTTTGGTTATAGTGTATGATTTATTTTGGTTATAGTGTAGGATTTATTTTGGTCATAGAGTATGATTTGTTTTGGTTATAGTGTAGGATTTATTTTGGTCATAGAGTATGATTTATTTTAGTTATAGTGTAGGATTTATTTTGGTTATAGCGTATGATTTATTTTGGTCATAGAGTATGATTTATTTTGGTTATATTGTAGGATTTATTTTGGTTATAGGGTATGATTTATTTTGGTTATAGTGTATGATTTATTTTGGTTATGGTGTATGATTTATTTTGGTTATAGAGTATGATTTATTTTGGTTATAGAGTATGATTTATTTTGGTTATAGTGTAGGATTTATTTTGGATATAGAGTATGATTTATTTTGGTTATAGTGTAGGATTTATTTTGGTTATAGAGTATGATTTATTTTGGTTATAGTGTAGGATTTATTTTGGTTATAGAGTATGATTTATTTTGGTTATAGTGTAGTATTTATTTTGGTTATAGAGTATGATTTATTTTGGTTATAGTGTAGGATTTATTTTGGTTATACAGTAATATTTATTTTGGTTTTAGTGTAGGATTTATTGTGGTTATATTGTATGATTTATTTTGGTTATTGTGTAGGATTTATTTTGGTTATAGGGTAGGATTTATTTTGGTTATAGTGTAGGATTTATTTTGGTTATACAGTAACATTCATTTTGGTTTTAGTGTAGGATTTATTGGGGTTATATTGTATGATTTATTTTGGTTATAGTGTAGGATTTATTTTGGTTATAGAATATGATTTATTTTGGTTATAGTGTAGGATTTACTTTCGTTATAGAGTATGATTTATTTTGGTTATAGAGTATGATTTATTTTGGTCAAAGAGTATGATTTATTTTGGTTATAGTGTAGGATTTATTTTGGTCATAGAGTATGATTTGTTTTGGTTATAGTGTAGGATTTATTTTGGTCATAGAGTATGATTTATTTTAGTTATAGTGTAGGATTTATTTTGGTCATAGCATATGATTTATGTTGGTTATAGTGTAGGATTTATTTTGGTCATAGAGTAGGATTTATTTTGGTTATAGAGTATGATTTATTTTGGTTATAGTGTAGGATTTATTTTGGTCATAGGGTTGGATTTATTTTGGTTATAGAGTATGATTTATTTTGGTCATAGAGTAGGATTTATTTTGGTTATAGTGTAGGATTTATGTTGGTTATAGAGTATGATTTATGTTGGTTATAGTGTAGGATTTATTTTGGTCATAGAGTATGATTTATTTTGGTTATAGTGTAGGATTTATTTTGGTTATAGGGTATGATTTATTTTGGTTATGGTGTATGATTTATTTTGGTTATAGTGTAGGATTTATTTTGGTTATAGTGTAGGATTTATTTTGGTTATAGAGTATGACTTATTTTGGTTATAGAGTATGATTTATTTTGGTTATAGTGTAGGATTTATTTTGGTTATAGGGTATGATTTATTTTGGTTATAGTGTAGGATTTATTTTGGTTATAGCGTATGATTTATTTTGGTCATAGAGTATGATTTATTTTGGTTATATTGTAGGATTTATTTTGGTTATAGGGTATGATTTATTTTGGTTATAGTGTATGATTTATTTTGGTTATGGTGTATGATTTATTTTAGTTATAGAGTATGATTTATTTTGGTTATAGAGTATGATTTATTTTGGTTATAGTGTAGGATTTATTTTGGTTATAGAGTATGATTTATTTTGGTTATATTGTAGGATTTATTTTGGTTATAGAGTATGATTTATTTTGGGTATAGTGTAGGATTTATTTTGGTTATACAGTAATATTTATTTTGGTTTTAGTGTAGGATTTATTGTGGTTATATTGTATGATTTATTTTGGTTATAGTGTAGGATTTATTTTGGTTATAGGGTATGATTTATTTTGGTTATAGTGTAGGATTTATTTTGGTTATACAGTAACATTCATTTTGGTTTTAGTGTAGGATTTATTGGGGTTATATTTTATGATTTATTTTGGTTATAGTGTAGGATTTATTTTGGTTATAGAATATGATTTATTTTGGTTATAGTATAGGATTTACTTTCGTTAGAGTGTATGATTTATTTTGGTTATAGAGTATGATTTATTTTGGTCAAAGAGTATGATTTATTTTGGTTATAGTGTAGGATTTATTTTGGTCATAGAGTATGATTTATTTTGGTTATAGTGTAGGATTTATTTTGGTCATAGATTATGATTTATTTTAGTTATAGTGTAGGATTTATTTTGGTCATAGAATATGATTTATGTTGGTTATAGTGTAGGATTTATTTTGGTCATAGAGTATGATTTATTTTGGTTATAGTGTAGGATTTATTTTGGTCATAGGGTAGGATTTATTTTGGTTATAGAGTATGATTTATTTTGGTCATAGAGTATGATTTATTTTGGTTATAGTGTAGGATTTATTTTGGTCATAGGGTAGGATTTATTTTGGTTATAGGGTAGGGTTTATTTTGGTTATAGAGTATGATTTATTTTGGTTATAGTGTAGGATTTATTTTGGTTATAGAATATGATTTATTTTGATTATAGTGTAGGATTTATTGTGGTTATATTGTATGATTTATTTTGGTTATAGAGTATGATTTATTTAGGTCAAAGAGTATGATTTATTTTGGTTATAGTGTAGGATTTATTTTGGTCATAGAGTATGATTTATTTTGGTTATAGTGTAGGATTTATTTTGGTCATAGAGTATGATTTATTTTAGTTATAGTGTAGGATTTATTTTGGTCATAGAGTATGATTTATGTTGGTTATAGTGTAGGATTTATTTTGGTCATAGAGTATGATTTATTTTGGTTATAGTGTAGGATTTATTTTGGTCATAGGGTAGGATTTATTTTGGTCATAGAGTATGATTTATTTTGGTTATAGTGTAGGATTTATTTTGGTTATAGGGTATGATTTATTTTGGTTATAGTGTAGGATTTATTTTGGTTATAGTGTAGGATTTATTTTGGTCATAGAGTATGATTTAGTTTGGTTAGAGTGTAGGATTTATTTTGGTTATAGGGTATGATTTATTTTGGTTATAGTGTATGATTTATTTTGGTTATAATGTAGGATTTATTTTGGTTATAGAGTATGATTTATTTTGGTTATAGTGTAGGATTTATTTTGGTTATAGAGTATGATTTATTTTGGTTATAGTGTAGGATTTATTTTGGTTATAGAGTATGATTTATTTTGGTTATAGTGTAGGATTTATTTTGGTTATACAGTAATATTTATTTTGGTTTTAGTGTAGGATTTATTGTGGTTATATTGTATGATTTATTTTGATTATAGTGTAGGATTTATTTTGGTTATAGGGTATGATTTATTTTGGTTATAGTGTAGGATTTATTTTGGTTATACAGTAACATTCATTTTGGTTTTAGTGTAGGATTTATTGTGGTTATATTGTATAATTTATTTTGGTTATAGTGTAAGATTTATTTTGGTTATAGAATATGATTTATTTTGGTTATAGTGTAGGATTTACTTTCGTTATAGAGTATGATTTATTTTGGTTATAGAGTATGATTTATTTTGGTCAAAGAGTATGATTTATTTTGGTTATAGTGTAGGATTTATTTTGGTCATAGAGTATGATTTATTTTGGTTATAGTGTAGGATTTATTTTGGTCATAGAGTATGATTTATTTTAGTTATAGTGTAGGATTTATTTTGGTCATAGAGTATGATTTATTTTGGTTATAGTGTAGGATTTATGTTGGTCATAGGGTAGGATTTATTTTGGTCATAGAGTATGATTTATTTTGGTTATAGAGTATGATTTATTTTGGTTATAGAGTAAGATTTATTTTGGTCATAGAGTATGATTTAATTTGGTTATAGTGTAGGATTAATTTTGGTCATAGTGTATGATTTATGTTGGTTATAGTGTAGGATTTATTTTGGTCATAGAGTAGGATTTATTTTGGTTATAGAGTATGATTTATTTTGGTTATAGTGTAGGATTTATTTTGGTCATAGGGTAGGATTTATTTTGGTTATAGAGTATGATTTATTTTGGTCATAGAGTAGGATTTATTTTGGTTATAGGGTAGGATTTATTTTGGTTATAGAGTATGATTTATTTTGGTTATAGTGTAGGATTTATTTTGGTTATAGGGTATCATTTATTTTGGTTATGGTGTATGATTTATTTTGGTTATAGTGTAGGATTTATTTTGGTTATAGTGTAGGATTTATTTTGGTTATAGAGTATGATTTATTTTGGTTATAGAGTATGATTTATTTTGGTTATAGTGTAGGATTTATTTTGGTTATAGGGTATGATTTATTTTGGTTATAGTGTAGGATTTATTTTGGTTATAGCGTATGATTTATTTTGGTTATAGTGTATGATTTATTTTGGTTATGGTGTATGATTTATTTTGGTTATAGAGTAGGATTTATTTTGGTTATAGAGTATGATTTATTTTGGTTATAGTGCAGGCTTTATTTTGGTTATAGAGTATGATTTATTTTGGTTATAGTGTAGGATTTATTTTGGTTATAGAGTATGATTTATTTTGGTTATAGTGTAGGATTTATTTTGGTTATAGAATATGATTTATTTTGGTTATAGTGTAGTATTTATTTTGGTTATAGAGTATGATTTATTTTGGTTATAGTGTAGGATTTATTTTGGTTATAGAGTATGATTTATTTTGGTTATAGTGTAGGATTTATTTTGGTTATAGAGTATGATTTATTTTGATTATAGTGTAGGATTTATTTTGGTTATACAGTAATATTTATTTTGGTTTTAGTGTAGGATTTATTGTGGTTATATTGTATGATTTATTTTGGTTATAGAGTATGATTTATTTTGGTTATAGTGTAGGATTTATGTTGGTTATAGAGTATGATTTATGTTGGTTATAGTGTAGGATTTATTTTGGTCATAGAGTATGATTTATTTTGGTTATAGTGTAGGATTTATTTTGGTTATAGGGTATGATTTATTTTGGTTATGGTCTATGATTTATTTTGGTTATAGTGTAGGATTTATTTTGGTTATAGAGTATGATTTATTTTGGTTATAGAGTATGATTTATTTTGGTTATAGTGTAGGATTTATTTTGGTTATAGGGTATGATTTATTTTGGTTATAGTGTAGGATTTATTTTGGTTATAGCGTATGATTTATTTTGGTCATAGAGTATGATTTATTTTGGTTATATTGTAGGATTTATTTTGGTTATAGGGTATGATTTATTTTGGTTATAGTGTATGATTTATTTTGGTTATGGTGTATGATTTATTTTGGTTATAGAGTATGATTTATTTTGGTTATAGAGTATGATTTATTTTGGTTATAGTGTAGGATTTATTTTGGATATAGAGTATGATTTATTTTGGTTATAGTGTAGGATTTATTTTGGTTATAGAGTATGATTTATTTTGGTTATAGTGTAGGATTTATTTTGGTTATAGAGTATGATTTATTTTGGTTATAGTGTAGTATTTATTTTGGTTATAGAGTATGATTTATTTTGGTTATAGTGTAGGATTTATTTTGGTTATACAGTAATATTTATTTTGGTTTTAGTGTAGGATTTATTGTGGTTATATTGTATGATTTATTTTGGTTATTGTGTAGGATTTATTTTGGTTATAGGGTAGGATTTATTTTGGTTATACAGTAACATTCATTTTGGTTTTAGTGTAGGATTTATTGGGGTTATATTGTATGATTTATTTTGGTTATAGTGTAGGATTTATTTTGGTTATAGAATATGATTTATTTTGGTTATAGTGTAGGATTTACTTTCGTTATAGAGTATGATTTATTTTGGTTATAGAGTATGATTTATTTTGGTCAAAGAGTATGATTTATTTTGGTTATAGTGTAGGATTTATTTTGGTCATAGAGTATGATTTGTTTTGGTTATAGTGTAGGATTTATTTTGGTCATAGAGTATGATTTATATTAGTTATAGTGTAGGATTTATTTTGGTTATAGCGTATGATTTATTTTGGTCATAGAGTATGATTTATTTTGGTTATATTGTAGGATTTATTTTGGTTATAGGGTATGATTTATTTTGGTTATAGTGTATGATTTATTTTGGTTATGGTGTATGATTTATTTTGGTTATAGAGTATGATTTATTTTGGTTATAGAGTATGATTTATTTTGGTTATAGTGTAGGATTTATTTTGGATATAGAGTATGATTTATTTTGGTTATAGTGTAGGATTTATTTTGGTTATAGAGTATGATTTATTTTGGTTATAGTGTAGGATTTATTTTGGTTATAGAGTATGATTTATTTTGGTTATAGTGTAGTATTTATTTTGGTTATAGAGTATGATTTATTTTGGTTATAGTGTAGGATTTATTTTGGTTATACAGTAACATTCATTTTGGTTTTAGTGTAGGATTTATTGGGGTTATATTGTATGATTTATTTTGGTTATAGTGTAGGATTTATTTTGGTTATAGAATATGATTTATTTTGGTTATAGTGTAGGATTTACTTTCGTTATAGAGTATGATTTATTTTGGTTATAGAGTATGATTTATTTTGGTCAAAGAGTATGATTTATTTTGGTTGTAGTGTAGGATTTATTTTGGTCATAGAGTATGATTTGTTTTGGTTATAGTGTAGGATTTATTTTGGTCATAGAGTATGATTTATTTTAGTTATAGTGTAGGATTTATTTTGGTCATAGCATATGATTTATGTTGGTTATAGTGTAGGATTTATTTTGGTCATAGAGTAGGATTTATTTTGGTTATAGAGTATGATTTATTTTGGTTATAGTGTAGGATTTATTTTGGTCATAGGGTTGGATTTATTTTGGTTATAGAGTATGATTTATTTTGGTCATAGAGTAGGATTTATTTTGGTTATAGTGTAGGATTTATGTTGGTTATAGAGTATGATTTATGTTGGTTATAGTGTAGGATTTATTTTGGTCATAGAGTATGATTTATTTTGGTTATAGTGTAGGATTTATTTTGGTTATAGGGTATGACTTATTTTGGTTATGGTGTATGATTTATTTTGGTTATAGTGTAGGATTTATTTTGGTTATAGTGTATGATTTATTTTGGTTATAGAGTATGACTTATTTTGGTTATAGAGTATGATTTATTTTGGTTATAGTGTAGGATTTATTTTGGTTATAGAGTATGATTTATTTTGATTATAGTGTAGGATTTATTTTGGTTATACAGTAATATTTATTTTGGTTTTAGTGTAGGATTTATTGTGGTTATATTGTATGATTTATTTTGGTTATAGTGTAGGATTTATTTTGGTTATAGGGTATGATTTATTTTGGTTATAGTGTAGGATTTATTTTGGTTATACAGTAACATTCATTTTGGTTTTAGTGTAGGATTTATTGGGGTTATATTGTATGATTTATTTTGGTTATAGTGTAGGATTTATTTTGGTTATAGAATATGATTTATTTTGGTTATAGTGTAGGATTTACTTTCGTTATAGAGTATGATTTATTTTGCTTATAGAGTATGATTTATTTTGGTCAAAGAGTATGATTTATTTTGGTTATAGTGTAGGATTTATTTTGGTCATAGAGTATGATTTATATTGGTTATAGTGTAGGATTTATTTTGGTCATAGAGTATGATTTATTTTAGTTATAGTGTAGGATTTATTTTGGTCATAGAATATGATTTATGTTGGTTATAGTGTAGGATTTATTTTGGTCATAGAGTATGATTTATTTTGGTTATAGTGTAGGATTTATTTTGGTCATAGGGTAGGATTTATTTTGGTTATAGAGTATGATTTATTTTGGTCATAGAGTATGATTTATTTTGGTTATAGTGTAGAATTTATTTTGGTTATACAGTAATATTTATTTTGGTTTTAGTGTAGGATTTATTGTGGTTATATTGTATGATTTATTTTGGTTATTGTGTAGGATTTATTTTGGTTATAGGGTAGGATTTATTTTGGTTATAGTGTAGGATTTATTTTGGTTATACAGTAACATTCATTTTGGTTTTAGTGTAGGATTTATTGGGGTTATATTGTATGATTTATTTTGGTTATAGTGTAGGATTTATTTTGGTTATAGAATATGATTTATTTTGATTATAGTGTAGGATTTATTGTGGTTATATTGTATGATTTATTTTGGTTATAGAGTATGATTTATTTAGGTCAAAGAGTATGATTTATTTTGGTTATAGTGTAGGATTTATTTTGGTCATAGAGTATGATTTATTTTGGTTATAGTGTAGGATTTATTTTGGTCATAGAGTATGATTTATTTTAGTTATAGTGTAGGATTTATTTTGGTCATAGAGTATGATTTATGTTGGTTATAGTGTAGGATTTATTTTGGTCATAGAGTATGATTTATTTTGGTTATAGTGTAGGATTTATTTTGGTCATAGGGTAGGATTTATTTTGGTCATAGAGTATGATTTATTTTGGTTATAGTGTAGGATTTATTTTGGTTATAGGGTATGATTTATTTTGGTTATAGTGTAGGATTTATTTTGGTTATAGTGTAGGATTTATTTTGGTCATAGAGTATGATTTAGTTTGGTTAGAGTGTAGGATTTATTTTGGTTATAGGGTATGATTTATTTTGGTTATAGTGTATGATTTATTTTGGTTATAATGTAGGATTTATTTTGGTTATAGAGTATGATTTATTTTGGGTATAGTGTAGGATTTTTTTTGGTTATAGAGTATGATTTATTTTGGTTATAGTGTAGGATTTATTTTGGTTATAGAGTATGATTTATTTTGGTTATAGTGTAGGATTTATTTTGGTTATAGAGTATGATTTATTTTGGTTATAGTGTAGGATTTATTTTGGTTATACAGTAATATTTATTTTGGTTTTAGTGTAGGATTTATTGTGGTTATATTGTATGATTTATTTTGATTATAGTGTAGGATTTATTTTGGTTATAGGGTATGATTTATTTTGGTTATAGTGTAGGATTTATTTTGGTTATACAGTAACATTCATTTTGGTTTTAGTGTAGGATTTATTGTGGTTATATTGTATGATTTATTTTGGTTATAGTGTAAGATTTATTTTGGTTATAGAATATGATTTATTTTGGTTATAGTGTAGGATTTACTTTCGTTATAGAGTATGATTTATTTTGGTTATAGAGTATGATTTATTTTGGTCAAAGAGTATGATTTATTTTGGTTATAGTGTAGGATTTATTTTGGTCATAGAGTATGATTTATTTTGGTTATAGTGTAGGATTTATTTTGGTCATAGAGTATGATTTATTTTAGTTATAGTGTAGGATTTATTTTGGTCATAGAGTATGATTTATTTTGGTTATAGTGTAGGATTTATGTTGGTCATAGGGTAGGATTTATTTTGGTCATAGAGTATGATTTATTTTGGTTATAGAGTATGATTTATTTTGGTTATAGAGTAAGATTTATTTTGGTCATAGAGTATGATTTAATTTGGTTATAGTGTAGGATTAATTTTGGTCATAGTGTATGATTTATGTTGGTTATAGTGTAGGATTTATTTTGGTCATAGAGTAGGATTTATTTTGGTTATAGAGTATGATTTATTTTGGTTATAGTGTAGGATTTACTTTGGTCATAGGGTAGGATTTATTTTGGTTATAGAGTATGATTTATTTTGGTCATAGAGTAGGATTTATTTTGGTTATAGGGTAGGATTTATTTTGGTTATAGAGTATGATTTATTTTGGTTATAGTGTAGGATTTATTTTGGTTATAGGGTATCATTTATTTTGGTTATGGTGTATGATTAATTTTGGTTATAGTGTAGGATTTATTTTGGTTATAGTGTAGGATTTATTTTGGTTATAGAGTATGATTTATTTTGGTTATAGAGTATGATTTATTTTGGTTATAGTGTAGGATTTATTTTGGTTATAGGGTATGATTTATTTTGGTTATAGTGTAGGATTTATTTTGGTTATAGCGTATGATTTATTTTGGTTATAGTGTATGATTTATTTTGGTTATGGTGTATGATTTATTTTGGTTATAGAGTAGGATTTATTTTGGTTATAGAGTATGATTTATTTTGGTTATAGTGCAGGCTTTATTTTGGTTATAGAGTATGATTTATTTTGGTTATAGTGTAGGATTTATTTTGGTTATAGAGTATGATTTATTTTGGTTATAGTGTAGGATTTATTTTGGTTATAGAATATGATTTATTTTGGTTATAGTGTAGTATTTATTTTGGTTATAGAGTATGATTTATTTTGGTTATAGTGTAGGATTTATTTTGGTTATAGAGTATGATTTATTTTGGTTATAGTGTAGGATTTATTTTGGTTATAGAGTATGATTTATTTTGATTATAGTGTAGGATTTATTTTGGTTATACAGTAATATTTATTTTGGTTTTAGTGTAGGATTTATTGTGGTTATATTGTATGATTTATTTTGGTTATAGTGTAGGATTTATTTTGGTTATAGGGTATGATTTATTTTGGTTATAGTGTAGGATTTATTTTGGTTATACAGTAACATTCATTTTGGTTTTAGTGTAGGATTTATTGGGGTTATATTGTATGATTTATTTTGGTTATAGTGTAGGATTTATTTTGGTTATAGAATATGATTTATTTTGGTTATAGTGTAGGATTTACTTTCGTTATAGAGTATGATTTATTTTGCTTATAGAGTATGATTTATTTTGGTCAAAGAGTATGATTTATTTTGGTTATAGTGTAGGATTTATTTTGGTCATAGAGTATGATTTATTTTGGTTATAGTGTAGGATTTATTTTGGTCATAGAGTATGATTTATTTTAGTTATAGTGTAGGATTTATTTTGGTCATAGAATATGATTTATGTTGGTTATAGTGTAGGATTTATTTTGGTCATAGAGTATGATTTATTTTGGTTATAGTGTAGGATTTATTTTGGTCATAGGGTAGGATTTATTTTGGTTATAGAGTATGATTTATTTTGGTCATAGAGTATGATTTATTTTGGTTATAGTGTAGAATTTATTTTGGTCATAGGGTAGGATTTATTTTGGTTATAGGGTAGGGTTTATTTTGGTTATAGAGTATGATTTATTTTGGTTATAGTGTAGGATTTATTTTGGTTATAGAAGATGATTTATATTGATTATAGTGTAGGATTTATTGTGGTTATATTGTATGATTTATTTTGGTTATAGAGTATGATTTATTTAGGTCAAAGAGTATGATTTATTTTGGTTATAGTGTAGGATTTATTTTGGTCATAGAGTATGATTTATTTTGGTTATAGTGTAGGATTTATTTTGGTCATAGAGTATGATTTATTTTAGTTATAGTGTAGGATTTATTTTGGTCATAGAGTATGATTTATGTTGGTTATAGTGTAGGATTTATTTTGGTCATAGAGTATGATTTATTTTGGTTATAGTGTAGGATTTATTTTGGTCATAGGGTAGGATTTATTTTGGTCATAGAGTATGATTTATTTTGGTTATAGTGTAGGATTTATTTTGGTTATAGGGTATGATTTATTTTGGTTATAGTGTAGGATTTATTTTGGTTATAGTGTAGGATTTATTTTGGTCATAGAGTATGATTTATTTTGGTTAGAGTGTAGGATTTATTTTGGTTATAGGGTATGATTTATTTTGGTTATAGTGTATGATTTATTTTGGTTATAGTGTAGGATTTATTTTGGTCATAGAGTATGATTTGTTTTGGTTATAGTGTAGGATTTATTTTGGTCATAGAGTATGATTTATTTTAGTTATAGTGTAGGATTTATTTTGGTTATAGCGTATGATTTATTTTGGTCATAGAGTATGATTTATTTTGGTTATATTGTAGGATTTATTTTGGTTATAGGGTATGATTTATTTTGGTTATAGTGTATGATTTATTTTGGTTATGGTGTATGATTTATTTTGGTTATAGAGTATGATTTATTTTGGTTATAGAGTATGATTTATTTTGGTTATAGTGTAGGATTTATTTTGGATATAGAGTATGATTTATTTTGGTTATAGTGTAGGATTTATTTTGGTTATAGAGTATGATTTATTTTGGTTATAGTGTAGGATTTATTTTGGTTATAGAGTATGATTTATTTTGGTTATAGTGTAGTATTTATTTTGGTTATAGAGTATGATTTATTTTGGTTATAGTGTAGGATTTATTTTGGTTATACAGTAATATTTATTTTGGTTTTAGTGTAGGATTTATTGTGGTTATATTGTATGATTTATTTTGGTTATTGTGTAGGATTTATTTTGGTAATAGGGTAGGATTTATTTTGGTTATAGTGTAGGATTTATTTTGGTTATACAGTAACATTCATTTTGGTTTTAGTGTAGGATTTATTGGGGTTATATTGTATGATTTATTTTGGTTATAGTGTAGGATTTATTTTGGTTATAGAATATGATTTATTTTGGTTATAGTGTAGGATTTACTTTCGTTATAGAGTATGATTTATTTTGGTTATAGAGTATGATTTATTTTGGTCAAAGAGTATGATTTATTTTGGTTATAGTGTAGGATTTATTTTGGTCATAGAGTATGATTTGTTTTGGTTATAGTGTAGGATTTATTTTGGTCATAGAGTATGATTTATTTTAGTTATAGTGTAGGATTTATTTTGGTCATAGCATATGATTTATGTTGGTTATAGTGTAGGATTTATTTTGGTCATAGAGTAGGATTTATTTTGGTTATAGAGTATGATTTATTTTGGTTATAGTGTAGGATTTATTTTGGTCATAGGGTTGGATTTATTTTGGTTATAGAGTATGATTTATTTTGGTCATATAGTAGGATTTATTTTGGTTATAGTGTAGGATTTATGTTGGTTATAGAGTATGATTTATGTTGGTTATAGTGTAGGATTTATTTTGGTCATAGAGTATGATTTATTTTGGTTATAGTGTAGGATTTATTTTGGTTATAGGGTATGATTTATTTTGGTTATGGTGTATGATTTATTTTGGTTATAGTGTAGGATTTATTTTGGTTATAGTGTAGGATTTATTTTGGTTATAGAGTATGACTTATTTTGGTTATAGAGTATGATTTATTTTGGTTATAGTGTAGGATTTATTTTGGTTATAGGGTATGATTTATTTTGGTTATAGTGTAGGATTTATTTTGGTTATAGCGTATGATTTATTTTGGTCATAGAGTATGATTTATTTTGGTTATATTGTAGGATTTATTTTGGTTATAGGGTATGATTTATTTTGGTTATAGTGTATGATTTATTTTGGTTATGGTGTATGATTTATTTTAGTTATAGAGTATGATTTATTTTGGTTATAGAGTATGATTTATTTTGGTTATAGTGTAGGATTTATTTTGGTTATAGAGTATGATTTATTTTGGTTATAGTGTAGGATTTATTTTGGTTATAGAGTATGATTTATTTTGGGTATAGTGTAGGATTTATTTTGGTTATACAGTAATATTTATTTTGGTTTTAGTGTAGGATTTATTGTGGTTATATTGTATGATTTATTTTGGTTATAGTGTAGGATTTATTTTGGTTATAGGGTATGATTTATTTTGGTTATAGTGTAGGATTTATTTTGGTTATACAGTAACATTCATTTTGGTTTTAGTGTAGGATTTATTGGGGTTATATTTTATGATTTATTTTGGTTATAATGTAGGATTTATTTTGGTTATAGAATATGATTTATTTTGGTTATAGTATAGGATTTACTTTCGTTAGAGTGTATGATTTATTTTGGTTATAGAGTATGATTTATTTTGGTCAAAGAGTATGATTTATTTTGGTTATAGTGTAGGATTTATTTTGGTCATAGAGTATGATTTATTTTGGTTATAGTGTAGGATTTATTTTGGTCATAGATTATGATTTATTTTAGTTATAGTGTAGGATTTATTTTGGTCATAGAATATGATTTATGTTGGTTATAGTGTAGGATTTATTTTGGTCATAGAGTATGATTTATTTTGGTTATAGTGTAGGATTTATTTTGGTCATAGGGTAGGATTTATTTTGGTTATAGAGTATGATTTATTTTGGTCATAGAGTATGATTTATTTTGGTTATAGTGTAGGATTTATTTTGGTCATAGGGTAGGATTTATTTTGGTTATAGGGTAGGGTTTATTTTGGTTATAGAGTATGATTTATTTTGGTTATAGTGTAGGATTTATTTTGGTTATAGAATATGATTTATTTTGATTATAGTGTAGGATTTATTGTGGTTATATTGTATGATTTATTTTGGTTATAGAGTATGATTTATTTAGGTCAAAGAGTATGATTTATTTTGGTTATAGTGTAGGATTTATTTTGGTCATAGAGTATGATTTATTTTGGTTATAGTGTAGGATTTATTTTGGTCATAGAGTATGATTTATTTTAGTTATAGTGTAGGATTTATTTTGGTCATAGAGTATGATTTATGTTGGTTATAGTGTAGGATTTATTTTGGTCATAGAGTATGATTTATTTTGGTTATAGTGTAGGATTTATTTTGGTCATAGGGTAGGATTTATTTTGGTCATAGAGTATGATTTATTTTGGTTATAGTGTAGGATTTATTTTGGTTATAGGGTATGATTTATTTTGGTTATAGTGTAGGATTTATTTTGGTTATAGTGTAGGATTTATTTTGGTCATAGAGTATGATTTAGTTTGGTTAGAGTGTAGGATTTATTTTGGTTATAGGGTATGATTTATTTTGGTTATAGTGTATGATTTATTTTGGTTATAATGTAGGATTTATTTTGGTTATAGAGTATGATTTATTTTGGTTATAGTGTAGGATTTATTTTGGTTATAGAGTATGATTTATTTTGGTTATAGTGTAGGATTTATTTTGGTTATAGAGTATGATTTATTTTGGTTATAGTGTAGGATTTATTTTGGTTATACAGTAATATTTATTTTGGTTTTAGTGTAGGATTTATTGTGGTTATATTGTATGATTTATTTTGATTATAGTGTAGGATTTATTTTGGTTATAGGGTATGATTTATTTTGGTTATAGTGTAGGATTTATTTTGGTTATACAGTAACATTCATTTTGGTTTTAGTGTAGGATTTATTGTGGTTATATTGTATAATTTATTTTGGTTATAGTGTAAGATTTATTTTGGTTATAGAATATGATTTATTTTGGTTATAGTGTAGGATTTACTTTCGTTATAGAGTATGATTTATTTTGGTTATAGAGTATGATTTGTTTTGGTCAAAGAGTATGATTTATTTTGGTTATAGTGTAGGATTTATTTTGGTCATAGAGTATGATTTATTTTGGTTATAGTGTAGGATTTATTTTGGTCATAGAGTATGATTTATTTTAGTTATAGTGTAGGATTTATTTTGGTCATAGAGTATGATTTATTTTGGTTATAGTGTAGGATTTATGTTGGTCATAGGGTAGGATTTATTTTGGTCATAGAGTATGATTTATTTTGGTTATAGAGTATGATTTATTTTGGTTATAGAGTAAGATTTATTTTGGTCATAGAGTATGATTTAATTTGGTTATAGTGTAGGATTAATTTTGGTCATAGTGTATGATTTATGTTGGTTATAGTGTAGGATTTATTTTGGTCATAGAGTAGGATTTATTTTGGTTATAGAGTATGATTTATTTTGGTTATAGTGTAGGATTTATTTTGGTCATAGGGTAGGATTTATTTTGGTTATAGAGTATGATTTATTTTGGTCATAGAGTAGGATTTATTTTGGTTATAGGGTAGGATTTATTTTGGTTATAGAGTATGATTTATTTTGGTTATAGTGTAGGATTTATTTTGGTTATAGGGTATCATTTATTTTGGTTATGGTGTATGATTTATTTTGGTTATAGTGTAGGATTTATTTTGGTTATAGTGTAGGATTTATTTTGGTTATAGAGTATGATTTATTTTGGTTATAGAGTATGATTTATTTTGGTTATAGTGTAGGATTTATTTTGGTTATAGGGTATGATTTATTTTGGTTATAGTGTAGGATTTATTTTGGTTATAGCGTATGATTTATTTTGGTTATAGTGTATGATTTATTTTGGTTATGGTGTATGATTTATTTTGGTTATAGAGTAGGATTTATTTTGGTTATAGAGTATGATTTATTTTGGTTATAGTGCAGGCTTTATTTTGGTTATAGAGTATGATTTATTTTGGTTATAGTGTAGGATTTATTTTGGTTATAGAGTATGATTTATTTTGGTTATAGTGTAGGATTTATTTTGGTTATAGAATATGATTTATTTTGGTTATAGTGTAGTATTTATTTTGGTTATAGAGTATGATTTATTTTGGTTATAGTGTAGGATTTATTTTGGTTATAGAGTATGATTTATTTTGGTTATAGTGTAGGATTTATTTTGGTTATAGAGTATGATTTATTTTGATTATAGTGTAGGATTTATTTTGGTTATACAGTAATATTTATTTTGGTTTTAGTGTAGGATTTATTGTGGTTATATTGTATGATTTATTTTGGTTATAGTGTAGGATTTATTTTGGTTATAGGGTATGATTTATTTTGGTTATAGTGAAGGATTTATTTGGTTATACAGTAACATTCATTTTGGTTTTAGTGTAGGATTTATTGGGGTTATATTGTATGATTTATTTTGGTTATAGTGTAGGATTTATTTTGGTTATAGAATATGATTTATTTTGGTTATAGTGTAGGATTTACTTTCGTTATAGAGTATGATTTATTTTGCTTATAGAGTATGATTTATTTTGGTCAAAGAGTATGATTTATTTTGGTTATAGTGTAGGATTTATTTTGGTCATAGAGTATGATTTATTTTGGTTATAGTGTAGGATTTATTTTGGTCATAGAGTATGATTTATTTTGGTTATAGTGTAGGATTTATTTTGGTCATAGAATATGATTTATGTTGGTTATAGTGTAGGATTTATTTTGGTCATAGAGTATGATTTATTTTGGTTATAGTGTAGGATTTATTTTGGTCATAGGGTAGGATTTATTTTGGTTATAGAGTATGATTTATTTTGGTCATAGAGTATGATTTATTTTGGTTATAGTGTAGAATTTATTTTGGTCATAGGGTAGGATTTATTTTGGTTATAGGGTAGGGTTTATTTTGGTTATAGAGTATGATTTATTTTGGTTATAGTGTAGGATTTATTTTGGTTATAGAAGATGATTTATTTTGATTATAGTGTAGGATTTATTGTGGTTATATTGTATGATTTATTTTGGTTATAGAGTATGATTTATTTAGGTCAAAGAGTATGATTTATTTTGGTTATAGTGTAGGATTTATTTTGGTCATAGAGTATGATTTATTTTGGTTATAGTGTAGGATTTATTTTGGTCATAGAGTATGATTTATTTTAGTTATAGTGTAGGATTTATTTTGGTCATAGAGTATGATTTATGTTGGTTATAGTGTAGGATTTATTTTGGTCATAGAGTATGATTTATTTTGGTTATAGTGTAGGATTTATTTTGGTCATAGGGTAGGATTTATTTTGGTCATAGAGTATGATTTATTTTGGTTATAGTGTAGGATTTATTTTGGTTATAGGGTATGATTTATTTTGGTTATAGTGTAGGATTTATTTTGGTTATAGTGTAGGATTTATTTTGGTCATAGAGTATGATTTATTTTGGTTAGAGTGTAGGATTTATTTTGGTTATAGAGTATGATTTATTTTGGTTATAGTGTATGATTTATTTTGGTTATAGTGTAGGATTTATTTTGGTTATAGAGTATGATTTATTTTGGTTATAGTGTAGGATTTATTTTGGTTATAGAGTATGATTTATTTTGGTTATAGTGTAGGATTTATTTTGGTTATAGAGTATGATTTATTTTGGTTATAGTGTAGGATTTATTTTGGCTATAGAGTATGATTTATTTTGGTTATAGTGTAGGATTTATTTTGGTTATACAGTAATATTAATTTTGGTTTTAGTGTAGGATTTATTGTGGTTATATTGTATTATTTATTTTGATTATAGTGTAGGATTTATTTTGGTTATAGGGTATGATTTATTTTGGTTATAGTGTAGGATTTATTTTGGTTATACAGTAACATTCATTTTGGTTTTAGTGTAGGATTTATTGTGGTTATATTGTATGATTTATTTTGGTTATAGTGTAAGATTTATTTTGGTTATAGAATATGATTTATTTTGGTTATAGTGTAGGATTTACTTTCGTTATAGAGTATGATTTATTTTGGTTATAGAGTATGATTTATTTTGGTCAAAGAGTATGATTTATTTTGGTTATAGTGTAGGATTTATTTTGGTCATAGAGTATGATTTATTTTGGTTATAGTGTAGGATTTATTTTGGTCATAGAGTATGATTTATTTTAGTTATAGTGTAGGATTTATTTTGGTCATAGAGTATGATTTATTTTGGTTATAGTGTAGGATTTATGTTGGTCATAGGGTAGGATTTATTTTGGTCATAGAATATGATTTATTTTGGTTATAGAGTATGATTTATTTTGGTTATAGGGTATGATTTATTTTGGTTATAGTGTAGGATTTAATTTGGTTATAGTGTAGGATTTATTTTGGTCATAGAGTATGATTTATTTTGGTTAGAGTGTAGGATTTATTTTGGTAATAGGGTATGATTTATTTTGGTTATAGTGTATGATTTATTTTGGTTATAGTGTAGGATTTATTTTGGTTATAGAGTATGATTTATTTTGGTTATAGTGTAGGATTTATTTTGGTTATAGAGTATGATTTATTTTGGTTATAGTGTAGGATTTATTTTGGTTATAGAGTATGATTTATTTTGGTTATAGTGTAGGATTTATTTTGGTTATAGAGTATGATTTATTTTGGTTATAGTGTAGGATTTATTTTGGTTATACAGTAATATTTATTTTGGTTTTAGTGTAGGATTTATTGTGGTTATATTGTATTATTTATTTTGATTATAGTGCAGGATTTATTTTGGTTATAGGGTATGATTTATTTTGGTTATAGTGTAGGATTTATTTTGGTTATACAGTAACATTCATTTTGGTTTTAGTGTAGGATTTATTGTGGTTATATTGTATGATTTATTTTGGTTATAGTGTAAGATTTATTTTGGTTATAGAATATGATTTATTTTGGTTATAGTGTAGGATTTACTTTCGTTATAGAGTATGATTTATTTTGGTTATAGAGTATGATTTATTTTGGTCAAAGAGTATGATTTATTTTGGTTATAGTGTAGGATTTATTTTGGTCATAGAGTATGATTTATTTTGGTTATAGTGTAGGATTTATTTTGGTCATAGAGTATGATTTATTTTAGTTATAGTGTAGGATTTATTTTGGTCATAGAGTATGATTTATTTTGGTTATAGTGTAGGATTTATGTTGGTCATAGGGTAGGATTTATTTTGGTCATAGAATATGATTTATTTTGGTCATAGAGTATGATTTATTTTGGTTATAGAGTAAGATTTATTTTGGTCATAGAGTATGATTTATTTTGGTTATAGTGTAGGATTTATTTTGGTCATAGAGTATGATTTATTTTGGTTATAGTGTAGGATTTATGTTGGTCATAGGGTAGGATTTATTTTGGTCATAGAATATGATTTATTTTGGTTATAGAGTATGATTTATTTTGGTTATAGGGTATGATTTATTTTGGTTATAGTGTAGGATTTAATTTGGTTATAGTGTAGGATTTATTTTGGTCATAGAGTATGATTTATTTTGGTTAGAGTGTAGGATTTATTTTGGTAATAGGGTATGATTTATTTTGGTTATAGTGTATGATTTATTTTGGTTATAGTGTAGGATTTATTTTGGTTATAGAGTATGATTTATTTTGGTTATAGTGTAGGATTTATTTTGGTTATAGAGTATGATTTATTTTGGTTATAGTGTAGGATTTATTTTGGTTATAGAGTATGATTTATTTTGGTTATAGTGTAGGATTTATTTTGGTTATAGAGTATGATTTATTTTGGTTATAGTGTAGGATTTATTTTGGTTATACAGTAATATTTATTTTGGTTTTAGTGTAGGATTTATTGTGGTTATATTGTATTATTTATTTTGATTATAGTGCAGGATTTATTTTGGTTATAGGGTATGATTTATTTTGGTTATAGTGTAGGATTTATTTTGGTTATACAGTAACATTCATTTTGGTTTTAGTGTAGGATTTATTGTGGTTATATTGTATGATTTATTTTGGTTATAGTGTAAGATTTATTTTGGTTATAGAATATGATTTATTTTGGTTATAGTGTAGGATTTACTTTCGTTATAGAGTATGATTTATTTTGGTTATAGAGTATGATTTATTTTGGTCAAAGAGTATGATTTATTTTGGTTATAGTGTAGGATTTATTTTGGTCATAGAGTATGATTTATTTTGGTTATAGTGTAGGATTTATTTTGGTCATAGAGTATGATTTATTTTAGTTATAGTGTAGGATTTATATTGGTCATAGAGTATGATTTATTTTGGTTATAGTGTAGGATTTATGTTGGTCATAGGGTAGGATTTATTTTGGTCATAGAATATGATTTATTTTGGTCATAGAGTATGATTTATTTTGGTTATAGAGTAAGATTTATTTTGGTCATAGAGTATGATTTATTTTGGTTATAGTGTAGGATTTATTTTGGTCATAGTGTATGATTTATGTTGGTTATAGTGTAGGATTTATTTTGGTCATAGAGTAGGATTTATTTTGGTTATAGTGTAGGATTTATTTTGGTTATAGGGTATGATTTATTTTGGTTATAGTGTAGGATTTATTTTGGTTATAGCGTATGATTTATTTTGGTCATAGAGTATGATTTATTTTGGTTATATTGTAGGATTTATTTTGGTTATAGGGTATGATTTATTTTGGTTATAGTGTATGATTTATTTTGGTTATGGTGTATGATTTATTTTGGTTATAGAGTAGGATTTATTTTGGTTATAGAGTATGATTTATTTTGGTTATAGTGTAGGATTTATTTTGGTTATAGAGTATGATTTATTTTGGTTATAGTGTAGGATTTATTTTGGTTATAGAGTATGATTTATTTTGGTTATAGTGTAGGATTTATTTTGGTTATAGAGTATGATTTATTTTGGTTATAGTGTAGGATTTATTTTGGTTATACAGTAATATTTATTTTGGTTTTAGTGTAGGATTTATTGTGGTTATATTGTATGATTTATTTTGGTTATAGTGTAGGATTTATTTTGGTTATAGGGTATGATTTATTTTGGTTATAGTATAGGATTTATTTTGGTTATACAGTAACATTCATTTTGGTTATAGTGTAGGATTTATTTTGGTTATAGAATATGATTTATTTTGGTTATAGTGTAGGATTTACTTTCGTTATAGAGTATGATTTATTTTGGTTATAGAGTATGATTTATTTTGGTCAAAGAGTATGATTTATTTTGGTTATAGTGTAGGATTTATTTTGGTCATAGAGTATGATTTATTTTGGTTATAGTGTAGGATTTATTTTGGTCATAGAGTATGATTTATTTTGGTTATAGTGTAGGATTTATGTTGGTCATAGGGTAGGATTTATTTTGGTCATAGAGTATGATTTATTTTGGTTATATAGTAAGATTTATTTTGGTCATAGAGTATGATTTATTTTGGTTATAGTGTAGGATTTATTTTGGTCATAGTGTATGATTTATGTTGGTTATAGTGTAGGATTTATTTTGGTCATAGAGTAGGATTTATTTTGGTTATAGAGTATGATTTATTTTGGTTTTAGTGTAGGATTTCTTTTGGTCATAGGGTAGGATTTATTTTGGTTATAGAGTATGATTTATTTTGGTCATAGAGTATGATTTATTTTGGTTATAGTGTAGGATTTATTTTGGTCATAGGGTAGGATTTATTTTGGTTATACAGTAACATTTATTTTGGTTATAGGGTAGGATTTATTTTGGTTATAGAGTATGATTTATGTTGGTTATAGTGTAGGATTTATTTTGGTCATAGGGTAGGATTTATTTTGGTTATACAGTAATATTTATTTTGGTTATAGTGTAGGATTTATTTTGGTTATAGAGTATGATTTATTTTGGTTATATGGTAGGATTCATTTTGGTCATAGGGTAGGATTTATTTTGGTTATAGGGTAGGGTTTATTTTGGTTATAGAGTATGATTTGTTTTGGTTATAGTGTAGGATTTATTTTGGTTATAGAATATGATTTATTTTGGTTATAGTGTAGGATTTATTTTGGTTATAGAATATGATTTATTTTGGTTATAGTGTAGGATTTACTTTCGTTATAGAGTATGATTTATTTTGGTTATAGAGTATGATTTATTTTGGTCAAAGAGTATGATTTATTTTGGTTATAGTGAAGGATTTATTTTGGTCATAGAGTATGATTTATTTTGGTTATAGTGTAGGATTTATTTTGGTCATAGAGTATGATTTATTTTAGTTATAGTGTAGGATTTATTTTGGTCATAGAATATGATTTATTGTGGTTATATTGTATGATTTATTTTGGTTATAGTGTAGGATTTATTTTGGTTATAGAATATGATTTATTTTGGTTATAGTGTAGGATTTACTTTCGTTATAGAGTATGATTTATTTTGGTTATAGAGTATGATTTATTTTGGTCAAAGAGTATGATTTATTTTGGTTATAGTGAAGGATTTATTTTGGTCATAGAGTATGATTTATTTTGGTTATAGTGTAGGATTTATTTTGGTCATAGAGTATGATTTATTTTAGTTATAGTGTAGGATTTATTTTGGTCATAGAATATGATTTATTTTGGTTATAGTGTATGATTTATTTTGGTTATAGTGTAGGATTTATTTTGGTTATGGAGTATGATTTATTTTGGTTATAGTGTAGGATTTATTTTGGTTATAGAGTATGATTTATTTTGGTTATAGTGTAGGATTTATTTTGGTTATAGAGTATGATTTATTTTGGTTATAGTGTAGGATTTATTTTGGTTATAGAGTATGATTTATTTTGGTTATAGTGTAGGATTTATTTTGGTTATACAGTAATATTTATTTTGGTTTTATTGTAGGATTTATTGTGGTTATATTGTATGATTTATTTTGGTTATAGTGTAGGATTTATTTTGGTTATAGGGTATGATTTATTTTGGTTATAGTGTAGGATTTATTTTGGTTATACAGTAACATTCATTTTGGTTTTAGTGCAGGATTTATCGTGGTTATATTGTATGATTTATTTTGGTTATAGTGTAGGATTTATTTTGGTCATAGAATATGATTTATTTTGGTTATAGTGTAGGATTTACTTTCGTTATAGAGTATGATTTATTTTGGTTATAGAGTATGATTTATTTTGGTCAAAGAGTATGATTTATTTTGGTTATAGTGTAGGATTTATTTTGGTCATAGAGTATGATTTATTTTGGTTATAGTGTAGGATTTATTTTGGTCATAGAGTATGATTTATTTTAGTTATAGTGTAGGATTTATTTTGGTCATAGAGTATGATTTATGTTGGTTATAGTGTAGGATTTATTTTGGTCATAGAGTATGATTTATTTTGTTTATAGTGTAGGATTTTTTTGGTCATAGGGTAGGATTTATTTTGGTCATAGAGTATGATTTATTTTGGTTATAGAGTA
This sequence comes from Bathymodiolus brooksi, assembly GCA_963680875.1. Taxonomy (NCBI): domain Eukaryota; kingdom Metazoa; phylum Mollusca; class Bivalvia; order Mytilida; family Modiolidae; genus Bathymodiolus; species Bathymodiolus brooksi. Next base: position 89,992,146 of record OY804580.1, read on the forward strand.
TGATTTATTTTGGTTATATAGTAAGATTTATTTTGGTCATAGAGTATGATTTATTTTGGTTATAGTGTAGGATTTATTTTGGTCATAGTGTATGATTTATGTTGGTTATAGTGTAGGATTTATTTTGGTTATAGAGTATGATTTATTTTGGTTATAGTGTAGGATTTATTTTGGTCATAGGGTAGGATTTATTTTGGTTATAGAGTATGATTTATTTTGGTCATAGAGTATGATTTATTTTGGTTATAGTGTAGGATTTATTTTGGTCATAGGGTAGGATTTATTTTGGTTATAGGGTAGGGTTTATTTTGGTTATAGAGTATGATTTATTTTGGTTATAGTGTAGGATTTATTTTGGTTATAGTGTATGATTTATTGTGGTTATATTGTATGATTTATTTTGGTTATAGTGTAGGATTTATTTTGGTTATAGAATATGATTTATTTTGGTTATAGTGTAGGATTTACTTTCGTTATAGAGTATGATTTATTTTGGTTATAGAGTATGATTTATTTTGGTTATAGTGTAGGATTTATTTTGGTCATAGAGTATGATTTATTTTGGTTATAGTGTAGGATTTATTTTGGTCATAGAGTATGATTTATTTTAGTTATAGTGTAGGATTTATTTTGGTCATAGAATATGATTTATGTTGGTTATAGTGTAGGATTTATTTTGGTCATAGAGTATGATTTATTTTGGTTATAGTGTAGGATTTATTTTGGTCATAGGGTAGGATTTATTTTGGTTATAGGGTAGGGTTTATTTTGGTTATATTGTATGATTTATTTTGGTTATAGCGTAGGGTTTATTTTGGTTATAGAATATGATTTATTTTGGTTATAGTGTAGGATTTACTTTCGTTATAGAGTATGATTTATTTTGGTTATAGAGTATGATTTATTTTGGCCAAAGAGTATGATTTATTTTGGTTATAGTGTAGGATTTATTTTGGTCATAGAGTATGATTTATTTTGGTTATAGTGTAGGATTTATTTTGGTCATAGAGTATGATTTATTTTAGTTATAGTGTAGGATTTATTTTGGTCATAGAATATGATTTATGTTGGTTATAGTGTAGGATTTATTTTGGTCATAGAGTATGATTTATTTAGGTTATAGTGTAGGATTTATTTTGGTCATAGGGTAGGATTTATTTTGGTCATAGAGTATGATTTATTTTGGTTATAGTGTATGATTTATTTTGGTTATAGTGTAGGATTTATTTTGGTCATAGAATATGATTTATTTTGGTTATAGTGTATGATTTATTTTGGTTATAGTGTAGGATTTATTTTGGTTATGGAGTATGATTTATTTTGGTTATAGTGTAGGATTTATTTTGGTTATAGAGTATGATTTATTTTGGTTATAGTGTAGGATTTATTTTGGTTATAGAGTATGATTTATTTTGGTTATAGTGTAGGATTTATTTTGGTTATAGAGTATGATTTATTTTGGTTATAGTGTAGGATTTATTTTGGTTATACAGTAATATTTATTTTGGTTTTATTGTAGGATTTATTGTGGTTATATTGTATGATTTATTTTGGTTATAGTGTAGGATTTATTTTGGTTATAGGGTATGATTTATTTTGGTTATAGTGTAGGATTTATTTTGGTTATACAGTAACATTCATTTTGGTTTTAGTGTAGGATTTATCGTGGTTATATTGTATGATTTATTTTGGTTATAGTGTAGGATTTATTTTGGTCATAGAATATGATTTATTTTGGTTATAGTGTAGGATTTACTTTCGTTATAGAGTATGATTTATTTTGGTTATAGAGTATGATTTATTTTGGTCAAAGAGTATGATTTATTTTGGTTATAGTGTAGGATTTATTTTGGTCATAGAGTATGATTTATTTTGGTTATAGTGTAGGATTTATTTTGGTCATAGAGTATGATTTATTTTAGTTATAGTGTAGGATTTATTTTGGTCATAGAGTATGATTTATGTTGGTTATAGTGTAGGATTTATTTTGGTCATAGAGTATGATTTATTTTGTTTATAGTGTAGGATTTTTTTGGTCATAGGGTAGGATTTATTTTGGTCATAGAGTATGATTTATTTTGGTTATAGAGTATGATTTATTTTGGTTATATAGTAAGATTTATTTTGGTCATAGAGTATGATTTATTTTGGTTATAGTGTAGGATTTATTTTGGTCATAGTGTATGATTTATGTTGGTTATAGTGTAGGATTTATTTTGGTTATAGAGTATGATTTATTTTGGTTATAGTGTAGGATTTATTTTGGTCATAGGGTAGGATTTATTTTGGTTATAGAGTATGATTTATTTTGGTCATAGAGTATGATTTATTTTGGTTATAGTGTAGGATTTATTTTGGTCATAGGGTAGGATTTATTTTGGTTATAGGGTAGGGTTTATTTTGGTTATAGAGTATGATTTATTTTGGTTATAGTGTAGGATTTATTTTGGTTATAGTGTATGATTTATTGTGGTTATATTGTATGATTTATTTTGGTTATAGTGTAGGATTTATTTTGGTTATAGAATATGATTTATTTTGGTTATAGTGTAGGATTTACTTTCGTTATAGAGTATGATTTATTTTGGTTATAGAGTATGATTTATTTTGGTTATAGTGTAGGATTTATTTTGGTCATAGAGTATGATTTATTTTGGTTATAGTGTAGGATTTATTTTGGTCATAGAGTATGATTTATTTTAGTTATAGTGTAGGATTTATTTTGGTCATAGAATATGATTTATGTTGGTTATAGTGTAGGATTTATTTTGGTCATAGAGTATGATTTATTTTGGTTATAGTGTAGGATTTATTTTGGTCATAGGGTAGGATTTATTTTGGTTATAGGGTAGGGTTTATTTTGGTTATATTGTATGATTTATTTTGGTTATAGCGTAGGGTTTATTTTGGTTATAGAATATGATTTATTTTGGTTATAGTGTAGGATTTACTTTCGTTATAGAGTATGATTTATTTTGGTTATAGAGTATGATTTATTTTGGCCAAAGAGTATGATTTATTTTGGTTATAGTGTAGGATTTATTTTGGTCATAGAGTATGATTTATTTTGGTTATAGTGTAGGATTTATTTTGGTCATAGAGTATGATTTATTTTAGTTATAGTGTAGGATTTATTTTGGTCATAGAATATGATTTATGTTGGTTATAGTGTAGGATTTATTTTGGTCATAGAGTATGATTTATTTAGGTTATAGTGTAGGATTTATTTTGGTCATAGGGTAGGATTTATTTTGGTCATAGAGTATGATTTATTTTGGTTATAGAGTATGATTTATTTTGGTTATATAGTATGATTTATTTTGGTCAAAGAGTATGATTTATTTTGGTTATAGTGTAGGATTTATTTTGGTCATAGAGTATGAATTATTTTGGTTATAGTGTAGGATTTATTTTGGTCATAGAGTATGATTTATTTTAGTTATAGTGTAGGATTTATTTTGGTCATAGAGTATGATTTATTTAGGTTATAGTGTAGGATTTATTTTGGTCATAGGGTAGGATTTATTTTGGTCATAGAGTATGATTTATTTTGGTTATAGAGTATGATTTATTTTGGTTATATAGTATGATTTATTTTGGTCAAAGAGTATGATTTATTTTGGTTATAGTGTAGGATTTATTTTGGTCATAGAGTATGATTTATTTTGGTTATAGTGTAGGATTTATTTTGGTCATAGAGTATGATTTATTTTAGTTATAGTGTAGGATTTATTTTGGTCATAGAGTATGATTTATGTTGGTCATAGAGTAGGATTTATTTTGGTTATAGAGTATGATTTATTTTGGTTATAGTGTAGGATTTATTTTGGTCATAGGGTAGGATTTATTTTGGTTATAGAGTATGATTTATTTTGGTCATAGAGTATGATTTATTTTGGTTATAGTGTAGGATTTATTTTGGTCATAGGGTAGGATTAATTTGGTTATACAGTAACATTTATTTTGGTTATAGGGTAGGATTTATTTTGGTTATAGAGTATGATTTATTTTGGTTATAGTGTAGGATTTATTTTGGTCATAGGGTAGGATTTATTTTGGTTATACAGTAACATTTATTTTGGTTATAGGGTAGGATTTATTTTGGTTATAGAGTATGATTTATTTTGGTTATAGCGTAGGATTTATTTTGGTCATAGGGTAGGATTTATTTTGGTTATAGGGTAGGGTTTATTTTGGTTATAGAGTATGATTTATTTTGGTTATAGAGTATGATTTATTTTGGTTATAAAGTAACATTTATTTTGGTTATAGTGTAGGATTTATTTTGGTTATACAGTAACATTTATTTTGGTTATAGGGTAGGATTTATTTTGGTTATAGAGTATGATTTATTTTGGTTATAGTGTAGGATTTATTTTGGTCATAGGGTAGGATTTATTTTGGTTATAGGGTAGGGTTTATTTTGGTTATAGTGTAGGATTTATTTTGGTCATAGGGTAGGATTTATTTTGGTTATAGGGTAGGGTTTATTTTGGTTATAGGGTAGGATTTATTTTGGGTATAAGGTATTATTTATTGTGGTTATATTGTAGGATATATTTTGGTTATACAGTTACATTTATTTTGGTTATAGTGTAGGATTTAGTTTGTTTATACAGTAACATTTATTTTGGTTATAGTGTAGGATTTATTTTGTTTATACGGTAACATTTATTTTGGTTATAGTGTAGGATTTATTTTGTTTATACAGTAACATTTATTTTGGTTATAGTGTAGGATTTATTTTGTTTATACAGTAACATTTATTTTGGTTATAGTGTAAGATTTATTTTGTTTATACAGTAACATTTATTTTGGTTATAGTGTAGGATTTATTTTGTTTATACAGTAACATTTATTTTGGTTATAGTGTAGGATTTATTTTGTTTATACAGTAACATTTATTTTGGTGATAATGTAGGATTTATTTTGTTTATACAGTAACATTTATTTTGGTTATAGTGTAGGATTTATTTTGTTTATACAGTAACATTTATTTTGGTTATAATGTAGGATTTATTTTGTTTATGCAGTAACATTTATTTTGGTTATAGTGTAGGATTTATTTTGTTTATACAGTAACATTTAGTTTGGTGATAATGTAGGATTTATTTTGTTTATACAGTAACATTTATTTTGGTTATAGTGTAGGATTTATTTTGTTTATACAGTAACATTTATTTTGGTTGTAGTGTAGGATTTGTTTTGTTTATGCAGTAACATGTATTTTGGTTATAGTGTAGGATTTATTTTGGTTATAATGTAGGATTTATTTTGTTTATAATGTAGGATTTACTTTGTTGATAATGTAGGTTTTATTTTGGTTATAGTGTAGAATTTACTTTGTTTTTACAGTATGATTTATTTTGGTTATAGTGTAGGATTTATTTTGGTTATATCGTAGATTATTATGTATTTTCTGTATTCAAATGTCACACCAAATTAGAAACTAAAAATATTTTTTTTGTATTAAAGCACCAGGAGGATATGTCGGTTGTTTTTATGATGATCGACTGAGACTTCTTAAGTTCAAAATACAAGACTTCAACGTCAACTCCATACAAGGGTGTCGTGAACATTGCAAGGGATATAAGTATCTAGGATTACAGGTATTTGTCTTTTATATAAAAATTGTACACTTGCCATAGAGGCAATTACAGTCGTCTGTTACAGTAGAACTGTTCGTGTTTCTTGAGTGTTTTCTGTAATGTTTTGTAGATCGTTGTTTGTTTTTTTGTCTTTTTTCATTTGGTCCATTGTGTTGTCTATTCTTCGATTTATGGCTTCTGAATATTCCTTTCGTATTTCAATTTTTTTTCTTGACAGCTATTTTCTTGTAGGCGTGTCATTTCTTATCCTCCCGGGGCACCTGAGTTTTACTTCGGTTTTTAGTGGGGTTCAGGTAGTTCAGTATTTAGCTTTCTCTGTATGGTTTTGTAAGCTTAACATTTTATCTTTTTTTAATTTGGCCATTATATTTCTTGCCCTTCTTATATACTTTCACCTCTTTGTGTTAATCAAAACATTCGTCAATAGACAATCCACAAGACCTTCCTTTATTTACAAGATCTACTGCTTGTAAACTTTGTTGGTACTGGTCATTTCCTTAATTCTTCCCCTTTTAAGGTTGAGTTCCTCCATATACACCTCTTTTGAAAGGCTTGCACCCTGCATCAGATGAATTATACCCCGGTCTGGTGTTATCAGTTCGAGTCTTAATTAAAAGAAATTAACTGACAATTGTATTGTATTGTTGATACTTTGAATCCATAATTGGCATTACATCACAAATTATACCGTTTTATATTTATTTGTCAGAGTTCAAATGTTTTGGTAGTGTTTGTGACACCTAGGTTCGAGATTATATATCTGATATTTTTTTTATAAATGGTCTGCCTTTCCTACATACTTGTTGGGTTGCTGTGGTCGTGATCGTATGGTAGTTGGATTTACAGCTACCCATGCAATCAGTGCCTATCACCAATAAAGCTATGAGTTCGAATCCCACTCATGGCGAGGTGTACTCGATAACACATTATGTGATAAAGTTTGTCAGTGACTTGCAGCAGGTAGTTGGTTTTCCCCAGGAACTCCAGCTTCCTCCACCAATAAAAGTGACCGCCATGATATAGCTGAAATATTGTTGATAGTGGCGTTAAACACAATAACCCTAACTCTTCAGACTTTTTGTCGTTTATTCATTCATATTGCCTTTGAACTCACTGTGTGATATTGTAAGTGTCAATGATCTGATACTGACACTTATCGGTCAGTACGACGATAAACATATTATGACATTAACGATAAAACAATAACGTCAGTTTTGAAGGTATTCGTACTATCTGCCTTGCTGCCACACTAGGATAATGTCTGTCTCAACTTCAGAAGTGCCGTTATTCTATATTTACATTCTTGGTTATATGTATATACATTTTGTATTTGTTTTACGTTAGCTATGTATTTGTTCCAGGCTACTAATTGGTGTCTCTGTGGGAATGACTTGAAACCGTCTCGGTACCCAAAGAAGCCAGAACATGAATGCAACATGCAGTGTAAAGGAAACAGCAACGAAATATGTGGAGGCGGTTGGCGGAACTCAATTTACTATGGTAAATATTTTACGAATGTTTGAATATGAATTTTCGTCATTCCCATCTTGCATATATATTTTGCATCCTATAGACCTGCGAGCGTTTCATACATGTTGGTTGAAAGGGAAAACAGTGCTTAAAAAGTTCAATATTACCACTTACGCCATTACATGATACATGCAAACCATTAACAAAATTCCGCATTAATTATTGCGCTAGTAACATCATACCATACCATATTTAAACTACGAATTTACTATTAGCTTAGATCGAACGTTCATGACTTGGTTGACCGTTATGGAATATCTGTGTCACAAATGACCACGGATATGTTCCATTTTTCGTAAACACTTCCTGGTCCTTTCCTCGTGCATGACTTATCATCGGGTTTGTAACTATAGAGTAACACGACGGGTGCCACTTTCGGACTACCTGAGTTCCCCCCGGATTTTAGTGGGGTTACTCGATTTTTTATTTTATGTTCATATGTTTTGTAGATCGTTATTTGTCCTTTTGTCCTTATTCTTTTGGCCATTGCGTTGTCTGTCCGTCTTCGATTAACAGATTCTGATTACCCCTTTGGTATCTTCAAGCTCTTCTTCATAAAGTAGTAAATGTCAGTATAAAAATTGAATGACGAAACGAAACAAAACGCGATTTATTTGTGTGGTTTTTTTTCTGAGGTACTGATTTCTATATATATAGGGAGTGTATGTGGTCGAGTGGTCTAGGGTGCTGGACGTAAGGCTAAGCGAATGGTGCTGCAGTGTATCAATGGTGTGAGTTCAAATCCCGTCGAGGGAAGAACACAAATTTGACAGCTCTAAAATCTAATTCTAACACTGTTTGGTCACTGAAAATTAAACCAAACAGTGTTAGAATTAGATTTTAGAGCTGTCAAATTGTTGTTCTTCCCTCGACGGGATTTGAACTCACACCATTGATACACTGCAGCTTTTTCTTCTTTTTAGTCTGTCAATAAACGTTGAATCTTTTTATTTTTGGTCGTATGGTAGTTGGATTTATAACTACTCATGCAATCAGTGCCTATCACAACTAACATTGTGTGTTCGAATCCTGATCAGGCTGTGCCCAGGATTATGTATTCGAATCCGCTCAGGCGAGGTGTACTCGATACAACATTATGTGATAAAGTTTGGCAATGACTTACGCGTACCCTGGTTTTCTCCATCAATAAAGCTGACCGCCACGATATAAAATATTGTTGAAAATGGCATTCATCAACCTATTTTCAAATCGACAGTGGTTTTGTATTTCCACACTACATATTAAGGGTATTAAGGGAACATCATTTCTAGAATGTATGTTGCATTTATATAAAGTTATATCGTGGGTTCGAGCCCCAGTCGGGTTAAACCAAAGACTATAATATTTGTATTTGTTGCTTCTCCGCTATGCATGCAGCACTAAGGAGTAAGACCAAAAACTGACTGTCTCGGAATCAGAATAATGTTTCCGAGTGGAGCAACATATCAACCCGCGGACTATTGTTTCAGTGAGATAGCACTATACAAATCCATTTCAACCAGCGTGTTGGTCTAGTACAAAGCCAACATCATCATGACGAAATGTAACTTATTCTCGCAATGATATAGTTGACAAATTGCCCATCTGTCGTAATTACTCACTCACTATGTATATAACCACATAATTTTAATTTTTATCTTCTACAAAATTATATTATATGTTCATCAAAATTGTCTGTGTATTGCATATTTAACAATTATATTTTTGATTATTTTCCAATATATCGGATTTTATTTTTCTTCCTTTCTAGTTTAAGAAGAAAGACCAATAAAGGAAACATGTCTGAAAAACAATTCATTTAATAGATTTATTGCAGTGTATCATGTTTACACAATTACTACATCGATATTGCGCACTTTCATCAAATGCAAAGAAAAAAATACCACACTGTCGGAACATTTCCAAAATCCTATAGAAAAATCGTAGAAAGTGGAACAATCGTTTCCTTAGCACACAAATACATGACGGCTCAATTGCCTGGCTTGTTACAGGCTCCTCAATGAAAAGTGGCGGCATTAAGCTAAACCTCCCCGCTTAGTGAATTGATGCAAGTGCTTTCCACATGTGAATGAAATGTCAACCCACACATATAATCGGCGGAACTGCTTTATTATAAAGAACGCTATAATCTTGAGCATTATAGAGTGATTGGTTGTTGTATAACGCCAACTTAGCAATGTTTCAGTTATATTTAAACATATTTTATTCATAAATAAATGAACTGGATTGGATAGCAGGCAATAGCCTATATAAACCCTCTCCATACACAAGGCAACAGCAACAATCAACAATGCATGAAGTTAATATTTACAATACACAATACAGAATTTCATACTCAAAGGGAAATAACTCGAGTATACACTAGCAGTCAGAAATCTCATATATTCAGTTATTGATAAGTAATTAACATTGATTAGATTTTATCAACAATTTGGCTGATATGAGATCTACTAATTTTTTTTATTTTTTTTTTTTACTATTTTTTAAATACACTTAGTTGCTATCTTATATCGTTTCAGTTATATCGTGACTAGAACAACTTAATTATCAATGAGATGATAATGAGGTCGCTTTGTACTAAACCAATACGCTTAGTGTATTTTTATAGTGCTAGCTCACTGAAACAACAGTCCGCGGATAGTCATGTCGCCCCATTTGGACACATTATCCTAATTCCGAGCCAACCAGTCTTTGCTATTTCTCCTTAGTGCTGCGTACTAAGCGGAGAAGCAACAAATATCAATTAGATCGTCTTTGGTGGGACCCAATCGCGGCTCGAACCCATTTTCTACCGCACTCAAGAGGAGAGCGGTAGATAATTGCACCATTGATATGGTCTCTTGAATATTAGGCATAATACAACTGAATTAATGTTCGTGACATAAGTTGCAATATGTATAATATTATGGCCTCAACCATATTATTCAAGAAATTAAATAAATATATTTCCATTGAGATAAACACATTGGCCATGACGTTCTGTTGATACGACATACATTGTTGCCACCACCCTCTTCTAATGTTAATATAAGCATTTCATTATGGTCTTCTGACGATGAATGTTGAGTACTCTACTCCCAGGAGACAGTAGTGTATAGGAACAATTCGGAAACAACTAGTCATAGTAGACAGTAGTGCACAGGAACAATCCGGATATAACTAGTCGTAGTAGACAGTAGTGTACAGAAACAATCCAGATACAACTAGTCGTAGTAGACAGTAGTGTAGAGAAACAATCCAGATACAACTAGTCGTAGTAGACAGTAGTGCACAGGAACAATCCGGATACAACTAGTCACAGGAGACAGTAGTGTACAGGAACAATCTGGATACAATTAGCCGTAGTAGACAGTAGTGTACAGAAACAATCCGGATACAACTAGTCACAGGAGACAGTAGGGTACAGGAACAATCCGGATACAACTAGTCGTAGTAGACAGTAGATTACTTGAACAATCCGGATACAACTAGTCCCAGGAGACAGTAGAGAGCAGCAACAATCCGGATAGAGCTAGTCCCAGGAGACAGTAGTATACAGGAACAATCCAGATAGAACTAGGCCCAGGAGACAATGGAATACAGGTACAATCCGGATACAACTAGTCCCAGGAGACAGTAGAGTACAGGAACAATCCGGATAGAACTAGTCGCAGGAGACATTAGAATACAGGAACAATCCGGATACAACTGGTCTCAGGAGACAGAAGAGTACAGGAACAATCCAGATACAACTAGTCCAAGGAGACAGAAGAGTACAGGAACAATCCAGATACAACTAGTCCAAGGAGACAGCAGAGAACAGCAATACAATCCGGATACAAACAACAGTTAAAACACAAAGGCTCACCATTCCATCCAACATAAACTGGAAAAATTCTGAGAATGAGACATGGTCTCACAGTCATAAACAACTTGAGTACGGGGCCGTGATCGTATGATATTTGGATTTACTAGTACTTATGTTGTGAGTTCGACTCTGATCTGGGCGAGGTGTACAACATTATGTGATAAATTTTGTCAGTGACTTGCGACTGGTGGGCGGTTTTCTCGGGATTCTCCGGTTTCCTCCACCAATAAACCTGACCGCCACGATATAACTGAAATATTGTTGAAATTGGCGTTAAACAAACAAACAGAACACTGTATTTATTGGATTGACGTTCTGATTGAGTATTTGTAGAGCATGAGCACAAAATGCATAATATTACAGGAAAGATTTATTATCGTAAGGCCATGTGCATCGGTATCGTATATAAATGACACGCGAGACCTTCTTCGGTACGGTGCCACAAAGGGCTGTATCCCGGAACGCCAACATTTTGAAAGATCAAAGAAAGTTGTCCTTCCTAATTAAGAGGGATTAAGGGGTCCCATTAAGGGTGGATGATCAGAGTAATCACAGGTAAATAAAGGTAAATTTGAATCTCTTATTTGTATTTTCTATAAATCAATAAAATACGAAAACATAATAATCAATGAATATGTATTATTAAATTTCAAAACTATAATATAAGCACATATATGAAAATATAAATATGAAAAAATAATAATGAATATTTATTATTAAATGTTAAAACTATATAAGCACACATGAAATATGAAAACATAATAGTTACTATTTATATTAAATATTCAAACTATATAAGCAGACATGAATTATGAAACATAATACAGATTCTTTTTAGACGACTTTTTAACTGTCAATAAAAGGTTTTATACGTATTATATGAACTGTGATAAAATGCAGGGGCGGATCCACCCCCCCCCCCCCCCCCCCCCCCCTAAAATTGGAAAAAATATGATTTGTTGGCGTAAAATCGTGATTTTTCACACGAAATACCCCCCAAAATTTTCCTGCGCTCTGCGCAATTTTTTTAAGTGCGCCCCCTACCCCCACCCCCCCCCCCCCCCCCCCAGCTTGAAATCCTGGATCCGCCCCTGAAATGGATCTTATCTTTTAGCTGATGAGATGATAACTTTTTAGAATTAGTGGTGAAATGCATATTTTTATATCTAAAGTAGTCAATCAATATTTTTATATCTAAAGTAGTCAATCAGATGCGAATCTATAATTTTAGTGAACTTTTTAAATGGCGACACGGTTGGGGGGAAACAGATGTGAAATACAGCAAAGTGATATGATATACATGTACGCCAAAAAACAATTTTAGACTATCCTATTCTTGTAATTAACTTTTAACAGCAATCTGACAAATTGTAAAATCTTAACTGTATATAGAAGGATGTGTATGCTAAGTGTGTGTGGGTAGGACTTCACTGTATACATGTGCACAAAATCGAATGGTGGAGAGAATACGAGCACTGTACATAAACGGAGCACCTGTTCTACATACTGACGTATGGTTCTCCTACAGAGGGGGTTAAAGAAAAAGAAGAAGAAGAAGAAGAATGAATATTTATTTTCAATTTTAAAACTATAAAAATGAAATATGAAAACATAATAATAAACTTTAAAACTATTATAAGCACTACATTTTGAAATATATAAATGTCAATGATGTTGGTATTTAGCTTGGATGGGGAGCCCTTGGACCATCTGCCCTCCATATGTTAAAGTTTTAATTAACGGCTTATTTTCTTATTGGATTAAAAAAAAAAATACAACAAATAAATTATAATATTTCTCATTACTTTGTCACTTTCTTTATTTCAATTTTCTTTTTAAAATCAATATATTTTACTTCATTTTCATTATATTTTAATTAAATATAGCATGTCATATTTACTTATCAATTACTTTTTTCAAACTAAATTACAACAAATATATTATTTTATTTCTTATCAATTTGTCCTTTTCTCTATTTCAATTTTTCTTCATATATATATCTTTTTTTTTTAAATAAATCACAAAAAATATATTATTTAATTTCTTATTAAATTTGTCCTTTTCTTTATTTCAATTTTTCTTCATATATATTTATATATTTTCTTTAATTACAAAAAATATTTTATTTCATTTCTCATTACATTTTAATCAAATTTGGCATATAATATTTCACTTATTAATTACTTTAAAAAAAAACCTTCAAGTGGCCCCCAACTTAATTGCTAAAACAACAATCTACACTATATGCTGTTTTAAGAATGTTGGCGTTCCGGGAACACCCCCCACAAAGGCGCTGCCGGTTTTCAAACTAATTTATTAATTATCTAGTGTGGTTTTTTTGGTAAGAAAACGAATGCATTTATTTCGTCTAATAAGTGTTTAATAAAAAAACCCAATCATAGTTGATTTGAATGTATATTAATTGATATTTTTTTTTTAAAGATGGGATATTAAGTTAATTCTGAACAAGGAATTGTGACATGAATAACATGTCAACATTGGACATGCTGCACTGAATCCACAGTACTGACCTTTGTTGATAATTTTCTTCAAATTTAATAATTATATAGTAAATTTAATATATTTAAACGAAAATATCATAAAAATAAAATACAAAACAAAAAATTTTTTGTAGTTAGTGTCGGACGTTACAGTATCGGATTACCAATTCCTTCCGCTCTCATTTTGCATATAAATAAAATAACACAGAAATAAGATAAATGTTGATTATTTTGGCAAATTATATACTTTGTACATATTTTATAAATGTTTAGAACAAATTATGTAATTAATGTTCATAATAATTCAATTAACATAAATTAATATAAAGCACCAATCAAATGTCTTCAACTATCATGAATGTCACAAATATCAAGTCCAATTACACAATGTGATATCAACCTGCAAAAGACTAACAACTTTTGTTAATATCAAATTAATGTGAAAAGTAAAATACAGTATTCATCAAAGAAAAATTTACAATTATAAAGTGACATATTAATCAAACAAAATTACACTGATCTATGTAACATTATTAATAAGGGCGGGAGAGTGGGTAAATTAAACCGTGTTGTCTCAACCAAATTGAATTGATGTGGGTTTAGACGGCGAATTTCCTAACACGTCCATGACAAATTAAAAATGCAGGGTCATTATTATCTGCCGGAACTAACTTGCACATATTAGTATATGCCTGATATGGACATAATGGAGAATTAGGAATTTTAACTAAGGGTATTTCTAACTTTCTGTCTCCAAATTGAATAGTTTTTTACCATAAAATTTTTATTACCAAATAGTCCCTATGAACTGTGATATTTTTTCTGCACAATTGTTTGGACGGATCAAACTTTTTAACAGAAACCGGTACCAAATTTGATTTTCTTGCCATCAAGAAAAAGGCAAACAAATAGGAACACCAGTAAGTTACATCTACTGAATTTGACATATCAAGTTTTTTGTGCATCTGAAGTAAAATATCAGGAGTAATTGGTAATGCCCTATGAGGCAAATGCGGATTTTCTCGTGCTAAACCACGATATAATAATTTGACAGAAAACCAATTTTCAGATGGAAATTCAAATCCTGCAAGTAAGTGTAATGTTTTAACTCCGCTAATATAATTTTGAATAGAATTTACTTTTAAAGCTTCTACTCAAATATTCGCCATAAAGACATAATTTACTAACTGTAGTCGGTAATGGTGTCAGCTTGAAATATGTACAAATTAAGAAGTAAGATTTAAATTGAATTTTTAAATTCTTGTAAGTCCCTTCCGCAAAAACCGACTTTTTGGATAATGCTGTGTCTTTTCGAAGATTATACAACTGCACATCTACAAACAGAATAACAACACCTTACCAAGGGGCTGAAAATAAAAACAACTCATCTTCAACTACTACTTCAGACCATGCATTATTTTGTGCATGGTTTAAAAATTCTTCACTAATCGTTGAATGCAAATCCCACCTAGACAACAAATCTGCTAACCTATTTTCAACTGTAGTTAAATGACGACATTTTAACACAAATTCGTACGAATCAGACAGTCGGGAAGCCACGCACAGATTCCGTACCTCCAACAATGCAAAGTTAAATCCCGAAATCAAGGGACGTAACTCTATTTTTTTTAGACATGACGCTTTACAAGTGAGCGGCCATGCATTGTTTACGTCGACACCCCATGTGTTTTTACTGAATATCTTCATAAATAAAACTGAAAGAAGTATTCATTTTTATTGAATCCATTTTTTAAATAAAATTGTAACGTGACTGACGCGTGAATACGTGTATTTATGATATCGTTTGCTTGAAATCAACGTTGGAACTCGGGATACCGCTGCTGATGAAATGTTGTAAAAATAAATGGCGCTAAAAATAGACTCTTTAACTAAGTGGAACAATTGCATCCCATTGGCTGTTTATTAATAAATTTGGTAAAAATAGCTAGAATCACGTATTACAGTATGGATTATTTGCATATTTCCCCATCATTCGTCACTAGAATTCCATATTTGGATGTAAACAAGAAGCACTATATTTCGAGATTCTAACCAAATATTTCTGTTTTTTTTCATAGATTGATCGATCTATTAGGATGTAAATGTGACTATTTCTGTTTAAACACGAAAGAACCACATGACCAATCATAGTTACACATATATAGAGTCATTTTATTCCATTTTTAACAACAAATCTTTCATTTTCGTTGACTCGTTCCATGGCACTTATGGACATGTCAAAATATTGACATAATTAATAAATACATTTTAGAAATAAAAAGGTCTGCATTATAATGTATGATCTTGTCATGCAGAGAATGGTGAAAGATTATGTTAAATTCACTCTAGATTAACATGGCATAGCATAAGGCTACATATTTAGTTCATGTCAAGCATTTACACCCCCCCCCCCCCTTTTTTTTCATTTTCAGTCTGTTTTCCTGAAATACTTATTGATGTGTGTACATGCTACTTTTCAGTGCCAATGGTATTGACAACCTCCAGTTTTAGATCATTGTAGGTAGATATATATATATAGACTGGACATGGGATGTTTATTTTTTTTAACAAGAGTCTGAAGATACCAAAGGGGCAAAGTTACAGATTCTATTAAATAAAATGGATGTTTATTTTCTGTTAGTTTCAGATTCTATGAGTATAAATGCAAAGTTTCCTGTGATGTTTATTGGTTGAATATTTGAATAAATAAAAATAAGAATATATGATAAGTCTTATATATATTCATACAGGTTTGAAAATCAATATATATATATATTTTCTTCTAAAATATCCATGAAGTAAAAAAAATGGACCAGCATTCCAATTATTTTAAAAGTACATCATTAAACAAATGCCATGAGTTTTCAAGACACCTTGTGTCATAAATTATAATAAAGTCATTCAGAAAAGAACTTTTTGATTGTGTAATTTGTGTAATTTGTGAAACTTCATCTGAAAGTCAAAAGGTTTATTTCAATTTCAATTGAAAACCAGGACTTGTCTTAAACATTTCAAGAATGAATTAAATTTCTGTAAAGAATTTGGCTCAGAAGATAAATTATATTGTGGTACATATTGTTATAACAGTTGTAACACATTTTCTAGGTCAGAAAGTGGAGTTGAAACAAGATCTCAAACTTTTCAATTTCTTATAGATATATTGAACCAGAACCAAGTTGTTGAACAAGTTTCTACAGACATTTAGACGTGTATACACTCCAACATGTGGTTGAATTTGTTATTCATGCTTTTTTTTAGATGAAAAGGTACTTATGCTGCCTGTTGTTTATGAGAAATATAAGTATCTTTTATCTATGAATATTAATGCCGAAATTTATAAATTTTCTTTTACAGAAAAGAATTTTTCAAAATGTGCCCATTTATTAACTTTTTTCCAGTCATTGGAACAAATAAAATAATTTTTTTAACTTCAATTTTAAACAATATTAACCAATACTTGCTTATTTTGCCAACAGAAAACATATTCATTCTATTCTAGTCATTTAATTTACTTAGTGAAATTTGGAATTCTGGTTTGTCCTTTCATGTGAATGCAAGTATTCTGTATGTGTCTTAAAATTATGTGAATGGTAGTCATTCAATATGCTCTTTTATGTGAATGCTAGTTATTCTGTATGTGTCTTTTATGTGAATGCTAGTCATTTTGTGTCTGTCTTTTATGTGAATGCTATAGTCATTCTGTTTGTGAATGTCATGGTGGATAAATTATTGCAATCTAAGTATCCATATTGGTAAATGCTGGTAATTTTGTGAATGTCCTGGAGAAAGAATTATTGCAATAATACTTTATTCCAAAAGCAATACAGCTTGTAGGTATATAAATACAAATTACAAACAATACATGATACATTATACACAATACATAATTATATAATTATAATTATAGCGGAGCATGATATAAATTTAGGAATTACGAATTTTTTCAGCCACATACAAATACTTTCCAAGATTGTTAAGTTCTTTAATATTTTGAACAGATAATAACTGTGTTAGTTTAAAAGCAGATGGATTGATACAATAATAGGGTTTTATATATTTTCTACGAATTTCCACATATTTACTACATTCTAAAATAAAGTGATACTCATCTTCTATATCATTATTGTTACACATGTTACAAATTCTAGCATGTCTATCTATATTATAGTATCTACCAGTTTCAATATTTAAACTATGTGCATGTAAGCGATATCTAAGCAAACTAAGTACCCATATTTGTAAATGCTGGTCATTTTGTGAATGTCCTGGAGAAAGAATTATTGCAACCTAAGTACTCATATTTGTAAATGCTGGTCATTTTGTGAATGTCAAGGGGAAAGAATTGTTACAACTTGACCACCCATATATGTTATAAAAGCTAGTTTGTAGTTGTGTCAAACACATGAATATTCCAAATACATTGACATTTACATTGTGAGATAAACATGAAACTTGGTAGCTTTCATTCAGATAATAAAATTTCCTAATTTCAAGAAAAATATTTGCTTACACTGATTTTTTTTAATTTGCCTTGATATAATAGGAAGGGTTAAGATACAATTTTTTATGCCCCTTTGTGTCTCAAGGTTTCACTTTTTTTTAGATTTTAAAAAAATTGTTAATTTTTTTACATGTTTTTTTTTTTATAATATTTTCATATTTTTTCAATTGGCTTAATTTTTGTTTACATGCTTTTATTTTTTCCACACATTTATTTCTTTCTATTTATCTTGTACCTGTTGTATTGAAATTAAATTAAATTGAAATTATTAATTGTTGTACATTCCCTGTGCAAGTCTAGTATCATAGATGATTTTTTTTTAATTTAAAGTGATAATAAATAGTAATTCCCCAGTCTAAATTACAAAATGCACAATGTCTAAAACAATATTGCAATACAAATAATTCAATTAAACTGAAAAATACGGTATTAATACAAGAAAATTAAAAAAAGACATAGACACCCCTTTCCCAAATGAAATATACTCTTTCGGATGTACGCTTAGGTGTCGTTTATTGTTGATGTTAAGAAACACCACCGATGTGTTCCGAAAGACAATGAATTTCGATGTTTGGCAAATGGTCGATCCGATCAAGGTGGGTGTAGGGCTAAGTGGAACAATTGCATCCCACAAGACATTGACACTAGTTGTCGGTATGACAATGATCCTAGATGATTTCCTCAGGCAATGCATGTTACAGAAAGCCATCATATTGTTTTAATTAAATTTTCTCTTTTAAATAGAACCACCTTGACATTTGTTGTGAAATTGAGTCCACTTCAAGTAGCAAAATTCGATGTTTGTACACAATATAAATAAAAACTGAAGTGATACAATAAATTTCTATTTATCCATAAACATCTTCTGTATATTTTAATTGATTTCAAGCATAAATATTTATTGTAAACCGACGTATTTTAAGCGAAGGGTTGAACGTCATTTTTCATCAAAAATGAAGCGAAAGTCACGTGACTGGGACTTGACTTTGGAGCTCTCCTGTCACGCTGGCTGTCCTACTGAGACAGGAAACATATCTCCCTCAAACAAGATTGTATAAAAGAGTTCCTGCAAGCCCCGGAATTTACTACAGTTACCGAAGAAGAATTGTCACAATAAATTACCACTTTTAACCCTTGAAGCCTGTGAGCCCAAAGTTTCAAACTAACAACTAAGCACAGAAGTTCAAGGGCATTTATGTGCAACTGTTTCTTTTGAATAAACTGGGAAAGATTTTGTGAAAATACAAATCGCCACACAGTCCGCCACAACCAACCAAAGTAGAATCACAAGATAGAATACAATCTGGTGTGGAAAAATCTTGTAGAAACATCATGGACACGCCATTATAAATTATCAAAAACTTACTCCACCATATTAAGTCCAATTTAACATATTTTGGAATCTTCTTGGAAACATTTTGACCACCAACAGTTTTTAACCAAGTCAATAACCTGGACACAAACAGTCGTCCGGGGCGTACACACGTACTAACAAAATGTAACTTTCCAAGCAAGGACTGCAACTCCTTCAAAGTACACTTGCTTCTTATTAATCAATCTTCAACTAAGGATGACATTTCATCCAGCCTTTCCTTAGTAATAGAAAGAGTACAGTTCACTGTATCAACTAATATACCATCTTCGCTAGCCAAGGGTTACGATTCGGGTCCCCCTTCTCTCCACCCTTGGCGGATCTAGAATACATTTTGAAATTCGCGCGCAATGCCACCTGGTGGTTTATCGAAGTTGCGCCCCTTAGATAGTCGTAATCGCCAGCCAATCAGAATCGTTTTGTTATACGTATGTTGGAGAGTTGAAAATGGCAGCGCCCAGTGAAGAAAAACTTATTTGTGATCAATTTAATTTGGAAGCACTTGCTGTCATTCAATTGAAAGTTTCAAAGCTTTGGCAGACGGGAAAGATGTTTTCATTGGAACCAAAACGGGAAGTGGCAAATCGTTGTCATATGAGAGCATTCTGGTGCCATCTTTGTTTACATTTCGTTGATAACATGTGCTCCGTGTAAAACGTCTTCTGATTGGATACGTGTACTGGTAGCCGTAACCAATGAAATATTAAAGCTCGAATCCTCAAAATGTATTCTAGATCTGCCAAGGGTGGAGAGAAGGGGGACCCGAATCGTAACCCTTGGCTAGCGAAGATGCTAATATATATAAAAAAAACATAGATGTAGAAGGAGGGATAGCATGTTCCACCGACTCTTCCAGACCACAATCCTCAAAACCTGACCTAAAGTGTCATATTCTGTAGACGCTTTATCTGGAGTATTACAACCCGCAAAGTCATCAAGATAGTTAATAACCTGCAAACCATAATGGAAATCACAAATATAACTAACCGCATTTGTCACCCGTTGACAGATATATGCGGCGGACCGTAAACCCATAGAAAGAACTCTATCAAAAAATATGTGATTTTTCCAAGAAAACCCAACCAAATGCCAGTCCCCGGGACAGCATGGAATTTGTCTGTAAGCCCGTTTTAGATCGCGCTTAAAACAATGACAACCTTGACCTTTTACCCTGATCAGCTCCAACAAAGAGTCAACCGAAGGGTAAGAAACCTTGATAGGATTACCTAAATAATAATCCTTATCAATATGACCGTTAACAGACTCATTCAAATTCACCAAAACTTAAATCTAAAATTATCCTGCGATCTTCGCTTTCTTTCTTAGGCACAGAATTAAGTGGGCTAATAACCATATCAGTTTTGAATGGATTCTTGAAAAATGGTCCTATTATAGCCCCATATGTGCATTCCTTTTTTAAATATTTTTCCATTTTGTCTGGGAAATTGTTTGCCCCTGTGTGATTTCTTTCACTAGATAGGCCTGAACAATTACCTTGACAATTTATAGGAAACCCAAACTCCAAAAATTTAACCACTTCTGAATCGTGATAATTTGATAACATTTTTTTGAAAAAAGGTTACATTAAGTTTTGAATAAATTGGAATCTTGCATCCGAATTGCATTTGGAATTTTGGACTCTGTCACTCGGTCATGCATGTGTATTAAATTGTCAATATTCTGAACACCAAAATTACTTTGCAACCAATTGAATTGATTTGAATTTAGACGGCGACTTTCTCAATGAGAAATTGCAACCAAATATTTTAAACCAAATGATATATACGCGTGCGGGAAATTTACAGGTGAGTACTGATTATGAATCAACCAATCAGAGAGAGATAAATCTAAACAGAAAGGTACACATTAACTTGAATAATACTGCGCCCTCTGTCGGCACTATCGCTGGATGAGGGCCTTGAACGCTCTTAGTGGTAAAAATCCGTCAGCTGCTGGCTGGTTCAGTCGACCAATCGAATGTCAGATATTAGCGCGTATGCGCATTAGTGACTCCCTTTACTTCCGTTTGTAAATATTGACAAAACAAACACGGAGAATGATTGTGCACGTGCCTTTGCATATTTAGAAAACAAATACACCTTTATTCTCATAATTATGATTTAAATTGCCATAGATTCACAAATCTTTAAAGATTTTAAAAAATAAAACAACGTGTAATCATTTTTTGAAGTTTTTATGTTTTAATCTAAATTTGCTAAAATGTCACAATACACATCTAACATGTATTTTTGTAATGTATGTGGGACCATAAAAGTGAATTTATTGTGGATAATAGGGTCGACACGCGTAACTTTCCGTTAGCATAAGATTGTATAAATATGGATATGCACAAGTTAAATTAAGGAAAATGGGATGAAATAATAAAGAAATTTTATTGAAAATAAATATGTAAATAGAAAGTTGATTATTTCATAAATTAAAATGATTTTTAATACAATTTATTAAGAAATACCCATCACAATATCGTTATTTAGGTAAATTTATACTTATTAGACTGATTTTTTTTAAAGCCATTTTTGTCTTTAATTGTTAACTGACCCAGGTTAGCCTAAATAAATGAAATGTGACTTAATGTGTTAATTATATTAATCCTTGCCTTCTATCAATTTTAATTTCTTATCTAATTCTTATTGTCATTATGTAACAATATGGTCAGGTTGTTATTTTCATTGAATGGCATCTCAAAATAGATGGTTTCACAGTAGGAGCTCTTCCTGTATATTGGTTACATCCTGTATATTACAACTGACAGCTAATGCATGACAAACAATTTTAATCAGCCATCAGTATCATAAAATACATTTGTTTAAATCTTTATTTTAAATGAAATTAAAAAATCATTATAAGAGTGAATTCAATTCAAGCTTTTATTTAATTTCCAACTTTGAAATAAAAATCATTATGTTTTAATATTTAAAAAATAGTAATTATTCATTTAAATTTTATTTCATGTTTGGTTGTATTTATCCGGATATGTGTATTGCATACAACATTACATCATCTGATCGCTCCATTGGACATTATTTACAAACACTTTAGCTCCTCCAATTTTATGTCATAATACCCATAAGTCATAGCGATTTACTATTTCCGGTTTGACGAATGCATCCAGGCGTTAATGTAGCGACCAGCGGGAGCGTAATATAACGACTGGATAATTCGGGTTAAGTCAAGTCAAGTAATATTTATTTAGAAAGTCGGTACATACGGTAATCAATAAATGCCGTAATTGAGCGATGGTAGCCAGGAAGAAGGATGGAAGTCAGTCGGTCTCGGTAAGTGATTTAAGTTACAACCAACACCAAGTAACAAGTTTAAGTGTAACACAACCTTTGATCACAGGTACATGGGGTAATGACCTACATTACCCTCCTTTTTTTTGCAATTTTTTTTTCATACACTTCCCAACATAATTTTGGTATTAAATAATCATAAATTTACTATTTCTTTCTCTCTATATTGATTTCTTTACCAATTTGTGCCATTTTACTATTAAGCTATTTTTTACCATATAATAGTAAATCGTAAAAAGAGCTTGATATTAAAATGGCACAAATTGGTAAAGAAATCAATATAGAGAGAAAGAAATAGTAAATTTATGATTATTTAATACCAAAATTATGTTGAGAAGTGTATGAAAAAAAAATTGCAAAAAAAGGGGGGTAATGTAGGTTATGACCCCATGTACCTGTGCCTTTGATTGCCTAG
The DNA here is from genome assembly GCA_963680875.1 of Bathymodiolus brooksi. NCBI lineage: Eukaryota > Metazoa > Mollusca > Bivalvia > Mytilida > Modiolidae > Bathymodiolus > Bathymodiolus brooksi. The sequence continues at coordinate 90,015,235 of OY804580.1, forward strand.
TTGCTAAGTGTAATTATGAACATAAGTAAAATCTGCATTTTTTGGTAGTGAAATGTGCATATTTGAAGTGTTTTTATTGGCGCTGAACTACTTTTAAATGAAATCATTTGATCGGTCGTAACATTTAGACAGACATATGAAGTGTAGGACGTTACATTGATTGAAATGAGACAGAAATGTTAGTCGATCGTAACATCTGGACAGACAAATCGAGTGTCGGACGTAACAGTGAAGAATGGATAAATGTGAAAGAAACAAATTATAAAATTCCATCAACAAATAACTGACAATTTTTTGTACAAATAAAAAACTTCATAACTTTCTCATTTATTTCATTTAGAACTTGAAAAAGACTCGACTAGTTGATTTTTAAACATTTCAATATGACCCCCTTTTTTCTCCAAGTTGTCTCATTGTCAAGTAGCATACTTGTGCTGCCTGATTTTTGTTTCAAAGACTAAATAAATCATGTCAAATTGTGTTATGTTTGTTTTAAATTCAACTTGCAGAACAGAGAAAATTATAGAAGGTATAGAATGATTTTTTTGATATTTGGTGCTTAACTCCACTTTCAGCAATATTTCAGCTATATCATGACGACCAGTTTTAGTGGTGGAAGAAGGCGGAGTACCCGGAGGGAACCACCGACCATGGGCAAAGCAACTGGTAAACTTTATCACTTGCGGCTGCGAGTCGAGTGCACCCTTTTTGGTAATTTACAAAGCCGGGCGCGAACCCAAGCCGTACTGGTGATAGGCTTATATGAGTGTAATCAGAATCCGTAAATCGAAGAAGAACAGACACAATGGTCAAACGAAAATAAACAAAAGGACAAACAACGATCTACAAACATACATACAAAACCAAAGATCGAGTAACAGGAATCCCACTAAAAACCGGGTGTGAACTCAGGTGCTCCGGAAGGGTAAGCAGTTCCTGCTCCACTGGTGGCACCCGTCGTGTTTATCTAGTTATAAACCCGGCAAATGTTTGTAATAAAAACTGTATCCCCCAACTGTGATATTATTGGGCACCCCATTGTACTCGACGATCAATAACGATCGTTGAAAGAGGAAAAAGATACACGTACTTAAAACATGAAATATAGGGGTGTCCAAGACCAACACGTATTGATTGCATGAATAACATGGGGGGTGTCTTATCAGAGGCAGGAACTGCTTATTCTTCGCGAGCACCTGAGTTCACACCCAGTTTTTTGGTGGGGTCCGTGTTGCTCATCTTTTTTAGTTTTTTGTGTTGTCCTATTATGTGTCTTTACGTTCTGAGTTCTGTATTGTGCTGTCTTTTACGATTTCCGCATAAAACAATAGTGTTCGGTTCGTCATTACCTTAAGTTGTTTGTAGGAGGGCTCATGTCTTATTTACGTTATTTGTGTTTGTTTGTGTACAGTGGTGTTCAACACATATTATTTTATGACTTTGTTTTGTTTGTCTTTGTCTTGTGTACCCTATATTACCAGTTTCTCTGGATTCTCCATTTACTATTGCCCCTTCGGTATTCTCTAACGTTTATGAAATATTGAGATGAACACCAAATGAATGACACAAACTACCGAATTTCATTTTGTATTAAAAAATTCCTGTAATGATCTTTACAATGGTTTTATACCGGTTTTTACCAAATGCTATTAAACATTGTAACTGAAATATGGTTTGGTTTGTGGTGTTTAGTGCCACTTTCAACAATATTTCAGTTATATCTCGGAGGGAAGTTTTTTTGGTGGAGGAAACCGGAGTATCCGGAGAAAACCACCGACCTGTCGCAAATCACTGACAAACTTTATCGCATAATGTTGTATCGTGTACACCTCGCCATGAATGGGGTTCGAACTCACAACTTTAGTGGTGATAGGCACTGATTGCAACAGGCAGTTGTAAATCGAACTACCATACGATCACAACCATGACAGCCCCATCTGAAATATGACTTTATTTTATTTAGACACATTGACAAAGATGAATGGTATGTTAACATCCAGGTCATTGACTGAATATAACATTGTTTCAATACCTATCAAATTCAACGTACAATGGCGAGTCATGTTTCTTAATGTCGTTTCAGTTGTCTGCGTTTGCTATTGGTGAACAATGGACACGAATAGACTTTCTAATATATCTGATTTCATCAGTTGAATGACCCGATACCCGAAAATAGCATTATCATCAAATAACAGGTATCTAATTGTTGGTCCTAGATCTTGACCCGTCCCAGTTTTAATTTCAGGTGAATCAGAGAATGACTCGATGAAATATGTATTTTTTATTGGAAAAAACCTTTTCAAACTTAAGGAAAAATAATTAATCTCGCGTAATAAAAACGTAGATATTTAATTTAGTACACAAGATCCATTTCTGAAACAATTTTCACCTTCAAGGTCAAAAGATTAGAAAACCAAATATTTCAACAACAACAACAACAACAAAACACAAACAAACATCATTGCCACAATCGGCTAAGATCACCTATGTCTGAGAGGGGAGAACCTTAGGTTTAGTAATAATTCTTTTGTGAGCGGCTTGTTCATAATTAAAGGGAAACTTCGCAAAAAAAAATTTTTTTATATGTTTTTCCTGATGTATAAATATGGATGTTTATATGTATATTAGCGTTTTATTATGTTGGATAAGGGAATGAAATCGATTTTAAAATTCTGTCAACGATACATGGAAGTCGCCATTTTGATAGCATCTCAATACCAAGTATCACGTGACGTCTAAATACCACCACTCCCCAAAACAAGCGTGACAAACCAGGGTCCTCATTCAGTGTCGATATGGCTTGTCAGGCGTACGGTTGTTTAACTTGATGGTAATTCTTTTTATTTTTCTTATCATTCTAAATTAATATGAATTTATTACACAATCACTTTTTGCAGATTTACGTTTTGCTTCTATAGATTATGGCAAAACAAATGAATCGGGGGGAAAGGTTCGTCTTTAATGAGACACATTTACAAAAGATTTTTTTCCAAAATTGAAGAACTACGAAATTAAGTTAAAAAAAGAACGGACATCGGAACAATGCCCTGAATTCGTTAAAAAAAATCCAAAAAGGCCTATACTACGGGGCAAAATTGTTTTAATGACATTATTCAGTAAGATCGCACTTTGTAATCGATCGTGCATGCACTACAATAAAGATACACATAAGCTAAAAGCACAGAAAGTTACAGGGTAGGAAGCCATACAATTGAGAAGATTATGTAAACATATACATTTTATAATTTGTAATAGATTTCATTTGACAATTACAGACGATGTGTATCATAAATAAGTTTATTATACAAAAACAAAGCGTAACATATAATATGTCTCTGCGTAACATATTTTGTTTATTTTAATCACGTCTTTCGAACTGGTGGACCCTTCTGATTAATCTAAGAATAGTCATAAACAAAATTTTCATCACAATTATTGATATTTCACCGCGAATATTTAGTTTGATGTATTGTTGTTGTGTATCAATCATAATTGTTATTTGTATATGCCCTCCTGGGGCCCTGATTTGGTTAATAAACTTATTTTAATTTCTATTTCTATAAGGAAAAATTGCATACGAATGGTTTTTTGTCTATTTTGCAAAAAGAATTTCTACCCTGCCCTGTTCACCCTGCTTTATTTAATAATTTTGGTTGTTGCTACATCATTCTGATGGGGCACAAAAAAATCAAGATAAAAATGAACAATTCAATATAGCTTACCATCAATGGTAATCTTTTTTTGTGTGAAAATAGCCCATGAATCATTGCTGCATTAGGTGCGGATCCAGCAGTTTTGAAAACGGGGTGCCAGGCTCTTGTTTGCCAATTGTTACCCAATTTATACACGAATTTTACTAAATTGTCGAACACCCCCTTGATCCGGCAGTGTGCATTAATATGCACCCATTCCTAATGTATACTTCAACGTGATCAGGGTCGTGTATTTTGATCACCTATTAGAACCTTTAAAATGTGTATTGCATCTGCTATTCTAGTCACGGGTAGCGTAATTTGTTTTCATTTTATTTTCTGTTCTTATTATGTTTTTGTCTATTTGACTTGTGTACGTTGTTTGTATATATTCCTTGTACATGCCTTTAACCCTTAGGGGTAAAATTTTAGTTAGTCAACTGGTCACAAAATGTGCATTGCCAACTATTGTGACACATGTATCCAGGTATTCGGTCAGAGGCCCGTCGACCGGATGTAAAATGACACTTGTATATTCTGCCTGGCGATTTCCTGTGTGGACCTAAACTCATTACGCAATATTAGGTACCCTGCTGAGTGAACCGGTGTGAATGTACCTGTCGTTTTCAGAATGAAGATAAAAATAAGTAAATCCCGCATTTCACTTCTTACTTCAGGAATTATTTGCCTTAATTTATTGAAGAATAAAATATTTAAAATTAAAATATGGTCTCTCGCTTCTGAAAATACATGAAAAATATAAGAAATATATTTTTCGCATAATATTTTACATTTCGCTCATCAAAAATGACAAGCAAGAAAAGGAAAAGAAATTAACATTTTTAAATCACTTGCTCGCTCTGGACAACGTTTTTAGCACACAATCAGAAGAACAAGAAGTAAATCTGGTGTGTCGTTCTGACGTGGGTTGTTCTCGATTTCCCGACGTTGGGCACTCGCTGCCTCTTCCATTTGTCTGAGTTCTTCTTCCGTATATTCTGGTTCAAGTTGATAACCAAACACACCATAGTCGTCGAAATCTACATCACTTGAGGCGCTAGTCACTTTCCGTACCTGAGCTCGACATATTTAAGCTATAACTAAAACGTTAATTTTGGGGCTTTATATAGAAATGTTCCCAAACAAACAACACGCGTTGAACAAAAGAAAAGTAAAGAAATATTGATTGAGTAAAATCATAATCATTTGATTAAATGAAATTAATTAAAACATCTTTTTTTGAACACCGACTGTTAAAATAATGATTGAGTAAAATCATAATCATTTTCTTTTATTGTTAAAAAGAAAAATTCATTTCTAAACGTTTAGGCCTAAATCATTTTATTTAATATTAAAATTAAAACATCTTTTATGAACATCGATCGTTAAATTATTATGATGAGACAGCTATATATAGTTAGGCCAATTTGGCGCCTCTCATAATGAATACTTATAATTTCAAGGATGGTGTATACTTTTTTTATCATCTAAAACATAATTTGTTCCTGTTATTTCAACATTATATTTATTCTAATGTTTTAAGAATATTTTATCTTTAATAGATAATAAACGATCTACCAACTCGTCTTGGAAAGCAAATAGTGTGTATTCAAATTCCCATTTTATTAATCCGGTCACCTTGAATTTTACACTTGTATAATTTTACCCTCCGGCTAGAAAACACACAAGCGGACATCTACATGCGGAGATCAAAATAACAGTAAACAGCATGCCGAATAATGATTATAAAAAAGGGATTAAAACAGAATCTAGCAATCAATACACAAGTTACGCGTTGTCAAAATTATCCATTATATTTTTCAGCACATTAGCAGTAAAACAAAATGAACATAATTGTAAAAGGGATCCGATATATAGCGAATATAGGTGACTGTTATAAAACACTCTTTCCGTTGTAAATATAAAGGAAATGAAACAGTTTGTTCTTTTAAAATAGTTGTTTGTCAAAAAAGTACGTAGCTGTTCACTTCAGTATTTAATTTTCCAACGGTTATATTAGATTTAAATTACAGTCCTCTGAGCGCTTTAAATGAAGCGAATTTAACATCAGCGACCCAGACTTTAAATTTCAATCCCACAATACATTTTTAGCTTAAAACGTCACAAGCTAGTTGAAAAATTAGAAATTAAAATTACAAATTTGCGATTTGCTTCGTTATTTGTGGAAATATGTCGATAAAACTTTGTGAATATGTATTTTATATCACCAGGAACATATTTAGCTAACATGTAAAAAATCGCGAAGTTTCCCTTTAAATGTTACTCAAGGATCTCCATAATTTCTTCAATCTCGCTCAAAAATGTATATTAACAAGCATCACCACTTCAAATGCTTATTGCATTAATAATCTTATGTTTTACATTTTGTATGTGAAGAAAACATTCAATATGGAAAATGAATCAGTACAGAAGGACAGTTGTAGCACAAAGAAGCATTTTTAAACCACTTAACATTACATAGCAGTGCACATTTATTAAAGCACATACAACTGTACTTAGCCTGCCGTTTATTATACATTTTTTTCATCGGAGCAGAAAAATGGTTTAGCATTTAGTTTTTCACACATAGCAACATATAGTCTTATTCGAGGAAACAAGTTGAACGTGAATTTATTATAACTTTTAACAAAGATGATTCTCACTGAGCCAGATAGAGAATGTGCATGGGTGATCCTAGTGGCATCATTCGGAGCACATTGTATTGCAGGATTCTGTATGTATGCAGTAGGACTTTTCCATATATCTATATCAGAGAAGTTCCACGAGAGTGTCACTCTGACGTCATGGCTTAGCTCTATATTCTTATGTTTACTTTCTTCGTGTGGTAAGTAATACACTATATTCTTTAAAAGATCGATCTCACTTAAAGTTAAATTGTAGGACAGTCAGAATGCAGGGGTAGGGGGCGTTTGGTCAACATTTTGTTGCCTTTTGATTTCGAGTGGACAAGGGGGTCTAAATCATCGATAAAGTTTGTTTTCATTAATGTTTTTGTTTGTTTTTTGTTTGTTTCTTAAATGTTTTTGGTTTGTTTTTTGTCATTGTCTTTGTTTTTGCATTTTTGTTAGCTCACCTTGCCAAAGGCAATATGAGCTTTTGCCATCACTTGGTGTCAGTCGTATGTCGTTCCTTAACTTTTCACATTTTAATCTTCTCCTCTGAAACCCCTCAGTCAAATGAAGTGAAACTTGGTATGAAGCATCCTTGGAAGGTCCTCTATAATGATTGATTATTTAGTTCCGATCCGTTAACACACATGGCCGCCATAGCCAATTCTTGTTTCTGATTGGCCGATTTAAAAAAACCTTCTCCTCTGAAACCACTTGGCCAAATGAAGTGAAACTTGGTAGGAATCAGATATGGTAGGTCCTCTCTAAAGATTGCTTATTTCGTCCCGATCCGTTTTCAAACATGGCCGCCACAGACAATTCTTGTTTCTGATTGGTTGATTTCTAAAAAATCTTCTCCTCGGTAACCGCTTGGCCAAATGAATCGAAATTTGGTAGGAATCATCCTTGGAAGTTCCTCTATAATGATTGCTCATTTAGTTCCGATCCGTTAACAAACATGGCTGCCACAGACAATTCTTGTTTCTGAATGGTTGTTTTCTAAAAAATCGTCTCCTCTGAAACCGCTTTTCCAAATGAATCGAAATTTGGTAGGAAGCATCCTTGGAAGGTCCTTTATAAAGATTGCTCATTTACATGTAGTTGCCATCTGTTAACAAACATAGCCGCCAAAGGCAATTCTTGTTTCTGATTGGTTGATTTCTAAAAAATCTTCTTCTCTGAAACCACTTTGCCAAATGAATCGAAACCTGGTAGGAAGCATCCTTGGAAGGTCATCTATAAAGATTGCTCATTTAATTCCGGTCCGTTGATAAACATGGCCGCCACAGGCCATTCTTGTTTCTGATTGGTCGACTTCTAAATATCTTCTTCTCTGTAACTGCTTAGCCAAATGACCAAAACTTGGTGGGAAGCACCTGTGGGAGGTTCTGTATTAAGTTTCCGCAAAGCAGAATGAAATGATATGTAAGATATTTGCAACAAATTAAATATTTTCATATCATTGCTCCTGCATGCATGTTTACAGTTTGGTATTATTTTTGTATGGTCTTTAGAGTTCGCATGCGTACCGAGTTAACTTGATTGCCTTCTAATGATAAAGGTTTACATTAGAATTAGCACTCCGTCGTTCTTTGTGTATCAGGAAAAAACAAATAATTTGGCTATATATACACAATACATATGTTATCTTAGACAATGCACTAAATAAAATGACATTCGATGACAACCACTTTTTGAAATAGAGTACATACATTGTATGATATCGCAGAAAATAAGAATATATTTATACTGATTTTAAAATTAGACTTATAAAGGCACACTTTTAACTGAACTCGCGATATTATCCATTGCTAAGGAAACGCATTCGTTATTTGCAAGTTGCAACACACCGTCGGTTTCAGCTATATTCTAGGTATATCGTGTGGGTCATGTTTTTTTCGGAGGACACTGGAGTACCCAGAGAAAACCCCCGACCTACCAACAGCAACCTGACCAACATTATATCGGTAAAGACATTGGACTTTGAATATGCATTGATTGTATAGTTAAATGGACATTAAATTGAAATACGGTGATGGCCATGACGACTATTGAACCCCTATCAATATGAAGTTATTCTAAAATATAGAATGTAGTACACGACTCTATATATATTTATTAATTTTAATGTATTAATAAGATGCGTCATCATTTACTTATCATTCTCGGGGCTAAGCTTGTATTTTACTTGTACCGAACATCCTGTGATCATTCCTGTCGGAAAACTGCGACAGATGTTTATACTACATTTATAACAACCATTGGTATTTGTGGTCTGGATTGGCGGAATATTTTGGCATAGCACGTTTTAATAGACAATGTTACAACATTCTTGCATCGATAATGTTAGTTACAAAAATATGTTTACAAATGATGTGATTTGTGCCGTTGTAAAGTAGCAATTTCAACATGCCAATACATATATAGCTTATGATACAACTAAACATTTGAAATCTAAATAATAAATTAACTAGCCTAGTAATGTATTGGTAATGTCGGTAAGACTCTCCTTCTATCGGAGAACCAGCAAATTTATTACAAATTGCACGAAAGCCATTCCCTGGTTGGTAAGACTCCTTGTTCTTACGGTTCTGAAGGTGTCTAAGGTAGTAATAAAAAGAAATTCACGCCATGATATAGCTGATATATTGCAAAAGTTGGCACCAATCAATCAATCAACCCTCTAGCGGACAAACTAACAGATCTTCATATTTATTTTTTACAGGGCCATTAGCTAGTTTCTTGATCTACAAATGGAGCTGTCGTATAACGATGATTATTGGGTCATTGTTGATCACCGTTGGTCTCGTTGTAACAGCGTTCTCCAATAATATATTTATGGTGCTGGTGTTCTACAGTTTAGTAGCAGGTAGGTTATTTTCCCCTTAAAGGGGCATTATCTGCCAAAATCGTAAATTTGTGTTACCCATAAAAACTATCAGATATGATTGATGCCTTAATAAAACGTGTTTCTGTAACTTATAAATGTTATGAAATGTACGCGCATCGGGGAAAAAAGGTGCAACTGCTCGTGTTTTGAGATCGATCAAGAAATGGACCCCATCTTATTAATTATCGGCATTTTTTACGGAGTTTGCCGAGTCGTCATTAAATCAGTACAACAATGCACTTATTTCTTATTTTCTGTGAATCTGCTTTTAGTCGGCGTTAATTCCGACAAAGAACCATGCAAGTTTGCAGTTAATAAGCGACAAAATACAAATTATTCGTTTTTACCTGTCACTAGTAAGGTCAGTTGCATACGGAGAAAGCGAGGTCAAATTATTTGCTTGCAAGGAAATAATAAATCGATGGTAAAATTTGTTCTCAAAAGGCGAAAAGTGGTACGATAAGCTGTTTAATGTGAAATATTTACCTTTATTTCATCATTTTAAAGCTATTTACCAATTTCCAAAACATATAATTTTTTTGGTCAAAATCGTAGCTAATGCCCCTTTAAGCAATATGTTATTTGTGCTTACTACAATTTTCCCATGATTTATTTGGACGAGTTTTAATTGAGAGTTTTTGTTAAAAGCATTAAAATGTTACTCGATTATTCCGTGGTCGTCTTCCTAATATACCTAAATTTACACGTGGTGACATTCACCAAATCTGAATGACAACGTAAACATGGACAGTACAATAGCAGATCAGTGAGTGTTTGTAGCTAACTGACTACAAGCTGAGAAGGTACATGTGGATTCTGTTGGTTAAACACCATTACTTTTATAGCCAAAAACAAACCCTACTTAAAAACCTGGCAGTGTCTGAAGTTTTTAAACAATGCTCCAATTTTTTTTTTTTTTTTTTTTTTAAAGGTGTAGGTATTGGGCTTGTATTTAATTCTGGATATATTGTTCTGGCATTCAATTTTGAGAAGAAGAGGAATATGGCAACTGGAATAGCAGTTTCTGGTTGTGGACTGGGTGCATTTATACTAGCTCCTTTATTCCAGTTAATTTATCACGAATATGGATATTGTGGATTTTTCCTATTTATGGCTGGCTTGTCATTTCAAGCCTGCGTGTGCGGTGTAGTTTTAAGACCTTCACGTTTGGAAATGTCTTCAAAATTAGCAATGATGACTCAAAATACCATATGTCTATCATGTGACGCTACCGTGGTCAAGAATATATCTGTTCTATGTGTTGCCTTGGGAGGGTTTTTCTTTAATATAGGTATTTTTATTATTTATTTACATTTTCCACAATATGCAATGAACAATGGTTCAAGTGAAAGTGAAGTGTCTTTGTATTTATCTATTGCTGGTATATGCAGCTGTATAGGACGGATCTTATTAGGCATGGCCTCTAATAGTGACAACGTTAATGAAGATATTGTGTACTTTGGTTCCTATGTAGTGCTTGGTGTATGTACTATAATCTTTCCTTTATTCATGTCTTTCCATTCCGCCAAAGTTGTGTATATGATAGTTTTAGGATTGTACAACGGAACTTGTTACGTAGTGATAAATACAATTGTTCTGAAACTGATTGGACCCAACCACGTGGCCCAGGGGACGGGCTATGTCTTGGCTTACATAGGAATTGGTACTTTGATTGGACCACCTATTGGAGGTAATTGTACAAATTTATTAGAAATATTCGTAGGAAAAAGTGTTTTCTTTTGCATAGAGTGAGTGAGGGATTGTTGCTTAATGCCAAATGAACAACTTTTCAGCTATTTCATGGCGAGAACATGTTACAATTAGATTATGTGATGATGAGGTCCAACACGCTGAGTTGGATTTTTATAGTTCTAGCTCACTGAAAGAAGAGTTTGAAGATACCAAAGGGGTAATCAGAATCCGTAAATCGAAGAAGAACAGCCAACAATGGCCAAAAGAAAAAGTACAAAAGGACAAACAACGATCTACAAAACATACATATAAACTAAACAACAGTCTCCGGATCATGCCGCTGCACTCGGACATATTATTCTGATTCCAAGCCAATAGCAAGTCAACAGAAAGCATAATACATTCTAAATCAAATGTATGATAAATCTAATCAAACAGACTTGACTTTTATCCTGTTTGCTCATAGTAGCGGTCAATTTTGTTGGTGGAGGAAACGGGTAGTACTCTGAGAAAACCACTGACTTACCGCAAGTCTCTGACAAACTTTATCGCATCGTGAGATTCGAACTCACAACGCCTAGCCATGTGAAGCATTCCTGATCATAGATAAAAGTGATAAATTTAATAAATTCAATAAAAGAATAGATTTGTTTTACTTCCTTGTTTAAATAGAAATCCCTCAATGTTTAAATGTGACTATTAATATCTTTAAAATTTGTGTTTGTAGGTGTTATTGTTGATAATGGCGGAACATATGAAATATCATTCACGTTTGCTGGTAAGGAGAGTAAAACATAAAACATGAGAATAGGCAGGATCGTCTTAACAGCATTATATGCCCCCGGGAAAAGCAATGCACGGGGGCAACTACCTACACAACCACTCACAGGAATAAAATGTAAATGGTCGATAAAATTAAACATATCTTAATTGTATTGGTACTTCCAACAAAGTCAGTGATTAAACATTAAAATACATCCTGTACACAACATACATAGATTAGCATGAGGCCCTTATGCTCGTGGGTCCCCCAGGCAACTGCCCAGCGTGTCCATGCCCATTAAAACGGCACTGAGAACAGGGATAGCATAACAGTATGTTTATTGTTTACTGTGAAGTATGTGGATACCAATGTTCGTGGTTTGGAAGACAAAATAGGATTTTCGTTCATCCACTGCTATAATTAGTACATACACATCAAGTAACACGTATTCCTTGAAAGTTTAATTTTGTGGTTTAATATTATCAACGACATCGAAGGCCATTTGTATACCACGAACTAAATGATGCATTCACTACATGTTTTTGTCGAGGACAACGTTTCATCGTTAAAATGCCATTTTTTTTCTAAATATAAAGTTCCTAAATCATGTAGTTATTTTTAAAACTAAGGTTCTCCTACCTTAGGCATTGTTGAACTAAGGTTCTCCTACCTTAGGCATTGCTGAACTAAAGTTCTCCTACCTTAGGCATTGTTGAACTAAAGTTCTCCTACCTTAGGCATTGTTGAACTAAGGTTCTCCTACCTTAGGCGTTGTTGAACTAAAGTTCTCCTACCTTAGGCATTGTTGAACTAAGGTTCTCCTACCTTAGGCATTGTTGAAATAAGGTTCTCCTACCTTAGGCGTTGTTGAACTAAGGTTCTCCTACCTTAGGCATTGTTGAACTAAGGTTCTCCTACCTCAGGCATTGTTGAACTAAAGTTCTCCTACCTTAGGCATTGTTGAACCAAGGTTCTCCTACCTTAGGCATTGTTGATCTAAGGTTCTCCTACCTTAGGCATTGTTGAACTAAAACGATATTAGCTATCCTGTTTAGGCCCTTTGATTGTAGCTATCCTATTTAGGCTCTTTGATTGTAGCTATCCTGTTTAGGCCCTTTGATTGTAGCTATCCTGTTTAGGCCCTTTGATTGAAGCTATCCTGTTTAGGCCCTTTGATTGTAGCTATCCTGTTTAGGCCCATTGATTGTAGCTATCCTGTTTAGGCCCTTTGATTGTAGCTATCCTGTTTAGGCCCTTTGATTGTAACTATCCTGTTTAGGCCCTTTGATTGTAGCTATCCTGTTTAGGCCCTTTGATTGTAGCTATCCTGTTTAGGCCCATTGATTGTAGCTACCCTGTTTAGGCCCTTTGATTGTAGCTATCTTGTTTAGTCCCTATGATTGTAGCTATCCTGTTTAGGCCCTTTGATTTTAGCTATCCTGTTTTGGCCCTTTGATTGTAGCTATCCTGTTTAGGCCTTTGATTGTAGCTATCCTGTTTAGGCCCTTTGATTGTAGCTATCCTGTTTAGGCCCTTTGATTGTAGCTATCTTGTTTAGTCCCTATGATTGTAGCTATCCTGTTTAGGCCCTTTGATTGTAGCTATCCTGTTTTGGCCCTTTGATTGTAGCTATCCTGTTTAGGCCCTTTGATTGTAGCTATCCTGCTTAGGCCCATTGATTGTAGCTATCCTGTTTAGGCCCTTTCATTGTAGCTATCCTGTTTAGGCCCTTTGATTTTGGCTATCCTGTTTAGGCCCTTTGATTGTAACTATCCTGTTTAGGCCCTTTGATTGTAGCTATCCTGTTTAGGCCCTTTTATTGTAGCTATCCTATTTAGGCTCTTTGATTGTAGCTATTCTGTTTAGGCCCTTTGATTGTAGCTATCCTGTTTAAGCCCTTTGATTGTAGCTATCCTGTTTAGGCCCTTTGATTGTGGCTATCCTGTTTAGGCCCTTTGATTGTAGCTATCCTGTTTATGCCCTTTGATTTTGGCTATCCTGATTAGGCCCTTTGATTGTAGATATCCTGTTTATGCCCTTTGATTTTGGTTATCCTGTTTAGGCCCTTTGATTGTAGCTATCCTGTTTAGGCCCTTTGATTTTGGTTATCCTGTTTAGCCCGTTGATTGTAGCTATCCTGTTTAGGCCCTTTGATTATAGCTATCCTGTTTAGGCCCTATGATTTTGGCTATCCTGATTAGGCCCTTTGATTGTAGCTATCCTGTTTAAGCCCTTTGATTGTAGCTATCCTGTTTAGGCCCTTTGATTGTAGCTATCCTGTTTAGGCCCTTTGATTGTAGCTATCCTGTTTAGGCCCTTTGATTTTGACTATCCTGTTTAGGGCCTTTGATTGTAGCTATCCTGTTTAGGCCCTTTGATTATGGCTATCCTGTTTAGGCCCTTTGATTTTGGCTATCCTGTTTAGGCCCTTTGATTGTAACTATCCTGTTTAGGCCCTTTGATTTTGGCTATCCTGTTTAGGCCCTTTGATTGTAGCTATCCTGTTTAGGCCCTTTGATTGTAGCTATCCTGTTTAGGCCCTTTGATTGTAGCTATCCTGTTTAGGGCCTTTGATTTTGGCTATCCTATTTAGGCCCTTTGATTGTAGCTATCCTGTTTAGGCCCTTTGATTGTAGCTAGCCTGTTTAGGCCTTTGATTGTAGCTATACTGTTTAGGCTCTTTGATTGTAGCTATCCTGTTTAGGCCCTTTGATTGTAGCTATCCTGTTTAGGCCTTTGATTTTGGCTATCCTGTTTAGGCCCTTTGATTTTGGCTATCCTGTTTCGGCCCTTTGATTGTAGCTATCCTGTTTATGCCCTTTGATTTTGGCTATCCTGTTTAGGCCCTTTGATTGTAGATATCCTGTTTAGACCCTTTGATTTTGGCTATCCTGTTTAGACCCTTTGATTGTAGCTATCCTGTTTAGGCCCTTTGAATTTGGCTATCCTGTTTAGGCCCTTTGAATTTGGCTATCCTGTTTAGGCCCTTTGATTGTAGTTATCCTGTTTAGGCCCTTTGATTATAGCTATCCTGTTTAAGCCCTATGATTTTGGATATCCTGTTTAGGCCCTTTGATTGTAGCTATCCTGTTTAGGCCATTTGATTTTGGCTATCCTGTTTAGGCCCTTTGATTGTAGCTATCCTGTTTAGGCCCTATGATTTTGGCTATCCTGTTTAGGCCCTTTGATTGTAGCTATCCTGTTTAGGCCCTTTGATTGTAGCTATCCTGTTTAGGCCCTTTGATTGTAGCTATCCTGTTTAGGCCCTTTGATTGTAGCTATCCTATTTAGGTCCTTTGATTGTAGCTATCCTGTTTAGGCCCTTTGATTGTAGCTATCCTGTTTAGGCCCTTTGGTTGTAGCTAGCCTGTTTAGGCCCTTTGATTGTAGCTATCCTGTTTATGCCCTTTGATTGTAGCTATCCTGTTTAGGCCCTTTGATTGTAGCTATCCTGTTTAGGCCCTTTGATTGTAGCTATCCTGTTTAGGCCCTTGGATTGTAGCTATCCTGTTTAGGCCCTTTGATTTTGGCTATCCTGTTTAGGCCCTTTGATTGTAGCTATCCTGTTTAGGCCCTTTGATTTTGGCTATCCTGTTTAGGACCTTTGATTGTAGCTATCATGTTTAGGCCCTTTGATTTTGGCTATCCTGTTTAGGCCCTTTGATTTTGGCTACCCTGTTTAGGCCCTTTGATTGTAGCTATCATGTTTAGGCCCTTTGATTTTGGCTATCATGTTTAGACCCTTTGATTGTAGCTATCCTGTTTAGGCCCATTGATTGTAGCTATCCTGTTTAGGCCCTTTGATTTTGGCTATCCTGTTTAGGCCCTTTGATTGTAGCTATCCAGTTTAGGCTCTTTGATTGTAGCTATCCTGTTTAGGCCCTTTGATTGTAGCTATCCTGTTTAGGCCCTTTGATTGTAGCTATCGTGTTTAGGCCCTTTGATTTTGGCTATCCTGTTTAGGCCCTTTGATTTTGGCTATCCTGTTTAGGCCCTTTGATTTTGGCTATCCTGTTTAGGCCCTTTGATTGTAGCTATCCTGTTTAAGCCCTTTGATTTTGGCTATCCTGTTTAGGCCCTTTGATTGTAGCTTATCCTGTTTAGGCCCTTTTGGTTTTCTTGCTCCCAAAGACTTTTAATTCATTTGGCTTTGGGCGTACCGATGAAGGTTATTCCAGAAACGCGCTGTGCGCAATTAATTTGGTATTTACGTTTTTATTAATCCAGTATGAAGATTCTAGGACATCACACAAAATATATGTGGGGTTCGAATTGCTCGATCTTTAGTTTTCTGTGTAATGCTTTGTAGATTGTTGTTTATCCCTTTGTCCTTTTCTGTTGGCCATTGTGTTGTTCGTCCTTCTGATTACCTCTTTGGTATCTTCAAGCTTTTCGTCATACACTTTGTTGCGGGTATCAATTTTATTTTGTACACGGTTAAATATATCCGAAAGCCAAATCGTGGAACATGAATTTTTTTCTTGCCTCTTACAAATTTTGGGGCCGTCGTGGCCGTGATCGTATGGTAGTGGGATTTACAACTACCTATGCAATCAGTGCCTATCACCACTTATGTTGTGAGTTCCAATCTCGATCAGGGCGAGGTGTACAGCATTATGTGATAAAATTTGTCAGTGACTTGCGACAGGTCCGTAGTTTTCTCCGGGTCCTCCTGTTTCCTCCACCAATAAAACGACATTCACGATATAGCGGAAATATTGTTGAAAGTGGCGTTAAACACCAACAAACATCTTACAAATTTGATCTGATATACAATGACATTTATGCATAACTGGTATACAATTTTGCAAACGTCAATAAATAGCGACTTCTACTTTACCGTTTACGTTGTCGATTGTTGTACAATGTATTTAGAGAAACCTAATGCATACCAGAGGTGAAACCAGAAATATCAGTCTTTTTTTCCACCTACTTATAATATTAGCTTTAATAGACAAACTACAAATTATCACAAGGGTACAAAGTGATGACAATAGCTCACCTGACCATTCATGTGAGCTACAAACACAAAACAAAAACCTGTTTCTCAGAAACAGATCTTACTTTACAAACTTTACTCTAATGTTTAATTAAGAAATAAATCATGGAAGCCAGAATGTGTTGGGAGTTTTAACATGGATTGGCGGATATTAGTATTTTATGCCGAGCCAGAAGCGAAGGATAAAATTTACTAATACCCGCCAATCCAAAACACTGACTACTGGACGGATGATACACTCGGGGAACTTATAGTCCACAAGCAGTGGTATCGACCCATTCAAAACACTGACTACTGGACGGATGATACACTCGGGGAACTTATAGTCCACAAGCAGTGGTATCGACCCATCCAAAACACTGACTACTGGACATATGATACACTCGGGGAACTTATAGTCCACAAGCAGTGGCATCGACCCATCCAAAACACTGACTACTGGACGGATAATACACTCGGGGAAGTTATAGTCCACAATCAGTGGTATCGACCCATCCAAAACACTGACTACTGGACGAATGATACACTCGGGGAACTTATAGTCCACAAGCAGTGGTATCGACCCATCCAAAACACTGACTACTGGACGTATGATACACTCGGGGAACTTATAGTCCACAAGAAGTGGCATCGACCCATCCAAAACACTGACTACTGGACGGATGATACACTCGGGGAACTTATTGTCCACAAGCAGTGGTATCGACCCATTCAAAACACTGACTATAGGACGGATGATACACTCGGGGAACTTATTGTCCACAAGCAGTGGTATCGACCCACCCAAAACACTGACTACAGGACGGATGATACACCCGGGGAACTTATAGTCCACAAGCAGTGGCATCGACCCATCCAAAACACTGACTACTGGACGGATGATACACTCGGGGAACTTATAGTCCACAGTAGTGGTATCGACCCATCCAAAACACTGACTACTGGACAGATGATACACTCGGGGAACTTATAGTCCACAAGAAGTGGTATCGACCCATCCAAAACACTGCCTACTGGACGGATGATACACTCGGGGAACTCATTGTCCACAAGCAGTGGTATCGACCCATCCAAAACATTGACTACTGGACGGATGATACACTCGGGGAACTTATAGTCCACATGCAGTGGCATCGACCCATCCGAAACACTGACTACTGGACGGATGATACACTCGGGGAACTTATAGTCCACAGGAAGTGGCATCGACCCATTGATAGTAATAAATTCGTAGATATCTAATTTATTGTGCAAGAAATAACAATGAGACGTTATATAACGAGTAAATACATGATTTAGTGGAGTTTGTGTTACTCGATCTTTAGTGTTATTTGTATGTTTTGTAGATCGTTGTTTGTATTTTTTCTTTTGACCATTGTGTTGTCTGTTCTTCTGTCTTTTGGCCATTGTGTTGTCTGTTCTTCTGTCTTTTGGCCATTGTGTTGTCTGTTCTTCTGTCTTTTGGCCATTGTGTTGTCTGTTCTTCTGTCTTTTGGCCATTGTGTTGTCTGTTCTTCTGTCTTTTGGCCATTGTGTTGTCTGTTCTTCTGTCTTTTGGCCATTGTGTTGTCTGTTCTTCTGTCTTTTGGCCATTGTGTTGTCTGTTCTTCTGTCTTTTGGCCATTGTGTTGTCTGTTCTTCTGTCTTTTGGCCATTGTGTTGTCTGTTCTTCTGTCTTTTGGCCATTGTGTTGTCTGTTCTTCTGTCTTTTGGCCATTGTGTTGTCTGTTCTTCTGTCTTTTGGTCATTGTGTTGTCTGTTCTTCTGTCTTTTGACCATTGTGTTGTCTGTTCTTCTGTCTTTTGGTCATTGTGTTGTCTGTTCTTCTGTCTTTTGGTCATTGGGTTGTCTGTTCTTCTGTCTTTTGGCCATTGTGTTGTCTGTTCTTCTGTCTTTTGACCATTGTGTTGTCTGTTCTTCTGTCTTTTGACCATTGTGTTGTCTGTTCTTCTGTCTTTTGGCCATTGTGTTGTCTGTTCTTCTTCTTTTGGCCATTGTGTTGTCTGTTCTTCTGTCTTTTGGCCATTGTGTTGTCTGTTCTTCTGTCTTTTGGCCATTGTGTTGTCTGTTCTTCTTCTTTTGGCCATTGTGTTGTCTGTTCTTCTTCTTTTAACCATTGTGTTGTCTGTTCTTCTTCGATATACGGATTCTGATTACCCCTTTGGTATCTTCAAGCTCTTCTTTCTAATTATTGAATATAAAAAAAACCACAGTGATATGTGTTCTTGTGATATCTTCTTAGCTAATCAAAGAATCGTTAGCGAAGGTTATCGGGGAGTCAAGGACACAAACTGATATAGAAACCAGTAAGATATGTATTTCTACCTTTTGACCGTCTGTGAGTTGGAATTATAAAAAAAAACGACCTCTGCATGTTGTGTTGTAATTAAACATCAGAAATCATCATTATCTCATCAAAAAAGTAACTTTTCCTCGTCATGATATAACCGAGAGGTTTCTGACCTGAAATTGAAGACACGTCACTTTGTTATGGTTAATAATGTTAGATATACAATTATTTATTGAACAAAGAAAACATGTACGAAACGATCATACGCATACAAAGTTTTAAGATGCCAAAGGGGTAATCAAAAGCCGGAAATCGAAACGTGATCTCTCAAGAAAACCTACGGGAGTAAAGACAAACCGAACATCTCCCTCAAAGCGGAAATCGTACCGTACATTACAACATCAAACTAAAAACATGAAGAAATGCATTTATTCGTCGAGTTAACGGTAAACAATACAATCAAGCTACTGTAATTTATACTGGCAGCAACATAAGATCTAATGTGATATATATATTTTTTACAGGGATTTCATTAATAATTGGTGGTGTTATAGAATTGTGTAACGTTATGTTTCAACCAGAACGATACAAGATACCACGGACAGGAGACTTTGAAATCAATGTCACGAAGAAAACAAACAGCATTACAGTTAATGCTAAAGAAGAAAATATTCAAAGAAACTGAATTCTTCCGTAAATGGCCGTTTTCGGGTTGAGACGACTGAGTTAAGACGAGTGCACGTTATCGTCTCTACTCGTTGTGACATCCAATCAGAACGCCTCTAACAAGAAAAGAATCGTTTAAATATATATCCTAAGCCGGGAATGTCACATTATATACCCTGTCTGATAGCTGAATAACAGATATATTACGAATTTAACCATTGTTTTTTTTTCAAATACAGACTCCAACCGTATTAAATATATTTGTGTCTTTTATTTTAATTTTTTCGTATTTCTAGATGTCCTTTTCCGTACCTTTGACGTCATTCTTCAATGATGTCAAAATATGTGTCACGTCATATTTCATGTATATGGGGTGTCTCATGAAGGAAAATACTGTACTTTCAATAAAATATTAGTGAGAAAAGCTCAAATATCAGTAGAAAGCTACTTAGTGTATTTCATAACGTTCAATGATATTGACAATCTAATTAAAATTAAATCTCATGAAAATTGAGAGCAAGTTCTGAGATTTAATTTTAATTAGATTGTGATATTGATGTGATAATTTATGTAAATTAGTTACTGATCAATGGCGGGGGTCTCTAGGAGTTCGCGATAGTGAAAGTTGTTGGTTTACGGAAGAAATAGGTACTTACATGCGTTGTTGGGAAAGCCCGGGTGATCTTCCACTCGTGATAGAAATTTTTGTTTCTTTTCGCTCGTTGCGCTGCGCTCCACTCGCGAAAAGACATAAAATTTCGATCACTCATGGAAGATCACCCGGTCTTTCCCAAGAACGTATGTAAGAACCTATTAAACTTTTTAATTACTAAAAATAGATTGCAGTAGCGACATTGTTGGCCAAAGAAGCTATAAAAAAGTGTTAGATGTTTTACCTCTTTAAAGCATTCATACGGGACCGTCGCGGTCGTGATCGTATGGTAGTTGAATTTACAACTATCTATGCAATCATCGATCAGTGCCTATCACCACTGATGCTGTGAGTTCGAATCTCGATCAGGGCGAGGTGTAGAACATTATGTGATAAAGTTTGTCAGTGACTTGCGGCAGGTCGGTGGTTTTCTCCGGGTACTCCGATTTCTTCCACCAATAAAACTGACCGCCACGATATAACTGAAATATTGTTGAAAGTGGTGTTAAACACCATCAAACAAAGCAAACAAACTATTTAATATTACCACAAAAAGAGCCAGTAAAAATGTTCCACGAAACCTCTTATCAATATTGCAACATCAGAAGCTAAATATGTAGTGAATAAATTAAACGTTAGAGAAAATCGAAGGGTATTCAAGAATGGACAATCCAGAGAAACTGGGAAAAAACATTAGGTACACAAGATACATGATGAAATTAACTACACGAGCAGTAGTTTGAATCAGCAATGAATCCTAAAAATGTCTAAAGATCTGTTGAAGTTCATTAAATCTAGATCTCTCGTCTTTTACAATAGTATTCAAATAAGTGTTTTCAGTCATTAGTGTTATCAATGAGTGATTGTTGTTTAACGCCAATTCAGCAATTTTTCAGCTATATCATGGCGGCGAGAACAAGTTAATTTTCAATGAGATGATGATGAGGTCCGCTTTGTTCTATTCCAACACGCTGAGTTGGATTTTTATAGTGCTAGATCACTGAAACAACGGTTCGCGGATAGACATGTCGCTCCACTCGAACACATTATTCTGAAGTTCCGAACCAACCAGTCTGCTCTTTCTCCTTAATGCTGCATGCTTAGCGGAGAAGCAACAAATACCAATTTCATAGTCTTTGGTTTGACCTGATCGGGGCTTGAACCCACGAGCTACCGCACTCGAGGTGAGCACGCTAACCATTACGTATACACCACCGATGCGGTTATGTTATCAATGAATATTCTGTTTAAAGCGGCAAATGATGATCTGCCTACATATACCGATATACAAAAAATTAACAAGAATTATCCATATGGAGAAAGGCTTTAACCTGCCCAACAAAGGTCCTGCTGAACTATGACTAAAATGTTGTTTTCAGTCAGAGGGGCTATAAACATACTGTGACAAGGTATATTCATATAGCAGGATTAATCAAATGTGGGTACTGATAAAACCATAAAGACTTTCTGGAAAAGTTTTATTCGACTGCTGTTTAAAGCCTAACTTTTGAGGGGTCGTCGTGATGGTGATCGTTTTGGTAGATGGATTTACAACTACCTATGCAATCGATGCCTATAACCACTAAGGTTGTGAGTTCGTATCCCACACATGACGGGGTGTACTCGATATAACATTATGCGATAAAGTTTGTCTGTTACTTGCGACAGGTCGGTGGTATTCTCCGGGTACTCAGATTTCCTTCACCGCCACGATATTTCTAAAATATTGTTGAAAGTGTGGTTAAACTCAATAACCCTACCCATAACCACAACCCCTAAATTTAGATTTCCCTACACCTTAAACTACCATTAACCGTGCAAATTTAAAAACCCGTTTAAAAGAAATAATTCAGAACCAATTTTACTTTACAAAATTTTACTTACAAAAAAATCACAAGAATTATCCATATGGAGAAAGGTTTTAACCTGCCCAACAAAGGTCCTGCTGAACTATGACTAAAATGTTGTTTTCAGTCAGAGGGGCTATAAACATACTGTGACAAGTTATATTCATATAGCAGGATTTGACCGTTTTTGACCGTTTTTGTCATGTTCGGACATGTTTATGCTAGGATTCATCAGAGCCAGAATTGTAGCTGATCTTCGCGAATTGTTGCATTTGAATGCTGAGAGGTGGATGGTGTCCTCGTGAACAACATGTCTACCATCAGTGAAATCCACCCAGTGGTAGTAAGAAATGTTTGGAAATACCAAAAGGATATGCAACTTCAGAAGTGTATAGATCACCATTCATGGACTAAAGAAAAGGCGAAAGGTAAGCACAGAAAATGAAGGCGTTTTCCCCTTTTTATGAATTTGAATGCTGAGAGGTGGATGGTGTCCTCGTGAACAACATGTCTACCATCAGTGAAATCCACCCAGTGGTAGTAAGAAATGTTTGGAAATACCAAAAGGATATGCAACTTCAGAAGTGTATAGATCACCATTCATGGACTAAAGAAAAGGCGAAAGGTAAGCACAGAAAATGAAGACGTTTTCCCCTTTTTATGAATTCTACAGAAATAAACCTTATCATAAATCGGACTGAAAATTTGCAGTGTTGATCCCATTTTAACCGTTTTTATCTTGGAAACAATGATAGCAATACAAAATTCTTATTACAAAGAACTTAAAATAAAATCATGAATATTAGACAAGAAATAAACGTTTTTCATACAAAAGCAAAAAAAACCCCAAAAAACCCGCCATTTTTAGTGTCTGGGCTTATTACTTATGTGCATGGGGGATATCTGATTAACAAAAGAATTATGGCGGATCATCAAATGAGCATTCATACCAACTTTGCTTCCACTTGGCCCAGTGGCTTAAGAGAGGAAAATTGAAATTTAATAGTTTACGGAAAATCATGATAGAACCAAAGTGATGATAATACATCAATTCACCCTTTGGGTCCTGTGAGCTAAGAAGACGAAGAACATTTTTTTTCCACAAAATATTACGCAAAAAATTAAAGAATGGACATTACGATCAATATCAACTATAACTCTAGAAGGGTAAACATATCCTGCTCAACTAGTGGCATCCTCCACATTACTCATGTCAACATCGGATTATAAGTCATGAACGAAGACAGACTGGCGCAAAATGGTGAAAATACCTTACTTGACCGTTTTTGTCATGTTCATACATGTTTATGCTAGGATTCATCAGAGCCAGAATTGTAGCTGATCTTCGCGAATAGTTGCATTTGAATGCTGAGAGGTGGATGGTGTCCTCGTGAACAAAATGTCTACCATCAGTGAAATCCACCCAGTGGTAGTAAGAAATGTTTGGAAATACCAAAAGGATAATCCGAAGCCCTAAAACGAAGAATGGCGGACCATACAATGGCCAAAATGGTCCAAATAAAAACCTGGGTGATCTCAGTCATATTCTTGATAAGTCATGTACAAAGAAAAGATATGATTACGACAAACGAAACATATATATGATCATCTGTGAAACAGACCTTTTGTTACGCCCGATTCCTTCGTGTCAATTCTGCTACAGGTCACATACGACTATTTCATAAGATTGTTCTACTTATTTCTTATTCTGTTGTTTAGAAAGCTGACCAAAACGGCTTGCATGTTTTTCAGAAGCTGCTTACCAGTTCCGGAGAACCTGAGTTCATCCCCATTGTTTTGTGAGGTTCGTGTTGCGCAATCTTTTGGGGTTTTTTGTGCAGTGTTTTCACGCTAGATCATGGTTTGTCTTTTTGTTCTTGTAGCCATTATAATGTCTGCCCTTTTATTTACAGCTTCTGGTTGCCCCATTTGATACCTTCATAGTTATCTTTAATCTTTACCTCATTGCACCAATATAACATAATCCAATCTGACTAAAATCCTATATTTAATCGCTCCCCTTGACCGTATTATTCTCTGTCCAAAATCAATATTTGATCACTTATTATGAAAGGACATTTTAAACAATTAATGTCTATCCTTCCAAAAACATCAACAACATTATTAATTACCTCTCATATTAAACAATTGGACACAGAAAAGACCTTGATATACTAGTATACACAAAAATGTGGCGGGGTTTAACCAATTATTGGGATCTCAACTCCCTCTTCAGGGGCGGATCCAGGGGGGGGGTGACCCCCCTAAAATAGGAAAAAATATGATTTTTTGGCGTATAATCGTGATTTTTCACACGAAATACCCCAACAATTTTCGCGCCTCCCTCCGCTCGGCGCAATTTTTTTAAGTGCTCCCCCCCCCTAACTTGAATTCCTGGATCCGCCCCTGCTCTTTATAACTGGAACTCCAACGGTAATACAGATATAAGCAAACAGTAAACAAAACAGCACAGATTCGCTTCCACTCAAAAAGACCACATACTCACAAAAATGAATGACAACATGAACGTGGACAGTGCAATAGCAGGGTCGATGAATGCTTGTAGTTAACTGAATACTAAGAACATAGAATTTGCTGAATAAAAACAATCATATCTGATACTGTTAACTGATGCAATATCAATTAGTCACTAACATCTAAAGACTTCAATGGCCTTCTGGGAGCTCATAATTTATCTGGTTTTTGTTTTGTTTTTGTCTCCTTTGTTGCTGATTTTGGATTCTAAAATCAGTATAATGAGTAAACAAAATCTGTAAGCAAAAACAATAAAGCAAACATGCAGAATGCAAGTCATTGAGTGATGAAATAACACTGTGAGTTCGAATCCCGCTCAGGCGAGGTGAACTCCATACAACACTACGTGATAAAGTTTGTCAGTGACTTGCGGCAGGTCGCGGTGGTTTTCTCTGGGTACTCGGGTTTCCTCCACCAATAAAAATGACTGCTACCATATAACTGAAATATTGTTGAAAGTAGCGCTAAACACCATAATCTTAACCTTGAATTTCTAGACATAATAATTCGATGTATTTCTTCCCCCTTTTCCGATATGTGGTGCATAAAGCTGAACATAGTCAATATTTATTGTATTTTTTGCTTTTCTCTCAAGTCTCCTCTTAACATGAAGTTTGTTAACATTAACAAGGGAATTAATAGATATGGAAAATATATCATTAGAAGAGCGTGTCTCTCCGTTTGTGATTTTGGTCCTGGATTCTTTGATTCACTGAAATCGTTGTACATGATGTGATAACAAATGGCGGCTGTCGTCGTGGCAACATGCGAAGAATAAGCAATCATTGGAAGTCGTATCCATGGGTGATTTTGTATTCCTATAAAATAAAATAAAAATCTTTATAATATTACAAGTTTTTTTCACATAGTAAGATTCTCCTCTCTCAACCATAGCTGACATTAGTCAGTTTTGACTATCCTGTTTTTATTAGGTCCTTTTGTCATCTTGCTCCCAAAGACTTTTACATCATTTGGAATTCAAATATATTATCTTTGAGCGTACCGGATGAAGGTTATTTCAGAAACGCATCGTTTGGTATCTACATTTTTATGTGTATTCCTATAAAATATTACAAAATCACATTTGTTCCATCGTTTTAAAATCTATCAAAACAAACAGGAAAATCACAAAAAGAAAACCAATCAACAGATGAAAACGTTAATGGTTGCCAAATGGTTGAACAAACTGTATGGAAAAGGGTCGGAATGCCCTTTATGGTGGGACATTACCAAATTACGTTATGCCACGAGTTATCGTTCCTAACGTTATCGTAGCACGCCGATCAAAACTCTGTTGGAACGTTCTCAGTGTTTTAATGAGTTATTCCATTATATATTACTCTTCTGAAAACCACATTTGACGGCTTTATTTAAAGAGCGGTTTTCTGTGTGATTACTACAGGCGTCAAACAACCATTGTTCACCGTAAGCGTCATATTTATGAACCTAAAATGATTGTCCCGATTCGTCACACCCATTTTACACGCTAACATTGGCACCAAATTGACAGAAAACTTTATTAGTACCGATACTAAATTTGATCGTGAATCGCTTTGCATGTTGTCTCACTCCTATCATCACGACGCCACGACATAGCGAAATACTGCTAAGATTGGCGCTAAACACCAATCAATCAAACATATCCCCACTTAGGGACTCGAAATAGACTAGAAGGACTTTGATTGTATTAATTATGTACATGCTTACCAGTGCCGTTTTACCGCATGGCCACGCTGGGCAGCTGCCCGGGGGCCCCACGAACATAGGGGCCCCATGTTAATCTATGTATGTTGTGCACATCATGTTTTGTAATGCTTAAACACTGATTATGTTGGAAGTACCAATGCAATAAATTGTGAGTGGTTGTGTAGGTAGAGGTCCCAATACAATGTTTTGCCCGGGACCTATTATGCTGTTAAGACGGCCCTGATGCTCACATACCTTTTATAAAAGCGTAACTAGCTGCAAAGAAAAACGGAAACTGGAATAGGAATTCACAATAAATAAATGTTTTAAACCATGCTGGAGGATCCACCATCATGGAATCTTTAAATTCTCTGCAATACCATGACTTTAACTCTACAGCCTGTAAGTAACAAACATAGTCTAGGGTTTTATACTCCATGTTTGAATAAAAATTGTAATTCTTGATTGAAAAACCGCCCACCAGCTACATAACTATAATTAAAATTTACTGTTTGATTGGTTGTTTTTTTTGTCAATTATTTTAGAGAAAACGTACAAAGACCAATCTAACATTAAATTTGATTAAATAAACCACCGCTCGCTCCTTAGATAACAGCAAAATAGTAGTCAAATAGTGCTTGACAAAAGTATTTTGTGAGTAAAGATCTCCGAAACCTTGGAATCTGGATGCTAAGGTCTTAGACTTCTTGGTCAATCTTATAGTGCTTAACCCCACTTTAAACAATATTCCTGTCGCAAGTTACTGATAAACTTTATCACATAATGTTACAAGTAATTTTTGGAAGTGACAATAAACAAAAACAAATATATATTCTGGCTTTTCATCCAGACAGGTGTGAAGTCCTTTCAAATTTAACGACATTCTCTATGATCATCCACATACTTGAGTCATTTGAAGAAGGCTTTATGAAATACTATGTAAATAACATCTCGGGGGGGGGGGGGGGGGGGGGGGGGGGGGGGGGGCAATAAAACTTTCGGTTTTATACGTCGATACACAAAACATCAGTTCGACCCCCCCCCCCAAAGGAAAAATATTTTCAATTTCTAGTTAGACTATATATAGAAACATGTAGCTATCACTTGTGTATGTTTGTTCTGTCTGAGACCCAGGGATGGATTAACCACTAGGCAACATGAACACGTGCTTAGGGCATCAAGGGGCAAGGGGACACCACACAAATCCGGCCACAAGGCAATATATCTTACCAGCCAGATGTTAGGCTAAAAAAAACCACCAAAAATCCCCCAAAATGTAGGAAAAATGAAATAAAGCATTATGCTTTTGACAATTATGTCGAGTCTTGGCATCAAGGGGTCGTGTTAGGTTTTACAGTATGCCAGCGGAATGTGCGGGGGCACTAAGGTTGCCTTGGCCTGTGCTTATGGCATTAATTGGCTTTAATCCGGTCCTGTTGAGACCCCTACAATAAAGGCGAAGTCGATCACTTGAAATGGTCCAACATCAGAGCTGCAATGTTCGTCACTAACAGATAGCAAAGCACATCTAGTGTTGATAGCAAGTTAGTAGTAGAAGTAACTATATATTCCGAAGAAACCTTACAGAGGTCCTTCAAACTACGGAAACTCTTTTTTATTTATATAAAGGGTTAGGGCTATGATGTTTAACGCCACTTTCAATAATATTTCAGTCATATATCATGGGGGTCAGTTTTATTGGTGTAGGAAACCAGAGTACCCGGAGAAAACCACCGACCTGCCGCAAGTCAATGACAAACTTTATTACATAATGTTGTATCGAGTACACATCGCCTGAGCATGGTTCAAACTCACAACGTTAGTGGTGATAGGCATTGCTTGCATAGGTAGTAATAAGTCCAACAACCATACGATCTCGACCACGACGGTCCCTCTTTATTAAAGGAAATTATTTCTTTTTATATACATGTACATGAAAATATAGGAAATATTATGACGTTTCATAACACCAAAGGTAAAGTTTTAGTTTTTACAATGCCATGAAGCAGGGGTTGAACATTTTGTTGGGCAGGCCCAAGCCCAGGGCTTTTTAAACTTTCTTAACCCAAGTCCGGTCAGTGATTTGCCAAGTCCCAATTTGTAGGATAAAATTTGAAATTTGACTTGCTTGTCAACTAAAGTTTGTGCAATTGATGCAGCAAAAGTTTTACAACCATTAATATTTCAATAGTTTTCACCCAGGTCAAGTCCATTTTTAACTTGTATTTCACATATCAATTCATAATCTGAAAATGGTTTTCCAGCTTTGACAACACCGTAGGCAGTATGTCGGTCAAAAACTAGGGCTTGTGTTTTTTGTGTTGTATTGTTATTTAAATATGCAGGCTATAAATAAAACTTTTCTTATCTTATCTTAGTATTAAACAAACTTTCAAGACGTTTTCTCTGACTTTCATCTAATTTCAATAATGACTGGCCTATTACTAGTATTAGGGTGTCAGCAAAAGGCCTGTGAATGGCCGGCAGCTGCCTGGGGATCAAGTTCCTTAAACCAATGCTTGACACATACCAAGTGCTCCTGGTGTTTATCGTGTAACTTAAGTCCATCATTGCGTAAATTTTTAGTTCCCCGAGTAAGGGCATCTTTCCTATCTGACAAGTGTGGAAATGTTCTACAGTACTTGCAGTACATTTCCTGAGCATTCTCGTCAAAGACGACCCAAGGAAATTTATCTATCCATGAGTTTTGAAATATTCTCGTTCGTTTCTCCCTATCATACTTAAGATCTTTATTTCTGGGAGTTTCGGGATTAGTTGGCTCGTCGTTCGCTTTCCGTTTTTCCGCTTTTTTGACTAAGATTAAAATTAAGCAACGACATTTTAGTTTTACTCAAAAGTTGTCAACATAAACATACGATTGATCAATGTTATTCCGACGCTTGACTTTACATAGGTATGTGGGAAGCGCATAGGTGATTCGGAACTCATTAATATTCATGAGGAATATCGATCCGTCCAGGATGTGTATTACCGTTCTTAAAATAGGTTTTTAGTACTTATTTCACGTGAAAGGAGACGATTGACAAAAACTTGCATGTGATTTGAATTGAAAACAAGACATTTAGAAATAAGTGGAGTTTTTATTTTATTAAAGGCATGCCCGACGGGATTTTTATACAATGCATATAAATAACTTTAAACGTCTCATAATTACATAAATATATAAATGAAAATGACAAGTAATGATAGCATTAAGTGCTGTACAAAGCAAGCAATTTTTAGATGTATTAAATGTTTACCATGGATGGGAAAATCCACTGCGGCAATATAGCTTGTGCATCAATAAACATAGAAATTGGTATATGAGTGACAAAATAACACAAAAATATAAAATCCAGAACAGCCGCCATTTTCATAACAGTTAAAATACACGATCTGATTAAAAATATCCGGTAGTCCTATTTTAATTTAAACTTCAAATGGGGTTCCCATTGGGATTTCTTTAGTAAATATATTCCAACATATATTTCTTTTGTCACATATTTTGCTAAGAAAATATTTGTTTATACATGTACAAAATGTACCAGTCATC
This sequence comes from Bathymodiolus brooksi, assembly GCA_963680875.1. Classification (NCBI taxonomy): domain Eukaryota; kingdom Metazoa; phylum Mollusca; class Bivalvia; order Mytilida; family Modiolidae; genus Bathymodiolus; species Bathymodiolus brooksi. The sequence continues at coordinate 90,045,130 of OY804580.1, forward strand.
TGTCAAAAGTATTCGGAAATGTAAACAAATCCCTATATAATCAAACCAAAACCATATTTTTAATTTTTTTTTATTATGAAGTCATTTCTGGGTAGATTTTAACAAATGTTACACCAAAACATTCGGAATTGTCAATATTTTGATTGTTTATTTACTCATTATGTTGTTATGAGTGATTTTTATTTGTACATAATTTAAACACAACAAATAAAAATTGACTTTGATTTTCCTATATATTTCAACTAAAAATAAATCCTAAAAATAAAAAATCACGGAATAATTATGTACAAATAAAAACCACTCATAAACATAATGAGCAAATAAACAAGCAAAATATAGACAATTCCGAATGTTTTGGTGTAAAATATGTTAAAATTTATCCAGAAATGACTTCACAATAATTTTCAAACTTTCAGGTAAATATTCAAGATTCTTCTCAATCGATTCAATATCTGAAACTGACGGATATTCATTCTTGGCACTTTCTATAGATTTTATGTCTGATTTGATTAAATTGGCAGCAGTTTTTATTATGATTTTTTTTTTCTAGTTCAGGATCACTCAAAGATTTTGATGAAATTCATGAAGGATAACTCTTGCAGTTTTACGTAACGTTATCACATTCCGTTTGCCGTTCAGTTCTGTAATGATAACGTTGTCACCAAAATAGTCTTGAAGTTTTGATTTCATATGTACCGAGGTGGGTTTTTTTTAAGTAAAACGGCAGCTGGATCTAGAAACAAAAGTTAGTAGAACGAGAGAGTTGTAACACGAAATGTTGTAAAATATGGATAAATGGTTCAAAGATATACTTCCAGACAAAGATCCATACCATAATCGCGGGAGGGACCAAACGAGGAAAAAGGGGGTCCGGAATTCGAGTGCCTGTGCATGGCATAGGTACCCGAGGACAGGACCCAGCTAGCACACTACGTATTCACAACGTTGCAGTTGGGTTGCTGTTTGGTCAGGTCCCTTTCTTACGTGAAAATTACGTTGCCACAACGTATTTTAGATACGTGATATGCAAGTCGTTGTGACAACGTATTTTCCAACGTTTTTGTTACGTACGGATATGGTCTTGATGCTAACGTAAAAGCTCAAGCGTAATTTTTACGTCCTGGTAACGTATTCAGAATACGTTATATGCAAGACGTTGTGACAACGTACTTTTCAACGTTTTTGTTACGTACGGATATGGTCTTGATGCTAACGTAAAAACTCAAACGTAATTATTACGTCCTGGTAACGTATTCAAAATACGTTATATGCAAGTCGTTGTGACACTGTAGTTTGAACGTTTTTGTTACGTACGGATATGGTCTTGATGTTAACGTAAACTGAGCTCAAACGTAATTTTTACGTCCTGGTAACGTATTCAGAATACGTTATTTGCAAGACGTTGTGACAACGTACTTTCCAACGTTTTTGTTACGTACGGATATGGTCTTGATGTTAACGTAAAAGCTCAAACGTAATTTTTACGTCCTGGTAACGTATTTCAGAATACGTTATATGCAAGTCGTTGTCAGACAACATACAGCTCAATCATTAAGGGATTTTCCCTGGAAAAGGGAAAGGATCTGTGAATTGTTCAAATTGGAAGGTATTCCCTAGACATGACTTTGAATTTGATAGTAGTAGATAATGCATGGTTGATAGGGACTTTTTGCATTTAAATTCCAGGTTCATCAGTAAAAAATGTGACAGTTGTGTTGTTATTTAGCTACATTTTTGCGTTAAGATGATACAACTGACTATAGTTGTATATGACGAATATTTATGAGGAAAAGTACTTCTAATTTTTGGATATGGTAATTTTATTGCAAGTAATTAAATCTTGGAGATACATTTGTAAATATTGCCTTATACATCACGTTCTACTAAGTTCAGTAGAAAGAAGAACGATTATTTATTTATTTATTGTTATTGATATACAACTATAGTCAGTTGTATCATCTTAACGCAAACATGTAGCTAAATAACATATCCCGTAAAATGTTTATATCAACAACAAATATCAAAAACTGCAAGATAAGTGCTGTCTTCAATCAATTTTTAATCTAGAGATATAAGTTTCTTGCATATTAAGTGCAAGTTCCTCTCCGAGTCTAATGTTTTACATACTGTAAATGCTTCTTCTAAAATTAAGTTTCAATTTTGATAATATTGTAGTCTTGCAATAGATCTAAATGTTTGAACTGCACTTATTTGTACTATATCTCTTCTAATTCTCCTCTGTTCCATGGTGTTTTTTTTTTTTATACATAAATGGATATTTTCTAGATTTGTCCTGTCAATAAAATTTAACGTACATGTATATGTTTGGTCACTGTTTTTGGATTTCTTTCTTTAGCTCTGTAATATATATCCATGCAATATATTTCTAAGTTATAATCAATTAATTATAGATTTTACAATGTGTCTTCACTTACAGTCGCAAATATCTGTTTACCTACATGTAGCTAATTTCAAGCTTCTGATCATGATCAAAATAGTTACTAAAAATACTTTCACCCCTAAAGTTGTTCGACTTAGCTGAAAATATTAATATCATATTATTTTTTTCAGAACAATCCACCAATGAAGGGAGCTTTCCAGATGCTTGATGGAGAAAACAAACTTTATAGTTGAAGGAAACCTTTCATTGTTCATTTAACTTTGTTGTTTTTTATATCTTGCATTTTTTTGCTGACCAAATGTTAGAATTTGTATGTGGTTTTTTTTTGTATGCAAGTTTTGTGATTTATATCAGTATCAGTATGGTTGAGATAATGTGGGTTAGAGTTAATTATAAGGTTATGAGTGTTTAACACCACTTTCAACAATATTTCAGTTATATCGTGTTGGTCAGTTTATAATGGTAGAGGAAACTGGAGTACCCAGGATAGTACATGTATTATATAATATAATGTTGAATGAAAGTTGAATGAAAATCATGATTTGTATGCCAGTATATGAAATTTAACATTTAAAAAACTTAGTATTTTATTTTTTTTCAGATATGATTGTGTGTATTTATATGAGTTTCATGTTTTTGTTATTGGATTTATCTTGTTAAATGCATATTTAATAGATAGAGTTAGGGTTATGCCATGTGGTGTTTAACACCACTTTCGACGATATTTAATTTATATCATGGCTGTCAGTTTCATTGGTTGAGGAAACCGGAGTACCCAGAGAAAATCACTGACCTGCCCTAGGTCACTGACAAACTTTATCACAGAATGTTGTATCAAGTACACCTCGTCTAAGTGGATTCGAACTCACAACATTAGTGGTGATGTGCACTGATTGCATAGGTAGTTATAAATCCAACTACCATACGATCACGACTGCCCCCATATTTAATAATATATATTTTTTCTTTAAGAAAGAAAGAAAAATTAGGGTTATATTTTTTCTCTGTAAGGGATGTGATATATTGGTTTTTATATTTTTATTTTGAATTGCTATAAAGCTTAAAAGATTATTGTTCTTTGTTATATTTTTATATACAATTAACAAGAATATTTTGGGGTTACAGCTTTCTCAGATTGGGATGTGTACACTGGTAGATCTTACTATGAAACTAATAAAGCTTATGCTTCAGGGCCCCTTATATCCCGGAAACAACTTTTTTAATGAACTAACTTTTCAACAAAATTAATGGAGTTTTTTTTTAAGTCTTTGTTATTAAAGTAAGGCTATTTTAGTAATAGAATCATAAGTCAATGGGTTAATGTACTTAATATTGACCTTAGAATATGCTCCAATTCCAATTTCATATGGCCTCAAAATGTCCCTGTAATTAGTAAAATTTCCAAATTTGGGGGGTTGGAGCACCTGAATCCCAAGCTGTATGGGCTCCTTGACGTAGCCAGAATCTATTCATAGCCTACATTTTGGCAGTTGGATCCTCGAATTCTTCGTTGGTGCACAGCTTAATAGTTTGACAGCTCAGTCCTTATGTTAGAACCAATCGGAACCACAAACAGACATGAATTCTTAATTCAGACTGCACTCCTCTGGCTTGTGCATTCAAACACCAAAAATCAAGACTATCACCTCTTTATCCTAACGATCCCCCTCTAATGACCTTCCTCTCTAGTAATTTAGAGAATAAACAAATTCTTTTTTCTTTGCATTGATGTTGGGTGGTGTGATCTTGGTTCCTACAAATGTTTCTTCGTTTTTAGTAATTTTCGATTATATCTTTTTTAGTGTTTTAATGTTAAACTAAAGAATAGATGTATAGGTCAAGTTATTCTTATGAGTTTGGTCCATAGTTAGCAGGGTGATATTTTTATATGTATACATGTATTTCTGCTGTTTCCTTAGTCAGCAACGAGTGCTTCAGTTCCCATATTTATTGAGATATTTCTGTTTTCTAGCATAAAATGCTTATAACCCAGTACAGCAATTTTAATAAAAATCTGAGATATAGTGGTTAAATTAAAAACAAACAATTATCAGAATCTCCCATATGGAACAACACCATTGAAGAAGATACCATCCGTTACTCAGACCTCTTTGCTGGTGGGAAAGGGATCAATGTTTGGCCCATTGTCAAGGACTCCACCCAACACCCTGTTCATGGCCCTTTTGACCTTGTTGGTTATTCTTGCTGGCTGCAAAAGGGCCCACATAATAGTTCAGGGACCTTAAAATGTAGGTCCTCCACTGGATGTGTACCTATTCATTACTTCTAGAGATGTTATCTATATACATTGTCTGTACATCTTTAATTTTGTCAAATGCAACTTTCACAAGATAAAGATTTTTAGTACATTTATTTTACATGTTTTTTAATCTGATATATTTATTATTACATGTACCTGACATATTTGTATAATAATTACATCTAAACATTTTGGCATCTTTAAAATAGATTATGATGGGATGAGTCTGAGAGTAGAAAGAGTGTTTCATCATCTGTAAAACTTGCAATAATTTGGATTAATAAATGTTTAGAATTTTATATTTTATTAGTTAACTCAAAAAAATTAAGAACATCACAAAAGGTCCTTAAATACACAAAACATAATGTACATCTTTGTAGTTGGTACCGGTAGTTGCATGGTGTAACGGTCTTAATGTGATTATAGTTGCCCTACTATCCAAATTACGTTGTCACAATGCTTTGACAACGTAATTTGGTTATACAAGTCCTTTTAGGGTTGTACATTTTTGTAGTTGTATAACTATATAGAGATGGTTGTAGTTGCGTCGTCTAAAGGTCTTTAGGTGGTCGTAGTTACATTGTATAAAGGTCCCTAGGTGGTTGTAGTTACGTTGTCTAAAGGTGCCTATGTGGTTGTAATTACGTCATGTAAAGGTCCTTTGGTGGTTGTAATTACGTCGTATAAAGGTCCTATGATGGTTGGTAGTTACGTTGTGTAAACGTCCTTAATTAGTTGTATTTACCTCGTATTAAGGTCCTGTGATGGTTGGTGGTTACGTTGTGTAAACGTCCTTACATGGTCATGGTTGTCGTTTGGTTGTAGAAAGGTCTTTTACTACGTAGTACCACAACGTAGTAGTTACGCTTAGGGGAGTCTACAAATCGGCGTAGTTAAAACGTAAAATGCTTACGTTGTAACAACGAAAAAGTTACGTTGTCACTACGTTTTGACAACGTAATTTGGCTAGTAGGGGATACCCCTTTGGCCCCCCCTTTTTATGGTCACTTTTGTGTGCCTGTCTCATATATTCACATATCTGTCATCTCATGTATACATTTGTATAGTGTTTTTCAACGATATATGCAAGTTACTATCAAAGGCCATTTTATAGTATTATATATAGAAGTTACTATCAAAGGCCATTTTCTAAAAATAATACTATAAAATGGCCTTTGATAGTAACTTGCATATATCGTTGAAAAACACTATACAAATGTATACATGAGATGACAGATATGTGAATATATGAGACATGTAGGCACATAAAAGTGACGATAAAAAGGGGGGGACAAAGGGGGGTACCAAAGGGGTATCCTGTCCTCAGGTACCTATGGCCCATGGTCGGTGGTTCTCTCCACAGGCACTCGAATTCCGGACCCCCCTTTTTCCCTCATTTGGTCCCTCCCGCGATTATGGTATGGATCGATCTTAGTCTGGAAGTATGTAAAACGGCAGCTGGACCTAGGATTTTTCAGTAAAACGGCAGCTGGACCTAGAAACAAAAGTTAGTAAAACGAGAGAGTTGTAACACGAAATGTGGTAAAATATGGATAAATGGCTCAAAGATATACATTTGTACTTCCAGACTAAGATCCATACCATAATCGCGGGAGGGACCAAATGAGGAAAAAGGGGGTCCGGAATTCGAGTGCCTGTGGTTCTCTCCGGGTACTCCGGCTTCTTCCACCACTAAAACTGTTCGCCATGATATAGCTGAAATGTTGCTGAAAGTGGCGTTAAACACAAAAAAAAAATCAATCAATCAATCAATCAATCAATCAATCAATCATATATCACTAAATTCTTTGGTAATCGGGATCGTATACAATTCTATGAACTTGAAGAACCCGGATCTAACTCCGAGAAGTGGTAGGGTATTATTATCGTCAAGCGTTTCAATGATAACGTCAAGTAAATGTTTGAAAATGCTAGCACATGTCATACATGTATCTCCCCTGAAAAGGATACAATTTCATCATTAGTCTATCATGATTCAATGATACAGGTAGTAATTTCCAACCCTGTGACCCTGTCAATTATACATTTTCACCCATATTTATTTTTTCATCTATATGCTGATCTATTTTTTGCAAACTTGTTAATAATAACGCTGTCACTGTCACTTGTGTTTCTGTTTCTGCCATGTAATTGCCTCCTTCATCATGTTGAAGATTATGCAATGAATTTTTGGACTGCGCATTTTAGTTGAACTAATCAAGTGTGTGGGATAATGATTTAATGGGGCTTATTTACAATTAAAACTACAAATGTATATACATGTTGGGACTGCCTGGCGGCTAAAGGGACACAATCCTGGCCTTAAAGGCTTCAGGTGTGTCCAGCTCCACAATGTCTGGTGGCAGCAGATTCCAATCCCTCACTGTTCTTGGGAAAAATGACATCTTTCTGGTGTCAATACGACAGGATTCTATTTGAAATGCCCTGTTGTGTGTATTTCTAGAGCGTCGACAAGGTAGTATTAGTCTGTTTTCTTTGGTGATGGATACTAGCTCTCTATCAATTTTGTACATCATCATCAGTCTTGCATCTTTTCTCCTGTTTGCCAAAGGTCTCCATTTGAGTCTCTGGAGCATGTTGCTGACACTAGATCGGTTTCTCTGGTTGCTGACGACATATCTAGCTGCTCTTCTTTGTACGGCTTCAATTTTGTTTATTTCTGTTTTCGTATAAGGATTCCAAACAGTACTGGCATATTCAACCAACGGGCGAATAAGCGTTTGGTAGGCTTGTTCTTTAATCCTGTTTGATGGAATTTTCAGGTTCCTCCTGAGCTGAGGAATCCTAGAGTTTTATTTGCTTTGGCAGTTATATTGTTTATGTGCTGATCCCACTGCAACTTATTGGTGATTGTTAATCCAAGATATTTAGCTGATGTTACTAGCTCTAGAGTGTGACCATGCAGATGGTAGTTTGCCTCAGTCTTCTTTGTTTTATTTGTTACTCTTAAGACATTACATTTATCTGGATGGAACTTCATACACCATTCATTTTCCCATTGGCCGAGCTTATTGAGGTCTTCTTGAAGTGTTGATGCGTCATCAGGGGTTAACAAATCCCCTAGCCCGACGCTAGTAATTTCCACATTTGGGCTAGCTGAAATAATCAGCTGTATGCCCGACGGGCTAGTAAAAATATTCAATATTCGCGTATCTACTTATAAGTTATATTCATATATGTTGTTTAATCAGCAGCAATGTTTTATTTATTCAACCGCTAGCTTTTTGTCGAAATTGAGAGCAAAGAAGGTAGAAAAACTGCGTATTCTCGTCATAAAACAGCTTCAACAAACGACGGCTTACCGGAAATTCGAAAATACCGGAATCGGATTCCGGAACCCGGAACGACTATTTCCGGTTTTGCCGATAGTAAAACAGAGCTGTCGAAATCTCTTTCCTGTCTGTCAGACAATAGGTCTGGCAGATGTGGACAATGTGTCAGACCTATCAAACATTTGCCGGACCTACATATTTTTTACAACTTCAACTGAATTACACATATACTGGCTAAATCCATAAAATGGTTTGTTTACCAGCTTCAAGTGATACCTTGGAATACTCAAAGTTAGTACAACACATTTTTGTGTGACATGTGGAAATATACATACAATACAATAGACTTGTGTATGAAATAAACAAAGATACCAAGTTTGCATAATGCTAGCTATGCACATGTTTCAAGGTGTTACCTCTTATACAAATGTAAGTAGCATTAGGTCTGGATAGAATCGATTGGATGACTGACAACCTAGGCCTAAATTAAAATTAAGTTTGTTTCCCCTTTCACCAACCGACCCTTTAAAAAGCCGCTGAGTCAAAAAAAATGATTGCCAAAAATAAAAAAATAATCGTAATTTCCGGAAAATCGATGTGAGTCCGTCCGGAATCGGTTACACATTTAGTAGTCAAACTCTTCAATGTGAAGTCAAAATTTGATTATATAGACAAAAATCGGAGATTGCAAACAACGACAATCAATCAAATCAAATCAAAAAGTTTTATTTAAAGTTGGTACATTTTATAACAATCAACATAAGCTCTCAAGAGCTTTTCAAACCGACATGCATAATAAATTACATAAATTAAATACAGCACAATAAAACATGTCATGCAATACAAAATTAAATACATATCCGGATAATATTTATGCATACATTTCTGTGTTTTGACCTCTGGACCTCTACAGCCAGTGCCTCTCTGTGTACTTATTGTCATAGGACCAGAAGTCAAAACACAAAATAGATGCAGACATTTATAGCACCCATTACACATACAAGTACATTCATGCAAATTTTAAGCAGTCTATGATCAAGCAAATAAGCAAATTAACTCAAAACACATATAAAATATTCATGTACTTTTAAAACATATTCCAAAAATATTCTAAAAACATTTTAAAAATTTTCATGCATAAATAGCAAAGCACTATAATAAATAAAGCACAAGTTAATTGAAAAGCATACAAAGTAAAATATGTATATACTTCTTAAAACATATCTTAAAAATATTCCAAAAATATTTCAAGAATACTTTAAAAATATTCATGCAGAATAGCCAAGCACTAAAATAAAAAACTAAAATATATTAAAGTTAAACTGAAAAGCATACAAAAGCAAGAAGGCAGCAGTAAGGCAAATTTCATGCAATGTCTATTCTAGAAAAATTTATACTAGCAGCAAGCATTGCAGCGGCACGAGTTGCCATTCCATGAGTTTATTAAATTTTTGAATTGATTAAAAGATGTTTGTGTTCTAAAGTGGTTTGGCAACTCGTTCCACAGTTTAGCAGCAGCATATCGAAAGGATTTTAGACCATACCTTGTCGTTCGTACTGAAGGGATTTCTGTAATGTTGTCGTACCTAAAACAATATTTAGTATCTTTAATTTTGATTAAGTCATGTAAATATGAAGGACTTTCTTGATGTAGAATTTTATAAACCTCAATGGCCATAGTTCTCAGTCTTCTCACTTTTAATGTTGGAAGTTTAGAGACTATTAACAAGTTTTCATATGTACTATTATAATCATTATAAATAAATCTTAGTGCTTGCTCCTGAATTTTTTCTATTTTATTTGTATTGGCTTCACTACAAAAGTGCCATGAAAGTGGACAGAAGTTAAAGTTAGACAATATGAATGAATGATATATGGTTAATTTACCCAATTTATTTAAATATTTACCTAGCCTTTTTAACACATTTAACTGCCTAGATGCTTTTTTACAAATGTTTGAAATATGAGAATTAAATTTAAGTTCAAAATCAGTTGTAACCCCTAGTAATTTTACTTCTTTTTCACATTTAATTTTATTTCCTGCTAAATCAAGAACAATATTTTTATCCATTGTTTTTTTGCCAATAGCTATGGCCTGAAATTTATCAGGATTTGCCTTCATCTGGTTACATGAAAACCATTCTATTAATGCCAAACTGTCTTTTTCTAAATGTTCAACTACTTTATCAATATTATCATCTGCATGTGCGAGAGTGTTGTCGTCTGCATAGTTATAAAGTGTGCTGCTTGTGGTAAAGTGAAAAATGTCGTTTAAAAAGATGTTAAATAGTACAGGACCTAGAATTGACCCTTGTGGTACGCCTTTGTAGATGTCTTGCCAGTTACTTAGTGTGGTACCAACTTTGATGCATTGTTTCCTGTTAGTAAGGTAGTTTTCAATTAACTGTAATGCAGATTTTGACATGCCATATGCTTCAAGTTTGAGTAATAATAATTTGTGTGGTAGGCAATCAAAGGCCTTGGACAGGTCCATTAGTACTGCTGCAATGTATTTATTTTGGTCTAGTGCCTGTTTCCAATCTTCTATAATTTTTAGTAGTGTAGTATTGCATCTATAGCCCGATCTGAAAGCTGACAGAAATGGATGGAAGTGATTGTTAAAATATTCTGTTAACTGTTCGTGAATGGCCCGTTCAAAGAATTTTGAAATAACAGGTAGTATACTTACTGGTCTATAGTTACTTTTGTCTAGTGCATTGTTCTTCTTGTGTAGTGCAACAACTTGTGCTTGTTTTAGTTGGTCTGGAAACACAGAATTTGTTATTGTTTTATTTATCATTTTTGTTATTGGTTTTGCAATTATAGGTTTAGCTAGTTTTAATAATTTAGCTGATATACCATCTCTACCTGTTGCTTTTTTAACAGTGGTCTTATTTATTTGTTTATGTACAAATTCATCAGATATTTCTTTAAATTCAAGATTAGGTATATCTTTTTTATTTTTTGTTAATTTCAATGATACTAGGATGATTTTTATCTACAACAGTTACATTTCCAATATCTTTTGCCACATTTATAAAGAAATCATTAAAACATTCTGCTACCATGTTTTGATCATTTATGATTTCATCTTTTTCACAGAGTATGATATTTTTAGTAAAATGGCTACCTTTGTTGGTAATAAACGGCTTGATAGTAGGCCAAAAATCCGTTGATTTGGGACCACCTATACATCTTTCAAAGAAATAAGTTTTAATAGACCTTTTCTTAATTTTTGTAACTAGATTTCTCTGTTGTCTATAAGTTTGAGAAGCGAAATTAAGTAATGATGCCGGTCATCTTCAAGCGTTTTGTCGGTCCCAAGTTACTGAAAAATTGCTCCGGACATCGGGTCTGACGCGAAAAAGTTTAAATCGGACCTAGTCAATTTTTGTCCGACGGTCCGATAGGCCCGACGATTTTCGACAGCTCTGGTAAAAGATTTTTTTTTTTTTTTTTTTTAAATAATTAGATTTTTTTGACATGTGACCATAAACACACATATTTTTTTTTGGCCTTACAGTGACCTGAACTGTGGAAAATAAGTGAAAATAAAATGCAATACCAGATCTGAAAAGAAAGATAGTTAAACTAATACACATTGTACATGTTGTACAGGGGATCAAGTCTGCAAGTCGGATTCATGAAATCACGGTATTGACCAGGACTAGTGGTTCATAGATTCGGGCTAGTAATATTTAGGAGTATGCTAGCCCTGGGCTAGTGAGGTGGTCCAAGATTTGTTAACCCCTGGTCATCTTCATTTGCGATAGTGAGGTATATGATGGTATCATCAGCAAAGAGTCTGACTTTGGAGGTTAGTCTTGACTGGAGGTCGTTGATGTAGAAAAGGAAGAGTCCTGGTCCTAGTACTGAGCCCTGGGATACACCAGAGTCAACACTTACTGCTTCCGACGAAACTCCATCTAGCACTACTGTTTGTTGTCTATCTTCTAACCAGTTTTGGATCCATCTTGTTGAATGATAGCTGCGGAACCGTAGCCCTTTATGGTGCCTTTTTTTTGGCACTGGCTATGATTACCTGGATTAGGTAATAATAACGAAAAATTAGGATTACCTGAGAAACTAAGTACCGGAATACAATTCCGGTTCAGGAACCTATTTCACGAAAAAATATCGGGTAATCGTAATTTTATTTGTTTATATGTGGCATCGATCAGTAAGACTTACCGGATTTATTTGATAACACTTCAACTGTTCTTCTTCTTTCAATAAATGCATCCCTCTTTTCAGAGTATTGTCGCATTGAAAACTATATACATGTGGTCAGGTCAGCAACCTTCCATTTACAATTAAAATAAAAACTTTCCAGAAATGTACAATTAAAAACAAAGAAGTGGAAATTATGGAAGGCTGGTGTTTGTGAGGCTATGACGGAAGATGTCAATGGAGCCTGAGCTGACTAGGGTCTGTGGTAGGTTGTTCCAGAGTCTGATGGTGCTAGGGAAGAAGGAGTATTTATATGCTAGCACTCTGGTTGAAGGTTGTAGGTATCGGATGTTGTGTCCTCTCAGAGGCAGATCCAGAGACTCTTTTGACGGGGGGGGGGGGGGGGCTCAGATATGGGGTAATATTTCAATAATAGATGGAACCAACTGTAGCCCCAAAACGGTTCTGGCGTGAAGGTTGGTAAACCTTGTTTTCATTTTATTTAGCGTATAGCCGAAAAAAGGTACAGTTATACATTATCTCTCATTATTTGTCTCCCGCATATTCTAGTTTTTTTTTAACCTCTATGTCTAGCGGTTCACAGATTTTAATACTCTTCTCAAATCACTGCAGGGGCGGATCCAGAGACTCTTTTGACGGGGGGGGCTCAGATATGGGGTAATAGTTTTAATAGATGGAACCAACTGTAGCCCCAAAGCGGTTCTGGCGTGAAGGTTGGTCAACCTTATTTTCATTTTATTTAGCGTATAGCAGTCTTCACGCTTAACTGTTTACCTTACAAGCCCACCGGGCCTGTAAGTTCAAATATTTACAGGCCCACCATCAATTCTACAGGCCCGAATTTAAAAACTACATTAATGACCATTAATTCAAACCACCAAAACTCAAAACATGATGATGTACCAAATATTATGTGGACATGTCAATTATGCATTAGGTAAGACCAGAATGCAAGTAAAAAACACAAAAAGACACTTTATTTTGGATTCATGTTTATATTAATCTCCTGAAAATTCTAAAATCATATTGTCAATAGCATCCTCAGTATATTCCATATCATCACTATCCACCTCCTCATCATCATCACAACCAATATTGTTATAAGACTCTTATAACAAAAACTTGTGATGTCATCATTGCGTGAGACATATAATTTGGTGATAATTTTTAATATGTACCCCCCTTTTTTTCTTAAATATCACTATGCTTTGAATTAATACCACACAAAATGCAAAAAGTTGTATTTGTGTAGCCTTCAGCAGAAGAAATATGTACAGTACATGTGTATATGCCAATTTGCTCAACGGTCCAACTATATATAGAAAGCTAGGGAATGCAAATATAGCACGAACGTATATTGACACTCGCTACCGGATGTTTCATCCTATAACCAAAACGGACCATAACAAAAACGGACTATTGAAATAAAAAATGTAAATTTCTTGAATAAATATGATATTTTATGAATTATTTCTATGATTTTACATGTATTTAATTATTTGTATTAATTTGTTTAGTGTGTTTTAATTATAAACATATGTTTGTTTGCACATAAAGAGGGAGAGGCGTTAATTATCGAAAATAACAAATCAAGGAAATTAAAATAATTTAAATCGAAGCTTGAAACTGCGCTTTGGTTTGTAGTCATATGGCCTTGTACCCCAGTACTTAAAATTAGAAAGTACTGATGGGCAGACTGTTAAAGTCGATTTCAATCCGTCGTCCAGCAAATCTTCATACCAAGATTTGTCTGAAGAAGAAAGACAAAAAATTAAAGATTTGTTATTTATTTTGGAAAAATTTAATGTTAGCGAGAGCGCTAAAAGGGAACTGACAGTATTTTGTGATGGGCTGCCACGAACATGTCTGGTTTCATCAATGCCAGGAAGATATTAACAGTTTATATCATTTTGAAAGAATTTTGGGAAATATCCCTGGCGCATATGTTACATCACATTTTCATAAATTATATAAAGTTTCCCCTTTTGCGCCCAAATTAAACTTTTAACTTCTATCAGTTCCATTCTCTTAAATCAACCTCCAATGGACAAATGATGGATCAAAAGTTGTGTATGTAGTGCATGATTGACAGACACTATTCATCATATCGTTTTCTAGCTTCTGAACTGTCGATCGAGAAAAAAAAAATATTCTAGACAGGCAGCAAATAGCCAGTCAATGGGGGTTTGCAATTAATATTTCGCATGCAAAATAGCGACCCCACACCACAAGGTGTGGAAAATAGAAATATTATTCAGTGGCTTAAATGCGTATTAACTGCATTACATGTAAACTGTATGATTCTGTTTGATAAAGTCCTTTAACTAGAACAGGAAAAAAATGTACACTTGAGTGAAATAATGTTGTAATAAAAGATCGTGAACGTGATATACAAGTATGAAAGAATGTCAAGGTATATTTTAAATGAGGTTGAAACAAGACACCATTTGATATTAATTCGGTTGTATTTCATTTTGACGATTTTAATGACGGAAGATGATCACAACCATATTGTTTTTGATTGGATTAAAATTATAGCTCTATAATAATGTATAATAACCTATTATTATTAGAATCCTAACATGACTGCGAATTTGGCATAAATAAAATAACAAATGGCTTCCTCTAGGAAAACGCCGACTTTATGTGAAAGGGACACCAGACAGCTATGATGAACAATTTTAATACATCCCTTAGCGCGGGATGTAAAGGACACACTCCTTACACGCAAAAGACAACTTACAGCAGATTCTGATAGCAACAGTTTATTAGGAGTGTTGTTGTTGTTTTATCGACATCTGAGGTGGGACCGATTTTGGCCCTTATAGCTCCCAATCCTTTGCAAAAAAAAACCATTGCAAGCACATTTTTAGTCAAATCATACAATTAATTGTTACCCTCTTAATTACAATTATGATTAATTTGATTTTTATTTGATTAAAAGTTAATTCATTTTAAAGAATTTGGTTTTAATTTACAAAGATTATTAAACCCTCAATGCTTTAATCATAGTTTCCCCCAATAAAAAGAAAAAAATAGTAATTAAGATATAATTAACCAATTGCAGTACATGGAATTTTGATAAATTCCATCACAAAAACGAGTAGTCCGAGATTCCTCTGTCGTTTAGCGGCATTTATAAAGTTGCTGTAGCCGTTCAACGTCAGAGGGCAATACATACGGAAAACAGCGGATTTGCTTCTCCAACTCTGGGTCAGCACATTTCCACGTTTCGTGGCTATCGGATTTTATTTTCTATCATAAACCTTATATAAATCGCTTCACCAATCATTTTTCTATTCATTCATAACCATCTTACCCTCAGAAAGTGGTGTTACACTCCATTACAGCACGATTTTGCCTTAGATCCTATGATTCCGCCATTTTTCAAACATTTGTCACGTGACTACAAGAAAACCACGATTACCGCAATGTATCATGGGAGATGATTTGCATATAAACAAACAAACAAATATTTGTATTGCCAATCATACATGCCTGTTAAGGCAGAACAATTAACATAAAATTTAATACAGTTGATTATATTGATTGGTAATGATTTTAACAGCAATAGTGAATTACAGATAACCATAAGGCATAAGAAAAAAAAAATGATGTAGTACCTTGTCCAAAAAAGGGGGACGTAACACATGCTCTTTCCGAAGCCCATTGGCAACACTCTGCCATTGGATCTTTTCTTTCCAACACATTCTGTATTATTTCCTTCTGCTCTGCTTTGATCTATAGATGGACTGTTTGTCCTGTAGAATACGCTTAAATGTATGGTCTTCCATGTGATTTGAATGTTGTTTATGTATGCAAATAATGCTCAAATAATTTGGTGCGCTGAATTAAGTAGCTCCCATCATGCAATGCGTTACTGTTATCATTCAGTTAGTATCGCGAGATCACGTTTGTAGATTCGAAAATGGAAGTCAAATGGTGGAATAATAGGATCTAAGGCAAAATCGTGCTGTAATGGAGTGTAACACCACTTTCTGAGGGTAAGATGGTTTTGAATGAATAGAAAAGTGATTGGTGAAGCGTTTTATATAAGGGTTTCTGATAGAAAATAAAATCCGATAGCCATGAAACGTGGAAATGTGCCGATCCTAGAGCTGGTGAGGCAAATCCGCTGTTTTCCGAATATATTACCCTCTGACGTTGAACGGCTACAGCAACTTTATAAATGCTGTTAAACGACAGAGGAATCTCGGACTAAAAAACGAGTAAATTTCTTTGATCTTTGGTTCATAGACAATAAAAGAACATGGAGTTTGTTTTCATTCATTATCATTCTCACAATGGGGACAGACCACTGTGCAGATTGCTCCAGAAAAGTAAATTCAAGACAACACACACTTACACAATCACCTGATAATCAAATCATTTAATCTAATTAAAAGTGATTTGGGTGTCATAAACCAATTAAAACACCAATAATTACTTGGCTTCACTAAGTTACCTGTACTAATTTGATTTATTCATAAATCTAGAAAGTAATTATCACAAATAAGATTTAAAAAAAAAACCAATCAACGCACACTAAAAAAAAAACTAAATAACAATGGAACAAAACTACTGTAGTTCAAAGTCTATTTTCTAACTGCAGAGGTATTAACCCTTAACGTAGACACAGGTCTGTCAGCAACAGTTCTATAAATAGATCGCAATTAATAAAAAAAAAAAATACCGATCGGATTTGGAAGCGGATCGAAAATAATCTGAAGTGTCTCCGTGCATTTCAACGAATTTTGAATGACCAACCTTCTCAAATATGAACATATTATATACCAGAACTCAGACTTTATGTCACAGGATTGAGAAAAAAATTAATCAAAAGTTTGTTTGGTTAAAAGTAGCTTCGATCAACATTTCCCGTCGGTGTCTGATTGCGCCCCATTTCTCGTGGTGCCATTTTTATTTGATATTGAACGAAATTAAAGTTTCTTTAAACCGAAATGGATTACTTTTCAAGAAAGTCACTTTCAAAATACTTAATGAATAACATAGAATTCAATAAACACGATGTCGATATTTTCATAAATGGCACGTGGCAAAAATACGCGGGCGACTCTTCAAAATTACAAGGCTACTTGAACTTCGCTTTTGACCAACGAGAAATCGAAGTCAACCTTTAGGCTTTACAACGCAACTACTTCGCCCTCTAACGTGAGTCCTGCTTCTTGTCCTTTTTTAAAACCTACATGATGGGAAAGAGATCGACCAATCAAATTACAAAAAACAGACACACCTAAATCTATTTCGAATATCGGAAATTCTTAAAAGGCCTACCCATTTTTTGCATTGACTCGGCAGCAACTGAAAACGGAGAACAATAAACTAAATATCTACACACAATATCTTATGAAATCAACTTTTGAAACTATATGACTTTTTTTCACAGGCCCGTCGGACTTGTGGAACTACTCATGTTCTTCTTCTTCTTCCAAATACAGGATAGACTCGAAGGATCGAGTGAAATTATCCCGGCATGGAGACTATAAATTATGAATTTATAGATTGATAAAAATATATTTACATAATTACATATTTACAATTTAACAAGTGGAATTACATGAAGGCTGGAGTGAATTGTATACCCTCCAAAACCAGACCTGAAGCTGTCAAGGTCTGTAGCCTGTGCTACTGCTGCCGGGAGGTAGTTCCAACTTCTGATGGTGAGGGGGGAAAGAATACTTATATATGTTTTTTGAAGTTGCAATTTGTTTATATTTATGTTCCCCTCTAGTACGTGTGTCACTTTTGTTTAAGTATGTGTTTGGGTCTATAGTCACTTGGTTATTAATGATCTTGTATAGCATGGTGACTCTGTTTTTGGCTCTTCGTTGACTCAGAGGCTCCCAATTTAGTGTGTCTAGCATGTTTGTAACGCACCCTGGTTCTTTACTCCTGTAATTATTGTACACAAAATGTGCTGCTCTTTTTTGCACTTGTTCTATGTCCTCAATCAGATCTTTGCTATGAGGATCCCAGCATGTGGATGCATATTCCAATGTTGGTCTTACCATTGTAGTGAAAGTGTGTTGTTTTACTTTCTGAGTGCACCCATGAATATTTCGCTTAATAAAACCTAGTGTTTTGTTGGCTTTGTTAGTGATGTTGTTGATGTGTGCTTTCCAAGTGAGATTTTTACTTATGGTAATGCCTAGGTATTTGCTTTCTTCAACAACTTCTAATATGTGATTGTGGATGGTATAATCTTGTTTGATGGTTTTGTACCAGCTCTTGTGACCAGCTCTTTATACGCCCGTGTACAATTTTACACGCCACAGGCTTCGGACTACCGCCTTATTTCGAAGACTGGTATAGCCGAAAACAGGTACAGTTATTGACTTCCTAAAGTAGTCATCCGGACCCCTGCTTGAACATTATCTCTCATTATTTGTCTCCCGCATATACTAGTTTTTTTTTAACCTCTATGTCTAGCGGTTCACAGATTTTAATACTCTTCTCAAATCACTGCAGGAGCGGATCCAGAGACTCTTTTGACGGAGGAGGGAGCTCAGATATGGGGTAATATTTTCAATAATAGATGGAACCAACTGTAGCCCCAAAGCGGTTCTGGCGTGAAGGTTGTTAATCCTTGTTTTCATTTTATTTAGCGTATAGCCGAAAAAAGGTACAGTTATTGACTTCCTAAAGTAGTCTTCCGGACCCCGTGATTGAACATTATCTCTCATTATTGGTCTCCCGCATATTCTAGGTTTTTTTTAACCTCTATGTCTAGCGGTTCACAGATTTTAATACTCTTCTCAAATCACTGGCGGTTGAATTGTTCAACATTTGCTCTACAGTCTTCTAGTGAGCTCTGAACTAAAGTTTCGCTTTTAAAGGCTCTGCCTATGTCAAGTGATCTCTCTTGTAGTGATCTGATGAGGCCTTTTTTAAAAGCCAGGCACATTTGAACAATAACAATGGCTACGACAAAATGAAAGTTGCAAATATAATACAACAAATTTAAAGAAGTTACATCAGCTGCCTCTGGTCTGGTGTATGTGTGTTTTTTGCAGTTTTGTAAAGTGCTCAAGGGTCTGAGCAATAGCAGGAAAAAAATCTAATAAGTATTATTTTTCTAATTAATTTCAATTATTTTATATGTATTTATATTTTCATTTAGAGTTTAAAATGCGCTGTGTTCATATATTTTCAAAACGGAAACTCGTGTAAAAATTTTTTTATAATACAGCAACATTTTCCTTTAATTTTATTTGTAAAAATAAATGATATTTAAAAAAGAATTTCCTTCAAAGAGCCTCAATTTACAGGTGTTGGTGGTTATTATACCTATATGAAATTATGACACTAGACATGTTTATATAACGGTTTAAGACAACAACACCTGATTATTTGGTATTTTGACGATACATTCATAAAAATGATACATAATAATGCATAATTACTTCTAATTACCTCTTTGAAGATTAAATCAAAACAAAGAAGTTAATTTGTATTTTGTTTTACTTTCATCACACAGATCGAAATCATTCGATTAAAAGCCATATCGTGACGTTAAATAGTCTTGAAAAACGTAAGTTAATACATTTGTATATGTACTTGACTTTTTGGATGGGGGGGGGGGGGTGCTAAAGCCCCCCCTTAAATCCGCCACTACCTCTGGTACCTGATCTAGATGGAATGAGATAGGTAATAGAAGGTACATGTATTTCGATGAGATGGTAGGTAATGCGGTACATCATCATGAGTTTGGCTAGTTGGCATCTGTGTTGTAGGATGGGCCAGTTGAAGTCTTGTAGTAGTGTTGTAACACTGGCTCAAGGGTCGTAGTTGTTGGTGATGAATCTGGCAGCTCTGCGTTGGATGCTCTCTACTTTATTGATGTTGGCCTGAGTATGTGGATCCCACACAGTAGAGGCATATTCAAGTGATGGTCGTACGAATGTGTTGTAGGCCTGTGTCTTAGCTCTCTGTGGGCAGTTTCCGATGTTGCGTCGAAGGAAGACTAGGGTGGAATTTGCCTTCTTCGTGATGTTGTTTACGTGATTGTTCCACAAGAGATTTTTGGAGATGGTAAGGCCGAGGTATTTGGCGTTGTTGACGATTTGAAGTTGTTGGCTGTGGATATAATAATTTGCCATGATCTTATTACGCTTGTTGGTGATGGGTAGTACCTCACACTTGTCAGGATTAAATGACATCTGCCAGGTATTTTCCCAGTTTTGCAGGGCATCAATGTTCTCCTGGAGCTTGGTGGCATCAGCTTCAGTTTTGCAAATAATCTTGCTCTCGATGTGACACAAGGTGGCATGTCGTTTATGTAAACGAGAAAAAACAGGGGACCAAGGACAGTGCCTTGGAGGACGCCAGAAGTCACTTTACATTGTGCAGAGTGTTTACCTTCGAGGACTACTTCCTGGGAGCGACCGGAGAGAAAGTCTGCAATCCACGACAGAGTATTACTTCTCACTCCAAAGTGGTGGAGTTTCAGGAGAAGACGTCGGTGGGGAACTTTATCGAAGGCCTTTGAGATGTCCAGAAGTACGGCATCTATCTGTTGGCCCTTATCAAGGTCGGCTGCAAGGTCTTGTACAGTGAGGATCAGCTGGCTTTCAGTAGAACGTTTTTTTCGGAATCTATGTTGTAAGTCTGAGAGTAGATTGTGATGTTCAAGATGGGTGATGATAGTTGAGTGAAGGATGTGTTCCAGAGTTTTACATAAGATGGAAGTTAGTGAGATGGGCTGGTAGTTTGCTGGTTGATCTCTATCCCCTTTTTTGAAAACGAGCTACTCTGGCCTGTTTCAGTCAGATGGAATTTGTCCTTGATCTAATGATGCTTGGAATATGAAGCTGATGAGTGGAGAGATTTCTACGCTAACTTCTTTAAGGAACTTAGCTGGGATGTCGTCCGGACCTGTTGCCTTGTTGGGTTTCAGATGCTGGAGAAAATTTTGTGCTCCTTCTGTGTTGATGGTGATTTTATTCATTTCAGGTGTTGGGCTAATACCTAGGTCGGGGAGGTTGTCCATGTCCTCTTCGGTGAAAACTGTTGCCCCTGCAAAAAAAGGGATTTAGAATACTTAAGTTTGAGGAAGTTACTGTCAGGGCTAGTGTATTTAGATTCCTATTTTTTATATAAAAGATGACTTTGCTATTTTGCTAATATGAGACAGGGAACCTGTTAGAAGGACGAAGTCCTAAAATTTGAATAATACGATGATCTGTACAAGTTATTTTGAATGAATTTTGTAGCCGATTTGTTATGGCTGTTCCGTTCATTTTACCTACTGTACGCCGCTATTTTGTCGGGAGTTTTGTAGAAAGAGATTTTTTAATTAGAATTTTATTTCAAGTTTATTTCGATTTTGCATAGAGTAAATAATTAAAGAATTGGGAATTTTTCATTGAAATATATTTCTTTTGCATTTCTAAATTATCAATTGATCTATTTTTTAAACTTCCGTTGAACAGATATTTGGCTATCAATATAGAAGGAAAAATCGGACAGCCTACCGTCATAAGGACTTTGTCCTTTATGACGCTACTATCAGATTATATTTTTTTTTGTTTCTAAGTTCGTTTATTGTCTATATATATACATATCAAATCAGCATATCCTTAGACTGTTATTATAGCTAAAAACTACAACAGGAGACTAAACGTATTTGAACAATTGAATGATATTCTGGAAATACATGTACATTATTTTATATACCGGACCCTTTACTTCTTTCATTCTTTATATTGGTACCTATAAAAATAAATCAACAACAACAATGAATAAGATTTATTATTTTATTTACATACAACTATTCCGGGTAATAATAAGACCAGGTAATTCTAACAAATAAAATTACGATTACCCATTTTTTTTTCATGAAATAGGTTCCTGAATCGGAATTGTATTCCGGTACTTAGTCTTTCAGGTAATCCTAATTTTTCGTTATTATTACCCAATCCAGGTAAATCTGGGGAATCGTAGCCAGTGCCTTTTTTTTTTGGGCGGACCATAGGGCTACGGATTTCTCGCTTTGAGGTCACATGACTTTTGAGAGATGACTCTTAACAACAAAACACATGTTAGGTTTGTTTACGTTTTACCAGAGGTTTTGCACTGCGATTTTTTATCTGAAATAAAATATTTATTCAACCTAGAGAGAAATATTTTACATATTTTAGCCAGAAATGTTATTTTCTTCTATGATTATTCCAACTGAGGTGAACTCTCATTCAACATTTTCAAGTGTTTCATGTAAACAAACAACTATAAGCCTATTGAGTTGACTGCTTAATCTGGTTGAGATTTTTGGTCAGTTTCTTCATCCTCCTTGACTGCTGTGCCTGTGGTAAGACATTGATTGATTGGAATGAAACACTGACACTTGATGCACAGGTCGCAGGGATTGAGGTTGTGACACTGTTGATCTCTATTTCTATCAAACATGTGCTTGATGTACCAAATAGGGTGAAATCTGTAGCCCTAAAGTCTGCCAAAAAAAAAAGGGACCATAAAGGGCTACGGTTCCACAGCTATTAGAAAGAGAAATAATTACCCAAAAGACATGTTTTGTAACATTTTTAAAAGTCGGAATCAGATTGATTTCACTTGCCCACTTAGGCTATCACGATTGAAGATTTGCTTGGCCGAAACATTGATATTCACTTGTCCCCGTTATTCCGGTAACCTTTTGTCACTTCACATATAAATTGAAATGCAAAATGAAATAATGAATCATTGCGTTAATCATGTATGTATTGTGAAATATGAACTAACACTGTTTACTATCTCTGTATATTGTAGGTGAAGAATCGGACAAAAATAGCATCAACCAATACATTAGCACATGTCTGTAGTACATGTAAAATAGCATCAACCAATACATTAGCACATGTCTGTAGTACATGTCTGTAGCACATGTCTGTAGTACATGTATATATAGTACAAATTATTAAGTCATAAGAAAATGATTCCTAGAAGCTTATTTCACAAATCAAGAATTGGCATTGCAAAACATATGTTATGCACAGGCAGAAAAACGACCAAACTTTTGAAACCATTCCAAGAATGCACGCGCATGCTGGAGAATTTTGTACTGTCACATTCAGTCAGGTTTTATACGTATAGTTTACAAAAAGCTGTTTGGAATAATAAATATGTGACTGTTGGAAATAAACAAATAGACAAGTGTTTATGTGAGGGTCAACGAGGAATTAAAACAAAGGTCAATAGTTCAGCTCTGGCGCTACAGCAACAGGTTACAGCGTTGACTACAAAGAGATCAAGAAAAAAGACTCTGACAAGAGAATTGGAGGTAATTAACATGCCCTTAATATTATTTCCCTTTATCTTGCAGTATAGTCAGAGACTTATCACTGTGATAAACATATCACTCATCTTGGTGATTTGGATACATCTTTTGTTCTATTAAATATATTGTCAAAATTTCTTTTACATAGAGTGTTACTTACTATCACTCAAAAGGCATATCAAAGTAGGTAAATAGATTAAACAGACCAAAAGATATATCAGTATCACTAAGAAGAGTGATACGTCTATCACAGTGATATATCACGTTATGTCTCTGAATGTACTGTAAATGAATTTGGTTTTGTTATATTTTTTTTGTTTCTGATATTTTACATACTAAAATATATCTAAGTCATATATTCTTAGGGGCCGTCGTGGCAGTGATCATATGGTAGTTGTATTTACAACTACATATGCAATCAGTGCCTATCTCCACTGATGTTGTGAGCTCGAATCCCACTCGGGCGAGGTGTACTCGATACAACATTATGTGATAAAATTTGTCAGTAACTTGCGTCAGGTCAGTGATTATCTCTGGGTACTACGACTTCCTCCACCAATAAAACTGACTGCCACAATATAGCTGAAATATTGTTGAATGTAGCGTTAAACACCATAACCAAACCATATGATGATTATCATAGTTGTAAATTACATGTACATGTGTGTCCAGTTCGGTCGAAAATTGGAAGAGAAGTACAGGCAGGGGTTTCACTATTTTCTTAGGCTGGAGGTACTTTCTAGAATGTAGGAGGTACCAAACAATTTCGGCGAAGCCCCCCGAAAGCTCCTGGATTGTAGAGATTTTGAGACTTAAATTTTGACCTGAAAATATGGGATTATGTCTGTAATATTTGCTTCAATTTTGTGTATAATAAATGAATTTGAAATTAAGATATAGCATAATCATAATTGATTAGGGTCTCAAAAACCCTAAAATCCAGGAGCTTCCAGGGACTTTGTCCCCTTCCCCCCCCCCCCCTGGTTCATTTCTAGACTAATTCTGATATTTCACGTGTTAACTTAACACTGAAAAGTTCCTGCGCTCGTTCACACAAATCACAACAGATATCAGGAAAAAGAACGTGTATGAGGCAATGCCAATGCTGAACAGCATGATTTGACACGTTTTCATAGAATCTTCACCTTTGTTAAGCTTTTAGCTCTGCATAAAATAGTCAGTTTAGACATTTTATCGTTTTTCATCAATGATAATACGCCGCTTGAATAGACACTGTTAAATCGTCGTAGTTTAAAGGGATATTGTCTACCACAATCGTAAGTTTTTCATACCCATAATTATTGTCGTTTTCCGTACTGACCTTCATAAAATGAAGATTAAACACCGAATTATTGGCGAATACGCTACGAAACGTTGTTTTTTCGATTTAAAAAAGCTGACCATCGTTACTGGAAGCTAATTAATTATGCACTGATATGAGCGAGGCCAAATCTATTTTTATCTATTTTTATGCTGAAGCATGGATGTTAAAATTTGTGTTTGTTTACCTCGCAAATACGTCCGTTTTATGCTATTCATTGACAATAATTTGCTGTTGCCTGGTGCAAGATTACATATATTGAATAATATCTACCGAAAATGATCATAGGCATCATCATAAATTCATAAAATATGAAAAACGATTGAGAAAAGAAGGAAAAAACATGTTCGGCTTACCTATCAAGCAAAATCTTTGCCACTTCAGTGCGAATTTGGACATGTAGCACTTCCTTGAGTTCGTTCCAACGGTCCAACTGATCCCCTACATATATCCTGCATTTGTTCCATTTGGAAGATACTTTACTTCTATTCATCTTTCTCTCTGAATCGGTCAAAGTCCACTTTCTTCCACGCATTGACACTTTCTCTTTTGCCCAAGAACCACATTGTTTATTGTTTCTAAGCAGTGCGCATGCTCAAGACGGGTTCATATAGAAGGCCATATGAATAGATTTGAATTCTTGTCATCCAGGACAATAATTCTGATAACGATAGTTTTGGGTTTTTTTTGTCAAAAAATCTTATCTTTTGCAGCATAACTCGGTGTTAATCTTCATTTTATGAAGGTCAGTATGGAAAACGACAATAATTTTGGGTATGAAAAAATTACGATTTTAGTAGACAATATCCCTTTAAAGCGCTTTTACGATATATCCAATCTGATCTCCAATACTGGAGGTGAAGAAAGTACAGATACAGATTCCGACGCGGACCTCGACGAAGACACTCCCATAAATACTAGATTACGATTTTGAGTCCCACAGAACGATCTTATATTGTATTAACTAGAATTTTGCACATGATTTATTTTTAATTTTTTCTGCCGATACCAGACGCTACCGTAGCCGGGTAAAAGTACCGGGTACCGGCTCTTAATGAAAACACTGGTACAGGTAAGCTGACATTACCGATAGTCATATGAGTCATTGCTATCAACAAAATCTGTTGTCCTTATGTTTTTTAACATACCGTATATATACCGGTATATAATTATATCAACCATTAAAAACCAGCTTTTTATGCATCATTCAGATATAATATTAGCCAGTGAATATTATTTACAAACGTGGATACAAAAAGTCATATACAGTCAAACTTGCCCATGCGGTCACCTCTAAGCAATAAGCAGTCACCTGTATTTAAAGGTCATCTTTTCTTGTTCTGTTATAGAAAATATCATACAAATTGAACCTGTTTTATTTTTTACTTTTACTTTGTCCCAAAGTTTGACTGTACATGTATAAAAAAGGATAAGGCATAAACTGTATACTGTTTAAGAGACTGTAGCTGGGTTATATCTACACATCATTTGGACCTGACACCCACAATATAGCTGAAATATTGTTGAAAGTCACATTACACCATAACTCTAACCCCCATTTGGGCCTGTATCTTGATGAAATGCACAGGCCCAGAGTCAGATTTATAAGGTCAAACCAAAGACTATAAAATTGATATCTGTTGCTTCTCTGCTAAGCACTTGTCATTAAGGGGAAAGAGCAAGGAACTGTTTTGCTGGAATTCATGATAATTTGTCAGAGTGGAGTGACTTGTCTACCTACAGACTGTTGTTTCAATGAGCTAGCCACTATAAAAATCCAACTAACACTAAGTGTTGGTCTAGTACAAAGTGAACCTCATTATCATCTCATCAAATGTAACTTATTATCCCCATGATATATAGCTGAAATATTGCTAGTGATCGTTTTGGCATTAAACTACAATAACTCACTCACTCTTTGTGATCTAAGCATAGTCTAGACTATTATTTATTATTTTCATATTTTTATTTTTTTTTTCACTCAAAGCAAATACAAAATTAATCTTTGTAACATGATTTCATTCTTTTCCTTTGATCTTTTTATGGTTTGTATACCAGAAAGTAATCAATAGCTAAGAATTATGAAATAATACACACAGATACGAGATATTGCACGCTTTATTTAATAAAATCTGGGATGTAGTTTTATTAATCTCAGAGAGCTGTGCAATAATCTATGACCTAGATTTGATATTGCATGACTTCACGTTACAAATAATTTATACAACAGTTTTCAGAGTTAAACTGTTAAACAATCACACTTCACGTTCGATTATTTAACTGTTTAACTCTGAAAACCGTGGTATACTATATACATTTGTATATTACATTTTCATAATTTCAAATATTACAAAATGTTTTTCAGGGCATGAAGAAAGTGGTGGTGGCATATGCAATGGCCGAAGAGACAGATCTTGAAAACTTACAGCCTGTAATAGAAAAAGGAGGATTATATAGACTGTCAAAGAGACTTGATGGTATGTTTAGTTTTTGTTAGGTCACCTGATCCAAAGGGTCATGGGATTTTTTGTCATCACTTGGCTTGGCGTTGTCCGCCTTCCGTGTAGTCGTAAATAAAAAACTAAAAAATCCTCTGAAACCACAGGGCCAATTTATAACCAAACTTTTGCTTAATCATCCTTAGACTGTTTACTTTCAGAATTATATCTGATGATCAGGGCCTATGACGGGGTTCAGCCGGTACGTCAGTCCGGAGTCAAGAAGAGGCCGGTGAATCTCTGAAGGACCCCATAGCCATAGATGTTTTATTTTGATTTTTTGATTATTTTTTGGGGGGTATTTTCAACTATTTTCAGTTTATTTAGACAAATAATTATATAAAATTCAGAATTCTGGTTGTTGGTTTTATTGAACCTCAAAACCTCAATTTTAACAGTCTTGTTCCACCATGCAAAATTTCTCTTGGAGGTCCTGCTGATGATTCACCCAATCATTTAACATGGCTGTTGTTACAGTTACCAGTACTATAATTAGATCATGTGGGTAAAACAAACCTACAGAAGCCAATAAAGCCACTTTTACACTCCAAATGAGCTGAAATGTGACCAACATTAGCTCCAATACAAACGTATGATGTACATATAAACCAAAGGGGCAATCCAAAATGGACAATCCAAAGACACAAGCAACATTGGATGTTAGACACAGAACGAAGAAAAACGAAACGAATACTCAACATAGAAAACTAATAAGATGAGCACCACAAATGTTCTATTATTATTTATAAATGTTTTTTTTCACATTAAGATCTATGACATTTGTTATTTTTTGTTTGTTATTTATGTCTATTTTTAGATATGACAGATGTATTACATCTAACAGCTAAATATAAAGCTGGAGATGATCAACTATTCAAAGAATTCTTCATATTCAGGTAATGATTGCTTAAATGAAAGTAGTTTGTTACAGATATAGAATGCATTTCTTCTGGCACTGCCAAGTCATATTAGAATTTAAAAAGTTGAAGACGATATTTAGAGAGAAATCAATCTTAAAAACGGCCCAATATCCCAAGACCACTAAGATATGGCCTTGATCCCTGAAAAATTGCATGCAGTTGCCCTGGAAGTGGCAATTGAAGTTTTGAATATTTCAAAGTGAGTTGCTAGGTTACAAAAATTGCTGCTGGGATACCAAAATTATTAATTTAGGGAGCCCAGCCGGCAACTACAGCAAAAGTTTTGTCTGTCAAAGTTGCACATATGTCAATTAAAAAATAATTAAAACTATGAACATTATTAGCATACATACTGAATTGTTGAGACAGCAGTCTTGATCTACTTTTGATATTGATCTTGACCATAATATAAGTCAAGGTCAAGGTTACACAAGTTATTTTTATTTATTACTACAGTGGAACCTGTCTAATCCGACCCACCAAGGGACCAGGGAAATGTGTCGGATGTCACAGGATGTCGGAAAACTCGGGTATCAGATTGTACAGGTTCCACTGTATTTAACGTCTATTAACAAAGATTTCCTGCATTAGGAATTTGTTGAGAGTTCAGTTTTAAATAGGTTTTCCTGTTCATGGCAAGGTGTACTCGATACAATATTATGTGATAAAGTTTGTCAGTGACTTGCGACAAATCGGTGGTTTTCTCCGGGTACTCCGGTTTCCCCATCAATAAAACTGACTGCCACGATATAACTGAAGTATTGTTGAAAGTTTTTGTTTAATTTCAGGGAAGGATCAGTGGTTTGTTGGAATGTTCCTGAATTAGAGGTAAAATTATAGTTTTACTTAATTAATAACTTATTAGCAGTAATTCAACCAATCGGAGCTAATTAAGATCGCATAGACAACAATGCAAATGAAACAAACAAAATTTAATAATTTTACTAGTAGATCAATTGTGCAATATCTAAATTTGAAACTGTATCGGTGGTTGTAATGGTTAGCATACTCGCCTGGAGGGCGGTAGAATGTGGGTTCAAGCCCAGATCGAGTCAAACCAAAGACTATAAAATTGGTATTTGTTGCTTCTCTACTAAGCACGCAGCATTAAGGAGAAAGAGCAAGGACTGATTGACTCAGAATCAGGATAATATGTCCGAGTGGGGCAACATGTCTATCTGCGGACTGTTTTTCAATGAGCTAACACTATAAAAATCCACTTAAGCGTGTTGGTCTAGTACAAAGTCAACATCATCATCATCATATCATAGAACATTAACTTGTTCTCGCTGTACAATTGCTGAGTTGGTGTTAAACAACAATCACTAACTCACTCTAAATTTGATTTCTACTGAAATATAAACTTTCTTTGATATTTTAAGTTCACACATGTGCAATGTAAATAAAATTATTTGTTTGTTGTATCTTTTAAGAAAAAATTCTTTGTTGATGCACTAGCATCTAACGATATCCTGTTTGGGGTCATGTCATGTAACCTTTCATTCATCTTTATCCAATCATATGCAAGTTAGTTAAATGTATTGACCAATTAGACAGCAGCTCTAGACTCATCGCTGATTGGTCGGTTGAAAATATGAACCCTGATGTGACCCTATACGGGATGTCATTAGATGTTAGTGTGTCACCAAAGATAAAAAAAAATACAGCAAACATCTAATTTGACTTGTTTGCATTTTATTTGGTGTTGATACCTTGATGATTGATTCATTGATTGGTTTACCCTAAGTGAACAGTATTGCAGCTATCTTATAAGAATAAGTTCACAAACAATACATTATTCTGATAATAAGGTGACCCTGTGATTGACCTATTGGGGATCGTCATGGTCATGATTGTATGGTAGTTGGATTTACAACTACCTATGCAATCAGTGACTATCGCCACTGAAGTTGTGAGTTCGAACCCCATATATGCCGAGATGTACTTGATACAACATTAAGCGATCAAGTTTGTCCGTGACTTGTGACATGTCTGTGGTTTTCACTGGGTAGTACTCTGGTTTCCTCCACCAATAAAACTGACCACCATGATATAACTGAAATATTGTTGAAAGTGGCTTTAAACACCATAAAACAACCAATCATTTTATTTGGTGTTGATACCTTAATGATTGAGTGATTGATTGATATATGGTATGATTGTTTTACTCCAATTGAACAATATTACAGCTATATTATGAGAATCAACTGCTAATAAGGTGACACTGTGATTGGTCTATACACGAATGTTTTGATTGGATAGGATGAACAAATATTTGCTTGCAACAAGCCACCAATGACCATTGCTAACAAACTTGATCTTTATGACCTGCTGCAAGTTGTCTTTTATGCTCAAGATGCATCCACTGGTGTCCTGTCATATGCCAAGGACTCATGTATTTGATGTTTCCACAATAACTTTTTGACTCCTTTTAGTTGGTTTGGTTGGTTTATGGTGTTTAATGCCACTTTTAACAATATTTCAGTTATATCGTGGCGGTCAGTTTTATTGATGGATGAAGCCGAAGTACCCGGAGGAAACCACCAACCTGTCGCAAGTGACTGACAAACTTTATCGCATACTGTTGTATTGAGTACACCTCACCATATACGGCAGGGGGGGGGGGGGGCCTAAAATTGGAATAAATATGATTTTTTGGCATAAAATCGTGATTTTTCACACGAAATACCCCAAACAATTTTTTTAAGTGCCCCCCCCCCCCCTAACTTGAAATCCTGGATCCGCCCCTGTACGGTGATTGAACTCACAACTTTAGTGGTGATTGCACAGGTTGTTCCTGGTGAAAGCGGAGAAATTAGGTCCTTCTTCTATGTCCCAGAATTCCCGCAATGGAAGAAACCGTAAGTCAGGGGCATAAAGAATACAGAATTAATCAATAAGCAAGAGAGGTTGCATTTTCTAATTAATATATTCCAGGCCAATACCAGAAAATATTTGATTAACATATAGTCAAACCTGCCTTAAAAAGACACCTCTATATAACTAATCACTGTCTATAAAGGGCATCTCTATATAACAATTCACTTATATAAAGGGCACCTCTATATATCAAATCACTGTCTATAAAGGGCAGTCTCATTTTTCCCATTAATG
This sequence comes from Bathymodiolus brooksi, assembly GCA_963680875.1. Lineage (NCBI taxonomy): Eukaryota > Metazoa > Mollusca > Bivalvia > Mytilida > Modiolidae > Bathymodiolus > Bathymodiolus brooksi. Next base: position 90,076,418 of record OY804580.1, read on the forward strand.
AATAGTACATATAATTTTAACCTGTATATAAAGGGCAACTGCTCATAAAGGGCACATTTTTAGGTTCCCTTGAGTGTCCTTTATATACAGGTTTGACTGTAAATCACTTAGCTTGTACAGTGAAACCTGTCTAAACCGAACCCTGTGTAAACTGAAAACCTGCCTAAACCAGACAGACTTTACAATCCCATCTCGATCTACTAATTGTCTATGTAATTTGAACCTGTGTATACCGAATACCTGTCTAAACTGAACAAAATCTTCAGTCCCATAGGGGTTCGGTTTAGACAGGTTTTACTGTATATATATTTATATTCATTTTACAGAGACTTGAAATGATAAAGCTACTTTTAAAGAATATAGAAGAACCATACCGTTTGTCAATGGTGACAGATGAACACGAATCAATGGAGTTCACTTACACACAGTAAGATTCCTAATGTGTAAGGACAGAATTAGTTCCTAATAAATTGTAATAAAATGAAAAACAAACAAGATGTTGCTACCCCCACTCATTCATTTGTGTCAAATTTGTATATATCTCAACACTCGTTACCAGAAAATGCCATAAAAACATGAAAAATTCTAAGTCACACGGTAAACAGGAAGTAGATGTGCAGTAAGCCTGGAAAGGGGAGACACGGACAAGTCACCATGCCAAAGTCATGTATCAAAAATAAAATCATTTCTTCCAGTAGCAGCTGAGACATCTTTAATGAAAGTGTGAACGGACGGACAAACGGACAGACGGACGGACAAGGTGATTGCAATATAGCCCCCTCTCTACGAGTGGGGGTATAATAATTCCACCCTGTCGGAACAATTCCAAAACCCAAATCAAATAATTGTAGAAACGGAGTCGAAATGGTTACCGATAACACACAATACATGACTGCTCACTCCTTGGCACAGGCACTTCAATAAGAAGTGGTTGGGTTAAACAAGTTTTATGGTTCCCTCCCCCCTCTTTGTGAAATGGTGTGTTCATGTAATTCAGTTTAAGCGTTTTCACCCTGAAAAACAAGGGGCCCTCTTGGTCATAATGGCATGGTATTTGGATTTATGGTAGTTCTAATCCTGCGATACTCGATGCAACATTATGTGATAAAGTTTTTCAGTGACTTGCGAAAGGTCGGTGGTTTTCTCCGGGTACCCCGTTTTCCTCCACTAATAAAACTGACCACCACATATTGTTGAAAGTGGTGTTGATAAATACCATAACCCTTGAATAGATTGGTGGTATTAATTGTTATAATGACAGGATGGTCCTTTAAACCTTTTTTATCTATTTTTAGGAACGATTCTAATTTAGTCGATGATAGAATAATGATAAAAGATACAGACCAGGAAATAAATCTAGATAAATACGCATTTTCTAATGCTTTATCTCAGTCAGGTATGGTTTGTTTTGTTTACTTTAACATTTTTTTTTTTTTTTTTTTTTTTCAAATTCCAACAAAATAGAAATCAATAACTATATCATATAAAGGTTGAATTACTAGAAATATATAATACTACATAAATATATACATAATGCAATATTGGTTCTCACAAAAGTATCATGCAAATTCATATTGTGAATTTGTTGGATTTTTTTTTAAAGAGGAGGAAAGAGATGTGTAAGAAGAAAGAGGGGAAGATAAGATTTCAGTTGTGATTTTAATGTTAATATTAGTGAGTTGCTTTTTTTTAATATGATATGATAGACTGTCCCATTCATGTTTTATTCAAATGTAACAAAGTAAACAAAATACAAAAAATTACTTTAAAAATTTAATTCCAATTAGATTGGTACACATTGTAATTGTATACAAAAAACACATGTATTAAGAATATATATATATCGATATTGAAATCACAAAAATCTTAAGATTTTCTTCCATGATTTAATTTTGACATAACGTCTTCAAAATGTTGTATTGGACTGGATTCGGTGGTCTGGGTACGGTCCCTGTGAAACAAGCATATTCCACAGAACTAAAACAATCTTCAGAACATTTTGTTTATCTAATAAAATATGATATGTTGACATTTCATGTCGTGTTACTAAACAAGGTAAACTGACATGTTTTATTAAGATGAACAACCAACCTAGGCAAGGTAAACTGACATGTTTTATTAGATAGATTTATTACAGAAATTTACAGTTCCTAAATAATATAATTATTAATAAAATTAAGGTTCTCCTCCCTCAAACATAGGTGACCTTAGCCTAAGGTTCTCCTCCTTCAAACATAGGTAACCTTAGCCTAAGGTTCTCCTCCCTCAAACATAGGTGACCTTAGCCTAAGGTTCTCCTCCCTCAAACATAGGTGACCTTAGCCTAAGGTTCTCCTCCCTCAAACATAGGTGACCTTAGCCTAAGGTTCTCCTCCCTCAAACATAGGTGTCCTTAGCCTAAGGTTCTCCTCCCTCAAACATAGGTGACCTTAGCCTAAGGTTCTCCCTCAAACATAGGTGACCTTAGCCTAAGGTTCTCCTCCCTCAAACATAGGTGACCTTAGCCTAAGGTTCTCCTCCCTCAAACCTAGGTGACCTTAGCCTAAGGTTCTCCTCCCTCAAACCTAGGTGACCTTAGCCTAAGGTTCTCCTCCCTCAAACCTAGGTGACCTTAGCCTAAGGTTCTCCTCCCTCAAACCTAGGTGACCTTAGCCTAAGGTTCTCCTCCCTCAAACCTAGGTGACCTTAGCCTAAGGTTCTCCTCCCTCAAACCTAGGTGACCTTAGCCTAAGGTTCTCCTCCCTCAAACCTAGGTGACCTTAGCCTAAGGTTCTCCTCCCTCAAACCTAGGTGACCTTAGCCTAAGGTTCTCCTCCCTCAAACCTAGGTGACCTTAGCCTAAGGTTCTCCTCCCTCAAACCTAGGTGACCTTAGCCTAAGGTTCTCCTCCCTCAAACCTAGGTGACCTTAGCCTAAGGGTCTCCTCCCTCAAACCTAGGTGACCTTAGCCTAAGGTTCTCCTCCCTCAAACCTAGGTGACCTTAGCCTAAGGTTCTCCTCCCTCAAACCTAGGTGACCTTAGCCTAAGGGTCTCCTCCCTCAAACCTAGGTGACCTTAGCCTAAGGGTCTCCTCCCTCAAACCTAGGTGACCTTAGCCTAAGGGTCTCCTCCCTCAAACCTAGGTGACCTTAGCCTAAGGGTCTCCTCCCTCAAACCTAGGTGACCTTAGCCTAAGGGTCTCCTCCCTCAAACCTAGGTGACCTTAGCCTAAGGGTCTCCTCCCTCAGACCTAGGTGACCTTAGCCTCAGGGTCTCCTCCCTCAAACCTAGGTGACCTTAGTCTCAGGGTCTCCTCCCTCAAACCTAGGTGACCTTAGCCTCAGGGTCTCCTCCCTCAAACCTAGGTGACCTTAGCCTAAGGTTCTCCTCCCTCAAACCTAGGTGACCTTAGCCTAAGGTTCTCCTCTCTCAAACCTAGGTGACCTTAGCCTAAGGTTCTCCTCCCTCAAACCTAGGTGACATTAGCCTAAGGGTCTCCTCCCTCAAACCTAGGTGACCTTAGCCTAAGGGTCTCCTCCCTCAAACATAGGTGACCTTAGCCTAAGGTTCTCCTCCCTCAAACCTAGGTGACCTTAGCCTAAGGTTCTCCTCCCTCAAACCTAGGTGACCTTAGCCTAAGGTTCTCCTCCCTCAAACCTAGGTGACCTTAGCCTAAGGTTCTCCTCCCTCAAACCTAGGTGACCTTAGCCTAAGGTTCTCCTCCCTCAAACCTAGGTGACCTTAGCCTAAGGTTCTCCTCCCTCAAACATAGGTGACCTTAGCCTAAGGTTCTCCTCCCTCAAACATAGGTGACCTTAGCCTAAGGTTCTCCTCCCTCAAACATAGGTGACCTTAGCCTAAGGTTCTCCTCCCTCAAACATAGGTGACCTTAGCCTAAGGTTCTCCTCCCTCAAACATAGGTGACCTTAGCCTAAGGTTCTCCTCCCTCAAACATAGGTGACCTTAGCCTAAGGTTCTCCTCCCTCAAGCATAGGTGACCTTAGCCTAAGGTTCTCCTCCCTCAAGCATAGGTGACCTTAGCCTAAGGTTCTCCTCCCTCAAGCATAGGTGACCTTAGCCTAAGGTTCTCCTCCCTCAAGCATAGGTGACCTTAGCCTAAGGTTCTCCTCCCTCAAGCATAGGTGACCTTAGCCTAAGGTTCTCCTCCCTCAAGCATAGGTGACCTTAGCCTAAGGTTCTCCTCCCTCAAGCATAGGTGACCTTAGCCTAAGGTTCTCCTCCCTCAAGCATAGGTGACCTTAGCCTAAGGTTCTCCTCCCTCAAGCATAGGTGACCTTAGCCTAAGGTTCTCCTCCCTCAAGCATAGGTGACCTTAGCCTAAGGTTCTCCTCCCTCAAGCATAGGTGACCTTAGCCTAAGGTTCTCCTCCCTCAAGCATAGGTGACCTTAGCCTAAGGTTCTCCTCCCTCAAGCATAGGTGACCTTAGCCTAAGGTTCTCCTCCCTCAAGCATAGGTGACCTTAGCCTAAGGTTCTCCTCCCTCAAGCATAGGTGACCTTAGCCTAAGGTTCTCCTCCCTCAAGCATAGGTGACCTTAGCCTAAGGTTCTCCTCCCTCAAGCATAGGTGACCTTAGCCTAAGGTTCTCCTCCCTCAAACATAGGTGACCTTAGCCTAAGGTTCTCCTCCCTCAAACATAGGTGACCTTAGCCTAAGGTTCTCCTCCCTCAAACATAGGTGACCTTAGCCTAAGGTTCTCCTCCCTCAAACATAGGTGACCTTAGCCTAAGGTTCTCCTCCCTCAAACATAGGTGACCTTAGCCTAAGGTTCTCCTCCCTCAAACATAGGTGACCTTAGCCTAAGGTTCTCCCTCAAACATAGGTGACCTTAGCCTAAGGTTCTCCTCCCTCAAACATAGGTGACCTTAGCCTAAGGTTCTCCTCCCTCAAACTTAGGTGACCTTAGCCTAAGGTTCTCCTCCCTCAAACCTAGGTGACCTTAGCCTAAGGTTCTCCTCCCTCAAACCTAGGTGACCTTAGCCTAAGGTTCTCCTCCCTCAAACCTAGGTGACCTTAGCCTAAGGTTCTCCTCCCTCAAACCTAGGTGACCTTAGCCTAAGGTTCTCCTCCCTCAAACCTAGGTGACCTTAGCCTAAGGTTCTCCTCCCTCAAACCTAGGTGACCTTAGCCTAAGGTTCTCCTCCCTCAAACCTAGGTGACCTTAGCCTAAGGTTCTCCTCCCTCAAACCTAGGTGACCTTAGCCTAAGGTTCTCCTCCCTCAAACCTAGGTGACCTTAGCCTAAGGTTCTCCTCCCTCAAACCTAGGTGACCTTAGCCTAAGGTTCTCCTCCCTCAAACCTAGGTGACCTTAGCCTAAGGTTCTCCTCCCTCAAACCTAGGTGACCTTAGCCTAAGGTTCTTCTCCCTCAAACCTAGGTGACCTTAGCCTAAGGGTCTCCTCCCTCAAACCTAGGTGACCTTAGCCTAAGGTTCTCCTCCCTCAAACCTAGGTGACCTTAGCCTAAGGGTCTCCTCCCTCAAACCTAGGTGACCTTAGCCTAAGGGTCTCCTCCCTCAAACCTAGGTGACCTTAGCCTAAGGGTCTCCTCCCTCAAACCTAGGTGACCTTAGCCTAAGGGTCTCCTCCCTCAAACCTAGGTGACCTTAGCCTAAGGTTCTCCTCCCTCAAACCTAGGTGACCTTAGCCTAAGGTTCTCCTCTCTCAAACCTAGGTGACCTTAGCCTAAGGTTCTCCTCCCTCAAACCTAGGTGACCTTAGCCTAAGGGTCTCCTCCCTCAAACCTAGGTGACCTTAGCCTAAGGGTCTCCTCCCTCAAACCTAGGTGACCTTAGCCTAAGGGTCTCCTCCCTCAAACCTAGGTGACCTTAGCCTAAGGGTCTCCTCCCTCAAACCTAGGTGACCTTACCCTAAGGGTCTCCTCCCTCAAACCTAGGTGACCTTAGCCTAAGGGTCTCCTCCCTCAAACCTAGGTGACCTTAGCCTAAGGGTCTCCTCCCTCAAACCTAGGTGACCTTAGCCTAAGGGTCTCCTCCCTCAAACCTAGGTGACCTTAGCCTAAGGGTCTCCTCCCTCAAACCTAGGTGACCTTAGCCTAAGGGTCTCCTCCCTCAAACATAGGTGACCTTAGCCTAAGGGTCTCCTCCCTCAAACATAGGTGACCTTAGCCTGAGGTTCTCCTCCCTCAAACATAGGTGACCTTAGCCTGAGGTTCTCCCCCCTCAAACATAGGTGACCTTAGCCTGAGGTTCTCCCCCCTCAAACATAGGTGACCTTAGCCTGAGGTTCTCCCCCCTCAGACATAGGTGACCTTAGCCTGAGGTTCTCCTCCCTCAGACATAGGTGACCTTAGCCTGAGGTTCTCCTCCCTCAGACATAGGTGACCTTAGCCTGAGGTTCTCCTCCCTCAGACCTAGGTGACCTTAGCCTGAGGTTCTCCTCCCTCAGACCTAGGTGACCTTAGCCTGAGGTTCTCCTCCCTCAAACCTAGGTGACCTTAGCCTAAGGTTCTCCTTCCTCAAACCTAGGTGACCTTAGCCTAAGGTTCTCCTTCCTCAAACCTAGGTGACCTTAGCCTAAGGTTCTCCTCCCTCAAACCTAGGTGACCTTAGCCTAAGGTTCTCCTCCCTCAAACCTAGGTGACCTTAGCCTAAGGTTCTCCTCCCTCAAACCTAGGTGACCTTAGCCTAAGGTTCTCCTCCCTCAAACATAGGTGACCTTAGCCTAAGGTTCTCCTCCCTCAAACATAGGTGACCTTAGCCTAAGGTTCTCCTCCCTCAAACATAGGTGACCTTAGCCTAAGGTTCTCCTCCCTCAAACATAGGTGACCTTAGCCTAAGGTTCTCCTCCCTCAAACATAGGTGACCTTAGCCTAAGGTTCTCCTCCCTCAAACATAGGTGACCTTAGCCTAAGGTTCTCCTCCCTCAAACATAGGTGACCTTAGCCTAAGGTTCTCCTCCCTCAAACATAGGTGACCTTAGCCTAAGGTTCTCCTCCCTCAAACATAGGTGACCTTAGCCTAAGGTTCTCCTCCCTCAAACATAGGTGACCTTAGCCTAAGGTTCTCCTCCCTCAAACATAGGTGACCTTAGCCTAAGGTTCTCCTCCCTCAAGCATAGGTGACCTTAGCCTAAGGTTCTCCTCCCTCAAGCATAGGTGACCTTAGCCTAAGGTTCTCCTCCCTCAAGCATAGGTGACCTTAGCCTAAGGTTCTCCTCCCTCAAGCATAGGTGACCTTAGCCTAAGGTTCTCCTCCCTCAAGCATAGGTGACCTTAGCCTAAGGTTCTCCTCCCTCAAGCATAGGTGACCTTAGCCTAAGGTTCTCCTCCCTCAAGCATAGGTGACCTTAGCCTAAGGTTCTCCTCCCTCAAGCATAGGTGACCTTAGCCTAAGGTTCTCCTCCCTCAAGCATAGGTGACCTTAGCCTAAGGTTCTCCTCCCTCAAGCATAGGTGACCTTAGCCTAAGGTTCTCCTCCCTCAAGCATAGGTGACCTTAGCCTAAGGTTCTCCTCCCTCAAGCATAGGTGACCTTAGCCTAAGGTTCTCCTCCCTCAAGCATAGGTGACCTTAGCCTAAGGTTCTCCTCCCTCAAGCATAGGTGACCTTAGCCTAAGGTTCTCCTCCCTCAAGCATAGGTGACCTTAGCCTAAGGTTCTCCTCCCTCAAGCATAGGTGACCTTAGCCTAAGGTTCTCCTCCCTCAAACATAGGTGACCTTAGCCTAAGGTTCTCCTCCCTCAAACATAGGTGACCTTAGCCTAAGGTTCTCCTCCCTCAAACATAGGTGACCTTAGCCTAAGGTTCTCCTCCCTCAAACATAGGTGACCTTAGCCTAAGGTTCTCCCCCCTCAAACATAGGTGACCTTAGTCTAAGGTTCTCCCCCCTCAAACATAGGTGACCTTAGCCTAAGGTTCTCCCCCCTCAAACATAGGTGACCTTAGCCTAAGGGTCTCCCCCCTCAAACATAGGTGACCTTAGCCTTAGGGTCTCCTCCCTCAAACATAGGTGACCTTAGCCTAAGGGTCTCCTCCCTCAAACATAGGTGACCTTAGCCTAAGGGTCTCCTCCCTCAAACATAGGTGACCTTAGCCTAAGGGTCTCCTCCCTCAAACATAGGTGACCTTAGCCTAAGGGTCTCCTCCCTCAAACATAGGTGACCTTAGCCTAAGGTTCTCCTCCCTCAAACATAGGTGACCTTAGCCTAAGGTTCTCCTCCCTCAAACATAGGTGACCTTAGCCTAAGGTTGTCCTCCCTCAAACATAGGTGACCTTAGCCTAAGGTTGTCCCCCCTCAAACATAGGTGACCTTAGCCTAAGGTTGTCTTCCCTCAAACATAGGTGACCTTAGCCTAAGGTTCTCTTCCCTCAAACATAGGTGACCTTAGCCTAAGGTTCTCCTCCCTCAAACATAGGCGACCTTAGCCTAAGGTTCTCCCCCCTCAAACATAGGCGACCTTAGCCTAAGGTTCTCCCCCCTCAAACATAGGCGACCTTAGCCTAAGGTTCTCCCCCATCAAACATAGGCGACCTTAGCCTAAGGTTCTCCCCCCTCAAACATAGGCGACCTTAGCCTAAGGTTCTCCCCCCTCAAACATAGGCGACCTTAGCCTAAGGTTCTCCTCCCTCAAACATAGGTGACCTTAGCTTAAGGTTCTCCTCCCTCAAACATAGGTGACCTTAGCCTAAAGTTCTCCTCCCTCAAACATAGGTGACCTTAGCCTAAGGTTCTCCTCCCTCAAACATAGGTGACCTTAGCCTAAGGTTCTCCTCCCTCAAACATAGGTGATCTTAGCCTAAGGTTCTCCTCCCTCAAACATAGGTGACCTTAGCCTAAGGTTCTCCTCCCTCAAACATAGGTGACCTTAGCCTAAGGTTCTCCTCCCTCAAACATAGGTGACCTTAGCCTAAGGTTCTCCTCCCTCAAACATAGGTGACTTTAGCCTAAGGTTCTCCTCCCTCAAACATAGGTGACCTTAGCCTAAGGTTCTCCTCCCTCAAACATAGGTGACCTTAGCCTAAGGTTCTCCTCCCTCAAACATAGGTGACCTTAGCCTAAGGTTCTCCTCCCTCAAACATAGGTGACCTTAGCCTAAGGTTCTCCTCCCTCAAACATAGGTGACCTTAGCCTAAGGTTCTCCTCCCTCAAACCTAGGTGACCTTAGCCTAAGGTTCTCCTCCTTCAAACATAGGTGACCTTAGCCTAAGGTTCTCCTCCCTCAAACATAGGTGACCTTAGCCTAAGGTTCTCCTCCCTCAAACATAGGTGACCTTAGCCTAAGGTTCTCCTCCCTCAAACATAGGTGACCTTAGCCTAAGGTTCTCCTCCCTCAAACATAGGTGACCTTAGCCTAAGGTTCTCCTCCCTCAAACATAGGTGACCTTAGCCTAAGGTTCTCCTCCCTCAAACATAGGTGACCTTAGCCTAAGGTTCTCCTCCCTCAAAAATAGGTGACTTTAGCCTAAGGTTCCCCTCCCTCAAACATAGGTGACCTTAGCCTAAGGTTCTCCTCCCTCAAACCTAGGTGACCTTAGTAGATTTTGGCTATCCTGTTTAGACCCTTTGGTTTTATTGCTCCCTAAACTAAGTTATTTGGTTTTCCAATCTTTTGATTTTGAGCGTACCTGGTGAAGGTTATTCCAGATTTTGAGCGTACCTCGTGAAGTTTATTCCAGATTTTGAGCGTACCTGGTGAAGGTTATTCCAGATTTTGAGCGTACCTGGTGAAGGTTATTCCAGATTTTGAGCGTACCTGGTGAAGGTTATTCCAGATTTTGAGCGTACCTGGTGAAGGTTATTCCAGATTTTGAGCGTATCTGGTGAAGGTTATTCCAGATTTTGAGCGTACCTGGTGAAGGTTATTCCAGATTTTGAGCGTACCTGGTGAAGGTTATTCCAGATTTTGAGCGTATCTGGTGAAGGTTATTCCAGATTTTGAGCATACCTGGTGAAGGTTATTCCAGATTTTGAGCGTACCTGGTGAAGGTTATTCCAGATTTTGAGCGTACCTGGTGAAGGTTATTCCAGATTTTGAGCGTACCTGGTGAAGGTTATTCCAGATTTTGAGCGTACCTGGTGAAGGTTATTCCAGATTTTGAGCATACCTGGTGAAGGTTATTCCAGATTTTGAGCATACCTGGTGAAGGTTATTCCAGATTTTGAGCGTACCTGGTGAAGGATATTCCAGATTTTGAGCGTACCTGGTGAAGGTTATTCCAGATTTTGAGCGTACCTGGTGAAGGTTATTCCAGATTTTGAGCGTACATGATGAAGGTTATTCCAGAAATGTGCTGTATGCACTAAATTTGATATCTAAGTTTTTATTAAATAAGGCTTTAATAGAAGATGAGCTACAGAGTATTAACCCTTTGTTATGTTTAATTAGGATTGAATTTAACCTTAGAATAAGATTAACTACAAGATGAACAACCAAGACCAGTAGATAGAATTTTATTTAAGTTTTCATAATTAAATATTCTCTGATGAATTTTTGTACTTGTCTTTTTTGTTATTTCAGTGAAGCTATCTATATGGGAATCCACTCTGGACAAATTCATTGATTCAATAGAATTTATCAGTGAGGTAGGTAAACACACAACATATATTTAGTTTGATGTAAATGTACATGTATTAGCATTTTTTGGGTCAAATTCAGGTATCGGCCCCTATTTGGGTGGATTCATTATGTCTGGTGATTTTCTGATCAAGGATGCATAAAGTTATAATGTCGTAGATTGTGGTGATTTTTTTTGTTCAGATATTTTTTACAAGAAGTACATTAAAAACATAAATTATTGAGTTTTAAAGTAAAAAGTCCATCCTTCTCTTTTATTTTCATGAACACACATCTCGAACATAAATTCCTGTCTGCGACGATATAGGCCCCTATTCTTATAACCTTAGGTGACCTTTTACTATGCATGCGTGAAGTCTGCCAATGGAAAACCTGCACACAGTTGTGCAAGAATTTTAACTGATTCTGCTATAGTAATTGGATTTACAATTACCCATGTAATCAGTGCCTATCACCACTAAAGTTGTGAGTTTAAATCCCGCTCAGGCTAGATGTACTCAATACAACATTATGTGATAAAGGTTGTCAGTAACTTGTAGCAGGTCGGTGGATTTCTCTGGGAACTCTGTTTTCCTCCACCAATTTCTTTAAAGAATATATGACGGGTTCATTTTAGATATAAAAATATAATTCAAATTTTCCATTGAAATAGAGGTTAAAATCCTGAGGATATCTGCTGGCTTCACCACCTTTGATTATAAATTGGCAGAATGTCTTGATAACAGAATAGTTTGAATAATGCAAGCATCCTTTTAAATACCTATTACAGTGGTTCATTTAACTTTGTGGGGCTATTGTGGTCGTGACCGTATGGTAGTTGGCTTTACAACTACCTGTGCAATTAGTGCTATCTATCTATCACCACTAAAGTTGTGAATTCGAACCCCGTTCATGGCGAGATGTACTTGATACAACATTATGTGATAAAGTTTGTGAGTGACTTGCCACTGGTCATGGTTTTCTTCGGGTACTACAGTTTCCTCCACAAATAAAACTGACCACCATGATATAGCTGAAATATTGTTAAACACCATAAACCAAATCAAACCATTTAACTTTGTGGATATAAATTTTATTGGTTTGTGGAAAAATTGCATTTTCAACTAGAGAAGATACATAGATATATGGAGACAAATATTTTTTGAATTTTTAGTTCCACCGAAGACATATTGTTCCACTCGGACACATTGTACTTGCTCAGAGAGAAGAAGTCTTTTGTCTTACTCTTCAGTAACAATTTTATAGTTTTCAGTTTCCCCCAACTGAGAATGGAACCAACGGAGTACTCAGAGAAAACCACCGACCTGTCACAAGTAACTGACAAACTTTATCACATAATGTTGAATTGAGTACAACTCGCCATAGGGAACAGAACCAATGATTTATGGTTCTGGAGGCGGACAACCATGCCATTACACCACATAGGCAGTTTGGCTAATAGGCTGACAAATGGATTTAGAACTCGCACAACTTTACTCCACAATAAGGTGTGTAATTATGTCTCCCCTTCGAACGAAGGGAGACATTTGTTTTAGTCTGATTTTTTCTTTTTCCGATTCCGCTTCTTCTGCTTCTTCTCAGCGAAGCTTGTATGGACCATAACTTTTTTGTCTTTCCAGATAGGTCAATTATATTTGGTATGTGGGTGCATGACCATAAGGCGCTGTGTCGTGTACCATAATGACCTTCGTGGGACCTTGACCTTTGACCTCGAGGTCAAATAATTGTTTTTTAAATAGTAATTTCTTGTCGGGGCCTTAACATTTTTGTCTTTAGAGATAGGTCAATGATATTTGGTATGTGGGTGCATGACCATAAGGCGGTGTGTCGCGTACCCTAATGACCTTTGTGGGACCTTGACCTGTGACCTCAAGGTCAAATAATTGTTTTTTAAATAGTATCATTCAACTGATAATGTGTAACTTATTGTTGTACAGATTGCCGCATTAAGGGGAGACATAAGTTTTAGGTATCTAAAGCAGTTCTTCCTAGTATTGTATTAGATTTTATTTAAATGTTTTGTGCTAAACACAGTTTTAATACCAACCAGATTCAAACAGTAGATCCTTTATTTTTATAATGCAGGAAGGGACTATGGAATATAATCCAGTTAATGGATATAAGATGTGCTTACATGTACTCCTTTCTTTCAGGAATTAAGATCAGGCAAGAAAATTTCTTTAACAAGACAAGAAGCTCTTAGAAAGCTAGGAGAAATATTTGCATTAAGGTAAAGTGTTTGTAGGATGTAGCTTATGTTCCATTGTACATAAGTTTGAATATCTGATAGGGATTTATTAATTTGCCTTTCAAAGAAATGTTGTCTTTTTATGATTCCGTGGAGTATGAAATTTATGCGTAATGCCACTTGCAGTGAAATATGAAATTTATGCATAATGCCAATTGCAACGAAACATTGAGATGAAAACATACATTTTCCTCTTTTTTGTGCAGTGTTTTTGCAGAAACGTTTATTTTAAAAAGTTTGTATGTCCTTAACAAAAAAATTATGATTATATGTGGAAAATAGGCACACATCCCGAATGGTCTTGATACAATGGAAGGAATTAAAACCAGTATTGTCATCTATTGTCAAAAATACAGATCCTTTTATATGTTTTATTTAAATGTAGTTTTTGTTGCTTGGTTTTCTTCATTCAGGTTTACGGAAGGGTATGATAATATGATTCAAACACATGTACAATAATGCATATTTTCATAACTACATTGTTAAGACCAGCTATAACCTCGCTGTTTCTGGTTCAATTTTCAAACAAATATAACACTGTCACTTTTGAAATTGACAGTTGAATCATTATTAATAAACAATTGACACTGGAGGTGTGGATGCCGTGTTCGATAACAAAAAAACATGTGACAGATCTTAATAACTGGTGCTGACAACCTAGTAGATCACATATGAATAGTGGCAGTGGAAGTTGATCACAAAATTTCGTTGGATTTTAAAGAAGTCTCCGGTTTTATTAATTGCTTTAATGTTACGGTAACTTTTTGTCCTACAACCATCAAACCAAAGTCTATACAATTGGTATTTGTTGCTTCTCCGCTAACCACGCAGCATTAAGGAGAAAGAGCAAAGACTGGTTGGCTGGGAATCAGGATAATGTGTCAGAGTAGGACGACATGTCTATCTACGGACTGTTGTATCAGTGAGCTAGCACTATAAAAATCAAGCATGTTGGTCTAGTACAAAGCGGACCTCATCATCATTTCATTGAAATTTCACTTGTTCTCGCCATGATATAGCTGAAAAATTGCTGAGATTGTGTTAAACAACAACCACTCACTCACTAACGGTATAATATCTAATATTTAAATTATATCAGTTCTTATCAGTTTCTACAGGCTCTTACAATAATATATAAGTCAAGCTTAATTTTGTGACTAGAAATATTTTTATGACAGCAAATTTAAAGGAATCATATATTACAAAAATGTATTTTATTTTTATGATTAATTGATTGATTTTTGGTATTTAATGCCACTTTCAGCAATATTTCAGCTATATCATGGCGACCAGTTTTAGTGGTGGAAGAATCCAGAGAACCCGGAGAGAACCACCGACCATGGGCAAGTAACTGGTTATTTTATTTTTAACATATTAAAACCTTTCAAAATTGACTATGTACAGTACTTTTTTGTTTTACATGGACTTTTTTCCTTTATAGACATTCAATAAATTTGAGTTCAGATTTGTTAGATACACCAGATTTCTACTGGGACAGGGACAAGCTAGAATTGTTATTTCAGAAGTCATGTAATCATCTCAGTATAGCAAGAAGAACAAAGGTATGGCTTTATCACCTTTCATAACTAGACGTAGTTTTCTTACTTTTGATACCAAAAGGGGAAGTTATGGTTGTGATCATATGTTAGTTGGATTTACAACTACCTATCTAATCAGTGCCTGTCACCACTGATGTTGTGAGTTTGGATCAGTATAGCAAGAAGAATAAAGATATGCAGAGCTTTCAATATTTTTCAAGTGTGCCAATACTTTACTAGTTACAGGTGGTACATTTTTATTAAAATTTGAACAATTTTCATGAATATCGTATACAACACTCTTTAAAATCAAGAGGTACCAAAGACCATTTTAGGTAGGTAAAAGTACCTGGTACTGCTCCTCATTGAAAGGCCTGGTATGGCTTTATCACCTTTCATAACAAGTCATAGTTTTCTTACATTTGAGACCAAAAGGTTAAAGAGGCCATCGTGGTTGTGGTCGCGTATGTTAGTTGTATTAACAACTACATATGCAATCGGTGCCTATCACCACTAATGTTGTGAGTTCGAATCCTACTCATGGCAAGGTGTACTTGACACAACATTATGTGATGATGTTCGTCATTGACTTGTGGCTGGTCTGTGGTTTTCTTCGGTTTCCTCCACCAATAAAACTGACATCCATGATATAACTGAAATATTGTTGAAACGCTTGAAAGAATAAAAAACTCATTTAGTACAAAAGGATATGGATGTAAATGAACATAGTGACTATCCAACATTACACTTAGACACAAATTCAAGTAAAGGAAAAATGCCTTTATTATTGTTCTGCATTTCACAGTTATGAAGGCATGGTGGCTGAAATGTTTGAATGACGACAATGATATTCTTATATTTTTTTTACAGGTTATGAATGAGAAATTGAACCATTGTTGTGAGTTAATGGAACTGATAGACAACAAAGTTAATGATGCACGACATGTACGGTTGGAGTGGATGATTATCATCTTAATTATGGTAGAGGTAAGAATAATCTTAATACAACGGAACCAGTCTAAACCAAAACATCCTTGATACCAAATTTTGTTATTGGAATAGACAGTTGTTTGGTTTATACAGAAAGATTTCCTACCTTAGGACTTTATTTAAAGTTCGTTTTATACAGGTTAAATTAACGAAATATTTCCTGTTTTGGCACTGTATTTAAAGTTCATTTTATACAGGTTAAATTAACAAAGATTTCCTACATTAGGACTTTATTTAAAGTTTGGTTTATACAGGATCCATTTTATTGAGGGTTCTGTTTAGACAGGTTTCACTGTAAATAGTCTACTTTACCACGTTTTTCAATAAGAGGCAGTACCAGGTCCTTTTAGCCACTTAAAAGGATAATTGGTATCTCCTAATCTCAAAGAGTGTTGCATAATATATTCATGAAAAATGTTCAAATTTGATAGAAAATTACTGCCTGTAAATAGTGAAGTACTGATATCAGGGCTCGCCAAACCAGGTGAAGTGGGCGACTTCTTTGCCTTGGTTTCAATGAAGTCGCCCAATTTCTGTCAAAAAGCGGAAGTTTTAGTCGCCCTGTCAGTCTTTTCAAGTCCGTATTTTTTTCACCAATAATCATACTTTTTCTTCAATATTCACATAAAAGGAGCTCCCATGTTCCTGAAATGTGACCTATACAGGGTTTGATGTTCAATATTTTATTCCAAACTCGTTAATTGCATCCTTTTAAGATCATTGTTCGTTTTTGTGAAAGGTAGGGGAACATGTGGTAGCGGGGAAAGAAACGTTAAAATTTGGATCGATTTTCGGAAGTGTCCCAGATTTTCCCTCACTTCGCCCTTAAGTCAAGAGAGAGAGAAGTCAAGTCGCCCTGTTTTTACTATGTGTGGTGAGCCCCGCTGGTATGCTTGAATAACATTGGAAGCTCTGATTTACTATGTAAAACTTACAATAATACATGGTCATGATCTGTGCAAAAAAGTTATAGTTAATAAGATGTGAATATGAAGGGATTTGAACTGCAATCAAAGTCAAAGAGACTAATAATTTTACTTGGAGATAGCAGAGTAGTAGAGTTATCTGGGATTATAAAAACGTAGATATCAAATTTAGTGCACACGATGCGATTCTGGAATAACCTTCATCATAATTTAACCTACATGTTTTGTCAAGCTATTTGAGGAGACAACCTACTCCAATTGAGATAATGAGGATCAACGTTAACTGTTCTTTCTAATGTTTTACAAATTTAAAAAAAATTCTCCCATTAAAATTTTAAATATGCACACTGTTTTGTTGGTTTTTTTCCCCAAATATCTATCAGATTTGAGGTTTTTTTTCATATGATACTTGTCAAGAGTAACATATCATTTTTTCCACAGCGAGAGTGCTGATAAAGAATCTTTTGAACAGGACCAATAATTTCTATAGATGTGTATGACAAAATTGAAATAATATTTGTAAGAAGTATCTGTTAAGATTTTTTTTGTCTAACAAAATAATGGTCTTAAAGCAATTTATTCTACATTTTTAGCTACCTGTAGTAGTCTGTTAACTATGAGCATTCACTGCTATTGTACTGTTTATGTTAAGTTGTCATTCATTTTTGTGATGGGCCGTCGTGGTCATGATCGTATGTTATTAGATTTATAACTACTTATGCAATCAGTGCCTATCACCACTAACGTTGTGAGTTCGAATCCCGATCAGGCGAAGTTTACTCTATACAACATTATGTGATAAAGTTTGTCAGTGACTTGCGGCAGGTCATGAGTAATTTTCTCCGGGTACTCCTGTTTCCTCCACCAATACAACTGACCGCCACGATATAAATGAAATATTGTTGAAAGTGGTGTTAAACACCATAACCCTAACCCATTTTTGTGATAATGTGTGGGCTTTTTGGGTGGAAGTTTTCTTATTGTTTGCTGACATCTATATTGCTGTTGGAGATCCAGTTTTAATCAAAAGGGGGAGGGGGTTTCCTATTAACTGGTTTAACCCCACCACATATTTGTGCCTGTCCCATGTTAGCCAGTAGCTGGATTCTCATCAGAATATGTTGTGGTCTTTTTTGCATTCAATGATATGAAGGAGGTGGTAGTTGTTCGTTTTGGTGAAATTGTTGACTCACTGTTTATAGTGAGTGAGTGAGTGATTGTTGTTTAATGTCAAACAAGTATTATTACAGCTACAAATGTATAGCATAGTGATTATAGTGATAGCTCACTGAAACAACAGTTCACAGCTGGTAGAGACATGTTCGACACATTAGCCTGATTTCGAGCCAAGCAGTCGTTCCTTTTACTGTTAAATGCTGCACGCTTAGTAGAGAAGCAATAAATACCAGTTTCATAATCTATGGGTTGACTCGACCGTGGCTTAAACCTGCGATCTACCACATTCGAGGCATGCACACTTATCATAATAACCATAAATGTTAATAGACATTTTTTTTAAACAAAATGACTACAACATCTCAATAGATTTTAATGTACTTATTTATTTTATATATTTTTAGGTTTGTTTTGAATTAGCAAAATATATCGAAAGATTTATTTGGGGCAAGGCAGATGATGACCATTCTTAATACAAGACATTATATGATGGAGATGATAAACCAATGTGAAAAAACAGATTGTGATATTAAGATGTTTTCATAGGAATATAATTATTATTTGTAAATGTCCTGTCAATATACCGTTTAATATATGTGGCATCAAAAACAATATTTTACAATGATATTACAGTGGTGCACCCTCTTACCATAGGCCACCTCTCTCATGAGGCCACTTTTACCATAGGCCACCTCTCTCATAAGGCCACTCTTACCATAGGCCACCTCTCTCATGAGGCCACTCTTACCATAGGCCACCTCTCTCATGAGGCCACTCTTACCATAGGCCACCTCTCTCATGAGGCCACTCTTACCAAAGGACACCTTATCAGGTCATAATTCAGATGTACTGAGATAGTAAAATTACTTAAGAAACAATTTATGGAAGCCATAATGTGTTTTAACATAAGTTTTTATCCTGAGCGGTACCTATAAAATTATTTTCTGATTTGTTTAATAAGGCTAATGAGATTTTGCCATCTAAATAAATCACTTTTTTGTTTGCAAAGCGAAAGAATGACGTCATATTAGAATACTAAATTGTTCCTCTCAAGAGATGCCACCTTATCAGGTTAGAATTCAGATGTACTGATATAGTAAAATACTACTAAATTTTTCATCTCAAGAGAAGCCATCTTTCTTACAAGACCACTTTTTTTTTTGCAGGAGGGGTGGCCTTAAAAGAGGGGGATCACTATATAACTTATTGATATGATACTGGTGCTAAAATAAATAAGTATAATGCACATTCTAGTGTTTAATATCTTGTTTTTTTTTCAAGTCTGATGAGTTCACAAAATTGTGTATGCATGGAAGTGGAACGATTTTTTGTACTGTTGTATAATGGTATGGCAGTCTTGTTTATTTGTTACCTATCAATTGGTTTCCATTCTGCCAAATTAGGTTCCAAATCTCGGCTTTCATTATGGTTTGGTTTGATTTGTCCCCACTTTCAACAGTATTTCAGTTATATTATGGCTGTCAGTTTTATTGGTGGAGGAAACTGGAGTACCCAGAGAAAACCACCGACCTGTCGCAAGTCACTGACAAACTTTATCACATAATGTTGTATCAAGTACACCGCCATGAACGGGATTCAAACTCACAACGTTAGCTGTTGTATAATGGTATGGCAGTCTTGTCTATTTGTTACTTAACAATTGGTTATGTATACACAGAATGATGTCAAATTATATTACAGAGTAAAGTTGATCTTGGGTCTTTTTGCAACTATTTTATATTATAGCCTGCAGCTAGCCTTCTGGGGCATTAAGTTTAACCACTGTCTGTATGTACAAACGTTCCCCATTTAGTTCCCAAGGACCATAAAAGGAAGATCAAGTTGAATTGCAGACTTTATCACTTTTTTGTTGTGGAGTTAGGCCCTTGGTGTTTCTGCTCAGTAGCTTAAGTTCTGATTATGAAAATTATTGAAAATATCTTTAATTTTTAAAGTAAATAATTTCAAATGATTTGCAATAACTGCATCATTTCACTAAGAGGGTAAGTTTGATGCTCATAAAACGAGTGTAACTCTGCCACTATTTATTGCAATAACCACATCATTTCACTAAGAGGGTAAGTTTGATGCTCATAAAACGAGTGTAACTCTGCCACTATTTATTGCAATAACCACATCATTTCACTAAGAGGGAAAGTTTGATGCTCATAAAACGAGTGTAACTCTGCCACTATTTATTGCAATAACTGCATCATTTCACTAAGAGGGAAATTTATTGCAATAACCACATCATTTCACTAAGAGGGAAAGTTTGATGCTCATAAAACGAGTGTAACTCTGCCACTATTTATTGCAATAACCGCATCATTTCACTAAGAGGAAAAGTTTGATGCTCATAAAACGAGTGTAACTCTGCCACTATTTATTGCAATAACCGCATCATTTCACTAAGAGGGAAAGTTTGATGCTCATAAAACGAGTGTAACTCTGCCACTATTTATTGCAATAACCGCATCATTTCACTAAGAGGGTAAGTTTGAGCTCATAAATAAAAACGAGTGTAACTCTGCCACTATTTAATGAAGAGCCTGTACCAATCCTGTAAGATGAGCTTTCATGTATATTACCTCTGTTTCTATGATTTGTCAGTTTTGGATTTTAGAACTGTTCTGACATTGTGGTATTTTTGGTTTTCCATTGTTTGCACAAGTTTCTTCTGACGAAATGTGACATCTTATTTGTACTTCATGGTTTACTGATTAGTCATTATCTTGTAAGCAGTATTTAAACTTTCATCAGGACAAGAACAGGTTACAAGCAATAAATTAAATCTGGTAATAATGTGACACTGGGATGTTTCGAGCTCACTGAAATAACAGTCCAGGGGTAGACATGTAGTTCCACTTCGACTCATTATTTTGATTCTGAGCCAACAAGTCTTTTTTTCTTACTCCTTAATGCTGCATTCTTAGCGGAAAAACAACAAAAACCAATTTTAGTCTTTGATTTGACCCGACCAGGGCTCGAACCACCGATCTACCACACTCGAGGCGAGCACACTAAACATTACACCACCGATGCAGTTATATAAAAAGGAGAAGAGGTCGTCGTGGTCGTATGGTAGTTGGATTTACAACTATCAGTGCCTATCACCACTAAAGTTGTGAGTTTGAACCCTGTTCATGTCGAGGTGTACTCGATTAAACATTATGTGATCAAGTTTGACAGTGATTTGCGACAGATCAGTGGTTTTCTCCATATACGCCGGTTTCCTTCACCAATAAAACTTACCACCACGATATAACGGAAATATTGTTGAAAGTGGTGTTAAACACCATAACTCGTAAACCTATACAAATTAGACAAATCTGTTTCTTCACTGTATTTTAATAAGTACTATTTATTTTCTTTATATACATGTACAATAATGTTAGAAATAAATGATGATAAGATGTTGAAAAATATCTACCATGAATATTTTTCATATTCATTTTTAAGAAAACAAAACAAAATTTATTGAAATAAAAAACCAATCAACACTGCATCAGTTACAAAAAGTTGGGTCTACAAATGTCAAAAAATATTTGTCCATCCTGGAAAAATTAAAGTCCAACATACAACCGCCACGATATAACTGAAATATTGTTGAAAGTGGTGTTAAACACCATTACCCTAACCCATAAAGAAAATATTTTAGAAAATAATAATTTTAGTTAAGATAAAATATTTGCTGACAGTTTGGATATCTACAATGTAGTCCTTTATATTTGGCCTGTCAATTTTGGACTTGATATATTTTCAAGATTTTGTTGTACCCACACCAAGCGAAATATCGAGGTATATCATGTGTTATGTATTTTTAAAATTAGGTAATCGTATCGTATACATATATAACGATGTGTACAAATTGTAAAATGTGTAAAAAAAATTCTTGAAAACCTTAGTTTTTTCCCCCATAAATTGAAGGAAAAAAAACTTTGAAGAAATAGACCATTTGCACATGTCTGACTTCGTTTTAAAAGCATGACTTTTTACATGTGTTTAAGGGAGTTATTACTCTTCAAGACTGGCAAAAGGGTTCCCTTTTTCATGCAAAGTTTGATTAAAATAACATATTTTATTCATAATCTGTTCAAAATATTAAAGGGCTGTCATGGTCGTGATTGTATGGTAGTTGGATTTAGAACTACCTGTGCAACCAGTGCCTATCACCACAAAAGTTGTGAGTTTAAACCCAGTTCATGGCAAGGTGTAATCGATACAACATTATGTGATAAAGTTTGTCAGTGACTTGCGACAGGTCGGTGGTTTTCTCAGTGTACTTCGGTTTCCTCCACCAATAAAACTGTCCACCACGTTATAACTAAAATATTGTTAAAACACCATAAACCAATTAAAATTTTAATGTTGTAACACCTTCAAATTTTCTATTTGCTATAAAATTATCTTTCGAATTTTTTACAAGGTTCAAATATGTACAAATCATAGGAAAATTACTCAAATTCTTTGTATTTTTCATTTCTGTTGTAATAATTTTTCCCAAAAAAAATCGGGAATGAGCAAAAGGTGTTGCCAACAAATCAATAATAAAAATAATAAAATTGTATTAATAGGAACATTTAAAAAATGATACAACAAAATTAACCATGTTTGTGTCTTTCGTAAGCCTGGATCTGTATTTACAATGCATACATGTCATGGTCTGTTTTGTGTCCAATAATTCGCAGTGAGAGGCAATTGTTCGTTTTGTTCATATTGGTGGAATTGTTGACTATCACTTTCTTTTTATAACTTTGTTGTGTCTTAACAAATAAAGGAGAAGAAAGCTGAATAACTAAAAGTAAAAATGTTAAATGTTTAAACATCCTCCCAGTATTTTAACATTTTTAATTGAGACTCAGAAATGGAGTAAGTTGACAGGTATGGTAGTTTTTATGATATTAAAGCTTTCTCTGTCAATTTGTGAGAGTGAATTTGATATATTATGTTGTACAATTTCTGTAAATTCTGACAATGAAAACAATTTATATACGGTGTATAGTCAAACCTTCAAATGGATCATTTAGATAGGGTCACATAAAACAGGTGGTTACTAAATACAGAAAAAGTTTAATTAATATGAAATGCACTGTGAAGTGAAATAAAAATAATGATCACATAAAACAAGTTATTGCTTAATATTAAATAGAGGTAGTCACTAATGCAGATTTGACTGTAACTTAATAGAGGTAGTCACTAAAGCAGGTTTGACTGTTATGATTTTCTTTCGGTCATTTTGTTATTGGTTAGAATTATTAAAAAAAAAAGTGCTATTTTACACCCAAAACTAAGGCTGATAAGCAAGCAACAGCATAAAATCAATCTATAAAAGCCTGGTTACAAAATTAAATTCTTTTAAAATATTTAGAAAATTGATCATTAGATATTTCACAGGTCCATATCATCTTCAAAATTGTCCACAAATTCTGTATCCATATTGTCTTTTGAAGTATTGCTGCTTAAACTGTAATAAAAAATATTTTATATGAATACAAAAGTTAAATAAGCGGTTATTGTATGGCGATCAATTTTCATATCACACCCCATATCAATGTGACACACACATATTAACCCGAGGGTTGATATGATTTGATTTGATTTATGTGCTTAATGCCACTTTCAGCAATATTTCAGGTATATCATGGCGACCACTTTTAGTGGTGGAAGAACTGAAGCTGGAGTACCCGGGAGAGAACCACCGACCATGGGCAAGCAACTGAACTTTATCACTTGCGGCTGCAAGTCGAGTGCACCCTTTTTTGTAATTCACACTGCCGGGCATGAACCCATGCCATATTGGTGATAGGCTTGTATGAGTTGTTAGGTAATCCAACTACCTAACTCATTGAGCCACCCGGGCCCCAGGGTTGATATGAAAATTGACGTATGGTGTAATGGTTACTGTGCTCTCCTCTAGTGTGGTAGATCGTGGGTTCATCAGTGGTGTAATGGTTACTGTGCTCTCCTCTAGTGTGGTAGATCGTGGGTTCATCAGTGGTGTAATGGTTACTGTGCTCTTCTCTAGTGTGGTAGATCGTGGGTTCATCAGTGGTGTAATGGTTACTGTGCTCTCCTCTAGTGTAGTAGATCGTGGGTTCATCAGTGGTGTAATGGTTACTGTGCTCTCCTCTAGTGTGGTAGATCGTGGGTTCATCAGTGGTGTAATGGTTACTGTGCTCTCCTCTAGTGTAGTAGATCGTGGGTTCATCAGTGGTGTAATGGTTACTGTGCTCTCCTCTAGTGTAGTAGATCGTGGGTTCATCAGTGGTGTAATGGTTACTATGCTCTCTCCTCTAGTGTGGTAGATCGTGGGTTCATCAGTGGTGTAATGGTTACTATGCTCTCCTCTAGTGTGGTAGATCGTGGGTTCATCAGTGGTGTAATGGTTACTGTGCTCTCCTCTAGTGTGGTAGATCGTGGGTTCATCAGTGGTGTAATGGTTACTGTGCTCTCCTCTAGTGTGGTAGATCATGGGTTCATCAGTGGTGTAATGGTTACTGTGCTCTCCTCTAGTGTGGTAGATCGTGGGTTCATCAGTGGTGTAATGGTTACTGTGCTCTCCTCTAGTGTAGTAGATCGTGGGTTCATCAGTGGTGTAATGGTTACTGTGCTCTCCTCTAGTGTGGTAGATCGTGGGTTCATCAGTGGTGTAATGGTTACTGTGCTCTCTCCTCTAGTGTGGTAGATCATGGGTTCATCAGTGGTGTAATGGTTACTGTGCTCTCCTCTAGTGTAGTAGATCATGGGTTCATCAGTGGTGTAATGGTTACTATGCTCTCCTCTAGTGTGGTAGATCGTGGGTTCATCAGTGGTGTAATGGTTACTGTGCTCTCCTCTAGTGTGGTAGATCGTGGGTTCATCAGTGGTGTAATGGTTACTGTGCTCTCCTCTAGTGTGGTAGATCGTGGGTTCATCAGTGGTGTAATGGTTACTGTGCTCTCCTCTAGTGTGGTAGATCGTGGGTTCATCAGTGGTGTAATGGTTACTGTGCTCTCCTCTAGTGTGGTAGATCGTGGGTTCATCAGTGGTGTAATGGTTACTGTGCTCTCCTCTAGTGTGGTAGATCGTGGGTTCATCAGTGGTGTAATGGTTACTGTGCTCTCCTCTAGTGTGGTAGATCGTGGGTTCATCAGTGGTGTAATGGTTACTGTGCTCTCCTCTAGTGTGGTAGAGTGGGTTCGAGCCCAGATCAGTTCAAACCAAAGACTATAAAATTTGGTATTTGTTGCTTCTCCGCTAATTAAGCATGCATCATTAAGGAGAAAGAGCAAAGACTGGTTGGCACAGAATCAGAATAATGTGTCCGAGTGGGACGACATGTCTATCCGCTGACTGTTGTTTTAGTGACCTAGCACTATAAAAGATCCAACTAAGCGTGTTTGTTTCATACAAACCTCATCATCATCTCATTGAAAATTTACTTGTTCTCACCATGATATAGCTGAAAAATTTCTGAGTTAGCATTAAACAACAATCACTCATCCCATTAAAAGACACTGAAAGGCTTAATGTTACTTTGAGGAAATTTTCTCATGTTATATACAAATAAATAGAAATATTGATACAAAGCTGTAAAAATTATTTATTTTTTAAATAATCAAACTACAATTTATTCTTAAACAAATCAAATTGTGAAGAAGTCAGTGTCCTTTGAACAAATAATTTAAATATTTTGGGCAGACGAAGGAAGTTTATAGTGCATGGTTAATAACAATTTTGGACGGAGCCACTTATCTAAATTTCTGGAATATATTTTGTTGTTGTTGTTTATAATCAAATTTTGGAACTGTTTTCAAAATGAAGCGATACCACTTGATAATTTAGACACCTTTTTGTTTTAGCCATATCACACCCATTGTAATAATAGTTCTGTATTGCACCCCCATGTGATACGGATGCCGTATTACACCTCATCATGATATGGCCTTACTATAGCCATCTGTATTACATAAGCAAAATCATAGATATCTTAAGTAAATATATGATAAGAAAATAATAATATAGGGTAAGGGTTATGATGTTTAACGCCACTTTCAACAATATTTAAGCTATATTGTGGCCGTCAGTTTTATTGGTGAAGGAAACCAGAGTACCTGGAGAAAACCAAACACCTGCCGCAAGTCACTAAAATAATAATATAAGTCAAGGGTTAAAAAATCTGCTGGTCCGATGTCTGGGACCGGTGATTTGTGGGTTCGGACCTAACATTTTCTAATCCTGTAAAGACCGACAGACCAGTTGAAACTGTCCAATTACGGACTTGAATTAAATGGGAGGTTAAAAGTCCGAGTGACAGATGTTACTGCATAATCTTAATCTAACATTGATTGCCTCTTTTAATGTTGTTAACATTGGATTACATAATCTGAAAGATCGTTTTAGTGCTTTACAAAGTGTGTTTTGTTCTGTAAGAACCTCCGGTAATTAACGGAGCACACACACCCGGATGGTTGTAACAGAATAACTTAAGATCAGTTTTGTGCTTTACGGAAATGGTAATTCCTTTGATAATTTAAGCGTATTAGTGAAGCAGTTCAAACATAAAAATGGCCAGAGTCATTGACCAGTTTTTTTAAGGTTAATGCTGCCACTCGTGACACTGACAACAATAAATTACATAATGAAAAAAACATCACAACTAACAAAAAGTCAAAGATACTGTAGGCTTAAACAGAAGAGAACACTTCAAACATCGTGGAAAGAAAACAATACCTGGATGCATTAAATTTGTTTGGATGTTCTCGGTATTCTTCTTAATGTTAACTGATAGATAAATGGAAGCTGAAAGATTGGCAGATAATATAAATAACATTGTCCTGTCTAACTTACAAACAAACCTCAGATAAACAGAAAGTTATTATTGAGAATATAGAGGCAAATTTAACATGGAGAGGTAAACAACTTGGCATCCCTTCAGAAACAAAGATGGCCACCATATACGTTAAATCTCTGTAGAAAAATTCAAGGATGTATTCATTCATTTAAACTGTCAATGGAGAATATAAAACATGGACCATTTACCTTGTGATGGATTATATTTATTGATTTTCAATGCAAAAGGGTAAGGAATATTGGCATATAAGAAATATGTTCCTTATTTTGGAAAAGCATAATAAAAGGATTAGGATGTAACTGAGCATCAATGAAAATCTAATTGAAATTCATCTATCAGCCAATGTGATGAATCCTCAATAATCGGCATAACACATACCTCAAAATGAGTACATGACAAACGCATACCTCAAAATGAGTACGAGAAGGACAGTATCCTGCAAATTGAAAACAACTCAAAGAAACATCCTGTTTCATCTGACATTGAACATCATTTTGCCAAAAATTAATTACCATACGAGAAGGACAGCAACCTGCAAATTAAAAAGGAATTTAAAGAAATATCCTGTTTCGTTTGACATTGAACACCATTTTGCAAAAAAAAGTAATTTCCGTACGAGGACAGTAACCTGCAAATTAAAAAGCAATTTAAAGAAACATTCTGTTTCATATGATATTGAACACCATTTCGCCAAAAATTAATTGCCGTACGAGAAGGAAAGTAACCTGCAAATTAAAAAACAATTAAAAAACCGTCTTGTTTCGTCTGACATTGAACACCATTTATATTGCCAAAAATTAATTTCCTTACCAGAATGTTGACATGACTGAATTAACTGATTGAGTTTGTTGACTTGATGTTAATGATGTAGAGGACAATGATGGTGTTGATATATATGTATGTGACTCAGTCTTTCTTACAACCTGTCTCTCAAATCCACCAGGACTCTTCCACAACACTATTTCCATACATGGTTTGTTTCTGTAACAATAAAAGGAAATACAGTGAAACCTGTCTAAACTGAACCCTGAATAAACAGAAATCCTGTATAAACCTGTCTAAACTGAACCCTGAATAAACAGAAATCCTGTATAAACCTGTCTAAACTGAACCCTGAATAAACAGAAATCCTGTATAAACCTGTCTAAACTGAACCCTGAATAAACAGAAATCCTGTATAAACCTGTCTAAACTGAACCCTGAATAAACAGAAATCCTGTATAAACCTGTCTAAACTGAACCCTGAATAAACAGAAATCCTGTATAAACCTGTCTAAACTGAACCCTGAATAAACAGAAATCCTGTATAAACCTGTCTAAACTGAACCCTGAATAAACAGAAATCCTGTATAAACCTGTCTAAACTGAACCCTGAATAAACAGAAATCCTGTATAAACCTGTCTAAGCTGAACCCTGAATAAACAGAAATCCTGTATAAACCCAACTTTAAATAAAGTTTTAATGTACAAAAGCTGTGTTAATTTAACTTGTATTTTAACCTAACACCTGTCTATTCCAAACACAACAGTTGGTCCCAAGGTGGTTCAGTTTAGATAGATTTCACTGTATAATAAACTTAAAGATAAGAAAGAATTTTTCAAATGTTTTTTAAATATCAAAAATTACAATCTGATTAAAATTAGCTGTTAAAATATACCACACTCCCCCCCGTTTATAAAATCTGACAGAATCCTATTAGAGGTTGTTAGGGTTAGGGTGATTAATGCCAAACTGTCATATATGAATAATTATTCAAAATTTATTAACCAATCAGAGAGCTAGATGTTTGTGATGCAATAATAAAACAGTTTGAAAGGCATTCTAAGATTTTGTAAGCAGCCTTTTCATTGGCTGATCATGAGTTCATCTGGACATGTCAGGTGTAAGGAGGAGTGTAGCGTAGTACTTACTGTTTAACAGCTGATAATAATCAGATTGCAAAATTTAATAAACATAATTTCTTTGTTTGAAAAGGAGAACATTCTTTGATAGAAAGGGAGGTTTTTCCATGTAACACGAGAGATCATATACAAATTAAAGCTGATGGACAGTTTACCTTGTTACCCACTGATCATCTTTTACATACTGGTTTATAACTATAGAGTATATGTTCTACCAGAACAATGATATTTCTGTGATATATTTTCCTCAGTAAACAACAAAACACTTATTTTAAATCATTTTCATATGTATTTCTTATTCAAAGCCACTATTTTTGCTCGATTTAGGTAAAACTAAACAGTATTATTCAAATATAAATTAAAAATTCTAAAGAAATTTTTGTGCATTGCTGAATTTGATTTGCTAGAATCTGTAAATCGAAGAAGGACAGACAAAACAATGGCCAAAAGAAAAAGGACAAACAACGATCTACAAAACACTACACAGAAAATTAAAGATTGAGCAACACGAACCCCACCAAAAAAATGGGAATGAACTCAGGTGCTCCGGAAGGGTAAGCAGTTCCTGCTCCACTAGTGGCATTCGTCATGTTACTCTAATTACAAACCCTGTGATAAATCAAATATTGCTATTATATAATGCAACACAAGATATAACACTAATTTGTTTGGAAGACACTACAAATTTTAAGGGAAAATACACTTTAAATACTAGTTTTGAATTGTGTAACCACTGATGGTCTTTTGTAAGCAGTAGAAGAATATTGTACAGTGAAACTTGTCTAAAACGACACCTACATAAGCCAACATCCTGTATAAACCATACTTTAAATAAAGTCCAAATGTAGGAAATCTTTGTTAATTTAACCTGTATAATCCCAACACCTGTTTATTCTGAGCTCAAAAGTTGGTCACCATGAGGTTCAGTTTAGACAGGTTTCAATGTAATACTATCTTATCCTAAATTTGACCACGCATGGCGAGGTGTACTCGATACAATATTATGTGATAAATTTGTCAGTGACTTGCGGCACATGGTTGGTTTTTCTCTGGCTACTCCGGTTTCCTTCACCAGTAAAACTGACTGCCATGACATAACTGAAATATTGTTGAAAGTGGCATTAAACACTTTAATCCCCTAAATTTGATAAAATTAGTAGACTTACATATCATTTAATATTTTCTGCGGTAGAAGGGGAGGCGATTCTAGGATAGTTTTGGCTATACTTTGTGATATATGAACTTTGACACCATTTTCTTCAACAAGAATATCTTCTTCATCTGAATCTGCATTTAACCTGAAAAATCAATATTAATATATACAAATAAATTGAGACCATCTCATGAAATCAAATCTGCTCACTGATTTTTGAAATTTCAGCCAATCAGAACACATTATTGACCCTTGCATCCAGGTTGAATTTCAGATCAGCACTGAAAATTCAAACTTTGTAAAGTATCATTTAATGAACAGTGACGCCAAGTTTGGCTTTAATGGACCAAGTGCCTTAATAGAAGAAGAATGAAATATGAAAGGTTTTTAGAGGATGACAGACAATAACAGACCTAAAGTGATGACAATAGTGATGGTCCTCGTGTCATGTGAGCTGATAAAAGTTACACAGAGTGTAAAATTTAATACAATTTGTTTTCATTGGTTGATGTTTTTACGGTATAAAACTTTTTTTTAAAAGCAAGCCAGATTCTTTAAAAGGTAGACTAGCTGATTATTATTTGACCTGTTTTCAATATCATTAAATCTCTTCCATCCATGATCTGATATAGTTGAACATGTAGTGTTTGAGGATACCATGTCATTAAAGTCAAAATGAAGAATGTCTGGTTGTAACTGGTACCCTGTCCTTTCACAAAAATTAATGGGTGAAGTACCAACTGCCATGCCATCTAGTGACAACCCTTCCATCTTGGCAGCCATTCTCTCCTCTGTGACTAGACATTTTGAATAGGGTGCTTCTTTTCTGCAAATAATGAAACAAGAAAATAATAGTGTACTTGATAAAATCTCACAAATATAGATTCATGTGAGGTTCTGGTTCAAATTGATTAAACAAATCTTTAAATCTACTGATGAAGCACTGTGAGCGTACTAGTAAGCAATCTATAGCTGCAGTTGTTTCCCTTGAAAGATGTATATTACAGTAGAACAGAATTAAATTCTACATGTAATATATCAAAATTAAAAACGTCCATGTCGAATTTAGTGCACATGACACATTTTTAGAATAAACTTCATCAGGTATCCTCAAAATCAAAAGATTGGAAACCAAAATAATTTAAAAGTCTTTGGTAGCAAGAAAACCAAAGCACCTTTAAACAGGATAGCCAAATCAGCTAAGGCCACCTAGGCTATGTCTGAGAGAGGAGAACCTTAATTTTGATAATATTTACATTATTTAGGAACATTACATTTCTTTGCATGTTAAATACCATTTTTAGTTTGTAATGTTTTGTATTAAATACCCATTACTATTAATACCTGATTAAACTTAAGTACAAGGGGATGTTGTGATGGTGATCGTATGGTAGTTGGATTTTTAACTACCTGTGCAATTAGTACCTAAAGTTGTGAGTTTGAATTCCCCTCATGGTGAGGTGTACTTGATAAAACATTATGTGATAAGGTTTGTCTGTGACATGCAGTGGTTCGGTGGTTTTCCCCGGATACTTCGGCTTCCTCCACCAATAAAACTGACCATCACGATATAACTAAAATATTGTTGAAAGTGGCGTTTAACACCATACCCCTTATCCCCTAATGCTTTTCAAATCCTAGATGGAACACTTATCATTCTGTCTAAGCTATGTTTTTAATAACAAAGGCCATCCATATCAAATTACACGTTATCTGGATTTCCACAGTAATATGTTGTGGTCTTTTTTTTTGTGTTCAGTGAGTTAAGGTGAGACCTGGTTGTTCATTTGTTGATATTGGTGGAATTATTTACAATCACTGTTTAAACTTTTTGTTCATAATTAATGGTTGGTGGACCAGCTCATCTTACCAACATATTACCTATTACGTAAAGCATGGGTCTGGATATAACAAGTTTTTAAGGATTTCCAAAGAGCGACAAAACGTTTTCAAACCAAAATCATAATTGTATTATGATCATGTCTCCCCCACCCTCTTCTGGGAAAGATATAATGTTTTCGCCCTGTCCATCCCTCCATTATGAAAATTTGAAAGTGAACTGACCCCACACATTTTACGAGATAATTCCTTAAAACTATGCATGCTTGCCTATTACCATATGGAGAATCGCATTTGGCTACAACACTTTGATTGAACCATTCCTAAAGGAGTTATTGCCCCTTTTGACTTAGAATATTACATTAAAAAAGGAGAGGGCCAGGGTAGCTCAATGAGTTAGGTAGTTGGATTACCTAACAACTCATACAAGCCTATCACAGATACGGCGTGGGTTCATGCCCGGCTGGGGTCCTGGATGGCTCAATGAGTTAGGTCGCTGGATCTAACAACTCATACAAACCTATCACCAATATGGCGTGGGTTCGCGCCCGGCTTTGTAAATTACAAAAAAAAAAAAAAAAAAAGTGCACTCGACTCGCAGCCCCAAGTGATAAAGTTTACCAGTTGCTTGCCCATGGTCGGTGGTTCTCTCCGGGTACTCCGGCTTCCTACACCACTAAAACTGGTTGCTCGTACAATAAAGGGTGCACTCGACTCGCAGCCACAAGTGATAAAGTTAACCAGTTGCTTGCCCATGGTCGGTGGTTCTCTCCGGGTACTCTGTCTTCTTCCACCACTAAAACTGGTCACCATGATATAGCTGAAATATTGCTGAAAGTGGCATTAAACACAATATATCAAATCAAAAAAGGGGGGAGGGTGTGAACTGCATATACTTACTCTATATCTGTAGATGAGCGACGTTTAGCTCTTTTTGGTGTTGTACTACATGATGGTATACTACTGAAATATACATGATAATATCTTTAACAATAAGAACTATATGTACTATAGGAAGTTGGCCAATAAAAATGTAGATATCAAATTTAGTGCATACATTGTATGATACGTTTCCGGAACAACCTTCACCAGGTACTGTCTAAAATCTAAAATCACCTTTAGTACACCATGTACACTGTCTCTGGTACACTATATCAATTCTGGTAGGGGCTGTCGTGGTGGTGATCATATGGTAGTTGGATCTACAACTACCTACATGTATACAATCAGTGCCTTTCACCACTCACGTTGTGAGTTTGAATCTCGCTCATGGCGATTGATTGATTGATTGATTGATTGATTGGTGTTTAATGCCAACATTAGCAATATTTCAACTATGTCATGGTGTCACTCATGGCGAAGTGTACAACATTATGTGATCAAGCTTGTCAGTGACTTGCGACAGGTAGGTAATTTTCTCCAAGTAATCTGGTTTCGTCAACCAATAAAACTGACCGCCACGAAATAACTAAAAATAACCATAACCATAACCATAACCCTATATAAATATATTGACATAAATATATATGGAACTCATTTGTTAGAGATTATGGTAATGGTGTTTAATGCCACTTTCAACAATATTTCAGTTATATCGTGGCGGTCAGTTTTATTGGTGGAGGAAACAGAGGGACCCGGAAAAACCACCGACCTGTCACAAGTAACTGATTTAAATTCACAACTATAGTGGTGATAGACACTGATTGTATAGGTAGTTGTAATCCATCTATTGTACGATCACGACGTTACCCCTCCAAAACCTCTGTTAGAAATACATGAATGAAGAATATATAATGGAAAACTTCAATCATTTATCGAGTAGAAAATAAAAATATACATCATGTTCATGAAAGAAAGAGAAGTTTCAAAATAAAATAATTGAATTAAACAATTTAGAGCTTCCATGATCACTTATCAAATAAATCAAGTTTCTGAAATATGAAATAAGACCTTGTCAAAATAGGGATAAAAATAAGAAAACAAGTACTGTAATTATATAATCCCCCCTCTTATTAGTCCACTCCTACCACAGCCTTCTTATCAGGCCATATTTCAGATGCACTGAGATTGTAAAATGTAGTCCCCCTTCTTATTAGTCCTCCCACCAAAAAGTCATCCCTCTTTTTGGGCCAGATTTCAGATGCACTGAGGTTGTAAAATGTAGTCCCCCTTCTTATTAGTCAACTCTCACCAAAAAATCATCCCTATTTTTGGACCAGATTTCAGATGCACTGAAATTGTAAAATGTACTGTAGTCCCCCTTCTCATTAGTCAACTCTCACCAAAAAGTCATCCCTATTTTTGGGCCAGATTTCAGATGAACTGAGATTGAAACATGCAGTCCCCCATTTATTAATCCACTCCCACCAAATGCCACCTCTCAAGTCTCTCATCATGCCAGATTTCAGATGCACTGAAATTGCAAAAATGTAGGCCCATTCTTATCAGACCAGATTTCAGATGCATAGAGACTGCAAAATGTAGTCCCTTTTCTTATTAGTCCATTCCAACCAAAGGCAAACCCTTTTATCAAACCAGATTTTTAAGATGCACTGAGATTGAAAAATACTACATTTGTACTAAATTGTCCCTCTCAAGAGAGGACACCTCTCTACAAGGCCATTTTTTACATTGTCTACATTTATTTTGGTGATTATTTTCTTCCATATTTCAGTGTTTCCCAAGATAAATTGAAGTTGAATCGTATTCGGTCCAGTACAGGAGTACAAATTACTGGACCCAGCATCACGTTTACATGACATTCACATACTCCACAGAGGAGATTCTCAGACACCTACTGGTCATTTGGTCAAGTTATGAAAAACCTTTTACTGGACCAAACCAATTTTTACTGCATTTGGTCAAGTAATAAATAACCTTTTACTGGACAAAACCAATTTTTACTGGACATTGCCACATGTCCGACAGACCTTGGGAATGACTGATATTTTAATACCTGTAAATACTAAGTGATGGTTCTGTAATGGTTGAGGTGGCACAAAATGTTGAAATTCCTGGAGTATTGATCTGGGTTGACATCCCATCATCTCCCCAAGGCATCTGGTTAGGTACAGAATGCTGCCATGATGTTCCGATGCCTGGGGCAATACCCTGATGGTTGACTGGGTTGGAGTAAATTCCTCTAGGTTGATGTGTTTGTGATAGACTGAATGTATAAGAGCTAGCCTGTGAAGGTACAGCGAATGAAAATGGAACTACTGGTACCTGACCAGCACTTGCAGAAAATGGTGTAATGTTTTGTTGCCGGCATCGAGACTGTTGTGATAACAATGAACTACTGTTGAATTGACCAATATCTGGTAGGTAATTATTATTAGAATACATTCCAAATCCTGGGTTAGCCATAACGGTATTAGAATATACCATACTTTGTTTAATGTTTATACTTCATTGCTTCATTTAATGTTAGGTTATAAATCTGATATATATTGTTCTGAAAAACATAAAGAAATAATTATGAGTGACATGGTGAGTGATTGCTACTTAGAAATAATTTAAGAAAGCAATTGTTTTGGCTAATTTGGTTTCATATATTTTCGTTGGTGTCAATGTTCCTAGATTCAGGGTTGGCAAAAAAGTGGGAAATACTCATATTTCCCAGGACGGCGGGAAATACTGGGAAATAAGATTGATTCTTAATTTGCAAATATAATGGTACAGGAAACTTCTAAATTGATATTTATGTTTTGCATGTATGGCCAAGATTGCGATACAAATATAACTATATTGGCCTAACAGAAAAAAAAAAAAAATAATGGATAGTGTTATGTACAGATACATGTATATAAAATTGATATTTGTTAAAAAAAATATTGATTTTGATAGAAATATTAAGAAAATTATTCTTTACTTGTAATCCTCACTTTGTACATGTACCTCCTTTGTTTAGTGATTAAAACCATATTCTGACCTGCTTTTGACATGCTTAATGTTTGTCTTTACAAACTGGACTTATTGATTTCTAAAGGTTATTGCAGATGTGTTAATTAGTTTGTAAAAACAAATTAAAAAAGTTAGTCATTATAATACTATAGCATAAAGGAAATGCCCTTAAGATATTAGATTACATGTATACAACCTGGCAAAACAATCAGCTATTGTTAGAAATGCCACCATGTTCGGCTACTATTGAGAGAATCTTCTCAAACTTTGGCATGATTCAGTCAAAATTAAGAAATAGACTTGGTCTTGCTAAAGCAGGAAAGCTTGTTTTTTGCTACAGAATGTTAAGGGGGAAAGATGAAATACAAAGGTAGATTGGTGAACTCTGAAACTGTATGGTTGAACTGAAAAGTGTAGATATAAAATTGTGCTGACAGTTTTAACATGTTTTTAATAAGTCTTTTGTATAAATATTATGTTTATATGAAGATTACAATTTCAAAAGTTGCCTGAAGTCCTTCTTAATGGTCCTACACCTAGGCTGTACATGTATACCCGTATTTATTAAACTGATGTAATTTTCAACACTGTGTGTTAAAATGTTAAGTTTTTAGCAACTTTGAAGTAATTAATCACATCTAAAAATCATGTTTTCCAGTATTTCCCACTTGAGCTAAAATTTAGAGTATTTCCCAGGACGATATTTCCCAGTAATTACCACTGGGAATTTCCGCCACTGGTATTTCCCGGCCAACCCTGCCTGGATTGGCCGAAACTGAAAATACAGAGATGGGTGATTTTCCAAAAAATGAAGACTTTTCATTTTCAGAGAATAATTTGAATATTAAATGATATGAAAGAAAGATAAATATCTTAAAACAAGCACAATGGTAGTAATTATCTTCATGCAAAGTGTCATGGAGATTGCTCTTTCGGTTAAAAAGTTATCCTCTAAAAACTGGTCAAATTTGTCAGGAGTGTGACATTTTAGCGTGACAAACTTTAAATTGCCTCGACTTACCTTGATGATAAAAAAAATGAAATAAAAAATACATTAAAGAAAGATGGTATTCTATAATTTCGTACCATTTTACTTCAAATATCTAGATGTTTTGTGACCCTATGATTTTGCGACAAAAAATTATTCTATTTTTTAAATTAGTGTACGTGAATAAATTTAACTTGGATAATTGTACAAATGTCAAATTAAACCTTACTAGTTTTTCATTGTTGAGACTAATTAGTTCAGAAAAGTCAAAATATGTTGTAAAAAAACATTAGTTATAATAATTTAGTAGTATTAGACTGGATGAATATGATAGTTGTAAAAATGGGCTTGCATAAGGAGAGACACAAAAAATGTCAGGAGTGTGACATTTTATCTTAGTTGTATAGTACCATGTTGTATGCTTTAATAGTTCACAATTTTCTTTATTTTCCAAAAGCTCCATACCCAATCAAAGAAAAAAGTTGGAAATAGCTCTGATATATGACATATCATAGCTAGGAAATCAAAATAATTAATGTCAGGAGTGTGACACTTTTAATAGGCATATTTAAAAAAAAAAATAAAAAAAATAAACCATACTTCTACAAACCTCCACAATGTTTTCAATTTAATTACATATAAACAATAAGTAATAATTATAGTATTTTTGTATATTGCATGACACCTTTCTCATAATAAGTGATGATAAAGGGTTATATTTTCTTAAAACATGTCAAAATATGGATTTTTTCTAAATGAAAAATTGATGTATGTTGCTTTAGATAAACAGAATACTTACTTTAATATATCTTGCCTTTCATAAAACATTTTCATTCTTTTGATATAGCATTTTTGAAAATTTATCAATAATTTTTCATTCAACAGTAATATGTCACACTCCTGACATAAAAACATTAAATGTCGATTGCAATTGCAGTAGGAAGTTTTTTTGCAGAGTAAATTATTGAGAAACATGGGAGAACTAATTTGAAAACCACTAAAAAGTAATTTTGTACTAAGAAAAGATGATCTATTACTAGTTTTAATAAATTTCAAATCCATTTTAACCATTTTTGATGAGATAAATTCCTAAAGGACAAATAATTAGCACACTAATCATTAGAAAAAGCAAAAACATAATTTTGAATCTTCTTTTAATATTTACTGTTAACTGTAAGAAATATAAGCTTTTGAAGAAATATAACTTTTAGTTTGGAAAGAATAAGTTGGTTATATTATTTTCAGCTCGACAGGTTTATTTTATTTAAGAAATAATTATTTTGTAAGCATATAGCCTCCATAAAACTGCTTGTAATTGTCTCGGGGAATTATTTAATTCTCAATAAACACTATACTCTTGAAAAGATGTATAAATGGTTGAAAATTGAGTTGTCATTTTTTATAATTATGATAGTATTACTTAGAATATGATAAAATATGATTGAAATAACATCATAACAATGCAAAAATGAAATATATCCAAGGGAAACCTTTTTTCAGTCAAAATAGATTATGTACTATTACTTAAAAAAGTTATTGTGACCAACAATGATTGCATTTAGCTTCATATTTGGTGTGTTTATCTTTTAGAAAAATGTGTCAGGAGTGTGACAAAACATCAAAAAATGGACAGTATTTTCATTTGGTTACCTCTAATTTATACCACCAATGATCAACTTAACTTAACTTTGCTATATTTATTGGGCATATATAAATAATTGATTTACAACTATTAAGCCTCATTAGATCATATTTTTTATGCTTGTATGAAAACTTTAATTACCATATTTTTTAAAATATACAGTAAAAATAGTGTTTCTTTGATATACTGAAACTGTTTTCTCATGATATATACAAAGTTTGGTACCAAAATGTGCCTATTTCATATCACTATCAAATGGAAATACATTTAGGTCTTTTACCATACCCAAAAGAAAATGATACCTCTGAGGAAGTAAGTTTGTATTTGTTATCATTATAACACTTTGTTGCTAATAAAAGTTAAAAAAAAAATTGTTGTCTTCATATATTGCACTGAGCAACTGAATCTGAAAAATATATCATATTGACATTATTTTACGACCAAAATTATGTCAATTTGTCCAATTTGAAATTTCACCCTCTATGTCACACAGTCTTCATTTTTTTGAAAATCACCCAGATGTTCATTGACATTTGAATTCATGATTTTGATACTTGCAAATGACTTCTCTTGTTATTTATGCAGTTCTTTGTGCATTAAATTTCATGTTTTGATTGAACCAAATGAAAACCATGAACATTTGTATTCAACAAATATTGTTTGTTTGTTTGTTTGATGGTGTTTAACGCAACTTTCAACAATATTTCAGTTATATGTAGCGGTCAGTTTCATTGGTGGAGGAAACCGGAGGACCCTGAGAAAACCACCGACCTGGCACAAGTCACTGACAAACTTTATCACATAATGTTGTACCTGATCGAAATTCACACTCATAACATCAGTGGTGATAGGCACTGATTGCATAGGTAGTTGTAAATCCAACTACCATACCCTCATGGCCACGACGGCCCCTATTAAAAAAAATGAGTTCACTGTAGTGTATATCAATGTGTGAAATGGTTAGATTTTTGATGTACGATCATGATGGCTAAATCAATCTTTGCCCTTACTCCTATATGCTGCATTCTTATTGCCCATTGAGAAGCAGCAAATAATGGTACTAATTATATAATTATAAGGTCTTTTGTTTGACTCAATGGCATGGGGCTATTCCCAGCAAGCAAGTTAAAAAGAAAAATACAGAGTCAGACAAAAAGTACTAGTCTGTAGTCACTGTAATATGTTTTCTGTATATTCATTTAATATCACAATTTGTCAATAAATTATCTTGTCTGATTTAAATCAAATTTCCGTCAAGGAGAGAAAGAACATGAAAAATGTACATGTATGTAGTTTTCTGTAATTATTTGGAACTAATTTTTTGAAGCACAGTTTTTAAAATAAATATTCACAATTTAAAAATAAAGTTAAATCATTGGATCTTAAAAGTATTATCATTGTATTCTGTTGTTTACATTCAAAATTCAGTTGTGTGTTTCATGTGTGAACTTTTAAAAGTCTTTTACATGTATTAAAAAAAATATGCTAACATTTTCAGGATTATGTAACTGACCAATCAATGATTAGCATTTCTGATATGAAGAAAATATTTGGAGGTGAAGCCAAGAAAAATCCTTGGGATTCTACATAGACTCCAATATTCATTTATTCAAGATCTTCCAACAGAAATTAAATATTTCAATTAAAATCACCTCTGTAGACACTAAATCAGATATCTAGTTTGATTTTCATCAATTTATATATAATATTAGCTATCGGCAGGCATATTTAATTTTTTTCTTAAATAAATTCAAATTTTCCATGGAAATCGAGGTAAAATCCAGACGATTCCAGATGACTTCATCCCATTCAATTAGTACATGCTAGGATACAAGAATAGCCTAGGATAATGCTAAATTCAATTCTGATCTTGTTAATGAAAAAATATCAAAATTGAGCAATAGTTGGCTTTCTATATATATAACTAATAATTTTAATTTTAGATTAAACATTTAAACTAATAAAATTAGTGACAAATACACTCTTTGCAAGTTTCTGTCGATGTTTTGGTGATGAACAAAATGGGGTAAACAACAATGTACAAGGCCTAGGAAACACAAAACAATATGATTAATTTGTTTATTAAAGTGATACTGGAGATTTAATGTGAAATTTGAAACTTGGTCTGGTAAAGCTGTTACCAGACTGAATGTCCAGTAAAAATACAATTTATTTGTGTACATTGGGAGTGTGGTATTCCAAGATTATGGAGTACAATAAAAATGTTAGATTTTTTTCAAATCAAAAGATGTATATACAGTATATCTTTGTTATTCATACACTGGGTAAAAAAATATTCAATAAATGACGTTTTCTTTGTCATTTGTTTTCTTAACTTTTAAGCTCGTTTGATTTGCCTTTCAAAATATTTGTTTTTCCCATTCGGCAGGAAGTAGTTCTCAAATTATAAGAACTCAATAATGTGTGTATGCATTGTGCTATGTTGTCATTAAAACATTGGTACCACTCTCTGGTTTTTAATCTGTTTTATTGTCGTTCTCTAACTTATCAACAGCTGATTTTGCAAAATTGCAATATAACCGGAAATTCATATGTATACAAAGTTATTACACAAATACGGACAAAACACGTAAATACGGATATTGTAGTTGTGACAGATTTAAAAGTGGTCTTAACAGTCAAACATTTTAGATGTTTGCGGGGTTTTGTGAGAGTGTATAGCTATCAAACTATCTAACAAACATCTGGTTTTAATATGGATTAGGCACAGCCTACAGGCGAGCATCGCATCTACGCATAGACATGTACATGTACAAGTAGTAGTTTTGGGGAATTTTTTGGGCCGAGATATATCGGGGACGACTTTTTCTTAGGGCCGAGATATATCGGGGCAATCGTAACTACTCGGCCATTCTCGCTACCCTGCAAATAACCTCGTATGCAATAGGCGTACAAATCGCACTACTTTTCACATGTCAGTTAGATGAAAGTTTGATAAAGTTATATTTTAAATTTTTTTCTATATTTCAATTAAAGTTTTAATTAGTTTTGCATGATTAGATTTTACTTAGTATGTCTTCCATATTGAATTTTCGTGGACTATATTTTTGTGCGGCTTAACTTAACTTAATTTCCGGCAAATAATTTAAGAAGAATTTCTACCATGTACGTACGAGGTTATTTGCAGGGTAGCGAGAATGGCCGAGTAGTTACGATTGATATCGGGGACGACTTTTTTTTTAGGGCCGTTCGTTCTTTAGGGGCGAAACAAGAAGGTCTAACGATTGTCCATTTTTTAAATAATTTAATCGTTTCATGTAAAGAAGCTGTACGGTTTCCTTTCTAAAAAAATTTGGGGTTATTTTTAAACTGGATAGTTATTTTCCATTAAAATTACAAGATAGGACCAAAATGCAAAATTTCATCGGAGTGCAGCCTCAGCCAAAACAATAAGAAGCATTACAATAACATTTTTAGTTAGCACTCCTAATTCTAAGTAAAACTCTCGTTTATTTTGCTGTTCAAAAATCTATAGTTTAACAGATATTTGGATTTTTTTTTCGTTATTCTCATTACTTTTTTTAATAACTTCAGTGGTGGTAGACACTCATTGTAAAGGTAGTTGTAAATCCAAGTAACATGCGATCATGACCACGACGCGCGGCCCCCATAAAATTGGAGTAAAAGACAAAATTAATTGCGATTTTTTTTCGTGATTGAAACATTACATATGGGAATGTCCAGTATCAAATCTATTTTGGGAATCTTTTCATGGTTATCAAATACATTCCACATTGATCCCATAAACGTAAACGTGCAAAATGTGTCGTTAAGAATGTTTAATAGGGAAGAAAATAAAATTAATTCTTTGATCCCATTTCTTTTTCTTTTATCCAGAAATTATATTCATTGCGTGCAAGCAGTGGTGTGGTAATAGACCATCCCTGTAGGTTTTAAATAACCTTAAAATACAGGAAAACAGCAGGAAAACAGGTAGAAAAATAAATGCCTTTTACAAGACAAAATTAAAAAAAAAAAGTAAAACTGAATGGAGTTCACTTCCTTTAAAAGGAAATACAACATCATATTATATGTAGTTTTGATATTGTGTACATGATTGTCTTTGTTTTTGCTATGTACATGTATGTATTGTCAAGTTTATATATTTGAAAATAATTTAAAAAAACCCAACAACATTCAACAGGGTCACAAGGGCCTTGCTATCCTTGCAACGACATTGAGGCCCATGCAAATGGCGGATAACGGGTTGGTGGGGTGGATTCCTTGAAAATGGACCATACAGTAAGCCCCTTCCCACCAACAACGAGGTGTGGGTAATCGCTGTTATCGGCTTCGATGGGGTTGTTCCATGGAAGATCACCACAAATTGTTTTAAAATTTAACCACTATATCTCAGATTTTGATTAAAATTGTTGTATTGGGCTATACAAATTTTACGCTAGAAAAAAGAAATATATTATATTATGTGTGGACACAGAAATGTGCTGTCCTAAAGGCAAGTGTGGATGTCAATATTTCATATTATTAACTTTAAAAAAAAAATCATGGAAACAGGGGTCCTGGATTTTTTTAATAAAAAAATAATCATGGATTACTATTTTTGCTTAAAGTCCGGTCCTGTGTTTTTATTTCAAATTTTCATCATAGCCCCCCTCCCCCTCCCACTCCCAAGGGATATAAAATTGTATCATTAATAATAAATTAATAAATAATAAATTCAGATTTTCTATTTAAAATAAATCTCATTTACAAAACCACTGATATTTGTTCAATTTTTAACGCTGATTTAAGCTTTAGTCGCATCAATTTTTTATTTTTCCCTTTAAACCGTCGAAACATAACATTTATTTAACTGTAAAATTCACTAATAAAATTCACCCCCCCCCCTTTTTTTTCCCTTGTTTAAATCAATGATCAACAATATTCCAGAATCAAACAAATGAATAAATATAACATAGATTTCTTTTACATGCATCTTTTTACCATGCGGTGTCAGTGTGTTTTAAAATTGGTCATCCAATCAGGACGCTCATTATTCTTGTCCAAGATAAAAATACATCGCTAAAATTACCTGTGGGTGTTTCCCCACTTCAACTCGTAAATTTACATAGAAATCGGAGATATTTCGTCATAAAACTTCACACATGGTTTTGTCTATCATATTTCTTGAAGACAAACATAAAATTTTATAGCATTTATCAATATTTTATGAGTATCAATATCAACAGTTTTTTCAACACCGTATCTGTTTCTCGATACAGCCGCCCGATTACACTGACCAGTGACCCAGATTAGCACATCACAGCAGTTTGTTTTATTAATAAGGTTGTTTAAAAAGGCTATTTCCTGTATTTCACTCCGATTGTCCATTCTATGCTGAAACTTAGAATCCATTTCCGGTTGGTATTGATCGTATATACAAAACGTATTGATTCATCTCCTAAGGGAACGACCATTTAACTTGAAGGGGGGGGGGGGGTTATGGTTTTTTTCTAAAAAAATATTCTGATTCCCAATGTTGTTGAAAAAAATATTCTGATTTTGGCGGAGGGAAAAAAATAATATGATTCAGAGTTTTTGTCATATAACCTAATGTTAAATTCCGGAAAAAAAAATTCTAACTCTTGTGTTGTCCGAAATTTTTTTTCGGAACGAAACAAAAAACCATAACCCCCCCTTCAAGTTAAATGGTAGGTCCCTAACACACATGTTGCTGTTTAGCTCGCATCTTGCGATGCCCGCTAATAAGATTGAGTGATAGATTGGCCATACAGTATCGAGATGAACTTAAAATTATTTATTATATTGATTATGGGGCCGTCGTGCATGTCGTGATCGTATGAAAGTTAGATTTACAACTACCTGTGCAATCAGTGCCTATCACCGATAATTTTTCATAAACTTAACCCAGGTGAGCAATTCCAGATCTTGTGAGCCTCTCGGTGAATTTTTCCATTTAAGTTATAATTATAAATGTATGACAATGTGTTTCCAGAGGCGGATTTAGAGGGTGGCGTGCGGGGTAGTGCGCCCCCCCCCCCCCCCCGCCCACCCACCCCCCTAAAATTCGCAAAGCATATGTAATACAACGTTAATTAAGCAGTTCAAAAAACAAATTTTTCATGAATGTTTAACTCGTGACCTGTAGTAAAATATTCCTACACATTGTAAATACACGCTGGGTGTGTTCGCTGATTCACATATGAATTCGCCGTCAGTAGTTCAAAGATTATTCCATTCTGATTGGTTCCGAGGTACCAGACATCAACTATTTTCTTACGCTAATTAAACATTATTTCTTCAGTCAATTTTACAACTATAAGAAAAACAAATCTTTACAGATCAAAGCATTTAGTAAACTTAAATCCTGATACTGATGTTCTTTCAACATCAGTATCATTCATAATAACCAGATACAAATTGATGAATTACACGCCAGTGGCGTAGGAAGGAGTTATTAAAAGTGCACGCACTGCGGGTTTGAGGTTTTCCCTCCAAGGTATAGGGGTACCGGGAGAAATTTGGAATGTTTGATATATAGACAATAGGAAAGTATTTTTTAAACTACATTTAATATTCTTTAATCATGTTAATAATGCAATTGATGATTACATACAATCAAGCAAAAGGTTTTTTTTTTGCCTGGTATTATTAAACTTGTCTACGAATGCATGCAATGGAAGTTGAATGTCTATGTGAATATGTGGCAATGACCAGGCTCATAGTCATTCCTGCCCCATTGTGGCGCGTAAATATGTCTTTACACGTTTCAAAAAACTAAATGATATTTCTGATGTTGCTGTAGAGGGTGGCATTGCAAGCAAACTTTTAAAAATATATACAATAGATATTCAGACACAAGTTTTTGTTTACAAGTTCCAATGTCTCACAAAGATGGAATTCCCACTTTGCTATCCATCTGCCCTATGGCTATAAGCATCATAAATATGCAATTCATTCTCCTGTTTTAGTGTGTTTAAATTAATCGGTATCAATAACTGTGCTAGACATCGATCTGCGTTTTTCACCTAGTAGTCCCTTATCTAGTTTAACAAGTGATCTAGGAACTAGTAATACAGCATAATCCGTCAGTAATCCTTGTTGTCTGCTACCTGTGAATTGGCACGATTTCGTTGTCTACCGGTTGTCCGCGGCTTGGACGAGACAACACAGCATTGCTCC
Organism: Bathymodiolus brooksi; assembly: GCA_963680875.1. Lineage (NCBI taxonomy): Eukaryota > Metazoa > Mollusca > Bivalvia > Mytilida > Modiolidae > Bathymodiolus > Bathymodiolus brooksi. Next base: position 90,121,254 of record OY804580.1, read on the forward strand.
GCTAAATCTATAGCTTCATCATATAAAGTGTTGTAAACTAATCGATTTCATTTCTCTCAGTCTCAAAATGTCGAATCAAGGTTTGACATTCACTCACACACATCTATTAAATCTCAGGAGGTGCTGCTCTGCAACGTTACTGTAATGGGAACAACAGTGTGCAAAATGTGACTGCAAACCACTAGTGGCAAAAACAGTCAAATCGCAAAAAGACAGATAAATGGACGCCTGATTTGCCGTCATCATTGGTTTGTAAATACTCTAGGTCAGGGGCGGATCCAGGGGTGCGCTTTCCCCCCCCCCCCCCCCAAAAAAAAATTGGAGAAAATATGATTTTTTTGGCGTAAAATCGTGATTTTTCACACGAAATACCCCAAAATTTGTTGTGCCTCCCTCCGCTTGGCGCAGTTATTTTATGTGTGCCCCCCCCCCCCCCCTAACTTGAAATCCTGGATCCGCCCCCTGGTTTCAACTTAATAATATACAGTGGCATAGCCAGGGCAAAAATATATGCTTTCTATTGCAAAAACGTGTATTTTTTGCTTAGAAAGCAACGAACTACACAGCATATTTGTCAGTATTCATGCACGTAGTAGATATTAAATGATTCCGAATTTAAATTACTTAAAAAATAAATAATTAACGGAAGTTGTAATGTAAGTTGAAATGAAATTGTAGTTAGAGCCGATGCATTTGTAACTGTCACCACCTTGGTCCAAAAATTGTGGCTAAACTGTGTTTTTTTATCTACTGTATTACCGTGAAGTTAGATATCCAATTTCTATCAAACGAAATCCATCTTTTATCAACCTTGATATTCAAAGACGATTCACTAAAATGCTTAAAAACGGGTTCTAAACAGTTTATCGAGCTCCTGTTGGAATAATAAAATAAAATTTTCTATTTGGGTTTCGGACTATAGGACCTTCGGACTATAGGACCTTCGGACTATCGGACTGTCACCGTGAGTTTGAACCCCGTTCATGGCGAGGTGTACTCGATACTTCGGCTTCCTCCACCAATAAAACTGACCGCTACGATATAACTGAAATATCGTTGGAAGTGGCGTTAAACACCATATCCACATAATCATTCATTTATCCTATTTATTCTGGTTGGAACATACACGACTAAGAAGAAGAAACCTACAAGTAAAAGATATTATATTACAAGGATCGTCTTTTTCAAATAATATGTAGTATTAGAATCATTGTCTCTTCCTGTTGAACGAAGTAGTATGTATATGGTAAGAAATAGGTATGGAAGTATGTTGTTAGAATTTTGTAAAGGTAATAGCCTATTTATAGTGAATGGTAGAGTAGGTAAGGATAAAAATATTGGAAGATTTACTTGTAGAAACGACAGTGTATTAGATTACTGTATTAGTAGTCCATATTTTTTAAATCATTCAAAAATTTTGACATTCTTGATTCTAGTAGACTATATATTCAGTTGTTCACTCGCCTGTTAAGATATGTTTTTCTTCCGATAAATTTTCACAAAGCAGCCAAAATGAATATGTGAATCCTCGGAACCATACTGATGAAAATATAATAAAAACTAAAAGATGGGGCCCCAAAAACAAATTGATTTTCAGAACAATATTGATATTGCAAAAATGTTAGAATTAGAACAGATGCTTACTCTATGTAGTAATGTAGTACAGAAAAAGATATGATTTCTCAAGATACTGTTGACATATAGATAGAAAATGTATGTATATTTGCTACATCTGGTCAACAAACTTTAGGAATTTATAATGTTAAGGAAAAAAACAAGAATAGTACATTTAAAAAAGAAAATAATCTTGGTTTGATTTAGACTGTAGATTTGCACGTCAAAACTACAGAAAACTTAAGAAACGTTTTAAATGTTTAACTTCTCCACAACATCGCTTAGCTATGATTGCCGCTGAAAAACATTACAAATATACATTGGATAGAAAATATAAAAATTATCGCAAGAAATTTTCAGAAGATATTCAAAATTTGAGTAAAAACAATCCAAAGGAATTTTGGAAACTTTTAAACAAAGGTAAAAGAAAGAAGCAACCGAATATTGAAATTGATAAATTTTATGATTTTTTTCTTCAAAATTTGAATACACGAGACATGTCTGATGGTAACAACAGTTTACCAGAGGTTAATATTTTTCACAATGAACCAATTAATGAACACAAAGGAAGAAATTTTAAAATGTATACAAAAATTGAGGAATGAAAAAGCTTGTGGTGAGGATGAAATTATAAACGAATACATCAAGTCGACATCAAATCAATTTATAAATATTTATGAGAAGTTATTTAACATTATCTTTGATAAGGGTTTTGTTCCTCATATTTGGTTGATTGGTACAATCAAGCCTATTTATAAGAATAAAGACGATATTTATGAACCCAAGAACTATAGGCGGATCACAATGCTAAGTTGCTTGGGGAAATTATTTACATCCATTTGAATTTAAGACTCAACAACTTCTCTGAGGAATACAGACTTATAGAAGAAAACCAATTCGGATTTCGTCAAAATTATTCAACTATAGATAATATTTGCACTCTCTTTTCCTTTTTCCATATATTAAAACTTAAAAAAAAGAAAATTATTTTGTGCCTTAATTTATAGATTTCGAAAAGGCCTTTGATAAGGTATGGAGGGAAGGGCTTTTCTACAAAATGATGTTAAATAATATCAATGGCAAGATGCATAATGTTATTATTAATATGTATGATAAAGTAATATTTTTTTTATTAGAATAACGAAAAATCCAAATATCTTTTAAACTATAGATTTTTGAACAGCAAAATAAGCGAGAGTTTTATTTAGAATTAGGAGTGCTAACTAAAAATGTTATTGTAATGCTTCTTATTGTTTTGGCTGAGGCTACACTGCGATGAAATTTTGCATTTTGGTCCTATTTTGTTGTCATTTTTCGGGTGGGGGTAGATGTACTTTATAGAAGAGCCATACGTACGTCAGGTATCTTACCTGTAAAAATCTTTCTCTCAGCCACGTGTACTTTAGACGAAACTGACAATCATTTCTCTCATAAATTATTGTTATATTTTGCATTTTTGGTAAAATGGGTAAAAAGTCTGACTTATCTCCGAAATGCCAAAAGTTTGTAAAAAAGTTGTTTGCCTTTTTTAGTAAGGAAAAGGCAACGAAGAAGCCAATTGTCTCATTTGATAGGGTATATCATCAAAGGACATCTAAAGCTTTGGGTGTGTCTTACACTTCAGTGCACCGTATTATGAATGATAAGAGGCCTTGTAAGTCAAATAGACCCAAAGAAAGAGCTAAAATTTTGGACGACTTTGATCATTGTGTTATTAAAAGAACAATCCACGGTTTATATTCACGGAAAATTGCTCCGACCGTCTCAATAATACATAAGGAAATAAAAGATTCTATTAAAATATCAAAGTCTAAACTTACTCTACCTCTCATTGATCTTGGATATACTTATAAAAAAAATGGGTGATAATCGAAGAGTTCTGTACGACCAAGTGTCTATTATCAATGATAGGTGTAATTATCTGAGAAATATCAACTCTTTTAGGGAAGCAGGGTATGATATCGTGTACCTGGATGAAACATGGGTTAACCAAAATAACTGCACAGATTATATGTGGCTTCCGAATGATGGGTCTGATGCCCCAAAAATACCCTCTGGTAAAGGCAAACGTTTGATTGTTTTGCATGCAGGTACGCGAAGTGAGGGTTTGATTGACGGTTGCGATTTAGTGTTTCTGGCCAAATCAAAGGATGGTGACTATCACCAGGAGATGAATAGTTTTGTCTTTCTTGAGTGGTTTGAAAATCAATTGATGCCTGCTCTGAAAAATCCTAGCTTGGTTGTGTTAGATAATGCAAGTTATCACAATGTTAAAACAGAAGATGCGGTGTGCCAAAATTTTAGTAAAAAAAAAGCTGTTCTCCAAAACTATCTTACACAACACAACATTCCCTTTTCTGCTACTGATACCAAAAAAGTATTATATGAAAAAATAAAACAAAAAAAGACCCCAGTAGTTTATAAAACAGATAAAATTGCGAATTTACACGGACATGAAGTAATAAGAACCCCCGTTCGACACTGTGAACTTAACCCGATAGAATTAATATGGGCGCAAGTCAAAGGTTTCGTGGCTAAAAACAATACCACCTTCCGATTAAAAGATGTAAAAAGAACTCGCGTATGCTGCTTTCGGAAAAATTACAAAAGATGTGTGGACAAAAGCAGAAGAACATTTGGTCAAGATTGAAATTGAATACTGCAAAGAAAACTGTATAGATAGAAGTGTCATAGAACCTATTATCATTGATTGTTGTGATGATGACTCAGATAAAGACGCAGGTTAAAGTATAATCAGTAGTACATGACGAACGTATAGCCCAGAATTTTGTGGAGGGAAAAACCAGCTTGTTATGTGGACAGCGCCAGGTGGTACTGAGTGGTGCTATGCGATACGAGGACTGCGCCAGATGGAACTAAGTGGTGCTTTTCGATACGGGGACAATATAAACTGGTACAATAAGGATTAGCCTGGTGTACTGTGTTAGTAATACTTAAATGTCCAACAGAGCCAGGTGGCACTGGGTGGTGCTTTTCGATACGAAGACACTATGCACAGGTACAATAAGGATAAGCTTGATGCACCCTTTTTTTCAGTTCCGTGCAGTAATGTAATTAGACATGTCATTTTTAAGTGAAGACAGTGAGATGTTGTTTGCATGTTTTTTGTATTGTTTTAATTGGTGTATGTTTTAAGAGTAATATTAACAAATTGGCGATGTATTTAATATTGTATATATTGTAAAGGTAAATAAAACTGGCTTAAATCTGGTGGTGTACCCATACTAGCTTTCGGTAGGATGACACTACAAGTTGGCTCCATTTGAATCAGCCTTGTACATTGCGAATATTGAAGTTGGAATATCCAGGTCATGTCTATGAAGATCATTATGCAGTGAAGGAGGTAGAATATATCCCCTTTTCCTAATCCGTGTATTATTAATGTAATTAGACATATATATTTTTATTATTTTTATGCATTTATCGACCCGTTAAAAGTATATTGACTGAGGACGAGGACGAAGTCCTCAGTCAATATACATTTAACGGGTCGATAAATCCATTTATTGACCTCATCAAAAGGTTATAATTGTATATTATAAAGTGAAAGTAATGGTGTGTTGTTTCATGTATGCATTGTTTTAATTGGAGTATATTTGAATTGGGTATTAATTTCTTTACACAACCGACTCGAAGATTTAAATATTATTAAATTTTGAATGTTTATTGATTTTGATCTGTTGGGAGGATTGACCATTTGAATTTTAAATTTTAAATAGGTCGACATTCATAAGATGATTAGTAACAGAAGACAACATTGAATCATATAACCAGTAATAATAAAAAAAATATATGTATAATGTTGTACCAGTGCATAGTGTCTTCGTATCGAAAAGCACCACCCAGTGCCACCTGGCTCTGTTGGACATTTAAATATTGCTAACACAGTACACCAGACTAATCCTTATTGTACCAGTTTATATTGTTCCCGTATCGAAAAGCACGACTCAGTTCCATCTGGCGCAGTTTTATTCACAATTGTTTCAGGCAAGGATTTAAATAGTAGAATCCTTCTTTCAGGTGAGTCAAATATTTTTCTTTGAACTTTTTATTTTCTTTTTAATTAAGGCATTTCTATTTGATTATAATTCCAAGATAACAAATTTATTTTATCACAAGATTTAATAGGTAATTCTTTATCATGTTTTAAAGAATTGTAATGCTTCTCTTAGATTTTGTATTCAAAGAAAGTTTCTCGTTATAATTTATTTATGAATTATTCCTAAAATAATGTGTGCCGTATTACATGGGCTGTAATACGGATTTTTCAAAATGGCGGCCGGAAATTTTGCATGAGATCGGGTATTTAGTTTTTCACAATTATAATGTAGAATGTAAAATATTATGACAAATTGATAAATAACAAATAGAAATACAACCATGAAATACTTCCCTGATATGATTAAATTTTATGTAAAACAATGGCACCTAGTGAGAGTAAGCTGATTGATATATAGTCTTTGCTAAGAATAAGTGGCTTCTGTAAAGAAAATTTGGGATTAATTTATTCACAATTAATATACAATTTACCATAGAATCCAAATGTTTACACACTTATGAGAATCTTCAATGATGATACGGATATATGTATATATACTTTCACCCTTCAGTGAGCCGCTCAACCACAGGTAAAAAATACTTCAATACTTCAAGTCCATTCGGGACCCAAATGGACATATGCACATGACGTATGGATCTGGTAAATAACAAAGAGGTGATAATTCATTAATTGTCTTCTGAGGTGAGATTTGGTTTTAATATTTATATACAAAATGTATTAACTTGTAGTTTGAGCAGAGACACAATTGATTGATGTACATGTTAAGTACATATAGATAAAATAAACAAAGTTATTAAGGCGTGACAGACAAATGGACGAAGTCGGTCACTCACTGTGTAAAATATGGGGACTTCCTGCATATACACGTCTGCCGTTGTATTTAACAAAAATATATTGTGAAAAATAAGGCATAGTTTATGGTGATTAACGCCACCTTCGCCAATATTTCAGTTATATCGTGGCGGTCAGTTTTATTGTTGGAGGAAACCGAGGTACACGGAGAAAACTACCGACCTGCCGCAAGTCACTGACAAACTTAATGTTGTATCGAGTACGCCTCGCCAAAACTCTATTAACAAAAATACCTGTGTCGGAAAGTTGAGGAACATAGCTCTGAAAACAGAAAAGACGAGTGTAAAAAAGACGCTTACAGGGGTTGGGGAAACATTTAAATATATTTGATTTGATTGATTTTATTTATTGTGCTTAACGCCACTTTTAGCAACATTTCAGCTATAACATGGTGGCCAGTTTTAGTGGTGGAAAAAGCCGTAGTACCCGGAGAGGACCATGGGCAAGCAACTGGTAAACTTTATCACTTGCGACTGCGAGTCGAGTGCACCTTTTATTGTAATTTACAAAGCCGTGCGCGAACCCACGCCGAATTGGTGATAGGCTTGTATGAGTTGTTAGATAATCCAACTACCTAACTCATTGAGCCACCCGGTCCCTTCATTTAAATATAAAAAACCACATGATGTTTAAAGTTTAAATACCAAGTAAAATGTGTTGTCAGTTCCTTTACCTCTAATCTACATTGACAGGGGCGATGATCGTGATCGTATGGTTGTTGGATTTACAACTACCTGTGAAATCAGTGCCTATCACCACTAAACTTGTGAGTTCGAATACCGTTCGTGGCGAGGTGTACTCGATACAACATTATGTGATAAAGTTTGTCAGTGACTTGCGACAGGTCAATGGTTTTCTCCGGGTATTCCGGTTTCCTCCACCAATAAAGATGACCGCCACGATATAACTGAAATATTGTGGAAAGTGGCGTTAAACACCATAACCTCAAACCCTCTACATTGACATAAATTTGTCTGGCATACATGTAAGTACAGCTGTATTAAGGTACATTGTACTAATTTGATACTATAGTATAATTTGATGAGTTTTAACCGTAACATAATAAGATGTAGAGAAAAATCGTTACACAAAAAAATATACTTGTAGAGTTAATGAAAAGAAAGTTTAAACTGTGATGGTCAATAATTCCACAAATATCAATAAAACAAAAAACACCTTTTACCTCAAATCATGCCGATCAAAGTCCATTTCATGTCTTGGGACAGACATAAAGGTTAAACACTTAATTGTGTGATCCCAACATCCCTGTCGGTGGTTGGATATCACAACGGGAAATGGGACTTAAAAAAAATAAATAAATACCCCCCCCCCAAAAAAAAACAACCCACCAACATCACACTTAAATACAAATTGTTACACCATCTTAAATTTTGTGAAAATGATCATTATACTTGTACCGTGACGACGCAAAATACAAGATTGTTTACGTAAATTTGAGATGAGATATAATGCATTTAAATGACACTTTAAATCATTCATGAGTCTCAAATAACTTTTGTTGAATAAAGGGGGAACCGGCGGGATGTTATACCCGCCTACTTAAATCTAAGTTAGTGATCGTCTTAATCAGGTAATTATAAGAAGACCTTTATCATTGCAATGATGACATCAATAGGTGTATAATATACGACCAAACCATATTCTACATACTATAAAACAAGAAATATAACAGATAAATTAATATATTTATAGTCTCAAGCAATGTATACACCCCACATGATACCGAAGGATATCCGGCCGTATTAAATATTTTTGTTTTATATAAACGTCTGTCTGAACATTCAATCCAACAGTGTTAGTCAGATTTTCAACAGGACCGTCGTGGTGTAATTCCAACTAGGCAGTTGAAATTACAACTACCAATGCAACCAGTGCATATCACCACTAAAGTTGTGAGTTCGAATCCCGCCCAGGCGATGTGTACTCGGTGCAACATTATGTGATAAAGTTTGTCAGTGACTTGCAACAGGTGTCGGTGGTTTTCTCAGTGTACTCCAGTTTCCTCCTCCAATAAAACTGATCGCCACGATATAACTGAAATATTGTTGAAAGTGGCGTTAAACACCATAACCATAATCACAGATTTTTTAACTGACATATTTTAGTTTTTCACTCAGCAAGATTCGAACCTACACAATTGCTACACTGCAGCACCAATTCGCTTATTAGCGAACTATGTTGTCCACTCGACTACATAATACATAGCTTCATTAAGGTTCATTATAACACTTATCAAACTCAATGAACTAAATTTGTGAATTCGAATCCCGCTCATGGCAAGGTGTACTCGATAAAACATTATGTAATAAAGTTTGTCAGTGACTTACGACAGGTCGGTGGTTTTCTCTGGGTAATCCGGTTTCCTCCACCAATAAAACTGACCGCCACGATATAATTGAAATATTGTGGAAAGTGGCGTTAAACACCATCAAGCAACAAAAAAACATATGATATCCACAGACTGTGAAAATGGGAAGACCTTTGGTCATAAATTGATCTTTGACCTTCAAGATGAAGGACAAACAAATAACACCATAACACTAACCCTTGAACTCAAAGGGTGCATTCGATATGCCCATTTGTTATTATAATTTTTTTTTAAATGTACTTCAATATTTTATTTGAAAGCAAAATTGACTGCAAAAACAATAAGAGTTACTTGATATCTATATAAGATGCTGTTTTCTCATAGACATCATACACTACTAATAATGGGTTGCAAAGTTTCCAGTTTTCCATGATGCAACATATTTTTTTTTAATAGAATTCAGATCTTTTATTTTATGTAAAAAACGTGTAAAAATAAATAGCACAACATAATGTTTATGGTGTAGGCTAGGGACTCTCAGCATACATGTAGCGTTATTTTATTTGTGAAAAAGATACCTCTGAAATTGAAAACATTGTAAATATCGCTACATTTGGCAACCTTTTCCACATCTGATACCATTTTGAGTCATTGAAATACAACTTATGATTATATAAACAATGAGAGTTCCTATCTTTGAGCATACACTCTTTGAATATTGCAATAATCCAAAGGCATAACAAATAAAGCAACAATTACCAATTCCATAAAAAATCATGACCATTCTGTCGAGTTTCATTTGGCGTATGCAAATTCTGCACAAACCGTTTTATATTTCTTTCTTTTAATGATATACGAAATATCCCCATGTAAACTATTTTGACTATGTGTTGTCCTTTTTAATTTTGTTTTATTCATTTAATACAAATTTGAGTTTTTCCTTTTATCAAATTGCAAGTCGAACACACCTTTGACATTTAGACCTTAACCGATGTAATACCTTGTCACGTAAGGTTAAATTAAAGACCATCATTATACCTGTGCTTAATAGTGTGGAGATGGGTATATACACATGCATTTTTAGCCGGGCGGTTAGCCCAGGCTATATAGCTACCACCACACTCAAGAACGGTAACTCATGCTGTAATTCATGTGGCTCCCGTGCCACTCATTTATTACTGCGCATTAACAAATAGTTCTCATTAGTGTGTATTGAATTCGCAATACATAACGAATAAATATGACAACTGACCACAATAAATTAATATACACATGAGTGTCTATGATTCTAAATCTATTGAGATTGAAACTTTCAGCTGTAAAATTCTCAGAATCGAAGCGTAGATATTTATTGTTTTGTTCGCTTCGCTTCACATACAATCTAAGATGTCGGAACAAAGGGCTGATCTAAGAACAATAAATATGTATCCCATTTAAGGATGTAAACATAAATATTCAAGGATAATTAACTATGGAAGATTGTAGAAAAAAATATTTATCTTAACAGAACGGTATCGATGTACTCCACAAATCAGATCGATAAAAATCTGAAGCGTCCTCGTGCATTTCAACGAATTTTGAATGTCCAACCTTCGTATATATTAAATATAAGAACTAAGATTTCATGTCACAGAAATGAGAAAATATAAATCAAAAGTTGGTTTGGTTAAAAGTAGCTTCGGTCAACATTTCCTATATCATGGTGGATTGCGTTCCCCTTCCGCCTAGCACCATTTTTATTTGTAAAGTTTCTATAAAACGAAATGGGTTACTTTTCAAGAAAATCACTTTCAAAACACTTCATGAGTATAATAGATTTCAGTAATCACGAAATCGACATTTTCATAAATGACACGTGGTAAAAATACGCGGGTGCCATACGCATAAAGGGCGATTATTCAAAATTACAAGTCGACTTGAACTTCGGGCAATTATCATACCTTTGTAAATTTTTAATCAGTTTGATTACGTAATAAAATATATGTTACCTCTGTTTAATTAGCGTGGGTCATAAACATGTCAGGTTAGAGACTAATGATAAATTTTATGTTTTCAAACAATTTTAAGTGGCGAATTGCTCTAAAATATAATCGTCAAAATTAAAATGCATTCGTCAATTACGAAAATGACGAGCGCTGGCTGAATCACAATAGAAAATCATTATAGTACCCGAAAGTTCCGACCTCAGTTGCAGTCGCAATTCTGCAAGTTTTTAAACGGCGGACAAAACTGCTTTGGGGCCCCGTGGACAGGCTGAGACTTCTCTGAAAATTGAGGATTTGAGGTCCAATTAAACCACTGGTAAACTTTCATGAATGTTTTATTTCTTGTGCAGCAGAATGTCTAGATAACATATCCTTTATACAAAGCAGCTACACACATATAATTCAGAAGTCTAAGTGAATTTTACATAGTTATTTTTCTAAATAAACTAAAAATACTTGAAAATACAAAAAAATATATGAAAAAAAATCAAAATAAAACATCTATGGCTAATGATATGGGCCCTTCAGAGATTCACAGGCCCCTTCTTGGCTCTCCGGTCCCCGGACCGATGTACCGACTGACGCCCCCTCTCATAGGGCCTGATTCTAAGGATGAATCAGTGTTTTCCCTGTTCAATTTAAGTTTTCCATTTTCAATATTACAATCTACATACAAATACAAATCAGACTGTGAAGAAAATATCTTCCTAGTTTCTATTAAGATATCATGTTAGATTGCATAACATAGTACAAACTAAACGTATAAATTAGTCTGTGTTACCATGTCTGAAATGAAGAGTGATATTATGTCCTTTGTATCACTTTGTAAAAATGGCTAATCTTGAAAAAAAACTTTGTATTGAATTTATCCGATAATTTGATGTTCAATACATATGATGTTGACATAAAATCCACTGGCACATGGTAAACCTCCATTGAATATCAACCAAACATTATATCAAGTGAAAAAGTAATAGCATAGTATATATATTTATTACATAGTGCTGTTTGCAGAGGTTTAGTACTTATTGTATATGTTTAGTGCCCTCTAAAGTTGCTCTTAAAATGCATAACATGTAAAAGGAATGATGGAGTTTGACACTTTGTGTTGTTTATAATCTTTGTAATTTCAAATTACTTTGAAAAGAATTTGAATTCCTAATTACAAGGTGTAATGATTTTTTAAGACTTCAGTATTGGAATTTTTTTTTACACTTATAATGATACAAAAAGAAAGAAAGCTATAAAATAATCAATATTAATGTGTGGCAATTGTTTCCTATACACTTAACATTTTCATATCAGAATAGCCAGTTTAGCATTGTTATTGTTATTAATGTTTTTTCGTGGATAGATTTTAAAATCTATTATGATTTTTATTTCATTTTATATATATCGTGGCATAATACAAACAATAATTCATTAAGGACAGTTTTCTATCTGCAATGTGATATATTTTATAATCTTTTACTCTTTGAAACTACCTGTGACATTAGTGCTTATCACCACTGAAGTTGTGAGTTCCATTCCCGGTCGTGGCGACTTGCCACTTAGGCGAGGTGTACTCGATGCAACATTATGTAATAAAGTTGGTCAGTGACTTGCGGCAGGTTCGTGGATTTCTTTGGGTACTCTGGTTTCCTCCAGTAATAAATCTGACTCCACGATATCACTGAAATATTGTTGAAAGTGGCATTTAACACACATAACCTTAACTCTTTTCTCTTTGATATACGGGGGTAACTGAATTTACAGTTATCTATCCATTTATGTGAATCATACCTTTGACATTTTTAGATAAATTTTACACACTTGTGTGCTATTTACATGTGTATAATATGTAATAGGTTTACTTATTGCTACAATTGTTTCCTTTTCCCATTATTTCAGAATAAGATCATTATTCCAGTGTTTCAAATAGCTAATGGCAAAAAATAATAATTAAGATATTCCAACTGGAAAAATCTGACCCATGGTGTCAATAAACTATTAATTTGGCTATTGTTGATTATTCTTAATTTACTGCTTTGGTGCTATTTTCATAGTAATTGATATCTGTTATTATATGAACTGCTAAGTATTTTTTTTTAAATAGAGCAATGTTGGGTCCAAAACATTGTTGACTTGCAAACTTATTTTTTTTACAGCTTTTCCATTCTTAAGTGAAAACATTAAGTTGCATTTAATCTCTTATATTTATGTATTATACCTTATCAATCCGATCTAAAACATCAAGGTGCCAGTATATCAAACATAATTAATATTTAAATGTAATGATTTGTCTAACTGCTATGACATGGAAATATAATGCAATAAGATTATTGTATACTATGTTTGGAGGGAAATTCAGCATGGCTACAAACAGTAGCCTATAGTTGATAACATTTACATCTTGACAATTTATTGAAATTTTTCCATTTAGCCAACTTGCCACATATGTTTTCTTAGTGTTGTTGCTTTGGTGTTGATTCATCTGAAACATGGCTGCTAAAGGACTAGTTGAACAGCTATACAGAGGTCTCCTGTTGCCAAAGCCTAAATCTTATTTCCAACACCCATTTTTTTATTTCAAGGCTTTCACCTTGAGTTTGAAATGTTAGCCCGGTTCTCGGTGCTTTCAGTGCTTTGATTATTATTTTGACGGAAATCTAACTCAGTATTTTAAATTATACATTGTATATGATAATTGTATGATTACAGCACAATAGATTTTTAACTGAAAAATGTTCTTCCTTCAGCGATATTCAAACCCACATTTTTGGTACACTACAACACCAAATTCGCTTAGCATAATGACGAACCATTCGACTATTGTAAAATTTGGAAACTGGAGGTGAATTCAAGTAAAACTAAAGTTGTCATTCTTTCGAAGCGCAAATACAGACCGGAGGTAAAGCTTAACGGATGGATCACACAGATGATTATTTATATTTGGGAGTTTAATTTCAGTATACAGGTAGTGTTAACATAGCAAAGAGGAAATTAGTTGAACAATCCCAAAAAGCGGTATCAGGGGGATGAATGTACGTCATAATTGGAAGCCATTTTGTGCCGCTTGAAGGTAAGTTTTTACTTATAGCATTAATTATTGTAAGGATAACATTAAATGTGATAGTGCGTCAAATGCCCCTAAATGTTCGCTAACAACGGTGTGTCCATCGTTCAAAAACTTGTCAAACTCTCAAACACTTCGACAATGTTATTTCCACCTGTTGCGAAAATGTTGTCGAAATGTTTGAGAGTTTGACAAAATGTTCAGAAAATTTAACTGGTGACGAATTTCACTATCTATTTACATGTTTTCATGCAGAAATTGTAAAAAGAGTTTGAAGATACCAAAGGGGTAATCAGAATCCGTATATTAGAAAAATGGCCGGTATGTTGTCTCTTTGCCACATTGAGTTCTTGAAAAATTTATAATTTTTTCTAAAGGGTTTAAATAGATTGTTTTCATAACTGTCATCTCTGCCCCCTGTGTTTTTTCTCTAACAAAGTAGTTTATGATGTGTGTATTGAATATATTTATGTATGTTTGTATACATGTATATATATTTATTTGTTCATGTTGCACTTGGTGCCTGAGTTGAATTAATCATATCTTTTGAATCTTTGAAGTAACAGAGGTGATACTTTAGTGTAAACATATTTTATCAAATAATTCATTAAGACAATACAAGCATGAATATGTACACATTATTCGGATGAATCATTAATAGGATTCGGAAACAAGTTATAAAACTTACATTAATTCGTTTCCTGAATACTTTGTTACTAAGGTTACACTAAAGACCGTCATTATTTAGCTGTGTTAAATCGTGTTGCCATCTTATACATGTATACAAGTAAATTTTATTAATTTGACAACAATCTAACTCAACCCTTTAAATTATGATGGGATCCTATATATAAGCCAAGATGAAATTTCAACATTAATCTTGAAAACAGGCAGCTGATTTGCTAATTGCACGCTGACAGGATGTTCCAACTCTCGTTAGTCCTTTGGAAGATTCCAGATTACAGCTCCTATCTACAAGAAAGGGGTGAAACATCAGCCAGCTAACTACCACCCAATATCACTAACCTCGATATCCTGTAAGCTACTGGAACATGTGATACACAGTAGTGATGGGACACTTTGATCAACACCACACCCTTTGTTAAGAGCTACGCAACTTCATAACATGTCGATACCGTGGGACACAAGTCAAAATCACGGATGACGAGACATAAACAAACGTATACCAGGGCAACTAAACAAACTATTCTGTCGGAGAATTATATAAGTAACTCATGGTTCAGTATACACTAAGAATATAACAGCTAATAAATTTATATAATGTTTCAGAATGTCTAAACAAGATAAGAAAAGAGACAACTATTTGCGTGTTGCCTACATTTTATTAAAGATAGCCCCATATGCCATTGAGAAGTATGTAGACAAGCATTACTCGGGTGGATTTATTGGTGCATTAAGAGATAAAGCTCATATTCTGAAGGAAAAAGCAACACCAGATCAGAGAAAGATTTTACTACCACTTTGTAGTAAGTATTAATAGATGGTATTATTAGAGGGGTCATCGTGGTCATGATCGTATGGTAGTTGGATTTACAACTACTTGTGCAATCCGTTCCTATAACTACTAAAGTTGTGAGTTCGAATCCCGTTCATGGCGAGATGCACTCGATACAACATTTTGTGATAAAGTTTGTTAGTGACTTGCGACAGGTCTGTGGTTTTCTCCGGGTACTCCGGTTTCTTCCACCAATAAAACTGACCGCCACGATATAACTGAAATATTGTGGAAAGTGGCGTTAAACACCATAACCCTAACACACATTATTATTAGAACCGGAGAATATAATGAGGGAAAGTAGATTTATATATGTACATGCACTTAAGGCGCTATTTTGAGCTCGAGACTGCCTTATATGTAATACAACATGCATACTTGAATTCTAGCGGAGTGATTGTTGGTTAATGCTAAATGAGATGGCGATGATGTCCGCTTTGTACTTGATCAACACCCTTAGGCAGAATGTTTTAGGGCTAGCTCACGAAAGCAACAGACCACGGGTAGATATGTCGCCCCACTCTCAGTAAAACATATCTAATTCTATACCAATTAATCTTTACTCTTATTGTCTTATGTTGCATTGTGAGCGGAGAAGCAACAAATACAAATTTTATAAGTCTTTGGTGGCACCAGGGTTCGAACCCATGATCTACCGCACTCGAGGTTAGCATGATAACTACATTGTATTACAGTACTTGAATTATACGTTTCCTTTACAAAGCCGTAGTACTACGTACGTTGTACATGCACAAACTATTGAATATATCCCTTATCATTTAATTTTTACAACAAAATTTAATGATTCCTCGATTTTAATTACGATTATTTCATGAGACTATTTGAATTTGTTGTTGGCGACGTCACAATACCAACCTAGGTTATCAAGCTTAAAAGTATAACCAATGTTGCCCCAGACGGACCAGCCAAACAGTATTCACATCATATTAAATTATTTATAAATAAACAAGTGTGGACATAGAAATGTGCTGTCCAAAAGGCAAGTGTGGATGTCAATATTTCATATTATTAACTTTAAAAAAAAAAAAATTCATGGACACAGGGGTCCTGGATTTTTTTAATAAAAAACTAATCCTGGATTATTATTTTTGCTTAAAGTCCGGTCCTGTGTTTTTATTTCAAATATTCATCATAGCCCCCCTCCCCCTCCCAAGGGATATACAATTGTATCATTAATAATAAATCAATAAATAATAAATTCAGATTTTCTATTTAAAATAAATCTCATTTACAAAACCACTGATATTTGTTCATTTATTAACGCTGATTTAAGCTTTAGTCGCAACACATTTTTATTTTTCTCTTTAAACTGTCGAAACATAACATTTATTTAACTGTCAAATTCACAAATAAATTCACCCCCCCCCTTTTTCCGTTTTTTTTCTTGTTTAAATCAATGATCAACAATATGCATCTTTTTACCATGCGGAGTCAGTGTGTTTTAAATCGGTCATCCAATCAGGACGCTCATTATTCTTCTCCAAGATAAAAATACATCGCTAAAATTACCTGTGGGTGTTTCCCCACTTCAACTCGTAAATTTACATAGAAATCGGAGATATTTCGGCATAAAACTTCACACATGGTTTTGTCTATCATATTTATTGAAGACAAACATAACATTTTATTGCATTTATCAATATTTTATAAGTATCAACAGTTTTTTCAACACCGTATCTGTTTCTCGATACAGCCGCCCGATTACAGTGACCCGTGACCCACTTTAGCACGTTTCACCAGTTTTTTCTCAATAATGTTGTTTAATAACATATTATTACCATTTATCAACAAATAAATCTAGCTCTGTCTTTGCAAATTGCAAATTATGCTCTATGAAAAAAATATATATATATATATATATATTCACAGGTTCTACTAAGCATAGTCTTAGTCAGTTTTATGATGAAATTATACAGACTACTACCCTTGACGGATGTGTTCTGGATTATCTTATTTCAAAATGTTTGCTGACCATTGACGATCGAGCTGAAGTAACACAATGCGCAAGACCATCAGAACGGAATAAGAAGGTGTTGGACAAATTGTTGCAACATCCAAGCAACACCTGCCATGTTTTCATAGAAGCCTTAAGAAAAACTGGACCAAATAATAATGATCTTGTTGAGAGACTGGTCAAACTAGATAGTGAATCAACATTTCCGTATGAATCACAAGTATCCAGCGATGAAAGATTAATCGGTGAGTTAATTAGATATCTACGTTTTTACACAGTAATCGGAAATTCTATCAGTAATCAGGTATAAGGGCACCTCGAAGATCGCAGGGCAACTTTTTCCGATTCCTGTGGTTTTTATTACTATCACTGGGTCGATACCTCTGCCGAGGGTATCTTCCACCCAGTGGTCATGTGTTCGACACTGACATACATATTTATTATTAAGATTTACATTTCCGAGATAATGTAATTCCACGTATTATATAATATACCTCACATATTATAAATTGATACGATTGGTTAATATAGCACCACGTGACATTTTATTATTAGGATATTTTTTTTCTTCTAAATTTGGCTAAAGCCCTCGGGGAAATAACCTTAGATGGGTTGATAATATATAATTATAGTCTTTTGTTGAGGTCAATGCGAGTTTTTATGGACCTTAACATCGATATTCACCGAAGCCTTTAGGCTGAGTTGAATATTGATTTCTAAGGTCCATAAAAACTCGTATTGACCGATACAAAAGACTGTAATTGTTTTATTACATCAATATGAAAAGTGAAAGTGAAACCAAGTCAATATGAAATTAATCATTCATTATGACGTCATACATAATGCAATGGAAAGTGAAAGTGAAAGCGAGTCAATACGAGTTTTAATCAAACAATATCAAATTTTACGGAATGTCAGGTGACAGCATGATAGCCAATAAAATTGTTTAAATAAAATCATTATGTAATATTTATTGTTATTACATGACTCAGCAGTCAATGACTTTGAGATTTAGAACTTACAAGCCATTTGGGCTAGTACATATGAGAACTTTACTGGCTCGAATATATATTCACTGGCCCGAAAGTAATTTGACCAAATCTGACATAAATTGAAAGAAAGTAATGAAAAGCATCATGATATCACATGTTTATTTTCTTGAATAAAAAAAAATATGATTCTCTCTGTTGGAGCTCCTCCAGTTCGTTCTCCTTTTCTTGTTATATACTGGTACATGTAAAATCTGCCAGATTCAACACAAACTCGGTGTCATTATGTTGAAGCCTTGGTCATACTTGAGGGAAACAGGTCAAAACGCTCCCACTTTTTTCAGAATAACAATTATTTTACCAAAACTCCCCCAATTTTGTTTGCCAAAACGGCATGTTTAATATTTTTTTTTCTATTAATAAATGATGATATTATATGTGATGTCTAATCTTGTAATTCAAGATTTGTCTAGTAAATTTATATACTGTCTTGTTCTAACTACCTAATTGCAACTATTCATTTCCAAATGTTCTGTTTGTTTTGATTTCAAAATTATTTTTGCACAAAGACTGCAAATATGAATACTTGGATGATTTGTGGAATGTGAAAGATTGCAATTCCAAATTGTTTTGAACTTAATATTTCCTTACAACTGCTCCTGGTAGTGGTTTTGCGTCAATAATGTCGAGTTTTCGTGATCGGTTAACCCACCAATCAATCATATTATACTGAAAACGAAGTGAAAATATCTTTGTCACTCGATTATAACAGTTCACCATCTTAACTTTAACACCTATTAAATCACCCTCTTTCACTTAATCACGATTATTCTTTAATGTACCGGTATATATATATATATATATATATATATATATATTTTTTTTTTCATCTTAATTTATATTTTTTCTCTCGATTATTTCAGGGGAACACACAGTTCGGATTCAAAAGAATTATGACAAATTAGTAAATGGAATGTCATCCACTGCCACCATTGTAGACCAGCTGATGTCAGATGAGGTTTTAAACACTGACGATTCTATTGAAATCTTGTCCAAAGTTGTGCCCTCAGAGATGAACAGAAATTTGATAGAAAAGATTAGAGATAGAACCCAGTATGACAAGTTTATAGCAGCTCTGAGAGGTGACAGTGTTAATACAGAACTTGCAGACGACATAGAACAAACTGACGTCACGGAGCACGACATGGATGTTTTACAATTTCAAACAGGTTACTATTATTAACTTATAGTATATATTTTGCATATGCTATATTTTTAACTGATTACAAGAAAAGTTTAAAAATAGCCGGCGGAATGAAACAGTTGACTGTTCCCCTACTTCCGGATCCGAACTGTTCCATGCCTGAGAACGATGCGCAGTGCATCATTCCTGTCAAATGCTGTATTTCTTTCAAAACAATGTTGTTCCGCAATTTTTTAATGGTATGGTATGCTGACATTATCATCTTCAGTGGATTTGTGGTTATGTGCATGTATATAAGATAATAAAACAGTTATGTCATGCCTGTTCAGGGAACAGTCAAAACTATTGTCCCTCAGTGCTGGAGGTGACTTGGGAACTGTTGCCTGAGGCCTCAGGCAACAGTTCCCAAATCATCTCCAGCACCTCGGGTCAATAGTTTTGACTGTTCCCTGAACAGGCATGACATAACTGTATACTGTTTTAAAGTTTTAAATTTTAGATACTGCTAATATTCCACATTGATTATTTTTGGTTAATACTATTCGTCAACGATAACAATGTTGTACGGCTATTGCTAGGAAAAGGCCTTACCTTCGAGTCTGGTGCAATGGCTGGTAATGGAGTCTGTCCACCTGTAATGTTTGCTTAAACTGTGTTCTGTTAGTGTTGTGAAGTTGGCAAGTCGTATTTACAAGTAAATACAATGACCAAAGGTAAAAGGACAAAAGAACAAACAACGATCTACAAAACATTACACAGAAAACTAATGATCGAGTAACATGAACCACACTGACAACTGTGTGTGAACTCAGGTGCTCCAGAAGGGTAAGCAGTTCCTGTTCCACATGTGCCACCTGACCAGTTGTGTTTTTCTTGTTACAAACCCGGTGATAAGTCATGAATAAGGAAAGGATCGGATTATAATTATGACAAACGGAACATATCCGTGGCTATTTGTGACACAGATACCCCGTAGCGGTTAACCAGGTCATGCTGGCGACCTTAAAACTCTCAAGATGATAACTTCAACTAAACAACTAAGACACCTTGGTTCAGTACCTTCCTTGTTAGCAGCAACCCTCTATGAATGAAATCAGGATTGGAACCACAATCTCTGGAATATCGGAATAATGTCTTTATAATCTATAATCTATAATTTATGATCTATAATTTGATAAAAATACACATTTTTTCTATCCACAGCTTTCAAATCAAGTCAATGGAGTGCTAAGCTTGGTATTGACTTGATGATTTTATTAGCGGCTGCAACAGCTGACGTGACATTAACAGAGATAGAACCTACTGGTGATGACGACGTAATAGAAACACAACTTTATAAACTAAAGTCATGGACAAGTAGAATTATACAATCAAAAGAGGGCGAAATAGATTCAAAAGAAAGTAAAGAAATGTTAGATTTGATACCAAAGGTATGGTAAAACATTATTTGCATCCTTTTCACAAGACACATAGTTTGTCAAATAACAAGTTGGTGTTAAGAAAAGTTTGAAGATACCAAATGGTTAATCAGAAACTGTAAAGTGATTAAGGACAGACAATGCACTGACTAAAAGAACTAGAGGCTCAGTGGCCTGAACCTGTGTCGCTCACCTGTCGGAACAACCAGAAACAAGCATTGCCTAAGGTGGCCATGTTAAATTACCCACTAATATAGATTTTGTACTGCATTATTTTTATTCAAACCAATATATCAACAATACAACACAAGAGATCGAACTACCACGACCGAAAAAAAGCTTGTGTCTGTCATTTTACCTTCTACCATAACTGGGTTTGTTTGTAATTTGTGGAAAGGAGTGCTTTTTAATGTAATAGATAAGTTATTTAATTACATTTTAGAATAATTTAATTTATTTCATTATCAATATTCAATATTATGCGCGGTCTATTTTAATGGAGATAAATCTTGCCAAAAATATATAAAAATAATGCGGGAACATTTATCTCACAGGGATAGTGCCCGCGGGAAATCGTTTGAAACTGGTATAGTTTACCATCGCTAGGTTCTGATAAAAAAAAGTTAACACTAAACATCCAATCAAATTAAATCATTTTCATATTGTACATTTGTATGTATTAAATCCAAATAAATCCTAATAGTACATTTTATTATTCAATAAGTAGTGCTTAACACAATTGATCAAATCTTAATCATAGTTCACACTCTTGGTCTCACCCTTGTGATTTGGGGGGGGGGGGGGGGTCTAGTTAATTGATTGATCCCTTAGTTGTTGGGCGTCAATGGTTTTCCCAGGTTACTCCGACTTCCTCCAAAATAAATCTCACTACCAGAATATAGCTGACATATTGTTTAAAGTGGCATCAAACATCCACCGATAATATCCACTCCATAATTTACAATATGTATGTATGTTCTGTAGATATTGGTACAACTTGCAGGAACAGAAATCCAAGACAAATGTAATACTGTGTTATCTATGAGTACAACATATTTAAAGACTATAGAGGAAACAATATATACTATGAAAGGTAATATATGTTAGGTGTAAACTATACTGTATCAGAATGTCTTCTTAGAGGAAACAATATATACCATGAAAGGTAATATATGTTAGGTGTAAACTACACTGTTTCAGCATGTCTTCATAGAGGAAACAATATATATCATGAAAGGTAATATTTGTTAGGTGTAAACTATATTGTATCAATCTATGAGTCCAACATATTTAAAGTCTATTGAGGAAACAATATTTACCATGAAAGGTAATATTTGTTAGGTGTAAACTACACTGTATCAGAATGTCTTCATAGAGGAAACAATATATACCATGAAAGGTAATATATGTTAGGTGTAAACTACACTGTTTCAGCATGTCTTCATAGAGGAAACAATATATACCATGAAAGGTAATATTTGTTAGGTGTAAACTATACTGTATCAGAGTATCTTCATAGAGGAAACAATATATACCATGAAAGGTAATATTTGTTAGGTGTAAACTACACTGTATCATAATGTCTTCATAGAGGAACAATATATACCATGAAAGGTAATATTTGTTAGGTGTAAACTACACTGTATCAGAATGTCTTCATAGAGGAAACAATATATACAATGAAAGGTAATATTTGTTAGGTGTAAAACTATACTGTATCAGAATGTTTTCATAGAGGAAACAATATATACCATGAACGTTAATATTTGTTAGGTGTAAACTACACTGTTTCAGAATGTCTTCATAGAGGAGACAATATATACCATGAAAGGTAATCATTGTTAGGTGTAAACTACACTGTTTCAGAATGTCTTCATAGAGGAAACAATATATACCATGAAAGGTAATATATGTTAGGTGTAAAACTATTCTGTATCAATCTATGAGTACAACATATTTAAAGTCTATAGAGGAAACAATATATACCATGAAAGGTAATATTTGTTAGGTGTAAATCTATACTGTATCAGAATGTCTTCATAGAGGAAACAATATATACCATGAAAGGTAATATATGTTAGGTGTAAACTACACTGTATCAGAATGTCTTCATAGAGGAAACATTATATACCATGAAAGGTAATATATGTTAGGTGTAAACTACACTGTTTCAGAATGTCTTCATAGAGGAAATAATATATACCATGAAAGGTAATATTTGTTAGGTGTAAACTACACTTTATCATAATGTCTTCATACAGGAAACAATATATACCATGAAAGGTAATATTTGTTAGGTGTAAACTACATTGTATCAGAATGTCTTCATAGAGGAAACAATATATACAATGAAAGGTAATATTTGTTTGGTGTAAAACTATACTGTATCAGAATGTTTTCATAGAGGAAACAATATATACCATGAACGGTAATATTTGCTAGGTGTAAACTACCCTGTATCAGAATGTCTTCATAGAGCAAACAATATATACGATGAAAGGTAATATTTGTTAGGTGTAAATCTATGCTGTATCAATCTATGAGTACAACATATTTAAAGTCTATAGAGGAAACAATATATACCATGAAAGGTAATATTTGTTAGGTGTAAAACTATACTGTATCAGAATGTCTTCATAGAGGAAACAATGTATGCCATGAAAGGTAATATTAGTTAGGTGTAAACTACCCTGTATCAGAATGTTTTCATAGAGCAAACAATATATACCATGAAAGGTAATATTTGTTAGGTGTAAATCTATGCTGTATCAATCTATGAGTGCAACATATTTAAAGTCTATAGAAAATATTGGTAGGTAATACTACTCTTACATAATGGATACATATTTTAGATATGTAGCTAGTAAGGTACCTGAAGGGATCTCACGATATAGAAATGAGACTTAGTGCCTCCACCAAATGGTACAGTCACACAGAAATGGGGTTCTGTTGTTTCTTATGTTGTGAGACGTATCGAATATGTAACATTTGAAGGAGGCGAAATTAGTACCTCGTGTTTGGAAAATGATGCATTCCCTATCGTTAATCTAAACATACAGTACCTCATAATGATCAACAGTATTTAGGAGCAGTCGTTGCGGACATGCTACAAGGCAAACTTTATTTTGACTCTTTCCGTTATCTCCCCTCTTCCTTGTGGCAGTCAAATCATAGCCACATCGCAGTGCCACATTTTAATCTTATGATTTATTGTTTGTAAACTTGTTCTCATCATGAATATACTTTAGTTTAAGTACTGCCTACCTAACATTATCAATCATAAAAGTTAGAGAAAACCGAACATTGATGGGGACAAACATTATCAATCATAAATAAGGGTAATAACAAAATTAGCGAACTCCGAACAATCTTACAAAGGGAAAGTCAAAACTCACAAGTATATAAACAGACAAAATCAGTCAACAACCGGAAAACTGTGAAAACCGTAATGAACCTGACTTGGTACAGGCATTTTTAAGAAATGGTGGGTTGAATCATATTTTAAAGCGCCAAACCTCCCGATTTCATAAACGTTAGAGAAAACCGAACATTGACGGGACAATCAAGAATGGACAATCCAGATACACTGGCAACATTGGGCACACAGGACGAAGACAACTAAATCACAAAAACACCAGACAGAAAACTAAAAAGATGAGCAACACGGACCTCACCAAAAACCGAGGGTAAACTCTGTTGTTCATGAAGGGTATGTCGTTGCTGTTTCTTAAAAGACGCCCACCGTGGCTGCATGTCATATAACCTTTAACCCAATCAATGTAAATGACTGAGCGCATGTGCCGACACATGTCACGTGATCTGATGCCTCTGTCATTAGATGTTAGCAGATAGCAAGATTAATACAAATAAATAGTTTTGTTTTGATTATATATTCAAACAAGAATTTGTTTAATAATATTATTTATTTTAAATATTTTAATAGACAATGCAGAAAAGAATTGTCTGGAAGCTAAAGTAGACGAAATAGATAAGAAACAGAATGAAGCAATACCGAAAAACATTAGAGGTAAAACAATGACCATTAACAGTCAAACCTGTATTAAGAGGTCACCTTTAGAACAAAGAAAAAATGGCCTTATTAAACAGGTGACATCTTAAAATAGGTTCATTCCATATGAAATTATCTATGACAGGGCAAGAACAGGGTGACCTTTTAATACAGGTGACTCTTAAATAGAGGTGACCGCATGTGCAGGTATTTTTTACTGTATTAATTAATGTCTGAGGATTATTATTTGGGATGTTGCTGTTTAATGCCATTTTCAACAATATGCAAAACGTAAAAAGGAGGACTTAGATACTATTTCCGAATGGGTGAAGAGTGTGAGGTCACTTGTACAAATTAGAATTAAAAAACTCATTGGGTCTATGAACACTCGCTCTACATCAATCTTTAAAGACCTAATTGTTGTTAAACACCTGTCTCCTCCATGACAAATATGTTATTATCTCCGTCGACATTTGTGTGTAAATCACATCACATAGAGTGCTTGATAAAGGAATTGGGTATTGACAATTCATATACTCCGACAACACTTACGAAAGAGGATATCCTGGAAAATCATAAGTCTGTTTTATGTTCCTTTGGAATTTCAACCACTCTACTGGATTCCTAAATTACACAAGTGTCCTTTCAAACAGCGTTATATTGCTTGGTCTGGCAAATGCTCCACGTAACCTCTTTCCAAATTATTAACATGTCTTCTATTGGCGGTCAAAATCGGTCGTCAGTGTTACTGTGACACAAGGTATTCAAGGGGTGGTGTGAATCAGATGTGGATTCTGAAGAACTCTAAAGATCTGTTAGAGTAAATACAATCTAGGTCCCTCTCCTCCTATAATAGTATTAAAACAGTTGACTTCTCTACCCTTTGCACGACTATTCTACACTCTAAGCTGAAAGACAGATTAAGAGAGTTGGTCCACCTGCATGTCATAAAAAAGAATGGCCAACTTAAATACAAATACCTTGTGCTAGATCTTATTTTGTAAAAAAAACACTCTGATTCCACCAAAAAGTTCTCTGAAAGAAGAGTTTGAAGATATCATCAACATTGACAACATTTTTGCTATGTTTGGTGGACGTGTTTTTCAACAGACAGTCGGCATACCTATGGGTACAAACTGTGCTCCTCTTCTCGTCGACTTGTTCCTTTATTCTTATGAGGCAGACGTCATACAGGGGCTTCTAAAAAACCGAAAAGAAGCTAGACCGATCCTTTAAATTCACGTTCCGCTATATAGATGATGTCCTTTCACTAAATAATTCTAGGTTTGGTGATTTCGTTGATCACATCTATCCCATTGAGCTTGAAATAAAGGATACCACAGATACAGATAGGTCTGCTTCATACCTTGACTTACACATCAAAATTGACAGTGAGGGGCGGTTAAGAATGAAACTTTACGACAAAAGAGATTATTTCAATTTTCCCATTGTGAACTTTCCATTTATATGTTGCAACATTCCTGCAACACCTGCATATGGAGTATATATCTCTTAGTTGATACGATATTCCAGAGCTTGTAGTTCCTATCAGGATTTCCTTGATAGAGGGTTGCTGCTAACAAGGAAGCTACTGAACCAAGGGTTCCCTTTGGTAAAGTTGAAGTCATCACTACGATAATTTTACTGTGGGCACCATGATTTGGTTGGCCGTTATGGAATATCTGTGTCACAAATGACCACGGATATGTTCCACTTGTCGTAAGGATTTCGCGGTCCTTTCCTCATTCACGACTTATTACCGAGTGCATAACTAGATTAACACGGCGGATGGCACTAGCGGAGCAAGAACTGCTTACCCTTCCGGAGCACCTGAGTTCACCCCCGGTTTTTAGTGGGGTTTGTGTTACTCGAGCTTTAGTTTTATATGTATGTTTTGTAGATCGTTGTGTGTCCCTTTGTACTTTTTCTTTTGGTCATTGTGTTTTCTGTTCTTCGATATACGAATTCTGATTACCCCTTTGATATCTTCAAACTCTTCTTAGTTATATCGGCACAGTCCTATGCAAACTCAATTCATCGTGTTTTTAATTGTTGCCCCCTTTTCTGATACGTCCAACTAATTATAATTACAAACATGTACATTGCGTCTGATCACACAGTAATGGCAAACATGTTTTGTTTATTTTGGTTCTATTTATTCCATGTTCGTGGCGGTCGTTGGTATAGATGAAGGAAACTGACATACTCTGAGAAAACCGTCGACCTGCTGGAATGTAACTTGCAAACGTTGTCACATAAATGTTTAAGTTGTATATCGAGTTCACCTCTAGCTAGATTGTCACGGCTTTTCATAAGAACATTTTACACTTGGTAACTTGCCTCAAAATACCAGTATTCCATTGTCTAACGTCAAGCTAAATCTTACTCATTGTATGGATGAAGGTGATCAATGATGATGGATCAGGGGCTGTTAACCTTTCCGAAGCATGAGATATCACACCGGTTTTTAATGGGGTTTGTGTTTTTGCTCAAATAATCGTTTTCTGTATAGTATTTTGTTGACCATTGTTTGTGTTTTTGCTCAAATAGTCGTTTTCTGTATAGTATTTTGTTGACCATTGTTTGTGTTTTTGCTCAAATAGTCGTTTTCTGTATAGTATTTTGTTGAGCATTGTTTGTGTTTTTGCTCAAATAGTTGTTTTCTGTATAGTATTTTGTTGAGCATTGTTTGTGTTTTTGCTCAAATAGTCGTTTTCTGTAAAGTATTTTGTTGACCATTGTTTGTGTTTTTGCTCAAATAGTTGTTTTCTGTATAGTATTTTGTTGAACATTGTTTGTGTTTTTGCTCAAATAGTCGTTTTCTGTATAGTATTTTGTTGAGAATTGTTTGTGTTTTTGCTCAAATAGTCGTTCTCTGTATAGTATTTTGTTGACCATTGTTTGTGTTTTTGCTCAAATAGTTGTTTTCTGTATAGTATTTTGTTGACCATTGTTTGTGTTTTTGCTCAAATAGTTGTTTTCTGTATAGTATTTTGTTGACCATTGTTTGTGTTTTTGCTCAAATAGTCGTTTTCTGTATAGTATTTTGTTGACCATTGTTTGTGTTTTTCCTCAAATAGTCGTTTTCTGTATAGTATTTTGTTGACAGTTGTTTGTGTTTTTCCTCAAATAGTCGTTTTCTGTATAGTATTTTGTTGACCATTGTTTGTGTTTTTGCTCAAATAGTGGTTCTCTGTATAGTATTTTGTTGACCATTGTTTGTGTTTTTCCTCAAATAGTTGTTTTCTGTATAGTATTTTGTTGACCATTGTTTGTGTTTTTGCTCAAATAATCGTTTTCTGTATAGTATTTTGTTGACCATTGTTTGTGTTTTTGCTCAAATAGTCGTTCTCTGTATAGTATTTTGCTGACTATTGTTTGTGTTTTTGCTCAAATAGTCGTTTTCTGTATAGTATTTTGTTGACCATTGTTTGTGTTTTTGCTCAAATAGTCTTTCTCTGTATAGTATTTTGTTGACCATTGTTTGTGTTTTTGCTCAAATAGTCGTTTTCTGTGTAGTATTTTGTTGACCATTGTTTGTGTTTTTGCTCAAATAGTTGTTTTCTGTGTAGTATTTTGTTGACCATTGTTTGTGTTTTTGCTCAAATAGTCGTTCTCTGTATAGTATTTTGTTGACCATTGTTTGTGTTTTTGCACAAATAGTTGTTTTCTGTATAGTATTTTGTTGACCATTGTTTGTGTTTTTGCTCAAATAGTTGTTTTCTGTGTAGTATTTTGTTGACCATTGTTTGTGTTTTTGCTCAAATAGTCGTTCTCTGTATAGTATTTTGTTGACCATTGTTTGTGTTTTTGCACAAATAGTTGTTTTCTGTATAGTATTTTGTTGACCATTGTTTGTGTTTTTGCTCAAATAGTTGTTTTCTGTATAGTATTTTGCTGACCTTTGTTTGTGTTTTTCCTCAAATAGTCGTTTTCTGTGTAGTATTTTGTTGACCATTGTTTGTGTTTTTGCTCAAAAAGTCGTTTTCTCTATAGTATTTTCAGTGTCCCATCTAGGATTTCAAAAGGGCAGGGTGCTGGTCCTGAAAAAGGGCACTTTAGTGCACTGTTGGATTTTCAAAAAAGGCATGTTTTAGGGACACTGTAAAATCAAATAAAGTATACAATCAAATATTGACTTTTGTTATTTATACATGAGCAAATAGGTCAGTTTATTCAACAAATCAACCTAGATAGAATTCTATCTTTCTGTCATTAACTCTAAAAAACTTGTCAACTACTGTATCTGACACAGTCATGCTCATAACATTGTTTGTTGCAATTTGGTTTGACATGTAAAATATTGTTCATTGTGGCCTGTTTCATGCGATTTCTGTGATCACACTTTACCAATTTGACCTGTGAAAATACCCTTTCTACTTCTGCTGTACTCATTAAGTGTATGATATTATTGGGGTATAGTGCTGATAAACCAAGCTTTTCATTTAATAAAAGCTTAAGGCATGCCATGATGCTCCTTTCATGACATTCCTCTATTTAATCACTTGTTTAAGTTTCAGATGAATTTGAAAGTTCAACATTTTAAAATTGGATTAAATAAAAAAACAATTATCAAAATATTAATTTGCTAATAATAGAAAACACTTTGAACCGCTGTCAGTGGTGTAAAATTCTACTGTAAAAATATCTAAGTGGTGATTTCTATTTCTTTTAAATATATTTTTATTGCTATTGTAAGGGATTCAAATTAATTAAAAGCTCAACACCATCAAGATGCTAAAAAATATATCTAAAACTCCCGTAGTACTAAAAAAGTCATTCAAACTTCTGTTTGTTTCTTTGCATTTTTTTTTTATATTTTTTTTTTTATATTTTAAATTTTTTTTAATTTCTTCCTTCAAACGTCTGTCACACTTGGGCATTGTGACAGAAATAAGACAACATGTTAAATTTGTTTATTTGATGAGTTTTAATCACTTTCAATTAGCTAGAGTCAATCAACTGTTGCAAATAACCTACGGTCAATAAGCTGTTTTCCTTAATTGTCAAGGTAAACAGGTAGAATATTGATTATGATGCGCGCGCAATGTTTACAGGAAGCATAATCGAGAAAAATGGCGGATCATTACGAAACATCAAAATAAACGATACATGTTCTTAAAAATAGCATATAGACTTTGAAAAAGGGCATGGCGTCATGAAAAAGGCACAGGGCGTCACATGAAAAAGGGCGGGCGGTCCGCCCTGTGAAAAGGACCTAGCTGGAACACTGATTTTGTTAACCATTGTTTGTGTTTTTGCTCAAATAGTTGTTTTCTGTATAGTATTTTGTTGAGCATTGTTTGTGTTTTTGCTCAAATAGTCGTTTTCTGTATAGTATTTTGTTGAGAATTGTTTGTGTTTTTGCTCAAATAGTCGTTCTCTGTATAGTATTTTGTTGGCCATTGTTTGTGTTTTTGCTCAAATAGTTGTTTTCTGTATAGTATTTTGTTGACCATTGTTTGTAATTTTTCCTCAAATAGTTGTTTTCTGTATAGTATTTTGTTGACCATTGTTTGTGTTTTTGCTCAAATAGTTGTTTTCAGTATAGTATTTTGTTGACCATTGTTTGTGTTTTTGCTCAAATAGTTGTTTTCTGTATAGTATTTTGTTCAGCATTGTTTGTGTTTTTGCTCAAATAGTCGTTTTCTGTACAGTATTTGTTGAGAATTCCTTGTGTTTTTGCTCAAATAGTCGTTCTCTGTATAGTATTTTGTTGGCCATTGTTTGTGTTTTTGCTCAAATAGTCGTTTTCTGTATAGTATTTTGTTGACCATTGTTTGTGTTTTTGCTCAAATAGTCGTTCTCTGTATAGTATTTTGTTGGCCATTGTTCGTGTTTTTGCTCAAATAGTCGTTTTCTGTATAGTATTTTGTTGACAATTGTTTGTGTTTTTCCTCAAATAGTCGTTTTCTGTATAGTATTTTGTTAACCATTGTTTGTGTTTTTGCTCAAATAGTTGTTTTCAGTATAGTATTTTGTTGACCATTGTTTGTGTTTTTGCTCAAATAGTTGTTTTCTGTATAGTATTTTGTTGAGCATTGTTTGTGTTTTTGCTCAAATAGTCGTTTTCTGTACAGTATTTTGTTGAGAATTGTTTGTGTTTTTGCTCATATAGTCGTTCTCTGTATAGTATTTTGTTGGCCATTGTTTGTGTTTTTGCTCAAATAGTCGTTTTCTGTATAGTATTTTGTTGACCATTGTTTGTGTTTTTGCTCAAATAGTCGTTCTCTGTATAGTATTTTGTTGGCCATTGTTCGTGTTTTTGCTCAAATAGTCGTTTTCTGTATAGTATTTTGTTGAGAATTGTTTGTGTTTTTGCTCAAATAGTCGTTTTCTGTATAGTATTTTGTTAACCATTGTTTGTGTTTTTGCTCAAATAGTTGTTTTCTGTATAGTATTTTGTTGACCATTGTTTGTGTTTTTCCTCAAATAGTCGTTTTCTGTATAGTATTTTGTTAACCATTGTTTGTGTTTTTGCTCAAATAGTTGTTTTCAGTATAGTATTTTGTTGACCATTGTTTGTGTTTTTGCTCAAATAGTTGTTTTCTGTATAGTATTTTGTTGAGCATTGTTTGTGTTTTTGCTCAAATAGTCGTTTTCTGTACAGTATTTTGTTGAGAATTGTTTGTGTTTTTGCTCAAATAGTCGTTCTCTGTATAGTATTTTGTTGGCCATTGTTTGTGTTTTTGCTCAAATAGTCGTTTTCTGTATAGTATTTTGTTGACCATTGTTTGTGTTTTTGCTCAAATAGTCGTTCTCTGTATAGTATTTTGTTGGCCATTGTTCGTGTTTTTGCTCAAATAGTTGTTTTCAGTATAGTATTTTGTTAACCATTGTTTGTGTTTTTGCTCAAATAGTTGTTTTCAGTATAGTATTTTGTTGACCATTGTTTGTGTTTTTGCTCAAATAGTTGTTTTCTGTATAGTATTTTGTTGACCATTGTTTGTGTTTTTGCTCAAATAGTTGTTTTCTGTATAGTATTTTGCTGACCTTTGTTTGTGTTTTTGCTCAAATAGTCGTTTTCTGTGTAGTATTTTGTTGACCATTGTTTGTGTTTTTGCTCAAAAAGTCGTTTTCTCTATAGTATTTTCAGTGTCCCATCTAGGATTTCAAAAGGGCAGGGTGCTGGTCCTGAAAAAGGGCACTTTAGTGCACTGTTGGATTTTCAAAAAGGCATGTTTTAGGGACACTGTAAAATCAAATAAAGTATACAATCAAATATTGACTTTTATTATTTATACATGAGCAAATAGGTCAGTTTATTCAACAAATCAACCTAGATAGAATTCTATCTTTCTGTCATTAACTCTAAAAAACTTGTCAACTACTGTATCTGACACAGTCATGCTCATAACATTGTTTGTTGCAATTTGGTTTGACATGTAAAATATTGTTCATTGTGGCCTGTTTCATGCGATTTCTGTGATCACACTTTACCAATTTGACCTGTGAAAATACCCTTTCTACTTCTGCTGTACTCATTAAGTGTATGATATTATTGGGGTATAGTGCTGATAAACCAAGCTTTTCATTTAATAAAAGCTTAAGGCATGCCATGATGCTCCTTTCATGACATTCCTCTATTTAATCACTTGTTTAAGTTTCAGATGAATTTGAAAGTTCAACATTTTAAAATTGGATTAAATAAAAAAACAATTATCAAAATATTAATTTGCTAATAATAGAAAACACTTTGAACCGCTGTCAGTGGTGTAAAATTCTACTGTAAAAATATCTAAGTGGTGATTTCTATTTCTTTTAAATATATTTTTATTGCTATTGTAAGGGATTCAAATTAATTAAAAGCTCAACACCATCAAGATGCTAAAAAATATATCTAAAACTCCCGTAGTACTAAAAAAGTCATTCAAACTTCAGTTTGTTTCTTTGCATTTTTTTTTTTTATTTTTTTTTTTATATTTTAAACATTTTTTAATTTCTTCCTTCAAACGTCTGTCACGCTTGGGCATTGTGACAGAAATAAGACAACATGTTAAATTTGTTTATTTGGTGAGTTTTAATCACTTTCAATTAGCTAGAGTCAATCAACTGTTGCAAATAACCTACGGTCAATCAGCTGTTTTCCTTAATTGTCAAGGTAAACAGGTAGAATATTGATTATGATGCGCGCGCAATGTTTACAGGAAGCATAATCGAGAAAAATGGCGGATCATTACGAAACATCAAAATAAACGATACATGTTCTTAAAAATAGCATATAGACTTTGAAAAAGGGCATGGCGTCATGAAAAAAGCACAGGGCGTCACTTGAAAAAGGGCGGGCGGTCCGCCCTGTGAAAAGGACCTAGCTGGAACACTGATTTTGTTGACCATTGTTTGTGTTTTTGCTCAAATAGTTGTTTTCTGTATAGTATTTTGTTAAGCATTGTTTGTGTTTTTGCTCAAATAGTCGTTTTCTGTAAAGTATTTTGTTGAGAATTGTTTGTGTTTTTGCTCAAATAGTCGTTCTCTGTATAGTATTTTGTTGGCCATTGTTTGTGTTTTTGCTCAAATAGTTGTCTTCTGTATAGTATTTTGTTGACCATTGTTTGTGTTTTTGCTCAAATAGTTGTTTTCAGTATAGTATTTTGTTAACCATTGTTTGTGTTTTTGCTCAAATAGTTGTTTTCAGTATAGTATTTTGTTGACCATTGTTTGTGTTTTTGCTCAAATAGTTGTTTTCTGTATAGTATTTTGTTGAGCATTGTTTGTGTTTTTGCTCAAATAGTCGTTTTCTGTACAGTATTTGTTGAGAATTCTTTGTGTTTTTGCTCAAATAGTCGTTCTCTGTATAGTATTTTGTTGGTCATTTTTTGTGTTTTTGCTCAAATAGTCGTTTTCTGTATAGTATTTTGTTGGCCATTGTTCGTGTTTTAGCTCAAATAGTCGTTTTCTGTATAGTATTTTGTTGACCATTGTTTGTGTTTTTCCTCAAATAGTCGTTTTCTGTATAGTATTTTGTTAACCATTGTTTGTGTTTTTGCTCAAATAGTTGTTTTCAGTATAGTATTTTGTTGACCATTGTTTGTGTTTTTGCTCAAATAGTTGTTTTCTGTATAGTATTTTGTTGAGCATTGTTTGTGTTTTTGCTCAAATAGTCGTTTTCTATACAGTATTTTGTTGAGAATTGTTTGTGTTTTTGCTCAAATAGTCGTTCTCTGTATAGTATTTTGTTGGCCATTGTTTGTGTTTTTGCTCAAATAGTCGTTTTCTGTATAGTATTTTGTTGACCATTGTTTGTGTTTTTGCTCAAATAGTCGTTCTCTGTATAGTATTTTGTTGGCCATTGTTCGTGTTTTTGCTCAAATAGTCGTTTTCTGTATAGTATTTTGTTGAGAATTGTTTGTGTTTTTCCTCAAATAGTCGTTTTCTGTATAGTATTTTGTTAACCATTGTTTGTGTTTTTGCTCAAATAGTTGTTTTCTGTATAGTATTTTGTTGAGAATTGTTTGTGTTTTTCCTCAAATAGTTGTTTTCTGTATAGTATTTTGTTGACCATTGTTTGTGTTTTTGCTCAAATAGTTGTTTTCAGTATAGTATTTTGTTAACCATTGTTTGTGTTTTTGCTCAAATAGTTGTTTTCAGTATAGTATTTTGTTGACCATTGTTTGTGTTTTTGCTCAAATAGTTGTTTTCTGTATAGTATTTTGTTGAGCATTGTTTGTGTTTTTGCTCAAATAGTCGTTTTCTGTACAGTATTTGTTGAGAATTCTTTGTGTTTTTGCTCAAATAGTCGTTCTCTGTATAGTATTTTGTTGGCCATTGTTTGTGTTTTTGCTCAAATAGTCGTTTTCTGTATAGTATTTTGTTGGCCATTGTTCGTGTTTTAGCTCAAATAGTCGTTTTCTGTATAGTATTTTGTTGACCATTGTTTGTGTTTTTGCTCAAATAGTCGTTTTCTGTAAAGTATTTTGTTGAGAATTGTTTGTGTTTTTGCTCAAATAGTCGTTCTCTGTATAGTATTTTGTTGGCCATTGTTTGAGTTTTTGCTCAAATAGTTGTTTTCTGTATAGTATTTTGTTGACCATTGTTTGTGTTTTTGCTCAAATAGTTGTTTTCAGTATAGTATTTTGTTAACCATTGTTTGTGTTTTTGCTCAAATAGTTGTTTTCAGTATAGTATTTTGTTGACCATTGTTTGTGTTTTTGCTCAAATAGTTGTTTTCTGTATAGTATTTTGTTGAGCATTGTTTGTGTTTTTGCTCAAATAGTCGTTTTCTGTACAGTATTTGTTGAGAATTCTTTGTGTTTTTGCTCAAATAGTCGTTCTCTGTATAGTATTTTGTTGGCCATTGTTTGTATTTTTGCTCAAATAGTCGTTTTCTGTATAGTATTTTGTTGGCCATTGTTCGTGTTTTAGCTCAAATAGTCGTTTTCTGTATAGTATTTTGTTGACCATTGTTTGTGTTTTTCCTCAAATAGTCGTTTTCTGTATAGTATTTTGTTAACCATTGTTTGTGTTTTTGCTCAAATAGTTGTTTTCAGTATAGTATTTTGTTGACCATTGTTTGTGTTTTTGCTCAAATAGTTGTTTTCTGTATAATATTTTGTTGAGCATTGTTTGTGTTTTTGCTCAAATAGTCGTTTTCTATACAGTATTTTGTTGAGAATTGTTTGTGTTTTTGCTCAAATAGTCGTTCTCTGTATAGTATTTTGTTGGCCATTGTTTGTGTTTTTGCTCAAATAGTCGTTTTCTGTATAGTATTTTGTTGACCATTGTTTGTGTTTTTGCTCAAATAGTCGTTTTCTGTATAGTATTTTGTTGACCATTGTTTGTGTTTTTGCTCAAATAGTTGTTTTCTGTATAGTATTTTGTTGAGCATTGTTTGTGTTTTTGCTCAAATAGTCGTTTTCTATACAGTATTTTGTTGAGAATTGTTTGTGTTTTTGCTCAAATAGTCGTTCTCTGTATAGTATTTTGTTGGCCATTGTTTGTGTTTTTGCTCAAATAGTCGTTTTCTGTATAGTATTTTGTTGACCATTGTTTGTGTTTTTGCTCAAATAGTCGTTTTCTGTATAGTATTTTGTTGACCATTGTTTGTGTTTTTGCTCAAATAGTCGTTCTCTGTATAGTATTTTGTTGGCCATTGTTTGTGTTTTTGCTCAAATAGTCGTTTTCTGTATAGTATTTTGTTGACCATTGTTTGTGTTTTTCCTCAAATAGTCGTTTTCTGTATAGTATTTTGTTAACCATTGTTTGTGTTTTTGCTCAAATAGTTGTTTTCTGTATAGTATTTTGTTAACCATTGTTTGTGTTTTTGCTCAAATAGTTGTTCTCAGTATAGTATTTTGTTGACAATTGTTTGTGTTTTTCCTCAAATAGTTGTTTTCTGTATAGTATTTTGTTAACCAATGTTTGTGTTTTTGCTCAAATAGTTGTTTTCTGTATAGTATTTTGTTGACCATTGTTTGTGTTTTTGCTCAAATAGTTGTTTTCTGTATAGTAATTTGTTCAGCATTGTTTGTGTTTTTGCTCAAATAGTCGTTTTCTGTACAGTATTTTGTTGAGAATTGTTTGTGTTTTTGCTCAAATAGTCGTTCTCTGTATAGTATTTTGTTGACCATTGTTTGTGTTTTTGCTCAAATAGTCGTTTTCTGTATTGTATTTTGTTGACCATTGTTTGTGTTTTTGCTCAAATAGTCGTTCTCTGTATAGTATTTTGTTGGCCATTGTTCGTGTTTTTGCTCAAATAGTCGTTTTCTGTGTAGTATTTTGTTGAGAATTGTTTGTGTTTTTCCTCAAATAGTCGTTTTCTGTATAGTATTTTGTTAACCATTGTTTGTGTTTTTGCTCAAATAGTTGTTTTCAGTATAGTATTTTGTTGACCATTGTTTGTGTTTTTGCTCAAATAGTTGTTTTCTGTATAGTATTTTGTTGAGCATTGTTTGTGTTTTTGCTCAAATAGTCGTTTTCTGTACAGTATTTTGTTGAGAATTGTTTGTGTTTTTGCTCAAATAGTCGTTCTCTGTATAGTATTTTGTTGGCCATTGTTTGTGTTTTTGCTCAAATAGTCGTTTTCTGTATAGTATTTTGTTGACCATTGTTCGTGTTTTTGCTCAAATAGTTGTTTTCAGTATAGTATTTTGTTGAGAATTGTTTTTGTTTTTCCTCAAATAGTCGTTTTCTGTATAGTATTTTGTTAACCATTGTTTGTGTTTTTGCTCAAATAGTCGTTCTCTGTATAGTATTTTGTTAACCATTGTTTGTGTTTTTGCTCAAATAGTCGTTCTCTGTATAGTATTTTGTTGGCCATTGTTCGTGTTTTTGTTCAAATAGTCGTTTTCTGTATAGTATTTTGTTGAGAATTGTTTGTGTTTTTGCTCAAATAGTCATTTTCTGTATAGTATATTGGTGACCATTGTTTGTGTTTTTGCTCAAATAGTCGTTTTCTGTATAGTATTTTGTTGACCATTGATTGTGTTTTGCTCAAAAAGTCGTTTTCTGTTTAGTATTTTGCTGACCAATGTTTGTGTTTTTGCTCAAATACAATGTAGTTGTTTTCTGTATAGTATGTTGTTGACCATTGTTTGTGTTTTTGCTCAAATAGTCGTTTTCTGTATAGTATTTGGTTGTCCATTGTTTGTGTTTTTGCCCAAATAGTTGTTTTCTGTAATGTATTTTGTTGAGCATTGTTTGTGTTTTTGCTCAAATAGTTGTTTTCTGTATAGTATTTTGTGGACCATTGTTTGTATTTTTGCTCAAATAGTTGTTCTCAGTATAGTATTTTGTTGACAATTGTTTGTGTTTTTGCTCAAATAGTCGTTCTCTGTATAGTATTTTGTTGGCCATTGTTTGTGTTTTTGCTCAAATAGTCGTTTTCAGTATAGTATTTTGTTGACCATTGTTTGTGTTTTTGCTCAAATAGTCGTTTTCTGTATAGTATTTTGTTGACCATTGTTTGTGTTTTTGCTCAAATAGTCGTTTTCTGTAAAGTATGTTGTTGACCATTGTTTGTGTTTTTGCTCAAATAGTTGTTTTCTGTATAGTATGTTGTTGACCATTGTTTGTGTTTTTGCTCAAATAGTCGTTTTCTGTTTAGTATTTTGCTGACCAATGTTTGTGTTTTTGCTCAAATACAATGTAGTTGTTTTCTGTATAGTATGTTGTTGACCATTGTTTGTGTTTTTGCTCAAATAGTCGTTTTCTGTATAGTATGTTGTTGACCATTGTTTGTGTTTTTGCTCAAATAGTTGTTTTCTGTATAGTATGTTGTTGACCATTGTTTGTGTTTTTGCTCAAATAGTCGTTTTCTGTATAGTATTTTGTTGACCATTGTTTGTGTTTTTGCTCAAATAGTTGTTTTCTGTATAGTATTTTGTTGACCATTGTTTGTGTTTTTGCTCAAATAGTCGTTTTCTGTAAAGTATTTTGTTGAGAATTGTTTGTGTTTTTGCTCAAATAGTCGTTCTCTGTATAGTATTTTGTTGGCCATTGTTTGTGTTTTTGCTCAAATAGTCGTTTTCAGTATAGTATTTTGTTGACCATTGTTTGTGTTTTTGCTCAAATAGTCGTTTTCTGTATAGTATTTTGTTGACCATTGTTTGTGTTTTTGCTCAAATAGTCGTTTTCTGTAAAGTATGTTGTTGACCATTGTTTGTGTTTTTGCTCAAATAGTTGTTTTCTGTATAGTATGTTGTTGACCATTGTTTGTGTTTTTGCTCAAATAGTCGTTTTCTGTTTAGTATTTTGCTGACCAATGTTTGTGTTTTTGCTCAAATACAATGTAGTTGTTTTCTGTATAGTATGTTGTTGACCATTGTTTGTGTTTTTGCTCAAATAGTCGTTTTCTGTATAGTATGTTTTTGACCATTGTTTGTGTTTTTGCTCAAATAGTTGTTTTCTGTATAGTATTTTGTTGAGCATTGTTTGTGTTTTTGCTCAAATAGTCGTTTTCTGTATAGTATTTGGTTGTCCATTGGTTGTGTTTTTGCCCAAATATTCATTTTCTGTATAGTATTTTGTTGACCATTGTTTGTGTTTTTGCTCAAATAGTCGTTCTCTGTATAGTATTTTGTTAACCATTGTTTGTGTTTTTGCTCAAATAGTCGTTTTCAGTATAGTATTTTGTTAACCATTGTTTGTGTTTTTGCTCAAATAGTCGTTTTCTGTATAGTATTTTGTTGAGAATTGTTTGTGTTTTTCCTCAAATAGTCGTTTTCTGTATAGTATTTTGTTAACCATTGTTTGTGTTTTTGCTCAAATAGTTGTTTTCTGTATAGTATTTTGTTGAGAATTGTTTGTGTTTTTCCTCAAATAGTTGTTTTCTGTATAGTATTTTGTTAACCAATGTTTGTGTTTTTGCTCAAATAGTTGTTTTCTGTATAGTATTTTGTTGACCATTGTTTGTGTTTTTGCTCAAATAGTCGTTTTCTGTATAGTATTTTGTTAACCATTGTTTGTGTTTTTGCTCAAATAGTTGTTTTCTGTATAGTATTTTGTTGAGAATTGTTTGTGTTTTTCCTCAAATAGTTGTTTTCTGTATAGTATTTTGTTAACCAATGTTTGTGTTTTTGCTCAAATAGTTGTTTTCTGTATAGTAATTTGTTCAGCATTGTTTGTGTTTTTGCTCAAATAGTCGTTTTCTGTACAGTATTTTGTTGAGAATTGTTTGTGTTTTTGCTCAAATAGTCGTTCTCTGTATAGTATTTTGTTGACCATTGTTTGTGTTTTTGCTCAAATAGTCGTTTTCTGTATTGTATTTTGTTGACCATTGTTTGTGTTTTTGCTCAAATAGTCGTTCTCTGTATGGTATTTTGTTGGCCATTGTTCGTGTTTTTGCTCAAATAGTCGTTTTCTGTGTAGTATTTTGTTGGGAATTGTTTGTGTTTTTGCTCAAATAGTCGTTCTCTGTATAGTATTTTGTTGACCATTGTTTGTGTTTTTGCTCAAATAGTCGTTTTCTGTATTGTATTTTGTTGACCATTGTTTGTGTTTTTGCTCAAATAGTCGTTCTCTGTATAGTATTTTGTTGGCCATTGTTCGTGTTTTTCCTCAAATAGTCGTTTTCTGTATAGTATTTTGTTAACCATTGTTTGTGTTTTTGCTCAAATAGTCGTTTTCTATACAGTATTTTGTTGACCATTGTTTGTGTTTTTGCTCAAATAGTCGTTTTCTGTACAGTATTTTGTTGAGAATTGTTTGTGTTTTTGCTCAAATAGTCGTTCTCTGTATAGTATTTTGTTGGCCATTGTTTGTGTTTTTGCTCAAATAGTCGTTTTCTGTATAGTATTTTGTTGACCATTGTTTGTGTGTTTACTCAAATAGTTGTTTTCTGTATAGTATTTTGTTGACCATTGTTCGTGTTTTTGCTCAAATAGTTGTTTTCAGTATAGTATTTTGTTGAGAATTGTTTTTGTTTTTCCTCAAATAGTCGTTTTCTGTATAGTATTTTGTTAACCATTGTTTGTGTTTTTGCTCAAATAGTCGTTCTCTGTATAGTATTTTGTTGGCCATTGTTTGTGTTTTTGCTCAAATAGTCGTTCTCTGTATAGTATTTTGTTGGCCATTGTTCGTGTTTTTGTTCAAATAGTCGTTTTCTGTATAGTATTTTGTTGAGAATTGTTTGTGTTTTTGCTCAAATAGTCATTTTCTGTATAGTATATTGGTGACCATTGTTTGTGTTTTTGCTCAAATAGTCGTTTTCTGTATAGTATTTTGTTGACCATTGATTGTGTTTTGCTCAAAAAGTCGTTTTCTGTTTAGTATTTTGCTGACCAATGTTTGTGTTTTTGCTCAAATACAATGTAGTTGTTTTCTGTATAGTATGTTGTTGACCATTGTTTGTGTTTTTGCTCAAATAGTCGTTTTCTGTATAGTATTTGGTTGTCCATTGTTTGTGTTTTTGCCCAAATAGTTGTTTTCTGTAATGTATTTTGTTGAGCATTGTTTGTGTTTTTGCTCAAATAGTTGTTTTCTGTATAGTATTTTGTGGACCATTGTTTGTATTTTTGCTCAAATAGTTGTTCTCAGTATAGTATTTTGTTGACAATTGTTTGTGTTTTTGCTCAAATAGTCGTTCTCTGTATAGTATTTTGTTGGCCATTGTTTGTGTTTTTGCTCAAATAGTCGTTTTCAGTATAGTATTTTGTTGACCATTGTTTGTGTTTTTGCTCAAATAGTCGTTTTCTGTATAGTATTTTGTTGACCATTGTTTGTGTTTTTGCTCAAATAGTCGTTTTCTGTAAAGTATGTTGTTGACCATTGTTTGTGTTTTTGCTCAAATAGTTGTTTTCTGTATAGTATGTTGTTGACCATTGTTTGTGTTTTTGCTCAAATAGTCGTTTTCTGTTTAGTATTTTGCTGACCAATGTTTGTGTTTTTGCTCAAATACAATGTAGTTGTTTTCTGTATAGTATGTTGTTGACCATTGTTTGTGTTTTTGCTCAAATAGTCGTTTTCTGTATAGTATGTTGTTGACCATTGTTTGTGTTTTTGCTCAAATAGTTGTTTTCTGTATAGTATGTTGTTGACCATTGTTTGTGTTTTTGCTCAAATAGTCGTTTTCTGTATAGTATTTTGTTGACCATTGTTTGTGTTTTTGCTCAAATAGTTGTTTTCTGTATAGTATTTTGTTGACCATTGTTTGTGTTTTTGCTCAAATAGTCGTTTTCTGTAAAGTATTTTGTTGAGAATTGTTTGTGTTTTTGCTCAAATAGTCGTTCTCTGTATAGTATTTTGTTGGCCATTGTTTGTGTTTTTGCTCAAATAGTCGTTTTCAGTATAGTATTTTGTTGACCATTGTTTGTGTTTTTGCTCAAATAGTCGTTTTCTGTATAGTATTTTGTTGACCATTGTTTGTGTTTTTGCTCAAATAGTCGTTTTCTGTAAAGTATGTTGTTGACCATTGTTTGTGTTTTTGCTCAAATAGTTGTTTTCTGTATAGTATGTTGTTGACCATTGTTTGTGTTTTTGCTCAAATAGTCGTTTTCTGTTTAGTATTTTGCTGACCAATGTTTGTGTTTTTGCTCAAATACAATGTAGTTGTTTTCTGTATAGTATGTTGTTGACCATTGTTTGTGTTTTTGCTCAAATAGTCGTTTTCTGTATAGTATGTTTTTGACCATTGTTTGTGTTTTTGCTCAAATAGTTGTTTTCTGTACAGTATTTTGTTGAGCATTGTTTGTGTTTTTGCTCAAATAGTCGTTTTCTGTATAGTATTTGGTTGTCCATTGGTTGTGTTTTTGCCCAAATATTCATTTTCTGTATAGTATTTTGTTGACCATTGTTTGTGTTTTTGCTCAAATAATTGTTTTCTGTATAGTATTTTGTTGACCATTGTTTGTGTTTTTGCTCAAATAATTGTTCTCAGTATAGTATTTTGTTGACCATTGTTTGTGTTTTTGCTCAAATAGTCGTTCTCTGTATAGTATTTTGTTAACCATTGTTTGTGTTTTTGCTCAAATAGTCGTTTTCAGTATAGTATTTTGTTAACCATTGTTTGTGTTTTTGCTCAAATAGTCGTTTTCTGTATAGTATTTTGTTGAGAATTGTTTGTGTTTTTCCTCAAATAGTCGTTTTCTGTATAGTATTTTGTTAACCATTGTTTGTGTTTTTGCTCAAATAGTTGTTTTCTGTATAGTATTTTGTTGAGAATTGTTTGTGTTTTTCCTCAAATAGTCGTTTTCTGTATAGTATTTTGTTAACCATTGTTTGTGTTTTTGCTCAAATAGTTGTTTTCTGTATAGTATTTTGTTGAGAATTGTTTGTGTTTTTCCTCAAATAGTTGTTTTCTGTATAGTATTTTGTTAACCAATGTTTGTGTTTTTGCTCAAATAGTTGTTTTCTGTATAGTAATTTGTTCAGCATTGTTTGTGTTTTTGCTCAAATAGTCGTTTTCTGTACAGTATTTTGTTGAGAATTGTTTGTGTTTTTGCTCAAATAGTCGTTCTCTGTATAGTATTTTGTTGACCATTGTTTGTGTTTTTGCTCAAATAGTCGTTTTCTGTATTGTATTTTGTTGACCATTGTTTGTGTTTTTGCTCAAATAGTCGTTCTCTGTATAGTATTTTGTTGGCCATTGTTCGTGTTTTTGCTCAAATAGTCGTTTTCTGTGTAGTATTTTGTTGAGAATTGTTTGTGTTTTTGCTCAAATAGTCGTTCTCTGTATAGTATTTTGTTGACCATTGTTTGTGTTTTTGCTCAAATAGTCGTTTTCTGTATTGTATTTTGTTGACCATTGTTTGTGTTTTTGCTCAAATAGTCGTTCTCTGTATAGTATTTTGTTGGCCATTGTTCGTGTTTTTCCTCAAATAGTCGTTTTCTGTATAGTATTTTGTTAACCATTGTTTGTGTTTTTGCTCAAATAGTCGTTTTCTATACAGTATTTTGTTGACCATTGTTTGTGTTTTTGCTCAAATAGTCGTTTTCTGTACAGTATTTTGTTGAGAATTGTTTGTGTTTTTGCTCAAATAGTCGTTCTCTGTATAGTATTTTGTTGGCCATTGTTTGTGTTTTTGCTCAAATAGTCGTTTTCTGTATAGTATTTTGTTGACCATTGTTTGTGTGTTTACTCAAATAGTTGTTTTCTGTATAGTATTTTGTTGACCATTGTTCGTGTTTTTGCTCAAATAGTTGTTTTCAGTATAGTATTTTGTTGAGAATTGTTTTTGTTTTTCCTCAAATAGTTGTTTTCTGTATAGTATTTTTTTTAACCAATGTTTGTGTTTTTGCTCAAATAGTTGTTTTCTGTATAGTATTTTGTTGACCATTGTTTGTGTTTTTGCTCAAATAGTCGTTTTCTGTATAGTATTTTGTTAACCATTGTTTGTGTTTTTGCTCAAATAGTTGTTTTCTGTATAGTATTTTGTTGAGAATTGTTTGTGTTTTTCCTCAAATAGTTGTTTTCTGTATAGTATTTTGTTAACCAATGTTTGTGTTTTTGCTCAAATAGTTGTTTTCTGTATAG
Source organism: Bathymodiolus brooksi (assembly GCA_963680875.1). Classification (NCBI taxonomy): domain Eukaryota; kingdom Metazoa; phylum Mollusca; class Bivalvia; order Mytilida; family Modiolidae; genus Bathymodiolus; species Bathymodiolus brooksi. Next base: position 90,165,188 of record OY804580.1, read on the forward strand.
TAATTTGTTCAGCATTGTTTGTGTTTTTGCTCAAATAGTCGTTTTCTGTACAGTATTTTGTTGAGAATTGTTTGTGTTTTTGCTCAAATAGTCGTTCTCTGTATAGTATTTTGTTGACCATTGTTTGTGTTTTTGCTCAAATAGTCGTTTTCTGTATTGTATTTTGTTGACCATTGTTTGTGTTTTTGCTCAAATAGTCGTTCTCTGTATAGTATTTTGTTGGCCATTGTTCGTGTTTTTGCTCAAATAGTCGTTTTCTGTGTAGTATTTTGTTGAGAATTGTTTGTGTTTTTGCTCAAATAGTCGTTCTCTGTATAGTATTTTGTTGACCATTGTTTGTGTTTTTGCTCAAATAGTCGTTTTCTGTATTGTATTTTGTTGACCATTGTTTGTGTTTTTGCTCAAATAGTCGTTCTCTGTATAGTATTTTGTTGGCCATTGTTCGTGTTTTTCCTCAAATAGTCGTTTTCTGTATAGTATTTTGTTAACCATTGTTTGTGTTTTTGCTCAAATAGTCGTTTTCTATACAGTATTTTGTTGACCATTGTTTGTGTTTTTGCTCAAATAGTCGTTTTCTGTACAGTATTTTGTTGAGAATTGTTTGTGTTTTTGCTCAAATAGTCGTTCTCTGTATAGTATTTTGTTGGCCATTGTTTGTGTTTTTGCTCAAATAGTCGTTTTCTGTATAGTATTTTGTTGACCATTGTTTGTGTGTTTACTCAAATAGTTGTTTTCTGTATAGTATTTTGTTGACCATTGTTCGTGTTTTTGCTCAAATAGTTGTTTTCAGTATAGTATTTTGTTGAGAATTGTTTTTGTTTTTCCTCAAATAGTCGTTTTCTGTATAGTATTTTGTTAACCATTGTTTGTGTTTTTGCTCAAATAGTCGTTCTCTGTATAGTATTTTGTTGGCCATTGTTTGTGTTTTTGCTCAAATAGTCGTTCTCTGTATAGTATTTTGTTGGCCATTGTTCGTGTTTTTGTTCAAATAGTCGTTTTCTGTATAGTATTTTGTTGAGAATTGTTTGTGTTTTTGCTCAAATAGTCATTTTCTGTATAGTATATTGGTGACCATTGTTTGTGTTTTTGCTCAAATAGTCGTTTTCTGTATAGTATTTTGTTGACCATTGATTGTGTTTTGCTCAAAAAGTCGTTTTCTGTTTAGTATTTTGCTGACCAATGTTTGTGTTTTTGCTCAAATACAATGTAGTTGTTTTCTGTATAGTATGTTGTTGACCATTGTTTGTGTTTTTGCTCAAATAGTCGTTTTCTGTATAGTATTTGGTTGTCCATTGTTTGTGTTTTTGCCCAAATAGTTGTTTTCTGTAATGTATTTTGTTGAGCATTGTTTGTGTTTTTGCTCAAATAGTTGTTTTCTGTATAGTATTTTGTGGACCATTGTTTGTATTTTTGCTCAAATAGTTGTTCTCAGTATAGTATTTTGTTGACAATTGTTTGTGTTTTTGCTCAAATAGTCGTTCTCTGTATAGTATTTTGTTGGCCATTGTTTGTGTTTTTGCTCAAATAGTCGTTTTCAGTATAGTATTTTGTTGACCATTGTTTGTGTTTTTGCTCAAATAGTCGTTTTCTGTATAGTATTTTGTTGACCATTGTTTGTGTTTTTCCTCAAAGAGTCGTTTTCTGTATAGTATTTTGTTAACCATTGTTTGTGTTTTTGCTCAAATAGTTGTTTTCTGTATAGTATTTTGTTGACCATTGTTTGTGTTTTTGCTCAAATAGTCGTTTTCTGTAAAGTATTTTGTTGAGAATTGTTTGTGTTTTTGCTCAAATAGTCGTTCTCTGTATAGTATTTTGTTGGCCATTGTTTGTGTTTTTGCTCAAATAGTCGTTTTCAGTATAGTATTTTGTTGACCATTGTTTGTGTTTTTGCTCAAATAGTCGTTTTCTGTATAGTATTTTGTTGACCATTGTTTGTGTTTTTGCTCAAATAGTCGTTTTCTGTAAAGTATGTTGTTGACCATTGTTTGTGTTTTTGCTCAAATAGTTGTTTTCTGTATAGTATGTTGTTGACCATTGTTTGTGTTTTTGCTCAAATAGTCGTTTTCTGTTTAGTATTTTGCTGACCAATGTTTGTGTTTTTGCTCAAATACAATGTAGTTGTTTTCTGTATAGTATGTTGTTGACCATTGTTTGTGTTTTTGCTCAAATAGTCGTTTTCTGTATAGTATGTTTTTGACCATTGTTTGTGTTTTTGCTCAAATAGTTGTTTTCTGTATAGTATTTTGTTGAGCATTGTTTGTGTTTTTGCTCAAATAGTCGTTTTCTGTATAGTATTTGGTTGTCCATTGGTTGTGTTTTTGCCCAAATATTCATTTTCTGTATAGTATTTTGTTGACCATTGTTTGTGTTTTTGCTCAAATAATTGTTTTCTGTATAGTATTTTGTTGACCATTGTTTGTGTTTTTGCTCAAATAATTGTTCTCAGTATAGTATTTTGTTGACAATTGTTTGTGTTTTTGCTCAAATAGTCGTTCTCTGTATTGTATTTTGTTGGCCATTGTTTGTGTTTTTGCTCAAATAGTCGTTTTCTGTATAGTATTTTGTTAACCATTGTTTGTGCTTTTGCTCAAATAGTCGTTTTCTGTATAGTATTTTGCTGACCATTGTTCGTGTTTTTGCTCAAATAGTTGTTTTCTGTATAGTATTTTGTTGACCATTGTTTGTGTTTTTGCTCATATAGTCGTTTTCTGTAAAGTATTTTGTTGACCATTGTTTGTGTTTTTGCTCAAATAGTCGTTTTCTGTATAGTATTTTGCTGACCATTATTTGTGCTTTTGCTCTAATAGTCGTTCTCTGTATAGTATTTTGTTGACCATTATTTGTGTTTTTGCTCAAATAGTCGTTTTCTGTATAGTATTTTGCTGACCATTATTTGTGCTTTTGCTCTAATAGTCGTTCTCTGTATAGTATTTTGTTGACCATTGTTTGTGTTTTTGATCAAATAGTCGTTTTCTGTAAAGTATTTTGTTGACCATTATTTGTGTTTTTGCTCAAATAGTCGTTTTCTGTATAGTATTTTGCTGACCATTGTTTGTGTTTTTGCTCAAATAGTCGTTTTCTGTATAGTATTTTGCTGACCATTATTTGTGCTTTTGCTCTAATAGTCGTTCTCTGTATAGTATTTTGTTGACCATTGTTTGTGTTTTTGCTCAAATAGTCGTTTTCTGTAAAGTATTTTGTTGACCATTGTTTGTGTTTTGCTGAAATAGTCGTTTTCTGTATAGTATTTTGCTGACCATTGTTTGTGTTTTTGCTCAAATAGTCGTTTTCTGTAAAGTATTTTGTTGACCATTGTTTGTGTTTTTGCTCAAATAGTCGTTTTCTGTATAGTATGTTGCTGACCATTGTTTGTGTTTTTGCTCAAATAGTCGTTTTCTGTATAGTATTTTGCTGACCATTATTTGTGTTTTTGCTCAAATAGTCGTTTTCTGTAAAGTATTTTGTTGACCATTGTTTGTGTTTTTGCTCAAATAGTCGTTTTCTGTATAGTATTTTGCTGACCATTATTTGTGCTTTTTCTCTAATAGTCGTTCTCTGTATAGTATTTTGTTGACCATTGTTTGTGTTTTTGCTCAAATAGTCGTTTTCTGTAAAGTATTTTGTTGACCATTGTTTGTGTTTTTGCTCAAATAGTCGTTTTCTGTATAGTATTTTGCTGACCATTGTTTGTGTTTTTGCTCAAATAGTTGTTTTCTATATAGTATTTTGCTGACCATTGTTTATGTTTTTGCTCAAATAGTTGTTTTCTGTATAGTATTTTGCTGACCATTGTTTGTGTTTTCTTTTTTCTGTCAGTCATTGCATTGTCTGTCCCTCTTTGATATGCGGCTTTTGGTTTTCTGATGCTATCTTCAACTTTGTTTTGGTTTACTTTCAGATCAAATAATGCAGAAACTAGACATTTGGGAGAAAGATAATGAAGCATTTGTTTCAACAATGGCAAGTGAACAAGTGCTGAGCTGCTTGACGAGAAATAGCTGTGTCACGGTAACTGGTGGTTCTGGTGTTGGTAAAACGGCAACAGTTCGACACGTAGCTTTAAGAATGAAGCGGGAAAAAGATTATGATATTGTTCCCATTGCTTCTCCCAAAGATATTAGAGATTTCTACACACGAGGTAAACCAACTCTCTTTATTGTTGATGATTTATGTGGAAACTTTACAGCCAATCAACAACAAATTGAACACTGGAAACAGTTTATGGATGACATTAAAAATGCGCTCAAAGACAGTGTTTGTAAGTTAATGGTGTCATGTAGGCTACAAGTTTTCAGAGATGACAAATTAACACCCTTAACCATTTTCAAGTCTTGTGAATGTAATTTATCGTCAGAGGAACTGAGTCTGACAACATTTGAAAAACAAACATTGGCCAAGGAGGCGTTTCTTGGAATTGAAAACGAGGATATTGAACAACTGAGCAAATACGAATTTTTCCCTCTATTGTGCAGTTTATTTCACGGTAAAAACTCTATTGATATCACAAAATACATTGATAACCCATTTCTTATTTACCAAGAAGAATTAGATCTTATGTTTCATAGTGGCGATGATGGGAAACACAAATATTGTGCTCTGGCCTTAGTTGTAATGTTTAACAATGATCTAAAGGCAGCCTTCCTTACAGGAAAAACAAACAATATAACAAATACTATAGAGGAGACATGTGAGGCATGTCATTTAAACAAAGGAATATCAAAGCTAAAGCTTAAAGCTGAACTAGACACACTAGAAGGTACATACATCACAAAGGAGGATGGTATCTACCATGCAATCCATGACAAACTTTTTGATTTTATGGCTTATTATTTTGGACAACAAATGATCCAATGTTTTATTGACAATGCCGATAGTGCGTTAATAGGAGAGAGGTTTCTATGGGAAAGTTATAGATTGGAAGCTAATCCATATGACAATATTGATGAAGGAAATTCAGAACAAGAGATTGATAATTTAACAGAGAGTGAAAATATATTTTCTATTTCTTTTCCTGACGAGATGCTACAAATATATATTGAACGGATGATTAAGGATTTGAGACAAGGTAAAGTTGCAGATGTTATCGATAATAGGAACATGAATTCAGGTTCGTTTAGAGATCACTTTCTTCATCACATGAACCTACTAGATGAACCAATACAAGAAGAACTAGTACGTGTTAGAGACAATATAACTCAAGGCACAGTATTATACCACGTTTGTTGCCATGGTGGTGAGGAATTCGTCAGATGGTTGCTTGAACACGGTACTGATGTGAGGATATGTAATGATTATGGCAGATCGCCTTTACACGCAGCTTGCGAATATGGTTATATGAACATCGTTAATTTGATATTACAGGAAAAGGCTAAGATTAGTAAGACCGAGAAACGTGCCAGATTATTCTCATGCATTGGATCTTGCTTTGGTCAATCACAAAGGGGAAAGGATTTACTAGAGAGCGTTGATATTGTAAACTGCTGTGATAGCGCTGGACGAACTCCACTTTGGGAAGCATGTTTAAGTCGTCACAGTAGCATTGTTGACAAATTGTTAGAATGTAAAGCAGACGTGAATAAAAGTGATGTGGATGGGTTTTCACCGCTCTATGTTGCTTGTCAGGAAGGGCTTTTACAGGCGGTCTGCAGCTTGTTAGATCATAGAGCAGATGTGAATTTGTGCAACAAATCTGGTACATCCCCATTGTTTATGGCTTGTGAGAAAGGGTATTTACAGATTATCTGCAGATTATTGGAGGGTAAAGCTGATGCCAATAAAACGGACATGGATGGGTTTTCACCATTATATGTAGCTTGTCAGCATAATCACTTGATGGTCGTCAGTACATTATTGGCTTATAATGCAGATATAAATCTATGCAATAATGAAGGTACATCTCCACTATACAAAGCTTGTGCACTTGGTCATCTACAGATTGTCAGTAAATTATTAGAGAATAACGTCGACATTCATCAAGTCGATCATGATGGATATTCCTCTCTATATATTGCTTGCCAGGAAGGTCATTTGGATGTTGCTGTTAAATTATTAAACAATAAGGCAAGCGTAAACCAATGTAATAAAAATGGCGGCTTTTCACCGCTCTCCAGAGCTTGTGAGAAAGGTCACGTACATATTGTTAGCAAATTATTGGATTATAAAGCAAACGTGAATGACGTCGATCATGATGGGTTTTCACCATTATATGTAGCTTGTCAGGAAGGTCATTTGGACGTTGCTGTTAAATTATTAGACAATAAGGCAAGCGTAAACCAATGTAATAAGAATGGAATTTCGCCGCTCTCCAGAGCTTGTGAGAAAGGTCACGTACATATTGTTAGCAAATTATTGGATTATAAAGCAAACGTGAATGACGTCGATCTTGACGGGTTTTCACCATTATATGTAGCTTGTCAGGAAGGTCACCTCTCAGTGGTCTGTAAGTTATTAGAAAGCAATATAAACATTGATCAGTGTAATAATGAAGGCACATCCCCGTTATTTATGGCTTGTCAAGATGGAAACCTGTCGATTGTGTCTAAATTACTGGAGTGTAAGGCCGACGTAAATAAAAGTGATAATGGTGGTTTTTCACCGTTGTACGTTTCTTGTCAGGAAGGTTTCGTAGACATTGTTAGTAAATTGTTAGATTATAATGCAGACGTAAACAAGGCTAATAAAATTGGTGTTTCGCCACTTTCACAAGCTTGTAGGAAGGGTCACTTAAAAATTGTCAGTGTGTTATTGGAGAAAAATGCAGAAGTAAATCAAAGTGACCATTACGGTTTTTCACCACTGTACATGTCGTGCGAGGAAGGTCACTTAGACATTGTCCAAAAACTATTAGAAAACACAGCAGACATAAATATGTGTAATAAGGTCGGTATTTCACCATTGTCAAGAGCCAGTGAGAAAGGTCAAATAACCATTGTTAATGTATTATTAAAAAATAAAGCAGACATCAATAAAAGCGATCAGGATGGGTTTTCACCATTGTACGTAACGTGTATGGAAGGTCACTTGCCCATTGTCTGCCAATTGTTGGAAAATCATGCCGACGCAAATCTGTGCAATAACGAAGGTTCATCACCACTGTACATAGCTTGTCTGAGTGGCTACTTAGACATTGTAAGCAAATTATTGGACTTTAAAGTAGATGTTAATAAGTGTGATAATGACGATAGATCACCACTGTATGCAGCATGTCAAGGAGGCTATACAGATATTGTAAAAGCTTTACTGGAAAATAATGCTGATATAAATTTATTTACGTTTGATGGAGATTCGCCTTTATCAATATCATGTACGGCGGGACATTCAAACATTGTTGAGATGCTTTTAAAGGGAGGTGCTGACGTCACTAAATGCCTTCAGAATGAGATACAAAAATCTATTAAATCGGTATGGTTAGATTTCATAATGGAGCATGCGAATAATAAATTAAAACTATATTTATCAGGAATCTCTCAATGCAAATTATATGACATAATAGGAGGATTCTCTCCTTTACACATGGCATGTTTAATGGGTCGCATCAAAATTATTGAGCTTTTTCTGGCACAATATGCAGATGTGAACATTTGTAAAGAAGATGGGACAACACCTTTATATGTAGCGTGTGATGTTGGTCATACAGAGGTTGTACGGCTACTGCTAGAAAACAAAGCAGATCCTCATATATATAGAAATGATGGAAAATCTCCATTCATAGTGGCAGAATCAAAGGAACACTTCGATATAATGTCAATGCTACAAAAGTACATCAAATTATAGTGGTATCAAATGTACACCCAGTTATTAGCGTCAATACTACAACAGAACGCCAAATTATAGTGGCATGAAATGTACACACCGCAGTAGCGTCAATACTGCAAAAGAACGCCAAATTATAGTGGCATCAAATGTACACAGCGGTATAGCGTCAATACTACAAAAGTACATCGTAATTTAGTGGCAAAAAATGAACGCACCGCAATTACGAAATACTGCAAACGAACATCAAATTATAGTGACATCAAATATACACACCGTTACAATGTCAATTCTACAAAAGTACAGCACATTATAGTGGCATCAAATATACACACCGTTACAATGTCAATTCTACAAAAGTACAGCACATTATAGTGGCATCAAATATACACACCGTTACAATGTCAATTCTACAAAAGTACAGCACATTATAGTGACATCAAATATACACACCGTTACAATGTCAATTCTACAAAGGTACAGCACATTATAGTGGCATCAAATATACACACCGTTATAATGTCAATTCTACAAAAGTACAGCACATTATAGTGGCATCAAATATACACACCGTTATAATGTCAATTCTACAAAAGTACAGCACATTATAGTGGCATCAAATATACACACCGTTATAATGTCAATTCTACAAAAGTACAGCACATTATAGTGTCATCAAATATACACACCGTTATAATGTCAATTCTACAAAAGTACAGCACATTATAGTGGCATCAAATATACACACCGTTATAATGTCAATTCTACAAAAGTACAGCACATTATAGTGGCATCAAATATACACACCGTTACAATGTCAATTCTACAAAAGTACAGCACATTATAGTGGCATCAAATATACACACCGTTACAATGTCAATTCTACAAAAGTACAGCACATTATAGTGACATCAAATATACACACCGTTACAATGTCAATTCTACAAAAGTACAGCACATTATAGTGGCATCAAATATACACACCGTTATAATGTCAATTCTACAAAAGTACAGCACATTATAGTGGCATCAAATATACACACCGTTATAATGTCAATTCTACAAAAGTACAGCACATTATAGTGTCATCAAATATACACACCGTTATAATGTCAATTCTACAAAAGTACAGCACATTATAGTGGCATCAAATATACACACCGTTATAATGTCAATTCTACAAAAGTACAGCACATTATAGTGTCATCAAATATACGCACCGTTATAATGTCAATTCTACAAAAGTACAGCACATTATAGTGGCATCAAATATACACACCGTTATAATGTCAATTCTACAAAAGTACAGCACATTATAGTGTCATCAAATATACACACCGTTATAATGTCAATTCTACAAAAGTACAGCACATTATAGTGGCATCAAATATACACACCGTTACAATGTCAATTCTACAAAAGTACAGCACATTATAGTGACATCAAATATACACACCGTTACAATGTCAATTCTACAAAAGTACAGCACATTATAGTGGCATCAAATATACACACCGTTATAATGTCAATTCTACAAAAGTACAGCACATTATAGTGGCATCAAATATACACACCGTTATAATGTCAATTCTACAAAAGTACAGCACATTATAGTGGCATCAAATATACACACCGTTATAATGTCAATTCTACAAAAGTACAGCACATTATAGTGTCATCAAATATACACACCGTTATAATGTCAATTCTACAAAAGTACAGCACATTATAGTGGCATCAAATATACACACCGTTATAATGTCAATTCTACAAAAGTACAGCACATTATAGTGGCATCAAATATACACACCGTTACAATGTCAATTCTACAAAAGTACAGCACATTATAGTGGCATCAAATATGCACACCGTTACAATGTCAATTCTACAAAAGTACAGCACATTATAGTGACATCAAATATACACACCGTTACAATGTCAATTCTACAAAAGTACAGCACATTATAGTGGCATCAAATATACACACCGTTATAATGTCAATTCTACAAAAGTACAGCACATTATAGTGGCATCAAATATACACACCGTTATAATGTCAATTCTACAAAAGTACAGCACATTATAGTGTCATCAAATATACACACCGTTATAATGTCAATTCTACAAAAGTACAGCACATTATAGTGGCATCAAATATACACACCGTTATAATGTCAATTCTACAAAAGTACAGCACATTATAGTGTCATCAAATATACACACCGTTATAATGTCAATTCTACAAAAGTACAGCACATTATAGTGGCATCAAATATACACACCGTTATAATGTCAATTCTACAAAAGTACAGCACATTATAGTAGCATCAAATATACACACCGTTATAATGTCAATTCTACAAAAGTACAGCACATTATAGTGGCATCAAATATACACACCGCTATAATGTCAATTCTACAAAAGTACAGCACATTATAGTGTCATCAAATATACACACCGTTATAATGTCAATTCTACAAAAGTACAGCACATTATAGTGGCATCAAATATACACACCGTTATAATGTCAATTCTACAAAAGTACAGCACATTATAGTGTCATCAAATATACACACCGTTATAATGTCAACTCTACAAAAGTACAGCACATTATAGTGGCATCAAATATACACACCGTTATAATGTCAATTCTACAAAAGTACAGCACATTATAGTGGCATCAAATATACACACCGTTATAATGTCAATTCTACAAAAGTACAGCACATTATAGTGGCATCAAATATACACACCGCTATAATGTCAATTCTACAAAAGCACAGCACATTATAGTGGCATCAAATATACACACCGTTATAATGTCAATTCTACAAAAGTACAGCACATTATAGTGGCATCAAATATACACACCGTTATAATGTCAATTCTACAAAAGTACAGCACATTATAGTGGCATCAAATATACACACCGTTATAATGTCAATTCTACAAAAGTACAGCACATTATAGTGGCATCAAATATACACACCGTTATAATGTCAATTCTACAAAAGTACAGCACATTATAGTGGCATCAAATATACACACCGTTATAATGTCAATTCTACAAAAGTACAGCACATTATAGTGGCATCAAATGTACAGAACGGTATAGCGTCAATACTACAAAAGTACATCATAATTTAGTGGCAAAAAATGAACACACTGCTATGACGAAATACTGCAAAAGAACGCCAATTCTACAAAAGTACATCACATTATGGTCGCATCAAATGTACACCGCGTTATAGCGTCAATACTACAATAGAACGTCAAATTATAGTGGCATCAAATGTACACATCGCAGTAGCGTCAATACTGCAGAAGAACGCTAAATTATAGTCGCATCAAATGTACATCCCATTACAATGTCAATGCTACAACAGGACGTCAAATTATAGTGGCACAACTCTAAAAATTGATAAATTGAAATATTTAGAATATATTTTCTAAACAATGTGAAAAGTAAAAACTGATTTGACTTTGTCATTACCATAAATTCTTATCAATGTTAATATGAAAGAGGGGGGAAAATTTCATTTTTTTGTTTCCAAGACCTTTTATATGCAAAACTGTAAAAGTGGTATACAGAGCTCCACCTCCAGATGAAAAATATATACAGCTCTGTTTATTTTATTTACTGGTCAATATTTTGTTTTATAGTTATATTTTCTTTGTTCTATCTTTATTTCTTTATCTGCTCATTTGCTATATCATTGACTACAATACTTTCAGTGCCCTACAGTGTAGAGAATTTCTATCGTCTTATGATACATGTATTCATATATGACTTACTTGACGTTATTAAATTTGTAATACACTGTTCATTATATTCATGTATGTTACTTTGTATTACTTTATTATGTGTTCCTTAAAAGTTACCAGTATTTTATTTAACTGTCAAGGGCTAAGGAATTTGCCAAACAAGAGCAATGTTAATATGCTCAGATCGAAAAATGAAGTGGACTATCTATTGTTTACAGGACACACATTTTACAAATGAAAGTGAAATTTCAATAAAGTCAATGTGAGGATTTGAATGTATTTTACTTCGCATCATTTAGCTAGAATTCAAATGGTGTTGCAATATTGTTCAATGATAATTTTGAGTTTAATGTACTGAATAAAAAGAGAGATATAAATGGGAATTATTTAATTACAGATGTTATTGTAGAAAAGTTAAGATTTACATTTGTATATTTGTGTCGTGGCCGTGATCGTATGGTAGTTGGATTTACCACTGATGCTGTGAGTTCGAATCTTGATCAGGGCGAGGTGTACATTGTGTGATAAACTTTGTCAGTGACTTGCGACAGGTCGGTGGTTTTCTCCGGGTTTTCCGGTTTCCTCCACCAATAAAACTGATCGCCACGATATAGCTGAAATATTGTTAAAAGTGGCGTTAAACACCATCAAACAAACAAGCATTGCATGGACCTCACACAGATAGTCCTAGATTTGTTTTAACAAGTTATGGCATTGACTGATGATTTTGAAAGCCAAAAGGTCTGGGTCCATTTGCCGTCAAGTACGGGTGATCGGTAGTTTTAGTGTTTCTTTTTTTATACCCCCGCTCCACCGGAGGGGGTATACTGTTTCACCCCTGTCCGTCCTTCCGTCTGTCTGTTCGTCCTTCCGTCCGTCCCAATATATTTTTCGTCGCATTTTTCTCAGCAACTATTGATGGCAGAAATCTGATATATGGTCACAAGCTTCATATAGGTATGCCATATTGTGGGAAGCGTTTTTGGACCCGTCAGATTCCTACTTCCTGTTTGCCGACTTAGTTGGTTTTTATGCACATTCAACATATATGCGGGGGTATCATAAGGGAGGATTAGCTCACAGTTCATCTTGTTTTTTTATAAATTTATCTAAGGCATTTTATATTAAAAAAAATATGTTGATATTATAGTATTATTACGTAATGTTTTTCATATTGGCCAATATGAAAAACATCACGTAATGATACCTTTATTAATTAACCAGTCCATTATCTCTCGGGACTTTTCCTTGCGATTGTCGAAACGTCTAGAGGATTCCGATCTAGCTGTTATTGGACTGACTGGAATCGGGTCAATACGGAAAATATCCGTACTGGACTGGTTTTTGCCGTATTGGCCCAATGAACGTTTTTATATTGTATTGACAGATTTGATCATATAAAGGCTAATAAATAAAATTTTATTATAATTAAAAGATTATTATTATGAAGGACTGATTTATTCCACTAGTAGAGCAGGAACTGCTTACTCTTCCGGGGCACCTGCGTTCACCCCCGATTTTTTTGTTGGTTTTGTGTTACTCGATCTTTAGTTTCATGTGTATGTTTTGTAGATCGTTATGTGTCCTTTTGTACTTTTTCTTTTGGCCATTGTATTGTCTGTACTTCTTCGATATACGGATTCTCATTGTCTCTTTGATATCCTTAAACCCTTCTTAACTGACACATACGATGAACTGGGATTTAAAATTGATGAAGCAAAAGGTAGGGTTACCGTAAATATTCTTTCAACGCATGACATTTTGTATATTAAAATTTGTTTTACTGTAAATGTTCTATTATGAGTATGTTGTTTTAAATCGTTTCATATGTATCCAATTGAATTGAGAAAAATAAATGATATATAGATGGAATTTTCGAATCTTCTACGGCATAAATATAGAACCCTACAACTCGTATCCAATTTAGTGCGGAAGACGCATTTCTAGAAACCTTTCATCAGGTACGCTTAAAATCAAAAGATCAGAAAAGCAAATAATTTAAGAGTCGTCGGAATCAAGATGATGTGTACCGAGCACCTTAAAAACATTTTTTTTTCGATTACTGACAGATTTTTAAAATCTCTATAGGAATATTTTATTCCATATGAGATTAAATTGCCTATGGGACTAAAATATCTTTTGAAAAATTTGGTACTACTCATAAGAAACTGTTTTTCCCATGGGAAGTGCCATTCCCCGTGGGATTTTAGCTTTGCCATCTTTTAAAAAAAAAATCACAGAGAAATATGAAGAACTATCAGTTAATAAGCTTAATTTTATGTTTTCTCATGACAATCACTGCAATTAAATCTTGACCAGAACCCATTAATATACGCCAGCTTGTTTATCTGTTTATTAAGGCTGGAAAAAGAAGTTACTCTGAAATTTCGCTATTTAACAGTGGTCACGTGATATTTCATGTCCCCTTGTTCTATGTCTATGTAAAGAAAGAATGCGAAAAATAACCATAAAAATAAAGTAGAACAGATACTCTTACCTGGAAAAATACTAGAAGTATTTCTTAAATGTGCTCTCCAGAGACCAACACAACCTGGGAAAATACTAGAAATGTTTCTTAAAAATGCACGCTTGAGGCCAGTCCAAGATGAAAAAAACTGGAACTATGTCATAAATGTTCTCTCCAGAGACCAGTCTAAGATTCGAAAAATAACCAAAAATAATTCTTAAATATGCACGTTAGAGGACAGTCCTACTTGGAAAACACTAGACAGATTTCTTAAATATTCACATCAAAGGCCAGTCCAACTTGGACAATAATAGAAATATATTTTTTAATGTGCCAATGACCAGTCTAACTTAGTAGATGTATAGGTACTTTGAATTGACACAGGAGAGTACTTTTATATATGACATTGTTCACAGGAATGATTTTAATAAGATATTAATTTACTTGAATGCAAATCATAATCGCGAAAATACTTCCGTTTTTGGATTAGTTAATGGTGCTTTACATCATATATATGAGAGTCTAAAGATAAGCTGTGAGTCAAGCGATGTGAAGCGTGACTTTAGTGCACCAACCGAACACACACGTGTGTTTTATATCATTGGAAAGAGTGGGTGAGTGCTTGTTGTTTAACGCCAACTCAGCAATTTTTCAGCTATATCATGGCGAGAACAAGTTAGTTTTCAATGAGATGATGATGAGTTCCGCTTTGTTCTAGACCAACATGCTGAGTTGGATTTGTATAGTGCTAGCTCACTGAAACAACAGTCCACGGACAGACATGTAGTGGACGGTCATTCGGACACATTATTCTGATTCCGAGCCAACCAGTCTTTGCTCTTACTCCTTAATGCTGCGTGCTTAGCGGAGAAGCAACAACTGCCAATTCTATAGTCTTTGGTTTGACCCGACCGGGGCTCGAACCCACGATCTACCGCACTCGAGGCGTGCACGCTACCCATTACGCCACCGATACGATTCATGGGAAAGACAGTTAAGCGAAATTTAATAATATGCAGATCGTCAATTCATAATTAGGGACGATTTATAAATACTTGAGGTTAATCATCTCTCCTTTAATGTTCTCTATGAAACTTGTATTGGACAACTTCAGTTTGGTTGGTTGGTTTATTGGATTATAGTGTTTAACGTCACTTTCAACAATATTTCAGTTATATCGTGGTGGTCAGTTTTATTGGCGGAGGAAACCCACCGACCTGTCGCAAGTCACTATCAAACTTTATCACATAATGTTGTATCGAGTACACCTCGCCATGAACGGGGTTCGAACTAGCAACTTTAGTGGTGATATACATTGATTGGACAGGTAGTTGTAAATCCAAATACCATACGATCACGACCACAACGACCGCTCAAATTCAGTTAGAAAAGCTACTAGAATATAACCTACTTAACTGGTATAGTATGGTCCATCAGGCAAACGTTTAACAAATTCACCCCATTAATTCTAGTTAACGTAAAATGACGTTAATGTCACCAAAAGGACGTTTTGTCCACAAATACTCCTGCTGAGTTATTTTATAAGCCATGAAGGCATTGAAGGGCTTCAACTTGATCCCACTAAGTTATTGCAAAGAAAATTCGTTTGTTAGATGTGTGCGAAGTTGAATATAATGCGTGTATATGATAAATGGTAGTATGTATATTCACTGATCTCCAAGAAAGAGTTACATATGTAGCCTTATGAAAATAAAATTCGGTGGTATCTTCTTTCATGTTTCAAAATAACAGGCTTGAGTATTACAACAAATATTTAACTTACATGTGCATGCTACATTTTGCTCAAAACGCGCACATTCTATATACAATGTACTGCAAATCTGATGACACCTGTCATTACAAAATACTAGGACCAGCCGTATCCTGCTTCTCTGATTCGCATGATATCTTTTCCTGGATATACTCATATACCATTCATTCAAATTTTTGTTTTTAATAATAGCCTTTATATGTGTTATACGTCGCTCTCGGATGATTTAAGAATTGATCTACTCTTCTGATTCTTATCCTTGCGGAATTATCTGGATGTGTTTCTTCCAGTAAGCTTAACAGATATCAACTAACTGTCAAAACATCAATATAAATTTTCTCCACCATTTTTAGATTGAAAAAGAAACCTGCAAAGACCAGTGAACTACCGTCAAGCAGTAGGGGTTGACCGGAGTACCATTATAGAATATACTCAGTAATGTCTGCTTATATTCATCAGAGGCAGGAAGCTTATTCCAGACAGGAATGACCCTGTCTTTACTTACATTCAAAACATTAGGCTTAAAACATGGTTTTGATTCCTCTCAGCATTTTGCTTGAATAAACATCAACGACCATGAGTGCTGTTAGTAAACACGATCACTGTTGTTTGGCACAGCGCATGTACACCATGAGTTGTGATCTGATTGGTCATTACATAGAGTTGTCTTCCGTATCCTTAATGGTGGCTTATAGTTGGGTTATGGTGTTTTAACGTCACTTTCAACAACAAATCAGTTACATCGTGGTGGTAAGTTTTATTGGTGGAAGAAACCGGAGTACCCTAATAAAAGCTCTGACCTGTCGCAAGTCACTGACAAACTTTATCACGTAATGTTGTATCGGGTACACCTCCCCATTCCATATCATTGAACGGTCAAAGATAAATGAGAAGCTATATCAAATGACCCTTAACGGGATATTGTTAGATGCGAGTGTAGAGATACAACAAGCATATACTTTTCTGTGTTGATCATAGAATATGTGATGTCAATAGATAAATATTTATCATCCTTCCCTCCCGCTATATCTACCTGCTGACTCCATAAGCAAAACTCGTATCAAAGTTCGCGTGAGCTGAGCTGGACTTATCAACAGTGAGCAGGAGTTATCACCAAATTCGCCCAACATTTAAGCGATAATTCCTGTGAAGATGACAAAAGTAAATAAAATTCAGCAACACCATTAGCTAGTTAACATTTTATTTTTTAAACATATATCAAATTAGGAACTGTCGTGTCAGCAATATCAACAAACATCGTCCTACAAAAATGTACTTGTCACAATTCTTGATCAATCGTAACTACTCGGCCATTCTCGCTACCCTGCAAATAACCTCGTACGTACATAGTAGAAATTCTTCTTAAATTGTTTGCCGGAAGTTAAGTTAAGTTAAGCCGCACAAAAATATAGTCCACGAAAATTCAATATGAAGACATACTAAGTAAAATCTAATCATGCAAAACTAATTAAAACTTTAATTGAAATATAGAAAAAAATTTAAAATATAACTTTATCAAATTTTCATGTAACTGACATGTGAAAAGTAGTGCGATTTATACGCCTAATGCATACGAGGTTATTTGCAGGGTAGCGAGAATGGCCGAGTAGTTACGATTGAATTCTTGATAAGCTCTGCTGAGACGTCATAATTTTTACGTCATAAGCGAGGTCGTGATCGACCTTTGTGTTTTCTAAAACGGAACGTCATTGGTAAACAAAACCGGTGAATCCTATTGCCGACTTTGATGTTTGTAATAAAAAAAACAATGAATATCACCATTAAAGGAAAAATGCAACAATCTTAACATTTATATAAACCTGTAAAAATGAATGGTATATTTGCAAACTACTTATGAACTATGTTTTGGGGAAGCATATTTTGAATATTTTGAATCATGTGATTTTTCCCGCGAAAATACAAATATAGATGTATCCGTGTTTATGTTTGATTTAAGGATGATAAACATGTCATCTGAATGTGAATATGATTGATACTGAAAAATATCAGCCTGCTCGACAGAATATGAAGTTGGTGACTCGTTCGCTTCACTCACTCGCCACCAAACTTCATATTTTGGCTCGGCAGGCTGATATTTTCGGCATCAATCAATGGATTGCACCCGCACCTATTGACGCTTGGTGGCGCTCGTGTACTATCAGTTATTCGTTCGGAACCTTTGCGGAAATGCTCGGACGTCTTCCTAACTTATCAGGTTTCAAGATAGCCGA
Source organism: Bathymodiolus brooksi (assembly GCA_963680875.1). Classification (NCBI taxonomy): domain Eukaryota; kingdom Metazoa; phylum Mollusca; class Bivalvia; order Mytilida; family Modiolidae; genus Bathymodiolus; species Bathymodiolus brooksi. The sequence goes on from OY804580.1 coordinate 90,183,175, forward strand.
TCGTTACCTGCTGTGGCCAGTTCCTAAGCTAAAAATCGATCTGAGTCGACGTAATGCGTCGACACAGGGTCGTAAAACAGATTTGGTAGAAAGGTATCAACACTATGCTATTGCTTTCTTTGTACAACAGTTATATCACTCGTTCTTTAGCATGAATAAAGGTTACATAACAACAAACATTCAACAAGCTGAACACTTACACAGTATTCCGTCTTCATTTACTGTTAGGGGTCCCTCTTCTTTAGGGGTAGCATATTTTTTTACAAGAGCCAATTAGCGCCGTAGGCTGTGTTCTTGGGTTAGAGTTAGTTAAGGGTTAGGGTTAGCCTTGTAGGACAGGGACCCCTAAACTAAAGTTAGACCGAATTATTCTGTCGTTTAGAAAGCCCTTTCTATCATTTTATATTTATATTTTACTAATCTGACTTTTTATTTTTATTTTTTATGCAAAATTTTAAAACAACAATATATCGTCAAACGGAAACAAACAATTATCTGCTTATAGGTGCGTCATTACTGGTTCCACGGGGATATATATAAAACGGCCGTTAAATTACGATGGTTGGATTTGTTTTTTAATTTTATATAAACACGGCTGGTAATCGGCACAAGCAGAACAGTTGGTTCTGCAAAGAAATTCGTGAGGATAACTTCCGGTTTTGGTGGAGGAGAGTTCACGAAGACGCTTCGCAAGGTATGTACATGTCAAAAATTGAAATTTTCTTTTTTACTCCTCGAATATTGCAAAATCAGAGAATGCTATGCTGTGGCGAATGCTTTCACGATTAGAAACATGCATAGTTTATTCTTGTAGATGAAGTGTAACTCTCGCAAAATCAATCGTCCCACGAAAAACATGACGAAAATTGTGACACTCTTACAATTACAAGTTGTTCTTGACAAAGATGCAAGTTAAATGTTCAATATTTTTTCATCATGGGAGTTTAAATGTAATCGGGGATAAATTCCGATTCGGCAGAAGTAAATTGAAGTCTAGATAAATCTACAAACTGACAATTTTCTCGTTTTCCTGCATGAGGAGATCGGTTCTGATAGAGCACATTGCGAATGAATGAGGAGATTTGCTAGTTTTGGTACGACACATGTAAACCACTGTATAATCACAAATTGTGCATTTCTGTCTGGTAATAAATTCACGAACTGATGCCCTTCTTCCCGTCGGGTTTTTAAAAGTATAAAAGTAATATTTCATTGTTCATGGGCTGTCCACCTAGAAAGAAACATTTCATTTAAGGAATCAATTCATAATTGTAACTGCGGTTTCCCATGATTGAACTTGTCATTATTGATCATTTGTTGTTTGTGACAACTTCCATTGTGTATTGGATACACAAGATTAACTTCCGTTACATCGAAAAAAATTGAAAATGCACTGTAAGATGATAATTTTATAATCAAGAATAATTAAACTTAATGTGAATCATATCTTTATAATTTCTAATACAAATGATACACTCTAAATTAAATATCATACAGTTGAGAATATTAATTTGTGGTTTGTTTTTCTATTATGTAGTGTGTTATGTGTACACACTTGTAAATAAAAAAGATCTCTGTTAGGACATGTCCACAGTTTAATTGACATCTTGTGTTTAATTTATTCATGACTAGCTATCACTACGTGAATGTGTATTTACGTTAGACATATGTATGTGCTGAAATCATGTAATATTATAACTTGTGTACCCGGATCTGCGGTGAAGTTTCCGTCATCTTTAGTAAAAAGGTTGCGCCGAATAAATGTGGAAACCCGTTTGAAAGGATATAAATATTTTGAAATTGAAAGAGATTTTTTTAATAAACTTGGTGTTCTGATTGATGGGGATTATAAATTTGGTGTACTGCTACTTGTTTTTGTTCGTTTCCTTGGCGGTGATACAGGCAATCTATATCGAAATGGTTTTTTGTAAAGAGTCGATGTCAGTTCCCTTTTCCTCTTTCCCTTGAATCCTGGCATCTCCTGAAAGTGGACAGAGAATAGTTTATTTTGATTAGAGTATTTATCAGTTTTGTGTTTAAAAGTGTCAATTTATCAATTTTGCAGAACACAATTAACAAACACTAGCAAATCTCCTCATGCATTCGCAATGTGCTCTATATATCAGGACCGATCTCCTCAAGCAGGAAAACGAGAAAATTAACAGTTGGTAGATTTATCTAGACTTCAATTTACTTCTGACGAATCGGAATTTATCCCCGATTACATTTAGACACCCATGATGAAAAAATATTGAAAATTTAACTTGCATCTTTGTCAAGAACAACTTATAAATGTAAGAGTGTCACAATTTTCGTCATGTTTTTCGTTGGACGATTGATTTTGCGAGAGTTACACTTCATATACAAGAATAAACTATACATGTTTCTAATCGGGAAAGCATTCGCCACAGCATAGCATTCTCTGATTTTGCAATATTCGAGGAGTAAAAAAGAAAATTTCAATTTTTGACATGTACATACCTTGCGAAGCGTCTTCGTGAACTCTCCTCCACCAAAACCGGAAGTTATCCTCACGAATTTCTTTGCAGAACCAACTGTTCTGCTTGTGCCGATTACCAGCCGTGATAAACATTTATCTAAGGGACGGACCATTTAACTTCCAGGAGGTGGGGGGTTATGGTTTTTTTCTAAAAAAATATTCTGATGTAGCTGAAAAAAATATTCTGATTTTGGTGGAGGAAAAAAAAAAAATCTGATTCAGAGTTTTTGTCATATAACCTAATGTTAAATTCTGGAAGAAAAAAAAATATTCTGACTCTCGTGTTGTCCGAAAAAAAATTCTGGGCGTTAAACAACAATCAATCACTTTATGAAACCTTGCGACAAAATATAAAACACATGTTTATTTTTGAATAAACATTGTGTCTTATATTATGAGATATAAAGATAGTAAATTTGCCAATCATAGCATTTACCCCGCGTAGCTCAGTCGGTAGAGCACCAGACTTTTAATCTCAGGGTCTAGGGTTCGAGGCCCTATGTGGGCGGCTATATATATTTTTTTGGTTTCAATGTGGAATGACAATTTGATATTTATGATATTAATCCATTTGTGAAGAAGTGTAGCAAAAGCCTAGAATTTTTTTTCCAGTCAGTGAATTTACGCTAAACAAAATGATTTTCGGGGGGAAAATGATAGCCTTCATTATGGTCAGAATGAACAAGTCTAAAATATGATCACACCTACAATTTAAGCAAACTGAACATAGAAGATCGAATGTTTTTCTTCGTTTTCACTTGTACTACCAAACATTTTGAGACGTCGACAGGATTTGACGCTGTGCGGGGGAGACCCCAATAGATTTTTAAGATTATAACATTCTACAAGTACACCTCTTTTTTTACAATTACACACACTATTGCAGATACAGCATCCAAAGTAAAGACAGTATCAAAAATAAATCACCGGTACCAACAAAAATTTGGAATTGTTGACAGGATTCGAACCTGTGTGAGTATATTTCTGGTCTAACGCCTTAACCACTCGGCCACGACGACTTACTATTAAAGAACAACACTTATGGATTTATACTTGATTGAAAAAAAAAATTAATTGTGCATTTATACTAGATTTGTATCTTTGAATGACACATTACTATTATTACACAAATGAAAAAAAAGAAATTCAGACATTAAAGCACAGGAGTCGGAAGTTCTATCAATAATAAGGTATAGGGGCACCTCGAAGATCGCTGGGAAACTATAAAAAAAAACACCAGGAGTGCAACGCATTTTGGGGGGGGGGGGGGGGGGGGGGGGGTTGGCCTAAATCTATACCTACAGGTAGATCAGCATGGAATAAAAGGTTGAATCCTACTCTTGGATGTTTAAACTAAATAAATATCATGTTTTCTTGTACTTACCTCACGGTTTTGTAGCAGTTTCGTACATTTTACCCTTCTACACCACCATCGCAAGATCCATTACCGGAAGTGCGGGAGTGCAGCTCTGTCGTGAATTTTAAGGTCAGTATAATTAAATTATCTCTTTTGATAAATTATGAAACATCTTGTGATATATTATATGATTTAAATATAATAAAATATTACTTCAAAAATAAGGTCCAATTGTTTGTTGTATTTATTTTGCCTTGGTTAAAAATTTACATGGGAGGTAACTCTCTACAACGAAAAACCTTACAAGGCGGCTAATTCAAATTTGTAATTTAAACTAAAGTTAGATTATATAAACATTTATATTATTATATATATCAATGGCTGGCAACATAGACATAGCTGCATGGTAATAGTTACTAATACACATAATTATTTTCCTTTGAATATTGTTTAACATAGTCATATTGGGAACAAACAAAAAAGAGGGGGGGGGGTGGGTGTACACATCACATGTGAGCAATATGATAATGAGACCCTCTTTGACACTAATATGAGGCAGGCCTTACATGTAAAAAAGGACAAACAATCTGGCAATTTTGGGAAAGGTGTCCAGTCTAATTTAAAACAGAAAGAAAAGGACAAAGGATCTGGAATCTTGTGAAAGGGTTCAGTCATACACACAATTTGGTATCCCAGTTTTTAAAATGTATTGTGTGAATTTGATTAAAAAACTAAATAATTTTAAAAATTAATTACATTAATCATGTTAACCCTTTAATTACTGCCATACAAACAGATATGTGTCCTTTCAATACAAGCCAAACGGACACATGACATGTACTTTACTAAATTGAGTATGTACGTCTTGCTTCTTAGACTTAAATTTAGTTGAAATAAATCATCACAGGTAATATTTTGTGATATTTTTTTAAAAGTTGAATCTTAGTTGTTTACTATAAAGGGCATAATTTATCAAATGACGTCAAATTATCCGTTTTGACACCATAAAAGAAGAAGCAACATTTTCCCTATATATTTTTTTTCTGGCAATTGCAAAATTATTTATGGCAGCAAGAGGGTTAATTACATTATGCTTTCAAAATAAATTTAGATACCTATGAAATGGCTATATCATCTATTCATACATTTAGTGTATATCAAAGGAACACACATCTCCCATTTTAACATTAAGTTTTCTTTCTGTGAAAATCTGTCTTGAATTTTAAACAATTTCTTTGAAGTTCATGCACACATATCCCAGATATATATATATATATCCCAGACATATTTATATATACAATAGTTATATGTCAAATGATAAATCTTTTTTTTCCAATAGACATTTCTAGATTATTAGGCTTTCCCACTAGCACACTAACCAAACTAATCTTGCAATTCTAGTAGTATAGCATGGAAAACCCACACGGACAACTGCTGAATATATGCTACTTGTATTACAGGTCAATTTATTAATGTATAACAGTACATCAAAATGTTAAGTGTATATTGGATTATAAAAACATGTCTACACTTTTCCGATTTATGCATTATGGAGAACCGAGAGTACTGACTGTTTAATGATAGATGAGATCAGCAACCACTTCCTGTTTGCTGATAATTTGAAATATCGACAGTTACTGGTGCCAATAATTTAATTGTGCTTGGTCTACGACTTACCTTACCGTTGAATCTTTAACCGTCCTTCAGGACAACCTCATTATGAGTGTAGGATAGAGCCATCACCAGTCACCAAAACCCCTATCATCTGCCCTCCACCATTGGGTAATCAGTACCATTTTCATGCAGATTTTGACTATGTACATCCTAGGAATCCATCATTGTGAACATATATGTACATATATTTCTACATTCATGGAAATGTCATTTACACTACAGATTTCCAATAATACTGAGTCAATATTCCACCCTCCCTACTCATGATTTTAGAACAGTTACTATTTCATCTTGTCTGACTTTCTCCTGTGGCGAGTGATCGACCTTGATCTTATGCAGTGCAAGGCATAACACATTATTCAGTTCTGTTTCATTTGTTGCTCTGCAGTATCAGTAAGTTCAAACCTCGAATTTCGAAATTTTGTACAATCTATAATCATTTGTATTTTTGTTACTGAGTCGAGGCTGTCAAAACTAGTATCTATATGATCCTCGAGTATGTCATTTATCTTAGAAAGATGTTGTAATCGAGGAGCATGCAAAACTTTGCATTTAAGTAGGAAATGATCCAGATTTTCAACATCTTCATCACATAACTCACAGACTGGTGATATGCATGCATATTTCGCACGAACTTCCTGTAAAAAATAGGTGCCAGTCACTAATTTTATCTTTATTCCAATGCTCATTGCTGCTTTTGATGGATTTAAATCCCTAGAGATGTCGAGAATAGAATGATATAGTTTGGGTTTATATATTTCACTGTTTAGATGCTGCAATGACGGATACCATGTTGCTATTTCGCGGATCTTCTTGGCCCAATAGCGTTCTACTGCTTTCATGATGAGTGATTTCCATATGGATTTCTTTGGAGGTTTTGCTAATAACTCATCGATGTTCGAAAAGTCGTATTTAATTAATGTTTTCTTGAGAATCGTAAATCAGCTCTTACTCTCAGTAGTTTTGATGTTAAGTTGACGGGTCGCAAGTTGTTTTTCTATTGCGTCATCATGTTGTCTACATATGTTGTTAAACAGAGTCATATATTTGATATCTAATATAGCTTCGATAGGTAGTAAGCCTGATATGATGTATATTGCTGGATCTGCAGCATTAGTATCTGTTTAAGTATATTTTTTTGGAATACCTCTAGTTTCTTTAGATTAGTTTGCTTTGGTTGAACTATTTCTAGTCCATACATCAATACTGGTTGAACATATGTTTTGTACAAAGATATTGAAGTAATTGGATCAAGCCCATTTTCCCCATAAAATCCAGTTGACAGAAGACTATATGCTGTTCGTCTCGCCTTCGTTATATTCTGCTCTATTTGTGAATTTTCTGTTTTTTGGTTCGATTTAGATCTAAGAATTCCAAGATGTGCGGATTTTTCAACTGTAGGCATGTCATCTTGATTGATCTGAAGTGGCAGGTTTTTGTCTTGTTGATTTCTTCCTTTTTTATTTACTTCAATAACTACGCTTTTTTGAGGTTGAAGCTTGTATCGATGAGTTATGCTATTTTGTACAGCTTGATTAACAAGAATTTGCAGATCATGTGGATTGTCACCAACTTAACCTCTATTTCATAGTCCAGTGGCCATGATAAGTTTTTGGGCTTAGCTAAGTTTCTCTGTGTCTATGCATTTAATTAACCTGTTTAAATTAACAGGGTGTTCCGAAGTCATCGGAGGAATCTACAAGACAACAACAACAACAACAACAACATGGTAGATCTATAATGCCTGTACCAAGTCAGGGTCATTACAGTTTTCACAGTTTTCCGGTTGTTGACTGATTTTGTCTGTTTATATACTTATGAGTTTTGACTTTCCCTTTGTAAGATTGTTCGGAGTTCGGTAAATTTGTTATTACCCTTATTCAGTAATTAGTAATAATTGCTATGTTTCAAATTGCTTCTTTGAAATGTTCTTCATGCAATGCTGAAATTGTGGAATTGCTAGTTACTGATGCCAACAATTTAATTGTGTTTGGTCTACGACGATGGTTTGGCGTTGTGGATTCAAGCTGCTGGTTTGTTGACGTTCACTGTAGATGGTTTCAACTTAGCTCGGAAGAGCCAGTGCTGACTGAATGTCTGTTTATATACTTATGAGTTTTGACTTTCCCTTTGTAAGATTGTTCGGAGTTCGGTAATTTTGTTATTACCCTTATTCAGTAATTAGTAATAATTGCTACATGTATGTTTCAAATTGCTTCTTTGAAATGTTCTACATGCAATGCTGAAATTGTGGAATTGCTAGTTACTGATGCCAACAATTTAATTGTGTTTGGTCTACGACGATGGTTTGGCGTTGTGGATTCAAGCTGCTGGTTTGTTGACGTTCACTGTAGATGGTTTCAACTTAGCTCGGAAGAGCCAGTGCTGACTGAATGTCTGTTTATATACTTATGAGTTTTGACTTTCCCTTTGTAAGATTGTTCGGAGTTTGGTAATTTTGTTATTACCCTTATTCAGTAATTAGTAATAATTGCTACATGTATGTTTCAAATTGCTTCTTTGAAATGTTCTACATGCAATGCTGAAATTGTGGAATTGCTAGTTACTGATGCCAACAATTTAATTGTGTTTGGTCTACGACGATGGTTTGGCGTTGTGGATTCAAGCTGCTGGTTTGTTGACGTTCACTGTAGATGGTTTCAACTTAGCTCGGAAGAGCCAGTGCTGACTGAATGTCTGTTTATATACTTATGAGTTTTGACTTTCCCTTTGTAAGATTGTTCGGAGTTCGGTAATTTTGTTATTACCCTTATTCAGTAATTAGTAATAATTGCTACATGTATGTTTCAAATTGCTTCTTTGAAATGTTCTACATGCAATGCTGAAATTGTGGAATTGCTAGTTACTGGTGCCAACAATTTAATTGTGTTTGGTCTACGACGATGGTTTGGCGTTGTGGATTCAAGCTGCTGGTTTGTTGACATTCACTGTAGATGGTTTCAACTTAGCTCGGAAGAGCCAGTGCTGACTGAATGTCTGTTTATATACTTATGAGTTTTGACTTTCCCTTTGTAAGATTGTTCGGAGTTCGGTAATTTTGTTATTACCCTTATTCAGTAATTAGTAATAATTGCTACATGTATGTTTCAAATTGCTTCTTTGAAATGTTCTACATGCAATGCTGAAATTGTGGAATTGCTAGTTACTGATGCCAACAATTTAATTGTGTTTGGTCTACGACGATGGTTTGGCGTTGTGGATTCAAGCTGCTGGTTTGTTGACGTTCACTGTAGATGGTTTCAACTTAGCTCGGAAGAGCCAGTGCTGACTGAATGTCTGTTTATATACTTATGAGTTTTGACTTTCCCTTTGTAAGATTGTTCGGAGTTTGGTAATTTTGTTATTACCCTTATTCAGTAATTAGTAATAATTGCTACATGTATGTTTCAAATTGCTTCTTTGAAATGTTCTACATGCAATGCTGAAATTGTGGAATTGCTAGTTACTGATGCCAACAATTTAATTGTGTTTGGTCTACGACGATGGTTTGGCGTTGTGGATTCAAGCTGCTGGTTTGTTGACGTTCACTGTAGATGGTTTCAACTTAGCTCGGAAGAGCCAGTGCTGACTGAATGTCTGTTTATATACTTATGAGTTTTGACTTTCCCTTTGTAAGATTGTTCGGAGTTCGGTAATTTTGTTATTACCCTTATTCAGTAATTAGTAATAATTGCTACATGTATGTTTCAAATTGCTTCTTTGAAATGTTCTACATGCAATGCTGAAATTGTGGAATTGCTAGTTACTGGTGCCAACAATTTAATTGTGTTTGGTCTACGACGATGGTTTGGCGTTGTGGATTCAAGCTGCTGGTTTGTTGACATTCACTGTAGATGGTTTCAACTTAGCTCGGAAGAGCCAGTGCTGACTGAATGTCTGTTTATATACTTATGAGTTTTGACTTTCCCTTTGTAAGATTGTTCGGAGTTCGGTAATTTTGTTATTACCCTTATTCAGTAATTAGTAATAATTGCTACATGTATGTTTCAAATTGCTTCTTTGAAATGTTCTACATGCAATGCTGAAATTGTGGAATTGCTAGTTACTGATGCCAACAATTTAATTGTGTTTGGTCTACGACGATGGTTTGGCGTTGTGGATTCAAGCTGCTGGTTTGTTGACGTTCACTGTAGATGGTTTCAACTTAGCTCGGAAGAGCCAGTGCTGACTGAATGTCTGTTTATATACTTATGAGTTTTGACTTTCCCTTTGTAAGATTGTTCGGAGTTCGGTAATTTTGTTATTACCCTTATTCAGTAATTAGTAATAATTGCTACATGTATGTTTCAAATTGCTTCTTTGAAATGTTCTACATGCAATGCTGAAATTGTGGAATTGCTAGTTACTGGTGCTCGGAAGAGCCCGTGCTGACTGAAATATCGACAGTTACTGGTGCCAACAATTTAATTTTGCTTGGTCTACGACGATGGTTTGGCGTTGTGGATTCAAGCTGCTGGTGTGTTGACGTTCACTGTAGATGGTTTCAGTTTAGCTCGGAAAAACCCGTGCTGACTGAAATATCGACAGATACTGGTGCCAACAATTTAATTTTGCTTGGTCTACGACGATGGTTTGGCGTTGTGGATTCAAGCTGCTGGTGTGTTGACGTTCACTGTAGATGGTTTCAGTTTAGCTCGGAAAAACCCGTGCTGACTGAAATATCGACAGTTATTGGTGCCAACAATTTAATTGTGCTTGGTCTACGACGATGGTTTGGCGTTGTGGATTCAAGCTGCTGGTTTGTTGATGTTCACTGTAAATGGTTTCAGTTTAGCTCGGAAGAGCCCGTGCTGACTGAAATATCGACAGTTACTGGTGCCAACAATTTAATTTTGCTTGGTCTACGACGATGGTTTGGCGTTGTGGATTCAAGCTGCTGGTGTGTTGACGTTCACTGTAGATGGTTTCAGTTTAGCTCGGAAAAACCCGTGCTGACTGAAATATCGACAGTTACTGGTGCCAACAATTTAATTGTGCATGGTCTACGACGATGGTTTGGCGTTGTGGATTCAAGCTGCTGGTTTGTTGATGTTCACTGTAAATGGTTTCAGTTTAGCTCGGAAGAGCCCGTGCTGACTGAAATATCGACAGTTACTGGTGCCAATAATTTTTTACAATATCCACTGAACATGAAATATTTCATCAAAGTTTTCCTGTTTGCTGATACTTTGAAATTTTTATACTATCTACTGAATATGAAATATATATTTTTTTAAATTGTTAAACCTCATTTTCTATTTCTTCTTTCCTTTTCCTTTACCCTTTCCTTTCTTACTACAATTACAGCAATACCAAGTAGATTTTTTTTTGTTAAGAAAAGCTTCTTCTCCTGTTAATTCAGCACATTTATAATGAAACCAGCAATTGCACTTATCACATGCAAGACTTTCAAGTTCAGTATCAGCAGGGTCCCAGTCACAGTTATTATTACAAGTGTTACATATATATATTTCATCCCCCTCAGCACTAACATTGACCTCTAGGTTATCATTTGATATTTTCTTCTTTTTGTTATCCCTTTCCCCAATTGCCTTTATCTTACTTCTGAGAGTTTGTTTTTTCTTTCTTGGTACACTGGCTTTGAAAGCTTTCAAAGCATCAACAAAAGCAATGCGAACAAAATGCTCTGTTATATCTTTAAAAAGTTCCATAACTAAAATCAGAAATATTTCCTCTTCAATATTATCATCATCTACAACTCCTCCAAACAAATTAATCCAAGTATTTATAAGTTCAATGTCCGAATCTATACTGTTCCTACAAAAATGGAAAGTTTTTTGTCCATGAATATGGAAATGTTCAATTGTACAGTTGTGCTGAACAACGCCATTCAACTGAATAAAAAAATTGAAAACATCATCATTAACAATGGTCAAGCCTCTTGAAGCGCCTTGTTTACTTTGTATTTCGGACATACTGGAATTTTGAGGTGCTTCATCCTCCTCAATCCTAATTTTTTTCAGCATTGCATGTTTTTTGTAGTCCAACCTACGAGCAATTTTACTTTTCTTGGTAGTTTTACCAATCTTCATCAGCACAGAATTTCTTAATCTGCTTGAAATTTTATTGCTACATGCACCTGCGATATATCGTATCTTAGCTTCTCCTGCAGATGAATGTTTAACAGGTAGTTTTTCTTTAGTTTCCATGTGTTCTATTTGGCTGTTTACTATTTCATTTGCCCTCATTTCAATATGTTTATCAAACAACCAAAACATCAATTTAGTAGACAATTTGTTTTGATGTTTATTCAAGTCATGTACCTTAACAAGTTTTTGACATGATTTGAGGTGTTCTGTGCTGGTTAAAAATATATTCAAATCAGCATAGGTCAAATTCCACTGTTGTGTTGTTGTTGTTGTAAATGGTTTTAAAGTCAGTTCATTAACTTTAAAATATAAATAGTTAACATGTGCTAAAAACGGGGGTGACATATAAAAATTAAGAGGAACACAGGACAAGAAAGAACTGTTTTCATTAGCCAATAGGAAGTCTTGTATTTCATATGGATTTTGAAGCTGTGGCAGATCAATTTCAATGTCGACGTCACTTTCATTCCCCTCGGTTATATCATCAACCAGGTCTGATGTTGAAGGTAGAACTAGAAGAATAGAACTTTCTGTTGTTGTAGTGTTAGTTTTGCAGCAAGACAAGTCATCCAAAGGCTCTTTAAAAACGTTCATATTATTGTAAAAATCATAGACACAAGAAGGGTGCTTTAATGTTGCTGCGCCTTTATTAAAGTTTTTAACTCGCAAGCCAGCTTTTGATTGTACTCTTCCAACAGCAACACCCATTTGCCCTGCAGCAAAAAATGAATAACAATCTATATCAACATACTGAAGAGTCTGACCCTGTGCTCTATGAACCGTCATGGCAAATGCCAACATAATGGGATACTGCATACGTGATGCTAGCACTTTGTTTTTTTGCATGTCATATACATCAAATTTGTAAGGTGGTACAGTTATGATTTTCCCATTTATGTTAATAACTGGTGGACTGTCTTTTTTCAGTGAGTGTACAATTCCCCTTGCTCCATTAAATAATCCTTCACTTATATTCCTAATCAATATGACAGGACATCCCTCTTTTAACACAAGAGTTTTGGCTGCATTGGTGTGTACTAGTAGATTTATAGGTCCTGAAATAAAATATGTTTTCATTGGCAGAAAGTATACCTTTTAATTTTAGCAGTTTACTTACTAGGCCAATTTATAATTTAGATCTTTTTTACGGACTAAAAGAATTTACATTTTATATTTGACCAAGGGTTCATAATGGCAAAGTTGAAGTCATCTTTAAGAAAGTTTTATGGTCGCCATCATGAATTGGTTGATCATTCTGTTTTAAAGATGACTACAGATGTGTTATATTTATTGTAATCACATATCGTTCTTCTTCCCACCTTCGTGACCTTTCACCGGATTTTGTAACTAGAGTAACACGACGGGTGCCACTAGTGGAACAGGAAAAGCTTACACTTCCTGAGCATTTTTTTGTGTGTTTTTTTTTCAAACACGTTTGACTAATTTCTACAGCAGGCACATTATGACTTTTAAAACAGTGCTAGTTAAAAAATGGACAATAATGCTTTCGGGTCGTGTTAGGGGAAAACATGTTATATACTTATTTGTTCGGTTTCCATCTTTTATTGGGCCCTTTATAGCATGCTGGGCAATGTAGGTATCAAACCATCATCTTAGCTTGTAATTGTCCAACAGATCTTTTTTGTTGTTGTCAGGGTTTTGGTTAATAGTTGTCGCATTGATAATTGTGCCATGTCTTCTTTTTTTATAAACATACCAGTCTTCGCGATAACCCACTTGCCCGAAGCCCGGGACAAGTAAAACTGGATTCGGACAAGTGAAAATTCTGAAAGAATTTGTTTGAATAAATTTTTTTTTTCTTTCTAAATTTGGCTTTCGCGGAAGTAGGTGAACAAAATTAAGGCAAAGACTGACATACCTTCATCTTTTGCCTTGAATACAAGTTCTTCACCTGCTATATCTTCTAATTTTTCATGATTGATGTAATTTACATCAAAGTTGGTCCCATACAAACAAGTAGCATTTATATTTTCCGGCAGTGGACGATCCAGGCTTTTTAAAAGTACAATTGTCTCTTCAGATGGAGTACCATCACATAGTTCATGCACTGCTGTAATTAAATCTGCTTCATTTTGTCTCATCACCTGAAATATGAAAAAAAGTAATAACAATTACTTCTGGTTTGATTTATACCATACTATGGATAATTCATATTTTATGAATTATTTTTAGATAAATACAAACGATTTCAATTGCCTTAAATTTTAGTGAAAATATTTTTAGCCCTGAAGGTTGGCAAATATTGTGAATAAATAATGATATTATAAGTTATCTACGTTCCTATCCGTAGATATGGAGATTTTAACACCCTGAAATAGCCAAGTACATCCTGAGGCACAACCGAAGGGTGTATAGGCTACTGAAGGGTGTTAAAATCTCCGTATCTACGGATAGGAATGTAGATAACAAATTTATCCCCGGTCACAGTCAAATACTAGAACTGTGAGTGACCTCAGTGAGTGATACACCCATCCCCCGCTTGCAATACTATGATGTTCAAACTTTGGAATACAGGTATATTAGCAAGTTACCTATGAAAAATGAACGGATATGGAGTTATGTCAAGGAGACAACATCCCATCTCCAAAATAAACTAACCAAGAACATACATCTAGGGGTCGCCACAAGTACACGACCCCCCCCCCCATTTTCGTGAAAGTATAAGTTGAATTATCTCCCTTTCTAAATTTTAGACAGCAACAGTATTCCTTCATGCACATCTGCAGGTTGTGTACTACAACTGTGTAAAGTTTCATAGAAATCCAATATGTCGTTTAGGAGGAGTTGCACTTACAAGGTACATGGACGGACGGACGGACAGGGTGATTCCTATATACCCCCCCAAACTTTGTTTGCAGGGGGTATAATAAGACATTTTGGACCCCGGTGGCCCACGTAAAAGTGACGTTTTCTTTCTTTTTTGAAAGAATAAGTAAAAAATATGAAAGTTTCGAGTGCTTTTTACCCGGTGTAGGGTACTACCTTTGGTAGAACCCTACAGTTGATGAAAGTAACAGCTTTATATTCAATACATAGCTAAAATTAAATAAATTTGATTTTGGAGCACAACGTCGCGAGCTTTAACGTCATATTATCCCCATTTAAAGGTTTTGAAAATTATAACATTTGATTGGATAATGGGTAGTTACATCTGGTAATATGGCCTACCAACACCGGGGAATATGGGTTTTTTATACCCGGGGTTTTAACCAATCAAAAGTTGTTATAATTTTCAAACCGGGGATAATATTATATATTTTGAAACTAAATATTAAAAGATCATACCTTTACCGAATTAATAATCCAACTAAAATGTATAACATTTATTGATTTTCTTCACTCTAGGTGTGTTCTATGTACTAGTCCAATTATTGTAAAGGTCTGTTCGATTTGTCATTTGGCAAATATCAAATAGTGTTGCACTCGTATATTTCATGTTGTTTTGGGTTTTTTGTTTTTTTTTCTAATTATTAATGAAGACTGTAGCTTTTGTGTATTTATGTTCAACTGTATATGTATATTGTTTAAATAAAGGAGAAGATGTTTTAAGTTGAAAAACTTGTATCCGATCCTATTGTCATGTTTTTGGACAATAAAATATGTTTAAACTATATATTGTGGCTAGTATTTGGTATGGGAAACCCCAAATATCATTATGAAAAAAAAAAGAATAATAAGAGGTGCACAATGGACATAATGAAGTTTCCATAAAAGTTTTATGGAAATTGTTTCACTAGTTTAGGAGGAGTTGCAGGTTAATAAAAATGTGACAACGTTGGATAGTGATCCATATTGACTATCACATGTGACCAATAGGATATTGTGTGATGTCATTCGTGTATGTTTTACCCATATCCTTTCATATAACCTTGTTCAATATTATTAAGTTTTATACCTTGGTTAGATTAATATGATGTGCAAATGTATTCTTAAAAACATCACTCTCTAAACAATAAGAACCATCATCTTGTAGTCTGTGATTTGGTACAGGCCGAAGCTGTTTGAAGTCACCACATCCTATAACCTACAAAGATATATTTTTTTGTTATAAATGCCTTTTTTCAAATTGTTAAATACACAGGAATTCATTTTTCGAAATAACAATGCCAAATTTTTGTCTAATTGTTTTATACTTGCGAGACCTTACTTTCACAATAAGTTTCAGAAGATTTGCCTTAAATAAACATGTTATGAACTTTGCTAATGATGAACATTACATGAATCATAGGTTACCTTAAAAATACATGAGTTATCCTATTTATTTTAGTTCTTATACAAGAGATGACACACATCAATGTCTCACATGTCACAATATATTCATAGTCCAAGTTCAGTAACAAAGATAATTGTTATAACTTGTTAACGCCATCGCCACTGGAAAAGTACAACCAATGTCTCGCCTAATGCTACACAAAGTAACTAATTAGTAGGGCATATTCAACATTTTATCTTAGAAATACTGAGTGTCAGTCTAGCATTTTTATTTGTGAACGCATTGACTTCATGTTTATACACAAGCTTGGAATGACTATTGGATTATCAAATTATAGTGTTGAAAAGTTATATCTTTAACTTACCTGTATTCCACCAAACATTTGTGCACTTTTTCGAACATGTCTACAGACAGATTCCACCAGTTCTAGTGTTTTTTTGGACAGCATGCTGATCTCATCTATCATTAAACATTCAGTACTCTCAATTCTCAATCTAGGTGCAGCAAATTTGTCGTCATGGTCAAACAGTTCTTTAAGTTGAAGTATACTGTACCGCCCATCCAAAATGCCAGACCAGTGATGTAAGGTTGTAGCTTCAAATCCTAACTGAGTACTGGCCATTCCTGTCGTGGCAGTAACTGCTACTTTTTTTTTGTGTTTCAGTGACATTTCATTAATGATACTTCTACAAAATATGAAATTGTACAAATGAAAACTATTATCCCTTCAATAGCATTCCTGTTATAGACTTTTTGGATCTGCCTAAGCTTTGAAATTTTAACACTAAGATGTTCATCTATTTTGTACTAATTAAAGTATAAGTAGAAAAATTGTTGATGTTAAAGGGTCATTTATCCTACAAATTCAGGCTCCTTGGAGCCTTCTTGTTTTTATACACATGTAATGACAACTAGTGTAAGTATTTATAATCAAAATACTATTTTGTTTTAGGTTATGTATAAATTATACCAATGCAGATGGTGGTACTACAAGATTAGACAGCATTATGCAGGACTGTATGCAGTATTTTAAAGGAAATTTAATGTGTCCTCCAACCAAAGATATCATAGCAAGACTATTGCCACATCTTTTTGGCACAGAAACATTTTCCATTCGCGAGCAAGGGAAAAGGTATGTTGCATACAAAAATATTGTGCCACGTTTCAACAAAAGTCAAAGCAGTATAATTCTACCTGGCCACTGTGTCCAATCTTCAACAGTGAACACAGACTTGAAACTGAAGATACCAATGATGACAGTAATAAATGGACACCAAGAGTATTGTGAAGTGTATTTTCACTCACAAAAAGTCATAATAACATTCAGAAACTCGACTATACAAATAGGATTAAACATGGAACTGCAACAGATAAATGTAGATGGAGTTGTTCATCTAGTTACAATGATGAGGTTCGGTAATGGAATGGAAAGTATTGCTGATGAATCAAGTGCACTGGATGTAAGTGAAGTTTCTTTTTTACATCGAGAGAATTCAGGAACTAAAAGGTCATGGTCAAAATCCTGCAAGACTTTTTTAAATTGGAATAAAAAAAAGGAAGCTTGTGACACCTGTAGAGATTCAATTACACAAAACAGAAAAAGAAAGGCAATGATAAGTGTGAATCAAATGGTAACTACAAAAAAACCTAAAGTTTTGAAAGAGCAAAACACAAATACGTGTTTACTTCAGGTTGAGGAAAGTAACAATTCAGGCACTAATAACATAAGGCTTACAGAGGAAGACCATATTGATATGACAAACATTTTAGATCAGATTGTTGAAAGTGGTGCTCCTGAACAATTTAAACTATTATTTGAATCGCAACTACAGAATTGCAAGAAAGGCTTGGAAGTACACCAGCGGAGGTGGGATCCACAAGTAATAAGTGTTTGTCTGGCTTTATATTTGCGATCTCCCAGAGGCTATGAAGATTTCAAAAAATCAGGTTTGCTTGTTTTACCTTCAAAAAGGTTGCTGCAATATTATAAAAATTCAATTAAACAAACCACTTGTTTCAATGAAGACAATTTAAAATGGATGGCTAAGGAGGCCAACAACAAGCAAGTGTCTGACTTCGGCAAACATGGTGGATTAGTGATGGACGAAATGTTAATTCAAGATGATCTGGTAATTCAGAAGATGGGAGATAGCTGGAATTTGGTGGGAATGGTTGATATGGACACCACAAACAACAATATAGACATTATTTGCAATGGGAGAAAGAAAGTTCAGCTGGCCACTCATGCGTTACAATTTGTGTTTCATGGACTCACAGGTTTTAGGTAATTTATTTTAGTATCATGATATCAGAAAGATGAAAGGAAAGAGGGTAAAAATACATCTTATATGTCACAAAACACAATAACACATACAAAAAGATATCTTGACTCTTGTCTGGAGCCAAACAGGAACAATATACAAAACTACCTAAAAAACACATAAACATAATACACAAGATAGCCTCTGTTTGGATCTTGCCTTGGAATAGGTACATAAATGTGGCGGCATTAAGTAAACAGATAATAAACAGCTGCGCCACAGGTGCATGATACGCCGATCCAAGTAATTATCTTATTCGTCATTTCAGGGAAAATGAAAAAAAAATCATGAACAAAGTCCCACAACTATTGAAAGAAATAAGTGCAAAATTAAAGGGGACTTTTCTGTTATTGCAATGGTCCCGACAATGTTTAAAGATTTGAAAAGATTGTGTAAAAGCTAACTTGAGTAATCATAATACATCTTAATAAAGGGCTACGCCTGGCGTAGCATGATACGACTGAAGCATGTCGACAAGGGAACGTTGAACAGGTGAAAATTTAAATCAAGGTTTAATATAGTATTTTTCTTGACACAATATAGTTTTGACACAGTAATTTGTTGGACACAATAAGATGCTGGACAGGCGACTTTTGTCGTTCAGCCCCCATTAATCCCATTCATTTCAGAAACTGTTACCATAAGAGTTAGGTCAAATCTGAGGGAAAAGAATAGGCAATTAATTTAATAAGGAATCCAGTGGAAAAAATCCCATCAAAATCAGACTTGAAATAAAAATTCTTAGTTTTGGCCCCTTTATATCTCTTAAAACGGTAAAAGTAACATTAAATCAATTACATATTTTGACACATTATTTTTTTCGGAGGAATTAAATGGAAAAAACCCAATCTGAATTTGAATTAAAAAAAAAAGTTACTATTATGGCCATTGACAGTACAAACACAAATATGACAAGACAACCTTAATAATAAGTATGGAAAATGTAACCTTCACTTTTTGGGTGGATGGTCAGTAAGCACATGTATTCAAATTGAGCCTCTTTGTATATAATATAGGTTATTTAGTTCCTTTGGGAGTATTTTGTTAGATTTTATTTTTTACAGATGTACTAAAAAATGAAAGGTCCTCCTTTTCCCAATTTAAATAAAAAAAATTGGTTTAAAATTGTTTTAAAAGTAATATTCCCAAACACTCATCGAGTCATATTTTTCAGATGGCCTGTTGCCTACTTTGGATCCTGCACTGCCACTGCTCATCAACTGTATTCCACTTATTGGAAGTGTGTGGATGTTCTTGATGAACATGGTTTTACAGTGGATTATGTCATGGCAGATGGTGCTTCAACAAACAGAGCATTCACCAATATGTTGTTTAGTTCTAACATGAGGGAGCAGCAGTATAAATTTTGTGATATTTTTAATATGAATCACTCAATGTGTGCAATTCAAGACATAATGCATGTACTGAAGAGGATCAGAAATAATATAGAATCTAGCAAACTAGAAAACCAAACAAAGCCAGGAAGATATTTATTTTTTAACAATCATCCTATAGTATGGGATTACTGGATTGAATGTTTTAATTTTAATTTTCAAAATGGATTTGGTATCCATAAAAAATTAACTGAGGATCATTTTACTCTCACTCCGGCCTCAAAAATGAGAAATCAATTAGCCATTGATGTTCTGGATAGAAACATATTATTTTTAATGAAGAGCTACCAGGCAACCCTTCAGGACCCAGAACGACTTTCTTCAGCAATTTCCCTTTTGGAACATACATCTATTTTGACCGATATTTTCTGTAATTCTAATCAACCCATTTTTTCAATCTGTGACAGTAGAATTGAATCCCTGAATAATACTTTGAAATTTTTTAATGATTGGGAAAAAAGTATTATAGATTCTGTACTTTACATGGCATCGAAAAACTTAATAACACAGGAGACCAGGGACGATATAAATTCTTCAGGTGCAGGATTCCTTTCCTTATGTACATTAATGTTAGGAAAGGGAAACAGTATTAATCCAGGCTAATTCAACTCGGATATAGTAGAAAATTTGTTTGGCCAGCAAAGAGGCATTCGAAATGGCTTAAATGCTAACCCCACACTTAAACAATATGGACCATCGAATACAGCAATCATTTTAGGACAATGTAGTGTATCTAATAAGAGTAATTCAGGGAAAAGTGCATCATTTTTCAGTGCATCAGTTCCTTGTGCACTTAATACAGTTAGAAACAAATGCAATTCTAAAAATAAGAGATCTTTACGAATATAATTGTCAGTTTAACTAGCAATTCCACAATTTCAGCATTGCATGAAGAACATTTCAAAGAAGCAATTTGAAACATAGCAATTATTACTAATTACTGAATATTATAGATCTACCATGCATAGACACAGAGAAACAGAGCTAAACCCAAAAACTTATCATGACCACTGGACTATGAAATTGAGGTCAAGGACATTTGTGACCTACCAGACTGACATGTACACCTCAATAGGAATATACATATCCAATATCATTGACCTACCATTCATATACAGTACCATCGTCGTAGACCAAGCACAATTAAATTGTTGGCACCAGTAACTGCCGATATTTCAGTCAGCATGGGCTCATCCGAGCTAAACTGAAACCATCTACAGTGAACGTCAACAAACCAGCAGCTTGAATCCACAACGCCAAACTATCGTCGTAGACCAAACACAATTAAATTGTTGGCACCAGTAACTGTCGATATTTCAGTCAGCACAGGCTCTTCCGAGCTAAGCTGAAACCATCAACAGTGAAAGTCAACAAACCAGCAGCTTGAATCCACAACGCCAAACCATCGTCGTGAAAAACTTAACAGCAATAGCATTTACTATACTTTACTACATAGGGTCATCCATTACCAACGACAAACCATGGGACCACCGTCACCTACTAACAAGTCTACTAAACAACAAATGGACATCAGCAGGACGTAGAACTAAGACTGGTATTCCTGTACAAGTTGGTTGAGGGTTTGGTCCCAGCTATAAATCATTATGAAATTTTGGTAAAAAGTAAGCCGAAATGTAAAATCAAGCCAAAACGCTTTGATAACTTTGAAAATGCCAATATAGTGAACAATTCCGATAAAAACAATTCCAAGGCACTAGAGACTACTGTGACGTTTATATGCAATACTGAGCAATACAAGAACTCATTCTTCATCAAAAGTGTAATACATTGGAACCAGTTGGACGAAGAGATAGTGCATGCAAAGACAGTTGAGAGCTTCAAAACAGCTATCCAACACTGACAATAGGTGCTCTCGACCCGTCGGTGGCGTCGAGTTAAAACCAGCAAGTGATATCTTGTAAGTTGTATATGGGCAGTTTCAAAATAAATGGCTCCTACTGCTATAGCTGTCTAATTTACTCATTTTTATGATTTTATTGGATCTAAATAGTTCAAAAGATCTGTAATGATTTGATGTTTGTTACTGCAAAAAATCTTTAAGATATCTAGAATAACAAATAAAATATGTCCAAAAAAACATGTCAAAATTGTCAGGAGTGCAACACTTTTTTGTGACACTTTAAAAAATCCTTAATTTTCAACAACCTACCACAGTGCTAAATCAAACAATATGTTATCAAAATCTATTTCATCACAAACTTTGATATGTTGACATACTTTAAGATAGCAATTGATCATGCTTCACATTTATTATTGCATAAAAATATGGCTTTGTTAAAAAGATGTACCTAGTCAGGAGTGCAACAAACATTTATGCAAGTTTTCCTAAATTACATTGTAGAAATGTTTTCTTTTAGTTTTCAAAGATATGAGGTATAAATAAATCTTAATACATCATTGCTGCTTCAAAACCATAGTTAAAGGATACACTAATATCAGTAGTAAGGCCAAGAATGTCACATTAAAGGCAGCACCCTCAAATGTCAGGAGTGCAACATTTGATATTTTCTTAGACATATTTTCTTTTAAATGTAACTAATATCACATTTGTCTTTCTATTTCAACAGAGACTGACTAAGAGAACAGATAAAACTAATTTACCTGTTTGAGATACATAAAATATCTCCCACAGAAGCATTTGATTCATGTCAGGAGTGCAACTAGTTTTAAGTGATCTTCTACACAGTCTAAATTATAGCTTTTTATATAGATGATTTAAATAAAATGAGATTCTGTCAAGTTTAGAATAATGTTTGAAAAAATTAAGAGTGCCAATAGCATTTTATGTGCTTTTAATTTTATGTAATAAAGCATTTTTGTTCATTTTAAATGGTCTCATGCTTTAATATTTATTAGGTGTTAATACTAGAGACATTCTCTGACAAGGGAACATGTTTTCTAGGTTCATTAACTATTGGAGATTAATTGACTTGATAAAGTTTATGATAAATGCATTTATCTATTTTCTTATAGATAATTTATGGTTGATCATGTAAATGTTGCACTCCTGACA
Source organism: Bathymodiolus brooksi (assembly GCA_963680875.1). NCBI lineage: Eukaryota > Metazoa > Mollusca > Bivalvia > Mytilida > Modiolidae > Bathymodiolus > Bathymodiolus brooksi. The sequence continues at coordinate 90,205,799 of OY804580.1, forward strand.
TAAATATTTAAAAATCATTGAAATTTGATATAATCAATTTTCTAAGTATCCAAAAAAGACTTGTAATTGTACATTAAACATCTATTTTCAATATTAATTTAGATTAATACATGTTTTAAATGTTTTTGTATAGTATATTTCAAAAATAAGTTGAAATTTTCGAGAAGTATGGCTGTAAACAAGTTATAAATAACTAGAAAAATGTTACTTTAAGAAACAATTATCATTAAAACTTGGTAAAACTAATGCTTGAAAGAACACCAACTGATTTTTTCCCCTATGAATTGTTTTTAAGTTAATAACTCTTCTTTTTCTTGATGGAAATATAATGTCAGGAGTGCAACATATCCTGATGAAATAGTACCATTGATAAAATAATAATTTATAATAAATTGCCTTTTCTAACCTATAAAAATATTCTAATAATTTCTTTATGATTTATCTTATAAATATATTAGAGTGGTATAATACAAATTTTCAAATGTAATTAAAAATATTGCTGCTAAAACTGGGTATTAAAGAAGTGGTATGGCAAAAAATTGTTACAAATTTCCAAATACTGTCATTTCTGTACAAATATTTCATTGAAACATGTAAAAATTATTGTACGAGTTAACAGTAACATCATTGTTCAATGTTGGCATTTTAAAATGTGATATTTTCTTCTTTTTTCTTTATTATAAAATGTCTGGAGTGCAACAAAAATAGACAACATGTTTTTTCTACAACCAATTATTTTGCGATGGTTCAAAGAATCAATGTGATTTTTTTTAAAAATGGCTACTTATCTTTAAAGTTTGAAAATTTGGCTGTCTTAAGTAAAAATATTCGTTATTATTTTGATAATAAAAACTTTATAAGGTAGATTGGACAAAAATATTGAGAATTTTTCATAAAAAATAGCTTTTAAGAAAAACTACAACTACCAATAACCCAATATTTTGCACAAAAAGTCATTTATATCAGTTGCATTGTTTGAGGAACCATTATACAAAATAATTGAGACTAAAGATTGTTTAACTGATATAGAATAAGTATGTGTTTTACATGTTTTTCATGCCAATTTGTGTTCAATAAAAGGTTCTTAAAAATTTATTGCTTATCTGTTCATAGTTTCTTTCTTGTTTCATTTACTTCAATGTATACAACATTGAAAATTATCAGCAGAAAGTTTTTAGGAGTGAGTTTAATTTGGACATTTTTTTCACATGTTGGAGCCATTTTTTTTTAAACAGCCCATATGTATTGATACAGATACAGATACATATTATTAATAAAATCATTGACATTGTATTAATTGGCATACTTCAAGAGATATGTCTTTCCTGTACCACATTGTCCAGTTAATATAATATTGTGGCCCGCTAAAGCCAATTCCAAAACTTCTTCTTGCGACATGCTGTGACTGTGAGATATATATAATAAAAACCAAAAAAGTCCAGGAAAAAGTGTAAAATTCCGGAAATAAAAAGTTCCGGATTTGTTTTGTACATTATAGTTATACTGACCTTAAAAATTCACTGCAGAGCTGCACTCCCGCACTTCCGGTAATGGATCTTGCGATGGTGGTGTAGAAGGGTAAAATGTACGAAACTGCTACAAAACCGTGAGGTAAGTACAGGAAAACATGATATTTATTTAGTTTAAACATCCAAGAGTAGGATTCAACCTTTTATTCCATGCTGATCTACCTGTAGGTATAGATTTAGGCCAACCCCCCCAAAATGCGTTGCACTCCTGGTGTTTTTTTATAGTTTCCCAGCGATCTTCGAGGTGCCCCTATACCTTATTATTGATAGAACTTCCGACTCCTGTGATTAAAGGAACACCAGTCATTCTTCCAGACCCATTATCACCACACTGGCCAATAGCAGGATTTAAACATCTAAGACCAGAGCACAAAATCCTGTTACCAAAAGTAACATTAGACCAGTTTGAGGCATACTATTTTACTTTATAAATTATATATGATCAGTCTATCGCAACTTGTAATGGCGGAAATATAACGATAAGCTCCGATGCGATCCGAGAGAGTTACGAATGTATAACTGATAGTACGCGAACGCCATCTATCATAGAAAATATCGTAGGTGCAAACCAATCCAGATAGCTTATACATATCATTAAATATATTACATACTTTATTTATTTATTTATAATTGCTCATTTTTCAACATTAAAACATTTCATAACGATATAAAAAAAAGTATACCATTTAAACGCAATTCAATATGATAGTTAATATGAATAATTACTTAGTGCAGAAAAGTACCGATTGTCAATGTACTTTCGGAAGAATTTCTTGTCTTTATTGGACCGTATCGCAAAACGACGATTTAGGTCTAGAATGATATTTATTCATTGATAGCAGCACAAACTTAGATTATTGGGACAAGTTTTACAGCATACTTAAATAGAACAATGAAACATAAATACCACACCACCCAAACATTTCCAAAGTCTAATGTAGTAAGAAAAGTAAAATTGATAAATATATGTGTCAGCTTCTTTCATTAATTAATTCTTGTTTTAGTAATAAATAGTAAAAATGACGTCTTTAAATCTGCGCCCAAGATTTTTTATAACCCTACCGATAATACGGGTGGTTTAATACACGTAACCATCCAGCTACACAAATCATCAGAGATTTAAATATATAATGCAATGTACATTCAAGGTAATTTGAGTAACTTTGTGTAAGTTTGATTTCTTTTAAATACAGAGGTGGGGGATTTTCCAAATATCGCAAATTTCTTAGAATTAAGGCGTTTATGAGTATAGAACATTAAGAATACATATTAGAAAATAATTACCCGTTTTCAAACAATATCCCCAGTGTTCCATTACAGATGCTTACTGTTTTTGTGTATGTGTTGCATGAATGGTTCAACTGTTTTTAATTATTTTTTTAAGAAATTTCAGGAAAACCCATTTTCGAAAAATACAGTTTCTGACATCAAAGGAGAATTTGAATATTTTAACTTTTTATTTTTCCTCCAATTTTATTGTGTTTTCTTTGAATTTTGTTTTGCATGGTGAAAAATGTTCAGCTTTGTGTGTTATTGATGGTATAATTTTTTTTTATTTCACTTTGTGAAAATTCTGCTTTTTTTCACTTGAAAATCTCCCCATTTCACAGGCATCTATGTAACACATTTAGTTGATTGATTGACTATTGATTAACGTCCAAAGAGCAGTATTTCAGCTATCATCAGAACAAGAAGAAATTCAATAATATATAAAAACTATATTGAAATGAGGGAGGGGATGTGTCAACCGGGTCAACCACCTTTAACTGCCACTGAAAAGGCATGGAGAGTTGGGTAGGGACGAAAACTTTAGTCTTTTATAGCGGTAGCAATGCGCCTACATTTTTTCGAAATCTACAAAAGAGGTCTTTAGCTGGCGGGCAGCGTGACGCTCTCCGAAAAACGTTACCCAATATCGTTGAGCTTGTTCTCGTCCTGATTATAGCTGAAATACTGCACACCGCATGTTAAGCAATAATCAATCAATACATCAATCGATTTGAAATAAGTCATTTTAAATATTCACTATTTTATTGAATATCAGAACTGTTGGAGGGGCCCGGGTCCGGTGGATTAATGAGTTATGTAGTTGGATTACCTAGCAACTCATACAAGCCTATCACCAATGCGGCGTGGGTTCGCGTCCGGCTTTGTAAATTGTAAAAAGGTTCACTCGACTCACAGCCGCAAGTGATAAAGCTTACCAGTTACCTGATCATGTTCGGTGGTTCTTTACGGGTACTCCGGCTTCTTCCACCACTAACACTGGTCGCCATGATATAGCTGAAATATTGCTGTAAGTGGCGTTAAAACACTAAACATTACAAATCAAATCAAAACTATTGGATTCGATGATAGCAGCACAAACTTAGATTATTGGGACAAGTTTTACTGCATTCTCAAATAGAGTGATGAAACATTAATACCACACCACCCAAACATTTCCTTTATCTAATGGGGTAACGAAAGTAAAATTGATAAATATATGTGTCAGCTTCGTTCATTAACTGATTGTTGTTTTAGTAATTGATAGTAAAAAGGATGTCTTTAAATCTGCGACCAGGATTTATTATAACACTAATAATACGGGTGGTTTAATACACTTAACCATTCCGTTAACAGTGCTGGATTTACCATTGTGCTTAGGTGTGCTTAAGCACAGGGCCTCGTTGGCCAGAGGGGGGGGGGGGGGGGGGGCGGGGTTCATCTTCCTGCTAAAAACAAATTACGATGGAGTTTTATTTATGTGGTGCAATTTAAAATTTGAAAGCGTTTTGATTCGGCGCGATTCCAGACATAATGATAGAGTTGATGGTCTATTGGAGTGTGACACAAAGCAGGCAGTCATGATAGTGGCTCAGTGGTATAGAAACCAAATTATTAGGGGCCTCTGGTTATTGGCAAAAAAAGTTTGATGCTTACGTGGTTCAATTTTAAATTTGACGGCGTTCTGTTCAATTTGGACACTTAAAGAAGAATGTAGTAGCATAAAATAGCTATTGATAGAAATTCACTTTAAGAAATGTATTCTTGAGGTTCTTGCATATGTAGAGAAGCTTCAATCTAATGAGAAGAAAAACTGACGTTACTTTTGCAGCAAATCCCGAAATTTATTATCAAGATTTTTTTTCCAACTTGAAACAAAAGAACAAAAAAAGTAAATGGGTAGTTATTCCTTTTTTAATACAAATGTGAAACCTAAATAAGTAAATTGGTCGATATCTGATGTATGCAACCTTTGAAAGTATAAAGATAAAAATGGTAATAATAATAATAAAATAAAGTGTAAATAAGAATAATGTATGAGGAAATATTTGGTGAGGGGTGGAAACACCTATCTAAAAGCAAGATCTTGCCCAAGCGCAAGGAAACATACAGACATTAAGATGAGTTGCCTTGGGACTGTGATCTGTGTGCTCACCCGTACATCGATCAAGATGAAGTAGCCTGATTTTTTGACACTCGTGTGAACGGCCTTTAAAATACTGTTACATCTTGGCACCTGAATCTGTGCTTCATATACCTGTTGATTATTATCTATCTGTGCACAACTCTGGTAAAATATATTTCCAACACCACCACTGATATTATATACATACATACATACACCACGGCTGGTAATCGGCACAAGCAGAACAGTTGGTTCTGCAAAGAAATTCGTGAGGATAACTTCCGGTTTTGGTGGAGGAGAGTTCACGAAGACGCTTCGCAAGGTATGTACATGTCAACAATTGAAATTTTCTTTTTTACTGCTCGAATATTGCAAAATCAGAGAATGCTATGCTGTGGCGAATGCTTTCACGATTAGAAACTTGCATAGTTTATTCTTGTATATGAAGTGTAACTCTCGTAAAATCAATCGTCCCACGAAAAACATGACGAAAATTGTGACACTCTTACATTTCTAAGTTGTTCTTGACAAAGATGCAAGTTAAATTTTCAATATTTTTTCATCATGGGAGTCTAAATGTAATCGGGGATAAATTCAGATTAGTCAGGAGTAAATTGAAGTCTAGATAAATCTACAAACTGTCAATTTTCTCGTTTTCCTGCTTGAGGAGATCGGTTCTGATAGAGCACATTGCGAATGCATGAGGATATTTGCTAGTTTTGTTAATTGTTTTCTGCAAAATTGATAAATTGACACTTTTAAACACAAAACTGATAAATACTCTAATCAAAATAAACTATTCTCTGTCCACTTTCAGGAGATGCCAGAATTCAAGGGAAAGAGGAAAAGGGGACTGACATTGACTCTTTACAAAAAAACATTTCGATATAGATTGCCTGTATCACCGCCAAGGAAACGAACAAAAACAAGTAGCAGTACACCAAATTTAAAATCCCCATCAATCAGGACACCAAGTTTATTAAAAAAATCTCTTTCAATTTCAAAATATTTATATCCTTTCAAACGGGTTTACATATCTATTCGGCGCAACCTTTTTACTAAAGATGACGGAAACTTCACCGCAGATCTACACAAGTTATAATATTACATGATTTCAGCACATACATAGGTATAACGTAAATAAACATTTACTTAGTGCTAGTAGTCATGAATAAATTAAACACAAGATGTCAATTAAACTGTGGACATATCCTTAAAATCGGTAAAGCCCTTTACATCTTGTAACCACTACTAACAGAGATCTTTTTTATTTACAAGTGTGTACACATAACACACTACATAATAGAAAAACAAACCACAAATTAATATTATTCTCAACTGTATGATATTTAATTTACAGTGTATCATTTGTATTAGAAATTATAAAGATATGATTCACATTAAGTTTAATTATTCTTGATTATAAAATTATCTTGCAGTGCATTTTCAATTTTTTTCAATGTAAGGGAAGTTAATCTTGTGTATCCAATACACAATGGAAGTTGTCACAAACAAAAAATGATCAATAACAGGGGCGGATCCAGGATTTGGGATTAGGGGGGCGTGAGTAGGAGAGGGGTCTGGACAGAGCCCTGGTAGGGGGCCCAGGGGGGCGAAACCCCCCTAAGCTCTGGTGGTTTGAGGAATTACATACATTTATTTAAACCAACCACACCATTTTTATCAGACCAAAAACAACTTTACTTTTAGTCTTAATTTTGTCGGATAATTGTTAACAGTATGTTTTTTGTCAGATTATAAGAACCTGAAGAAAACAATTTTCTTTAACAACCGTGACGCGAATTGTTCAACTCATGACTGATCGATCACGATTTTTAACCCTTCAAAGAACTATTGGTTTAGTTTTAACGCATTCCTGGGGCCCGGATGGTTCAATGAGTTAGGTCGTTGAATCTAACAGCTCATACAAGCCTATCACCAATACGGCGTAGGTTCGCACCCAGCCTTGTAAATTACAAAAAAAGGTCACTCGACTCGCAGCCGCAAGTGATAAAGTTTACCAGTTGCTTGCCCAGGGTCAGTATCAGGATTTAAGTTTACTAAATGCTTTGATCTGTAAAGATTTGTTTTTCTTATAGTTGTAAAATTGACTGAAGAAATAATGTTTAATTAGCGTGAGAAAATAGTTGATGTCTGGTACCTCGGAACCAATCAGAATGGAAAAATCTTTGAACTACTGACGGCGAATACATATATGAATCAGCGAACACACCCAACGTGTATTTACAATGTGTAGGAATATTTTACTACAGGTCACGAGTTAACCATTCATGAAAAAGTTAGTTATTGAACTGCTTAATTAACGTTGTATAACATATGCTTTGCGAATTTTAGGGGGGGGGGGGAGGCGCACGCCCCGCTCGCCCCCTCTAAATCCGCCACTGAATAATGACAAGTTAAATCATGGGAAACCGCAGTTACAATTATGAATTGATTCCTTAAATGAAATGTTTCTTTCTAGGTGGACAGCCCATGAACAATGAAATATTACTTTTATACTTTTAAAAACCCGACGGCAAGAACCGACGGGAAGAAGGGCATTAGTTCGGGAATTTATTACCAGACAGACATGCAAAACTTGTGATTATACAGTGGATTACATGTGTCGTACCAAAACTAGCAAATCTCCTCATGTATTCGCAATGTGCTCTATCAGAACCGATCTCCTCAAGCAGGAAAACGAGAAAATTGACAGTTTGTGGATTTATCTAGACTTCAATTTACTTCTGACGAATCGGAATTTATCCCCGATTACATTTAGACTCCCATGATGAAAAACTATTGAAAATTTAACTTGCATCTTTGTCAAGAACAACTTAGAAATGTAAGAGTGTCACAATTTTCGTCATGTTTTTCGTGGGACGATTGATTTTGCGAGAGTTACACTTCATATACAAGAATAAACTATACATGTTTCTAATCGTGAAAGCATTCGCCACAGCATAGCATTCTCTGATTTTGCAATATTCGAGGAGTAAAAAAGAAAATTTCAATTGTTGACATGTACATACCTTGCGAAGCGTCTTCGTGAACACTCCTCCACCAAAACTGGAAGTTATCCTCACGAATTTCTTTGCAGAACCAACTGTTCTGCTTGTGCCGATTACCAGCCGTGTACACACGATATACATTTTTGTACCTTTTTTCTGAATAGCAGTTTATTTATGATGGCGTTATCTTAAGTTTTTGTTATCCATATTAAAGCTATTCGTCCAAGCTGATATTAAGGGTTCTACAAGTTAACAACAGTCTACTTTTTCTTACATATTTAATTGACACTGACATAACAAACTGTCATATTGTTAGTAACGCCTACTGGGGGCCCTACGACTCCCTCCCTCCTGCCAGCAGCAAACACCACTGTCTTCATACACTCTGTCCTTGCAAACAAGCTCTCAAGGTTACAGGCAAAGTTACTGGTAGCTATTCTGTCTTGGTATTTTGTTTGATGTATTCTCAGTCTTAATACTAGTCATTATGTTGCTAGCAATATGGCGTATGGTTAATATATATATTTTTTAAACTCATGTTATTTTTACTGTATGTTAAAATGGTTTATTATGAGTTATTTTACTAGTGTACATAAATGATCCATAGGATTTAGTTGTTAAATACAGGTTTATTTATTAGTAAAAAATAAAATAAGCTCTTTCATCAAATGGTTATGGCGGTCCACTAAAAAAAAATAAGAGTAAAAGAGGTCCATGGGGAAAAAAAGGTTGATGTTGATGTTGACTGTAATGACTGCCCTGTCTGTTATCTTTTTATCAAGTTTGACTGTTTCATTATGTGACCTGTGTAAGACCGTGTTGGCCGGGTTGGGACTCTGGGTAATATATAATAGCTTCTAGTTTGTTGAAGACGCAGTGTACATGTCTGACCTAATATAACGTAATAGCTTAACTATTCCTAATGTTCCGGAGCATGTATGCCTGACTGCCTACCGGGTCTACCTCCTTCAGGGCCCATGTAAGGGGCCTCATAGCTTAACTACCATAGGGCCTCATATGTCCTAAATCCGGCACTATCCGTTACACAAGTCATCAGACATTTAAATATATAATACATTCATTCATCGCAAATTGTTTAGAATTAGGGCGTTTACACCTCTAGACCTTTAAAACTACAGATTATAAAACATTACCAGCACAGATATCAACAGCAATGGAAGACAACACACTCGTTTAGTTATTACGCAGTATGGTAAATATGATTTACGAATTTTATTTTTGAAGAATTTGTTTAGGGTAAACTCTTTATTCGACCACAAAACGTTGGCTTTTTTGTTGGCGTTGTGTTCGTTCGTCTTTGGACATTATGGTTTAGGGCGAACTTTGTTTTGGTTATGTGGACTCTTTCTGAATTTTAGCAAAATAATCGATGTTATCGATGTGGGGGAATATAGCCCTAACCGTTTGCAAACAAAATTCAAATTGTTTGCTGGTTTTTTTAATTTCGTATGCGTTGCATTAATCGTTCAACTGTTCTTAATGATTTAAAAGAAATATCCAGGAAACCTTCTTTCAGAAAAATACAGTTTATGATTTCAAAGCGGAATTTTAATATTTGAACTTTTCATTTTTCATCCAAATGTAGTACATGTATGTGCTCTTTTTATTTATTTTATAAGCTCACCTTGCCAAAGTTAAATCGAATATAATTTGTAGTAATATACCCTCTCTCCAAAATATAATTCAGGATGAAGTACTATAGGATCAGTGTGTATTACAAAATCCATATTTTCGTTTTATTTCTTCATTGGCAGATGCCAATGTTCCTCTTCCAAATATTGAACACAAGACCAATAATGTTCTACGAGACATAGTCATTACTACAGAGGAGATTATCGATATTATTAAAATTTTAATTCCTAATAAGGCATCGGGACCAGGTATAATCAGTTACCAAATGTTAAAAATCTGTCCTGAAAATTATCAACCTCTCTTCAAATAATTTTCAATAAATTTCATTTACAATGTAAATATCCAACCAGCTGGAAGATTGCACATGTGATTGTTATTGTTAAAAAAGGTGACAAATTCATTACCGTCTAATTATAGATCTATATCTAAATATGTGCTTAGCCATCTACAAAGGAACAAAGTAATTAATGAATATCAATCTGGTTTTCTACCAAAATATTCAACAGTATACACCAGCTATTTGAAATGTATAACTGCATTCTAAATTCAATAGAAAAAGGGATATTAGCTGTTTTGCATTCTGTGATTTTTTTAAAGTATTTGACGAAGTTTGGTACATAAAATTAAATCACACGGTGTAGATAGTAATTTATTAAATTGGGTCTCTAGTTATCTACAAAATCGACAACAGAGAGTAGTAATAAACAAGTCGTCTTCTTCACTTTGCAATGTTTCTGCTGGTGTACCTCAAATATCAGTACTTGCACCTCTACTATTTATTTGATATATTAATGATATTACTGAGAATCTTATCTCTCTTTGCCGACTTTTTGCGGAGGACACTTCCTTCAGGTATTCCAACCGTGCTGAATTACAAATCAAAAATGTGATTGATCATGACTTGAAAGAACTGCTCGAATGGTCAAAGAAATAGTTGATGTCCTTTAACCTGGATAAAACAGAACTTATGATATTTCCAAATTCGGAAATTCTAGAATTCAATGTTACATTTAATGGAAAAACTATTCCAATTTCAATTCTCACAAATATTTGGGAGTTACATTTAGCAGTGATTGAAAATATACTGTCAAGTATTTACAAGCATCTGAATGTTCTTCGAAAGTTAAAATATAAACTTTCTCCTCTGACAAACATAAAGAAACTATATTTAGTTCATATCAGACTAATTTTTGAATATGCTTATGAAGTATGTGATTAATGTAGGATATTCTAATAAACTTGATGAGTTACAACTTGAGTCTGCTAGAATCATTACTAGTCTTCCAATATTTGCTAGTTCCATTTCAATTTATAAAGAGTTAAGCTAAACATCATTGGCAGAAAGAAGAAAAAGGAGAGAATTACACATGTTTTATAATATTCAAAATAATATTGCACCCAGGTATCTTTGTTACTTAATTCCACCAAACAATTCAAAGTACAACCGTTTATCTATTGCGTAATCGAAGTGATACTACCATTTTGTAGACTATCGATTACTTATGACTCATTTATTCTTTCAACTATTCGTCAATGGAATAGGTTAAATCCATCACTTCGTAGTGTAGAATATATTGCAAAATGTAAAACTGAATTAAGAAAACGGGAAGATGTTAGCCAAGTTTCTAAACATTAAGAAATTGGACCTCGCAAAATTAATATTGCATTTACCCAGCATCGATGTTTTGCTTCTATTTTGCTTTTTAACTACGACTTGTTCCAAATAAATATAGTCACAAATTCGTCTTGTCGTTGTGGTGCCAATCATGAAGACTCATATCATTTCTTCCTCGATTGTTCCTATTATACAAATATTAGACATACGGTAGAAAACATCACCACCCAGTTGGTTAAGAATATCCAAATACTCCTCATATATTTTGAATAAGGCTTCATTTTGGCAGTAATGTTCAATGTTCTTTGAACTACATGTAACGTGTCGCTGATTAAGACCACCTGCATATAAAATGGAATATTAATTTATTTGACGTTTACTACAGACATTTAAAATAATTTTCAATATTTGAATTTGTCGACAATGAAAACAGTTAGATTTTCGGGAAATCTATTTTGATTAGAACAGAAGCGCGGACCTCCACGAAAACACCTTGATTTTCGGAAAGTCAAGTATATTTTTTTTTTGACTTATTAAGAAAGTTGTACTACTCACTCGATCAAAGCGTTAGCAATTATTATTAGAAAATTGAAATTAAAAAAACGCTTAATATCAGAACAAATTGAAAGGATATGGAGAGTAAATGTACACGAGACAAAATCCCAGTCAATACAGAGTAAAACATAGCAAAGGAAGAACGCTTTTATTGTTCTTCTTCATCTTGAAGTCATCGTGATGCCTTTAACAATGAACAAATAAATCACACCTCATAGCAAGTTCAAGACGACCCCTAGCACCGGCTTAAGCAGCATTCTTTGTTAATTGTCGATCAACGCTACATTTGTGCTCTTTTTGCTCCATGGATGCGGGATTGTCAACAAATTTCAAAATTATGGGCGAAGTACACTTACAAACACTGTCATCCGTTGCCCGACAAAATACTTAGTGACAGGGCGTCTGCACAGGGCGGCCTAGCCGTGTGGAGATGTCTGCACATGGCGGCCTAGCCGTGTGGAGATGTGTGCACAGGGCGGCCTAGCCGTGTGGAGATGTCTGCACAGGGCGGCCTAGCCGTGTGGAGATGTCTGCACAGGGCGGCCTAGCCGTGTGGAGATGTCTGCCCAGGGCGACCTAGCCGTGTGGAGATGTCTGCCCAGGGCAGTCTGGGCGTGTGGAGATGTCTGCCCAGGGCGGCCTGGGCGTGTGGAGATGTCTGCCCAGGGCGGCCTGGGCGTGTGGAGATGTCTACCCAGGGCGGCCTGGGCGTGTGGAGATGTCTGCCCAGGGCGGCCTGGGCGTATGGAGATGTCTGCCCAGGCCGGCCTGGGCGTGTGGAGATGTCTGCCCAGGGCGGCCTGGGCGTGTGGAGATGTCTGCACAGGGCGGCCTGGGCGTGTGGAGATGTCTGCCCAGGGCGGCCTGGGCGTGTGGAGATGTCTGCCCAGGGCGGCCTGGGCCTGTGGAGATGTCTGCACAGGGCGGCCTTGGCGTGTGGAGATGTCTGCACAGGGCGGCCTTGGCGTGTGGAGATGTCTGCACAGGCCGGCCTGGGCGTGTGGAGATGTCTGCACAGGGCGGCCTGGGCGTGTGGAGATGTCTGCACAGGGCGGCCTGGGCGTGTGGAGATGTCTGCACAGGGCGGCCTGGGCGTGTGGAAATGTCTGCACAGGCCGGCCTGGGCGTGTGAGGATGTCTGCACAGGCCGGCCTAGGCGTCTGGAGATGTCTGCACAGGCCGGCCTGGGCGTGTGGAGATGTCTGCACAGGCCGGCCTGGGCGTGTGGAGATGTCTGCACAGGCCGGCCTGGGCGTGTGGAGATGTCTGCACAGGCCGGCCTGGGCGTGTGGAGATGTCTGCACAGGCGGCCCGGGCGTGTGGAGATGTCTGAACAGGCCGGCCCGGGCGTGTGGAGATGTCTGCACAGGCCGGCCCGGGCGTGTGGAGATGTCTGCACAGGGCGGCCCGGGCGTGTGGAGATGTCTGCCCAGGCCGGCCCGGGCGTGTGGAGATGTCTGCCCAGGGCGGCCCGGGCGTGTGGAGATGTCTGCCCAGGGCGGCCCGGGCGTGTGGAGATGTCTGCCCAGGGCGGCCTGGGCGTGTGGAGATGTCTGCCCAGGGCGGCCTGGGCGTATGGAGATGTCTGCCCAGGGCAGCCTGGGCGTGTGGAGATGTCTGCCCAGGGCGGCCTGGGCGTGTGGAGATGTCTGCCCAGGGCGACCTGGGCGTGTGGAGATGTCTGCCCAGGGTGGCCTGGGCGTGTGGAGATGTCTGCCCAGGGCGGCCTGGGCGTGTGGAGATGTCTGCCCAGGGCGGCCTGGGCGTGTGGAGACGTCTGCCCAGGGCGGCCTGGGCGTGTGGAGATGTCTGCCCAGGGCGGCCTGGGCGTGTGGAGATGTCTGCCCAGGGCGGCCTGGGCGTGTGGAGATGTCTGCACAGGGCGGCCTGGGCGTGTGGAGATGTCTGCACTGGGCGGCCTGGGCGTGTGGAGATGTCTGCCCAGGGCGGCCTGGGCGTGTGGAGATGTCTGCCCAGGGCGGCCTGGGCGTGTGGAGATGTCTGCACAGGGCGGCCTGGGCGTGTGGAGATGTCTGCACTGGGCGGCCTGGGCGTGTGGAGATGTCTGCACAGGGCGGCCTGGGCGTGTGGAGATGTCTGCACAGGGCGGCCTGGGCGTGTGGAGATGTCTGCACAGGGCGGCCTGGGCGTGTGGAGATGTCTGCACAGGGCGGCCTGGGCGTGTGGAGATGTCTGCACAGGGCGGCCTGGGCATGTGGAGATGTCTGCACAGGGCGGCCTGGGCCTGTGGAGATGTCTGCACAGGGCGGCCTGGGCCTGTGGAGATGTCTGCACAGGGCGGCCTGGGCGTGTGGAGATGTCTGCACAAGGCGGCCTGGGCCTGTGGAGATGTCTGCACAGGGCGGCCTGGGCCTGTGGAGATGTCTGCACAGGGCGGCCTGGGACTGTGGAGATGTCTGCACAGGGCGGCCTGGGCGTGTGGAGATGTCTGCACATGGCGGCCTGGGCGTGTGGAGATGTCTGCCCAGGGCGGCCTGGGCGTGTGGAGATGTCTGCCCAGGGCGGCCTGGGCGTGTGGAGATGTCTACCCAGGGCGGCCTGGGCGTGTGGAGATGTCTGCACAGGGCGGCCTGGGCGTTTGGAGATGTCTGCCCAGGGCGGCCTGGGCGTGTGGAGATGTCTGCCCAGGGCGGCCTGGGCGTGTGGAGATGTCTGCCCAGGGCGGCCTGGGCGTGTGGAGATGTCTGCCCAGGGCGGCCTGGGCGTGTGGAGATGTCTGCCCAGGGCGGCCTGGGCGTGTGGAGATGTCTGCCCAGGGCGGCCTGGGCGTGTGGAGATGTCTGCCCAGGGCGGCCTGGGCGTGTGGAGATGTCTGCCCAGGGCGGCCTGGGCGTGTGGAGATGTCTGCCCAGGGTGGCCTGGGCGTGTGGAGATGTCTGCCCAGGGCGGCCTGGGCGTGTGGAGATGTCTGCCCAGGGCGGCCTGGGCGTGTGGAGATGTCTGCACAGGGCGGCCTGGGCGTGTGGAGATGTCTGCACAGGGCGGCCTGGGCGTGTGGAGATGTCTGCACAGGGCGGCCTGGGCGTGTGGAGATGTCTGCACAGGGCGGCCTGGGCGTGTGGAGATGTCTGCACAGGGCGCCTGGGCGTGTGGAGATGTCTGCACAGGGCGGCCTGGACGTGTGGAGATGTCTGCACAGGGCGGCCTGGGCGTGTGGAGATATCTGCACAGGGCGGCCTGGGCGTGTGGAGATGTCTGCACAGGGCGGCCTGGGCGTGTGGAGATGTCTGCACAGAGCGGCCTGGGCGTGTGGAGATGTCTGCACAGGCCGGCCCGGGCGTGTGGAGATGTCTGCACAGGGCGGCCTGGGCGTGTGGAGATGTCTGCACAGGGCGGCCTGGGCGTGTGGAGATTTCTGCACAGGGCGGCCTGGGCGTGTGGAGATGTCTGCACAGGGCGGCCTGGGCGTGTGGAGATGTCTGTACAGGGCGGCCTGGGCGTGTGGAGATGTCTGCACAGGGCGGCCTGGGCGTGTGGAGATATCTGCACAGGGCGGCCTGGGCGTGTGGAGATGTCTGCACAGGGCGGCCTGGGCGTGTGGAGATGTCTGCACAGGGCGGCCTGCGCGTGTGGAGATGTCTGCACAGGGCGGCCTGCGCGTGTGGAGATGTCTGCACAGGCAGGCCTGGGCGTGTGGAGATGTCTGCACAGGGCGGCCTGGGCCTGTGGAGATGTCTGCACAGGGCGGCCTGGGCGTGTGGAGATGTCTGCACAGGGCGGCCTGGGCCTGTGGAGATGTCTGCACAGGGCGGCCTGGGCGTGTGGAGATGTCTGCACAGGGCGGCCTGGGCCTGTGGAGATGTATGCACAGGGCGGCCTGGGCGTGTGGAGATGTCTGCACAGGGCGGCCTGGGCGTGTGGAGATGTCTGCACAGGGCGGCCTGGGCGTGTGGAGATGTCTGCACAGGCCGGCCTGGGCGTGTGGAGATGTCTGCACAGGGCGGCCTGGGAGTGTGGAGATGTCTGCACAGGGCGGCCTGGGAGTGTGGAGATGTCTGCACAGGGCGGCCTGGACGTGTGGAGATGTCTGCACAGGCCGGCCTGGTCGTGTGGAGATGTCTGCACTGGCCGGCCTGGGCGTGTGGAGATGTCTGCACAGGCCGGCCTGGGCGTGTGGAGATGTCTGCACAGGCCGGCCTGGGCGTGTGGAGATGTCTGCACAGGCCGGCCTGGGCGTGTGGAGATGTCTGCACAGGCCGGCCTGGGCGTGTGGAGATGTCTGCACAGGCCGGCCTGGGCGTGTGGAGATGTCTGCACAGGCCGGCCTGGGCGTGTGGGGATGTTTGCACAGGTCGGCCTGGGCGTGTGGAGATGTCTGCACAGGCCGGCCTGGGCGTGTGGAGATGTCTGCACAGGCCGGCCTGGGCGTGTGGAGATGTCTGCACAGGCCGGCCTGGGCGTGTGGAGATGTCTGCACAGGCCGGCCTGGGCGTGTGGAGATGTCTGCACAGGCCGGCCTGGGCGTGTGGAGATGTCTGCACAGGCCGGCCTGGGCGTGTGGAGATGTCTGCACAGGCCGGCCTGGGCGTGTGGGGATGTTTGCACAGGTCGGCCTGGGCGTGTGGAGATGTCTGCACAGGCCGGCCTGGGCGTGTGGAGATGTCTGCACAGGCCGGCCCGGGCGTGTGGAGATGTCTGCACAGGCCGGCCCGGACGTGTGGAGATGTCTGCACAGGCCGGCCCGGGCGTGTGGAGATGTCTGAACAGGCCGGCCCGGGCGTGTGGAGATGTCTGCACAGGCCGGCCCGGGCGTGTGGAGATGTCTGAACAGGCCGGCCCGGGCGTGTGGAGATGTCTGCACAGGCCGGCCCGGGCGTGTGGAGATGTCTGCAAAGGGCGGCCCGGGCGTGTGGAGATGTCTGCACAGGCCGGCCCGGGCGTGTGGAGATGTCTGCACAGGCCGGCCCGGGCGTGTGGAGATGTCTGCACAGGCCGGCCTAGGCGGGTGGAGATGTCTGCACAGGCCGGCCTAGGCGGGTGGAGATGTCTGCACAGGTCGGCCTAGGCGGGTGGAGATGTCTGCACAGGCCGGCCTAGGCGGGTGGAGATGTCTGCACAGGCCGGCCTAGGCGGGTGGAGATGTCTGCACAGGCCGGCCTAAGCGGGTGGGGATGTCTGCACAGGCCGGCCTAGGCGGGTGGAGATGTCTGCACAGGCCGGCCTAGGCGGGTGGAGATACACCTAGGCAGCCAAGATGTAGTAAAGGCAAAATACCGCTTTAAAGAAATGAAAGGTGCATCATCACACCTACTACCCAGCTACCTAGACGAAAGAATGTGGCGTGATCGTTGGGGCAACTGTGGTAAACAAGCTTTCGGCAACATTCTGGAGCACATAGCAGAACAGAACCTACATTTGCAGTTTAAGACATTTCATAATAGGACAATATTAATGTTATCATCACTTTTTGTTATCTTGTTGAATTATCATGATGATTGTTGTGTATTGTGATGTATTACTGATACGATGTTATAAATGCCAATAAAATGATACACAATGAACTTGTACTTTTAGTATGTTTTTCAACAGTTGATGACATGAACCTCCTAATATGAAGCAATCCAATACACTACAAAAAATCCAATATCTTAATTACATTACTGGTATACCAGTATTGTACAATATCTTAATTACATTACTGGTATACCAGTATTGTACAATATCTTAATTACATTACTGGTATACCAGTATTGTACAATATCTTAATTACATTACTGGTATACCAGTATTGTAAAACAAATTGAAAAAAAAATCACAATACTGGAACAATTTTTTATACCAGTATTGTGCACAATACTAGTATACCAGTATTGCGATCGCCAAGTACAGGAGATCCATAATGACAAATCTGATAAATAACAAATACAACCAAGAAAATTTGGGATTAATTTATTCACAATTAATATACAATTTACCATAGAATCCAAATGTTTACACACTTATGAGAATCTTCAATGATGATACGTATATATGTATATATACTTTCACCCTTCAGTGAGCCGCTCAACCACAGGTAAAAAATACTTCAATACTACAAGTCCATTCGGGACCCAAATGGACATATGCACATGACGTATGGATCTGGTAAATAACAAAGAGGTGATAATTCATTAATTGTCTTCTGAGGTGAGATTTGGTTTTAATATTTATATACAAAATGTATTAACTTGTAGTTTGAGCAGAGACACAATTGATTGATGTACATGTTAAGTACATATAGATAAAATAAACAAAGTTATTAAGGCGTGACAGACAAATGGACGAAGTCGGTCACTCACTGTGTAAAATATGGGGACTTCCTGCATATACACGTCTGCCGTTGTATTTTACAAAAATATATTGTGAAAAATTAGGCATAGTTTATGGTGATTAACGCCACCTTCGCCAATATTTCAGTTATATCGTGGCGGTCAGTTTTATTGTTGGAGGAAACCGAGGTACACGGAGAAAACTACCGACCTGCCGCAAGTCACTGTCGGTGGTTGGATATCACAACGGGAAATGGGACTTAAAAAAATAAAAATAAAAAAAAAATAAAAAAATAGAATTAAAAAAAAATAACCCCCCCCCCCAAAAAAAACCCCAACCCACCAACATCTCACTTAAATACAAATTGTTACACCATCTTAAATTTTGTGAAAATGATCATTATACTTGTACAGTGACGACGCAAAATACAAGATTGTTTACGTAAATTTGAGATGAGATATAATGCATTTAAATGACACTTTAAATCATTCATGAGTCTCAAATAAGTTTTGTTGAATAAAGGGGGAACCGGCGGGATGTTATACCCGCCTACTTAAATCTAAGTTAGTGATCGTCTTAATCAGGTAATTATAAGAAGACCTTTATCATTGCAATGATGACATCAATAGGTGTATAATATACGACCAAACCATATTCTACATACTATAAAACAAGAAATATAACAGATAAATTAATATATTTATAGTCTCAAGCAATGTATACACCCCACATGATACCGAAGGATATCCGGCCGTATTAAATATTTTTGTTTTATATAAACGTCTGTCTGAACATTCAATCCAACAGTGTTAGTCAGATTTTCAACAGGACCGTCGTGGTGTAATTCCAACTAGGCAGTTGAAATTACAACTACCAATGCAACCAGTGCATATCACCACTAAAGTTGTGAGTTCGAATCCCGCCCAGGCGATGTGTACTCGGTGCAACATTATGTGATAAAGTTTGTCAGTGACTTGCAACAGGTGTCGGTGGTTTTCTCAGTGTACTCCAGTTTCCTCCTCCAATAAAACTGATCGCCACGATATAACTGAAATATTGTTGAAAGTGGCGTTAAACACCATAACCATAATCACAGATTTTTTAACTGACAAATTTTAGTTTTTCACTCAGCAAGATTCGAACCTACACAATTGCTACACTGCAGCACCAATTCGCTTATTAGCGAACTATGTTGTCCACTCGACTACATAAAACATAGCTTCATTAAGGTTCATTATAACACTTATCAAACTCAATGAACTAAATTTGTGAATTCGAATCCCGCTCATGGCAAGGTGTACTCGATACAACATTATGTAATAAAGTTTGTCAGTGACTTACGACAGGTCGGTGGTTTTCTCTGGGTAATCCGGTTTCCTCCACCAATAAAACTGACCGCCACGATATAATTGAAATATTGTGGAAAGTGGCGTTAAACACCATCAAGCAACAAACAACATATGATATCCACAGACTGTAAAAATGGGAGGACCTTTGGTCATAAATTGATCTTTGACCTTCAAGATGCAGGACAAACAAATAACACCATAACACTAACCCTTGAACTCAAAGGGTGCATTCGATATGCCCATTTGTTTTTATAATTTTTTTTTTAAATGTACTTCAATATTTATTTGAAAGCAAAATTGACTGCAAAAACAATAAGAGTTACTTGATATCTATATAAAATGCTGTTTTCTCATAGACATCATACACTACTAATAATGGGTTGCAAAGTTTCCAGTTTTCCATGATGCAACATATTTTTTTTTAATAGAATTCAGATCTTTTATTTTATGTAAAAAACGTGTAAAAATAAATAGCACAACATAATGTTTATGGTGTAGGCTAGGGACTCTCAGCATACATGTAGCATTATTTTATTTGTAAAAAAGATACCTCTGAAATTGAAAACATTGTAAATATCGCTACATTTGGCAACCTTTTCCAGATCTGATACCATTTTGAGTCATTAAAATACAACTTATGATTATATAAACAATGAGAGTTCCTATCTTTGAGCATACACTCTTTGAATATTGCAATAATCCAAAGGCATAACAAATAAAGCAACAATTACCAATTCCATAACAAATCATGACCATTCTGTCGAGTTTCATTTGGCGTATGCAAATTCTGCACAAACCGTTTTATATTTCTTTCTTTTAATGATATACAAAATATCCCCATGTAAACTATTTTGACTATGTGTTGTTCTTTTTAATTTTTTTTTATTCATTTAATACAAATTTGAGTTTTTCCTTTTATCAAATTGCAAGTCGAACACACCTTTGACATTTAGACCTTAACCGATGTAATACCTTGTCACGTAAGGTTAAATTAAAGACCATCATTATATCTGTGCTTAATAGTGTGGAGATGGGTATATACACATGCATTTTTAGCCGGGCGGTTAGCCCAGGCTATATAGCTACCACCACACTCAAGAACGGTAACTCATGCTGTAATTTATGTGGCTCCCGTGCCACTCATTTATTACTGCGCATTAAAAAATAGTTCTCATTAGTGTGTATTGAATTCGCAATACATAACGAATAAATATGACAACTGACCACAATAAATTAATATACGAATGAGTGTCTATGATTCTAAATCTATTGAGACTGAAACTTTCAGCTGTAAAATTCTCAGAATCGAAGCGTAGATATTTATTGTTTTGTTTGCTTCGCTTCACATGCAATCTAAGATGTCGGAACAAAGGGCTGATCTAAGAACAATAAATATGTATCCCATTTAAGGATGTAAACATAAATATTCAAGGATAATTAACTATGGAAGATTGTAGAAAAAAATATTTATCTTAACAGAACGGTATCGATGTACTCCACAAATCAGATCGATAAAAATCTGAAGCGTCCTCGTGCATTTCAACGAATTTTGAATGTCCAACCTTCGTATATATTAAATATAAGAACTAAGATTTCATGTCACAGAAATGAGAAAATATAAATCAAAAGTTCGTTTGGTTAAAAGTAGCTTCGGTCAACATTTCCTATATCATGGTGGATTGCGTTCCCCTTCCGCCTAGCACCATTTTTATTTGTAAAGTTTCTATAAAACGAAATGGGTTACTTTTCAAGAAAATCACTTTCAAAACACTTCATGAGTACAATAGATTTCAGTAAACACGAAATCGACATTTTCATAAATGACACGTGGCAAAAATACGCGGGTGCCATACGCATAAAGGGCGATTATTCAAAATTACAAGTCGACTTGAACTTCGGGAAATTATCATACCTTTGTAAATTTTTAATCATTTTGATTACGTAATTAAATATATGTTACCTCTGTTTAATTAGCGTGGGTCATAACCATGTCAGGTTAGAGACTAATGGTAAATTTTATGTTTTCAAACAATTTTAAGCGGCGAATTGCTCTAAAATATAATCGTCAAAATTAAAATGCATTCGTCAATTACGAAAATGACGAGCGCTGGCTGAATCACAATAGAAAATCATTATAGTACCCGAAAGTTCCGACCTCAGTTGCAGTCGCAATTCTGCAAGTTTTTAAACGGGTGAAATTCGTAGCTCTATGGTCACTAAAAAAAGACCACAAGAGCTACGGGACAGCAGCTAATATGCTGCCTAAATGTGTATTCCAAGCAGGGCCTCCAAGAGAAATTTTACAAGGCGGACACAACTGCTTTGGGGCCCCGTGGACAGGCTGAGACTTCTCTCAAAATTGAGGATTTGAGGTCCAATTAAACCACTGGTAAACTTTCATGAATGTTTTATTTCTTGTGCAGCAGAATGTCTAGATAACATATCCTTTATACAAAGCAGCTACACACATATAATTCAGAAGTCTAAGTGAATTTTACATAGTTATTTTTCTAAATAAACTAAAAATACTTGAAAATACAAAAAAATATATGAAAAAAAATCAAAATAAAACATCTATGGCTAATGATATGGGCCCTTCAGAGATTCACAGGCCCCTTCTTGGCTCTCCGGTCCCCGGACCGATGTACCGACTGAGCCCCCCTCTCATAGGGCCTGATTCTAAGGATGAATCAGTTTTTGCCCTTTTCAATTTAAGTTTTCCATTTTCAATATTACAATCTACATACAAATACAAATCAGACTGTGAAGAAAATATCTTCCTAGTTTCTATTAAGATATCATGTTAGATTACATAACATAATACAAACTAAACGTATAAATTAGTCTGTGTTACCATGTTTGAAATGAAGAGTGATATTATGTCCTTTGTATCACTTTGTAAAAATGGCTAATCTTGAAAAAAAACTTTGTATTGAATTTATCCGATAATTTGATGTTCAATACATATGATGTTGACATAAAATCCACTGGCACATGGTAAACCTCCATTGAATATCAACCAAACATTATATCAAGTGAAAAAGTAATAGCATAGTATATATATTTATTACATAGTGCTGTTTGCAGAGGTTTAGTACTTATTGTATATGTTTAGTGCCCTCTAAAGTTGCTCTTAAAATGCATAACATGTAAAAGGAATGATGGAGTTTGACACTTTGTGTTGTTTATAATCTTTGTAATTTCAAATTACTTTGAAAAGAATTTGAATTCCTAATTACAAGGTGTTATGATTTTTTAAGACTTCAGTATTGGAATTTTTTTTTACACTTATAATGATACAAAAAGAAAGAAAGCTATAAAATAATCAATATTAATGTGTGGCAATTGTTTCCTATACACTTAACATTTTCATATCAGAATAGCCAGTTTAGCATTGTTATTGTTATTAATGTTTTTTCGTGGATAGATTTTAAAATCTATTATGATTTTTATTTCATTTTATATATATCGTGGCATAATACAAACAATAATTCATTAAGGACAGTTTTCTATCTGCAATGTGATATATTTTATAATCTTTTTCTCTTTGAAACTACCTGTGACATTAGTGCTTATCACCACTGAAGTTGTGAGTTCCATTCCCGGTCGTGGCGACATGCCACTTAGGCGAGGTGTACTCGATGCAACATTATGTGATAAAGTTGGTCAGTGACTTGCGGCAGGTTCGTGGATTTCTTTGGGTACTCCGGTTTCCTCCAGTAATAAATCTGACCTCCACGATATCACTGAAATATTGTTGAAAGTGGCATTTAACACACATAACCTTAACTCTTTTCTCTTTGATATACGGGGGTAACTGAATTTACAGTTATCTATCCATTTATGTGAATCATACCTTTGACATTTTTAGATAAATGTTACACACTTGTGTGCTATTTACATGTGTATAATATGTAATAGGTTTACTTATTGCTACAGTTGTTTCCTTTTCCCATTATTTCAGAATAAGATCATTATTCAAGAGTTTCAAATAGCTAATGGCAAAAAATAATAATTAAGATATTCCAACTGGAAAAATCTGACCCATGGTGTCAATAAACTATTAATTTGGCTATTGTTGATTATTCTTAATTTACTGCTTTGGTGCTATTTTCATAGTAATTGATATCTGTTATTATATGAACTGCTAAGTATTTTTTTTTTAAATAGAGCAATGTTGGGTCCAAAACATTGTTGACTTGCAAACTTATTTTTTTTACAGCTTTTCCATTCTTAAGTGAAATCATTAAGTTGCGTTTAATCTCTTATATTTATGTATTATACCTTATCAATCCGATCTGAAACATCAAGGTGCCAGTATATCAAACATTATTAATATTTAAATGTAATGATTTGTCTAACTGCTATGACATGGAAATATAATGCAATAAGATTATTGTATACTATGTTTGGAGGGAAATTCAGCATGGCTACAAACAGTAGCCTATAGTTGATGACATTTACATCTTGACAATTTATTGAAATTTTTCCATTTAGCCAACTTGCCATATATGTTTTCTTAGTGTTGTTGCTTTGGTGTTGATTCATCTGAAACATGGCTGCTAAAGGACTAGTTGAACAGCTATACAGAGGTCTCCTGTTGCCAGAGCCTAAATCTTATTTCCAACACCCATTTTTTTATTTCAAGGCTTTCACCTTGAGTTTGAAATGTTAGCCCGGTTCTCGGTGCTTTCAGTGCTTTGATTATTATTTTGATGGAAATCTAACTCAGTATTTTAAATTATACATTGTATATGATAATTGTATGATTACAGCAGCATACAATTACTATTACAATTGTCTAAAGCAAGTGACAACCATACAACAACCCCAGTGGATCCCGAAGGATTCTGGCCTGTATGAAATATTTTTATATAGACTTTTGAACATGCAACCCAACAGTGTTAGAGTTAGATTTTTAACTGAAAAAATGTTCTTCCTTCAGCGATATTCAAACCCACATTTTTGGTACACTACAACACGAAATTCGCTTAGCATAATGACGACCATTCGACTATTGTAAAATTTGGAAACTGGAGGTGAATTCAAGCAAAACTAAAGTTGTCATTCTTTCGAAGCGCAAATACAGACCGAAGGTAAAGCTTAACGGATGGATCACACAGATGATTATTTATATTTGGGAGTTTAATTTCAGTATACAGGTAGTGTTAACATAGCAAAGAGGAAATTAGTTGAACAATCCCAAAAAGCGGTATCAGGGGGATGAATGTACGTCATAATTGGAAGCCATTTTGTGCCGCTTGAAGGTAAGTTTTTACTTGTAGCATTAATTATTGTAAGGATAACATTAAATGTGATAGTGCGTCAAATGCCCCTAAATGTTCGCTAAACAACGGTGTGTCCATCGTTCAAAAACTTGTCAAACTCTCAAACACTTCGACAATGTTATTTGCACCTGTTGCGAAAATGTTGTCGAAGTGTTTGAGAGTTTGACAGTTTGTTCAGAAAATTTAACTGGTGACGAATTTCACTATCTATTTACATGTTTTCATGCAGAAATTGTAAAAAGAGTTTGAAGATACCAAAGGGGTAATCAGAATCCGTATATCGAAGAAGAACAGACAACACAATGGCCAAAAGAAAAAGTACAAAAGGACAAACAACGATCTACAAAACATACATATACAATTAAAGATCGAGCAACACGAACCCCTCTAAAACCGGGGGTGAACTCAGGTGCTCCGGAAGGGTAAGCAGTTCATGCTCCACTAGTGACAACCTTAGAGTTAGATATATACCGAACTATTATTTGAGAAACTGTAATATAGAAAAATGGCCGGTATGTTGTCTCTTTGCCACATTGAGTTCTTGAAAAATTTATCACTTTTTCTAAAGGATTTAAATAGATTGTTTTCATAACTGTCATCTCTGCCCCCTGTGTTTTTTCTCTAACAAAGTAGTTTATGATGTGTGTATTGAATATATTTATGTATGTTTGTATACATGTATATATATTTATTTGTTCATGTTGCACTTGGTGCCTGAGTTGAATTAATCATATCTTTTGAATCTTTGAATTAACAGAGGTGATACTTTAGTGTAAGCATATTTTATTAAATAATTCATTAAGACAATACAAGCATGAATATGTACAAATTATTCGGATGAATCATTAATAGGATTCGGAAACAAGTTACAAAACTTATATTAAGTCGTTTCCTGTCACTAAGGTTACACTAAAGACCGTCATTATTTAGCTGTGTTAAATCGTGTTGCGATGTTATACATGTATACAAGTAAATTTTATTAATTTGACAACAATCTAACTCAACCCTTTAAATTATGATGGGATCCTATATATAAGCCAAGATGAAATTTCAACATTAATCTTGAAAACAGGCAGCTGATTTGCTAATTGCAGGCTGACAGGATGTTTCAACTCTCGTTAGTCCTTTGGAAGATTCCAGATTACAGCTCCTATCTACAAGAAAGGGGTGAAACATCAGCCAGCTAACTACCACCCAATATCACTAACCTCGATATCCTGTAAGCTACTGGAACATGTGATACACAGTAGTGATGGGACATTTTGATCAACACCACACCCTTTGTTAAGAGCTACGCAACTTCATAACATGTCGATACCGTGGCACACAAGTCAAAATCATGGCTGACGAGACATAAAAAAACGTATACCAGGGCAACTAAACAAACTATTCTGTCAGAGAATTATATAAGTAACTCATGGTTCAATATACACTTAGAAATAACAGCTAATAAATTTATATAATGTTTCAGAATGTCTAAACAAGATAAGAAAAGAGACAACTATTTTCGTGTTGCCTACATTTTATTAAAGATAGCCCCATATGCCATTGAGAAGTATGTAGACAGACATTACTCGAGTGGATTTATTGGTGCATTAAGAGATAAAGCTCATATTCTGAAGGAAAAAGCAACACCTGATCAGAGAAAGATTTTACTACCACTTTGTAGTAAGTATTAATAGATGGTATTATTAGAGAGGTCGTCGTGGTCATGATCGTATGGTAGTTGGATTTACAACTACTTGTGTCATCCGTGCCTATAACTACTAAAGTTGTGATTTCGAATCCCGTTCATGGCGAGTTGTACTCGATACAACATTGTGTGATAAAGTTTGTCAGTGACTTACGACAGGTCGGTGGTTTTCTCCGGGGACTCAGGTTTCTTTTACCAATAAAATTGAATAGAATACAATGAGGGAAAGTAGATTTATATATGTACATGCACTTAAGGCGCCATTTTGAGCTCGAGACTGCCTTATATGTAATACAACATGCATACTTGAATTCTAGCGGAGTGATTGTTGGTTAATGCTAAATGAGATGGCGATGATGTCCGCTTTGTACTTGATCAACACCCTTAGGCAGAATGTTTTAGTGCTAGCTCACGAAAGTAACAGAACACGGGTAGATATGTCGCCCCACTCTCAGTAAAAAATATCCTAATTCCATATCAATTAATCTTTGCTCTTACTGTCTTATCTTGCATTGTGAGCGGAGAAGCAACAAATACAAATTTTATAAGTCTCTGGTGGGACCCGATCGCGACCAGGGTTCGAACCCATGATCTACCCCACTCGAGGTTAGCATGATAACTACATTGTATTACAGTACTGATGTTGTTTACTTGCATTCTACGTCTCCTTTACAAAGCCGTACATTGTACATGCACAAACTATTGAATATATCCCTTATCATTTAATTTTTACAACAAAATTTAATGATTCCTCGATTTTAATTACGATTATTTCATGGGACTATTTGAATTTGTTGTTGGCGACGTCACAATACCAACCTAGGTTATCAAGCTTAAAAATATAACCAATGTTGCCCCAGACGGACCAGCCAAACAGTATTCACATCATATTAAATTATTTATAAATAAACAAGTGTGGACACAGAAATGTGCTGTCCAAAAGGCAAGTGTGGATGTCAATATTTCATATTATTAACTTTAAAAAAAAAAAATTCATGGACACAGGGGTCCTGGATTTCTTTAATAAAAAAATAATCCTGGATTATTATTTTTGCTTAAAGTCCGGTCCTGTGTTTTTATTTCAAATTTTCATCATAGCCCCCCTACCCCTCCCAAGGGATATAAACTTGTATCATTAATAATAAATTAATAAATAATAAATTCAGATTTTCTATTTAAAATAAATCTCATTTACAAAACCACTGATATTTGTTCAATTTTTAACGCTGATTTAAGCTTTAGTCGCAACAAATTTTTATTTTTCTCTTTAAACTGTCGAAACACAACATTTATTTAACTGTAAAAAAATTTCACAAATAAATTCACCCCCCCTTTTTCCTTTTTTTCTTGTTTAAATCAATGATCAACAATATTCCAGAGTCAAACAAATGAATAAATATAACATAGATTTCTTTTACATGCATCTTTTTACCATGCGTAGTCAGTGTGTTTTAAATTGGCCATCCAATCAGGACGCTCATTATTCTTGTCCAAGATAAAAATACATCGCTAAAATTACCTGTGGGCGTTTCCCCACTTCCAACTCGTAAATTTACATAGAAATCGGAGATATTTCGTCATAAAACTTCACACATGGTTTTGTCTGTCATATTTCTTGAAGACAAACATAAAATTGTATTGCATTTATCAATATTTTATGAGTATCAACATTTTTTTCAACACCGTATCTGTTTCTCGATACAGCCGCCCGATTACAGTGACCCGTGACCCACTTTAGCACGTTTCACCAGTTTTTTCTTAATAATGTTGTTTAATAACATATTATTACCATTTATCAACAAATAAATCTAGCTCTGTCTTTGCAAATTGCAAATTATGTTCTATGAAAAAAATACATATATATTCATAGGTTTTACTAAGCATAGTCTTGGTCCGTTTTATGATGAAATTATACAGACTACTATACTTGACGGATGTGTTCTGGATTATCTTATTTCAAAATGTTTGCTGACCATTGACGATCGGGCTGAAGTAACACAATGCGCAAGACCATCAGAACGGAATAAGAAGGTGTTGGACAAATTGTTGCAACATCCAAGCAACACCTGCCATGTTTTCATAGAAGCCTTAAGAAAAGCTGGACCAAATAATAATGATCTTGTTGAGAGACTGGTCAAACTAGATGGTGAATCAACATTTCCGTCTGAATCACAAGTATCCAGCGATGACAGATTAATCGGTGAGTTAATTAGATATCTACGTTTTTGCACTGTAATCGGAAATTCTATCAATAATAAGGTATAGGCAGGGGCACCTCGAAGATCACTGGGCAACTATTTCAGATTCCTGTGGTTTTTATTACTATCACTGGGTCGATACCTCTGCCGAGGGTATCTTCCACCCAGTGGTCATGTGTTCGACACTGACATGCATATTTATTATTAAGATTTACATTTCCGAAATAATGTAATTCCACGTATTATGATATACCTCACATATTATAAAATTGATACGATTGGTTAATATAGCACCACGTGACATTTTATTATTAGGATATTTTTTTTTCTAAATTTGGCTAAAGCCCTCGGGGAAATAACCTTAGATGGGTTGATAATATATAATTATAGTCTTTTGTTGAGGTCAATGCGAGTTTTTATGGACCTTAACATCGATATTCACCGAAGCCTTTAGGCTGAGTTGAATATTGATTTCCAAGGTCCATAAAAACTCTTTTTCACGATTATTCTTTAATGTACCGGTTTATATATATAACTTTGAGATCCAGTGGGACAGATATATTGTATGGTTGTCACTTGCTTCTAGACGTTTGTATAATATACTTTATTTCCTGTGACTGTATAGTGAATTCTTCATTATCCTATACAATATATTAAAAATTGCTGAGTTAGATTGCTGTCAAATTATAATATTAAGTATATATGTACCATCTACACACGCTTATACACATGTCTTACGTCTATCCCTAGATTTTCCTTACGAGACAAGGTAACACTACGCCTATTGAAGCTCCTTTTTTAGGGAGTGGATGTGGTCTAGGGCGCTGGACGTAAGGCTAAGCGAATGGTGCTGCAGTGTATCAATGGTGTGGGTTCAAATCCCGTCGAGGGAAGAACAAAAATTTGACAGCTCTAAAATCTAATTCTAACACTGTTTGGTTTAATTTTCAGACGTATATAATATTTAGTATTAACCTAGTATCCTTTAAAGTAACTTTGAGATCCAGTGGGACAGATATATTGTATGGTTGTCACTTGCTTCTAGACGTTTGTATAATATACTTTATTTCCTGTGACTGTATAGTGAATTCTTCATTATCCTATACAATATATTAAAAATTGCTGAGTTAGATTGCTGTCAAATTATAATATTAAGTATATATGTACCATCTACACACGCTTATACACATGTCTTACGTCTATCCCTAGATTTTCCTTACGAGACAAGGTAACACTACGCCTATTGAAGCTCCTTTTTTAAGGAGTGGATGTGGTCGAGTGGTCTAGGGCGCTGGACGTAAGGCTAAGCGAATGGTGCTGCAGTGTATCAATGGTGTGGGTTCAAATCGCGTCGAGGGAAGAACAAAAATTTGACAGCTCTAAAATCTAATTCTAACACTGTTTGGTTTAATTTTCAGACGTATATAATATTTAGTATTAACCTAGTATCCTTTAAAGTAATTTGAAATCCAGTGGGACAGATATATTGTATGGTTGTCACTTGCTTCTAGACGTTTGTATAATATACTTTATTTCCTGTGACTGTATAGTGAATTCTTCATTATCCTATACAATATATTAAAAATTGCTGAGTTAGATTGCTGTCAAATTATAATATTAAGTATATATGTACCATCTACACACGCTTATACACATGTCTTACGTCTATCCCTAGATTTTCCTTACGAGACAAGGTAACACTACGCCTAGTGAAGCTCCTTCTTTAGGGAGTGGATGTGGTCGAGTGGTCTAGGGCGCTGGACGTAAGGCTAAGCGAATGGTGCTGCAGTGTATCAATGGTGTGGGTTCAAATCCCGTCGAGGGAAGAACAAAAATTTGACAGCTCTAAAATCTAATTCTAACACTGTTTGGTTTAATTTTCAGACGTATATAATATTTAGTATTAACCTAGTATCCTTTAAAGTAACTTTGAGATCCAGTGGGACAGATATATTGTATGGTTGTCACTTGCTTCTAGACGTTTGTATAATATACTTTATTTCCTGTGACTGTATAGTGAATTCTTCATTATCCTATACAATATATTAGAAATTGCTGAGCTAGATTGCTGTCAAATTATAATATTAAGTATATATGTACCATCTACACACGCTTATACACATGTCTTACGTCTATCCCTAGATTTTCCTTACGAGACAAGGTAACACTACGCCTATTGAAGCTCCTTTTTTAGGGAGTGGATGTGGTCGAGTGGTCTAGGGCGCTGGACGTAAGGCTAAGCGAATGGTGCTGCAGTGTATCAATGGTGTGGATTCAAATCCCGTCGAGGGAAGAACAAAAATTTGACAGCTCTAAAATCTAATTCTAACACTGTTTGGTTTAATTTTCAGACGTATATATATATATATATATTTTTTTTTATTTTAATTTATATTTTTTCTCTCAATTATTTCAGGGGAACACACAGTTCGGATTCAAAAGAATTATGACAAATTAGTAAATGGAATGTCATCCACTGCCACCATTGTAGACCAGCTGATGTCAGATGAGGTTTTAAACACTGACGATTCTATTGAAATCTTGTCCAAAGTTGTGCCCTCAGAGATGAACAGAAATTTGATAGAAAAGATTAGAGATAGAACCCAGTATGACAAGTTTATAGCAGCTCTGAGAGATGACAGTGTTAATGCAGAACTTGCAGACGACATAGAACAAACTGACGTCACGGAGCACGACATGGATGTTTTACAATTTCAAACAGGTTACTATTATTAACTTATAGTATATATTTTGCATATGCTATATTTTTAACTGATTACAAGAACATTTTAAAAATAGCGGGCGGTGTGAAACAGTTGACTGTTCCCCTACTTCCGGATCCGAACTGTTCCATGCCCGAGAACGATGCGCAGTGCATCATTCTTGTCAAATGCTGTATTTCTTTCAAAACAATGTTGTTCCGCAATTTTTTAATGGTATGGTATGCTGACATTATCATCTTCAGTGGATTTGTGGTTATGTGCATGTATATAAGATAATAAAACAGTTATTTCATGCCTGTTCAGGGAACAGTCAAAACTATTGTCCCTCGCTGCTGGAGATGACTTGGGAACTGTTGCCTGAGGCCTCAGGCAACAGTTCCCAAATCATCTCCAGCACCTCGGGTCAATAGTTTTGACTGTTCCCTGAACAGGCATGACATAACTGTATACTGTTTTAAAGTTTTAAATATTAGATACTGCTAATATTCCACATTGATTATTTTTGGTTAATACTATTCGTCAACGATAACAATTGTACGGCTATTGCTAAGAAAAAGCCTTACCTTCGAGTTTGGTGTAATGGCTGGTACTGGAATACTGGTACCTGTAATGTTTGTTTAAACTGTGTTCTGTTAGTGTTGTGAAGTTGGCAAGTCGTATTTACAAGTAAATACAATGACCAAAGGTTAAAGGACAAAAGAACAACCAACGATCTACAAAACATTACACAGAAAACTAATGATCGAGTAACACGAACCCCACTGACAATTGTGTGTGAATTCATGTGCTCCAGAAGGGTAAGCAGTTCCTGCTCCACATGTGCCACCTGACCAGTTGTGTTTTTCTTGTTACAAACCTGGTGATAAGTCATGAATAAGGAAAAGACCGGATTATAATTATGACAAACGCAACATATCCGTGGCCATTTGTGACACAGATACCCCGTAGTGGTTAACCAAGTCATGCTGGCGACCTTAAAACTCTCAAGATGATAACTTCAACTAAACCACTAAGAAACCTTGGTTCAGTACCTTCCTTGTTAGCAGCAACCCTCTATGAATGAAATCAGGATTGGAACCACAATCTCTGGAATATCGGAATAATGTCTTTATAATCTATAATCTATAATTAATGATCTATAATTTGATAAAAATACACATTTTCTCTATCCACAGCTTTCAAATCAAGTGAATGGAGTGCTAAGCTTGGCATTGACTTGATGATTTTATTAGCGGCTGAAATAGCTGAGGTGACATTAACAGAGATAGAACCTACTGGCAATGACGACGTAATAGAAACACAACTTTATAAACTCAAGTCATGGACAAGTAGAATTATACAATCAAAAGAGAACGAAATAGATTCAAAAGAAAGTAAAGAAATGTTAGATTTGATACCAAAGGTATGGTAAAACATTATTTGCATCCTTTTCACAAGACACATAGTTTGTCAAATAACAAGTTGGTGTTAAGAAAAGTTTGAAGATACCAAATGGTTAATCAGAAACTGTAAAGTGATTAAGGACAGATAATGCACTGACTAAAAGAACTAGAGGTTCAGTGACCTGAACCTGTGTCGCTCACCTGTCGGAACAACCAGAAAGAAGCATTGCCAAAGGTGGCCATGTTAAATTCCCCACTAATATAGATTTTGTACTGCATTATTTTTATTCAAACCAATATATCAACAATACAACACAAGAGATCGAACTACCACGACCGAAAAAAAAGCTTGTGTCGGTTATTTTACCTTCTACCATAAATGGGTTTGTTTGTAATTTGTGGAAAGGAGTGCTTTTTAATGTAATAGATAAGTTATTTAATTACATTTTAGAATAACTTAATTTATTTCATTATCAATATTCAATATTATGCGCGGTCTATTTTAATGGAGATAAATCTTGCCAAAAATATATAAAAATAATGCGGGAAAATTTATCTCACAGGGATAGTGCCCGCGGGAAATCGTTTGAAACTGGTATAGTTTACCATCGCTAGGTTCTGTTAAAAAATAGTTAACACCAAACATCCAATCAAATTAAAGCATTTTCATATTGTATGTATTAAATCTAAATAAATCCTAATAGTACATTTTATTATTCAATAAGTAGTGCTTAACACAAATCTTAATCATAGTTCACCCTCTTGGTCTAACCCATGGGCTTTTGACAACTGTTTTACCTGTTTTGTTCAAGTATTGTTATAAATACTGTTATAGTGACAGCCGGACACTTTGAGCCGTAATGAAAGGGGGAGGTTTAGCGCTTTAAAATCTGATTCAACCCACCATTTCTTTAGAAATGCCTGTACCAAGTCAGGGTCATTACGGTTTTCACAGCTTTCCGGTTGTTGACTGATTTTGTCTGTTTATATACTTATGAGTTTTGACTTTCCCTTTGTAAGATTGTTCGGAGTTCGGTAATTTTGTTATTACCCTTATTTGGGGGGTCTAGTTAATTGATTGATCCCTTAGTTGTTGGATGTCAATGGTTTTCCCAGGTTACTCCGACTTCCTCCAAAATAAATCTCACCACCAAAATATAACTGACATATTGCTTAAAGTGGCATCAAGCATCCATCGATAATATCCACTCCAAAATTTACAATATGTATGTATGTTCTGTAGATATTGGTACAACTTGCAGGAACAGAAATCCAAGACAAATGTAACACTGTTTTATCTATGAGTACAACATATTTAAAGACTATAGAGGAAACAATATATACTATGAAAGGTAATATATGTTAGGTGTAAACTATAGTGTATCAGAGTGTCTTCATAGAGGAAACAATATATACCATGAAAGGTAATATTTGTTAGGTGTAAAACTATACTGTATCAGAATGTCTTCATAGAGGAAACAATATATACCATGAAAGGTAATATTTGTTAGGTGTAAAACTATACTGTATCAATCTATGAGTACAACATATTTAAAGTCTATAGGGGAAACAATATATACAATGAAAGGTAATTTGTGTTAGGTATAAAACTATATTGTATCAGAATGTCTAAATATACTGTGCAAATTCACATGAAACAGGACAGAACAGTACACAGAGAAGTAATTAATATAAACGTAGATATCTAATTTAGTGCACACAAAGCGTTTCTGGAGTAAGCTTCATCAGGTACGCTCACAGGGAAATGTGTCGCATTGTACAGTATATGGGAATACTCAGGTTATATTTTAGTTAGCAGAAATACTTTGAGACCATAAATTTGTTTCGGATGTCCCATGATGTTCGAATACTCAGGTGTCGGATTGCACAAGTTACACTGTATATTCAAACAATAATTTGTTTAATAATATTATTTATTTTAAATATTTTAATAGACAATGCAGAAAAGACTTCTCTGGAAGCTAAGGTAGACGAAATAGTTATGAAACAGAATGAAGCAATACCGCAAAACATTAGAGGTAAAAAAAATAACTATATACAGTCAAACCTGTATTAAGAGGTCACCCTTGGGACAAAGCAAAAGTGGCCATATAAAACAGGTTACCTCTTTAAATAGGTCCATTCCATATGAAATTATCTATGACAGGGTGACCTTTTAATACAGGTGACTCCTAAATAGAGGTGACCGTATGTGCAGGTTTTTTTCACTGTATTAATTATTTTCTGAGGATTATTTGGGATGGTGCTGTTTAACGCCATTTTCGACAATATGCAAAACGTGAACAGGAGGACTTAGATACTCTTTCCGAATGGTTGAAGAGTGTGATGTCGCTTGTACAAATTAGAATTAAAAAAACTCAGTGAGTCTATGAGCACTCGCTCTGCATCAATCTTTAAAGACCCAAATATTGTTAAACACCTGTCTCTTCTGCATGACAAATATGTTATTGTCTCCGCTGACAAGGCCCCAAACAATATTGTTTTTGTGTGTAAATCACATCACATAGAGTGCTTGATAAAGGAATTGGGTATTGACAATTCACAGGGCAACCCTACATATACCCCGACAACACTTACGAAAGAGGAAATCCTGGCCAATCATAAGTCTGTTTTATGTTCCTTTGGAATTTCAACCACTCTACTGGATTCCTAAATTACACAAGTGTCCTTTCAAACAGCGTTATATTGCTGGGTTTGCCAAATGCTCCTCGAAACCTCTTTCAAAATTATTAACATGTCTTCTATTGGCGGTCAAAACCAGTCTTCAGAGTTACTGTGACACTAGCTACTCAAGGGGTAGTGTGAATCAGATGTGGATTCTGAAGATCTCTAAAGATCTCTTAGAGTACATACAATCTAGGCCCCTCTCCTCCTGCAATAGCATTAAACAGTTGACTTCTCTACCCTTTGCACGACTATTCCACACTCTGAAGGACAGATTAAGAGAGTTGGTCCACCTGTGTGTCATGAAAAAAGAATGGCCAACTTAAATACAAATACCTTGTGCTAGATCTTATTTTTTTTTAAAAACCACTCTGATTCTAACAAAAAGTTCTCTGAAAGATGAGTTTGGAAATATCATCAACATTGACAACATTTTTGTTATGTTTGGTGGACGTGTTTTTCAACAGACAGTCCGCATACCTATGGGTACAAACTGTGCTCCTCTTCTCGCCGACTTCTTCCTTTATTCATATGAGGCAGACTTCATACAGGGGCTTCTCAAGAACAACGAAAAGAAGCTAGCCCGATCCTTTTATTTCACGTTCCGCTATATAGATGATGTCCTTTCACTAAATAATTCTAGGTTTGGTGATTTCGTTGATCGCATCTATCCCATTGAGCTTGAAATAAAGGATACCACAGATACAGATAGGTCTGCTTCATACCTTGACTTACACTTCAAAATTGACAGTGAGGGGCGGTTGAGAATGAAACTTTACGACAAAAGAGATGATTTCAATTTTCCCATTGTGAACTTTACAATTATATGTTGCAACATTCCAGCAACACCTGCATATGGAGTATATATCTCTCAGTTGATATGATATTCCAGAGCTTGTGGTTCCTATCAGGATTTCCTTGATAGCGGTTGCTGCTAACAAGGAAGCTACTGAATCAAGATTCCCTTTGGTAAAGTTGAAGTCATCACTTCGAAAATTTTACGGTGGCCACCATGACTTGGTTGGCCGTTATGGAATATTAGTGTCAGAAATGACCACGGATATGCTCCACTTGTCGAAACACTTCCCGGTCCTTTCCTCATTCACGACTTATCACCGGGTTTGTAACTAATTTAGCACGACGTGTGCCACTAGTGGAGCAAGAACGGCTTACCCTTCCAGAGCACATGAGTTCACACCCGGTTTTTAGTGGGGTTCGTGTTACTCGAGCTTTAGTTTTGTATGTATGTTTTGTAGATCGTTGTTTGTCCCTTTGTACTTTTTCTTTTGGCCATTGTGTTGTCTGTTCTTCTTCGATATACGGATTCTGATTACCCCTTTGGTATCTTCAAACTCTTCTTAGTTATATCGTCACAGTCCTATGCAAACTTAATTCATCATGTTTTTAATTGTCACCATCTTTTCTGATACTTCCAACTAATTTTAATTACAAACATGTACATTGCGTATGATCACACCTTAATGGCAAACATGTTTTGTTTATTTTGGTTCTATTTATTCCATGTTCGTGCCGGTTGTTCGTATAGATGAAGGAAACTGGCATACTCTGAGAAAACCGTTGACCTGCTGCAATGTAATTTGCATACGTTATCTCATAAATGTTTAAGTTCGCTTCTAGCTAGATTGTCACTGCTTTTCCTAAGAACATTTTACACTTAATAAATTGTCTCAATATACCGATAGTCCAATGTCCAACATCAAGCTAAATCTTACTCATTGTTTGGATGAATGTGATCAATGATGATGGATCAGGGACTGTTAACCTTTCCGGAATACCAGATATCACCACCGGTATTTAATGGGTTTGTGTTTTTGCTCATATAGTCGTTCTCAGCATAGCATAGTATTTTCTTAACCATTGTTTGTGTGCTTGCTCAAATAGTCATTTTCTGTATAGTATTTTGCTGACCATTGTTTGTGTTTTTGCTCAAATAATCGTTTTCTGTATAGTATTTTGTTGACCATTGTTTGTGTTTTTGCTCAAATAGTTGTTTTCTGTATAGTATTTTGTTGACCATTGTTTGTGATTTTGCTCAAATAGTGGTTTTCTGTATAATATTTTGTTGACCATTGTTTGTGTTTTTTCTCAAATAGTCATATTCTGTATAGTATTTTGTTGACCATTTTTGGTGTTTTTCCTCAAATAGTCATTTTCTGTATAGTATTTTGTTGACCATTGTTATTGTTTTTGCTCTAATAGTCGTTTTCTGTATAGTATTTTGGTGACCATTGTTTGTGATTTTGCTCAAATAATCATTTTCTGTATAATATTTTGTTGACCATTGTTTGTGTTTTTGCTCAAATAGTCATTTTTTGTATAGTATTTTGTTGACCATTGTTTGTGTTTTTGCTCAAATAGTGGTTTTCTGTATAATATTTTGTTGACCATTGATTGTGGTTTTGCTCAAATAGTGGTTTTCTGTATAGAATTTTGTTGACCATTGTTTGTGTTTTTGCTCAAATAATCGTTTTCTGTATAGTATTTTGTTGACCATTGTTTGTGTTTTTGCTCAAATAATCGTTTTCTGTATAGTATTTTGTTGACCATTGTTTGTGTTTTTGCTCAAATAGTTGTTTTCTGTATAGTATTTTGTTGACCATTGTTTGTGATTTTGCTCAAATAGTGGTTTTCTGTATAATATTTTGTTGACCATTGTTTGTGTTTTTTCTCAAATAGTCATATTCTGTGTAGTATTTTGTTGACCATTTTTGGTGTTTTTCCTCAAATAGTCATTTTCTGTATAGTATTTTGTTGACCATTGTTATTGTTTTTGCTCTAATAGTCATTTTCTGTATAGTATTTTGTTGACCATTGTTATTGTTTTTGCTCAAATAGTCATTTTCTGTATAGTATTTTGTTGACCATTGTTGTTGTTTTTGCTCTAATAGTCGTTTTCTGTATAATATTTTGTTGACCATTGTTTGTGATTTTGCTCAAATAATCATTTTTTGTATAGTATTTTGTTGACCATTGTTTGTGTTTTTGCTCAAATAGTCATTTTTTGTATAGTATTTTGTTGACCATTGTTTGTGTTTTTGCTCAAATAGTGGTTTTCTGTACAGTATTTGGTTGACTATTGTTTGTGTTTTTGCTCAAATAGTCGTTTTCTGAATAGTATTTTGTTGACCATTGTTTGTGTTTTTGCTCAAATAGTCGTTCTCCATATATTATTTTGTTGACCATTGTTTGTGTTTTTGCTCAAATAGTGGTTTACTGTATAGTATTTTGTTGAGCATTGTTTGTGTTTTTGCTCAAATAGTCGTTCTCCATATATTATTTTGTTGACCATTGTTTGTGTTTTTGCTCAAATAGTGGTTTACTGTATAGTATTTTGTTGAGCATTGTTTGTGTTTTTGCTCAAATAGTCGTTCTCCATATATTATTTTGTTGGCCATTGTTTGTGTTTTTGCTCAAATAGTCGTTTTCTGTATAGTATTTTGTTGACCATTGTTTGTGTTTTTGCTCGAATAGTCGTTCTCTGTATAGTATTTTGTTGACCATTGTTTGTGTTTTTGCTCGAATAGTCGTTCTCTGTATAGTATTTTGTTGACCATTGTTTGTGTTTTTGCTCAAATAGTCGTTCTCAGTATCGTATTTTGTTGACCATTGTTTGTGTTTTTGCTCAAATAGTCGTTCTCAGTATAGTATTTTGTTGACCATTGTTTGTGTTTTTGCTCAAATAGTTGTTTTCTGTATAGTATTTTGTTGACCATTGTTTGTGATTTTGCTCAAATAGTGGTTTTCTGTATAATATTTTGTTGACCATTGTTTGTGTTTTTTCTCAAATAGTCATATTCTGTATAGTATTTTGTTGACCATTTTTGGTGTTTTTCCTCAAATAGTCATTTTCTGTATAGTATTTTGTTGACCATTGTTATTGTTTTTGCTCTAATAGTCGTTTTCTGTATAGTATTTTGGTGACCATTGTTTGTGATTTTGCTCAAATAATCATTTTCTGTATAATATTTTGTTGACCATTGTTTGTGTTTTTGCTCAAATAGTCATTTTTTGTATAGTATTTTGTTGACCATTGTTTGTGTTTTTGCTCAAATAGTGGTTTTCTGTATAATATTTTGTTGACCATTGATTGTGGTTTTGCTCAAATAGTGGTTTTCTGTATAGAATTTTGTTGACCATTGTTTGTGTTTTTGCTCAAATAATCGTTTTCTGTATAGTATTTTGTTGACCATTGTTTGTGTTTTTGCTCAAATAATCGTTTTCTGTATAGTATTTTGTTGACCATTGTTTGTGTTTTTGCTCAAATAGTTGTTTTCTGTATAGTATTTTGTTGACCATTGTTTGTGATTTTGCTCAAATAGTGGTTTTCTGTATAATATTTTGTTGACCATTGTTTGTGTTTTTTCTCAAATAGTCATATTCTGTGTAGTATTTTGTTGACCATTTTTGGTGTTTTTCCTCAAATAGTCATTTTCTGTATAGTATTTTGTTGACCATTGTTATTGTTTTTGCTCTAATAGTCATTTTCTGTATAGTATTTTGTTGACCATTGTTATTGTTTTTGCTCAAATAGTCATTTTCTGTATAGTATTTTGTTGACCATTGTTGTTGTTTTTGCTCTAATAGTCGTTTTCTGTATAATATTTTGTTGACCATTGTTTGTGATTTTGCTCAAATAATCATTTTTTGTATAGTATTTTGTTGACCATTGTTTGTGTTTTTGCTCAAATAGTCATTTTTTGTATAGTATTTTGTTGACCATTGTTTGTGTTTTTGCTCAAATAGTGGTTTTCTGTACAGTATTTGGTTGACTATTGTTTGTGTTTTTGCTCAAATAGTCGTTTTCTGAATAGTATTTTGTTGACCATTGTTTGTGTTTTTGCTCAAATAGTCGTTCTCCATATATTATTTTGTTGACCATTGTTTGTGTTTTTGCTCAAATAGTGGTTTACTGTATAGTATTTTGTTGAGCATTGTTTGTGTTTTTGCTCAAATAGTCGTTCTCCATATATTATTTTGTTGACCATTGTTTGTGTTTTTGCTCAAATAGTGGTTTACTGTATAGTATTTTGTTGAGCATTGTTTGTGTTTTTGCTCAAATAGTCGTTCTCCATATATTATTTTGTTGGCCATTGTTTGTGTTTTTGCTCAAATAGTCGTTTTCTGTATAGTATTTTGTTGACCATTGTTTGTGTTTTTGCTCGAATAGTCGTTCTCTGTATAGTATTTTGTTGACCATTGTTTGTGTTTTTGCTCGAATAGTCGTTCTCTGTATAGTATTTTGTTGACCATTGTTTGTGTTTTTGCTCAAATAGTCGTTCTCAGTATCGTATTTTGTTGACCATTGTTTGTGTTTTTGCTCAAATAGTCGTTCTCAGTATAGTATTTTGTTGACCATTGCTTGTGTTTTTGCTCAAATAGTTATTTTCTGCATAGTATTTTGTTGACCATTGTTTGTGTTTTTGTTCAAATAGTGGTTTTCTGTATAGTATTTTGTTGACCATTGTTTGTGTTTTTGCTCAAATAGTCGTTTTCTGAATAGTATTTTGTTGACCATTGTTTGTGTTTTTGCTGAAGTAGTCGTTTTCTGTATAGTATTTTGTTGAGTATTGTTTGTGTTTTTGCTCAAATAGTCGTTTTCTGTATAGTATTTTGTTGACCATTGTTTGTGTTTTTGCTGAAGTAGTCGTTTTCTGTATAGTATTTTGTTGACCGTTGTTTGTGTTTTTGCTCAAATAGTCGTTCTCTGTATAGTATTTTGTTGATCATTGTTTGGGTTTTTGCTGAAATAGTCGTTCTCTGTATAGTATTTTGTTGACCATTGTTTTTTTTTGCTCAAATAGTCGTTTTCTGAATAGTATTTTGTTGACCATTGTTTGTGTTTTTGCTCAAATAGTCGTTTTCTGTATAGTATTTTGCTGACCATTGTTTGTGTGTTCGCTCAAATAGTCGTTTTCTGTATAGTATTTTGCTGACCATTGTTTGTGTTTTCTTTTTTCTGTCAGTCATTGCATTGTCTATCCCTCTTTGATATACGGCTTTTTGATTTTTTGTTGGTATTTTCAACTTTGTTTTGCTTTCAGATCAAATAATGCCGAAACTAGACACTGTTTATTCTGTTTCTACTTATTCAGTACTAAAGTTCTTACGGTCATTGCATTGTCTGTCCGTCTTTGATATATGGCTTTTTGAATTTCTGTTGGTATCTTCAAGGTTTTCTTTGATTTATTTTCAGATCAAGTAATGCAGAAACTAGTCACATGGGAGAAAGATAATGAAGCATTTGTTGCAACAATGGCAAGTGAACATGTGCTGAACTGCTTGACGAGCAATAGCTGTGTTACTGTAACTGGTGGTTCCGGTGTGGGTAAAACGGCAACCGTTCGACATGTAGCTTTAAGAATGAAACAGGAAAAAGGTTATGATATTGTTCCCATTGCTTCTCCCAAAGATATCAGAGATTTCTTCACACGAGGTAAACCAACTGTCTTTATTGTTGATGATCTATGTGGAAACTATACAGCCAATCAACAACAAATTGAACACTGGAAACAATTTATGGATGACATTAAAAATGCGCTCGAAGACAGTGTTTGTAAGTTAATGGTATCATGTAGGCTACAAGTTTTCAGAGATGACAAATTAACATCCTTAGCCATTTTCAAGTCTTGTGAATGTAATTTATCGTCAGAGGAACTGAGTCTGACTACATTTGAAAAACAATCAATGGCCAAGGAGACGTTTCTTGGAAGTGAAAACGAGGATATTGAACAACTGAGCAAATACACATTTTTCCCTCTGTTGTGCAATTTATTTCGCGGAAGAATCTCTATTGATATAAAAAAATACATTGATAACCCATTTCTTATTTACAAAGATGAATTAGATCTTATGTTTCATAGTGGCGATGATGGGAAACACAAATATTGTGCTCTGGCCTTAGTTGTAATGTTTAACAATAATCTAAAGGAAGCCTCACTGACCGGAAAAACAAACAATATAACAAAAACAACTATAGAGGAGACATGTGAGGCATGTCATTTAAACAAAGGAATATCAAAGCTAAAGTTTAAAGCTGAACTAGACACACTAGAAGGTACATACGTCATAAAGGAAGATGGTATCTACCATACAATCCATGATAAACTTTTTGATTTTATGGCTTATTATTTTGGACACCTAATGATCCCATGTTTTATTGACAATGCTGATCATGTATTAATAGGAGAGAGGTTTCTATGGGAAAGTTATGAATTGGAAGCTAATCCATATGACAATATTAATGAAGAAAATGCAGAACAAGAGATTGATAATTTGACAGAGAGGGAAAATATCTTTTCTATTTCTTTTTCTGACGACATGCTACAAATGTATATTGAACGGATGATTAAGGATTTGAGACAAGGCAAAGTTGCAGATGTTATTGATAATAGGAACATGAATTCATGTTCGTTTAGAGATCACTTTCTTCATCACATAAACCTACTGGATGAATCAATACAAGAAGAACTAGCGCATGTTAGAGACTATATAACTCAAGGCACAGTATTATACCACGTTTGTTGCTATGGTGGTGAGGAATTAGTCAGATGGTTATGTCAACACGGTACTGATGTCAGGATATGTAATTATTATGGCAGATCGCCTTTACACGCAGCTTCCGAATACGGTTATTTGAGCATCGTTAATCTGATATTACAGGAAAAAGCAAAGATTATTAAGACTGAGAAACGTGCCAGATTATTCTCATGCATTGGATCTTGTTTTGGTCAGTCACAAAGGGGAAATGATTTATTAAAAAACACTGATATTGTCAACTGCTGTGATAGCATTGGACGAACTCCACTTTGGGAAGCATGTTTAAGTCGTCACAGTAGCATTGTTGACAAATTGTTAGAATGTAAAGCAGACGTGAATAAAAGTGATGTGGATGGGTTTTCACCGCTCTATGTTGCTTGTCAGGAAGGGCTTTTACAGGCGGTCTGCAGCTTGTTAGATCATAAAGCAGATGTGAATATGTGCAACAAGTCTGGTACATCCCCATTGTTTATGGCTTGTCAGAAAGGTTATTTACAGATTGTCTGCAGATTATTGGAGAGTAAAGCTAATGCCAACAAAACGGACAAGCATGGGTTTTCTCCATTATATGTGGCTTGTCAGAAAGGTTATTTACCGATTGTCTGCAGATTATTGGAGAGTAAAGCTAATGCCAACAATACGGACAAGCATGGGTTTTCTCCGTTATATGTGGCTTGTCAGAAAGGTTATTTACCGATTGTCTGCAGATTATTGGAGAGTAAAGCTAATGCCAACAATACGGACAAGCATGGGTTTTCTCCATTATAT
This sequence comes from Bathymodiolus brooksi, assembly GCA_963680875.1. Classification (NCBI taxonomy): domain Eukaryota; kingdom Metazoa; phylum Mollusca; class Bivalvia; order Mytilida; family Modiolidae; genus Bathymodiolus; species Bathymodiolus brooksi. The sequence goes on from OY804580.1 coordinate 90,249,466, forward strand.
GTAGCTTGTCAGCATAATCACTTGATGGTCGTCAGTACATTATTGGCTTATAATGCAGATATAAATCTATGCAATAATGAAGGTACATCTCCACTGTCCAAAGCGTGTGCAGTTGGCCATCTACAGATTGTCAGTAAATTATTAGAGAATAACGTCGACATTCATCAAGTCGATCATGGTGGATATTCCTCTCTATATATTGCTTGTCAGGAAGGTCATTTGGATGTTGCTGTTAAATTATTAGACAATAAGGCAAGCGTAAACCAATGTAATAAGAATGGAGTTTCACCGCTCTCCAGAGCTTGTGAGAAAGGTCACGTACATATTGTTAGCAAATTATTGGATTATAAAGCAAACGTGAATGACGTCGATAATTACGGGTTTTCACCATTATATGTAGCTTGTCAGGAAGGTCACCTCCCGGTGGTCTGTAAGTTATTAGAAAGCAATATAAACATTGATCAGTGTAATAATGAAGGCACATCCCCGTTATTTATGGCTTGTCAAGATGGAAACCTGTCGATTGTGTCTAAATTACTGGAGTGTAAGGCCGACGTAAATGAAAGTGATAATGATGGTTTTTCACCGTTGTACGTTTCTTGTCAGCAAGGTTTCGTAGACATTGTTTGTAAATTGTTAGATTATAATGCAGATGTAAGCAAGGTTAATCAAATTGGCGCTTCACCACTTTTACGAGCTTGTGAGATGGGTCACTTAAAGATTGTCAGCATGTTATTGGAGAAAAATGCAGAAGTCAATCAAAGTGACCATGATGGTTTTTCACCACTGTACATGTCATGCCAGGAAGGTCACTTAGACATTGTCCAGAAACTGTTAGAAAACACAGCTGACATTAATATGTGTAATACGTTCGGTATTTCACCACTGTCAAGAGCCTGTGAGAAAGGTCACCTGACCATTGTCAATGTATTATTAAAGAATAAGGCAGACATCAATAAAAGCGATCAGGATGGGTTTTCACCATTGTACGTAACGTGTATGGAAGGTCACTTGCCCATTGTCTGCACATTGCTGGAAAATCATGCCGACGCAAATCTGTGCAATAACGAAGGTTCATCACCACTGTACACAGCTTGTCGGAATGGCTACTTGGACATTGTAAGCAAATTATTGGACTTTAAATTAGAAGTAAATAAGTCTGATAATGACGATAGATCACCACTGTATGCAGCATGCCAAGAAGGCTATGCAGAGATTGTAGAAGTTGTACTGGAAAATAATGCTGATACAAATTTATGCTCGTTTGATGGAGATTCGCCTCTATTAATATCGTGTACGGCGGGACATTCAAACATTGTTGAGATGCTTTTAAAGGAAGGTGCTGACGTCACTAAATGCCTTCAGAATGAGACACAAAAATTGATTAAATCGGGATGGTTAGATTTCATAACGGAGCGTGCGAATAATAAATTAAAGCTATATTTATTGGGAATCTCTCAATGCAAATTCTATGACGTAATCGGAGGAATCTCTCCGTTACACATGACATGTTTAATGGGTCACATTAAAATTATTGAACTTTTCCTGGCACAAAATCTAGATGTGAACATTTGTAAAGAAGATGGGACAACACCTTTATATGTAGCGTGTGAAGTTGGTCATACAGAGGTTGTACGGCTACTGCTAGAAAACAAAGCAGATCCTCATATATATAGAAATGATGGTAAATCTCCATTCATAGTGGCAGAATCAAATGAACACTTCGATATAATGTCAATACTACAACAGTACATCACATTATAGTGGCATCAACTGTGCACCCCGTTATTAACGTCAATACCACATATGAACATCACATTATGGTCGCATCAAATGTACACAACTGCAAAAGAACGTCAAGTAATAGTGGCATAAAATGGACACAAGACTATGACGTCAATACTAAAACAAAACGTCGAAATATAGTGGCATCAAATGTACACCCCGTTATTAGCGTCAATGCTACATATGAACATCACATTATGGTCGCATCTAATGCACACAAAGCTATAACGAAATACTGCAAAAGACAAAAGAACGCCAAATTATAGTGGCATCAAATTTACACAGTGGTATAGCGTAAATACTACAAAAGCACATAATAATTTAGTGACAATAAATGGACACACCGCTATAGTGTCAATACTACAAACCAACGTCAAATTATAGTGGCACAACTCTAAAATTCTATAAATTAAAATATTTAGAATAATATTTCTAAGCACTGTGAAAACTATTACCATAAATTCTTATCAATGTCAAAATATGAGGAGTGGGGAGGGGAGATTTCATTTTTTTTTATCCAAGACCTTTTATATGCAAATCCGTTATACAGAGCTCCAGATGAAAAATATATACAGCTCTGATTACTTTACCGGTCAATATTTTGTTTTTATATTTTCTTTGTTCTATCTTTATTTTTTTATCTGCTCATTTGCTATATCATTGACTACACTACTTTCAGTGCCCGACAGTGTAGAGAATTTCTATCGTCTTATGATTATTCATATATGACTTACTTGGCGTTATTAAATTTGTAATACACTGTTCATTATATTCATGTCTGTTACTTTGTGTTAATTTCTTATGATTGATTTGATTTATTGTGTTTAACGCCACTTTCAGCAATGTTTCAGCTATATCATGGCGACCAGTTTTAATGGTAGAAGCCGGAGTACCCGGAGAGAACCACTGAACATGAGCAAGCAACTGGTAAACTTGATCACTTGCGGTTACGAGTCGAGTGCACCTTTTTAGCTCACCTCGCCAAAGGCAATGTGAGCTCTTGCCATTACCTGACGTCCGTCGTCCGTTAACTTTTCACATTTTAATCTTCTCCTCTGAAACCACAAATCCAATTGGTCTGAAATTTGGTAGGAAGCATCTATAAATAGTGCTCATGTCGTCCCGAATCATTAACAAACATGGCCGCCACAGACAATTCTTGTTTCTGATTGGCCGATTTGTAGCAATCTTCTCCTCTGAAACCGCTTGGTCAAATGAACTGAAACTTGGTAGGAAGAATCTATGGAAGGTCCTCTATAAAGAGTGCTCATTTCGTCCCGATCCGTTATTAAACATGGCCACCACAGGCAATTCTTGTTTCTGATTGGTTGATTTCTAAGAAAATCTTCTCCTCTGTTAAAAGAAAGATAACTCTTGCCTAAGCTGTTAAATGAAAGATAACTCTTGTGAGTGAGTGAGTGAGTGAGTGAGTGAGCGAGCGAGCGCGCGCCAACTCAGCAATTTCGCAGCTATATCATGGCGATAACAAGTTAGTTTTCAATGAGATGATGATGAGATCCGCTTTGTTCTAGACCAACATGCTGAGTTGGATTTGCATAGTGCTAGCTCACTGAAACAACAGTCCGCGGACAGACATGTAGTGGACGGTCATTCGGACACATTATTCTGTTTCCGAGCCAACCAGTCTTTGCTCTTACTCCTTAATGCTGCGTGCTTAGCGGAGAAGCAACAACTGCTAATTCTATAGTCTTTGGTTTGACCCGACCGAGGCTCGAACCCACGATCTACCGCACTCGAGGCGTGCACGCTACCCATTACGCCACCGATACGATTTATGGGAAAGGCAGTTAAGCGAAATTTAATAATAAGCAGATCGTCAATTCATAATTAGGTACGATTTATAAATACTTGAGGTTAAACATCTCTCCTTTAATGTTCTCTATGAAACTTGTATTGGACAACTTCAGTTTGGTTGGTTGGTTTATTGGATTATAGTGTTTAACGTCACTTTCAACAATATTTCAGTTATATCGTGGTGGTCAGTTTTATTGGTGGAGAAAACCGGAGTACCTAGAGAAAACCCACCGACCTGTCGCAAGTCACTATCAAACTTTATCACATAATGTTGTATCGAGTACACCTCGCAATGAACGGGGTTCGAACCAACAACTTTGGTGGTGATATGCATTGATTACACAGGTAGTTGTAAATCAAAATACCATACGACCACGACGACCCCTCAAATTCAGTTGGAAAAGCTACTAGAATATAACCTACTTAACTGGTATAGTATGGTCCATCAAGCAAACGTTTAACACATTCTCTTCATTAATTCCAGTTAACATATAAAATGACGTGAATGTCACCAAAAGGACGTTTTGTCCATAAATACTCATACCAAGTTGTTTTATAGGCCATAAAGACATCGAAGGGCTTCTACTTGACAGCACTAAGTTGTTGCAAAGAAAATTCGTTTGTTAGATGTGTACGAAGTTGAATATAATGCGTGTATTTGAGAAATGGTAGTACATGTATGTATATTCATTGATCTCCAAGAAAGAGCTACATATGTAGCCTTATGAAAATAATTTCGGTGGTATCTTCTTTCATGTCTCAAAATAACAGGCTTAAGTATTACAACAAATATCTAACTTACATGTGCATGCTACATTTTGCTCAAAACGCGCACATTCTATATATTTGTACTGCAAATCTGATGACGCCTGTCCTTACAAAACACTAGGACCAGCCGTATCCTGTTTCTCTGATTCGCATGATATCTTTTCCTGGATATACTCATATGCCATTCATTCAAATTTTTGTTTTTAATAATAGCCTTTATATGTGTTATACGTCGCTGTCGGATGATTTAAGAATTGGCCTATTCTTCTGATTCTTATCCTTGAGCTGGCGGTCTGGCATGTAAGACAAGTGGAATTATCCAGAAGTGTTTCTTCCAGTAAGCTTAACAGATATCAACTAACTATCAAAACATCAATATAAATTTTCTCCACCATTTTTATATTGAAAAAGAAACCTGCAAAGACCAGTGAACTACCGTCAAGCAGTAGGGCTTGACCGGAGTACCTTTAGAGAGTAAACTCAGTGATGTCTGCTTATATTCATCAGAGGCAGGAAGCTTATTCCAGACAGGAATGACCCTGTCTTTACTTACATTCAAAACATTAGGCTTAAAACATGGTTTTGATTCCTCTCAGCATTTTGCTTGAATAAACATCAACGACCATGAGTGCTGTTAGTAAACACGATCACTGTTGTTTGGCACAGCGCATGTACACCATGGGTTGTGATCTGATTGGTCATTACATTGAGTTGTCTTCCGTATCCTTAATGGTGGCTTATAGTTGGGATATGGTGTTTTAACGTCACTTTCAACAACAAATCAGTTACATCGTGGTGGTAAGTTTTATTGGTGGAAGAAACCGGAGTACCCTGATAAAAGCTGCGACCTGTCGCAAGTCACTGACAAACTTTATCACGTATTGTTGTATCGAGTACACCTCCCCATTCCATATCATTGAACGGTCAAAGATAAATGAGAAGTTATATCAAATGACCGTTAGTTAACGGGATATTGTTAGATGCTAGTGTAGAGATACAACAAGCATATAATTTTCTGTGTTGATCATAGAATATGTGATGTCAATAGATAAATACCCATATTTATCATCCTTCCCTCCCGCTATATCTACCTGCTGACTCCATAAGCAAAACTCTATCAAAGTTCGCGAAACCAAGTCAATACGAGTTTTAATCAAACAATATCAAATTTTACGGAATGTCAAGTGACAGCATGATAGCCAATAAAATTGTTTAAATAAAATCATTATGTAATAATATACAATTATAGCTTTTGTATGAGGTTGATACGTGGTTATATCGACCAAACAGAAGTATATCGACTGAGGCTACAATTGTTATATTATTAATCCACATTATTGACAAATATAAGGAATATTCTGCAGGAATTAAAAATATTTGTCCAATGCTGTAACTTTTGATTTCTGTATATATATCAATGCATTTTTTTAATGGATTTTGGGAAAATTTATGTTTATTTTTAGTAACGTGCTGTATGACCGTGCAATCTGCTATTTTCTATATTACAACAATTTTGGGAAAATTTATGTTTATTTTTAGTAGTGTGCTGTATGACCGTGCAATCTGCTATTTTCTATATTACAAAAATTGTTGATTGTGCAACCTTTATTTATGCAGTATATCATGTGATTTGGTATCTACCAATCAAATTTTAAGAATGATATCAGATTAATAATATTAATAAATATTTTAATGGTAATAACTAATAAATTCTATGTCTACTGAAAATAATCTGCTTGAAAATGATGAGCCATGCAGTTAATAAAAAAGCATTTTCTAATGGAAGTAAGAGTGTTGAAGATGAACAAAAAAGTTTTTTAAACCATTTTAATTTAAGTAAAAAGAGTGGAGATGACATTAGTATTTGATGTTTGGATAAATGACAAATTTTTAGACAAGGATCAGAGTTTTCAAGACACCTTGTGGTATTAACATTATAATATATTTAGTCATTCAGAAAAGAACTTTTTGATTGTGTAATTTGTGAAACTTCATCTGAAACTGAAAGTCAAAAGGTTTATTTCAATTTCAATTGAAAACCAGGACTTGTTAAAGTTGTTCTTAAATATTTCAAGAATGAATTAAATTTCTGTAAAGAATTTGGCTCAGAAGATAAATTATATTGTGGTACATATTGTTATAACAGTTGTAGCACATTTTCTAGGTCAGAAAGTGGAGCTGAAACAAGATCTCAAACTTTTCAATTTTTTTTAGATATTTTGAACCAGAACCAAGTTGTTGAACAAGTTTCTACAGACATTTAGACCTGTATACACTCCAACATGTTGTTGAATTTGTTATTCATGCTTTTTTTTAGATGAAAAGGTACTTCTGTTGCCTGTTGTTTATGAAAAATATAATTATCTTTTATTATCTATGAATTTTAATGCTGAATTTTATAAATTTTATTTTACAGAAAAGAATATTTCAAAATTTGCCCTTTTATTAACTTTTTTCCAGTCATTGGATCAAATAAAATAGTTTTTTAACTTCAATTTTAAACAATATTTACCAATACTTGCTTATTTTGCCAACAGAAAACATATTCATTCTAGTCATTTTATTTACTTAGTGGAATTTGGAAATCTGGTTTGTCATTTCATGTGAATGCAAGTCCTTCTGTATGTGTCTTAAAATTATGTGAATGGTAGTCATTCAATATGTGTCTTTTATGTGAATGCTAGTCAGTTTGTGTGTGTCTTTTATGTGAATGCTAGTCAGTTTGTGTGTGTCTTTTATGTGAATGCTAGTCAGTTTGTGTGTGTCTTTTATGTGAATACTAGTCAGTCTGTTTGTGAATGTCATGGGGAAAAAATATTGCAACCTATAAGTACCTATATTTGTAAATGCTGGTAATTTTGTGAATGTCCTGGAGAAAGAATTATTGCAAACTAAGTATCCATATTTGTAAATGCTGGTCATTTTGTGAATATCCTGGAGAAAGAATTATTGCAACCTATGTACTCAGTCATATTTGTAAATGCTGGTCATTTCATCTTGTGAAGTCATGGGGAAATAATTATTGCAACCTAAGTACCCATATTTGTAAATGCTGGTCATTTTGTGAATGTCAAGGGGAAAGAATTATTACAACTTAACCACCCCTATATGTTATAGAAGCTAGTTTGTAGTTGTGTCAAACACATGAATATTCCAAATACATTGATATTTACATTGTCAGATAAACATGAAACTTGGTAGCTTTCATTCAGATAATAAAATTTCCTAATTTCAAGAAAAATATTTGCTTACACTGAATTTTTTTTTAATTTGCCTTGATATAATATGAAGGGTTAAGATATCTGAATACAATTTTGTATGCCCCTTTTTGTCTCAAGGTTTCATTTTTTTTTAGATTTTTAAAAATTTATTAATTGTTTTACTGGCATGTTTTTTTTTTATAATATTTTCATATTTTTTCAATTCACTTAATTTTTGTTTACATGCTTTTATTTTTTCCACACATTTGTTTCTTTCTATTTATCTTGTACCTGTTGTATTGAAATTAAATTAAGTTGAAATTATTAATTGTTGTACATCCCCTGTGCAAATCTAGTATCATAGATGATTTTTTTTTATTTAAAGTGATGATAAATAGTAATTCCCCAGTCTAAATTACAAAATGCACAATGTCTAAAACAATATTGCAATAAAAATAAACTGAAAAATACGGTATTAATACAAGAAAATTAAAAAAGACATAAAAATAGACGCCCCTTTCCCAAATGAAATAGCCTCTTTCGGATGTACGCTTAGGTGTCGTTTGTTGTTGATGTTAAGAAACACCACCGATGTGTTCCGAAAGACATTGAATTTCGATGTTTGGCAAATGGTCGATCGATCAAGGTGGGTGTAGAACTAAGTGACACAATTGCATCCCACAAGACATTGACACTAGTTGTCGGTATGACAATGATCCTAGATGATTTCCTCAGGCAATGGATGTTACAGAAAGCCATCATATTGTTTTAATTAAAATTTCTGACTTAAATAGGACCACCTCGACATTTGTTTTGAAATTGAGTCCACTTCAAGTAGCAACATTCGATGTTTGCGCACTATATAAATAAAAACTGAAAGTGATGCAATAAATTTCTATTTATCCATAGACATATTCCGTATATTTTAATTGATTTCAAGCGTACGTATTTATTGTAAACCGACGTATTTTAACCGAAGGGTTGAACGTCATTTTTCATCAAAAATGACGCGAAAGTCACGTGACTTTGTTTTTAGATGGAACTCTCCTGCGTCACTGGCTTCCCGACTGTTATACAGGTTTCTATACGGAAAAACAGGTTTAATACGGCTTCGAACTGGTCTTTATACAGGAGTGGGCATGCGCACTTAGCAATAAGAAAAATGACAGACGACATAACTGACACTGTAGGCAAAGAGTCAAGCATGGAATCCTGTATTAGATATATACATGTAGCTGTATCAGATCAGAAGCAAGAAAGGAATATATGTCCGAGAAAACAACCCAACCACCCCTTAATAGTATTGAATTAAATAGGTTGTATTTTTCAAATTGGTGTATGGTTACTGAAAGTTTCATGAAATGGGTGTTTTGATATCTATCCTACATTATGTCCTCGTACAAGCATTGAAATGTGGAATGTGGTTGAGACAACCACCCCTTAATAGTATTGAATAAAATTGGTTGTATTTTCACATTGGTGTATGGTTACTGAAAGTATCATGAAATGAGTGTTTTGATATTTATCCTACATTATTTCCTCGTACAAACATTGAAATGTTGAATGTGTCTGAGACAACCACCCCTTCATATTACATTTATTGGTTGTATTTTACATATTAGTGTATTGGTTAATATTGGATGTTTTGATATTGGTTGTATTTTACACATTGTGTATTGGTTAATAAAGGTATCATGAAATGGGTGTTTTGATATTAATCCTGTATTATGTCCTCGTACAGTCGTATTGAGTCTCGTATAGCTGTATTGAACCTCGGCGTTGCCTCAGGTCAATACAACTGTCCTCGACTCCATACGACTGTACTTGGACATAATACAGGATTAATATCAAAACACCCATTTAATAATACTATAATACAACATAGGCAGCGGAGGCAATAATATGACAAAACGTAGACACTTCAAAATACTCGGAATGTTGTAAACCTGATTTCGCTCTCCAATCTTTCGACTTTGAGCATATCTGAAGACTTTTGCTGAAACGCCTTGTGTGCACTGAATCGGAAACGCCTCGTGTGCACTGAATTAGATATCTACGTAATTATTATGATGAAGACGATTAATACAAGCAGACAAAACATTATTTTTAAATCAAGATGCAGATGTTGATTTAGAAATTGAAACTGTATATATGGAAACACATTAATATGATATAATGCATTTGTTATTTCAGTGATGTTACCATTGGAATTAAGTCAACTATGACGTAACAAGAATAGTAGAATAAATATTATATAGAAATGTGATAAATACCAAATCATGTAACAATTCCAGACAAACATAATTGTGTGAAATCATAAAACCACAGCTAGACAAGAACAAGATTATCATCACTTGTTAATTAAATGAATCATAAAGACAATGTCGTGTTAAAATTCGGTGACTGATATAATCATGTACTGTTCATGAAATACAGCAATCGTCAGTTGTATTGTGATATATAACACACCGACTGTAACCTTTACATGTATATAGATATAGGTTAAACTAACAACATAGCTCGGAATCAAGGGATGCATATTACAATTATTTATCATTCGACACAACTTTAAGACCAATGATTAAAACGTATGGAATGGCAGTTCCAATGTAAGAGACAATCCCGGCTTTTGCAAGGAATGTTTGAAGATAGCAATGGTGTAATTAGCAGTTTTAAATCGAAGGACATACAATGCAAATGGCTACAAAAAAAGACAAGCAATGATAGGCAAAACACTACACAGAGAAAGCTTAAGATGGAACAAAACGAATTCAGTGGGTGAGCGCAGGTAATCCGGAAGGGTAAACGTTTCCTGTGACGTTACTGGTTTCTGCCGTACGACTTTTCAAACTATAGAATTAACATGGAGGTATGACATCTTTTCTGTAATTGGTCAATTCTCATGTTTCTGATATCAAATGAAATGTAACGGATTCCAATTCCATTATTTTGGAAAATACACAAACTTTTGTGGGTTTCATGTACAAATTAAAACCATATATAAATATGTTAATATAGATGATTGCATGACATATCTCTTTCAATTTGTCTGACAGTCACTATTATTGATGCACGTTTGTGTTATTATAACGTCATATTTTGAATTGCCTGTATATTCTGGTAACAACTGATATGATATTTCATGACGAATTGTATGCTGAGCAGCTTTTACATTGAATCAGTTCTTTATATTTGATATGTATGTCAGTTATAATGTATCTAGCACTAGATATTGTCTATTATTTGAAATTTGATACGCTTAAAGGAAAAGGCCAGTCAGTTGAACAATTGTTATAATTCAATAACCTCTGCTGAAATGTCATATTTTTTACGTCATAAGCAAGGTCGTGACCTTTGTGTTTTCTAAAACGGAACGGCATTGGTAAGCAAAACCGGTGAATCCTACTGCCGACTTTGATGTTTGTATTAAAAAAAACAATGAATATCACTATTAAAGGAAAAATTCAACAATCTTAACATTTATATAAACCTGTAAAAATGAATGGTATATTTGCAAACTACTTATGGACTATGTTTTGGGGAAGCGTATTTTGAATATTTTGAATCATGTGATTTTTCCCGCGAAAATACATTTATAGAAGTATCCGTGTTTATGTTAGATTTAAGGATGATAAACATGTCATCTGAATGTGAATATGATTGATACTGAAAAATATCAGCCTGCTCACTCGCCACCAAACTTCATATTCTGGCTCGGCAGGCTGATATTTTCGGGTATCAATCAATTCACATCCAGATAACATATACTTATTTATTATCCTGGTACCAGATTCGCTTAGATCAGTATACGGTAACAGTAAAGCGCGGACGTGAAAGAGAAAACCATTGATAAGAATTATTGTTTCTGATCTGTTGCAGTTAGTTTAGTGTAAGCATTATGTTATTGTTGAAAAGAATATAGTATATATTACAGGTGTCAATCAATTATGAATAAATTAGCAACAATCGGATTTGGAATCTATAAAACTACTTATATAAATCCGCATCCGTTAAAATAACACCCATAATAGATCTAAGATTATCACAATAAATCATTAAAAACTACTATCATTTCAGCAATACATTCATAAAATTCATTCATGCACAACATGGATGCAAACAAACTGTAGAACATTAAAATAAGTGTATCACAAAGCAAACTTTTACCTTTATTCTATAGTTATTTTTAGAATTGATGACATTGCAGGATAAACACAACATACGCACGTTGTAGGTAAAAATAAGTCATTTGCTATCGCTGCAAAACAAGTCAGAAAAGCTTACCAAAGGCTCGCTATCTGTTTCTATAGCTCGTACAAACATTTTGTTTTCCTACAATGTACGTGTATTTTATATAAAAAAATCAAATGAAAAACCAAAAATACCAGACTCAGAACAGATCCAAAATCAAATATCAAAATCGTAGAAAGAGATATCAACACAACAAACAATCACCTCTCATCTTAAGGCACTGAACACAAAAAAACCCACGACATATAACGTTTGAAATCCATGTCCTGGCTTGGGACCCGCACAAAATATGTCAGAGTTAAACTGTTTAATAGAACGTATATAGAATAAAGGGCATTTTGTTTTCGAGACTGTCTTTATCAGGGCCATTATCTGGCGAACCCGATAGTGTAAGCCAGATGATGGTTCTGATAAAGACAGTATCGAAAACAAATAGCCCTTTATTTTGTTTATCGGTAATATACATACACAAATTATTAAAACGTTGGAAAAACTCTATTTATTTCCATGCAAAAACTATCCTTTATTGGGACTATTTTGTTTAGCGTATTTTGGTTTGTGAAGCGTCATTCATTCAAACCGCGCGCACTTTTTTTTTCAGTTGAACTATGAATGTGACAGGGCGTAATTTTCATCGTTCCTCAAATTTGTGCATATTTTGTGGATAACATATATTATTATATTTTAAGAATTCAAACAGTTTTTTTTTCTGTGTACTGGTACACATGTAAATGTGCGGCATACGTTGTGTGTGTGTGTCATCTCATGGTGTACTTTCGTGTTCGACAGGTAAATATTTCACATTCTTCCACAGGATATGTGTATTTATTCACATTTTAAGATAAAATCATCATCCTATGTCGTGGGAAACATAATACCATCAAATAATGATCTAGGCGTAGAAAGATTGTCATTTTCCTGGTTACTGAATAGTACTTTGTTTATGGTGAATCTTAGTACTTTTTAATAGCTGGTGTATATGGCAAATAGAACATCAAGACATCTAATTTGTTTTAGTTGATCATCTGCACATAGTTCATGTTGTATGTATTTTTGTAGATTTTGACTACTGACATGGATCCATTACCTGTTAATTATGTATAGCAGACGATTTCCTGGTGGAAATCTCGCCAGGATATAGTGTAATTAATAGGGATTTACCGTGGAAACAAAGTGAATTATATTAAGTTATTTTTTCTTCAAATTCAATTGAATATTTCATTGGAAGCAACCGCATTTTACAATTTACTTCCCGAAATAGCGTGACATCATTGTTTTCATTAGCGACGACAAACATTGACGTAGCACGATTGCGTCACAGTACATATCGTTCCGCGTTGGTCAGCGCATGTCAAATGATGAACTGACCCAATAAATTTCTGATATGGTCTAGTACGTTGACCCTAGCTTTATCTATCGGCACACTTCAAAGGAATGCGGCACAAATTACCGATAAATTCATATATTTGACCAATTACCATGTATCATTTGTCAAAGACAATTTGTTGCAGAAGGAAGGATTAATGAAGTGCATGAATGAATGCACGATAACTATTGCATTGGACATTTACAAAGTACATTCAATAGCAAATGAAAGACGAAACCAGCTCTCAGACAGATTAATTGTATATTAAAGTGATTTATTTATCCGAATTAATGGTATATGTTGCAATTCTACAGCAGATCTATTCTCAATACAATGTTACGTTGGTAATACAAACTGAATAGTCCAGACTATAACAATGGGTTAGGAAATACAGACGCTAATTATATCATTTAGCAACACCCTTTAATCTTGTTGACTTGTTAAAATTGCATAGTTTCTCACAGCGATAGTCCAGACTAGAACAATTGGTAAGGAAATGCAGACGCCGAATATATGATATATCAATACTATTTATTATAATGGACGTAATGAAATTAGACATTTTATCCAAACCGAGGTATTATCCACAGTTACAGTTGTGTCCACTTGTTGTGTACGTTTTTTGAGAAGCTACGCTCCATAAACATTAAATACAGTTTTAAAATGCTTCTACTAGTAAGCAGCAGCGCTATGGGAATGTGGTTCATTGGTGACTTGTTGTTATGGGGATGGGGTTCATTGGTGACTTGTTGCAAGTCATCCTAATTATTCTCTATTGTAAATCAGTTGTCAGATTAGGTATTATTCATTCGTTATCAGCTAAAGATCCAGATCATCGATCATTCAATTGTCGTCAACCTATTATTTAAGAATGTTGACATTTCAGCGAGTTTACACCAAAAGTTTGAAGAAACTAAAGAGATTATCAGAATCAGCAAATCGATGAAGGACATATTATACAATGGCCATCACAAAAGCGACAAGAAGATAAACAATGGTCAATTAAACACTAAGCAGAAAACTAAAGATTGAACTCCACGAAAACCCACTAAAACAGCGGAGATGAACACAGGTACTCCAGAATGGAAAGCAATTCATATTTCACTAGTGTCTCCTGTCGACGTAATCATGGTGTTAAACGTCAAGAGAGCAGTATGCATACCTGTATTCATAACGAAAACAAGTTTCGAACAGACAAACAAGTAGGTAACAATTGTCGCGAGATACACATCTGGATGAGTGTTGTGAGGTAATAGCAGAGAAAAGATAGGATGGGAACAATTTGCCTTCTATTGGACTAGAAACGACGACTACAAACACACTATTGTCTATTAGAGGCTGCAGCAATTGTATGTACAATGAGCTTGACATCCTCAATACACAATACACTCATTTACTCTTGCTATGTATTTGATTCGTTATGGTGTGTCCAGCAGCAGAGAAACTAGGTCCTAATTTTATACCAACATCAATCCAGTTAATTAAAAAATATTTTTTTTCCTGTAAATCAAGTGTTTGTAGGATGAAATGCACTGTATGTAATGAAATATGAACAAAAGAAACATAAATGTCTATGCGTGAAGCCGTAAACCAAATGAACATGTTCGTAATTATAGTCTATTATAACTACAAATTAAGTAGAAAAGGCCATTCACAGTATATACTATTGGTTACCAATGTTTATTGAGAGAACTGAATGACAATCTGGAGAGACATACAAAATGAAATGTAATACAGAAAAAAAACATCTTGATAGGAAATCAGCTGTAAAAATATAAAATCGTGAATGACATGCTAATGAAAAACATAATTGAGCATGTCACTCGTGTTTTTATCAAGGATGATATTGGGAACTAAAAATATAAATAGTAGATGGAAGTCGAGAGAGCACAAACATTGACAATAACATCTAAAAATGGTTGAATCATCAAATTCGAATATTTTAGTTAACAATTTCAAAGTTCCACATTTGAACTCCATCTACTGCCTCGCCACAATGTATATTCACGTCATATACTATACTAGTATGGATACCGGTTACGATTCCCTAGGATCTACCCACAGAGCTGTCCAGTGCATCCCGTGGTGGTGGATAGGTGATATCCTGTCCATGTGGGTTCTCGTATTATAATACAAAATGTCTGACCGCGGACCATATGACAATGGTCAAATAAGACGAGACAACAACATGAGATAGTGAGAAAAGGTATATTACACAACATTGGAAAAGAGGCTTAAGCTGAAAATGTGAAGATAATGATAAAAATATATGTTCAAATTATAAGGGGATTAAAACGTACATGTATTTTTGTATTTATTCCTTAAAAGGCTTGCAGTGGACACAATCAAATGCTGTTCATATTAACCTGGCCGATAACTTAGCATTCAGGATGTTTGATGACGTCTGAAAAGATATCAAAAGTTTATATTAATTTAATATAGCTACTATAATTAGGTTGTCCTTCATATAAGGGTAGTTAAGTACCACCGGTATGTATTCAAATAAACAAGTTCAAGGACAAACAAAGTATTATATTTTTATTTAATAAATCTGCAACATCTGGAAACTCACTGCTTCTGAAACTAAAAATGTATTCCTTGGACTAGCTCCTTTACAAAAACAATAAATAATATCAATATTCTTCACTGCATCGTAACTATATATCTCTCTATGGTAAAAACAAACAAGGTCAAATGAGCACTGACATCAAAGTTCCTTGTATATTTCCCTCTTAACAATTTTTTGTTTTAGAGTCCTAGAAAGGATAACATAATATAAAACATTGTAAAAGGGTATACGAACGACAACAGCTGCTATTTTATTTTCCTTTTAATATATTTCTTTGGTTAACAACGAACCATTGTATCTAATTTAAGCAAATTAACCAATTTATTGAAGATTGACTTCTCCCTCATGCATAGGTGACATTAACTAATTTTGGCAATCCTGTTTAGACCCTTTTTGTTTGTTTTCCTGTTTACAAAGATTAAATTATTTTGCTTTTCCATCCTTCGATTTCGAGCGTACCCAATGAAGGTAATCCCAGAACGATTCGTTTTTATTGCACACAATTAAAGATCCAATGCAAATATAATTTTGTCAATCGTTGTTTTTGTATGCAAATATTGAGAATAAGGCATCATTCTTCAGTATTATATTGGCTATTGTTCAAGAAAAGACTGCGTTCCAGATTGAATATATTATCGCATAATGCGATGTCAACAACGTATTACTAGTAACACCTATTTTATTTTTAATTAAGCAAACCTTTATACTTTATACATAGGAAGTGTTCCTATTTTCTTTAAGAAATATACAACCACATTAGTGACATTTTCTTTTGAAAACATCAACGTTTTATTTCGTACTAGTGCCAATTGTCAATATATAACGTACGCAATTTTAGCTTGAATCTTACACTGATATTTTGATCAAATACTGATTGTATGATCATGTGAAGTGAAATGAATGCTTTATGAACAAAAATAAATACAAAACAATTAAGCAAACTGTAAACATATTTCTTTCAGGAAGTACTTTTTTAAAACATATTTTATTGTTCAAAAAGACAAAAGGATAAGACACAAGTTAAACAACTTAGACAATCTTCTCCCATTACATATACATATATTTCAAAATACACAATTGAACATAATAATATTTAATTACACAAATTTATAGTAAACGTTTATAGTAAATGAAGGCATGAAGAAAAATATATAATAAACAATTAAACAATTAAAACCCTCATGGAGCCTCATTGACTATCTGTTCAAAATATAGATAACCTATTGATACATATCGAACAGACCCAAATGCGTACTACGTGACAATGGACATATTAAATTTCATTCATCTATTGGGATTTAGCTGCGGAAAATAGTCATGGTATGTACATATTTTTCTATTCATTTTGTAGGATCAATTATGATCATTCGAATACCACGTTAACATTTATTTGTCAAAATGGTATTCCTTTAAGGGAATTCACCTGGTTGTTTTCGTTACAATTATACTGAAAAACGACCAGTATCTTTAATATATCTTTGAATAATTAAAAATATTTCACAATTTATTTCATCTGATAGAAAATCATTTCCAAAGTATCAACATTTATATCTACCCCGTTCATATTCAGTATTGCCAATGGTGATAACATTTTATTTCTATATACAATATAACGATTACAAAATAGCAAATAATGTTCTGCATTGTCGTTTTGGTATCCACATATACAGTTTGGTCTTATTATCGTATGTAATACACTAAAATATCTATTACCACATGAAAAGTTTGCGGATTTTTTTCACATTTTGAAAATATATCTGACGGATTTTTGACTTAAAATGAGCTAAAATAGGAATTTGTCGAATATTAAGATCCAAAGTATTCCACAACTTAATAGTTGAAGGAAAAAAAGATTGTTGAAGAAGTGCAAGTCTGTTTGCTTCTTGACTTATATTTTGACTGTTACGTAAATAATAATTTGAAGTTTCAGAAACTGTAGGTGGTATTAAATCTGATATATATTCAGGTGCCAGATTATTCAAAATGTTGTAAAATAATGTGAGATTTTTAACTTCCTTTCTTACTTTTAATTTATCCCATCCGTTGATTTATAAATAGATTCTATACTTAGCGTAAAGGGGAAACCCACAAAGTAAGTAGTAAACAACACTTACTCAAAAAACATTAAACTTCACTACAATATAAAAGCAACTTTTCATAGAAGCCATCACACTACATGAATAGCTATTTACCACATCACTAGCTAAAAACTGCTTCTTGATCTCAGAATTTACTATCTCCAACTGTTTCTTAACAGTCAACACTCATCTTGAAGAGTTATCATGGCTTTAGCTCGATATGATTTATGTCTCAACAATTCCAGTGGGCAATGTGGGTATTGTCTAAGAGATATTGAAATATAAAATGAAAAACTGTCATGAGAACAAATTGAATGAGTCTGCAACTCTCATAACGAAAATTAGACCAAATGTTTTGAATGACAATCTTCTCCTAACCCGTGTACACCACCAGAAGTCAAGACCTTATTTCAAATCAAATCTGCGAACTCCGACCTGAGGAGGCAAAAGGAACGTACTAATGAACCAACAGTTAAGACATAGACATTGTAAACAGAAGCCCGTTATTAATTTCAGATTTATTATATAATACATTGTACATATATAGTTTCCTCCTACCTAGTTGTTCAGAATGAATAATTTCATTGGTTTCCCCTATAATTGTTTGTTAATTACGCTTTGCTTCCTTGTTTGTCAACTGTTCTATGTCGAGTACCACTACAGAAGTCAAGCACCTCCGATGTGTTACAATAATATTGGTATGTCTGAAGTTAATCAGCTCATTGTTACATATTTTACTTCATGGGTAAATAAATAAAAAGTTTCATAAACGCATCGTGTGGATTGACATGATATCTACATTTTTATTATGTTGTTTACAATTGTTGTTGTTGTTGTTGTTTTGTTTTGTTTTGTTTTGCATTCACTACAAATATAATAAGGATCAGATACTACATTACAGCAATACATCAATATATGAATCTGGTCAAGTAGGTCATTTCAGGAAAATAAAATAATCAAGAAAACTTGGCGTGTATATCTAAAAGAGCATGGGATGATCCACTATCACCAAACAATATCAAAACTGGCTTTCAAGCATGCATAGCGTATCTGTTCAATTCTAAGCCGTTCCATAAGCGGCAAGTGCCGGATTTAAACAAAGAGAGGCCCTAGGCTAATCCACTTGTGAAGCCCCTCCCAATTCCCCATCTTCACGACTGGGGGGAACATGGAAGTGTCCTTAATACATTTCAATAAAGGCAAAGATGATGAGGGGTGTTTAACATTCTGCAATATTCTGAAATGGAGTGCAACTGTAAGGAAAACTAATGAATACTTGTTTAGAAAGTACAGTACGTTATGACAGCATAAGTGTGAAAGTTCAATAACAGTGTTCAAAATATTATACACCTTGACCGGAAGCCCCCTAAATCTTGAGGTCCTATGCTTCAGCCTATCGAGCCTATAGGTAAATCCGGCAGTGATTAGCGGCATTTCACCCCATCATGCACCTTCGATACACAGTGCATCACAACTATCGATCAAGTACACGTAGCTAAATCATCCAATGTAAAAAGAGTTCGGTCAAGTCATGTCATTTCTCCTGATCAGAGTACAAATGCACGAATACCTCATAACAAATATCATTTCGGGAACTGATACAGTTTTGACCAAAGTTTCTGTTAATAACATTTCAACTGCTGCCCTTTATGTCAGTGACCCATTTCTTCGAGGTAAATTCTCTCGATGTGAACATCATGATCAAAACGAATCTGATATGTGTGTACCACCCGAGTAGATCATAAATAAAGGTAATAACAAAATTACCGAACTCCGAACAATCTTATAAAGGGAAAGTCAAAACTCATAATTATATAAACAGACAAAATCAGTCAACAACCGGAAAACTGTGAAAACCGTAATGACCCTGACTTGGTACAGGCATTTCTAAAGAAATGGTGGGTTGAATCAGATTTTAAGGCGCCAAACCTCCCGCTCTCATTACGGTTCAAAGGTTCCGGCTGTCACTGTAACAGTATTTAAATACAGGAACAAAATAGGTAAAATAGTTGTCAAAGCAGTACCATATTCGGTGACGTAAATGTCAAAAATACTTTTACGTCACACATTGACAAAAAAATTATTGACATTTGCGACTTCTTTATCTTTATACATTTTCACTATATGAAAATGCATCGCTTATAATTTTTTCTGCAGAGACGGAATATATTTCGACAAGATATTGGTATCGGAATATAAACTTTTTAAGAGATCGAATAAGGCGAATCTTTTTATAGCCCTGGTCCAGTAGCCTGTTTCTCAGATGAAGATGACGTTTCAGGAAATCAGAATAATTGCTACTGGCCCTTGCATAGCGAATCAATTGCGAGATGTAAACACCATATGCAGGAGAAGCTGGTATATTGCTGCACATGTTTGGAAAATTTATGATTTTAAAATTGAACTCGTCCCGCTTATCATAAATTTTAGTACTGAGTTGACCACTGTCGTCAAATTCGAGGTATAAGTCCAAAAATGATGCGGACGAAGCTGTATCGGTGGTCTCTTTAACTTCCAGCTCTGGAGGATATATCAATGGAAGAAATTCTGCAAATCTAGAATTATTGATAGATAAAACGTCATCAATATACCTGTATGTGAAATTAAAGGCTCTAGCCTCATGAATCTTCTTATCTTTTACAAGCTTTTGAAGAAACTCCGACTCATATGAGTATAAAAATAAATCGGCTAGAAGAGGGGCACAATTCGTACCCATTGGTATGCCGACGACCTGCTGAAACAGTGTCCCTCCAAAGGAGACAAATATGTTATCGATGAGGAACTCCAGCATACTGATCACTTGTTCCTCGGAGTAGCATGTTTTACCTTTATGAATTTTGTTTGAAAAATATGTGGAATTGTAGCCTAACACAACAAATTTTGAGCCATAGTTTCTATGACTAAAAGCTTTATGAATTGTTTCTTTTAAGCGGGTTTTTAATTTGTCATGCGGTAGGGTGGTATATAGAGTTGAAAAATCAAATGTTTTGATGGAGGATACCTGAGAGAAAGATCTTGATTTCAGGTTATCCAAAAGATCTTTAGAGTTTTTCAAAATCCACATGTGATTTATGCCACTACGCGAGTAAACAGTTTCACAATATTTCTGTTGTCCCTCTTTTACTGTAGACAGAATCTTTGTCAGGTGAATAGACAATTCTTTCGTCGAACAAGTTGATGATCCCGCTATGTACCTTTCTTTGTATGGTGTCTTATGGAGTTTAGGTATCCAATATAAATAGGGTAAATCCTCAGACTCTTGTTAATGACAATGTGTGCTTATAATACAGATGTTGACAAGGTGACACTGCCTCCGATGTCAACTTGCAATCTAACGCATGTAATATGTATCTGGACTCTTCATTTCCGCATCTCAAAGTCTACTAGAGAACAGAAAAAAAAATCCCAAAAGTTTGAATAACCAGTGATTTAACTTAATTTTTGGTGTATTAACGCCACTTTCAGCAATATCATGGCCACCAGTTTTGATGGCGGAGGAAGCCGGAGTACTCGGAGAGAACCACCGACCATGGGCAAGCAACTGGTAAACTTTATCACTTGCGGCTGCGAGTCGAGTACACCCTTTTTGTGATCTACAAAACCGGGCGCGAACACACGCCGTATTGGTGATAGGATTGTATAAGTTGTTAGATAATCCAACTACCTAACTCATTGAGCCACCAAGGCCCTTAAACTACCTAGCTCATTGAGCCACCTGGGTCATTAAACTACCTAACTCATTGAGCCACCCGGCCCTTAAGCTACCTAATTCATTGAGCCACCCGGGCCCTTAAACTACCTAACTCATTGAGCCACCCGGACCCTTAAACTACCTAACTCACTGAGCCACCCGGGCCCCTGAATAACCATTGATATATGATTAACTAGCACAGAAGTAATAAATGGGAAATAAGACAGACTAGCAAACTTCCTTCTTCTCGTTCTTTTCATGACGTGAGAGTATTCAGCGAGTAATACAAAGAATAGTTTAAACGCCCTTATTAATATAATGACAAATAGTTAATTTGGTCAGTCTGCATTCTTATCCATAGCCTCCCAACAGGGACGGTCGTAGCGGTCCCTCCTGCCTACCTGCGAAAGCAAGTATACACAAATGATGCTGTGATGGCGCTGCATAAATGCATTGTTTAAAAAATATATAAATATTCACAATAAACTAGTATTAACCATATAACGTTCAAAAATATTTCCGATTTTCATTTTGATTATCATTAAAACTATTCACATAGATAAGCTAAGGGACTTACTATTTTACCTATTGTATTTCCTCTTTTGTTTTCATAAGAAATATCCATTTTGAGTACTAGTATTACAAATTCAATATTGATTAAATAATAAACGTTAGAAAAAAACCAAAAAGGGCTATCTACATTGGGCACAAGACACAGAACGAGGAAAAGCAAAACAAAAAAACACGACACGAAAACTAAATAAATGAGCCACATGGACGCCACATTAGTCAAGTCGGTTAAAGTCTGGTGATAGAGGCAAGAGAATATAAAATAGAATAATGTCATTGTCATTTGAGAAATGGATATTTTGAAACGATTAAGTAATTCGTGATGAAAGCAATATAATTTTTCTATCGATGACTTCAACCTTGGATCAACGTAGCCTAGTGTGAGAAACAAGTTGTGAAATGTTACCCCCATACACTCGAGCTGCTGGAATATTGCCACTGATGAATGAGAAGATGACTAGTGAAAAAGTAATCACGTTTGTCGTGGACCTTTGTTTTTGACCTTTCGTCGTTGACAAATGAATAATGTGTTGGTACATTTGTGTACAGTTTCCACATTTCTTAATCAACGAAACGTATTCAACTCCATAGACACGAGCATAATCATGTGATAATGGATTACAGATTGATCAATGTTTTTGTATTCCCAACATGATAGTATGCCCAAGTATATGTATGTTGATTAATAAAGAAAGTTGTTAATACAATATATCAAATCAAAAGTAATTATTTTGATACACTTTTTTTAATTTCCTCTGGAAAGACATTATAGGAAATAACACGACAATAGGATATCTCACATCAGTGTTAATGATTCCTTCATTTACGAGCTCAAGCCTTCAAAAGTAAATTTTCTGTCTTGATCTTATTAACAGATATATTTTGTTTTTAATGCAGAACCCGATAAGCATTTCCTGCCAACTAAGATGGAGTATATTATATTAATTTACATCTCGTCGCTATTTACTTTATATTCCTCGAATCCTGCTCATGGCGAGGTGTACTCGATACAGCATTATGTGATGAAGTTTGTCATTGAGTTACGACACGCCACTATATAACTCAACTATTGTTGAAAATGGCGTTAAACACCATAAACCAAACCACCTATTAATTAACATCTCGTGGCTATTTACTTTATATTATACATACCATGTTTGTCAGTGTAACCTTGACTTGTTATAGCAGTTATAGCGACATATATCATCCATACTATGCGAACATACTGCATATCAGACACACAAAGAAATACGATATATCGGAGATTGATACAGGGTAGAGAATGCTGATCTTGAATGCTCGATAAAACGAGATGATTTTGGGGAATTGTAGAACACCGGCATGACATTCTAATCAGAATAAACGGCTTACTCCTACTTTTCATTTTTTTGTTCTTCTATTAAAAAAAATGGTAGTTAGAAATATTAGACCCTATACTTTAATTTAATATTTTGATTTGGAGATAATGTTTTGTCCATCAACAGTCGAGGTTTCTTTGACATTCACTGCTCGCATTTCAAAGTCAATTCGAAATTTAAAGCACAACGGAACGTTTGGATCCGCCATGTATTTAGATTTTCACTTGAATATTTGTAATAAAGAAATATCAAAAATTAAGTTAAGTTCCCGTTCTGAAGGTTTGATTTAAATTTATCGTTCCTACATGCGATCTTTCCATTTAGATATCATGTTTAGCAATTTCTGTAAGGATATTTGAAACATTGGAATAGCTTTGTCTGAATAAACATTCAACCAGGTTTACAAATAAACATTCAACCAGGTTTACAAATAAACATTCAACCAGGTTTACAAATAAACATTCAACCAGGTTTACAAATAAACATTCAACCAGGTTTACAAATAAACATTCAACCAGGTTTACAAATAAACATTCAACCAGGTTTACAAATAAACATTCAACCAGGTTTACAAATAAACATTCAACTAGGTTTACAAATAAACATTCAACCAGGTTTACAAATAAAAAAATAAAAGCCAACAAATACCACACTAGGAATAGTTCTAAATATCATAGAAAATTCGTAGAAAGAAGTTAAATCGATACCCCTAGCACACAAATACATGAGCACGCACGTTCATGGTTTGGTACAGACACGTTATTAAAACATGGCGGGGTTAAACTAGTTTTATTCAGATTTTCATAATCAGGCCATAACGTCGGTAATTACATACTCGTAACCGATGTCCTCGTTTGATTAACGTCCGGTACTGAACAGTTTCAAGATATAGAATAGCCATACGAGTGTTTTGCATTGTGTGAAAATATCATTAGTTGCATTGTCATGTCAAAGGGTGGGAAATGATACATCTCTTTCAAAACACATAGTCTCACTCGCTTGTGTATCTTTTGTCTTTGGTTTACCTTTATGTTGCATAGTTGGTTTTTCTCTGTAGCTGCATGGGCCCAAAATTATTACTTACGTAGATACGTAAATTCAAACCTGTATTTACAGAATAAGCTCTGAATATATTATTACTCTTCATGTAAGAAACTTTCATTATAATACGGTTGTTTCGAATCATTACCATTCCGTCAAAATTTTGTTATTTTCGTCCGCCAGATCACGTGATTTCGATGGAACTCCTGGCAATGAAATTCCGGTGTCAAAGTACACAACAAAAACTCCAATCGATATGTGCCGTTTTAACGTTCGATCCTCAACTTAAAAAAATCTTAACATTTTCTGTAAAAGACAGATATCAATTAAATTATTTTATTTGTATCAAAGACTTCAATGCAGAGACAAATACTTCTTTAACATTAAATTTGTTTTCTTTCTTTATTTGCGACTGTCAGCATCATCAAAGGAAAACGATCTGCCTTTATGTATATATTTCTGATATCAGACAGATAGCGGGGTACCGAACACCAGTATTTATTCAGCGGTTTCCTTGGCGTCTCCATATTACAATTACTTATAATCTACCGCATCTACGACTATGATATGTTGACGTTGTCACAGTAATAGCGTAAACACCGGAAGTCGCCTGCCAATTTGTTCAGACGTCAAGACAAGAAAAAGACGGAACGTGGTCGGAATTGACATGATTCGAAACAACCGTATTGACATGATATTATCGAAACATAATTTTACAAAGAATAAACAGCGTCGATGTACTATGCACTCGCATAGTACTATTGTTGGAGTCATTACTATGCTGATGGGCGGAGATTAGAACAATGTTACGTCATTTAAATAGGCGGGGGTCTAAACGGGATCAGCTGAGCGCTTTTAACAGTGTACAATTTACAATGTATTATACGTTTTCCTTAACGTTGATTCTGTCGTCTGTCAAAACAATGGCCAGTTCCAGGTTTGGAAATTAAATATTTGACAGTTCATTGTTATTGTTGAAATTAAATATTTCTTGAATTTAAATGAATATTATTTGCCAATCTTTATACTATCAATACATTTTAGACAAATTTCATTTTTTAAAATCACCAAAGTCATTCAGAGTAATAATATACAATTATGGCCTTCATGAGAAGTTAAACTCCATAATTATTAAATTGAGAAAGGGTTATTTTCCCGAAGACCTCGGGAAAATAACCTTTTTCAATTTAATAATTATGGAGATTAACTTCTCATGAAGGACATAACTGTATTATTATACTGAACTAATATGAGGGAAATAACTAGTTATTGATTCGACGTGCTGAGGGAAATAACTAGTTATTGGTTCGACGTGCAAAAGCGCTCCAATTTCAAACAGTTGTTTTGTGCTACGTGCAGATTCCCTCACAATTATTTGACCTACGTGCAGTTTGCCGCGGGAATAATGAGTTATTTTTGTTCCATGGAATAAAACTTTAAAATATCTTAATTATTTCTTGCGTGGTTTCTATAGTAAAGTATAATAATAACAATAATATTGTGTTGTCCATGTTATATGCCGAAATATGTCCCAAGGTTAGAAGGCATAAATGCACCCCCCTTCGGGTCATGCATTATGCCTTCTAACCTTGTGACATATTTCTGCATATAACATGGACAACACAATATTATTGTATAATTATCATCCGCCCAGTAGTCAATGGTTCGACACTGACATGATTTTTAAGATATATTCGTCATTGAAATGTACAATTCCTAAATATTGTCATAATCATTAATATTAAGGTTCATTTCGTTGAGGCATGACTAGTTTTGTACAATTTCGGATAGTCAATCTATGCTCTTTTGGGCTGTTTGCTCCCAAATACAGGTTATGTGGCTTTCCAATCTTTTGACAGTGAACCTCGACTTGATGAAGGTTATTACAGAACTGTATTGTGTGCACTAAATTATATCTGTTTATTTTAATGTTGTATATACATATACGTAAATTGAATTTCGTATATACAAAAATATTTCTGCTTCTGCATATGTAAATCTGCATATACGGAATTAGGTTGGATGAAACAATGTATGAAGCGATTCGTATAACATATAGAAACAATACGATGTATTTACACAATGGAACATCAATGCATCATTTTCCTTTGATCTCATTATGGTTTATATACCATATTGTACGATGTTGCAATTATTTGACGACCTATGATTGGATAAACTCATTCCTAAATATAACGATGAAGGCAGAGCCAGAGAATAAGATTAATACGCTTTACTGGCCAGTGGAAAATTCCATTCCTAAAAATAACGATAGAAGCAGACTGTAGCAATGTGTAATCTATTATTGCATAATTATACCCCCCGCAAACAAAGTTTGGGGGGTATATAGGAATCACCCTGTCCGTCCGTCCGTCCGTCCTTCCGTATGTCCTTCCGTCCATGTACCTTGTAAGCGCAACTCCTCCTAAACCGCTTATTGGATTTTTATGAAACTTTACACATTTGTAGTACATTACCTGCAGATTTGATGTGCATGAAGGAATATGTTTGCTGTCCAAAATTTAAAAGGGGAGATAATTTAACTTATACTTTCATGAAAAGGGGGGGGGGCATGTACCTTGTAAGCGCAACTCCTACTAAACTGCTTATTGAATTGCTATGAAACTTTACACAGTTGTAGTACACAACCTGCAGATGTGCATGAAGGAATACCGTTGCTGTCTAAAATTTAGAATGGGAGATAATTCAACTTATACTTTCACGAAAAGGGGGGTAGTGTACTTTGTAAGCGCAACTCCTCCTAAACGGCTTATTGGAGTTTTGTGAAACTTTACACAGTTGTAGTACACTACCTGCAGATGTGCATGAAGGAATATGGTTGCTGTCCAAAACTTAAAAGGGGAGATAATTTAACCTATACTTTCATGAAAAGGGGGAAGGGGCATGTACCTTGTAAGCGCAACTCCTACTAAACTGCTTATTGAATTGCTATGAAACTTTACACAGTTGTAGTACAAAACCTGTAGATATGCATGAAGGAATACCGTTGCTGTCTAAAATTTAGAATGGGAGATAATTCAACTTATACTTTCACGAAAGGGGGGGGGGGGGGGTAGTGTACCTTGTAAGCGCAACTCCTCCTAAACGGCTTATTGGAGTTTTGTGAAACTTTACACAGTTGTAGTACACTACCTGCAGATGTGCATGAAGGAATATGGTTGCTGTCCAAAATTTAAAAAGGGAGATAATTCAACGTATACTTTCACGAAAAGGGGGGATGTACCTTGTAAGCGCAACTCCTACTAAACTGCTTATTGAATTTTTATGAAACTTTACACAGTTGTAGTACACAACCTGCAGATGTGCATGAAGGAATACCGTTGCTGTCTAATATTTAGAAGGGGAGATAATTCAACTTATACTTTCACGAAAAGGGGGGATAGTGTACTTGTGACGACCCCTAGAGGTATGTTCTTGATTAGTTTATTTTGGAGATGGGATGTTGTCTCCTTGACATAACTCCATATCCGTTCATTTTCCATAGGTAACTTGCTAATATACCTGTATTCCAAAGTTTGAATATCATAGTATTGCAAGCGGGGGGTATCACTCAGTGAGGTCACTCACAGTTCTAGTTTGACCTTGACGCTGTCCGAAATAAAGAAATATTGTAATCGATAACTGAGACGACGTATTTGACGAGGCTCTTTATATATATATGTGTGTGTATTTTGATTTAGCATAATTAAACACAACTGCAAGAAAGATGATGATTTATATTTTCTCCTAAAATAACACAGTAAAAAAACTCTTCTGGAGACACAATACAGAAGGTCAGTGGGCGGTGCTTAATTTTGTATATTGACCATTACGTCTTTAGCCTTAGAACTTCTAAGAAAGTCCGTCAAACATAGTTCGTGGAAAAAACTTAGTTACTGTTTCAAGTTATAGATCAGCATCATCGTACACACATGTTTTAAGCTCCCGTGACCGACTATGGTTATTAGATTGTAAGTAAATAGTTGAAGGGTTCGCGCTGGAACGCTCACCCTTCAACGATTTACTGACCGTCTAAATAACGATAGACGGTCACTAGGTCCTTTGATTTCATTATGGTTTATATACCATAATGTCAGCGACAGCTAAGAACTATGAATTAATAGACACGACTACGATATATTGTACACTTTAAATCTGGACTGTAGTTTTATTACTCTCAGAGAACTGTGTAATAATCAACGACCTAGATGTGATATTGCATGGCTTGAATTCATGTTGCAAATTATGTATACCACGTCTTCGCGTTCGATTGTTTTTACCGTTTAACTCGGAAAACCGTGGTATAAATATTACCTTGAAAAACACCAACATTTGAAGCAATGCCTTTCCTTCAACTGTTGGTGTTTTTCAAGGTGATAACCTTAGCCCAAATTTATTTAAATGTTATATCAATGGGTTAATTGATGATTTTGATCATTCACGTTCACCTGTATTATTAGGACTGAAGCATATAAGTTGTCTCCTCTATGCCGATGATTTAGTTCTATTATCTGAAAGTCAAGAGGGTCTACAGAACTGTTTAAATAAAACTTGGGAATATTGTAAAAGTTGGGATTTTGAAATTAACTACACAAAGTCTAAAGTTATGATTTTCAATAAAGGCTCAAGACTAAGTAATGTTAAATTTTATATTGATGAGACTGAGCTTGAGATAGTTCGTTACTACAAATATCTTGGAATAATGCTAAGTTTAAACGGAAGCTTTACTCACGCTCTACTCGACCTTACAAGGAGAGGTCAAAAAGCCTTTTTCAAATTGAAAAATATATTTAATAATATACCTTGTTCAGCCCCAAATTGTATGTATATATTTGACCACACAGTTAACCCTGTACTCTTATATGCTTCTGAAATTGTTGGTTTGTTTAATAATAATAAAAATGTTGGCGTTAATAGTAACAATGATTCACATTTTATTAGTAATTTGTACAGCCGGAATCCTTTAGAAAAACAAAATATTTCCATGGGTAAATATGTTCTTGGAGTTAATAAAAGAACAACTAACTTAGCCATTTATGGTGAACTGGGAAGATACCCTCTACATATTGACATTATTATTTCCATGATCAAATACTGGGTCCGGCTGTGCAAAAACACTCATCATGACCCCTTGTTGCGGGAGGCATATGAAGAGAATCTGTTAATGTTTGGTAACAATGAACCTTGTTGGTTAAGATGTATACATATTTTATTGAAACATCTACATATGGATCACATGTTGACTCATCCTGAAAATTTCAAATCTAGACACGTATATAGTATAAAGACAAAAATACAGAATAATTATGAGACATTTTGGAAAATTAACTTAAACAAATGTGAAAAACTTAGAACATATAGAAAATTTAAGATTATATTTGGATACGAAACTTGTATTTCTGATATTGGAAATATTAGCCATAGAAACATTCTTACACGTTTTCGTACTAGTAACCACAAGCTCCATATTGAAACCGGTCGATATACCCGTCCAATTACTCCTGTTGAGAACCGTATATGTTCCAATTGTAACTCTAAAAGCGTAGAAGATGAACTTCATTTTCTAATGTATTGTCCTAGGTTTGAAAACCACAGAAGAGAACTCTTTTCAAATGTCCTTAATTATAATGCTGCTAGATTAAGTGCAGAGGATAAATGTGTTTGGATATTGAGCAACGAAGATCCATCTTGCGTCAGAAAACTCGCAAAATGTATTCACTCGTGTTTTTAAATGGCACTATAGTTCTCTGCATGCATGTTTTATATTTTATCTTTTACAAATACAGTTATATCTCTTTCATTGCCTCCCAATGCAAACTATAACGCAAACTATAACATATAATTTTATTTGTTATTTTATTATGTCATTCTTTCATGTACTATCCCATAATCTTTGTCAACCTTAATGTTCAATGATTGAGCTTTCTTTAATAAAGTACGTAATATTACTTAACGTAGTGTGATGTCTGTATTGCATGATTTAATGTAAGCTGATATCGTACATAGTGTAACAAGTATTATGTAACTTATATCATGGAAATGAGCATTTTCAGGAAGCATAAAACCATTGACCGATTTCATTATCAATCCATTAAATTGCGTGTTTATGAATATTTATTCTTTTTTATTGTTTTATTTTTATTTCACCGTCACTTGACAGAACACGATACAATACAATAGATACTTCATGTGGTGTAAAACAAGTATGTCACCAAAATGTATAACTATTTATTCTCTATGATATTGTCATCGTATTTAATCAACATATTTGATATAATTAAAATAGAATATAATAAAGAATGAATTCTGCAAGGAAATATATTGATTTATCGTATAATGACTTTATTCTACTCATAAATATACTTCAAGTACTGTACCATTTCGTATTAAATTGTTTCTACAGTCAAGGTAATACTTCCTTAATGATACTAGAATGTCAATAGCGCTTACAACATCACAAATAAACATATTAATTTGTCTAAAGTACTATCATCATACCATTGTGCCATACCTTTAGGCATAGTTTTATGTTTTACTTGTTATTATGTGATCCCGTTTAGTAGAAACATTATTGTATTAGGGGATGAGGTGAAAAGCAGAATTTGGTTATCACCGTAAGTCTAGATGTTAGTGATATTAATAAACAATAAAGCCAGTATAAAGATGCAAATGGAAAGGGCATACGGGTTTATTTTGATGTATAATGTGTGGAACATGTTGCGTTGCAAGGGACGGACAACGACCAATATCAATAACATATAGCTCATTTGGGATTTCTAAACACGATCTTTAGTCTTGTATGTATGTTTTGGAGATCGTTTTCTTTTTATTACCTTTTGTACAAAAATGTACTTTTTACTTTGGTCATTATGTTGTCGGTTCTTCGATTTCCGGATTCTGATTACCACTTTGGTATCTTCAAACTCTTCTTCCGTGGCGCGAGTTGTGTATTATAATCTTTCAGCACAACAAACAGGTGTATTTTCGGAGGGATTGTATATGTTCTGCAGAGTTATTTCATTTCCCATTTCTGTGCTCATTGCTTCCTTTCGCCACAGAAAGGAAGATTATAAGAGAGAATAAACATGTGAATAAATACAATTACTATGCGAAGTTAATTAAAAAAAATACCACACTGTCAGAACAGAGCAGAATGAAAACCCTTGATATAAATATACATGATCGCTCACGTGACCTGGCTTGGTAGAGGCATTTCAATAAAAAAAAAACAGTTGTGCGGTTAAAGTAGCTTAAAGGGGCATTAGCTACCATTTTGACAAAAAAAAATATATGCTTTGGAAATTGGTAAATAGCTTTAAAATGATGAAATAAAGGTAAACATTTCACATTAAGCAGCTTATCGAACCACTTTTCGCCTTTTGAGAACGAAAATTACCATTGATTAGTTATTTCCTTGCAAGCAAATAATTTGACCTCGCTTTTTCCGTATGCAACTGACCTTACTAGTGACAGGTAAAAACGAATAATTTGTAATTTGTTACTTATTAACTGCAAACTTGCATGGTTCTTTGTCCGTAATTAACACCGACTAAAAGCAGATTCACAAAAAATAAGAAAGAAGTGCATTGTTGTACTGATTTAATGACGATTCGACAAACTCCGTAAACAATGTCGATAATTAATAAGATGGCGTCCATCTCTTGATCGATCTCATAACACGAGCAGTTGCATGATTTTTCCCCGATGCGCGTACATTTCATAACATTTATAACATATAGAAACACGTTTTATTAAGGCATCAATCATATCTGATAGCTTTTACGGGTAACAAAAAAATGCGATTTGACAGATATTGCCCCTTTAATTGGTACAAACCAATGCACTTCAAACAAACATCACTATGCATTTAAATCTGGAGAAATAATGCATTGATTTTAATGGCAAGGCAAAAGTTCAATCGGCCATTCTGTTAGATGTGTCATTATTTTCATCTTAGAGATGATAATGAGAACAATGTTAGACACTGATATACCCAAGTGACTAATTTTGAACGGTAAACGAAAATAGATATTTCAAGAGCGTCAAAAATTATATTGATGTATCATAAAATTGAATCGCCATTCGTTCATCGTTCATGAAAACCATTCAACTGGTGAAAAACAAGTATTGTATTTTACACTTTCTATTTCAATTAATGGAAAATTAGAGGGAACAATTTGAATAGCTCGATTAAGTATTAGTTGTTCTTCGGATATTTTTTTTTGTATTTGGTTTCTTCTGTTCTGAAATGAATGAATTCCAATAATAATAATAAAAGTATGAAGAGTTTGATATTGGCGACTCTCTTCAAACACTTGCCCACTATGGACCTCAGTGATGCTTTCCAAATTATAACATGATAACTCTCAATCGCAAAGGCACCACTATCCAACCACGCGGGGTCGTGCAGGACACCTCTGCGGAATTAGTCATGGGAACCTTTACCTAGTCATGAATATAGATAAAATTATGGCCACTTATATTACTTGGCGTCCGTCGCCGTTAACTGTTAATATTTTAATCTTCTTCTCTGAAATGGCGTAGCCAAATGAACAGAAGCAGGGTATGAATGATCTATGGGATGTCCTTTATGAAGATTGCTGATTTTGTCCCGATCCATTAACAAACATGACCGGCAAATGCAATTCTTATTTGTGATTGGTCGATTTCTAAAAACATATGTTCCTCTGAATCCGCTTGGCCAAATGAACCAAAACTTGGTAGAAAGTATCTAACGAAGGTGCTGTATAAAGATAGTTGATTTCATCCCGATCCATTAACAAACATGGCAGCTACAGGGCATTTTTTGTTTCTTATTGGTCAATTTCTCAAAAAAAACTCTATTCTGAACCTGAGAGGCCAAATGAACCCAAACTTAGTAGGAAGCATCTATGGAAGACCCTCTA
This sequence comes from Bathymodiolus brooksi, assembly GCA_963680875.1. Classification (NCBI taxonomy): domain Eukaryota; kingdom Metazoa; phylum Mollusca; class Bivalvia; order Mytilida; family Modiolidae; genus Bathymodiolus; species Bathymodiolus brooksi. Next base: position 90,282,864 of record OY804580.1, read on the forward strand.
TTAAGATTGTTCACTTTGTGTCGACTCGTTAAAACACATGGCTGTCATTGGCAATTTTTGTTTCTGGTTGGTCGATTTCTAAAAAAATCTTCTCTTTTAAAATTTCTAAGTCAAATGAACCGAAACTTTGCAAGAAGCATCTATGGAAGGTCAACTATTAAGATTGCTCATTTTGTTTCGATCCGCTAAAAATATTACTGCCATAGGAAGTTTTGTTTCTGGTTGTTCAATTTCAAAACAATAATCTCCTCTGAAACCGCTTGGCCAAATGAACTGAAACTTAGTAATATCACATATGGAAGATACTCTATGAAGATTTCACACTTCATTCGATCTGTTAACAATCATGGCCGCCATAGGCAATTATTTTATCTGGTTAGTCCAATACGCGAGTGACACAGGCTCAGCCCACTATGCCTCTAGTTTAATTTTGTATTGTGAAATATTGTATGTTTGTGTGTTTTTGATGGGATAAACTTTTTATTTCACTTCGTGAAAATTATGTTTTTATTTCAAATGGAAATCTTCTTATTTCACAGGCATCTACGTCAAGCATTTAGTTGATTGATTAATTATTGCTTAGCATCCAGCGAGCACTATTCCAGCTATAATCAGAACAAGAACAAGTTTAATGATATACAAAAAATATATTGAAATGAGAGAACGGATGTGTTAAGCGGTTCAACCACTTTTAACTGCTACTGAAAAGGCACGAGGAGTTGGATAGAGACGAAAGATTTAGTCTTTTGTAGCGGCTGCACTGCGCCTACCCTTTTGCGAAAATCTACAAAAGAAGTTTTTAGCTGGTGCGTAGCATCGTGCTCTCCAAAAACGCTACCCACTTTCGTTTACCTTGCTCCCGTCCTGAATATAGCTGAAATACTGCTCGCTGCACGTTAAGAAATAATCAATCAATGATTCAATCGAGGAGGGGGATCCAGAAATATTTCCTGTATGCCCAGATGTCGATTCAATGTGTTGAGTGTGCAATTACAGTGATATATTTATTATTGGTCGCTGGAAATCTTTAAAAGTACATTTTGCTCTTATTTATTTTTTGGGTTTTGAGACATATTGCCTTATTGGTCGCTAGCTTAGTGGTCGCTAGCTTGAGTCTGGTGACTTGAACAGTAATTTATCGACTGAACTTCAGCAGTTTCACTCATATATTCGTCATAAGTTTAGTGCAACAAAAGCTGCAAAAGCTAGATTCAGTCATGCTGAATAAAGTAACTATAGAAGACTACATTGAGTGTGCTTTTCCAAACGTAGAGATTAGCTTGCGTATATTTTTAACATTAATGGCCACAAACTGCACAACTGAACGCTCATTCTCTCAAATAAAGCCTATAGAAAATCCAAACAGAACAACGATGAGACAAGAGAGGCTGGAATCCTTATCTCTGCTCATGATTGAAGCAGTTTGTTGAGCCAAATTAACTTTGAGGATTTAATCAAAGACTTTGCCAATAAGAAATGTAGGAGAAAACTGTTTAAAGTTTTAATATAAGAGGTTTAGCCTGACTGAAAATTGAATTCTGAATTTAATGTTAGACATTTGACAATTATGTTGAGTCTTGGCATCAAGAGGGCTGTTATTATTTTCATTATGCAGGTGGAAGGTATGGGGGCACTAAGGTTGATCTGTGCTTAGAGCATAAATTGGCTTTAATTCCGGCCCTGTATATTAGTATATGATATATAGGAACTCTGACAATTAATTTCAAAATTTTAGCCCATTAGTGAAAAAGTTACCCATTAGGTCTTTATGTTAATTATATTTTTTGAAGTGTAAAAATCATGCAGAAGTTCACTCTCGGTCTTCAACACGCGTTTCGTGTTGCTTAATCTTTTGCTTGATGTGTAGTGCTTTGTGGACAATTGTTTGTTTTTTGTTTTTGTTTTTTATTTTTGTTTGGGGGGTGTCGTCTTTATTCAGACCATGTGTACTGTCTGTCCTTCGATTCTTCGGTAATGGCTTCTAATTACCACTTTGGTATCTAAAGCTTTTCTAATTACATTTGATTTTAATTTGTAGCTTCTATATAACGTAAGAAAACAAGTTTGAGATACCAAAGGGGTAAATGTTAGCGTGCTCGTATTGAGTGCGACAGATTGCAAGTTCGAGTCCCGGTCTGGTCAAACCAAAGATTACAAATTTGGTATTTGTTATTTCTCTGTTAACCACACATCAGTAAGAAAAAAGAGCAAAGATTGGCTTGCTCGGAATCCGAATAAAGTGTCCGTGTCCTCGTGGAGCTCGCAGACTTTTAGTTCAGTGAGCTAGCACTATACAAATCCAACTCAGCATGCTGGTCTAGTCCAAATCGGTAATCATCATAATCATCATTGCATCAAAATGTTCTCGCCATGATACTGGAAAATGTAACTTGTTCTCGCCATGATATTGGGAAATGTAGCTTGTTCTTGCCATGATACTGGAAAATGTAACTTGTTCTCGCCATGATATTGTAAAATGTAACTTGTTCTCGCCATGATACTGGAAAATGTAACTTGTTCTCGCCATGATACTGGAAAATGTAACTTGTTCTCGCCATGATAATGTAAAATGTAACTTGTTCTCGCCATGATACTGGAAAATGTAACTTGTTCTCGTCATAATACTGGAAAATGTAACTTGTTCTCGCCATGATACTGGAAAATGTAACTTGCTCTCGCCATAATACTGGAAAATGTAACTTGTTCTCGCCATGATAATGGAAAATGTAACTTGTTCTCGCCATGATAATGGAAAATGTAACTTGTTCTCGCCATGATACTGGAAAATGTAGCTTGTTCTCGCCATGATACTGGAAAATGTAACTTGTTCTCGCCATGATACTGTAAAATGTAACTTGTTCTCGCCATGATACTGAAAAATGTAACTTGTTCTCCCCATGATACTGGAAAATGTAACTTGTTCTCGCCATAATACTGGAAAATGTAACTTGTTCTCGCCATGATAATGGAAAATGTAACTTGTTCTCGCCATGATAATGGAAAATGTAACTTGTTCTCGCAATGATAATGGAAAATGCTAACTTGACGTTAAATAATAATCACTTACTCACTCAATTAGCATGAATCGTCCCATATACATTGTAGAAAGCTAGTAATCTCCATCCCCTCAAATATAAAAAGTAATCTTATAAATCCCTAATAGTCATGTGATCAATATCAACATGTGTCGATCCTATATGTAATCTGTGGATAATAAGAGTATAGGGTTGACACATGTAAGTTGTTGTTAACATAAGATTGTACGAAAAAAGGACACGAATAAGTTAATTTAAGGAAAAAAATGATGAAACAATAAAGACATTTTATTGAAAATAAAAACAATGTTTGTAAACAGAAAATTTACAAGGGTGGGAGGATGAGGGGGGAGGTAATTCCGTGCCATGAGTGCCTGTGTGGTTTGTAAGATTGGTCGTCAGTAAGCATTGGTAATTTAGGAAAATCAGCCAGTTTATAGCAATGATAACTTGTTAAGCGATATCTAGTACGCTTCTAGTATACAAATTTGGTGTTTTCTGTTTATTTTTTAGGGTAAAAAAGGGGTAAATTTTTAATTTTATGAATATAATTTAATATATTTAAATCTGATATTGTAAAAACCAGAGCATGTATATGTTGACAAAGTATGTATACAACGTGTTTTTTTAATCAAGATTGTGCAGTTAAGTCGCTTGTCATGTTTATGTCCCTTGAGTTCACACAAATAAATGGTGATTGTTAGTTAAAATTAAAACACTAGTATAGCAGTGAGATATTCAATACAAAGCATCGTGACAATATATCGTTTGGCACAATGACAGTCGAAAAATAATTTAATTAGGTCAGTGTTTTTAACTGCAAAATAACATTTTCAAAAAGCCTCTCAATTCTGGAAATTCAAACGCCATGATTGTTTATTTATATACAATGTATTTGATTTCAAAATTTATTTTAAATTAAATATAGTTTTTGTAATTTTGGAAAGATCTTTGATGAGGTAATTCTAAAAATAAAAAACATTCTGAAATTTATATCAGAAACAAATGTTCCTATTTTGTACAGGTTAGCTTTCAAAATGATTATTTTTAGTAACAAGATTAACCATTAAAATGGGGGGGGGGGGTGCAATTGTAACATTTGTCTTATTACAACATGTCTTGGTACAATGTGGTGAACACCTGGGGATGGGGGTGTTGTGTTGGATTAAATACACCTATCTCTATGGTTTACCCTTGGCAGAGAGAAGTTGTGAGAGTGTCATGCACCTACTGTTAATGTATTCAGCCTACGAATTTAGGGGTGGTGGGTAGCAATGTTATCTTTGAATCATTACACATGGAATGGAGAATGGATGGAATTGTCACACACGTATACTGTAAGCATTTAACCAACTTACGCTAGTGTTAAGGCGCTCTCCTGGAATAAATGAACGTGGCTTTGTGGTCAACCATTGGGAGGGAGTGGGCCAGTACTGGATTAACCCTTAGGCAAAATAAGCACATGTTTAGGGTATCAAGGGGCAAAGGGCACAACACAAATTCGGACAAAAGGCAATTTATTTTATCAGCCAGATATTAGCCAAAAAATACACAAAAATGGTGAAAAGATTAAATAAAACACTAATAAATGTTATAGGGCTTATATAAATATGAAGAAAAAAAACCCAGATATTTAAACGATTTTAATATTCTGAATTTAATGTTAGGCATTTGACAATTATGTTGAGTCTTGGCATCAAGGGATCGTGTTAGTTTTAACATTATGCCAGAGGAAGGGGCCGGGACATTCAGGGTGGCCTGTGTTTAGGCCATACATTTGCTTTAATCTGGCCCTGCATCTATGTAACACATTTAGTTGATTGATTAATTATTGCTTAACGTCCAAAGAGCAGTATTTCAGCTATCATCAGATCCAGAAGAAGTTCAATAACATATAAAAATTATATTGAAATGAGGGAAGGGATGTGTTAACTGGGTCAATCACCTTTAACTTCCACTGAAAAGGCATGGAAAGTTAGGTAGGGACAAAACATTCAATCTTTTATAGCGACTGCAGTAGTATATGGGGACAGCTCAAGTTAAATTTGTGGTGGATTGTGTGATGGATGGTGACGTCACCGGATATGAAGCCACCGGAAGTCACCGGAAATGGCGTCACCGGAACCGGAAATGAAATGGAGATAATTTCTCGCGTTTTTCTCCGGTATTTCCCGCGTTTTTTTCAGGAACTCCTCTAGATTCTAGGTACGAACAATGGAATTCTGAATCCATCCTATTACCCCCCCCCCCCCCCCCCCTGAATTGTGCAGTTAGCCGTGATTAATTGACTCAGTGGTATGTGTATGCAATATATGACTGCATTTTCTATATATGTTCTTTTTTGTTTGCTTGTTTGCTTGTTTTCGTAAATAAAATGTTATTCATCATATAGGCTTTACATTATAACAAAACGCCAAGTACATTTTCTAAGCTTTATTGATAAGACGATGCACAAAAGTCTTGACTATGTCAGTGGCTTCTCTCGGGTGTCTCAATGTTCTTGTAACATCGCCCATGCATTTTCAGGCACATCTGTGTATCAGAAAAAATATACAGTGGTGTCCACATACAGTGGAGCCTTCTTCTTGAACTCTAATGGTGTTGTAAGTCCAACTCGTGCAATGTTTGTTCATAAAGTTCACGTAAGCCCTTAAAAAGGGTGGTCTTCCTGTGGGATCGTAATATTCTCCTCTAGAATTGGCAACGATGTATAGGGCTACCCAGTATGTTCCCGGTCGATCGTCCGGGTCCGTGTTCCCAATCAAGGCCGAAGGTACGTTTAATCTTCTGGGTAGTCTGTTTCTAGCGTATACTCATTTAAAAACGTTTCTGGTACTTGGGTGTGTTTTCAGTACGTAATCGATCTCTAAGGTGTTCATCTAAGCACTGTAGTCAAACAAGACTTGTCTGTTTCTATCAATTTCAATGACGTTGTCGCATACATGATCACGTTGATGGTAGCTGCGAAATGAATCTCCACTCTCAAGTTGCCTTGTTTTATCAGCTGTAAAGCTCCAACTTCAGACATGTCGGGTGCGAGATCAAATCCAAACAAGGTGTTTCCTTTGGCATAATTTTCTCTCGAAGTGGTATTTCCTTCGTCTTGATACATTTTTCCGGTACTGGTGTAGAGTCCCATATAACTTCGGATGTAGCCATTGTTTTCGAAGTCGGGCTGTAACGGTTTGGCTGGAATCTATCGTCCGTCAACGTTGAGTGCCACACAATTGATCTTGTAGTGTTTGAAATCGAACGGATTTTTCCCAATAGTGCCGTTCAGTGCATCGCTGTCTACACAGGCAATGACGAGTCTCTTTGGCAGCTGTCCCAAAAACATATTGTCCTGAACGTAATTCATTTTGCCGGTGGGTACCGTGTCCACTTTTACTTCTACTCGTCTGACGGGGTATTTACAGCTGGTCTTTTCCAATGCTTTCACGTGACTCATTCTAACGGCGGGACTCAGTTGTACCTTTCTCACATACAGAGCCATTTCCTTAATCTTGATTTTATAATTGGCCGCGTCTGCCACGAGAGCAAAAGCGTCCCGACCTCTTCTCAGTTTAATTTTCAGATCCACGTGGTTGAGTAAGTATTTGTCTTGACAAAACAAATCAAAATGTAGTTTTCCCATCATTTGTACCGACTTGTTTAGGACCGTCAATTTTTTCCTTGACGTGAATCCCTTGTTATCCGTCGTTCTCTTGTCCTGCTGTCCCGGAGTGTCCTTGTACCACATCACGCCCGTCAACTGAGATTCTTTAGCCGCTGGTCCGTAACTGAGAAGAGTTTCTATGTAAGCCCTGTAGGGATACATGCTGGTCGGTGGCGAAACTAATTTTTCGCTTAGGCTAACGCTAACGTCACTGAACAGTGATTGCATCCACAAATCGACGGGTTCAATGTCCGTATCGGGGTCTAAGTTAGAACCATCGGTATTCACGATCGGTGCTTCCACAAACAAGTAAGTGTTGAACAGGTCGATGTAATCGTCTCCAGCTCCACTGACGCAAATTCTTGTTAGGGCCGATGTCAGTCATTTATGCTCCCAATAGCCATGTTCCACACTGGTCTGAGTCGGTGGTACTCCAAACAAATCCAATTCCGATTTCGTACATTCGCAAGAGTTTTGGTGTACTAGAGCCATTTTTAACCGCAGATGTCTTTCGATGTATTCCGTAGCTTCGTCTAACGACGTCTGGGCTTTTTCCGCTGTGCAGCTCGTTTTATAGATCGTTCACCGGGAGGTCCCACTCCGGTAATGGCTTTCTGGAGTAAGTTTAGTTCCGTTGATTTCATTCTGGATTTGGCTGCTTTTGTGACGTTCTGTCCTTCCATGACGTCCGATGCTAGGTTCAGACCTGTTTTCAAAGCTTCGCGACCCAAAGTTTTGGCTTCTCTCTTTAATAAAGGAACGGCCGATTTGAACAGACTTCCGAAAATACTTCCTAGTCCATGTCCTCTCTGATAACGTGTTCCAACGTACACGGGATATCCCCTTCCTGCCTGATTCAAGTAGTACTCGTGATATGCTCTAGCGTCTGGATTGTGTCTTTGCTTCATTCTAGATACGACTCCTTTCTCTTTCTGCAGTGAGGTGTCACCACCACGCGTCCTCGTTTGAATGGTATTTTGACTCCGGTGTCTGAAAACGTCTTAATACCAGAGGACAGTACTGTACGGGATCGAAAACTCTGGTCACCATCTCTGCGTCTCTTCCTTCTACCGGTACGATTCTCAACAGTGGTACTTGAGTCTCCCACCATCCTCGGTTCGACCGAGAATTTACTCCCCTGGTTACGTCTGCCACCCAATCTGCTACGTGATCTCCGTGCAGGAATATTGCTCTCTTAAATCCCAACATGCGTTGTAAGAGGGGACTGATGGTCACCTGACAGTCCTTTTTCACTGCAATGCCTATTTTTGGTCAATTTCGTTCATTCCGATGTCGAATTTCTTTCTAAGTGGCGTCCTATGCATTTTCCCTTCAATGACTTTTAATATTCTTTTCGGGGAAGAATAGTAACCTCCCGGTAGTTCAAAGGTATGTCTCTGCAGTTGGTTTACTTCAAATAATACGTCCACCTGAACACAGGCCTCTCCTTTTTGATGTTATACCAACTGTACGGGTACTGTATCTCTGCCAGTCCTATTTCCCACGATCCGTCTAAATCCATCATTTGGGGAAGTCTTGTCGTGAAATGAGTCAGCGTCTTGTCTGGAAAGTAATCCATGGAGCTGTTACTGGGTGATGTCAGATAAAACATGTTTGGACTTGATGGTGGGATTAGATAACAAGTATCCCAAACAACTGCTCAACAGTGCCGTCCACAAAGTACTGTTCTCCGATTCGGCCGTCAAGTTGTAAATGCTGACTACGAAAACCGTGTACAGGATGAGTACCTGACACAGAAATACAATCTCCGATCGAGGTATTTTTTTTCCAAAGACGACCCAAGACGATGTGCTGTCCGTATCATTCGGTGCCATTTGCAAGACTGACACTTCAAACCGCGACGCCTCGCTTTTGTACAAAAATGTAGGTCCTGTTTAAAGATCCAGCTGTTGAAGGACTCTGAATATCCGAGCCACTTTACTAAATACTGTACTCTTCTTCCTTTCCGTCGTTTTTTCTGAACGGTTTGGATCTTGTATACGTCGTCCTGTTTAATGACTTTTTCTGTATCTCTTGGGCATAAAATGTTCCCTCCAGAATTTCACCGTGGTCGTCTTTGACTAAGTATATCAGGGATCTGGTTTCGATACATTTCACTACCGTAAACAATTCTTCAGTCCATTTGGGTAAATATCCTTTCTTGAACTTACGCTTGGCTTTGCTGAGTCGCACTCTATCTCCGGGAGAAAATTTGCACGATTTTTGGGGTCCGTTTATTCCATATAACCTCTTGGATGCCGTTGGCTTCTGCCGGTGGTATGCCTATGATTCTGTGAACGGTGTGGTTATAAGATGCGACCATCTCGGATAGAACATCTACGTAGATTAGGGTTTCTCTGTGTGTGAAATACTTCCACATCTTGGTTTTCAATGTTCTGTTAAAACGTTCAACGATACTGGCTTTGGTCTCCTCATTGTAAGTGGTAAAGAAGTGCACGTCGTGTTCCTTGAGAAACTTTTGAAATACTCGGTTGGTAAATTCAGTTCCTTTGAAAATGATCTGAAACGCGTCTTTTAAAGTCTTTCCCGTCTTTTCTTTCAATGGAACGACCCATGCTTATCGGGATAACACGTCAATACATGTCAACAAGTACTTGAATCCTTTGTTATAAGAAGACAATTTTGCCAGATCCACTAAATCCGCCTGCCACTGGAGGTCAATTCCATAGACTACAACAGGTCTCCTGGTGAATCTTCGTCTAGCTGGTTTATGCAACGTGTACGTGTCCTGAGACTGTAACCATTCTCTGACTTCTTTCTTCGTATAACCTTTCGGTTTAAATTTACTCAATCCTCCATAACTGGCGGGAGCCGAAAGGTTGTAATATGTCGACTCCATGTTTACAACTGCTCCCTTCGTGGTCTCAACCTCCGTTTTAAAAGTCGACCCAGTTCTTGACCTCTTTTCTTTTCGTCTGACTGATGTATTTCTAGCGGTCCTCGTGACCAATCAAATATTGTGGAACATTTGCTTCTCGTAAGGCTTCTCCGAATGTTTCCCATCATTGTGGATTAAAGTATTTTCGCTTACGTAGTACGTCGTTCACTAAATCTACCACGTTACTCCCACTGACGGTTTCTCCTTTGTATTTCAGTTCCCCTTTCTCGCTCCAGGCAATGTTAGGGTCTGCTTTCATTTTCCGTACCAATAGTTCGGCCTTGGTTTTCATAGTTTTCGGAACGCTTTCCAATATTTCCTCCTCTATCGCGTCCTTTGTCTCCGTTTCGATCGCTGTGGATGGTGATGTCGACACTCTGGATACCACGGGTCTGGGCCTGTAATCGTCGTGGACGTTCAAATAACGAGTGAACGATTGGTGGTATAGCTTGAGACGCTCGTCTGCCGACAGGTCTTCTCTTTCTAGTATGGTTTGCATCGTTTTATCCAAGGTGTCCATGACTTTCACACGTTGTTCCACTGGAGGTTTTGGGCGCCCTTGAATCTGGTGGTATCTATTCATTAAGGTTAGTTCCTTCATTGAAGCAAAGTAGAGAGCAACGGTGCAACTACAGAGGCAATCGGTGCTAGAAGGGATTCCAAAAATCCACCTTTCTGTAAGATCGCTTTCTTCTTTTTGAGAGAGACCGACTTTTTCGTCAGTGCTCTCAATCCTGTCTTATTTCTCTCGAGTTTTTCCTTCTGCAGTTTAGTTAACGGGACGTTTTCTCTTAAAATGTTATCGGCACACTCACACAGACAGTCGACGAGACTGCGATCGGCTTTGGTGATGGGGTGTTTGCGAATACACGGTCTTGCTTTTTGTAAGTATACTATATCACTGGTGTGCTTTTTCAATCCCTGAGAGACCATGTTACTACTTCCGCATCTGATGCAAGAGTGAAGAGAAACAGGGTGTAGCATCCTTTTTCTATGAATCGACATACGCTTTCTGTTCCTCAGCGGGAAATATACTGCTCCTCAGTCGCAAGATGTCGGGGGTATCTTGTTTCATATCGATCACCATGTAGCCATGAGGTCTGGCCGTAGCTCGGGCAAAGGCTTCTAGGAAAAATTGTGTTCTCCTGGGATACATTTGATGCGCCAAAGCCATAATCTGCGATATGTCTCTCGGATTTTTGAATAGAGCCATATAATGGGCATTGAGACTTATGGTTCTATGGTGTTTTCCTCGATGAAACAGATTCTGAACGATGAACATGACACTGTTGTTTCTGTGGTGACTCTTTTTCGTAAACAGTGAAGCCACCCTTTGGTCCGTTTCGTCCATGAGATCGTCCAATATGATGAAGTGCTTATCTCTGGGGTCGAGGGTGTCCAAGTCTGGCAATCCTTGTTGAAAGTCCACCCCATCTACTATTCCATATAAAGTCTGGTATTCTCCATAACACCACAAGATGCGATCCTGTGTTGAGGTCATCATGTGTTTGATATTGTGTACTAATCTCCTGACAAAGACGGATGTTCCACTTACGGTTGGTCCTAAGATTACACTGGTAAATGGATAGACCCACGGAATGAAATGATCGGGATCGTATTATAGTGAACGTAAAATGTGTAAGGATTTTTGGTTTTCAAAATATAATAAGGTTCTTCTTCATTATTCTGTGTGTATGGCTGCTGCTGCTACTGCTCTGAGGTAAATGTGTATGGCTGCTGCTGCTGCTCGGGGGTATATGGTCGCTGCTGTTCCTGCTCTGGGGTATTAGGATGCTGTTACTGCTGCTGTTGCTCTGGGGTATACGTGTATAGCTGCTGCTGTTGTTGCTGCTGCTGCTGACGCTGTTATGGGGTATATGGCTGTTGCTGCTGCTCTGGGGTAAACGTGTATGGCTGCTGCTGCTTGGGGGTATATGGCTGCTGCTGATACTGCTGATGTTGCTGCTCTGGGGTAAGTGTGTATGGCTGCTGCTGCTCTGGGATAAGTGTATGGATGCTGCTGCTGCTGCTGTTGCTGCTGCTGCTCTGGGGTAAGTGTGTATGGCTGCTACTGCTTAAGTGTAGACTTTGCTGACCGTGTTTGCTTTGTAAGTGGCGTTTTAAGTCTGCAGGCCACACACAGGTCCTATTGCATAAACTACAAGTATTACTCATGTTGTCGTTTCGGATGTTGGAGTACGACTGGACTGAAATAGGGTGGATGGGGCATATTTATAGCAAAACAAAATCACACATTTCTAACTTTTATTTTACAAGTCTGTTCTATACAAGGGAACTAATTGTCTCAGTTCTGGCTCTCTTTCTTCCAACAATGGGATGATTTGTTTCAGTTCTTTCCATTCTCCAAAGTGTAAAGCCACACCTCTCTTGGTAGTACGGTAGGTCCATTCACCGGTGGGAATAAATTGCTTTCTGATGTGAACGAAGGGAAATGGTGCCTTGATCGTCACGAAAACGTCGTCTCCGATATGGTATCGCCACTCTACTGGTTCTTTTTCTATTACTCTGGTAATCAAATTGTCTATGACGTCCGACATGTTGCACAGGGCTTTCCATTGATCCAAATGTAAGCTCACTCCTTCTTTCGTAGGGACTGTGCCATCTTTACAGAATCGTAAGTCTACTCTCTTGGATCCGTTCCATTCTTTAAGCTCCAAGTATCTGTTTCCTCCCAGGGCTCGTTTGAGCGGCTGAATGTCGCTAGCCATCGCTACGATGTCTTCTATTTGTGCAGTATCGGGCGTCTCTAAGCCATCTTGTATCTGACTGATCTCTGCTGCCATCTGTACGATGTCTTCTGTCGCTGGTATCTGTGCGATATCTGCAGTTGGTGGCATCTCTACAATATCTTGTGCTACCTGAGGGAGTTTAGGCTGCTGTTCTGGCATCTGAACGCCTTTGGCTCTTTTACCTTTTTGACCTGGCATGTTGCGGGTTTCAGCTAGTAAATGACGCAGAGTTCTAGTTACACCATCTTATATCCAAAAGCGTGATACTGTTTTTAGAAAATGACGTAATATTCATTGGTAACGACGTATCTGATCGGTCGATTTCTTTCGTAACGTCGTATCTGATTGGGCAGTCATTCTGTGTTTCGATTGGTCAGTTGTTTATGCAATGGAGCTTTCTGATTGGTTCCTTTTCCTCTATTCTGATGGGTGGATGAGCGATCGATTGAAGTATTCGTATTCTGTCCCTTTAAGAACGGCATGGTAAATGTTCCAAAACTGCCATGCATCGGTGGGATAGTGTTGCCCCATTTGACTCGTGAAGGCAAATAACACTAGAGCTCGACCCATGTTGATAACACCGTCATTGAAGATGGTAGACGCAATCCTTCTATACGTCTGTACTCTATCGTTTTCCATGTCTGAATGATATCTATTTGCCCTTTTTTCTGTTTTCATAGGCTTTTGACCACGCCATTGTTTTAAACTTGACGTGGCCGTTGTGTTGTCCCTTAGGGGCTCATACTCTGTACTTTAATGTGCTGTCCTTTGTCCCTGTGGCGCTCATACACGGCGTTGCATACCTCTTGTACCTTAATGTGAAGTCCTTTGTCCCTGTGGGGCTCATACTCTGTACTTTAATGTGAAGTCTTCTATTTTATGTGTACGTTGTCCTTTTGGCCGTTGTCTGTTCTTTGGTATGTTCAAACTCTTCTATGTATAAGATCAAATGATGTTTGTCTAGTCACCTCTTCTTTGAAATACCCATGTTTGTCAGTGACTTTGCGTTAGGTCGGTGGTTTCCTCCACCACGATATAACTGAAAGTGGCGTTAAAATCCAAATACAATCTTTGATCACGATATAACTGAAAGTGGCATTAAACATCAAATAAAATATTTGATCATCCAACATCCATTGTCACGATATGAAAGACCCAACACCGTTATACAATTTCAATTATTTTGTAAATACTAATATATGTACAATGAATTTTTGTTTAAAGAAAATCAATTTAAAAGAAAATCAACGAGGTATAACCCATTCTATTTTCCTTTATATTCAACTAGAACTTTAAATTTGAGAGTTAAAAAATTGAAATTCACCGGAAAAACCGATCTTCTGGGATGTCGATGCCTTCGTCTTCTAACCGGTCGATTGCGGCCTTTGCTGTGTGGTACACGCCACCAGGATATTTGTAGATAACATGTCCGGTAGAGGTCCGTTCATGTCTGTCCAGCTTCCCAACATGTTTCCACAACCGGTCACATTTCGAACACAGGTAGCTCCTACTGTATGACCTCAGATCTTTAATGTAGATGAAGTGCTGTTCGTACAAGTTCAAATTCATGGTGTCGTCGTACTTGTAGGGAGAACGTCGGACCAATTCGACATTTACTTTACCAGCTTCTGTTTTTTGTAAGTCATACACATACACGTTCAAGCTGAATACCTGCTCCAATACCACCAAATCATCCAACGTCACACCCTTAAAGCCTGCAGGGGTCATGTTTTGCTGTTGTATATACTGTCTGTAATACGTCTTGGTTGGGGTTTCTACGTCCGTCACTGGAGCTCCACGATGTACTGCTAAACAGCGGAAAAAGCAGAGATTGTCTGTATAAGGTCCATGGGATCCACCAATTAAGGCAATGACAGCTTTGTTCTTCAAAATATGGTCTGGAAGGACGACTCTGGCACCAATTGGGTGGTCAAACAGCTTGTTGACATAAAACGTCACATTGGTCAGGAGGTGCACCACCCATTTGGTGTCAGGACACTGCTGTCTGATATATTCTAGCATGTCGTGACGACTCAAGTCGTCCAGAAATTTGTCTAATTCTTCTTAAGTTCTGATGAGGTGTGGAACATCGATAAAGCGGGCGTTGCTTTGACTGGAATGCTAGTACCGTAATTCACCAGTTTCAACGTTTCTCAACATAAAACCAAACGAGACATTGATTCTAAAAGCCGACGCCTGGTGTCTAAAAATACCGCGTACCATTTCTGGAAAAGTGGACGCTGTCATCTCATGTAAGGTAAAATTGTACCGGTCCTGGACACGATTGCCGGTCGCCTCCTCTGTACGGATGGTATTCCAGTGTCTTAAATATAGGATACGGGTCTCCGGGTCTTCTGGGAGGATTTGGGATTCATCTTGGACAGATGGTTGACGGACGGACGGACTGTTAGAAGACTGGGGACTGTGAATTCGTGGTCACCTTGGAGGACTATTGGATGGCCGAGGGATGCAGGTCTCTTCATCATTGGTCTCACTTCATGTCTTTGGTGCAGAGCCCGGTGACGGAGCATGTTTTCTCTTCTATTAAAATATTGACCACAAACGGGACAGGTAATCGTGTAGTCGTGGGATTGCTGGTGGCGTTTTCTGTGGTCTTCCCACTTATGCTCCTTTTCACACACATCGCAGGAATGGGTCTGTGAAGAATCTACATGGGTTTTCATGTGGCGGTTGAGGTTGCTCTTCTCCGTAAACTGTTTCCCAGATTTGTCACACACATACTTCTGAAACGATAAAATAGAAACATACGCTATGTTTGGGGGTAAAAAAAGTTCAATATTGTTTATTCCTGTTTTGAGATTTGATCGTCTTTCTTGTTTGTGTGATGCATATATTTAGTGGAATGGCCCTTCTTTAGTTTGTGTGTTTCTTGTCTCGTGTATCTAAATACGTAGTATCGATTCCCTCTGGAGCCTCGTGATTTCATTAATCATAATAGTTATGCTAAATACTTAGTATCGATTCCCCTCAGGAGCCTCGTTATTTTTCTTTCCTTTTTTTCATACTATGTTTAATAGTTATGTTTCATTTATCAAACCCAATGATTCAAATGCAAGCACATAGTAAAAAAAAACTACTTACGTTACTTTTATTCATCTTCTTTGAATCTGAAATACAATGGGTATTTCATAAAAAAACACCTGCTCTACTTCACATGAAATTCGATTAAGAACTGAATGACATTAATAAGACTACATACCACCTGCATTGATTATAAAATTATTACACATGCTTTGTATTAAATTAGTGGATTCTTTTAAAATTATACCAATATGCAGTAACAATAAATTCTGAAAGATTCATACTAAAAGTAAAAACGTTACAATCTTACATAAAATAAGTTTACCTTTATCAATATCTAAATTTCCTCGTTTTCTTCTTTTTATTGGTATCTATTCTTTGTATTCTGAAAAGGAACGGGTTTGATTTTCAATAGCACATTATGACAATATTGATTAAAAGGTGTAAATGGGAAACAGTAGAAAAACATGTCACAACACGATCATCATATAAGACTATTGATTTTTTTATAAAATATTTTCTGAAATAAAAACTCGTGAAAAGACTACATGAATTACTTTGAAGAAGATTAAAATATTTTAGTAGGATTGAGATGCTTACCTTTGTTCAAATATAAATTCTCCACAAGATAAACACGTCCTGTCAATATGAAAGCTGGAACGAAAATGATTTGTTCAAATAGTTTAACGTACAATGGAAGGTTGACGATTGGCCGTTCAAAGAAGGCTTACCAGTGGTGGGATTCAAATATCAGAAGAGCTACGATTGGTTGGATTTGATTTCGAAGCAAGAAGGGGTACAATTGGTGGGATTCAAATATCAGAAGGGCTACGATGGGTTGGATACAAAACTCCATTGTTCGTACCTAGAATCTAGAGGAGTTCCTGAAAAAAAAGGCGGGAAATACGGGTAAAAAAGGCGGGAAATTATCTCCCTTTCATTTCCGGTTCCAGTGACGTCATTTTCAGTCATTTCCGGTGACATCATTTCCGGTTATGCAACTTCCGGTGACGTCATTTCCGGTGACGTCACGATCTCCATCTATCCCCCTCAAATTTAACTTGAGCTGTCCCCATATACTACTGACTGCAATGCGCCTACATTTTTTCGAAATCTACAAAAGAAGTCTAGCTGGCGGGTAGCGTGACGCTCTTCAAAAACGTTACCCAATATCGTTGACCTTGTTCTCGTCCTGAGTATAGCTGAAATACTGCACGCCACATGTTAAGCAATAATCAATCAATACATTAATCGATTTGATATAAGTCATTTTAAATATTCCCTATTTTATTGAATATCAGAACTTTTGGAGAGGCCCGGGTTGATCAATGAGTTAGGTAGTTGGATTACCTAAAAACTCATACATGCCTATCACCAATACGACGTGGGTTCGCGTCTGACTTTGTAAATTACAAGAAAGATTCACTCAACTCACAGCCGCAAGTAATAAAGCTTACCAGATGCTTGAGCATGGTCAGTGGTTTTTTCCGGGTACTCCGGCTTCTTCCACCACTAAAACTGGTCGTCATGATATAGCTGAAATATTGCTGTAAGTGGCGTTAAACACCAAACATCACAAATCAAATCAGAACTATTGGATTCGATGATAGCAGCACAAACATAGATTATCGGAACACGTTTGACTGCATTCTCAAATAGAGCAATGAAAAATGAATACCACACCACCCACACAGTTCCTAAAGCTAATGTTGTAATTGATAGTCAAAAGGATGTCTTTAAATCTGCGCCCAGGATTTATTATAACACTAATAATACGGCCGGTGTAATGCACTTAATCATTCCGTTACACAAGTCGTCTGCGAATTAGATATAAAATACATTCATGGTAATTTGAGTATCTTTGTGGAAATTTGACTTCTTGTATATACAGAGGTTTCCGAATTTCGTAATTTTCTTAGCGTTTATATCTCCAGAATATTAAGATTAGAAAACATTACCAGGACAAATATCAACAATCTTTCATGGCAACACACTCGTTTAGTTATTCCGTAGTAAGGTAAATATGATTTACGAACTTTATTTTTTGTAAATATTTTATACGACCACAAAACGTTGGCTTTGTTATTGGTGTTGTGTTCGTCTGTCTGTGGACATAATGGTTTTGGGTGGAAGTTTATTGTGGTGATGATGAGTCCTTCTGAATTTTAACAAAATAATTCTAGTGAAGTTATTGATGTGGGGAACATAGCCCTGCACGTTTGCAAGTAACATCCCCACTGTGCCCTTTCGGAATATTATATCTGTTTCACTTTTAATTTTTTTTAGGAAAACCCATTTTCGAATTATACAGTTTTTGACATCAACGGAGATATAAATATTTTAACTTTTCATTTTCCATCCAATTTTATTGTGTGCTCTTTTAATTAATTTTTTTTGCGTGAAAAATGTTCAGCTTTGTGTGTTATTGATGGGACACATTTTTTGTTATTTCACTTGGTGAAAATCCTGTTTTCATTTCACTTGGAAATCCCCGTTTTTCACAGGCATCTATGTAACACACTTGATTGATTAATTATTGCTTAATGTCCAGCAATCAGTATTTCAGCTATGATGAGAACAAAAAATGAATGTGAAAATCCTGGAGTTTTTATCTAGAAACGCGTCGTGCTCCGTAAATTTAGCATCTACGGTTTTTTTTGGTTTGTTTTTATCTATACATATTATTTCATTTATGCATATTAGGTTTCATTAATTATGCATATTCGTTCATTGTAGTTGAACCAGACAAACCAGATTACTTGGTGTTGACAAGGTAGACACCTAGCGAAATGGAAGAGTGTAAGTATATTTGGCATACTGATATTTATTCATTGCTTATAGTCTAACAGCAAATATTCTATCAATATTCCGGACGGACACAAGTTTAACAATATAGAGAAATGAGACAACCGAAATAAAGACATTTGCTGACCACTGAACAAGCAGGGAGAGGTGCTTAAGAGGAGGAAAATATGTGGCGTCCACAATGTTATGGAACAAAGCTTAAGCAGTAATGGAAAATAATTTAACCAATATCAACAAAATGAACAACAGCCTCTCACATCAATTCATTAAACACATAAAAACTATCCCATGTGCGAGTGGAAATGCAGATTCTTGCTTGGGACACACTCGAAAACTGCAGTGAAGTTAAACAGGTAATGCGACCTCAATACAAAACGTAGATATCCAAATCTATCCCTTTTCTAGAACTAGATATCCAATGGCAATACATGCGTTGAGCATAAACAAAAAAGGGGCTTAGATTGGGTTCCATCCAAAAATGAACTAACCACAATTGATCCAGCGTTGCTTGTTTTTAAATAGAACGGTGAACAAAGGTATCTGTATGAATATCTTCTTATTGGTAGAGACAAATCTTACTATGTCAAAAGCCATTCAAAATCTAATAATATACTAGTCAACAAAAGAAACGATACAAAGATTTAGAAAAAATATATTTTAATGTTAAAACCAAAACAATTGTTTATTATCATTTACGACAATGTTTGCGTGAAAATTAAAGCTTTTATCCTCACAAAGATAAAATCCGGGAAAGCCAATTTTCCGTCCCATGATCGAGATTGTGATGATCGAATTACGCATTTAAATCACTTGGTCATTAATTGTGCTGTCAACAAAAGTAAATAATTTGCCATTCAGAAAAATTTGAAATTTCACAAGAACGTCGATGCCATGGCTCCATCAAAATGGCTGTGATATGGTTCAGACGGGAATGACTCGCCAGGCCGTTGCAAACCATTTTAATGTTTCGATAATAACCATGTCAAGGCTAATGATTCGTCTTCGACAAACAGGTAGGACGAATGACAGACCCCGTAACGGCAGGCCGCGTGTGACGTTACAACGTTAAAACATACATTTACGCATTATTCACCTTCGGAACCCTATGATAACGGCTGGGGACATTGCTCGTAGAACACCTGATCTAGCATTTTATGACTAAATATTATAACCAAATATTTCTGACCACAATGAACATCTAAGATAAAAAATATAAAAAAATGCAACACAATTACTTGAAATTTTCAGACATCGATAGATTGATAAAGGATGGGTTTGGGTCATGGTGTTTTACGCCACTTTCAACAATATTTCAGCTATTACGTGGCGGTCTGTTTTATTGGTGGAGGAAGCCACTGTATCAGTGAAAAAATACCGACTCGAAGAAATCAGTCACAAACTGTATCACATATTGTTGTATCGAGTACACCTCGACATGAATGGAATACGAACTCAGAACGTTAGTGGTGATAGCCACTGATTGTATGGGTAGTTGTAAATCCAACTACCATACGATCACGACCACGACTGCCCCGGGTGGAGGATAATACAATATGTTCTAAATTTCATTAGATAGTACCATTCAAACAGAGGGAGCGAGTAATTAATTTAAATCTTTATTTATTTTATGAGGATAACATACAGCCAGAGGCTACTAGTAGGGAGGGAGTGGAGTAATCGTGTTATAGCCCTTCATTGTCAGATGTTAATACTATATCTTAATTATCAAATTTACATATTGTTTTCGGATATAAGTAAAGAGGTAAATTTACCTGAATTGTATAGATATGCTTTAACTGAGGCTCTACAAACCAACTTCACTCTGACAGAGGCGGCAATAGACAGGATACACTGGATAATTCTGAGAGAATTGAAAACTAAATGTAAGAATTTAGTGAAGGAAGGCCTAGTTACAGACGAAGACCTCTCCAGAAAGCTAGGATATCAAGTAGCGCCAATCCTACAAGAAGCTAAAAGGGCCAACAAGAAACGCGAGTTTTCTTGGAATGCAGGAAAGATAAAAGGGTTGTACAAGGGTTTTCCCAGCCCAGTCTATGACTATCAGGTCGTGGAAGGGGAAGATAACGACACGGTGGTGAAGAAAATAAGACAATGACTTTGCGATATGAACAATTTCTCTTCTGCAACTGTTGGCTGTTGGGAAAATGTTGGCTTTATTTATGATGAGGTGAAAGAAGACTTAAAAGTTCAGAAATTATTACCAGGAATTTTCACATCTAGTAAGACATCAGGAAATATGAAATCTGTCGATATAAAGTCGATCGGTGGCTACACTGTGGGTGACATGATCTTTCATCCAATTGAAATGAAGTTATTTGCGCATGATCCGAGTATAGCAGAAATGGTAGCGGAAGGTTTAACATTGAGTTCTTGGAATATGATATGTTCAATCACTAAGACAATGGTATACGCAGGTTGATTTCTGATGAAGGAAATATAGAATTTGTCTTTCCATGTTACTCAAACGTCAATGTAAATTCCACAGTTGAAGCAGACATCGAATTTAAAGTTACCAAACAACTTAAATCTCACATCTGGTCTTCCTTGTTAACATTTGGCCATAGCGCCTCTTTTAATACTTCTGAGAGTGAAATCTTTGTCCATCGGGTGAAGTTAATTATCCGTACTCCGGATTCTAGTGTTAAACTGAGGAGACCTGTTACCATAGAGATCAGTAAAGAACAAGCTGACAGATGTATGGAACATTATAATCATTTCAAAGACATAATATCGACAATGGGTGGTCCCCAAGACAACACCCTCCTTCTTTACTTCCTGGCGAAATATTTATTGCAATGTGTGAACATTTGCCTTGTCATCTATTTGTCGAGACACTTGCGAACCATGAACAAACCCTAAATACTAAAGAACGTGATATGAAATCCACAGAAGAAAGCTGGAGTGCCCATTTTGAAGAAAATTTGACAGTGACATACAGAGAAAAATATATAAATCGTGCCATGCTTAAGGAATCTGCTCTTAATGTTGTTGTAATGGCCACTGTGGATGGAATCACTACCTTTGTGTGTACGTTCGGCGATGAATGGAAGAAATACAATGATGGCAACATTTCCATAGGAGAACTGGTAGAAGTTGTAACAAAGAAGACAGTAATTGCAACGGCCAGGGGGGCTGGTTTTGGATTAGCCTTGAGCGGATTGAACATGGTGGCCCAGTATGCAACTGCGAGTGGTTCCATCTTTGCTGGAGCGCTTACTGTTGTTTCGAAGGTAACATGTCTAATTGTAATGGCGGGAATGTTAATGAAGCAGTCACACGATATCATAAAACATTGGAATGCAGGAGATATCACTACAGCTGAAATGGAAAAAGCATTTGGACGCTCCATAACAGCAAATGGGTTGAGCAATGGGGGAATGCTGCTGTGTGAGTCAGCGATTGGCGGTCGCGTAGTCTTGGTAGTCGGAGCTGGGTTAGCAATTGCGGTTGGAGTCGGTGATTGCTTTTTAGGTGATAAAATATGGAGTGAAATTATAAAAAGTAAAAATATTTGGTTGCGCGATATGCTTTTCTCTGTTTTATGGAAATAATTTGAATTCGTATATAAAATTTTACTCATATGTAAATAGAATTGATCATGATATCCCATAATATCATGCGTGTTGGCAGAATACCAGTTTTAATATGGCTGAATTAAAACGGAGATATTTAATTCAATGCGTACTCCGCATTTCAGGAATAACATACATCAGTTACGCTCAAAATCGAAATTCTAGAAAGCACAATAATTTTTAAAGTGCTTAGAAGTAAAACCGAAATGTCTAAACAGGTCATTCCAAGTCGTCTATGGGTCACCTATGACTGAGGGAGGAGAACCTTAGTTTTGGGAATAATCACACAAAATAAATATATCTAATAAACTATGTCAGTGTCGAAACATTGACTTCTGAGCGGATGATACTCTCGGGGACTATCAGCGCTGGTGTGAGCCCAGTAATAGTAATAAAAACGTAGATATCAAATTTAGTGCACACGACGGGTTTCTGGAATAACCTTAATATTGTATGCTCAACATCGAAATATAAGACAAATTTTGAAGATACCAAAGGGGTCGCCACCATGACTTGGTTAACTGTTATAAGTTCCGTTTGTAGTCATCATAATGCACTTCTTTCTCATTCATAACTTATCACCTGAGTTGTAACCAGAGTAACATGACGGGTGCCACATGTTGAGCAGGAACTGATTACACATCTGTAGCACCTGCGTTGATCTCCGGTTTTTGGTGAGGTTCAAGTTGATCGATCTTTAGTTTTCTGTGTAATGTTTTGTAGATTATTGTTTGTCCTTTGTCTTTTGGTCATTGTATTGTCTGTCCTTCAATTGACGGCCTGTAATTACCCCTTTGGTATCTTCAAATTTTCATTGACGATAGCTGTACAGATGGTAGAGAAGTCAACTACTTTAATGACAATGCATGAGATGGACTTCGTATTGTTTGTGTTCGAACAGTTGCCTAGAATTTTTCAGAATCCACATCTGAATCACACCACCTCTTAAGTAGCAAGTGTCACAGTAACATTATCTCGAGAATAACCGCTGGTAGAATACAAGTTAATGATTTGGAAAGAGATTTCGTGGAGCAATATAACACTGTAATGCCACTTCTCCAATTTATGTATCCAACTATATGATGAGAGATGCAGTTCTATATCATTGGTTGAAATGCCAAAGGATCACAACACAAATTTCGTCGGGGTATATCCAATGTTGCCACCAGAATTATCAATACCTAATTATATTATCAAGCAGTCTATCTAATGTGATTTAAACACAAAAACGTTAGGGGCCTTGTCTGCTGGGACAATAACATACTTGTCATGTAGATAAGACAGGTACTCAGCATCATTTTGGTTTATGGTGTTTAACGTCACTCTCAACAATATTTCAGCTATATCGTGGCGGTCAATTTTATTGGTTGAGGAAACTGGAGCACTCGGAAAAAACCACAAGTCACTGATAAACTTTAGTATATAAACAAAGTATGACAGAGTCAATAAACGTACGTCTGTTATTAAATCTATCATTTCTGTACACTTGTTATATTTTTTATTATCTTCTGTTGAGTGTAAAATTCTATGTGTACAAGACTTTAAATGGTACAGTTGTCGTTCTATTGATTCAACATTTACAACTGGTTTTGTTTCTGGTAATTTCACTCCAGCTGTTTCAGTCGCCAATACGACCATCAAGTCTATATCGAGTTTTGATCTCCATTGGGTAGACTGAAAAACTAAGAAAAAAATAGAATTTATAACTAACTTACAATGGCATTATATCAAGAATGGAGTGAATAAGATGAGTTTGAAGATACCAATCCGTAAATCCAAGAAGAACTGATAACAAAATGACCAAAAGAAAATGCACACACACACCGATCTACAAAACATACACATAAAGCTAAAGATCGAGTAACACGAACCCCACTATAAATCGGGGGTGAACTCATGTGATCCGTAAGGATAAGCAATTCCACTAGTAAGTGCGCGATTGTTGTTTAGCGCCAAATGAACATTTATTTTTCTGCTACATTATGGCAAGAACAAGTTGCATTACGATGAGATGATTATAATTATGCCCGCTTTGAACTAGATCAACACGCTTAGTTGGGTTTTTATAGTGCTAGTTTACTGAAACAATAGTCTGCCGGTAGACATGTCGCTCCTCTCTGACATATTATCCTGATTCCGAGCCAACCAGTCATTGTTCTTTCTCCTTAATGCTGCATGTTCTGCGTAGAAACAACACATTATTATAGGCTTTGGCTTGACCCGATCGAGTTTAAAGAATGGAAAATGGTTGAACATTGAAACCAACTTGTAGACATATATATAAAGAAAACTACAACTATGAAGACATCTAGTTTAGTGTGCATGACGAGTTTATGGAATACCCGTCAAAAGCCTGGACAGTCAGCCAAATAACATATAAGTTGGACAATAAGCCCAAAGTGCCCAACAAGATAGCAAAATTCGGCTGATGTCAACTATTTCCGAGGAAGGAGAATCCTATGATATTTACATTATTTACGAACTGTATATATCAATAAAGAATATATTAACTTTGAGCATGGTAGCGGAATTATTTTACTAACAATCTTCAGGTTTTAGAATAGTTCTATGTAAACCAAATTTATCTCATTCAGCCAATGAATATTAGCTATGTCAGATCACGTTGTTAATTAGTAAAGTAATTGTACTTCTACAATAAATGGACATAATGTACTCTGACCGGAAAATCGTTGGACTGTTTTGTTCTTTTTATGGCTAATATGGCATATAGATTCACATGAACAGATAATACGCAATTCAGAATGAATATTCGAATAACGAGACGATCAAGATAAATGTTAAACAAACTAAAAACACTACAAACTACATTAAAAATTGGCATGCTATAGTGAAAGTGAAAAACAAATTACCAACACTTACAGGACGCATAATTCATTTAGCTTTCAATCACCAAGGTGGTTCCCGCATCGATGGTGTAATGGTTAGAGTGCTCGCATCGAGTGCAGTAGGTCGTGGGTTCGAGCCACGGTCGTGTCAAACCAAAGGCTATACAATTGTTATTTGTTGTTTCTCCGCTAAGCACTCAACATTAAGTAGGAAGAGCAAAGACTGGTTGGTACCGATTCAGAATAATGTGTCCGAGTGGAGCGACATGAATATCCGCGGACTGTTGTTTCACTGAGTTAACACCATAAAAATCCAACTGAGCGTGTTGGTCTAATACAAAGCGGATCTCATCGTCATCTCATTGAAAATTAACTTGTTCTCGCCATGATATAGCTGAAAAATTGCCGAGTTGGCGTTAAAGATAAATCACTCACTCACTCCAAGGTGGTTTCAATATAAAATACCGGAAAAATGAAATCTCGAACTTTACATTATATTTGTTTGTCAAGTACTATCATAAAATATAGTATATGATCAGTCTTAAATTCTAACTTTGATTCTCTCTGGAAATATAGGTCTGTTTCACCTTATTCACTACTAATTTTCATCCAGAACATGGCATGTCTGTCTGTCACTCGAAATATAAACACGATAAAATTTAAGTACATCCTCCATGGTCATCCAGTCATTAGCAGATGTCAAATATCTTGGTCTAACAATCGGACGAGATTTAAAATGGAAATGCAAAGTTGATAACGTTTGCATGAAAGCCAATAAAACGCCTGGCTAGCTATCTTGAAACCTAAATATCAGTTCGACCTCCTTTACAAATTGTCAGAATAGATAACATGTTCTGAGAAAGGAGGGAAATGTCGTATTACGCACACAAACTTAGAAGAGCTTGAAGATACCAAAGGGCTAAAACACGTCCCGATTATGGAACATGAGAACAGCAATTGAGATATGTAGTCCGTAATGACCAATTTACTCGCCAGTAATACAAGTGTTTGATATCCGCCTGAAAGCAGCATTTAATCACGTGTTGTGTAAATAGAGTGAGTGAGTATTTGTTGATTAACGCCAATTCCGTAATGTTTCAACTATATCATGGCGAGAACAAGTTAATTTTCAATGGAATGATGATGAGGTCCGCTTTATACTAGGCCAACACGCTTAGTGGATTTTTCTAATGCTAGCACACTGAAACAACAGTCCGTGGATAGACATATCGCCCCACTCGGATGCATAATCCTGTTCCCGCGGCAACTAATATTTGCTTTTTTTCCTTAATTAATTCTGCCTGCGTAGAAAGAAAGCAACAAATAATTATTTTATAGTCTTTGGGTCGACCCGATCGGGCCTGGAATCAACAATCCTCCGCACTCGAGACGAGCATGCTAACCATTACACCACCGATGCGGTTTATGTAAATAGAAATTTTGCTATCTTTGTATATTCAGATATTTGGTGGTATTATTTGTTTTCTATTAAGTGACATAAATATAAACACCTTTCTTAGAGTGTAACAGTTCCAGGTCATGTTCAGTGACGTCAGTTTGTTCTATGTCGTCTGCAAGTTCTGTATTCACACTGTGCTCTTCTCAGAGCTGCTATAAACTTGTCATAGTGGTTTTTATCTCTGCTCTTTCCTATCAGTTTTCTGTTCATCTATGAGGGTACAATGTTGGACAGTATCTCAACAGAATCATCAGGATTTAAAATACCGCTTGATACAAGCTGATCTATTATATGAGCTGGAGAAGCCATGTCGTGGAGTAATGCATCGTAATTCCTTTGAATTCGAACTGTGTGTTCATCTACAATGATTATATATATATATGAAATAAAAATACAAATAGTAATGATAGTGGAATGTGTTTAATCCTACAATTGTGTGCTTTTGAGTACTAATAAAGGGTTTTCAAATAAACTTCAGTGTTATTTAGTCATGGACCTAATAAAGCATTGCTGGTACCTTTGAATCATTTAGAACGACATAAAGAAATGGTAACGGTATAAGTACTGACGTCATAGATGACGCCGTTGAAAACTGTTAGAACGACGCTTGTTTCAGCTATTTTCAGACAAATTGGCCGTTGTTTCGGACTTTTCTATATTGCAGTATAAACACAATATACGTACATGGCCGTTAAATATAGAATTATTTTTTCACTCTTTGCGAAACAGGCTTGAAAAGTTCCCCAATGGCTTTAAAGCTCGTACAAATAAATGTTATATTTTCCGACAATGTAGGTATATTGTATATTTACAAAGGAAACAAATGAGTGAATAGGACAGTATATTAGAGATCTATATACGAACCTAAAATTAAAATTCTACCGAATTCTAATTTGCACATGATACACAATATAATATGGTACTTATTATAATCTGTAATTTGGTGCCGAATAATGCATAGAAACTATGGTTCGAATATAATCGACAATGTATGGTGGGTTGATGTTTGTAGATTTTGATATGTAAATATTATAAAAGGGTGGCGTGGTTCATTTCAGGGTAAAATAACGCTTACCTTTGTTTTAAAACGACCTAATTGAATATTAAATAAATAGACTTAAAACGCCATTCAATATGTTTGGTTCTTTTCACAGGCAGTATAAGTTGTTTTAGAAGTCGGTGTTTCAAGATATTCTCTTAATTTACATTTATTTTTTCGCTGTTAGTTGTTTCCTTGGTTTTGTTTGATTTGTCCGTCCGGATTGCTACTCTATGTTTAAGGTTGATTTCAGTATTTTGGCACGTTTTCATAATCAAGATGTAAAACGTCCCATTCCTGTAATATTACTGGAGTGTTTAATAAATAAACAATGTACGAATAGTGTGTTTATGCTGCAAAGTCATGTATGCAACAAAATAAACCAATACGCACACAAGAAAGAACACCGGTTGAATACCCTATTGAGAGTCTAAAGTTCGGTCCTTGTTTGATCATTGTCTAATGCGTTTCGCTCTACATTAGATGCAGGGAGCCAGGATATTTCATAAAGTCAATGTTTATACGTACATCTCTATATAAAGTTGTGAAATATTTTGGCGCATAAAACTAGTTTAACCCTGCCACTTTTTACTGAAGTGCCCTTTCCAAGTCAGGAAACTGCTGTCTTGTAAATATGTTAGGGGTGTCGATTTTGCCTCTTTCCCGACAGAATGGGACGTCGTGGTCGTGATCGTATGGTATTTGGATATACAACTACCTCTGTAATCAGTGCCTATCACCACTAGAGTTGTGAATTCCAACCCCGTTCATGGCGAAGTGTAATTGATACAACATTATCATTATGTGATACAGTTTGTCAGTGACTTGCAACAGATCAGTGGTTTTTTCGGGTACTCCGGTTTCCTCCACCAATAAAACTGGTCGCCGCGATATAACTGAAATATTGTTAAATGTGGCGTTAAGCACCACAAACCAACCAACCGACAGCGTGGTATTTGTTTTTTCTTTTGTATACTTACCTAATATATTTAATCGCATGTCTAATTGTGGTTCATAAATACTTGTTTCTTCAATATCCATTCGTTCCGTTCGCTGAACAAGATCCGTGTAATTTCGCTCTGCCGTTCTTAGTGCAGCTATGCAATCATTATACATGTTAGATGACCGGTCTGACAATATGTCCAGTAGCTTCTTGTTTCACTCAGATTGCCTAGCAAACTGTGTTACTTCAGCTCTTTCTTCCATAGAAAGTATATATTTTGAAATCATGTGATCAAGTTCAGTTGTATACAAAATGTCATCATAAAATGGTATATGATGTTTAGATGAACCTACAATGTTACATATGAATAATTAGTGGCATTCATTGTATTACTGTTACGATATGAACATCATCTGAAAATTAATCTCAGTTATTATACAAAAATAAGTACAATAGCATAAAAAAACACACTAGGAGCCGTCGTGGTCATGATCGTATGGTAGTTGGATTTACAACTACCTGTGCTATCAGTACCTATCACCACTAAAGTTGTGAAATCGAATCCCATTCAGCCGATACAACAATATGTGATAAAGTTTGTCAGTGACTTACGACAGTTTGGTGGTTTTCTCCGGTTTCCGCTGCCAATAAAACTGACCGCCACGATATAACTGAATATTGTTCAAAGTGACGTCAAGCACCATTAACCAAAGCAAACCATAAGACACACATCAAACCCATACAAAACAAATGGACATAAAGGCGAAATAAATGATAACGTTAATATAAAATTTAGTGCGCAAGACGCGTTTGTGGAATTACATTCATCAGTTACGCTCAAAATCGAAAGATTGGAAAGCCAAATAATTCAAAGTTGTGGAATCAATACAGCCAGAGGGTTTATTAAGGATAGTCGTAATAGGCTAGCTCACCCGAGGGAAAATAACCTTAGTTTTATTAATATTTGCATTATTCGGGAACCGTAAATTTCAGTAATAAATATATCTAATAAACCATGTCAGTACCGAAGCACTGACTATTGGGATCGCATGAAATCCTCGGGACTTACAGTCCGCCAGCAGAGGTATCAACCCTGTGATAACAATAAAAACGCATATCAAAACTGACAACATTGTGCACACAAGGCACAAAACAGAGACAATCAAAACTAAAAGAAAAAACACAGCACAACATGTGTTGGACATCACTATATGCAAACAAGCACAAAACACACAATAAGACATGAACCCTCCCAGAAGCAACTGGAGGTAAAGACGAACCGAACATCGTTTTTATACTGAAATCGTAGCGATGACTCGAATGTGACTGTAAAACTTTACAAGTAATGCCTTCAATTTAACCACTTGCTATAAGTCCCTGGCATTTAACTACAGATTTATATGAATGTGATATCAGGAAACCTCACAGACACACATGCAACTCTGTTAAACCTCGCAAATACAGAAATACATCTATAACACTGTTCATGAATTCTTGAAATCTCACAGATATGCACATAACTCTTTCCAGAGAGGAATTCATGGATACCTCACATATACTCTGTGTAAAGAGAAATTCGTAAACCATCACAGATACACCTATACCTCTGTACAGAAGAATTCGCGAAACATCACAGATACATCCATAATTCTGTCCAGAGGACTTCGTGAAACCTCAGAGATACGCCAATAACTCTATCCAGAGAGGAATTCGTAAACCATCACATATACACTTATATCTCTGTCCAGAGAGGACTTCGTGAAATCTTAGAGATACACCAATAACTCTATCCAGAGAGGAATTCGTAGCACCTCCCAGATACACCCATAACTCTGTCCAGGGAGGACTTCGTGAAACCTCAGAGATACACCAATAACTCTATCCAGAGTTACTGAAACAATAGTCTGCCGGTAGACATGTCGCTCCTCTCTGACATATTATCCTGATTCCGAGCCAACCAGTCATTGTTCTTTCTCCTTAATGCTGCATGTTCTGCGTAGAAACAACACATTATTATAGGCTTTGGCTTGACCCGATCGAGTTTAAAGAATGGAAAATGGTTGAACATTGAAACCAACTTGTAGACATATATATAAAGAAAACTACAACTATGAAGACATCTAGTTTAGTGTGCATGACGAGTTTATGGAATACCCGTCAAAAGCCTGGACAGTCAGCCAAATAACATATAAGTTGGACAATAAGCCCAAAGTGCCCAACAAGATAGCAAAATTCGGCTGATGTCAACTATTTCCGAGGAAGGAGAATCCTATGATATTTACATTATTTACGAACTGTATATATCAATAAAGAATATATTAACTTTGAGCATGGTAGCGGAATTATTTTACTAACAATCTTCAGGTTTTAGAATAGTTCTATGTAAACCAAATTTATCTCATTCAGCCAATGAATATTAGCTATGTCAGATCACGTTGTTAATTAGTAAAGTAATTGTACTTCTACAATAAATGGACATAATGTACTCTGACCGGAAAATCGTTGGACTGTTTTGTTCTTTTTATGGCTAATATGGCATATAGATTCACATGAACAGATAATACGCAATTCAGAATGAATATTCGAATAACGAGACGATCAAGATAAATGTTAAACAAACTAAAAACACTACAAACTACATTAAAAATTGGCATGCTATAGTGAAAGTGAAAAACAAATTACCAACACTTACAGGACGCATAATTCATTTAGCTTTCAATCACCAAGGTGGTTCCCGCATCGATGGTGTAATGGTTAGAGTGCTCGCATCGAGTGCAGTAGGTCGTGGGTTCGAGCCACGGTCGTGTCAAACCAAAGGCTATACAATTGTTATTTGTTGTTTCTCCGCTAAGCACTCAACATTAAGTAGGAAGAGCAAAGACTGGTTGGTACCGATTCAGAATAATGTGTCCGAGTGGAGCGACATGAATATCCGCGGACTGTTGTTTCACTGAGTTAACACCATAAAAATCCAACTGAGCGTGTTGGTCTAATACAAAGCGGATCTCATCGTCATCTCATTGAAAATTAACTTGTTCTCGCCATGATATAGCTGAAAAATTGCCGAGTTGGCGTTAAAGATAAATCACTCACTCACTCCAAGGTGGTTTCAATATAAAATACCGGAAAAATGAAATCTCGAACTTTACATTATATTTGTTTGTCAAGTACTATCATAAAATATAGTATATGATCAGTCTTAAATTCTAACTTTGATTCTCTCTGGAAATATAGGTCTGTTTCACCTTATTCACTACTAATTTTCATCCAGAACATGGCATGTCTGTCTGTCACTCGAAATATAAACACGATAAAATTTAAGTACATCCTCCATGGTCATCCAGTCATTAGCAGATGTCAAATATCTTGGTCTAACAATCGGACGAGATTTAAAATGGAAATGCAAAGTTGATAACGTTTGCATGAAAGCCAATAAAACGCCTGGCTAGCTATCTTGAAACCTAAATATCAGTTCGACCTCCTTTACAAATTGTCAGAATAGATAACATGTTCTGAGAAAGGAGGGAAATGTCGTATTACGCACACAAACTTAGAAGAGCTTGAAGATACCAAAGGGCTAAAACACGTCCCGATTATGGAACATGAGAACAGCAATTGAGATATGTAGTCCGTAATGACCAATTTACTCGCCAGTAATACAAGTGTTTGATATCCGCCTGAAAGCAGCATTTAATCACGTGTTGTGTAAATAGAGTGAGTGAGTATTTGTTGATTAACGCCAATTCCGTAATGTTTCAACTATATCATGGCGAGAACAAGTTAATTTTCAATGGAATGATGATGAGGTCCGCTTTATACTAGGCCAACACGCTTAGTGGATTTTTCTAATGCTAGCACACTGAAACAACAGTCCGTGGATAGACATATCGCCCCACTCGGATGCATAATCCTGTTCCCGCGGCAACTAATATTTGCTTTTTTTCCTTAATTAATTCTGCCTGCGTAGAAAGAAAGCAACAAATAATTATTTTATAGTCTTTGGGTCGACCCGATCGGGCCTGGAATCAACAATCCTCCGCACTCGAGACGAGCATGCTAACCATTACACCACCGATGCGGTTTATGTAAATAGAAATTTTGCTATCTTTGTATATTCAGATATTTGGTGGTATTATTTGTTTTCTATTAAGTGACATAAATATAAACACCTTTCTTAGAGTGTAACAGTTCCAGGTCATGTTCAGTGACGTCAGTTTGTTCTATGTCGTCTGCAAGTTCTGTATTCACACTGTGCTCTTCTCAGAGCTGCTATAAACTTGTCATAGTGGTTTTTATCTCTGCTCTTTCCTATCAGTTTTCTGTTCATCTATGAGGGTACAATGTTGGACAGTATCTCAACAGAATCATCAGGATTTAAAATACCGCTTGATACAAGCTGATCTATTATATGAGCTGGAGAAGCCATGTCGTGGAGTAATGCATCGTAATTCCTTTGAATTCGAACTGTGTGTTCATCTACAATGATTATATATATATATGAAATAAAAATACAAATAGTAATGATAGTGGAATGTGTTTAATCCTACAATTGTGTGCTTTTGAGTACTAATAAAGGGTTTTCAAATAAACTTCAGTGTTATTTAGTCATGGACCTAATAAAGCATTGCTGGTACCTTTGAATCATTTAGAACGACATAAAGAAATGGTAACGGTATAAGTACTGACGTCATAGATGACGCCGTTGAAAACTGTTAGAACGACGCTTGTTTCAGCTATTTTCAGACAAATTGGCCGTTGTTTCGGACTTTTCTATATTGCAGTATAAACACAATATACGTACATGGCCGTTAAATATAGAATTATTTTTTCACTCTTTGCGAAACAGGCTTGAAAAGTTCCCCAATGGCTTTAAAGCTCGTACAAATAAATGTTATATTTTCCGACAATGTAGGTATATTGTATATTTACAAAGGAAACAAATGAGTGAATAGGACAGTATATTAGAGATCTATATACGAACCTAAAATTAAAATTCTACCGAATTCTAATTTGCACATGATACACAATATAATATGGTACTTATTATAATCTGTAATTTGGTGCCCAATAATGCATAGAAACTATGGTTCGAATATAATCGACAATGTATGGTGGGTTGATGTTTGTAGATTTTGATATGTAAATATTATAAAAGGGTGGCGTGGTTCATTTCAGGGTAAAATAACGCTTACCTTTGTTTTAAAACGACCTAATTGAATATTAAATAAATAGACTTAAAACGCCATTCAATATGTTTGGTTCTTTTCACAGGCAGTATAAGTTGTTTTAGAAGTCGGTGTTTCAAGATATTCTCTTAATTTACATTTATTTTTTCGCTGTTAGTTGTTTCCTTGGTTTTGTTTGATTTGTCCGTCCGGATTGCTACTCTATGTTTAAGGTTGATTTCAGTATTTTGGCACGTTTTCATAATCAAGATGTAAAACGTCCCATTCCTGTAATATTACTGGAGTGTTTAATAAATAAACAATGTACGAATAGTGTGTTTATGCTGCAAAGTCATGTATGCAACAAAATAAACCAATACGCACACAAGAAAGAACACCGGTTGAATACCCTATTGAGAGTCTAAATTTCGGTCCTTGTTTGATCATTGTCTAATGCGTTTCGCTCTACATTAGATGCAGGGAGCCAGGATATTTCATAAAGTCAATGTTTATACGTACATCTCTATATAAAGTTGTGAAATATTTTGGCGCATAAAACTAGTTTAACCCTGCCACTTTTTACTGAAGTGCCCTTTCCAAGTCAGGAAACTGCTGTCTTGTAAATATGTTAGGGGTGTCGATTTTGCCTCTTTCCCGACAGAATGGGACGTCGTGGTCGTGATCGTATGGTATTTGGATATACAACTACCTCTGTAATCAGTGCCTATCACCACTAGAGTTGTGAATTCCAACCCCGTTCATGGCGAAGTGTAATTGATACAACATTATCATTATGTGATACAGTTTGTCAGTGACTTGCAACAGATCAGTGGTTTTTTCGGGTACTCCGGTTTCCTCCACCAATAAAACTGGTCGCCGCGATATAACTGAAATATTGTTAAATGTGGCGTTAAGCACCACAAACCAACCAACCGACAGCGTGGTATTTGTTTTTTCTTTTGTATACTTACCTAATATATTTAATCGCATGTCTAATTGTGGTTCATAAATACTTGTTTCTTCAATATCCATTCGTTCCGTTCGCTGAACAAGATCCGTGTAATTTCGCTCTGCCGTTCTTAGTGCAGCTATGCAATCATTATACATGTTAGATGACCGGTCTGACAATATGTCCAGTAGCTTCTTGTTTCACTCAGATTGCCTAGCAAACTGTGTTACTTCAGCTCTTTCTTCCATAGAAAGTATATATTTTGAAATCATGTGATCAAGTTCAGTTGTATACAAAATGTCATCATAAAATGGTATATGATGTTTAGATGAACCTACAATGTTACATATGAATAATTAGTGGCATTCATTGTATTACTGTTACGATATGAACATCATCTGAAAATTAATCTCAGTTATTATACAAAAATAAGTACAATAACATAAAAAAACACACTAGGAGCCGTCGTGGTCATGATCGTATGGTAGTTGGATTTACAACTACCTGTGCTATCAGTACCTATCACCACTAAAGTTGTGAAATCGAATCCCATTCAGCCGATACAACAATATGTGATAAAGTTTGTCAGTGACTTACGACAGTTTGGTGGTTTTCTCCGGTTTCCGCTGCCAATAAAACTGACCGCCACGATATAACTGAATATTGTTCAAAGTGACGTCAAGCACCATTAACCAAAGCAAACCATAAGACACACATCAAACCCATACAAAACAAATGGACATAAAGGCGAAATAAATGATAACGTTAATATAAAATTTAGTGCGCAAGACGCGTTTGTGGAATTACATTCATCAGTTACGCTCAAAATCGAAAGATTGGAAAGCCAAATAATTCAAAGTTGTGGAATCAATACAGCCAGAGGGTTTATTAAGGATAGTCGTAATAGGCTAGCTCACCCGAGGGAAAATAACCTTAGTTTTATTAATATTTGCATTATTCGGGAACCGTAAATTTCAGTAATAAATATATCTAATAAACCATGTCAGTACCGAAGCACTGACTA
This sequence comes from Bathymodiolus brooksi, assembly GCA_963680875.1. NCBI lineage: Eukaryota > Metazoa > Mollusca > Bivalvia > Mytilida > Modiolidae > Bathymodiolus > Bathymodiolus brooksi. Next base: position 90,318,068 of record OY804580.1, read on the forward strand.
TTGGGATCGCATGAAATCCTCGGGACTTACAGTCCGCCAGCAGAGGTATCAACCCTGTGATAACAATAAAAACGCATATCAAAACTGACAACATTGTGCACACAAGGCACAAAACAGAGACAATCAAAACTAAAAGAAAAAACACAGCACAACATGTGTTGGACATCACTATATGCAAACAAGCACAAAACACACAATAAGACATGAACCCTCCCAGAAGCAACTGGAGGTAAAGACGAACCGAACATCGTTTTTATACTGAAATCGTAGCGATGACTCGAATGTGACTGTAAAACTTTACAAGTAATGCCTTCAATTTAACCACTTGCTATAAGTCCCTGGCATTTAACTACAGATTTATATGAATGTGATATCAGGAAACCTCACAGACACACATGCAACTCTGTTAAACCTCGCAAATACAGAAATACATCTATAACACTGTTCATGAATTCTTGAAATCTCACAGATATGCACATAACTCTTTCCAGAGAGGAATTCATGGATACCTCACATATACTCTGTGTAAAGAGAAATTCGTAAACCATCACAGATACACCTATACCTCTGTACAGAAGAATTCGCGAAACATCACAGATACATCCATAATTCTGTCCAGAGGACTTCGTGAAACCTCAGAGATACGCCAATAACTCTATCCAGAGAGGAATTCGTAAACCATCACATATACACTTATATCTCTGTCCAGAGAGGACTTCGTGAAATCTTAGAGATACACCAATAACTCTATCCAGAGAGGAATTCGTAGCACCTCCCAGATACACCCATAACTCTGTCCAGGGAGGACTTCGTGAAACCTCAGAGATACACCAATAACTCTATCCAGAGTTACTGAAACAATAGTCTGCCGGTAGACATGTCGCTCCTCTCTGACATATTATCCTGATTCCGAGCCAACCAGTCATTGTTCTCTCTCCTTAATGCTGCATGTTCTGCGTAGAAACAACACATTATTATAGGCTTTGGCTTGACCCGATCGAGTTTAAAGAATGGAAAATGGTTGAACATTGAAACCAACTTGTAGACATATATATAAAGAAAACTACAACTATGAAGACATCTAGTTTAGTGTGCATGACGAGTTTATGGAATACCCGTCAAAAGCCTGGACAGTCAGCCAAATAACATATAAGTTGGACAATAAGCCCAAAGTGCCCAACAAGATAGCAAAATTCGGCTGATGTCAACTATTTCCGAGGAAGGAGAATCCTATGATATTTACATTATTTACGAACTGTATATATCAATAAAGAATATATTAACTTTGAGCATGGTAGCGGAATTATTTTACTAACAATCTTCAGGTTTTAGAATAGTTCTATGTAAACCAAATTTATCTCATTCAGCCAATGAATATTAGCTATGTCAGATCACGTTGTTAATTAGTAAAGTAATTGTACTTCTACAATAAATGGACATAATGTACTCTGACCGGAAAATCGTTGGACTGTTTTGTTCTTTTTATGGCTAATATGGCATATAGATTCACATGAACAGATAATACGCAATTCAGAATGAATATTCGAATAACGAGACGATCAAGATAAATGTTAAACAAACTAAAAACACTACAAACTACATTAAAAATTGGCATGCTATAGTGAAAGTGAAAAACAAATTACCAACACTTACAGGACGCATAATTCATTTAGCTTTCAATCACCAAGGTGGTTCCCGCATCGATGGTGTAATGGTTAGAGTGCTCGAATCGAGTGCAGTAGGTCGTGGGTTCGAGCCACGGTCGTGTCAAACCAAAGGCTATACAATTGTTATTTGTTGTTTCTCCGCTAAGCACTCAACATTAAGTAGGAAGAGCAAAGACTGGTTGGTACCGATTCAGAATAATGTGTCCGAGTGGAGCGACATGAATATCCGCGGACTGTTGTTTCACTGAGTTAACACCATAAAAATCCAACTGAGCGTGTTGGTCTAATACAAAGCGGATCTCATCGTCATCTCATTGAAAATTAACTTGTTCTCGCCATGATATAGCTGAAAAATTGCCGAGTTGGCGTTAAAGATAAATCACTCACTCACTCCAAGGTGGTTTCAATATAAAATACCGGAAAAATGAAATCTCGAACTTTACATTATATTTGTTTGTCAAGTACTATCATAAAATATAGTATATGATCAGTCTTAAATTCTAACTTTGATTCTCTCTGGAAATATAGGTCTGTTTCACCTTATTCACTACTAATTTTCATCCAGAACATGGCATGTCTGTCTGTCACTCGAAATATAAACACGATAAAATTTAAGTACATCCTCCATGGTCATCCAGTCATTAGCAGATGTCAAATATCTTGGTCTAACAATCGGACGAGATTTAAAATGGAAATGCAAAGTTGATAACGTTTGCATGAAAGCCAATAAAACGCCTGGCTAGCTATCTTGAAACCTAAATATCAGTTCGACCTCCTTTACAAATTGTCAGAATAGATAACATGTTCTGAGAAAGGAGGGAAATGTCGTATTACGCACACAAACTTAGAAGAGCTTGAAGATACCAAAGGGCTAAAACACGTCCCGATTATGGAACATGAGAACAGCAATTGAGATATGTAGTCCGTAATGACCAATTTACTCGCCAGTAATACAAGTGTTTGATATCCGCCTGAAAGCAGCATTTAATCACGTGTTGTGTAAATAGAGTGAGTGAGTATTTGTTGATTAACGCCAATTCCGTAATGTTTCAACTATATCATGGCGAGAACAAGTTAATTTTCAATGGAATGATGATGAGGTCCGCTTTATACTAGGCCAACACGCTTAGTGGATTTTTCTAATGCTAGCACACTGAAACAACAGTCCGTGGATAGACATATCGCCCCACTCGGATGCATAATCCTGTTCCCGCGGCAACTAATATTTGCTTTTTTTCCTTAATTAATTCTGCCTGCGTAGAAAGAAAGCAACAAATAATTATTTTATAGTCTTTGGGTCGACCCGATCGGGCCTGGAATCAACAATCCTCCGCACTCGAGACGAGCATGCTAACCATTACACCACCGATGCGGTTTATGTAAATAGAAATTTTGCTATCTTTGTATATTCAGATATTTGGTGGTATTATTTGTTTTCTATTAAGTGACATAAATATAAACACCTTTCTTAGAGTGTAACAGTTCCAGGTCATGTTCAGTGACGTCAGTTTGTTCTATGTCGTCTGCAAGTTCTGTATTCACACTGTGCTCTTCTCAGAGCTGCTATAAACTTGTCATAGTGGTTTTTATCTCTGCTCTTTCCTATCAGTTTTCTGTTCATCTATGAGGGTACAATGTTGGACAGTATCTCAACAGAATCATCAGGATTTAAAATACCGCTTGATACAAGCTGATCTATTATATGAGCTGGAGAAGCCATGTCGTGGAGTAATGCATCGTAATTCCTTTGAATTCGAACTGTGTGTTCATCTACAATGATTATATATATATATGAAATAAAAATACAAATAGTAATGATAGTGGAATGTGTTTAATCCTACAATTGTGTGCTTTTGAGTACTAATAAAGGGTTTTCAAATAAACTTCAGTGTTATTTAGTCATGGACCTAATAAAGCATTGCTGGTACCTTTGAATCATTTAGAACGACATAAAGAAATGGTAACGGTATAAGTACTGACGTCATAGATGACGCCGTTGAAAACTGTTAGAACGACGCTTGTTTCAGCTATTTTCAGACAAATTGGCCGTTGTTTCGGACTTTTCTATATTGCAGTATAAACACAATATACGTACATGGCCGTTAAATATAGAATTATTTTTTCACTCTTTGCGAAACAGGCTTGAAAAGTTCCCCAATGGCTTTAAAGCTCGTACAAATAAATGTTATATTTTCCGACAATGTAGGTATATTGTATATTTACAAAGGAAACAAATGAGTGAATAGGACAGTATATTAGAGATCTATATACGAACCTAAAATTAAAATTCTACCGAATTCTAATTTGCACATGATACACAATATAATATGGTACTTATTATAATCTGTAATTTGGTGCCGAATAATGCATAGAAACTATGGTTCGAATATAATCGACAATGTATGGTGGGTTGATGTTTGTAGATTTTGATATGTAAATATTATAAAAGGGTGGCGTGGTTCATTTCAGGGTAAAATAACGCTTACCTTTGTTTTAAAACGACCTAATTGAATATTAAATAAATAGACTTAAAACGCCATTCAATATGTTTGGTTCTTTTCACAGGCAGTATAAGTTGTTTTAGAAGTCGGTGTTTCAAGATATTCTCTTAATTTACATTTATTTTTTCGCTGTTAGTTGTTTCCTTGGTTTTGTTTGATTTGTCCGTCCGGATTGCTACTCTATGTTTAAGGTTGATTTCAGTATTTTGGCACGTTTTCATAATCAAGATGTAAAACGTCCCATTCCTGTAATATTACTGGAGTGTTTAATAAATAAACAATGTACGAATAGTGTGTTTATGCTGCAAAGTCATGTATGCAACAAAATAAACCAATACGCACACAAGAAAGAACACCGGTTGAATACCCTATTGAGAGTCTAAAGTTCGGTCCTTGTTTGATCATTGTCTAATGCGTTTCGCTCTACATTAGATGCAGGGAGCCAGGATATTTCATAAAGTCAATGTTTATACGTACATCTCTATATAAAGTTGTGAAATATTTTGGCGCATAAAACTAGTTTAACCCTGCCACTTTTTACTGAAGTGCCCTTTCCAAGTCAGGAAACTGCTGTCTTGTAAATATGTTAGGGGTGTCGATTTTGCCTCTTTCCCGACAGAATGGGACGTCGTGGTCGTGATCGTATGGTATTTGGATATACAACTACCTCTGTAATCAGTGCCTATCACCACTAGAGTTGTGAATTCCAACCCCGTTCATGGCGAAGTGTAATTGATACAACATTATCATTATGTGATACAGTTTGTCAGTGACTTGCAACAGATCAGTGGTTTTTTCGGGTACTCCGGTTTCCTCCACCAATAAAACTGGTCGCCGCGATATAACTGAAATATTGTTAAATGTGGCGTTAAGCACCACAAACCAACCAACCGACAGCGTGGTATTTGTTTTTTCTTTTGTATACTTACCTAATATATTTAATCGCATGTCTAATTGTGGTTCATAAATACTTGTTTCTTCAATATCCATTCGTTCCGTTCGCTGAACAAGATCCGTGTAATTTCGCTCTGCCGTTCTTAGTGCAGCTATGCAATCATTATACATGTTAGATGACCGGTCTGACAATATGTCCAGTAGCTTCTTGTTTCACTCAGATTGCCTAGCAAACTGTGTTACTTCAGCTCTTTCTTCCATAGAAAGTATATATTTTGAAATCATGTGATCAAGTTCAGTTGTATACAAAATGTCATCATAAAATGGTATATGATGTTTAGATGAACCTACAATGTTACATATGAATAATTAGTGGCATTCATTGTATTACTGTTACGATATGAACATCATCTGAAAATTAATCTCAGTTATTATACAAAAATAAGTACAATAGCATAAAAAAACACACTAGGAGCCGTCGTGGTCATGATCGTATGGTAGTTGGATTTACAACTACCTGTGCTATCAGTACCTATCACCACTAAAGTTGTGAAATCGAATCCCATTCAGCCGATACAACAATATGTGATAAAGTTTGTCAGTGACTTACGACAGTTTGGTGGTTTTCTCCGGTTTCCGCTGCCAATAAAACTGACCGCCACGATATAACTGAATATTGTTCAAAGTGACGTCAAGCACCATTAACCAAAGCAAACCATAAGACACACATCAAACCCATACAAAACAAATGGACATAAAGGCGAAATAAATGATAACGTTAATATAAAATTTAGTGCGCAAGACGCGTTTGTGGAATTACATTCATCAGTTACGCTCAAAATCGAAAGATTGGAAAGCCAAATAATTCAAAGTTGTGGAATCAATACAGCCAGAGGGTTTATTAAGGATAGTCGTAATAGGCTAGCTCACCCGAGGGAAAATAACCTTAGTTTTATTAATATTTGCATTATTCGGGAACCGTAAATTTCAGTAATAAATATATCTAATAAACCATGTCAGTACCGAAGCACTGACTATTGGGATCGCATGAAATCCTCGGGACTTACAGTCCGCCAGCAGAGGTATCAACCCTGTGATAACAATAAAAACGCATATCAAAACTGACAACATTGTGCACACAAGGCACAAAACAGAGACAATCAAAACTAAAAGAAAAAACACAGCACAACATGTGTTGGACATCACTATATGCAAACAAGCACAAAACACACAATAAGACATGAACCCTCCCAGAAGCAACTGGAGGTAAAGACGAACCGAACATCGTTTTTATACTGAAATCGTAGCGATGACTCGAATGTGACTGTAAAACTTTACAAGTAATGCCTTCAATTTAACCACTTGCTATAAGTCCCTGGCATTTAACTACAGATTTATATGAATGTGATATCAGGAAACCTCACAGACACACATGCAACTCTGTTAAACCTCGCAAATACAGAAATACATCTATAACACTGTTCATGAATTCTTGAAATCTCACAGATATGCACATAACTCTTTCCAGAGAGGAATTCATGGATACCTCACATATACTCTGTGTAAAGAGAAATTCGTAAACCATCACAGATACACCTATACCTCTGTACAGAAGAATTCGCGAAACATCACAGATACATCCATAATTCTGTCCAGAGGACTTCGTGAAACCTCAGAGATACGCCAATAACTCTATCCAGAGAGGAATTCGTAAACCATCACATATACACTTATATCTCTGTCCAGAGAGGACTTCGTGAAATCTTAGAGATACACCAATAACTCTATCCAGAGAGGAATTCGTAGCACCTCCCAGATACACCCATAACTCTGTCCAGGGAGGACTTCGTGAAACCTCAGAGATACACCAATAACTCTATCCAGAGTTACTGAAACAATAGTCTGCCGGTAGACATGTCGCTCCTCTCTGACATATTATCCTGATTCCGAGCCAACCAGTCATTGTTCTTTCTCCTTAATGCTGCATGTTCTGCGTAGAAACAACACATTATTATAGGCTTTGGCTTGACCCGATCGAGTTTAAAGAATGGAAAATGGTTGAACATTGAAACCAACTTGTAGACATATATATAAAGAAAACTACAACTATGAAGACATCTAGTTTAGTGTGCATGACGAGTTTATGGAATACCCGTCAAAAGCCTGGACAGTCAGCCAAATAACATATAAGTTGGACAATAAGCCCAAAGTGCCCAACAAGATAGCAAAATTCGGCTGATGTCAACTATTTCCGAGGAAGGAGAATCCTATGATATTTACATTATTTACGAACTGTATATATCAATAAAGAATATATTAACTTTGAGCATGGTAGCGGAATTATTTTACTAACAATCTTCAGGTTTTAGAATAGTTCTATGTAAACCAAATTTATCTCATTCAGCCAATGAATATTAGCTATGTCAGATCACGTTGTTAATTAGTAAAGTAATTGTACTTCTACAATAAATGGACATAATGTACTCTGACCGGAAAATCGTTGGACTGTTTTGTTCTTTTTATGGCTAATATGGCATATAGATTCACATGAACAGATAATACGCAATTCAGAATGAATATTCGAATAACGAGACGATCAAGATAAATGTTAAACAAACTAAAAACACTACAAACTACATTAAAAATTGGCATGCTATAGTGAAAGTGAAAAACAAATTACCAACACTTACAGGACGCATAATTCATTTAGCTTTCAATCACCAAGGTGGTTCCCGCATCGATGGTGTAATGGTTAGAGTGCTCGCATCGAGTGCAGTAGGTCGTGGGTTCGAGCCACGGTCGTGTCAAACCAAAGGCTATACAATTGTTATTTGTTGTTTCTCCGCTAAGCACTCAACATTAAGTAGGAAGAGCAAAGACTGGTTGGTACCGATTCAGAATAATGTGTCCGAGTGGAGCGACATGAATATCCGCGGACTGTTGTTTCACTGAGTTAACACCATAAAAATCCAACTGAGCGTGTTGGTCTAATACAAAGCGGATCTCATCGTCATCTCATTGAAAATTAACTTGTTCTCGCCATGATATAGCTGAAAAATTGCCGAGTTGGCGTTAAAGATAAATCACTCACTCACTCCAAGGTGGTTTCAATATAAAATACCGGAAAAATGAAATCTCGAACTTTACATTATATTTGTTTGTCAAGTACTATCATAAAATATAGTATATGATCAGTCTTAAATTCTAACTTTGATTCTCTCTGGAAATATAGGTCTGTTTCACCTTATTCACTACTAATTTTCATCCAGAACATGGCATGTCTGTCTGTCACTCGAAATATAAACACGATAAAATTTAAGTACATCCTCCATGGTCATCCAGTCATTAGCAGATGTCAAATATCTTGGTCTAACAATCGGACGAGATTTAAAATGGAAATGCAAAGTTGATAACGTTTGCATGAAAGCCAATAAAACGCCTGGCTAGCTATCTTGAAACCTAAATATCAGTTCGACCTCCTTTACAAATTGTCAGAATAGATAACATGTTCTGAGAAAGGAGGGAAATGTCGTATTACGCACACAAACTTAGAAGAGCTTGAAGATACCAAAGGGCTAAAACACGTCCCGATTATGGAACATGAGAACAGCAATTGAGATATGTAGTCCGTAATGACCAATTTACTCGCCAGTAATACAAGTGTTTGATATCCGCCTGAAAGCAGCATTTAATCACGTGTTGTGTAAATAGAGTGAGTGAGTATTTGTTGATTAACGCCAATTCCGTAATGTTTCAACTATATCATGGCGAGAACAAGTTAATTTTCAATGGAATGATGATGAGGTCCGCTTTATACTAGGCCAACACGCTTAGTGGATTTTTCTAATGCTAGCACACTGAAACAACAGTCCGTGGATAGACATATCGCCCCACTCGGATGCATAATCCTGTTCCCGCGGCAACTAATATTTGCTTTTTTTCCTTAATTAATTCTGCCTGCGTAGAAAGAAAGCAACAAATAATTATTTTATAGTCTTTGGGTCGACCCGATCGGGCCTGGAATCAACAATCCTCCGCACTCGAGACGAGCATGCTAACCATTACACCACCGATGCGGTTTATGTAAATAGAAATTTTGCTATCTTTGTATATTCAGATATTTGGTGGTATTATTTGTTTTCTATTAAGTGACATAAATATAAACACCTTTCTTAGAGTGTAACAGTTCCAGGTCATGTTCAGTGACGTCAGTTTGTTCTATGTCGTCTGCAAGTTCTGTATTCACACTGTGCTCTTCTCAGAGCTGCTATAAACTTGTCATAGTGGTTTTTATCTCTGCTCTTTCCTATCAGTTTTCTGTTCATCTATGAGGGTACAATGTTGGACAGTATCTCAACAGAATCATCAGGATTTAAAATACCGCTTGATACAAGCTGATCTATTATATGAGCTGGAGAAGCCATGTCGTGGAGTAATGCATCGTAATTCCTTTGAATTCGAACTGTGTGTTCATCTACAATGATTATATATATATATGAAATAAAAATACAAATAGTAATGATAGTGGAATGTGTTTAATCCTACAATTGTGTGCTTTTGAGTACTAATAAAGGGTTTTCAAATAAACTTCAGTGTTATTTAGTCATGGACCTAATAAAGCATTGCTGGTACCTTTGAATCATTTAGAACGACATAAAGAAATGGTAACGGTATAAGTACTGACGTCATAGATGACGCCGTTGAAAACTGTTAGAACGACGCTTGTTTCAGCTATTTTCAGACAAATTGGCCGTTGTTTCGGACTTTTCTATATTGCAGTATAAACACAATATACGTACATGGCCGTTAAATATAGAATTATTTTTTCACTCTTTGCGAAACAGGCTTGAAAAGTTCCCCAATGGCTTTAAAGCTCGTACAAATAAATGTTATATTTTCCGACAATGTAGGTATATTGTATATTTACAAAGGAAACAAATGAGTGAATAGGACAGTATATTAGAGATCTATATACGAACCTAAAATTAAAATTCTACCGAATTCTAATTTGCACATGATACACAATATAATATGGTACTTATTATAATCTGTAATTTGGTGCCGAATAATGCATAGAAACTATGGTTCGAATATAATCGACAATGTATGGTGGGTTGATGTTTGTAGATTTTGATATGTAAATATTATAAAAGGGTGGCGTGGTTCATTTCAGGGTAAAATAACGCTTACCTTTGTTTTAAAACGACCTAATTGAATATTAAATAAATAGACTTAAAACGCCATTCAATATGTTTGGTTCTTTTCACAGGCAGTATAAGTTGTTTTAGAAGTCGGTGTTTCAAGATATTCTCTTAATTTACATTTATTTTTTCGCTGTTAGTTGTTTCCTTGGTTTTGTTTGATTTGTCCGTCCGGATTGCTACTCTATGTTTAAGGTTGATTTCAGTATTTTGGCACGTTTTCATAATCAAGATGTAAAACGTCCCATTCCTGTAATATTACTGGAGTGTTTAATAAATAAACAATGTACGAATAGTGTGTTTATGCTGCAAAGTCATGTATGCAACAAAATAAACCAATACGCACACAAGAAAGAACACCGGTTGAATACCCTATTGAGAGTCTAAAGTTCGGTCCTTGTTTGATCATTGTCTAATGCGTTTCGCTCTACATTAGATGCAGGGAGCCAGGATATTTCATAAAGTCAATGTTTATACGTACATCTCTATATAAAGTTGTGAAATATTTTGGCGCATAAAACTAGTTTAACCCTGCCACTTTTTACTGAAGTGCCCTTTCCAAGTCAGGAAACTGCTGTCTTGTAAATATGTTAGGGGTGTCGATTTTGCCTCTTTCCCGACAGAATGGGACGTCGTGGTCGTGATCGTATGGTATTTGGATATACAACTACCTCTGTAATCAGTGCCTATCACCACTAGAGTTGTGAATTCCAACCCCGTTCATGGCGAAGTGTAATTGATACAACATTATCATTATGTGATACAGTTTGTCAGTGACTTGCAACAGATCAGTGGTTTTTTCGGGTACTCCGGTTTCCTCCACCAATAAAACTGGTCGCCGCGATATAACTGAAATATTGTTAAATGTGGCGTTAAGCACCACAAACCAACCAACCGACAGCGTGGTATTTGTTTTTTCTTTTGTATACTTACCTAATATATTTAATCGCATGTCTAATTGTGGTTCATAAATACTTGTTTCTTCAATATCCATTCGTTCCGTTCGCTGAACAAGATCCGTGTAATTTCGCTCTGCCGTTCTTAGTGCAGCTATGCAATCATTATACATGTTAGATGACCGGTCTGACAATATGTCCAGTAGCTTCTTGTTTCACTCAGATTGCCTAGCAAACTGTGTTACTTCAGCTCTTTCTTCCATAGAAAGTATATATTTTGAAATCATGTGATCAAGTTCAGTTGTATACAAAATGTCATCATAAAATGGTATATGATGTTTAGATGAACCTACAATGTTACATATGAATAATTAGTGGCATTCATTGTATTACTGTTACGATATGAACATCATCTGAAAATTAATCTCAGTTATTATACAAAAATAAGTACAATAGCATAAAAAAACACACTAGGAGCCGTCGTGGTCATGATCGTATGGTAGTTGGATTTACAACTACCTGTGCTATCAGTACCTATCACCACTAAAGTTGTGAAATCGAATCCCATTCAGCCGATACAACAATATGTGATAAAGTTTGTCAGTGACTTACGACAGTTTGGTGGTTTTCTCCGGTTTCCGCTGCCAATAAAACTGACCGCCACGATATAACTGAATATTGTTCAAAGTGACGTCAAGCACCATTAACCAAAGCAAACCATAAGACACACATCAAACCCATACAAAACAAATGGACATAAAGGCGAAATAAATGATAACGTTAATATAAAATTTAGTGCGCAAGACGCGTTTGTGGAATTACATTCATCAGTTACGCTCAAAATCGAAAGATTGGAAAGCCAAATAATTCAAAGTTGTGGAATCAATACAGCCAGAGGGTTTATTAAGGATAGTCGTAATAGGCTAGCTCACCCGAGGGAAAATAACCTTAGTTTTATTAATATTTGCATTATTCGGGAACCGTAAATTTCAGTAATAAATATATCTAATAAACCATGTCAGTACCGAAGCACTGACTATTGGGATCGCATGAAATCCTCGGGACTTACAGTCCGCCAGCAGAGGTATCAACCCTGTGATAGCAATAAAAACGCATATCAAAACTGACAACATTGTGCACACAAGGCACAAAACAGAGACAATCAAAACTAAAAGAAAAAACACAGCACAACATGTGTTGGACATCACTATATGCAAACAAGCACAAAACACACAATAAGACATGAACCCTCCCAGAAGCAACTGGAGGTAAAGACGAACCGAACATCGTTTTTATACTGAAATCGTAGCGATGACTCGAATGTGACTGTAAAACTTTACAAGTAATGCCTTCAATTTAACCACTTGCTATAAGTCCCTGGCATTTAACTACAGATTTATATGAATGTGATATCAGGAAACCTCACAGACACACATGCAACTCTGTTAAACCTCGCAAATACAGAAATACATCTATAACACTGTTCATGAATTCTTGAAATCTCACAGATATGCACATAACTCTTTCCAGAGAGGAATTCATGGATACCTCACATATACTCTGTGTAAAGAGAAATTCGTAAACCATCACAGATACACCTATACCTCTGTACAGAAGAATTCGCGAAACATCACAGATACATCCATAATTCTGTCCAGAGGACTTCGTGAAACCTCAGAGATACGCCAATAACTCTATCCAGAGAGGAATTCGTAAACCATCACATATACACTTATATCTCTGTCCAGAGAGGACTTCGTGAAATCTTAGAGATACACCAATAACTCTATCCAGAGAGGAATTCGTAGCACCTCCCAGATACACCCATAACTCTGTCCAGGGAGGACTTCGTGAAACCTCAGAGATACACCAATAACTCTATCCAGAGAGGAATTCGTAGCACCTCCCAGATACACCCATAACTCTGTCCAGGGAGGACTTCGTGAAACCTCAGAGATACACCAATAACTCTGTCCAGAGAGGACTTCGTGAAACCTTAGAGATACACCAATAACTCTGTCCAGAGAGGACTTCGTGAAACCTCAGAGATACACCAATAACTCTGTCCGGAGAGGAATTCGTGAACCATCACATATACACCAATAACTCTGTCCAGAGAAGAATTCGTGAGACATCCCAGATACACTTATAACTCTGTCGAGGGAGGAATTTGTAACAAACGTGATAAGGACTGATCTTAAATCTCTGCATTAGATACTACAATTACATACGTATCAGTACAAACACTGTAAAAAGTAGAATAATATCTTCTCTACTATTACACTGTTTTATTGCATATCAGAATAAAAATCATACATTTAATTGGCTGAACACTCTCCACGTGACTTTCACTATTCCGCGATATAGACTGGAATGCTGATATTGACCGGTCCAAAACCCGTGTATAGACTGGTACTACTGGTCTATACACGGATATTTGTTTGTATACGTTTTAATAAATTACAATGATACTTAAGATCTCATTTTATTTCTCATTCTAAGTTCAACACCATTCAAGCAATTGTTGTAGTCAATTCAAATTAGGTAATAACAAAGGTAATAACGCCTAGGGAAACCTTCAATGATCCTGATTAAAAATGTCCATGCATTTATATTGTATGTGTCAGATTCTGGTCTTCAATGCAATACACACAATAGTTACTGATATGGAATGCAATATCATGATATACAGACTGCCCAAGGGTCGTGGTAATATCATTTAAACTGGTCCGTACCACGACCCTTGGGCAGTCTGTATATCCCGATATTGCCCTCCATATCAGTAACTATTACACAAATATGTCATTCAACATTGACAGAAATTCAATCTTAAGTCTGCGTGCGTAAATTTCTGACAAATGTAAATCGTAAAATAAAATTAAATGTGTGTTGAAAATTTGCAAATATCAGTTAATTTCAGGAAAAAATACTAATCTCTAAAATCAGCTCAAAATCGTTATTTTATATTTTAAAAATATGTATGACAATCGAATACCATCTGATGGTCATCATTACAATGACAATATACATATTAAGCTCACTATATAACTGTGACAATATCTTCCGTTGTTCTGGTGAGGCCTTCTCCATAAGGAAATCTACTTTATCTCTTAACGCACATATGAACCCTCCAGGATAATTCCTATCTATATATCTCTCAATGGCATATGGGACGAACTTTAATAAGATGCATGTAGCTGTTATCTCCCTTGTCTTTAGTAGACATTCTGAAATCCTCAATTATGCCATGTGAAAAAAATATGTACATTAATAAAGTATATCTGTTATGCCGTGACAGTTGTATCGATGTCGGAATCTAATATACAGAAAAATCCACTGATGGCCTCCAAGTCAACGGGAAACCACTGATCAGCCTCCAAGTCAATGGGAAACCACTAACCAGCATCCAAGCCACTGGTAAACCACTGACCAACCTCCTAGCCACCGGGATACCACTGACTGACTATTTCCAAATCACTGGGAAACTATTGACCAACCTCCCAGTCACTGGGCATCTACTGACCACTCCCAGTTACTGGGAAACCACTGACCAACCTACCAGTCACTGGGAATCAAAAATGGACAATATATAGAAACTGGAAACATAGGGTACACGAGACGAAGAAAAACAAAACAAAACCACAACACAATATGTGTTGGACACCACTGTGTGCAAGCAAACACAAATAACGTAAATAAGACATGAGCCCTGCTACAAGCAACTGGAGGCATTTGAGATATGGATATTTCGTAACGGTTAACAAGATTATGACGACCACCGTAGAATTTTGGAGCGATGACTTCAATCTAAGAGCAATGTAGCCTTGCTTGAGTAGCTTTTTGTGCCAGAACCTGAGCTCTGTCAAGATAATCACTGTACTGAGCACAAGCTCTAGAAGAACGTATGCATTCTGAAATGTAAACTCCATACGCTGGTGATGCGGGAATATTACTACTGATGACAGGGAAACCTAGTATTGGAAAGTGAAGTCATCGCATTTGTCGTAGAGTTTTGTTTTTAATCTTCCTTCGTTGTCGATTTCAAGGTGACGATGAAGGTAAGAAGCAGACTTTTGAGTATCAGTAGTATTCTAAACTTCAGGTTCATTTGGATAGATGCGATATTCACTCTCGGGGAAGTACGCCAACAGTAACACCACCTTGGTCAGCATGCAAGCTACTGAATAACGGAATTGACACTGTCTGGTTTTCACATTTCCCTATAAATTAATTTGTGTAGGGATTGTACTTGACATTTATCAGAAGATAAGGATAAATCCCTTATGTTCTGTCATCAAATTAAGATTTTGACAGACAATACAATGGCCAAAAGAAAAATGATCAAAAGGTAAACAAACACCTATAGGAAACTACACACAAAACTAAAGACTGAGTAATATGAACACCACATAAAACCGAGGTGAACTCGGGTGCTTCGCAAGGTTTAGCAGTTCCGTATATCGACGAATGACAGACAATGCAATGACCAAACGATTGATTGATTGATAAATGTGTGCATAACACCAACTTTAGCAGTATTTCAGCTATATCGTGGTGTGAAGAAAATTTACAAAATAATTTCCATAATGGCCAAACGAAAAGGGACAAAAAGGCAAACAATGACCTATAGCAAACGACACATAAAACTAAAGATTGAGTAACAGGAACCCCATATAAAACTGAGGTGAACTCTGATCATGCGATATGATGATCAGTTCCTGTTCTACTCGTGTAAGTATGACATTCTGTTTTAGGAGAGGCTATGGTTTTTAACGCCATTTTTAACAATATTTCAGCTATATCGTGGCGGTCAGTTGTATTGGTGGAGGAAACCGGTGTACCCTGAGAACACCACCGACCTGTCGCAAGTCACTGACAAACTTTGTCATATAATGTTGTATCGAATACATCTCGCCTGAGTGGGATTCGAACTCACAAAATTCTGCTTTAGTTACATAAATATATATATTATATTATGAACGTCTAAAATAGTTTGTAAAATAACACTAAGTACTCAAAGCCATCACGACCACGACGGCCCCTAGAACAATTAGAACAATATATAAAAACTATATACAAATGAGTGAAGGGATGGATCAACCGGGTCAACAACTTTTGACTGTTATTGGAAAAGCATAGAGCGTTGGGTACAGGCGAACAAACAGCTGTAATGCGCCTACTGTTTGTTTTTTTTTATCTACAAAAGCAGTGTTTTTCGTGCCACTTCCCAAACAGGTTACTCACTATGGTTCACGGCCAGGCATTCCGTATTATAATCTGACAACCCTCCCCCCTCATAGCGAGATGGCTCACATATCCACCACATGTTGACGAACTGAGCAGTTCTGTAGGTCTGGGCACTAGGAACCTTCACAGTACCCAATACATTTCGTTGGTTTTTTAAATTCCTCGATATACCCCTAATGAATGATTTTTTTTATTAGTGAATTCCTTTATTTAAATACGATTAAATGTAAATTTCCTATGATAACTACACAACATAATGAAATTTGTACGCTTGGCATCTTATAATATTGTTTTTATTTATTAATTATTTTTATTTTTTTTACATTTGACATGTTAAAATTGCCATGCTTGTGTTGCATTTTCCATTATATATATTATGTCTGTTATCTGTTCATTTCGTTAATTATGTAAAATTCGTTCTATATTTTAACGTCGTGTAACACATATATTGTGTCTGAGCGTTATCTAACAAAATCTTGAAATCCCTGTTTGTATCAAGTGATTTGCGATTTATATGCATTCGGAAACACTCATTAATTGTTATCCCTCTCTCATTCCGGCAAAAACAAGATATGAATACTTACTTAACCTTTGAACCATCAAATATTTCCTTGTTAAATTATAAAAACGGGTCGTTTATGTCTAAGTGTTATATAAAGAAGTATATTACAAAGACAAGAAATGTGAGTAATGATAATTTTATTAACCATATGCAGTTGCTTGTTTGCTTTTGTTTTTTTTAATGACATGTGATATTTTGAATTAAAAACAAATACTAACAAAATACCACTATGTCGAAACAGGTCCATATTCTATGAGAAAATCACAGGAAAAGGCAAAATCTACACCCCTATAACACAGGTACATGATCGCTTACTTTCCTGTCTTGGTACAGGCACAATAATAAAAAGTGGCGGGTTTAAACTATCTTTATTTGCCTAATTCTTCCCCTCTTGATGAAATGATGCGGTCACGTGATAAAAATGCAAACCCTTACATTTAAAGGCATACAGTCGCTGAGATTGATTTTTTTTTTGTTTATATTAAAAGTTGCCAATATTCGATGTTGTATACTAATAAAATGTTCTGAACAAGAAGCCAGGTTTAAAAAATAGGTTATAATGTCGTAATTAGTGAAAAGAATTCGAATGTTTGTTGGTGAAATCGCCATTAACACACCTAATTATAAGTCGGCTGTCTTTTCCGAAGTTTACCGGACACTGATCATGATAACTGCTATAAATAACCAGAAAGCATGTTGCAGGTAAATATTGGTTAAAATTAATATAATTTAAGAAATATATCTATGAAATTGGATCCCAGGGTAATCAGTTAATAATATATAATGGTATTTAGTAAGAATGACACTTAAAATCGAAAATACGTGATGAAATCAATAAAAACAAACCCAAACTCTGCAAAGGGGCCCAATAAAGGGAAAATTGTAAACAAATTGTATTGCATATTATTGACAACACGAGTTGACTTGATTACATATTTTTTTAGAAAAAAACCAGACATGAAGTTCATTATTTTAGTCTCTAATTTAAAAGAGATATCACCTAGCATTTTCTCCTGAAAAAAAAAGAATATATAAAAAAAACTACGGGTACGATGCAATTCTGTCAAAATACGATTCAGCCGAAAAAAGATATATAAATTATGCTTACGTGTTGAAAAAGGGAGTAGGTCGGTTTAACATCTTTTTTTAATTTTTACACAAATATGGCTGAATCCTCCTGTGTCGTTTTCGCGTAGAATCCGTCAATATTTTTATTTCATAATTTTTTCAACAAGCAGTTTCGCACATGCGCAAACGCTTTACCGAATGAGGTCACTGTGTAGGTCATCAATGGTCATATGATCATATTCATGAATATATGAATATCATGCTGGTAAACATTGAACTCTTTACGAGAGATAAAAAATCAAACAACGACATATTTCCTTCGTTCCAAGTTAAATACGTGTGATATTATGAAAAATTTCAACTGCAATTAGTATAAAACATCGAATATTGACAACTTTCAATATGAAAAAAAATCAATCTGAGCGACTGTATGCTTTAACCATTCGAACAGGCAGTGTTTATTCAAATAACGCTATAATCTTGAACATTGTACATACTATATTTAATCTTCGTGACATAGAAGTTGTATGTATAATATTAGTTCTATTATAGAGAGCCGATGTCATCAGCCATCATTTATTATAAGATATATATAACTAAATGTTATAATTACAGTAGTATAACAATATACAAGATGAAGAGAAGATCACAAAGGGAGCATTTAATGAAGTATGTTAATAATATATATAACAAAATAACTAAAACAGAATGTCGTAATACCACTAATGGAGTACCTCTCCGGAGCACCTCGGTTTTATGTGGGTTCATGTTTCTCTATCTTTAGTTCTGTGTGTAGTTTGCAAAACGTCATTGTTTGTCTTTTTGTCCTTTTTCGTTTGGGCATTATGGAAATTAAATAGCTGAAATACTGCTAATGTTGGTGTTAAAATCAATCAATCAATCAATCAATCAATCAATCAATCAATCAATCAATCAATCAATCAATCCTCACTTACCTCCCCTGTTATTTTATTCTTCGCCACGTGTTACATTGTAGAAGTTAGTGAAGCAAGTGAGGAGATAAAATCTTAATTTTATTGCCTATGACAGAACATAAGTGTTTTGTCTTTATCTTCTAATAATGTCAAGTACAATCCCTACACCAATTAATTTACAGGGCAATGTGTAAACAAAACAGTTATTCAGTAGCTTATATACTGACCGCCAAGGTGGTGCTACTGTTGGCGTACTTCCTCGAGTGTGAATATCGCATCTATCCAAATGAGCTTGAAGCTTAAAATACTACTGACACTCAAAAGTCTGCGTCTTACCTTCATCGTCACCTTGATATCGACAACGAAGGAAGATTAAAAACAAAACTCTACGACAAACGCGATGACCCCTCATTTCCAACAGTCATCTTCCCCTTCATCAGTAGCAATATTCCAGCATCACCAGCGTATGGAGTTTACATTTCACAACACATACGTTATTCTAAAGCTTGTGCCCAGTTTTTACGTAGATGTTTTCTTTCCGTTATCACTGCCAACACTTCTTATAAGAAGCAGGAACTGCCTAACATTCGCGAGCACTTGAGTTCACCTTCGGTTTTATGGTGGGGTCCGTGTTGTTCATCTTGTTAGTTTTTTGTGCTATCCTATTATGTATCTACGTTCTGGGTTCCATGTTGTGATTTCATGCATAAAAACGATGTTTGGTTCGTCTTTACCTCCAGTTGTTTGTGGCAGGATTCATGTCTTATTTGGGTTATTTGTTTGTTTGCGTATATCATATTGTGCTTTTGTTTTGTTTTTCTTCATCTATGTTGCCAGTTTCTCTGGACTGACCATTTTTCATTACCAGTGACATAGGGGTAGGTCAGTGATTTCTCTTGTGACTTGTGACAGATCAGTGGTTTCCAGGCGAGTAATGGGTAGATCAGTGATTTCCGTTGTGACTTGCGACACGTCCGTGGTCTTCAGGCGAGTTAGGGGTAGGTCAGTGGTTTCCCAGTGACTTAGAGGCAGGTCAATAATTTATCATTGACTTAAGGTAAGGTCGGTGGATTCTCAGGGGCTGAAAGGTTGTTCAGTGGTTTCCCATTGACTTGGAGGCTGGTTGGTGGTTTCCCATTGACTTGGAGGCTGGTCAGTTGTTTCCCATTGACTTGAAGGCTGGTCAGTGGTTTCCCATTGACTTGGAGACTGGTCAGTGGTTTCCCATTAATATGGAGGCTGGTCAGTGGTTTCCCATTGATTTAGAGGCAGGGCAATGGTTTCCCAGTGACTTGGAGGCTGGTCAGTGGTTTCCCAGTGACATGGCGGCTGGTCAGTAGTTTCCCAGTGGCTTGGAGGCTGTCAGTAGAATTTTCTGGATATTAGATTCCGACATCGATACAACTGTCACAGTATCACAGATATACTTTAGTAATGTTGATATTTATTTCACATTGCATAATTGTGGATTTCAGAATGTCTACTAAAGAAAAGGGAGATAACAGCTACCTCCACCTTGTCTACATCTTATTAAAGATCGCCCCATATGCCATTGAGATGTATATAGACAGGAATTATCCTGGTGGGTTCATATGAGCTTTAAGAGATAAAGTAGATTTCCTTATGGAGAAGGCCTCACCAGAACAACGAAAGATATTGTTACAGTTATATAGTGAGTATAATGTGTATATTGTCATTGTAAAGAGGGCCATCAGATGGAAAGGCCCGGGTGGCTCAATGAGTTAGATAGCTGAATTACTTAACAACTCATACAAGCCTATCACCAATACGCGTGTGTTCGCCCCGGCTTTGTAAATTACAAAAAGGGTGCACTCGACTAGCAGCCGCAAGTGATAACGTTTACCATGGTCGGTGGTTCTCTCCGGGTACTCCAGCTTCTTCCACCACTAAAACTGGTCGTCATCATATAGTTGAAATATTGCTGAAGGTGGTGTTAAACACAGTATAATCAAATCAAATCAATCCGTCAGATGGTATTCGATTACAATATAAAATAGCGATTTTGAGCAGATTTTAGAGATTAATCTATTTTTTTTAGAAATTAACTGATGAAATACTCGATATTTGAAAATTATCAACATAAATTAAATTTTATATTACGACTTCCTCACTGTCTTACATTTGTCGGAACTTTACGCACGCAGATTTAAGATACCATCGAAATTCAACGTTGAATGCGATGTGTAATATTTGTAATATTAATGCATTATTTTCATATGATCTCTTTATGGTTTATATATCAGCATGTAAGCAACAGCTAAGAAATATGAAATGATACACACAGATACGAGATATATGAAATGATACACACAGATACGAGATATTGCACTAAATTTGATATCTTCGATATTATTTCTTTCGCTTGATGTCCATTTATTGTGTATGGTATTGATGTGTTTTTATGCTGTTTGTATTTATTTGTGCATAATGACCAGTGTCCAATACGATTTCTTTATCAGATGATATTCATATCGTAAGAGCAATACGACTGGTGTCACTAATTATTATTATGTAACATTTTAGGCTCTTCTAAACATCATATACCATTCTATGATGAAATTGTGCATACAACTGAACTTGACGGATGTATTCTTGATCACATGATTTCAAAATGTATACTGACTATGGAGGATAGAGCTGAAGTAACACAGTTTGCTAGACAATCTGAGAGAAACAAGAAGCTACTGGACATATTGTCAGACCGGTCATCTAATATTTATTTTGATTGCATAACTGCACTAAGAACGGCAGAGCCAAATTACACTGATCTTGTTCATCGAATGGAACGAATGAATTTGGAAACAACAAGTATTTATGAACCAAAAATAGACATGGGATCTAATATATTGGGTAAGTATACAAATGAAAAACAAAACAAAAAAAACACACTATCGGTTGGTTGGTTTGTGGTGTTTAACTACACTTTTAACAATATTTAAGCTATATCGCGTCGATCAGTTTTATTGATGGAGGAAACCGGAGTACCCGAAGAAAACCACCAACCTGTCGCAAGTCACTGACAAACTTTATCACATATTATTGTATCGAGTACACCTCACCATGAAAGGGATTCGCATTCACAACTTGTGGTGATAGTCACTGATTGCACAGGTAGTTGTAAATCCAACTACCATACGATCACGACCACGACGGCCCCTACGGAAAAGTTCGAAAATGAAAAAATATGAAAGAAACAAATCGTAGAAAGAGGTAAAATCGACTCCTCTAACATATATACAAGACAACACTTGCCTGGCTTGGAAAGGGCACTTCAGTAAAAAGTGGCAGGTCTAAAGTAGCTTTATGCGCCAAAATATTTTACAGCTTTATATAGAGATGTATGTATAAACATCGACTTTATACGTCTACTACACACATGAAATATGTTGGCACCCTGACTCTTATGCAGAGCTAAGCGCAATAGACAATGATTGAACAAGGACCACACTTTAGACTCTCAATTACGTGATACAAACAAAATGTCCGATGTTCTGGGGTTTTTTGTGTGTCAATTTAATTTTTCGTGTCAATTTATTTAACACGCCCAGTAATATTACAGGAATGGGACATCCTACATCTTCATTATGAAATCGTATCAAAATACTGAAATCAACATTAAGCATAGAGTAGCAATCCGGACGGTCACACCAAACAAATCAAAGGAAACAACTAACAAAGCAAACAAAACAAAAACTAAAAGAATAAAATAATAATATCTTTCAACACTGAGTGTGAAAGGAACCAAACAAACTGAATGACGTTTGAAGTCTATTTATTTTATATTAAATTAGGTCGTTTTAAAACATAAGTGTTATTTTACCATGAAATGACCCCACCCCAACCTTTTTTATGAAATTTACAAATCTAAATCTACAAACATTAAACAGTACGACGGATGTTCGTCATATTTTATGAAGCAATGCTACGTAAGCTGAAAATACGACCCACCATACGTTGTAAGTCGTATTCGAATCATAGTTTCTTTGTATTACATTCGGCTTCATTTCAAAGATTATTATAAATTTCGTATCATATTGTGTGTCATGTGCAAATTGGAATTCGGTAGAATTTAATTTTTAGGTTCGTATATAGATCTCTAATATATTGTCCTATTCACTCATTTTTTCCTGTAAATATACAATATACGTACATTATCGGAAAATACATTTATTTGTACGGACTTTAACAACAGGTTGAAAGCGAGCCTTTGGCGAGCTTTTTTAGCCTGTTTCGCAGCGAGTGCAAATTAACTGTATATTTAACGACAATGTACGTATATTGTATTTATACTGCAATATAGAAACGTCCAAAGCTACGGTCAAATTGTCTGAAAATAGCTGAAACAAGCGTCAATCTAATCGTTTTCCGTGAGGTCAGCTCTTATACTGTTACCGTTTCTTTCTGTCTCTCTACATGAATCAGGTACCAGATATGCTTTATTAGGTTCATGACTAAATAACACTGACGTTTTTCTTGAGCCCCTTTATTAATACTCAAAATCACACATTTACATGATAAAGCACATTTCACTCTCATTACTATTTTTAGTTCATATATTTATAATTATTTTAGGTGAACACACAATTCGAATTCAAAGGAATTACGATAAATTAGTCCACGACATGGCTTCTACAGCTCATTTAATAGATCAGCTTGTATCAGACGGCATCTTAAATCCTGATGATTCTGTTGAGATAATGCCCAACATTGTACCCTCAGAGATGAATAAAGGTAATAACAAAATTACCGAACTCCGAACAATCTTACAAAGGGAAAGTCAAAACTCATAATTATATAAACAGACAAAATCAGTCAACAACCGGAAAACTGTGAAAACCGTAATGACCCTGACTTGGTACAGGCATTTCTAAAGAAATGGTGGGTTGAATCAGATTTTAAGGCGCCAAACCTCCCGCTCTCATTACGGTTCAAAGGTTCCGGCTGTCACTGTAACAGTATTTAAATACAGGAACAAAATAGGTAAAATAGTTGTCAAAGCAGTACCATATTCGGTGACGTAAATGTCAACAATATTTTAGTTTAAACATATTTTATTAATTAATTCAATATAACATTACAATATTCAGCTATATACATTACATGATAAGAAGAAATTAATAGGATTGGGAAACAAGTTACAAGAACTTATATTAATCCCTATCCGTAGGAATAGATTTCATATATAATATATTGTGAATCTCTAAGGGGAGAAGCAAATAGAACTAACTAACAAATTTGATATAAATTACAGAAGGTATAAGAAGATAAAACAAAGAAAGTGATCTGGTGTTTGATGTTAAAAATGTTTGATTCAAAGTAATTAAAAAAGAAGAAAAAAGAAGAATGAAATAAGGGAACTAGGTACTGCTGATTTTAGATGAAACGTTTACTGTTTACTATAAACTTTTGTACATTTAAAAATAAACTGTTATTTTGATCGTCTGTGAGGTCAGGTGATCCAAAAAGTAAACGGTCAACTGTCAAGTTCATAGGAATATCAATTGATTCGATATACCGATTTCTCGAATCGTTGAATTTATGACAATAAAAAAGATAATGCGAATTAGTTTCAGGGACCCCTTGATGACAACTACAGATGGGCGAATCTACTACATTTTTTAGGAATAGATGATGGTTTAGAGAGCTACATGCAGTTCGTAATCTCATGTGAAGGATTTGTCCAATTCGAGTTCCTGAGTAATAATAAATAGGTTTCTTTATACATTTTGATTTATAATAGGATTTGAGAGATGAAGGAGACTTGCTATCTCTTATTGATGTGGGTTCGCTGTTCCATAATCTTACAGTAGAGGGTAGAAAATAATTATTATACAAGGTTGTTCTAGTACGTACTGGGGGGATACTTACGGCCTGTCTAGTGTTGTAGTCATGAATATTTTCAAAGTTACAGGGAACAATTGCACTAAGGTAAGGAGGAACAAGACCGTTTACCATTTTATAAAAATATATTTTTTTGTGATTTTCTCGTCTTGCCTGTAACGTCTCCCAACCCGTCTCTTTATATAAACTATTAATAGATACTAACCGAGTTCCCCCAGTGACGATTCTAGCAGCCTCTATTTGAACATTTTCTAATTTATTTATCAAGAACAATGTTTTATTATCCCATACGACGTCTGCATATTCCAAAATCGGCCGAATGAAGGTAAGATAAATCTTTTCTAAGGTTTTCCTATCTAGAATAAATTTGAATTTTCTTAGTATGTTAACTCTAATAAAAGCTTTCTTTGTTATTAGATCAATATGTTTTTGCCAGCTACCGTCATTTGAAATGTCTAAACCGAGATGTTTATGTTCTGTAACTTGATTAATTATTGTATTATTCATTATAAGGGGCGGATGAAGGGGTTTGTTAATCTTTCTAGTGATCGTCATAGTTTCTGTTTTTTGAGGGTTAAAGTTTACTAGCCACTTTGTGGACCATGCATGAATTGTTGCCATGTCGTTATTTAACGTTATTGCCGATTCACGAGGGTTATCAACAATAACATACAAGCTAGTGTCATCAGCAAATAGTTTTATAGATGAGTGAATTTCTGTGACAATGTCATTTATAAATATTATAAAAAATAGAGGCCCTAGAATAGATCCCTGGGGAACCCCGGCTTTGATAGTGCGCCATTTAGAATGTGCGCTTTCTATAACCACTCGTTGTTTTCTGTCTGTAAGATAATTTTTTATCCATAACAATAAAGACCCTTGTATCCCAATATTTTCTAATTTATTAAGTAAACCCTTATGCCAAACCCTGTCAAAAGCTTTACTTATGTCACAAAAAACTACGCGTATTTCTTTTCCTTCGTCTAAAGCTTTTCCGAATTCGTTTGTGAGACTTAGAAGTTGGTTAATTGCAGAGTCACCAGGAGAACAATATTTTTACGTCACACATTGACAAAGAAAATTCTTGACATATTTGACTCTTTATCTTTATACATTTTCACTATATGAAAATGCATCGCTTATAATTTTTTCTGCAGAGACGGAATATATTTCGACAAGATATTGGTATCGGAATATAAACTTTTTAAGAGATCGAATAAGGCGAATCTTTTTATAGCCCTGGTCCAGTAGCCTGTTTCTCAGATGAAGATGACGTTTCAGGAAATCAGAATAATTGCTACTGCCCCTTGCATAGCGAATCAATTGCGAGATGTAAACACCATATGCAGGAGAAGCTGGTATATTGCTGCACATATTTGGAAAATTTATGATTTTAAAATTGAAGTCGTCCCGCTTATCATAAATTTTAGTACTGAGTTGACCACTGTCGTCAAATTCGAGGTATAAGTCCAAAAATGATGCGGACGAAGCTGCATCGGTGGTCTCTTTAACTTCCAGCTCTGGAGGATATATCAATGGAAGAAATTCTGCAAATCTAGAATTATTGATAGATAAAACGTCATCAATATACCTGTATGTGAAATTAAAGGCTCTAGCCTCATGAATCTTCTTATCTTTTACAAGCTTTTGAAGAAACTCCGACTCATATGAGTATAAAAATAAATCGGCTAGAAGAGGGGCACAATTCGTACCCATTGGTATGCCGACGACCTGCTGAAACAGTGTCCCTCCAAAGGAGACAAATATGTTATCGATGAGGAACTCCAGCATACGGATCACTTGTTCCTCGGAGTAGCATGTTTTACCTTTATGAATTTTGTTTGAAAAATATGTGGAATTGTAGCCTAACACAACAAATTTTGAGCCATAGTTTCTATGACTAAAAGCTTTATGAATTGTTTCTTTTAAGCGGGTTTTTAATTTGTCATGCGGTAGGGTGGTATATAGAATTGAAAAATCAAAGGTTTTGATGGAGGATACCTGAGAGAAAGATCTTGATTTCAGGTTATCCAAAAGATCTTTAGAGTTTTTCAAAATCCACATGTGATTTATGCCACTACGCGAGTAAACAGTTTCACAATATTTCTGTTGTCCCTCTTTTACTGCAGACAGAATCTTTGTTAGGTGAATAGACAATTCTTTCGTCGAACAAGTTGATGATCCCGCTATGTACCTTTCTTTGTATGGTGTCTTATGGAGTTTAGGTATCCAATATAAATAGGGTAAATCCTCAGACTTTTTACCAGAGGGAATGTTTAAAGAGGTCATGAATGATCTGTGGTTAGCTAGGATTTCATCTTTGTCGAACGAAGTTGGTTTGTATGTGGTATTACTAGAGGTGTTGCTATTTATACCTAATTCCTTGATTAGGCATTCGAAGTAATATGATTTACATACAAACACGATATTGTTGGAAGCCTTGTCCGCAGGAACGATAACATATTTGTCATGAAGAGAGGAAAGACACTTAACAGCTTCTTGGTCTTTAAATACAGACTTAGGTCGACTATTAACACAATTTTTGAGTTTGTGAATCCGACCTTGTACTAGAGACCTAATTGTTCTAACCCAGTCTGACAAGGACTCTAACTCAGGATCTTGGTCTACTTCTCTCTTTATCCACCTTCTGGCATAATCTTCAACAGCATCCATAATTATCTTGAAATTATGTTTCCAATTGATGTGTTGAGGTTCTCTGAATTTAGGACCATGAGAAATCACCTTTCGGAGACTCTCATGTTGAATGATATTCAGATCACCAGTGATTACATGTCCAGATGGGTTGTATTGAAAAGGAGAGTGGGAGCAGTCACAAGTCAGAGGGTTCTTAAGGTACTCTTCTATGTTAATATCTTGCAATGCTTCTTTGTAGTTGAAAATTTTACGGCCAATGCTGTTAGTGTAACTATAGGAGACAATGGGAACAGAAGACTGATAGGAAAGATCAGAGATAAAAACCAGTATGACAAGTTTATAGCAGCTCTTAGAGAAGACAGCGTAAATGCAGAACTTGCAGACGACATAGAACAAACTGACGTCACCGAGCATGACATGGAACTGTTGCACTCTAAGAAAGGTGTTTATGTCACTTAATAGAAAACAAATAATACCACCAAATATCTGAATATACAAAGAATAACCAAATTTATATTTACACAAACCACATCGGTGGTGTAATGGTTAGCATGCTCGCCTAGAGTGCGGAAGATTATTGATTCCAGCCACTATTAGGTCAACCCAAAGACTATAAAATTGGTATTTGTTGCTTATCTTCTAAGAACGCAGCATTCAGGAGAAAGAGCAAAGACTGGTTGGCTCGGAATCAGGATAATGTGTCCGAGTGGGGCGACATGTCTATCCGCGGACTGTTGTTTCAGTGAGCTAGAACTATAAAATCCAACTAAGCGTGTTGGTCTAGTACAAAGCGGTTTTCATCATCTCATTGAAAATTAACTTGTTCTCGCCATGATATAGTTGAACAATTGCGTTAAGCAACAAACACTGACTCACTCTATCTACCCAACACGTGATTAAATGTCTCTATATACAGGGGACTATATTGTTGTTATGCGCTCTGTTGTTAGGCGAATGTCAAACACTTGTATTACTAGCGAGTAAATTGGTCATTACGGACTACTTATCTCAACTGCTGTTCTCATGTTCCATAATCGGGAAGTGCTTTAGCCCTTTGGTATCTTCAAACTCTTTTTACCTATTCGAGAAAAAAAGTCTCGGGGAATTTGTTGTGTACGTAATATGAAATGTCCCTCCATTTGCAGAACATGTTCTCTATTCTGACAATTCTTAAAGGAGGTCGAACTGATATATAGCTTTTGAGATGGATAGCCAGACATTTCATTGGCTTTCGTGCAGACATTATATAATTTGTTTTTTCCATTTTAAATCTTGTCTGATTATTAGACCAAGATATTTGGCATCTACTAATGACTGGATGACCATGGAGGATGTACTTAAATTTTATCGGGTTTATATTTCGAATGACAGACTTACATGGCATGTTCTGGATGAAAAGGAGTCGATATTAAGGTGAAACAGACCTACATTTCTAGAGAGAACTTTTAGTCAATGTTAGAATTTAAGACTGATCATATACTACATTTTAAGGAGCGTTTGAACATACCAAAGGGGTAATCAGAATCCGTAATTCGATGGACAGACAACACAATGACCAAAAGCAAAATGACAAAAGGACAAACAACGATCTACAAAACATACACACAAAACTAAAGATCGAGTAACACGAACCCCACTAAAAAGAAAGGGTAAGCAGTTCCTGTTCCATTAGTGGCACCCGTCTTGCTATTCTAGTTACAAACCCGGTGATAAGTCATGAATGAGGAAAGGACCAGGAAGTGTTTACAAGTAGAACATATCTGTGTTGGTGATTTGTTTTTTATACTTTCATTATAGCATGCTAGTTTTTATTGTAGTTCGAGTTGTTTTTTGTTTGTTTAACCTTTATCTGTCTCGTTATTCTTACATGCGTATTATGCGTTCGTGTGAATCTACATGTCATTTTAGCCACGAACTGAGTAAAATAGTCCAACCATTCTACCGACTAGAGTAAAATTTGCCCATTTAATGTAGAAGTGCAATTAGGTAACAAGTGGTCTGATATAGCTAATACTAATTGGCTGAATGAGAAAAAATTTGTAAACATAAAACTACTTTAAAACCTAATGATTGTTATTAAAAACATTCCGCCACCATGCTCAAAGTTAATGTATTTACTTTTGATATATACAGTTCCTAAATAATGTAAATATTATAGGGTTCTCCTTCCTCAGGAATAGATGACAATTTCCGGATTTGGCTATCTTGTTAGGCTTATTGTTACATTTTTATGTTACTTGGCTGACTGTCCAGTCTTTTGATTATGAACGTATCTGAAGACGGGTATTCCAGAAACGTGTCATGCGAACTAAACTAGATATCTACGTTGTTGTGGTTTTCTACAAATACATGTACTACAAGTTAGTTTCAATGTTCAACCTTTTTCCATTCTTTAAACCCGATCGGGTCAAACCAAAGACTAAAATATGTGTTGCTTCTACGCGGAACATGCAGTATTAATGAGAAAGAACAAAGACGGGTTGGCTCAGAATCAGGATAATGTGTCCGAGTGGCGTTCCAGTAAGCTAGCACTATAAAAACCCAACTAAGCATGTTGGTTTAGTACAAAGCGGACATCATTATAATCATCTCATCGTAATGCAACTTGTTCTTGCCAAAAAATGCTCATTTTGGCGCTAAGCAACAATCACTCACTTACTAGTGGAGCAGGAACTGCTTACCCGTCCGGCGCATCTGAGTTCACTACCGGTTTTTAGTGGGGTTCGTGTTACTCGATAGTTTTATGTGTATGTTTTATAGATCATTGTTTGTCCTTTTGTGCTTTTTCTTTTGGCCATTGTGTTGTCTGTTCTTCGATCTACGGATTCTGATTACCCCTTTGGTATCTTCAAACTCATCTTATTCACACCATCCTTGATATTATGCCATTGTAAGTTATAATTTATATTTCTTTTTCCTAGGTTTTCAGTCTACCCAATGGAGATCAGAACTCGATATAGACTTGATGATCCTATTGGCTACAGAAGCAGCTGGAATGAAATTACCAGAAACAAAATCAGTTGCAAATGTTGAATCAATAGAACGACAACTGTACCATTTAAAGTCTTGTACACATAGAATTATACACTCAACAGAAGATAATATAGAAGATAGCGAGTGTACAGAAATGATAGATTTAATAACAGACGTAAGTTTATTGGTTCTGTCAAACTTTCTTTATATTTTAAGGGGGAATACATGGCGAGGTGTACTCGACACAACACTATATGAGAAAGTTTGTCAGTGACTTGCGACAGGTCGGTGGTTTTCTCCGATTTCCTCAAACAAAGTGACGTTAAACCCCATAAACCAAGCCAAGCCAAAATAATGCTAATAAATACCTGTTTTACCTCCATTACAAGTATATTATTGTCCAAGCAGGCAATGCCCCTAACGTTTTTGTGTGAAATCACATTACATAGACTGCTTGATAAAGGAATTAAGTATTGATAATTATGTTGGCAACATTACATATACCCCGATGAAATTTGTTTTGTGTTCCTTTGGAATTTCAACCAAATATGACAAATTGCATCTCCCATCCTACTGCAGCATACATAAATTGGAGAAGTGGCATTACAGTGTTATATCACTTTCCACATCATGAACATGTATTCTACCGACGGTTAAATTCTAGTTTCAGAGTTATTGTGACACTATCCACTCAAAGGGTGGTGTGATTCAGATGTGGATTATGACAAATTCTAAATATCTGTTCGATCACATACAATACGATGTCCATCTCATGCAATGTCATTAAAATACATGACTTCTCTACCATCTGTACAGCTATCGTCACAGAAAAGTGGGTAATTAGAGGCCGTCAATTGAAGTACAGACAATATAATGGCCAAAAGAAAAAGGACAAAAGGACAAACAATTATCTACAAAACACTACAAATAACACTAAAGATCGATACACATGAACCCCATCAAACACCGGAGTTGAACTCAGGTGCTACAGAAGTGTATTCATTTCCTGCTCCACTAGTGGCACCCGTCGTGTTACTCTGGTTACAAACCCGGGGGTAGTCAGTTTTTCGGAACTGACATGGTTAATTAGATATATTTATTTTTGAAATTTACAGTTCTTAAATAATGTAATAATTCCCAAAACTAAGGTCCCCCCCCCTCCCCGTCAGGCATAGGTAACGTTTAATGATTTTAGCTGTACTATGTATGCACTTTGGCATTATTGCTAAACACGTTTCAAATTAATTGGCTTTCCAGAATTTCGATATTGAGCGTACCTGATGAATGTTATTCCAGAACCACACCGTGGGCACTAAATTTCATAAATCCGTTTTTATTCAGCCATATTATTACTGAAATTCTGCCAACACGCTGGGTATTATGAGACATCATGGAAAATTATATTTACATATGATTCAAATTTTATATACGAATCTAAATTATTTTCATACAACAGAAAAAATAATATTGCGCAACCAAATACTGTTTAAAAAAAATTGAAATTACACCATTTGGTTTTTAAACACATTGATCTATCATGCATTAGAAATGTCTAAAAACTATTATTTACAATCAGGAAACAACAGGAAAATATCAATAGAGATGCTCCAATTCTAATAAGTAAGCAATTATAGGATTATAGTACGTGCAGACAGTTGCAGTCCGTTACAATACTGACAATTGTTCAACAGTTTTCTAACAAATTCATTCTTCATCTTTGTTCTCTACACTAGGGTTCTTATTTTTATTTTATCAAACCCCTTCGATCATCTTTCATTTAACACAATCAAAATGTCTTGCATTACAAATAAATTCATAGGCCGCATGTACTGCATGAAAAATTTCTGCACTTCCTCCTTTGTCTGGGTGATACTTAAGGATAGCTACCCGATATTTTTCTTTTATTTCTTCTCTTGTAGAATATTCTGTAAGGTCCAATAGATCGTACGCAGCGTTTAGAACATCTTCACACAAGTCATTTATTTTCCTCTCCATTAAGGCAAGCGCTTCTTCTGGATCTTCTTTTATAATTTTACTCCATACCTTATCACCTAAAAAGTAATCACCGACTCCAACAGCAATTGCTAACCCAGCTCCGACTACCAAACCTAAGGGACCGCCAATTGCTGACCCACACAGCATCATTCCTCCTATGCTCAACCCATTTGCTGTTATGGAGCGTCCAAATGCTTTTTCCATTTCAGCTGTAGTGATATCTCCTGCATTCCAATGTTTTATGATATCGTGTGACTGCTTCATTAACATTCCTGCCATTACAATCGGACATGTTACCTTCGAAGCAACAGTAAGCGATCCAGCATAGGCAAAACCATTCGCAGTTGCATACTGGGCCACCATGTTCAATCCGCTCAAGGCTAATCCAAAACCAGCCCCCCTGGCTGTTGCAATTACTGTTTCCTTCGTTACAACTTTAACAAGTTCTCCAATGGAAATTTTTCCATCGTGATATTTCTTCCATTCATCACCGAACGTACAAGCAAAGGTAGTGAGTCCATCCACAGTGGCCATTACAACAACATTAAGAGCAGCTTCCTTCAGCATGGCACGATTGGTATATTTTTCTCTGTATGTAACTGTCAAATTTTCTTCAAAATGGGCACTCCATCTTTCTTCTATGGTTTTCATTTCACTTTCGTTAGTCATTATGGTGTGTTCATGGTTCGCAATGTTGTCCCTCAAGTCTTCAACACTTCTATTCATCTTGGTTATTCCTTTGTCTAACCCTTTCGTTGCTTTGCCTTCATCTAGTGCAATGTCTCGAAGTTCCATCTGTTGTTTCAATTTTTCAAGTACTTTATCCACTTTTGTACCAAATGATTTAAGCTCTTTTTTCATTTGACTGGTATCATTTTTTATACTCTTGTATCTCCCGTATTCATTTGAATTCACCAAATCTTTAAGTAATGTCTCGTTGTCACGAAGAAATGTTCGCATTGTCTCTGTTTCATCAGTTGGATATTTGAAACCAATTCGTTCACTTTGTTCAAAATTACTTCTTACTTCAGCTCCAACGTCTATGTTTCTTTTCTTAATGGTATTAACAACATCTTTCGGTCCTACTAATTTAACATTTTCTAGCCTCATTGCCTCGGGGTAGTTAGAATTATCGGGATGTCCTTTCCAGTTCGTATGCCAGTGTTCCATCATATCAATTAAATTCATAGCTTCGTCTGTATACTTAAACTGCACGGAAAAATATTCGTCAGTCTTTGTGTTTCTGAAAACAGCGTCGGCATATTCCGGAGTTTTCATCTCTCTGCCATTATACCTAAACTGTCCATGACCATCACCAGCGATAAGTTCTATGGGAACGTTTCTCCTGATGGCTTCCGCCATTATCTTGGCTATTTGTAACTCTTCGAATGTAATGCCAAGAACGTTATTCTCGTTTCCTGGAAGGTTTCGTAATACCTCGGGTTTTTTCTTTACCATCTCCATTGCGGCTTTAACACCTCCTCGTCTTAGTGTCTCGACAAATAGAAGCCATGGAAAACGTTCACACATTGCAATAAATGTTTCACCAGGAAGTAAAGAAGGAGCGGTGTTGTCCTGGGGACCAGCCATTGCAGATATTATGTCTTTGAAATGATTATAATGTTCCATAAATCTGTCAGCTTGTTCTTTACTGATCTTTATGGTAACAGGTTCCCTCAGTTTAACACTAGAATCCGGAGTACGGATAATTAACTTCATCCGATGGACGAACGTTTTACTCTTACAAGTATCAAATGCTGTGTTTATGCCAAATGACAACACGACAGCCCATGTTTGAATTTTGTATTCTTTGGTAGCTTTAAATTCGATGTCTGCTTCAACGGTGGAATTTACATTGACCTTTGAGTAACATGGAAAGACAAATTCTATATTACCTTCACCAAAAATCGAACTGTGTATACCCTGTTTAGTGATTGAACACTTCATTTTCCAAGAACTCATTGTTAAGCCTTCCGTTACCGTTTCTACTGCATTCGGATCATGCGCAAATAACTTCATTTCAATTGGATGAATGATGATGTCAGATCCTGAATCTAAATTGACGTCATTTATACTTCTTGATGTTTTACTAGATGTAAAAATTCCTGGTAATAATTTCTGAACTTTTAAGTCTTCTTTCACCTTATCATAGTTACATCCGACAGTCTCCCAACAGCCCCCAACACTAGCACAGAAATTGTTAAAATCACAAAGCCATCCTCTTATTTCCCGCACCACCGCGTCGTTATCTCCCCCTTCAACCACCTCATAGTCATAGACTGGACGGGGAAAACCATTGTACAACCCTTTTATCTTTTCTGCATTCCACGAAAATTTGCGTGTCTTGTTGACCCTTTTAGCTTCTTGTAGGATTGGAACTACTTGATATTCTAGCTTTCTGGAGATGTCTTCGTCTGTAACTAGGCCTTCCGTCACTAAATTCTTACATTTAGTTTTCAATTCTCTCAGAATTCCCCTATGTATCCTGTCTATTGCCGCCTCTGTCAGAGTGAAGTTGGTTTGTAGAGCCACAGTTAAAGCATATTTATACAATTCAGGTAAATTTACCTCTTTACTTATCTCTGAAAAAAAAGGTAAATTTGATAATTAAAATACACTATTAACATCTGACAATGAAGGACACTAACAATAAAACGATTACTCCCTCCCTCAGATGTGAATCGTACTATCTAATGAAATTTAGAAAATATTGTCTACTCCTCCATCTGGGGCAGTTGTATGGCAGTTGGATTTACAACTACCTGTGCAATCGGTGCCTATCACCCTTTCAGTTTTGGGTTCGAATCCTGCTCATGACGAGGTGTACTCTATGCAACATTATGTGTTAAAGTTTGTCAGTGACTCGCGTCAGGTCTGCGGTTTTCTCTGGATACTCCAGCTTCCTTCACCAATAAAACTAATCGTCATGATATAACTGAAATTTTGTTGAACGTGGCGTTAAACACCATAATCCTAATTCCATCCTCCATCCGTCCATCTATGTTTGGAAATTTGAAGTAGTAGCGTTACATTTTATTTTTTTTTCTCTCAGATGTTCATTGTGATCAGAAATAGTTGTTTTGATATTTAGTAATAAAATTATGATTTGCGCTTATGGGTGAATAATTGTTAACGTTATATCATGGAGAGAAATAGCTACATTCGATAAAATTATGTGTGATGATGTCCGCTTTGTACTACATGTAGCTCAAATCCCTCAGTTGGATATGTTTTTATAGGTGCTAGATCACTGAAACAACTGACCATGGGTAAGCATGTCGCTCCACACCTTCCTCGTTAATGCTGTGTGGTTATCGGAGAAGCAGCAAATACCAATTCTACAGTCTTTGGTTTTCACCCGAACGATGTTCTAATCCGCGATCTATCGCGCCCACGACGAGCACGCTAACCATTATGTCATAAATTCCATTTTATTACATACTTATATAGATATTTAGAATTTGATTAGTCTTAAGAACGTCACATGACCTTTGACATTCCGTTCGATCAACCGTTGGACGTTAGGTGGCATAATTATATCAACCGCAAGCGAGAAAACCCCCATGGAAATTCCCTTGTAGGTCATCACTTGGTATATGTTGTCAGATTTGAACTAGATTAAAAATTGATGGCACTGTGTAGGATATTCGATGTAATAAAACAATTATCAACCTTGTAAGAGTGTGATATGACGGATTGTCTCCCCTAGAAAGTGTATACCCCCTCGGGCAAACCCTCGGGTGACATAATCGTTCTCTGGGAGACAATCTGTCTTATCACACTCTTACAAGGTTGATAAGTGTATACTGTAATGGTGTTGGTTGCTCAAAGAGCTGCTCAGTGCCTCCCCAAGATGCGGATAGAATATGGCATCTCGATGTGTGATTGTCAGGTTGAAATATAGAAAGCCTGAGTATTCTCAATTTGCTACCGTAAAACCGAAGATTTACGTCCGCAAAGCTTAAAATACAATACAGCTATCTCAAAATTTTAATGGAAAAATCTTGGAAATACAGGTCAAATTGATGCCCCTAGCACATGACCGATGACTTTCGTGATTTCAATTAAACGTGGCGGTGTTAAGCCAATTTTATAGACCCAAACCTTTCCTCTTAATATGGATTGGTCTGGCAAGTGTTTTCCATGTGTAGGTAAAGTGTCAACTCTCATATTTATCTGGGTGAGCAGTGATGTTGTTAAAACCGATGAGTTCAAATGTTGAACTTTATATATAATATACTGAACTGTAAAAGAAACATCATTTATTCAAAATTTCCACACAAAAAAATCATTCTAAATACAAAATCGGTGATTTTTGTTTTTGTGTTGAACAGGTAAATCGTCAGTTTAATGTTTTTTTTTATATTGGTTAAATTGTTGACCATTATTGTTTAAACTTACTTTTCATAACATTGTAGACGCCACACTCCTCCCCCCTTTAATCACCTCTCCAAACTTGTCCGGTGGTAAACAAAAGTCCTTATACCGGAGGATCGTCGTGGTCGTGATAACTACCTTTTGTACCTCTATGCAATCAATGCCTATCACCACTAACGTTGTGAGTTCGAATCCCGTACAGGCGATGTGTACTCCATACAGCATTATGTGTGATAAAGTTTATCAGCGACTTACGGCAGGTCGGTGGTTTTCTCCGTGTACTGCGGTTTCCGCTACCAATAAAACTGACTGCCACGATATAGCTGAAATATTGTTGAAAGTGGCGTTAAATACCCCATTCCTCCCTCGTTTCTCTATATTGTTCAACTATTTTATAGAATATTTGATGCTGGGCTATAAGCAACTAAATATCAATCAAATCAGTCATGAAATATATACCAGTATAAAAAAACAACTTACCTGCTTCCATCTTACAAGTTTTCAACCCTGTCAGGACCAAGTAAGCTTGTTTATCTCATTCGACTACAATGAACGAATATGTATAATTAATGAAACTCAATACGTATAAATAAATCTAGTAAAAAATTACTTTAGACATGACAAAATTTCTTTTAATGGGTTGATAGAAGATGCCATCAAGTCAAAGAAAATCCACCACGACAATGTTTATTGGATAAAATGAAAAACAATACAGAAACATTTCCAAATTCCAGTTAGAAAATCACAGAAAGATACAAAATCGATATCTCTAAAATACAAATACATTACTGATCACCTTCCTGGTTTGGTACAGGCACTTCAATAATAGTGGCGGGGTTAAGCTAGTTTTACGGGCCCAAATTTCCACTCTTAGTGTAATGATACGATCATGCAAGTAAAATATATTTATTATTGAAATTCACAGTTACTAAATAATGTAATTATTAGTCAATCTAACGTTATCCTCCGTCAGGTACAGGCATAGGTATCTTAAGCCGATTTTGGCTGTCCTGTCTAGGCTCTCTGTTTTTATAACTCTCCAAACTTTTAAATTGTTTGTTTTTTAAATCTTTTTGACTTTAAGCATACCTGATGAAATTTAATCCAAGAAACGCGTCGTGCGCACTTAATTTGATATACGTCTTAATTGTGAGTTCGATTCCCGCGCATCGAGAGGCACACTCGATACAACTTTATGTATCTAATAAAGATAATCGATGACTTATGGTTGGTAAATGGTTTTCACCGGCCGTTATTTCGGTTTGTTGTCTACCAATAATAAAACTGACTGCCACGATATAACAAAAATATTGAATAAAGTGGCGTTAAACAGCTTTTTTGTGTTAAGTGAGTTCGGTTAAGATGAGATGTGATTGTTCGTTTTGTTGATAGTGGTGGAATTGATGTCCATCACTGTTTAAACATTCTTTTCATAATATTAAGTCAATCATATTTTGCATTGTGTCTAATGCAAGGTCACATTATTTGAGCCACGATGATTGACTACAGGAGAAGGGGAAACTTTAAGATTGCAAATATTATTCCAGCGACATTGCGACTATCGAACATTTAAAAGATGGCCCGTCGGCGCAAGGATGACTTGGTTTAGGTTGTTTTATGGTGTTTAGCGCCACTTATAACAATATTTCCGTTATAGTGTGGCGGTCAGCTTTATTGGTGGAGGAAACCGAAGTCTCCGGAGAAAACCACCCACATGTCGCAAGTCACTGATAAACTTTATCACATTCTGATGTATCGAGTACACCACGCCATGACTTTCTATTAATTTATAAAATATTTCAATACAGATTATATGTAAATGTATATCCTATTAGGCTCCAGTATAGAGAATATCCCTGAACAGAAAGGACGATTAACGAGAAAACAATACAATGTCCATAGATATATGAGTAAAGGCTTTATCATAGCTAGCTAACATGAACGCCGGATACCCAAGTGCTAGTTCGTATATGATTTGGGTACATTTTGGCCCTTTCTCCAAAATAAATAAATGGGCTTCTTGTTTGAAAACGGATTGAGCTACAATAGTAAACGTCCATCAAATCAATACCTATTTTGATTAAAAAAAAAAGAAGAAATAAATAAAACAAACAAACAAACAAACAAATCAAAATAGGCCAATTAAAAGAAAAAGTATCGCACGTAAATCATTGTTTCTACAGACGGACGACGGCAACGACGCCAACGCCATACCATAATACGACCATGATATTTTTGCAGTCGCATAAACCAACATCAAAATTTGATAAAAAATAACAATTCTATATATACCTTCCAAATATGTGAAATCTGTGAATTTGTGGCGGCTATAATGTCCCATCAAAAACAAATACAGCTAAACATGTTCCGGAAAAAAAATCTACGTACACACAATACATTTGTGAATTGGATGAAAATATTAACTTGAAATGTTAAAACGGTAATAGTTACGTAATATACGCTATGCATGTTGTTGAAAGGGATATTCCTGATGAATTCATTATACAGAAACATCGGACGCAGATGAACAATAAATACCCCCCTCCCCCCAACACACAAACACAAAACGTCCGTATTTGAGACCGTGGTGTTCTTTATTGTAGGGTAGGGCTACATTTCCCAAACTTTATTTCAGGTACAAAGAAAATTGTTTTCAATTGAGAAGGTTCAATTATTATATCATAACCAGAATATAACAATTCGCCCGAAACCATTATGTCCACAGACGGACGAACACAGTGACAACGACAAAGCCAACATTTTGCGGTCGTATAAGAAATGAATAACAAAAATAATAATAAAATGTTCAAAAAATAAATTTCTCAAATCATATTTACCTTAATGAAGAATAACTAAACCAGTGTATTGCAATGCATTGCTGTGCTGTAAATGTTTTCTAATATGTATTTTTATTGTTATATAGCTATACAAACCCTATTTCTAAGAAAATTGCGATATTCGAAAAGTTTCCCCACGTCTGTATTTACGGGAAATCAAATTTACACAGAGTTACAAATGTTTTACCATCACCGTATTCTATATTTAGATCACTGATGACTAATGTTGCGAATATCAATATTATCAAGTGCAAGTAAACTCGGTATTGTTAGGGTTATATAATAAAAACACAGGCATAGATTTGAATACATGATTTAATAGATATATGTGTTATTGAAATTTACAGTTTCTAAATAATGAAAGTATTATCAAAACTAAGGTTCTCCTCCCTCAGGCATATGTGACCTTAGCCGATTTTGGCGATCCTAGTTAGGCTCTTTGGTTTACTTGCTCGCAAAACTTTTAAAATTATTTGGCTCTCCAACCTTTCGACCTTGAGCGTACCTGATGAAGGTTATTACAGAAACGCGTTGTGTGCACTAAATTTGATATCTACGTTTTATTGTACTATTACATACTAAAATAATAATTAATAAAATAGAGAATTAGACACATGTACGGTGGCTGATTAAGGCCATGCGAGAAAAACAAATTATTTTGTTCCCTCAATTTAAAATCCACCTGTTATGAAAATCTATTGTCAAAACTCTCCATTATTTATAAGGAATGGAGAGTTATTGTTCTCTTTGTACTTTAGATACTATACAAAGACTTTTTTTGTTTGTTACAAGATTAATAATTAATAAAATTAATAAAGTGCAATGGGTGGATTTTAAGTTGGAGAATGTCCTCGTATCTCTCCATTCCTAAAAAAACAATGAGCCTCGACTCCATTATTTTTAAGGAATGGAGAGTTACTCGGATAATATCCTGTTCCCACAATTTATTATTTTGTTCCCACAAGAAAGATATGTTGTTCCCACAAGTGGGCCACAACATACTATTTTGATCCCACAACATATTATCTTGTTCCCTCAATGTATTATTTTGTTCCCTCAATATATAATTTTGTTCCCGCAACATATTATCTTGTTCCCTCAATATATTATTTTGGCGTCCGTCGTCCGTTTGTCCGTCCGTCCATCGTTAACTTTTCATTCAAAGACCTTCCCCTCTGAAGACCACGGGACCAATTAGAACCAAACTTCGTCACCATAGTCCTTGGGTGGTCTCCTTTAAAAATTGTGCACAGCAGGTCCGCATCACATCCATGATGTCCACCAGCGGGGATCATAGTCTAACATTGGACCCTATGGGAAATACATTTAAAGATCTTCTGCCTGAGATCTTCTCCTCAGAAACTACTCGGTCAATTGGAAATTAACTTGGTCACAATGGTCCTTGGATGATCCCCTTTAACAATTGTGTCCGGCGGGTACGGGTCCGATCCAAGAAGGGCGCCAGCGGGGAACTTAGCTTAACCTTGGACACTATGGGGAAACACATGCAAAGATCTTCTCCTCTGAAACCACCTGGCCAACTGGAATCAAACTTGGTCACAATAGGCCTATGGTCCCCTTTCAAAATTGCGTCTGGCAGGTCCGGGTTCGATCCAAGATGACTGCCAGCGTTTAGTTTAATATAGGAATCTATGGGGAACCACATTTAAAGATCTGCACCGTGCAAACTACTGGGTCAACTGGAACCAAGCTTGGTCACAATGGTCTTTGGATGGTCTCCTTTCAAAATTGCGTCCGACAGGACTAGATCCAAACCAACATGACCGCAAGGGGGAACCTAAATTGACATTGGACCCTCTGGAGAAGCACATTCAAATATCTTCTTCTCTGAAACTACCTAGCCAACTGGAATCAAACTTGGCCACAATAGTCCTTGGGTGGTCCCCTTTCAAAATTGTGTCCGGCAAGTCGGGGTCCGATCCAAGATGGCGGCAATCGGTGAACAAAGTATAACATAGGGGTCTATGTGACAGTCTAAGAAACATAGTCCAGATGAGCGATACAAGCTCTTCTGAGCCTCTTGTTGTAATAGTAAAAATTGAGGCGAGTCTTTTAGTGTGTTCAAAGGCAAACGGAACTTGTCTGCTGTGTCAGTCGAATTATTATGATTTTTTTGTAAATAAGGCTAATGTTAGTAAAATACACATTTTAGTACACGTTATTTAGTCAATAAATTATTCTTTTTTTGTGCCACCATGGAATCTTTGTTTTAAAAGTTTGACACAACAGAACTCAAAATTGGTGCATAATATCAATACCAATATACCGAATTTAAATTAATACATTTTATTTATAAATTAATAGAGTATTACTGCTATTGTTCAAAATTGCAATTGTGATTCACTTAGTGTCGATGAGGCTTCAGACTTTGGACATCACAGCTACACGTATGTGTGGCGGGGTTGAACAAGTTTTGTGAGATCTCAACCCTCCCCCATCACACTAACCAAGGGTAGAACGAACATAAACATATAAGAGACATAATATAATAATCAGACAGAAAAAGCAACTAATGTATTAAGTATGATACCACAGACAGCAGACACACACACACCCACCCACCCATACGGACTTACACAAAATACCGAGGGTGAATAAAAAGCATTTTGAAGGAATATATTGAAACAATAACATACTTATTTTATATCTTGGTAGATCTTGGTACAAATAGGTGGAACTTGTATTGAAGAAGAGTGTAATGTCGTGTCACGTTTAAGTACAGCACAGTTAAAGATGGCCCAGAATGAACTTTTCACTCTGAAGGGTAAGAGTTGTAGATCTACGTATACCGTTATGGTTGCCAAAAAGGGGGGAGGGGCGTCGTGGTTGTGATCTTATGGTAGTTGGATTTACAACTAACCATGCAATCGGTGCCTATCACCACTAATATTGTGAATTCGAATCACGCTCATGGCGAGGTGTACAACATTATGAGATAAAGTTTGTCAGTGACAGACCTCTTTTGTAGATTTCGAATAAGAGTAGGCGCATTGCATTGTAAACTTTTCGTTCCTACCCAACACTCAATATTTTTTGAGCGGCAGTCAAAAGTCGTTGACCCGGTTGACCCGACTCATTCTTCATTTCTATATAGTTGCTATATATATACTATAGTATTATTGAACGTGTCCTCTTCCCAATTATAGCTAAAATACTGCATCCTCGCAAAACAAAAGTGTACAAGATGAGTTTGAAGATACCAAAGGGAGGTAATCAGAATCTGTATATCGAACAGACAACACAATGGTCAAAAGATACCAAAGGGGTAATCAGAATCTGTATATCGAACAGACAACACAATGGCCAAAAGAAAAAGTACAAAAGGACAAACAACGATCTACAAAACATACACATAAAACTAATATATGTACTAAATGGAATAACCACTCTTGCATTCCGAATATCGAAAACAAAACACTAGTACCGGAACAACAACGGTTATTCAATCATAGGCTAACACGTGCGCTTATTCGTGAATTACTGTGTCGTTGGGTTACTCACGATTTATTTTCGATATCCGGAATACAAAAGTAGTTATACTATAATTATCGATATCTTAATAGATAAAATAGAGAGAGTAAATATGAAGACAGCTATAGCTGAGATAAAATCAGAACAGAACGAAGCAATACCAAGGAATATTAGAGGTAAGCAAGAGATTTTGTTCTCACATTGATTTAATGTTACCGCGTTTACATATTTGATATACAGTCAAACCTGCCCATGCGGTCACTTGTATTAAAAGGTCACATTTTTCTTGTCATGTCATAGAAAATTTAATAGGAATTGAACCTCTTTTAAGAGGTCACCTGTCTTAAAAGACCACTTTTTCTTAATCCCAATGGTGACCTAACAATACAGGTTTGACTATAAGTGTTTTGTAAGACGGGCACACAGTGCACAAATCCGAAGTCCCATTCGAGTAAAGGGACAACAAAGAAACAACAATAATGCAAGCATAAAGGCAATATCGTGAACAACACGAACTCCAACAAAAGCGGGGAACGACACTAGGTGCTCCGACAGGGCTAACATTTATCTCCTTTCCGATAATTGGCACCCTTCCTAATATCAGTAAAGGAAACAAAGATAGTAAAATCATATTAGAAACCTGCCTGCGACGGGTTGAGACACTGGCAATAAAAATGCATCAATCTTCT
Source organism: Bathymodiolus brooksi (assembly GCA_963680875.1). Classification (NCBI taxonomy): domain Eukaryota; kingdom Metazoa; phylum Mollusca; class Bivalvia; order Mytilida; family Modiolidae; genus Bathymodiolus; species Bathymodiolus brooksi. The sequence goes on from OY804580.1 coordinate 90,361,919, forward strand.
CATGATGGCGGTCATATAGTTTCTGAAACATTGACTTCTCATAATCCTAATTGAATAATTATAAATATGTCATCCCAATAAGATGTACATTTCCAACTTCTATCCATTTCAATACACAAACAAGGGGTCGATGTGATCTTGATCGTATGGTGGTTGGATATACAACTACCTATGCAATAAGTACCTATCACCACTAACGTTGTGTGTTCAAATCCCGCTCATGCGATACAACATTATGTGATAAAGTTCGTCAGTGACTTACGACAGGTCAGTGGTTTTCTCCAGTTTCATCCACCAATAAAACTGACCGCCACGATATAACTGAAATATTGTTGAACGTGGCGCTAAATACCATAAACTAAACTAAACTAAACCAATACATAAGCTATATATCAAATTTACTATGATTCTTGTTTTGATAATTAAATATAGTAAGTATTATAATGAGTAAGAGAACTTTTAATATCACTGCAGATCAAATTAAGCAAAAATTTGAAAAATGGGAAAACGATGACAAGAATTTTGTGTCAACAAAGGCTAGTAGACATATTCTTAACTGCTTAAAGAAAAATAGCTGTGTCACTGTAACTGGTGGGTCAGGGGTCGGAAAAACAACAGCTGTGCGACACGTGGTTTTGTTGATGAGAGATAAAGGGTTCGATATAGTCCCCATCACCACCCCACGGGATATTAGAGATTTCTACACCAAGAGTAAGCCAACTATTTTTGTTGTTAACAATTTATGTGGAAATTATACAGCAAAACAGCAACAGCTTGAGGACTGGAGACAATTTCTGGACGATATAAGTAATGTACTTAAAGACTATGTTTGTAAATTAATTGTGTCTTGTAGGTTACAAGTTTTCAAAGATGGAAAACTTGCATCATTGTCAATATTTAAAAATTGTGAATGTAATTTGTCATCAGAGGAATTGAGTCTTACCTCTTTAGAAAAACAAACAATAGCAAAAGGGCTATCTCAAAAAATTGAAGATGAAGTTATTGCAAAATTGAGCAAATATGAATTTTTCCCACTATTGTGTCGCTTGTACCAAGGAAAAGAAGACCTTGATATCAGGAAATACCTCACAAATCCATTCCATATTTACAAAGATGAGCTTGATAACATGTTCAATGAGGGTGATGATGGCAAATGCAAATATTGCGCTTTAGCTTTAGTAATAATTTTTAACAATAACTTAAAAGAAACGTATCTGACGGGAAAAGTACAATGCATACAGAGAGCCATTGAGGAGACATGCGAGGCATGCTACATAAATAAAGGGATATCAAAACTTCAATTAAAAGCTGAACTAGACACACTAGAAGGTACATACGTCACAAAGGAAGATGGTATCTACCATAAAATCCATGATAAACTGTTTGATTTTATGGCTTATTATTTTGGACAACAAATGATCCAATGTTTTATTGACAATGGCGATAGTGCGTTAATAGGGGAGAGGTTTCTATGGAAGACTGCCGAACTGACAACTAATACACCAAGCAGCAATTGTAACGAAAGTAACACAGCTACGGACATTAAAGGGTTTGAAGAAAGTGAAAACAGGTTTACTACTCTTTTTTCAGATGATTTGTTGCAAATGTATATAGAAAGAATGATCAAAGATTGGTCACAAGGGGGGGGGGGGGTTGCCAATGTTTTCTGCAATAGGAATATGGAATCACCATTATTTAGAGAAAAAATGTTGACTCATTTAAATGAAATCGAACTATCTATCCAACATGAACTTGCCTATAAGACAGACAATATAACTGAGGGTACTGCTTTATATTACACTTGTTACCATGACGATACTAGACTTTTATTATGGCTATTGAACCACAATGATGATATAACGAAGTGTGATAATTGTGGACTATCACCTCTTCATGCAGCCTGCCAGAACGGTCACATAGATATCGTGAAGGTCATATTACGTCATCTACCCGTGGTTGATGAGTCGAGAAATCGTATTAGACCTCGTTCTTGTATGACATGTTGTTTTCGTCCAGCACAGAAAAGAAAGACGTTATCAAGCAAAAGCAGATATGTTGATGCATACGATAATAGTGGATGTACACCATTCTATAAAGCATGTTGGAATGGTCACTTAGAGGTCGTATGCAAATTACTTGAGTTCAAGGTAGACGTGAACAAGTGTAAGCATGACGGGACATCCCCACTATATATCGCCTGTGAAGGAGGACACCTTCCAATTGTTAGTAAATTACTGGAGTATATAGTTGATGTAAATAAATGTGTTGGTGACGTTATATCTCCACTACATGTAGCCTGTCAGAAGGGATACTTAAATGTTGTCTGTAAACTGCTTGAGTTTAAATCAGATGCAAACCAACGTAAAAATGAAAATACATCCCCTCTGTATATAGCTTGTAATGAAGGTCACTTACAAGTTGTTTGTAAATTGTTGGAATTCGATGCAGACATTAATATCTCCCATGTCGATGGGGCCACACCATTGTATATAGCTTGTAAAAATGACCACTTACAGATTGTCAGCAAATTATTAGAATGTAAGGCTGACATCAATAGAACTGACAACGATGGTTTTTCGCCATTATATGTCGCCTGTCGTAATGGCCATGTAGATATTGTCTGTACATTATTAGAGCACCGTGCAGACATTGATTTGAGGAATAATAACGGCGTTTCACCATTGTATATAGCTTGCCTAACGGGTTATTTACAGGTCGTCTGCACATTATTAGAGAATAATGCTGAAGTCAATCTAGGTAATAACAATGGCGTCTCCCCACTGTATATAGCTTGTCAGAAGGGCCACTTACAAATTGTCTGTAAATTGTTAGACTATAATGCAGACACAAACAAGTGTAAATTTAACAATACATCGCCATTGTGTATAGCTAGTCAGAAAAATCACATACATATTATCAGTAAATTATTGGAAGCAAATGTACAACTTAACCATTACAATAATAGTGGAGCAACTCCATTGTTTATAGCTTGTCAGAAAGGTCATTATAAGGTCGTGTGTAAGTTATTAGACTATAATGCAGACATAAATCTATGTAATAATGAAGGAGTATCGCCACTGTCTATCGCGTGTCAGGAAGGTCACTTACGAGTGGTCTGTAGATTGTTAAAAACTAATGCAAAAATAGCAGTGATCTGGATGGATTTTCACCGCTACACGTGGCCTGTCAGTATGATCTCTCACAGGTTGTCTGTAAATTGTTGGAAAATCATGCTGATGTCAATCAGGGTCTTCATGACGGTACATCGCCACTCTATTTAGCATGTCAAGAAGGTCATGTACAAATTATATGTAAACTATTAGAGAATAAGGCAGATGTCAACAAATGCAATGCATACGGAGTATCACCGTTGTCTATAGCGTGTCAGGAAGGTCACTTAGCAGTGGTGTGTAAAATGTTAGGACACGTAGATAATGTAGACATCGATAAATGTGATCTGGATGGTTTTTCACCGTTACACGTGGCTTGTCAGGAAGGTTACTCACAGATTGTAAGTAAACTTCTAGAACATAATGGTGACGTGAACATGTGTAATAATGACGGTATGTCACCACTTTATTTAGCTTGTCAAGAAGGCCATTTGCAGGTTGTATGCACATTGTTAGAAACTGGTGCAGACGTGAACCTGTGTAATAAAGACGGAATTACTCCGCTTTCTATCGCGTGTTATGAAGGTCACTTAGGAGTGGTCTGTAAATTGGTAGATTATAAAGCAGACGTCAACAAGACCAACCATGACGGATTTTCTCCATTGCAGATAGCTTGTCAGGAAAATCACTTACAGATCGTATGTAAATTAATTAAAAACAATGTAGACATTAACCAGTGTAGTTATAAAGGTGTATCTCCGCTCTATATAGCTTGTCAGCATGGGAAATTACCAGTCGTCTGCAAATTGTTGGAACATAATGTTGATGTCAATAAATGTGACGACGATGGGACATCTGCATTGCTTGCTGCATGCTTAGCTATAGGATCTGAATCAAAGAACATTAATACACTGTTAAACATTTTATTGCGTAATGATTCTGATTGCCAAAAACATGATGACTGTCGCAAAGATCTTACAGAAATTTTAAACGTTTTAATAGAACATACGGCTGATGTTAATAAACAAGGAAATGATAGTTGTACTCCATTAATATGGGCTTGTACGACTGGAGATTCTGAAATAGCCACCTTCTTAATGAACTCTGCTGCTGACGTCAGCAAGTGCCTTGTTGAGGACCAATCCATTTTAAAAGAATTTGACTGGTTTGGTATAATTATGGAAATGGCAAACCTTGAAGTTAAGCAATACGCATTAAAAAGCACAAAAGAACAATTTTATAACACGATAGGAGGATGTTCACCTTTACACATGGCTAGTTTTATGGGTCATGTGAACATAATTAAAGTTTTTCTAAACAGACAGCAAGATGTTAATGTTTGCAAAGGAGACGGTACAACACCCTTATATATAGCTTGTGAAGTAGGTCACACAGATTTGGTACGTTTACTGTTGGAGAACAAAGCAAATCCTGATATATACAGAAAGGATGGGAAATCCCCCTTTGCAGCCGCTACTTCGAATATGCATACTGCTATAATTACATTATTGCGCACTCACAAATCTTCCTTGTAGGGACATGGTTAAAAGCTTTACGCTAGGAACTATATTCACATAAACAGTTTGGGCCGTCATCGTATGGTAGTTGGATTTACAACTATCTATGCAATCGGTGCCTATCAACACCTATGTTGTGAGTTCGTATCTCGATGAGGGCGAGGTGTGCAACATTTTGTGATAAAGTTTGTCAGTGACGTGCGGCAGGTCAGTGGTTTTCTACGGGTATTCTTGCTTCCACCACCAATAAAACTGACTGCAATGCTATCATATAACTGAAATATTGTTGAAAGTGGCATGAAACCCGAAATAATGTCGAGAAATGAGATTTACCCAAGAATGTTTAAAGTACAATATGAATATAGAATATATTTAAATAATGTTGCGACATTTATGAACCAATAAATCGCTAAAATGTAAGCTTAAGTTAAATTGTAAAAAGGGAGTATTATGTGCCTCATTTGCTTTATTTTCTATGAGCAAATGAGCTTTGTAACTAACAGTGACCCTTTAGTTAAGCTACCATTAGATGCTTAGGTAACAGGTGACTTCAATAAAATGTATGTTTGGGCAAAACCGTCTATATTCTTATTAGAATAGTCTGTCTTTAATTGATTAAATATTATAAGTAGCTATTTTGATGTACGCGTGTATCTTGGTTGTTGTTTTCAATAGTTTATGTCTCCCACTTTTATCACACGTGTTGTATCAGAATCTAATTGCACACCAATTTGACTACAATCGAAGCTCATTAACTCGAAACTGGTTTATGGTGTTTAACGCCATTTTCAACAATAGTTCAGTTTTATCGTGGCGGTCAGTGATTTCCAGGAGAAAACCATCGTCCTGCCGCAAGTCACTGACTAACTTTATCACATAATGTATCGAGTACACCTCACCTGAGCGGGGTTCGAACTCACAACGTCGAAATTGAATAAATCGTTTTCACCCAGATATATTATTAGCGTGTTTGACCAGTTTTTCATTGCAGGTTTAACCAGTTGATTAAATTTTCGTAGTCTTTTAATTAATCACCACAGTTGTTAAATTTCAGCATGAAATTCCCGCCAATTTCCCTAACGGCGGAATTTAACAACTCATATATATTTATCACCTTTTTGGACATATGTGAAGCAAATTATCATTGTGCTACCGGTGGATTAAGACATTTCTGCAATCTCGATAGCTAAATTTTCAAATGTTACATCTCAAGCTAAACCTTGAGGGGGGATATAGCAGCAGAATCTATATTTCTTGATAACTCTTAAGTAAAATATGGTGGAATCCTATTTCTGATAGCTATATCTGTTACATTATACAATATGTTGATGATGAGGTTCTCTTTGTACTAGACCAATACGCTTAGTTGGATATTTTATTTAGTGCTAGATCACTAAAACAACAGTCTAATAGTAGTAAGACATGTTGCTCCACTCGGACCCATGATCTCAATTCCGAGCAAACCAGTCTTTCATAATAAAGTGAAAATTAAAACATAACACACTTTCGGAACAATTCCAAAGCTAATAGCAAAACAACATAAAAACTGAGGAGCTAATACCAATTTTAAAGTATTTGATTTGATCCGATTGTGGCTCGAATCCATGAGATACCGAATTCAAGCACGCTAATCATAACATAACGGAGGTGGTTCAAACATATAAAAGAGGGACCTCAAATGACAACATTTTACTAATACATGTATTTATATAATCGTTTTAAAAAACTTTTGTTTCAGAAAGTATATCACAATTTCACTCATATGTTGTACATGTGTGCAATGACATCGGTGGTCTAACGGTTAGGCGTGCTCGCTTTAAGTGCAGTAGATCGTGCCTCGGTCGACTCGAACCAAAACTATAAAATGGTATTTGTTGCTTCTCAGTTAAACATGCAGCAATGAGGAAAAAGAGCAAAGATTGGTTGGTTCGGAATTAGTATAATATGTCTGAGTGGAGTGACATGTCTACCCCAAGGAATGTTGTTTCATTGAGCTAGCTTTATAAAGATCCAATTAACGGACATCATCATCATTTCATTAAATGTAACTTGTGCTCGCCATGATATAACTGAAAATTTTCTAATTTGGTGTTAAACAACAATCACTCACTGTACATGTGTGTATTATAATATGAACTGTGTGTGATTATCTCTATGTACATCTTATATAAAAGGTGCCTTGCTTACAAAAATAATTATTGTTATTTGGCATATGCCACTTTTATACATTTATTTATTGTTATTTGGCATATGTCACTTATGTAAAATATTATACAATTACTGTCTTTTGTTGAGGTAAATGTGCAGTGTTATTGACTTTTGTGAAAACAGATATTCACTGAGCCCGAGGGGCAAATTGAATATCTTAGTTTTTTAAAAGTCAATAACACTCACATTTACTGAAACAGAAGACAGTGATTGTTTTATTCTATTATCCGATTATAACATAGAATACTCTTCTTGGTTTCTTTTTTTTATACATGTACTTCCCCATAACCTCATATTGATCAAGTTCAAGTGTAGTAATTGTTTTATTACATAAGATTCTTTTTGTCCTTAATTTTTATATTACATATGGTTTTCAATATTATTACTTAAATATTAAAATTTTGAAATTTTATGAAAACTGAAATTTTTGAAATTTTTAGAAAATTTTGAAATCTTATGAACATTTTGAATTTTTTTTTTGAAATTTTGATATGTTTTAAAAATTTTGAAATTTTGAACTTTAAATTTTTAAAAATTTAAAATTTAAAATTTCGATTTGATTGGACGATATACATATCGGGTTTTCCCTTTCCTAAAAATATGCCGCACGAGGCATTTTCCGCGTTATCAGAGTCAATAGCCTTTTTTATTCATTTGGCTGTTTATGTAATTTTACTATTAGTATACATATATCATAGAATAATTATTGTTATTTGGCATAACCCACTTATGTAAATTATTTATTGTTATTTGGCATATGCCACTTATATAAAATATTTATTGTTATTTGCCATAACCCACTTATGTAAATTATTTATTGTTATTTGGCATATGCCACTTATGTAAAATATTTATTGTTATTTGCCATAACCCACTTATGTAAATTATTTATTGTTATTTGGCATATGCCACTTATGTAAAATATTTATTGCTATTTGGCATATGCCACTTTTATACATTTATTTAGTTATTTCTGATATTCTACTTATGTAAATTATTTATTGTTATTTGGCATATGTCACTTATGTAAATTATTTATTGTTATTTATCATGCCACTTCTGCTAAATATTTATTATGCCACTTATATACATTTATTTATTGTTATTTCTGATATTCTATTTATGTAAACATATTTATTTGTACATATCATATATGTCATGGGTGTAAATTATTTATTGTTATTTATAATAACATACATTCTAAATATATAGTTTTATCTTTTTAATGTTTCTTTTATTTGTACATATAATCTGATTGTTTCATAGACAAGTATATTTTATTTCTAAGGGTCATGTAGGTGTCCTCAAAATTTTAGACCAATTACTGTTTTAAGTTGTTTAGGTAAAGTATTCACTTCAATCTTAAGTGAAAGACTAACACAATACTCTGACGAATTTCTTGTACTATGTGAAAACCAAAGTGGGTTCCGGAAGGGGTATTCGACCTTGGACAATTTATTTATTCTTCACTCTCTTTTCAATATTTTAAAAAATAAGAAAAAAAAGTTACATTGTGCGCTTGTAGATTTTGCAAAGGCATTTGACACTGTTTGGCGAGATGGGCTCTGGCACAAATTACTACTTAATAATATGAATGGAAATATGTTTAATGTAATTGTAAATATGTATAAAGATACGAAATCACGAATTGTATATAAAAACTCTATGTCAGAATTTTTCCCATGTAGTAATGGGGTTAGACAGGGAGAAAACTTATCCCCGTTCCTCTTTGTTTTATTTTTAAACGACTTAGAAACTTTTTTGGAAACATGTGACGTGGAAGGATTGAAGACTGTCTCTTCTGAACTAAAAGATAAATTAAATTTGTATTTGAAACTTTTCATAATCTTATATGCAGATGATACTGTTATAATGGCAGAGTCTGATGCTGACCTTCAAAAACAGTTGGATTCCTTTAGTGATTACTGTGATATCTGGAGACTAAAAGTTAATGTAGAAAAAAGTAAAATTGTGGTTTTTTCGCAAGGAAGAACTCCTAATAATCTTAAATTTAACTTTAACGGAAAACAACTACAAATTGTTGATGAATTTAATTATTTGGGTGTGTTATTAACAAAAAATGGTAATTTTAATAAATCAAAGATGTTTTCTGTTCATAAAGGTGCAAAAGCAATGTATGAGGTTTTGAAACTTGGTAGAATCCAGTCTTTCGATAAATTGTCAACTAGACCTATTTGACAAAATGGTAAAACCCACATTATTATATGGCTGTGAAATATGGAGACTTGGTAACATAGAGATAATTGAAAGGGTTCATATACAATTTTGTAAACTACTTCTACAGTTAAAAAATTTGACGCCCACATATATGATTTACGGAGAGTTAGGAAGATATCCTATTGTGCTAGATGTAAAAATTAGAATTCTGTCGTTTTGGTCAAAATTGTTGTTTGGTAAAGAATCTAAATTGTCATTAATAATATATAGATTATGTTTTGAAATGTATACAGTGAATGATCCTAATTTTCCATGGTTAAAATTTTTTCATAATATTATAAATGAATGTGGATTGGCCTATATTTGGAACACACAGACTTTTATAAATAGTGACTGGTTTATTTCATTAGTAAAACAAATGCTTAAAGACCAGTATAATCAACTATGGCACTCACAAACTGAAAATTCCACAAAAGCCTTAACTTACAGGTTATTTAAAGACAATTTTATGCCTGGACCATATCTTGAAATTTTGGACTCAAAAAATGCCATTATTTTATGTAAATTTAGAACCACTCATCATAGATTACCAATTGAAATAGGAAGGTGGCAAAATATTGAAAGAAACAATAGGAAATGTCTCCTCTGTGACACAAATATCATTGGAGATGAATTTCATTATATTTTACAATGTCGATACTTTGAGCAAAACCGTAAGAACCTCATCCCAAGTTACTTTAGAAATAGGTCAAATGTTCTTAAATTTAAAAATATTATAACCGTAACGAAAAAATCAGATCTTTTGAAATTATGTAAAATGATAAAAGTCATAAATGAAGGTGTGTGTGCTCCGGGCTAATCCCTATGTCCATGTCTGTTTCTCTGTAACTGTAATTGTACATGTATATATTTGTAAATAGTTTTGTAATTCTCTATACCTATGTATTGCAATGGTTTATTGAGAAATAAAAATATATATATTTCTAAGTTAATAATAAAATTTGTTCATGCCACGATATAGATGAAATATTGTTAAAGTTGGCATTAAACACTAATCAATCAACTTAATTGTAATTTATCATGGCATTTATATACATTTATTTATTGTTATTTCTGATATTCCACTTATGTAAACATATTTATTTCTATTTATCATATGTCGTGGGTGTAAATTATTTATTTTTATTTATTAAATACCACTACAGACATATATAGAAATCAGTTAACATGTAGAAATAACATCTAGCCACCATTTCACTTTTTAAATAAATGTTTTTTTTACCAATTGTCCAATTTTTATAATATTTGTTTTAATTTTATTCTTTTACATTTGTGCATAGGGAAAAACAGGGTTTTTTTTGGTTTATTTGCATTAAATGTGCATTTTGTGAGAAAAAAAAACATACACAATTTGTACAAAATTTGATGTTTTGATAAATTTGAAATTAGAGAGGCACTTAATGCTTTTCTAAACATCTTTTTTTTTAATGATACATAAAGATAAATAATATAATTGGAAAGAAGAATAATAAAGGAGTAGAGCATACAAAGAGATATTTTAATATAATGTGTGATCTTGATGTAATTAGCTGTCAAAGTTGGGTTATTTTTTCCACAATAAAATTAACGAAATTCTAAGAGGCTGCTAACCTCTTGTTTTCTATGTCTCTGATACCACTCAAGCAAAATATTGATTGTTTGTCATGTCGGTTTCTTTCATTTGGAAATCTCTGTATTGCAATTGGTATCGAGGAGGGTTAGGGTTTAAGGTGTTTAACGTCACTTTCTTCAATTATATTGTGGCAGTCAGTTTTACTGATGGAGGAAACCAGAGTACCCAAAGAAAACCACCCTAAATCACTGACAAACTTTATCACATAATGTTGTATTGAGTACACCTCGCCATGAGCGGGGTTCGAAATCACAAACCTTTAGTGGGCATCAATGTAACAACAATGGTTAAAATAGGACAATATGAAATTCAAGTACAAAATGTTTTCAATTGTATAAAAGGCCTGATTTATGTATTAAGCAAGGGGCTGTCATGGTCCTGATCGCACGATAGTTGGACTTGCAGCTACCTGTGCAATCAATGCCTATCACTACCAAAGTTGTGAGTTCACACCCCGTTCATGGCGAGGTGTACTCGATACAACATTGTCATAAAGTTTGTCAGTGACTTGTGGCAGGTCGGTGGTTTTCTCCCGTTTCCTCCACCAATAAAACTGACCGCCACGATATAACTGAAATATTGTTGAAAGTGACGTTAAACACTATAAATAAGGGTAATAACAAAATTACCGAACTCCGAACAATCTTACAAAGGGAAAGTCAAAACTCATAAGTATATAAACAGACAAAATCAGTCAACAACCGGAAAACTGTGAAAACCGTAATGACCCTGACTTGGTACATTACGGCTCAAAGGTTCCGGCAGTCACTATAACAGTATTTATAACAATACTGGAACAAAATAGGTAAAATAGTTGTCGTCTCTGCAGAGACAGAATATACCAATCAAATGCCATGTGGTAACAATATTACCATACCTGTTTGGTTGGTAAAAGAACCTATTTTCCAATTGATCTCTTAAGGAAAGGCAGGATGTTACAAATTCTATATCGCATCAAATAATTATAAAATTCTTTCTGATATGAAAAATAATCAAATAGCTCTTCATTACAGCATTTTCCTCCCATTTGTAAAACCGTATTTATTTATTATTTATTAAAGCGGTCTAAATATATACAAAAATCCAGAATTTCAAATTTTTTATATAAAATTTGTATCAATAAATATGATTGGGTGAGAAAGAATGGTATTTCCTTCATGTAGAAATCTAAATATTTCATGGGTATAAATATATTAACAATGATCAAAATATGAAAACCAAGTACAGCATGTTTTTAATTGAACAAAAATCAAAAAAAAAATTAAAAAAATATTGCTTTGCTCGGGTTGACAACACATCTATTCTACCATTTTCGCCGCTATGTGTTATTTATATATTGTTGAAAGTGGCATTAAACACCATAAACCAACCAATCAACCTGTATTAAGCAAATAAAAAAAAAAACATACCACTTGCTCCGCTATGTGTTATTTATATATTATTTCTTTCAGTACAATTGACAATGATATAAACTGTAAAAACTATCTTTATTTACTGGTCAAGAAGGTTTAACTTGTATATGATAAAGGTCAAGGTCACTCTGAGATAATGGTGCTGGAGCTTTGCTCATGGGATCTCTCCCTTCAGTTGACTTAGGGAATGCAATGACATCTCTGATACTGGCAGTTCTACAAATAACAGCCAACAGCCTATCTAATCCTGCAAAAAAACATATTACAATATATCTCAAGTTTAACACAGCCACATTTTTGTGCCTGTCTCAAGACAGGACCTATATTTCATTTGTCTTCTGTCATTATCATTTCTTCTGTGTTTAAAAGTCTGAGGTCGGGGTCGTCATTGCCGTGATTGTATGGTAGTTGGATTTACAACTATCTATGCAATAAGTGCCTATCACCACTGATGTTGTGAGTTCGAATCTTCATCAGGGCGAGGTGTACAACATTATGTGATAAAGTTTGTTAGTGACTTGCGACAGGTCAGTGGCTTCCTCCACCAATAAAACTGACCACAACGATATAACTGAAATATTGTGGAAAGTGGTGTTAAACACCATCAAACAAACAATAAAAGTCTGAGGTTTGATCACCCTCTACAACTTTATTATCAAAATATCTTTAGACGTGAAAAATTCAGATACATTCAAACTTGTCTTTATATGTGACCTTCCAAAGGAACATTGAAATACGGTCACATAATACAGGTGGTCGCTAAATAGAGGTTTAATTAATATGAAATCACTGTGAAAGGGAATTAAAATTATTGCTTAATAGAAGTGGTCACTAAAGCAGGTTTGACCGTATATTCTTTAATACTCGTGTAACCCGCGACATTTTATTGAAGTGCCTTTACCAAGCCAGGAAAGTGAGCGGTCATGTATATGTGTATAAGTTCTATCTATTTTTCCTCTGTGAGCAGTCATGTATATGTGTATAAGTTCTATCTATTTTTCCTCTGTGAGCAGTCATGTATATGTGTATAAGTTCTATCTATTTTTCCTCTGTGAGCAGTAATGTATATGTGTATAAGTTCTATCTATTTTTCTTCTGTGAGCAGTCATGTATATGTGTATAAGTTCTATCTATTTTTCCTCTGTGAGCAGTCATGTATATGTGTATTAGTTCTATCTATTTTTCCTCTTTGAGCAGTCATGTATATGTGTATTAGTTCTATCTATTTTTCGTCGGTGAGCAGTCATATATATGTGTATTAGTTCTATCTATTTTTCCTCTGTGAGCAGTCATGTATATGTGTATAAGTTCTATCTATTTTTCCTCTGTGAGCAGTCATGTATATGTGTATTAGTTCTATCTATTTTTCCTCTGTGAGCAGTCATGTATATGTGTATAAGTTCTATCTATTTTTCCTCTGTGAGCAGTCATGTATATGTGTATTAGTTCTATCTATTTTTCCTCTGCGAGCAGTCATGTATATGTGTATAAGTTCTATCTATTTTTCCTCTATCATGTATATGTGTATTAGTTCTATCTATTTTTCCTCTGTGAGAAGTCATGTATATGTGTATAAGTTCTATCTATTTTTCCACTGTGAGCAGTCATGTATATGTGTATTAGTTCTATCTATTTTTCCTCTGTGAGCAGTCATGTATATGTGTATTAGTTCTATCTATTTTTCCTCTGTGAGCAGTCATGCATATGTGTATAAATTCTATCTATTTTTCCTCTGTGAACAGTCATGTATATGTGTATAAGTTCTATCTATTTTTCCTCTGTAAGCAGTCATGTATATGTGTATTAGTTCTATCTATTTTTTCTCTGTGAGCAGTCATGTATATGTGTATTAGTTCTATCTATTTTTCCTCTGTGAGCAGTCATGTATATGTGTATAAGTTCTATCTATTTTCCCTCTGTGAGCAGTCATGTATATGTTTATAAGTTCTATCTATTTTTCCTCTGTAAGCAGTCATGTATATGTGTATTAGTTCTATCTATTTTTCCTCTGTGAGCAGTCATGTATATGTGTATTAGTTCTATCTATTTTTCCTCTGTGAGCAGTCATGTATATGTGTATAAGTTCTATCTATTTTTCCTCTGTGAGCAGTCATGTATATGTGTATAAGTTCTATCTATTTTTCCACTGTGAGCAGTCATGTATATGTGTATAAGTTCTATCTATTTTTCCTCTGTGAGCAGTCATGTATATGTGTATAAGTTCTATCTATTTTTCCTCTGTGAGCAGTCATGTATATGTGTATAAGTTCTATCTATTTTTCCTCTGTAAGCAGTTATGTATATGTGTATAAGTTCTATCTATTTTTCCACTGTGAGCAGTCATGTATATGTGTATTAGTTCTATCTATTTTTCCTCTGTGAGCAGTCATGTATATGTGTATTAGTTCTATCTATTTTTCCTCTGTGAGCAGTCATGTATTTGTGTATTAGTTCTATCTATTTTTCCTCTGTGAGCAGTCATGTATATGTGTATTAGTTCAATCTATTTTTCCTCTGTGAGCAGTCATGTATATGTGTATTAGTTCTATCTATTTTTCCTCTGTGAGCAGTCATGTATATGTGTATAAGTTCTATCTATTTTTCCTCTGTGAGCAGTCATGTATATGTTTATAAGTTCTATCTATTTTTCCTCTGTAAGCAGTCATGTATATGTGTATTAGTTCTATCTATTTTTCCTCTGTGAGCAGTCATGTATATGTGTATAAGTTCTATCTATTTTTCCTCTGTGAGCAGTCATGTATATGTGTATAAGTTCTATCTATTTTTCCTCTGTGAGCAGTCATGTATATGTGTATTAGTTCTATCTATTTTTCCTCTGTGAGCAGTCATGTATATGTGTATAAGTTCTATCTATTTTTCCTCTGTGAGCAGTCATGTATATGTGTATTAGTTCTATCTATTTTTCCACTGTGAGCAGTCATGTATATGTGTATAAGTTCTATCTATTTTTCCTCTGTGAGCAGTCATGTATATGTGTATAAGTTCTATCTATTTTTCCTCTGTGAGCAGTCATGTATATGTGTATAAGTTCTATCTATTTTTCCTCTGTGAGCAGTCATGTATTTGTGTATTAGTTCTATCTATTTTTCCTCTGTGAGCAGTCATGTATATGTGTATTAGTTCAATCTATTTTTCCTCTGTGAGCAGTCATGTATATGTGTATTAGTTCTATCTATTTTTCCTCTGTGAGCAGTCATGTATATGTGTATAAGTTCTATCTATTTTTCCTCTGTGAGCAGTCATGTATATGTTTATAAGTTCTATCTATTTTTCCTCTGTAAGCAGTCATGTATATGTGTATTAGTTCTATCTATTTTTCCTCTGTGAGCAGTCATGTATATGTGTATAAGTTCTATCTATTTTTCCTCTGTGAGCAGTCATGTATATGTGTATAAGTTCTATCTATTTTTCCTCTGTGAGCAGTCATGTATATGTGTATTAGTTCTATCTATTTTTCCTCTGTGAGCAGTCATGTATATGTGTATAAGTTCTATCTATTTTTCCTCTGTGAGCAGTCATGTATATGTGTATTAGTTCTATCTATTTTTCCACTGTGAGCAGTCATGTATATGTGTATAAGTTCTATCTATTTTTCCTCTGTGAGCAGTCATGTATATGTGTATAAGTTCTATCTATTTTTCCTCTGTGAGCAGTCATGTATATGTGTATAAGTTCTATCTATTTTTCCTCTGTAAGCAGTCATGTATATGTGTATAAGTTCTATCTATTTTTCCACTGTGAGCAGTCATGTATATGTGTATTAGTTCTATCTATTTTTCCTCTGTGAGCAGTCATGTATATGTGTATTAGTTCTATCTATTTTTCCTCTGTGAGCAGTCATGTATTTGTGTATTAGTTCTATCTATTTTTCCTCTGTGAGCAGTCGTGTATATGTGTATAATTCTATCTATTTTTCCTCTGTGAGCAGTCATGTATATGTGTATTAGTTCTATTTATTTTTCCTCTGTGAGCAGTCATGTATATGTTTATAAGTTCTATCTATTTTTCCTCTGTGAGCAGTCATGTATATGTGTATAAGTTCTATCTATTTTTCCTCTGTGAGCAGTCATGTATATGTGTATTAGTTCTATCTATTTTTCCTCTGTGAGCAGTCATGTATATGTGTATAAGTTCTATCTATTTTTCCTCTGTGAGCAGTCATGTATATGTGTATTAGTTCTATCTATTTTTCCTCTGTGAGCAGTCATGTACATGTGTATAAGTTCTATCTATTTTGCCTCTGTTTCTAAGATTACATTTCAGAACTGTTCTGACAGTGTGGTCTTTTTTGTTTTTCATTTTATTACCTAGAGCGATTCCACCATGTGGAGGACAGCCATAGCTCAAGGCTTCTAACAGGTGTTCTAATTCATTACACTCCTCCTACAAAAAAAACAAGCATAGATATTAATATTATTTGTCAAAAAGGAAAGGTTTAGAGACATGAAAGGCTAAAATTTGTAAAAAGCAACCAGAAGCTTATTCTGTTCGAAAAATTATTAAATTTTCATTGTGTATACAGAAGGACAATGACAGCAGTGGTAATGGCACATCATATCATAATACAACCACACAAATCAAGGGTTCCCATTATTTCTCATAAAAAATCAGGGATTCCCATTATTATTTTATCAACATGAATTCCTAAATTTCACATGGTCTGTGTTTTAATTTTGCAAAATACAATCAAACTTGTATTTAACGATCACCATTTGGGACAAAGGTGACGACGGATAAGGCAGGTTTGACTGTATGCAAAATATTCCTACAAAATGAATGTCTGAATATTATTTACAGTAAGTATAGAGTAAGTTACCTTGAGGATACCTGAGTGAGTTACCTTGAGGATATCTGTAAATAAACTTAGAGTTAGTTACCTTGAGGATATCTGTGAGGACGTATCTCTGTAAATAAGCTTAGAGTTAGTTACCTTGAGGATATCTGTGAGGACGTATCTCTGTAAATAAGCTTAGAGTTAGTTACCTTGAGGATATCTGTGAGGACGTATCTCTGTAAATAAACTTAGAGTTAGTTACCTTGAGGATATCTGTGAGGACGTATCTCTGTAAATAAACTTAGAGTTAGTTACCTTGAGGATATCTGTGAGGACGTATCTCTGTAAATAAACTTAGAGTTAGTTACCTTGAGGACATCTGTGAGGACGTATCTCTGTAAATAAACTTAGAGTTAGTTACCTTGAGGATATCTGTGAGGACGTATCTCTGTAAATAAGCTTAGAGTTAGTTACCTTGAGGATATCTGTGAGGACGTATCTCTGTAAATAAGCTTAGAGTTAGTTACCTTGAGGATATCTGTGAGGACGTATCTCTGTAAATAAGCTTAGAGTAAGTTACCTTGAGGATATCTGTGAGGACGTATCTCTGTAAATAAGCTTAGAGTTAGTTACCTTGAGGATATCTGTGAGGACGTATCTCTGTAAATAAACTTAGAGTTAGTTACCTTGAGGATATCTGTGAGGACGTATCTCTGTAAATAAACTTAGAGTTAGTTACCTTGAGGACATCTGTGAGGACGTATCTCTGTAAATAAACTTAGAGTTAGTTACCTTGAGGATATCTGTGAGGACGTATCTCTGTAAATAAACTTAGAGTTAGTTACCTTGAGGATATCTGTGAGGACGTATCTCTGTAAATAAGCTTAGAGTGAGCTACCTTGAGGATATCTGTGAGGACGTATCTCTGTAAATAAGCTTAGAGTTAGTTACCTTGAGGATATCTGTGAGGACGTATCTCTGTAAATAAGCTTAGAGTTAGTTACCTTGAGGATATCTGTGAGGACGTATCTCTGTAAATAAGCTTAGAGTTAGTTACCTTGAGGATATCTGTGAGGACGTATCACTGTAAATAAGCTTAGAGTAAGTTACCTTGAGGATATCTGTGAGGACGTATCTCTGTAAATAAGCTTAGAGTTAGTTACCTTGAGGATATCTGTGAGGACGTATCTCTGTAAATAAGCTTAGAGTTAGTTACCTTGAGGATATCTGTGAGGCTTGAGGATATCTGTGAGGACGTATCTCTGTAAATAAGCTTAGAGTTAGTTACCTTGAGGATATCTGTGAGGACGTATCTCTATAAATAAGCTTAGAGTTAGTTACCTTGAGGACATCTGTGAGGACGTATCTCTGTAAATAAGCTTAGAGTGAGTTACCTTGAGGACATCTGTGAGGACGTATCTCTGTAAATAAGCTTAGAGTGAGTTACCTTGAGGACATCTGTGAGGACGTATCTCTGTAAATAAGCTTAGAGTAAGTTACCTTGAGGAGATCTGTGAGGACGTATCTCTGTAAATAAACTTAGAGTTAGTTACCTTGAGGACATCTGTGAGGACGTATCTCTGTAAATAAACTTAGAGTTAGTTACCTTGAGGATATCTGTGAGGACGTATCTCTGTAAATAAACTTAGAGTTAGTTACCTTGAGGATATCTGTGAGGACGTATCTCTGTAAATAAGCTTAGAGTGAGCTACCTTGAGGATATCTGTGAGGACGTATCTCTGTAAATAAGCTTAGAGTTAGTTACCTTGAGGATATCTGTGAGGACGTATCTCTGTAAATAAGCTTAGAGTTAGTTACCTTGAGGATATCTGTGAGGACGTATCTCTGTAAATAAGCTTAGAGTTAGTTACCTTGAGGATATCTGTGAGGACGTATCTCTGTAAATAAGCTTAGAGTAAGTTACCTTGAGGATATCTGTGAGGACGTATCTCTGTAAATAAGCTTAGAGTTAGTTACCTTGAGGATATCTGTGAGGACGTATCTCTGTAAATAAGCTTAGAGTTAGTTACCTTGAGGATATCTGTGAGGCTTGAGGATATCTGTGAGGACGTATCTCTGTAAATAAGCTTAGAGTTAGTTACCTTGAGGATATCTGTGAGGACGTATCTCTGTAAATAAGCTTAGAGTTAGTTACCTTGAGGATATCTGTGAGGACGTATCTCTGTAAATAAGCTTAGAGTTAGTTACCTTGAGGATATCTGTGAGGACGTATCTCTGTAAATAAGCTTAGAGTAAGTTACCTTGAGGATATCTGTGAGGACGTATCTCTGTAAATAAGCTTAGAGTTAGTTACCTTGAGGATATATGTGAGGACGTATCTCTGTAAATAAGCTTAGAGTTAGTTACCTTGAGGATATCTGTGAGGCTTGAGGATATCTGTGAGGACGTATCTCTGTAAATAAGCTTAGAGTTAGTTACCTTGAGGATATCTGTGAGGACGTATCTCTGTAAATAAGCTTAGAGTTAGTTACCTTGAGGATATCTGTGAGGACGTATCTCTGTAAATAAGCTTAGAGTTAGTTACCTTGAGGATATCTGTGAGGACGTATCTCTGTAAATAAGCTTAGAGTTAGTTACCTTGAGGATATCTGTGAGGACGTATCTCTGTAAATAAGCTTAGAGTAAGTTACCTTGAGGATATCTGTGAGGACGTATCTCTGTAAATAAGCTTAGAGTTAGTTACCTTGAGGATATCTGTGAGGACGTATCTCTGTAAATAAGCTTAGAGTTAGTTACCTTGAGGATATCTGTGAGGACGTATCTCTGTAAATAAGCTTAGAGTAAGTTACCTTGAGGATATCTGTGAGGACGTATCTCTGTAAATAACCTTAGAGTTAGTTACCTTGAGGATATCTGTGAGGACGTATCTCTGTAAATAACCTTAGAGTTAGTTACCTTGAGGATATCTGTGAGGATGTATCTCTGTAAATAACCTTAGAGTTAGTTACCTTGAGGATATCTGTGAGGATGTATCTCTGTAAATAACCTTTGAGTTAGTTACCTTGAGGATATCTGTGAGGACGTATCTCTGTAAATAAGCTTAGAGTTAGTTACCTTGAGGATATCTGTGAGGACGTATCTCTGTAAATAAGCTTAGAGTTAGTTACCTTGAGGATATCTGTGAGGACGTATCTCTGTAAATAAGCTTAGAGTTAGTTACCTTGAGGATATCTGTGAGGACGTATCTCTGTAAATAAGCTTAGAGTTAGTTACCTTGAGGATATCTGTGAGGACGTATCTCTGTAAATAAGCTTAGAGTTAGTTACCTTGAGGATATCTGTGAGGACGTATCTCTGTAAATAAACTTAGAGTGAGCTACCTTGAGGATATCTGTGAGGACGTATCTCTGTAAATAAGCTTAGAGTTAGTTACCTTGAGGATATCTGTGAGGACGTATCTCTGTAAATAAGCTTAGAGTTAGTTACCTTGAGGATATCTGTGAGGACGTATCTCTGTAAATAAGCTTAGAGTTAGTTACCTTGAGGATATCTGTGAGGACGTATCTCTGTAAATAAGCTTAGAGTTAGTTACCTTGAGGATATCTGTGAGGACGTATCTCTGTAAATAAGCTTAGAGTTAGTTACCTTGAGGATATCTGTGAGGACGTATCTCTGTAAATAAGCTTAGAGTTAGTTACCTTGAGGATATCTGTGAGGACGTATCTCTGTAAATAAGCTTAGAGTTAGTTACCTTGAGGATATCTGTGAGGACGTATCTCTGTAAATAAGCTTAGAGTTAGTTACCTTGAGGATATCTGTGAGGACGTATCTCTGTAAATAAGCTTAGAGTTAGTTACCTTGAGGATATCTGTGAGGACGTATCTCTGTAAATAAGCTTAGAGTTAGTTACCTTGAGGACATCTGTGAGGACGTATCTCTGTAAATAAGCTTAGAGTTAGTTACCTTGAGGACATCTGTGAGGACGTATCTCTGTAAATAAGCTTAGAGTTAGTTACCTTGAGGATATCTGTGAAGACGTATCTCTGTAAATAAGCTTAGAGTTAGCTACCTTGAGGATATTTGTGAGGACGTATCTCTGTAAATAAGCTTAGAGTTAGTTACCTTGAGGATATCTGTGAGGACGTATCTCTGTAAATAAACTTAGAGTTAGTTACCTTGAGGATATCTGTGAGGATGTATCTCTGTAAATAAGCTTAGAGTTAGTTACCTTGAGGACATCTGTGAGGACGTATCTCTGTAAATAAGCTTAGAGTTAGTTACCTTGAGGATATCTGTGAGGACGTATCTCTGTAAATAAACTTAGAGTTAGTTACCTTGAGGATATCTGTGAGGACGTATCTCTGTAAATAAGCTTAGAGTGAGCTACCTTGAGGATATCTGTGAGGACGTATCTCTGTAAATAAGCTTAGAGTTAGTTACCTTGAGGATATCTGTGAGGACGTATCTCTGTAAATAAGCTTAGAGTTAGTTACCTTGAGGATATCTGTGAGGACGTATCTCTGTAAATAAGCTTAGAGTTAGTTACCTTGAGGATATCTGTGAGGCTTGAGGATATCTGTGAGGACGTATCTCTGTAAATAAGCTTAGAGTTAGTTACCTTGAGGATATCTGTGAGGACGTATCTCTGTAAATAAGCTTAGAGTTAGTTACCTTGAGGATATCTGTGAGGACGTATCTCTGTAAATAAGCTTAGAGTTAGTTACCTTGAGGATATCTGTGAGGACGTATCTCTGTAAATAAGCTTAGAGTAAGTTACCTTGAGGATATCTGTGAGGACGTATCTCTGTAAATAAGCTTAGAGTTAGTTACCTTGAGGATATATGTGAGGACGTATCTCTGTAAATAAGCTTAGAGTTAGTTACCTTGAGGATATCTGTGAGGCTTGAGGATATCTGTGAGGACGTATCTCTGTAAATAAGCTTAGAGTTAGTTACCTTGAGGATATCTGTGAGGACGTATCTCTGTAAATAAGCTTAGAGTTAGTTACCTTGAGGATATCTGTGAGGACGTATCTCTGTAAATAAGCTTAGAGTTAGTTACCTTGAGGATATCTGTGAGGACGTATCTCTGTAAATAAGCTTAGAGTTAGTTACCTTGAGGATATCTGTGAGGACGTATCTCTGTAAATAAGCTTAGAGTAAGTTACCTTGAGGATATCTGTGAGGACGTATCTCTGTAAATAAGCTTAGAGTTAGTTACCTTGAGGATATCTGTGAGGACGTATCTCTGTAAATAAGCTTAGAGTTAGTTACCTTGAGGATATCTGTGAGGACGTATCTCTGTAAATAAGCTTAGAGTAAGTTACCTTGAGGATATCTGTGAGGATGTATCTCTGTAAATAACCTTAGAGTTAGTTACCTTGAGGATATCTGTGAGGATGTATCTCTGTAAATAACCTTTGAGTTAGTTACCTTGAGGATATCTGTGAGGACGTATCTCTGTAAATAAGCTTAGAGTTAGTTACCTTGAGGATATCTGTGAGGACGTATCTCTGTAAATAAGCTTAGAGTTAGTTACCTTGAGGATATCTGTGAGGACGTATCTCTGTAAATAAGCTTAGAGTTAGTTACCTTGAGGATATCTGTGAGGACGTATCTCTGTAAATAAGCTTAGAGTTAGTTACCTTGAGGATATCTGTGAGGACGTATCTCTGTAAATAAGCTTAGAGTTAGTTACCTTGAGGATATCTGTGAGGACGTATCTCTGTAAATAAACTTAGAGTGAGCTACCTTGAGGATATCTGTGAGGACGTATCTCTGTAAATAAGCTTAGAGTTAGTTACCTTGAGGATATCTGTGAGGACGTATCTCTGTAAATAAGCTTAGAGTTAGTTACCTTGAGGATATCTGTGAGGACGTATCTCTGTAAATAAGCTTAGAGTTAGTTACCTTGAGGATATCTGTGAGGACGTATCTCTGTAAATAAGCTTAGAGTTAGTTACCTTGAGGATATCTGTGAGGACGTATCTCTGTAAATAAGCTTAGAGTTAGTTACCTTGAGGATATCTGTGAGGACGTATCTCTGTAAATAAGCTTAGAGTTAGTTACCTTGAGGATATCTGTGAGGACGTATCTCTGTAAATAAGCTTAGAGTTAGTTACCTTGAGGATATCTGTGAGGACGTATCTCTGTAAATAAGCTTAGAGTTAGTTACCTTGAGGATATCTGTGAGGACGTATCTCTGTAAATAAGCTTAGAGTTAGTTACCTTGAGGATATCTGTGAGGACGTATCTCTGTAAATAAGCTTAGAGTTAGTTACCTTGAGGACATCTGTGAGGACGTATCTCTGTAAATAAGCTTAGAGTTAGTTACCTTGAGGACATCTGTGAGGACGTATCTCTGTAAATAAGCTTAGAGTTAGTTACCTTGAGGATATCTGTGAAGACGTATCTCTGTAAATAAGCTTAGAGTTAGCTACCTTGAGGATATTTGTGAGGACGTATCTCTGTAAATAAGCTTAGAGTTAGTTACCTTGAGGATATCTGTGAGGACGTATCTCTGTAAATAAGCTTAGAGTTAGTTACCTTGAGGATATCTGTGAGGACGTATCTCTGTAAATAAGCTTAGAGTTAGTTACCTTGAGGATATCTGTGAGGACGTATCTCTGTAAATAAGCTTAGAGTTAGTTACCTTGAGGATATCTGTGAAGACGTATCTCTGTAAATAAGCTTAGAGTTAGTTACCTTGAGGATATCTGTGAGGACGTATCTCTGTAAATAAGCTTAGAGTTAGTTACCTTGAGGATATCTGTGAGGACGTATCTCTGTAAATAAGCTTAGAGTTAGTTACCTTGAGGATATCTGTGAGGACGTATCTCTGTAAATAAACTTAGAGTGAGCTACCTTGAGGATATCTGTGAGGACGTATCTCTGTAAATAAGCTTAGAGTTAGTTACCTTGAGGATATCTGTGAGGACGTATCTCTGTAAATAAGCTTAGAGTTAGTTACCTTGAGGATATCTGTGAGGACGTATCTCTGTAAATAAGCTTAGAGTTAGTTACCTTGAGGATATCTGTGAGGACGTATCTCTGTAAATAAGCTTAGAGTTAGTTACCTTGAGGATATCTGTGAGGACGTATCTCTGTAAATAAACTTAGAGTGAGCTACCTTGAGGATATCTGTGAGGACGTATCTCTGTAAATAAACTTAGAGTGAGCTACCTTGAGGATATCTGTGAGGACGTATCTCTGTAAATAAGCTTAGAGTTAGTTACCTTGAGGATATCTGTGAGGACGTATCTCTGTAAATAAGCTTAGAGTTAGTTACCTTGAGGATATCTGTGAGGACGTATCTCTGTAAATAAGCTTAGAGTTAGTTACCTTGAGGATATCTGTGAGGACGTATCTCTGTAAATAAGCATAGAGTGAGTTACCTTGAGGATATCTGTGAGGACGTATCTCTGTAAATAAGCTTAGAGTTAGTTACCTTGAGGATATCTGTGAGGACGTATCTCTGTAAATAAGCTTAGAGTGAGCTACCTTGAGGATATCTGTGAGGACGTATCTCTGTAAATAAACTTAGAGTGAGTTACCTTGAGGATATCTGTGAGGACGTATCTCTGTAAATAAACTTAGAGTTAGTTACCTTGAGGATATCTGTGAGGACGTATCTCTGTAAATAAACTTAGAGTTAGTTACCTTGAGGATATCTGTGAGGATGTATCTCTGTAAATAAGCTTAGAGTTAGTTACCTTGAGGACATCTGTGAGGACGTATCTCTGTAAATAAGCTTAGAGTTAGTTACCTTGAGGATATCTGTGAGGACGTATCTCTGTAAATAAACTTAGAGTTAGTTACCTTGAGGATATCAGTGAAGACGTATCTCTGTAAATAAGCTTAGAGTGAGTTACCTTGAGGACATCTGTGAGGACGTATCTCTGTAAATAAGCTTAGAGTTAGTTACCTTGAGGATATCTGTGAGGACGTATCTCTGTAAATAAACTTAGAGTTAGTTACCTTGAGGATATCTGTGAGGACGTATCTCTGTAAATAAGCTTAGAGTTAGTTACCTTGAGGATATCTGTGAGGACGTATCTCTGTAAATAAACTTAGAGTTAGTTACCTTGAGGATATCTGTGAGGATGTATCTCTGTAAATAAACTTAGAGTTAGTTACCTTGAGGATATCTGTGAGGACGTATCTCTGTAAATAAACTTAGAGTTAGTTACCTTGAGGATATCTGTGAGGACGTATCTCTGTAAATAAGCTTAGAGTTAGTTACCTTGAGGATATCTGTGAGGACGTATCTCTGTAAATAAGCTTAGAGTTAGTTACCTTGAGGATATCTGTGAGGACGTATCTCTGTAAATAAGCTTAGAGTTAGTTACCTTGAGGATATCTGTGAGGACGTATCTCTGTAAATAAGCTTAGAGTTAGTTACCTTGAGGATATCTGTGAGGACGTATCTCTGTAAATAAGCTTAGAGTTAGTTACCTTGAGGATATCTGTGAAGACGTATCTCTGTAAATAAGCTTAGAGTTAGTTACCTTGAGGATATCTGTGAGGACGTATCTCTGTAAATAAGCTTAGAGTTAGTTACCTTGAGGATATCTGTGAGGACGTATCTCTGTAAATAAGCTTAGAGTTAGTTACCTTGAGGATATCTGTGAGGACGTATCTCTGTAAATAAACTTAGAGTGAGCTACCTTGAGGATATCTGTGAGGACGTATCTCTGTAAATAAGCTTAGAGTTAGTTACCTTGAGGATATCTGTGAGGACGTATCTCTGTAAATAAGCTTAGAGTTAGTTACCTTGAGGATATCTGTGAGGACGTATCTCTGTAAATAAACTTAGAGTGAGCTACCTTGAGGACATCTGTGAGGATGTATCTCTGTAAATAAGCTTAGAGTGAGCTACCTTGAGGATATCTGTGAGGACGTATCTCTGTAAATAAGCTTAGAGTTAGTTACCTTGAGGATATCTGTGAAGACGTATCTCTGTAAATAAGCTTAGTGAGTTACCTTGAGGATATCTGTGAGGACGTATCTCTGTAAATAAGCTTAGAGTAAGTTACCTTGAGGATATCTGTGAGGACGTATCTCTGTAAATAAGCTTAGAGTAAGTTACCTTGAGGATATCTGTGAGGACGTATCTCTGTAAATAAGCTTAGAGTAAGTTACCTTGAGGATATCTGTGAGGACGTATCTCTGTAAATAAACTTAGAGTTAGTTACCTTGAGGATATCTGTGAGGACGTATCTCTGTAAATAAGCTTAGAGTGAGCTACCTTGAGGATATCTGTGAAGACGTATCTCTGTAAATAAGCTTAGTGAGTTACCTTGAGGATATCTGTGAGGATGTATCTCTGTAAATAAGCTTAGAGTTAGTTACCTTGAGGATATCTGTGAGGACGTATCTCTGTAAATAAGCTTAGAGTTAGTTACCTTGAGGACATCTGTGAGGACGTATCTCTGTAAATAAGCTTAGAGTTAGTTACCTTGAGGATATCTGTGAGGACGTATCTCTGTAAATAAGCTTAGAGTTAGTTACCTTGAGGATATCTGTGAGGACGTATCTCTGTAAATAAGCTTAGAGTTAGTTACCTTGAGGATATCTGTGAGGACGTATCTCTGTAAATAAGCTTAGTGAGTTACCTTGAGGATATCTGTGAAGACGTATCTCTGTAAATAAGCTTAGAGTGAGTTACCTTGAGGACATCTGTGAGGACGTATCTCTGTAAATAAGCTTAGAGTTAGTTACCTTGAGGACATCTGTGAGGACGTATCTCTGTAAATAAGCTTAGAGTTAGTTACCTTGAGGATATCTGTGAGGACGTATCTCTGTAAATAAGCTTAGTGAGTTACCTTGAGGATATCTGTGAGGACGTATCTCTGTAAATAAGCTTAGAGTTAGTTACCTTGAGGATATCTGTGAGGACGTATCTCTGTAAATAAACTTAGAGTTAGTTACCTTGAGGACATCTGTGAGGACGTATCTCTGTAAATAAACTTAGAGTGAGCTACCTTGAGGACATCTGTGAGGACGTATCTCTGTAAATAAGCTTAGAGTTAGTTAACTTGAGGACATCTGTGAGGACGTATCTCTGTAAATAAGCTTAGAGTTAGTTACCTTGAGGACATCTGTGAGGACGTATCTCTGTAAATAAGCTTAGAGTTAGTTACCTTGAGGACATCTGTGAGGACGTATCTCTGTAAATAAGCTTAGAGTTAGTTACCTTGAGGATATCTGTGAGGACGTATCTCTGTAAATAAGCATAGAGTGAGTTACCTTGAGGATATCTGTGAGGATGTATCTCTGTAAATAAGCTTAGAGTTAGTTACCTTGAGGATATCTGTGAGGACGTATCTCTGTAAATAAGCTTAGAGTTAGTTACCTTGAGGATATCTGTGAGGACGTATCTCTGTAAATAAGCTTAGAGTTAGTTACCTTGAGGATATCTGTGAGGACGTATTTCTGTAAATAAGCTTAGAGTTAGTTACCTTGAGGATATCTGTGAGGATGTATCTCTGTAAATAAGCTTAGAGTTAGTTACCTTGAGGATATCTGTGAGGACGTATCTCTGTAAATAAGCTTAGAGTTAGTTACCTTGAGGATATCTGTGAGGACGTATCTCTGTAAATAAGCTTAGAGTTAGTTACCTTGAGGATATCTGTGAGGACGTATCTCTGTAAATAAGCTTAGAGTTAGTTACCTTGAGGATATCTGTGAGGATGTATCTCTGTAAATAAGCTTAGAGTTAGTTACCTTGAGGACATCTGTGAGGACGTATCTCTGTAAATAAGCTTAGAGTTAGTTACCTTGAGGATATCTGTGAGGACGTATCTCTGTAAATAAACTTAGAGTTAGTTACCTTGAGGATATCAGTGAAGACGTATCTCTGTAAATAAGCTTAGAGTGAGTTACCTTGAGGACATCTGTGAGGACGTATCTCTGTAAATAAGCTTAGAGTTAGTTACCTTGAGGATATCTGTGAGGACGTATCTCTGTAAATAAACTTAGAGTTAGTTACCTTGAGGATATCTGTGAGGACGTATCTCTGTAAATAAGCTTAGAGTTAGTTACCTTGAGGATATCTGTGAGGACGTATCTCTGTAAATAAACTTAGAGTTAGTTACCTTGAGGATATCTGTGAGGATGTATCTCTGTAAATAAACTTAGAGTTAGTTACCTTGAGGATATCTGTGAGGACGTATCTCTGTAAATAAACTTAGAGTTAGTTACCTTGAGGATATCTGTGAGGACGTATCTCTGTAAATAAGCTTAGAGTTAGTTACCTTGAGGATATCTGTGAGGACGTATCTCTGTAAATAAGCTTAGAGTTAGTTACCTTGAGGATATCTGTGAGGACGTATCTCTGTAAATAAGCTTAGAGTTAGTTACCTTGAGGATATCTGTGAGGACGTATCTCTGTAAATAAGCTTAGAGTTAGTTACCTTGAGGATATCTGTGAGGACGTATCTCTGTAAATAAGCTTAGAGTTAGTTACCTTGAGGATATCTGTGAAGACGTATCTCTGTAAATAAGCTTAGAGTTAGTTACCTTGAGGATATCTGTGAGGACGTATCTCTGTAAATAAGCTTAGAGTTAGTTACCTTGAGGATATCTGTGAGGACGTATCTCTGTAAATAAGCTTAGAGTTAGTTACCTTGAGGATATCTGTGAGGACGTATCTCTGTAAATAAACTTAGAGTGAGCTACCTTGAGGATATCTGTGAGGACGTATCTCTGTAAATAAGCTTAGAGTTAGTTACCTTGAGGATATCTGTGAGGACGTATCTCTGTAAATAAGCTTAGAGTTAGTTACCTTGAGGATATCTGTGAGGACGTATCTCTGTAAATAAACTTAGAGTGAGCTACCTTGAGGACATCTGTGAGGATGTATCTCTGTAAATAAGCTTAGAGTGAGCTACCTTGAGGATATCTGTGAGGACGTATCTCTGTAAATAAGCTTAGAGTTAGTTACCTTGAGGATATCTGTGAAGACGTATCTCTGTAAATAAGCTTAGTGAGTTACCTTGAGGATATCTGTGAGGACGTATCTCTGTAAATAAGCTTAGAGTAAGTTACCTTGAGGATATCTGTGAGGACGTATCTCTGTAAATAAGCTTAGAGTAAG
This sequence comes from Bathymodiolus brooksi, assembly GCA_963680875.1. Lineage (NCBI taxonomy): Eukaryota > Metazoa > Mollusca > Bivalvia > Mytilida > Modiolidae > Bathymodiolus > Bathymodiolus brooksi. The sequence goes on from OY804580.1 coordinate 90,390,867, forward strand.
TTACCTTGAGGATATCTGTGAGGACGTATCTCTGTAAATAAGCTTAGAGTAAGTTACCTTGAGGATATCTGTGAGGACGTATCTCTGTAAATAAACTTAGAGTTAGTTACCTTGAGGATATCTGTGAGGACGTATCTCTGTAAATAAGCTTAGAGTGAGCTACCTTGAGGATATCTGTGAAGACGTATCTCTGTAAATAAGCTTAGTGAGTTACCTTGAGGATATCTGTGAGGATGTATCTCTGTAAATAAGCTTAGAGTTAGTTACCTTGAGGATATCTGTGAGGACGTATCTCTGTAAATAAGCTTAGAGTTAGTTACCTTGAGGACATCTGTGAGGACGTATCTCTGTAAATAAGCTTAGAGTTAGTTACCTTGAGGATATCTGTGAGGACGTATCTCTGTAAATAAGCTTAGAGTTAGTTACCTTGAGGATATCTGTGAGGACGTATCTCTGTAAATAAGCTTAGAGTTAGTTACCTTGAGGATATCTGTGAGGACGTATCTCTGTAAATAAGCTTAGTGAGTTACCTTGAGGATATCTGTGAAGACGTATCTCTGTAAATAAGCTTAGAGTGAGTTACCTTGAGGACATCTGTGAGGACGTATCTCTGTAAATAAGCTTAGAGTTAGTTACCTTGAGGACATCTGTGAGGACGTATCTCTGTAAATAAGCTTAGAGTTAGTTACCTTGAGGATATCTGTGAGGACGTATCTCTGTAAATAAGCTTAGTGAGTTACCTTGAGGATATCTGTGAGGACGTATCTCTGTAAATAAGCTTAGAGTTAGTTACCTTGAGGATATCTGTGAGGACGTATCTCTGTAAATAAACTTAGAGTTAGTTACCTTGAGGACATCTGTGAGGACGTATCTCTGTAAATAAACTTAGAGTGAGCTACCTTGAGGACATCTGTGAGGACGTATCTCTGTAAATAAGCTTAGAGTTAGTTAACTTGAGGACATCTGTGAGGACGTATCTCTGTAAATAAGCTTAGAGTTAGTTACCTTGAGGACATCTGTGAGGACGTATCTCTGTAAATAAGCTTAGAGTTAGTTACCTTGAGGACATCTGTGAGGACGTATCTCTGTAAATAAGCTTAGAGTTAGTTACCTTGAGGATATCTGTGAGGACGTATCTCTGTAAATAAGCATAGAGTGAGTTACCTTGAGGATATCTGTGAGGATGTATCTCTGTAAATAAGCTTAGAGTTAGTTACCTTGAGGATATCTGTGAGGACGTATCTCTGTAAATAAGCTTAGAGTTAGTTACCTTGAGGATATCTGTGAGGACGTATCTCTGTAAATAAGCTTAGAGTTAGTTACCTTGAGGATATCTGTGAGGACGTATTTCTGTAAATAAGCTTAGAGTTAGTTACCTTGAGGATATCTGTGAGGATGTATCTCTGTAAATAAGCTTAGAGTTAGTTACCTTGAGGATATCTGTGAGGACGTATCTCTGTAAATAAGCTTAGAGTTAGTTACCTTGAGGATATCTGTGAGGACGTATCTCTGTAAATAAGCTTAGAGTTAGTTACCTTGAGGATATCTGTGAGGACGTATCTCTGTAAATAAGCTTAGAGTTAGTTACCTTGAGGATATCTGTGAGGACGTATCTCTGTAAATAAGCTTAGAGTTAGTTACCTTGAGGATATCTGTGAGGACGTATCTCTGTAAATAAGCTTAGAGTTAGTTACCTTGAGGATATCTGTGAGGACGTATCTCTGTAAATAAGCTTAGAGTTAGTTACCTTGAGGATATCTGTGAGGACGTATCTCTGTAAATAAGCTTAGAGTTAGTTACCTTGAGGATATCTGTGAGGACGTATCTCTGTAAATAAGCTTAGAGTTAGTTACCTTGAGGATATCTGTGAGGACGTATCTCTGTAAATAAGCTTAGAGTTAGTTACCTTGAGGATATCTGTGAGGACGTATCTCTGTAAATAAGCTTAGAGTTAGTTACCTTGAGGATATCTGTGAGGACGTATCTCTGTAAATAAGCTTAGAGTTAGTTACCTTGAGGATATCTGTGAGGACGTATCTCTGTAAATAAGCTTAGAGTAAGTTACCTTGAGGATATCTGTGAGGACGTATCTCTGTAAATAAGCTTAGAGTTAGTTACCTTGAGGATATCTGTGAAGACGTATCTCTGTAAATAAGCTTAGAGTGAGCTACCTTGAGGATATCTGTGAGGACGTATCTCTGTAAATAAGCTTAGAGTTAGTTACCTTGAGGATATCTGTGAGGACGTATCTCTGTAAATAAGCTTAGAGTTAGTTACCTTGAGGATATCTGTGAGGACGTATCTCTGTAAATAAGCTTAGAGTTAGTTACCTTGAGGATATCTGTGAGGACGTATCTCTGTAAATAAGCTTAGAGTTAGTTACCTTGAGGATATCTGTGAGGACGTATCTCTGTAAATAAGCTTAGAGTTAGTTACCTTGAGGACATCTGTGAGGACGTATCTCTGTAAATAAGCTTAGAGTTAGTTACCTTGAGGATATCTGTGAGGATGTATCTCTGTAAATAAACTTAGAGTTAGTTACCTTGAGGTTATCTGTGAGGACGTATCTCTGTAAATAAGCTTAGAGTTAGTTACCTTGAGGATATCTGTGAGGACGTATCTCTGTAAATAAGCTTAGAGTGAGCTACCTTGAGGATATCTGTGAGGACGTATCTCTGTAAATAAGCTTAGAGTGAGCTACCTTGAGGATATCTGTGAGGACGTATCTCTGTAAATAAGCTTAGTGAGTTACCTTGAGGACATCTGTGAGGACGTATCTCTGTAAATAAACTTAGAGTTAGTTACCTTGAGGATATCTGTGAGGACGTATCTCTGTAAATAAGCTTAGAGTTAGTTACCTTGAGGACATCTGTGAGGACGTATCTCTGTAAATAAGCTTAGAGTTAGTTACCTTGAGGATATCTGTGAGGACGTATCTCTGTAAATAAACTTAGAGTTAGTTACCTTGAGGACATCTGTGAGGATGTATCTCTGTGAATAAGCTTAGAGTAAGTTACCTTGAGGATATCTGTGAGGACGTATCTCTGTAAATAAGCTTAGAGTTAGTTACCTTGAGGACATCTGTGAGGACGTATCTCTGTAAATAAGCTTAGAGTTAGTTACCTTGAGGATATCTGTGAGGATGTATCTCTGTAAATAACCTTAGAGTTAGTTACCTTGAGGATATCTGTGAGGACGTATCTCTGTAAATAACCTTAGAGTTAGTTACCTTGAGGATATCTGTGAGGACGTATCTCTGTAAATAACCTTAGAGTTAGTTACCTTGAGGATATCTGTGAAGACGTATCTCTGTAAATAAGCTTAGAGTTAGTTACCTTGAGGATATCTGTGAGGACGTATCTCTGTAAATAAGCTTAGAGTTAGTTGCCTTGAGGACATCTGCGAGGACGTATCTCTGTAAATAAGCTTAGAGTTAGTTACCTTGAGGATATCTGTGAGGACGTATCTCTGTAAATAAGCTTAGAGTTAGTTACCTTGAGGATATCTGTGAGGACGTATCTCTGTAAATAAGCTTAGAGTGAGTTACCTTGAGGACATCTGTGAGGACGTATCTCTGTAAATAAGCTTAGAGTAAGTTACCTTGAGGACATCTGTGAGGACGTATCTCTGTAAATAAGCTTAGAGTTAGTTACCTTGAGGATATCTGTGAGGACGTATCTCTGTAAATAAGCTTAAAGTGAGTTACCTTGAGGACATCTGTGAGGACGTATCTCTGTAAATAAGCTTAGAGTAAGTTACCTTGAGGATATCTGTGAAGACGTATCTCTGTAAATAAGCTTAGAGTGAGTTACCTTGAGGATATCTGTGAGGACGTATCTCTGTAAATCAGGTTGATGAATACGGATTGATCCTCCCCCTATTTCATACCCATTCAACACTAGATCATAATGTTGACTTCTGACCTGCAATTTACGTAAAAGAAAATAAGGGTAATAACAAAATTACCGAACACCGAGCAATCTTTCAAAGGGAAAGGCAAAAAGTCAACAAACAGACAAAATCAGTCAACAACCGGAAAACTGGGAAAACCGCAATGGCCCTGACTTGGTACAGGCATTTCCAAAGAAATGGTGGGTTGAATCAGATTTATGGCACCAAACCTCCCGCTTCCATTACGGTTAAAAGGTTCCGGTTGTCACTATAACAGCATTTTTAACAATACTGGGACAACTTAGGTATAATAGTAGTCAATGCAGTACTTTATGAAAATCCATCGTTTATTATCGTCTCTGCAGAACGGTTTAACTAAACGGTCATCTTCTTACACAGGACTGACCAATAACTTTAATTAACGGTTATTTGGACTCACCAAAATGATATTGCCAGTATAAATGAATTGACTCCAATACTGAAAATTAAAGGTAAGTTTTACTTCCAACTTCAAATGTGTTGCGACGTTACCGAAAAAAAAATAAACATCAGTTTTGAAGGTCTCGACAAACATTAGCACTAGTATCACAACTCGTTCTATTGGACTCACGACGATACTAGTGCTACTGTCTGTATCAGCCTGAAAACTGCCGTTATTTTATATACAGTAAACCTGTATATAGGTCACCTTTGGGACAAAGCAAAATTGGTCTTTTAAGACAGGTGACTGCTTAATAGAGGTGACCTCAGAGCTATGTTTGACTGTATATGGCCAAGGTGAATCTGATATAGTAGTCATAAGATAGTACACTAAATAGTACGTGGTAACATGTAATAATCTTACCCACCATCTAAATTTAATTATTGAAAAAGCAGTTCTGAAGATGTCTAAAATGTTTTCAAAGATGCCAAATTGCACCTTTTCCTGTGAATTTGTTTACTGATACATTATATCTGTGTCACAAACAAAAAGGACCATGGCTATGCTTCGTTTGTCGTAATCGCAATACAGTCTTTCCCTCATTTATGACTTATCACCAGGTATTTGGTAAAAGTAACATGACAGATGCCACTACTGGAGCAGGAATTGCTTATCCTTCCGAAGCACCTGAGATTAACCCCGTCTTTTTAGTGGGGTTCACGTTGCTTAATCTTTAGATGTTTGTAGAGTGTTTTGTTAACATTGTTTTTCCTCTTGTCCTTTGTTGGCTATTGTTTTTGCCTGTCCTTCAATTTATAATTTCTGATTACCCCTTTAGTATTTCCAAGCTTCTTTTAGCTTTAAGTGTAAGTGATACAACACTGGACAACAACAGTCAATGGGTAGACATATAGGTTCTAACACCAGAAGAGGTGCAAGATAGTAAAATCTGTGACACCCGAGGGTAAGATTTAAATCATATTGTATCGCCCCTTTCTATTATGTACAAATATGCTATACGAATAAATTTGTGCTTTATTCGTACTAGACGAATAAACTTTTCAGCCTACGAATAAACTTTCCTGGTACCCTGTAGCTATGTACAGTGGAGGGCACAGACAAGTATGAAACTGGTACTAATGTAACGTGGACCACGAAGAAGACACCCTTGGCAACATTTATGAAAGGCGAGGAATGATGCTTGTTTCTGTCCTTTTTGTTTAAATCTGACAAGTTTTCCGACTTTTTTGACATTGCAGGATAAACACAATATAGGTACATTGTCGTTAAACATAAAATTCATTTGTACTTGCTGCGAAACAGGCCTGAAAAGCTCGCCAAAGGCTTGCTATTCTGCCTGTTTCTAAAGCTCGTACAAATAAATTTTATATTTACCGACAATGTACGTATATTGTATATATATAAATATTTATCACTGTTGTGGTAGCATTTATATTTATCATGAAATACATTTAAAATACTGCCAATTTACTTCAACAATGGAAAACAATTTTGCGGAAAATTCATGTGTAGCTTGTCTTACCCAGGAAGCTGGTTAAGATAGAAAAATCTTTTTCACATAAATTAACAAACTACTTTATCCAAGGGGTGAGAAATGTCACTCCTCTCTGACATATTATCCTGCTTCCAAGGTAACCAATCTTTGCTCTTTCTCCTTAGTTCTTTTGTGCTTAGCCGTGAAGCAACAAATATACTAATTTTATAGACCCGACAGAGGCCCGAACCCATGATCTACCACGCTCGAAGTGGGCACACCATCTCCTCTATAAAACATGACAGTGATTTTATTTTTTCATAGACAATAGCCGTTTTTAGGTAACACAGACAATATATGTTTTATCTTTTTGATTATTTTGGTTACTGTTGTAGTGTAGTGATGTTAATTTGTCTTAATAGTTGGAGACTTTGAACTTTTTGACTTTGAGAGTGTACTTGTGCTCATCCTTATTATCAGGTATAAATATCATGTTTGATACTATATGTATGCACAGGTAGGTCAACACTAGTTCTCTCTAACAAAAAAAACTAAAAAAAACCGTTCACTTTAGTTCTCAACGTTCCCTAATTTTTTCAATTTTTTAGTTTAAATGCTTTCACCATTATTATTGCATACCTTCTCTGGGTGACTTTTAATTAGGTCAACATCGTCCGGATGAGGTGCAGTAAATGGATGGTGGGCTGATTCTAATCCTTCTACAATTAGAAAATTAATATAATCATTGATGGTTTCTATAGTATAACTACTTTTGCATTCAAAATATCAAAAATAATTCAGATTTCATTGGAAAACGGTGACTTTATATGAGGAGGAGTAGGGTAAGGTTTAGGGTTACGGCGTTTAATGCCACTTTTAATGCCACAATATTTCAGTTATATCGTGGCAGTCAGTTTTATTGGTGGAGGAAACCGAAGTATTCGGAGAAAACCACCAACCTGCCGCTAGTAACTGACAACCTTTATCACATAATGTTGTATCAAGTACACCTCGCCATGAACAGGGTTCAAACTCCCAATTTTAGTGGCGATAGCATCTGACCACGATGGCCTCATTTAATAACTGAGTGAGTGATTGTTGCCTAATGCCAATTCAGAAATTGTTCAGCTATATCTTGGTGATAACAAGTCAATTGTCAAAGAGATGATGATGATGAGGTCTGCTTTGTACTAGACCAAAACGCTTAGTTGGATTTTTATAGTGCTAGCTCACTGAAACAACAGTCGGTGGGTAGACATGTCGCCCCGCTCGGACATGTTATCCTGATTGCTCTTTTTCCTTAATGCTGCGAGCTTGGCAGAGAAGCAACAAATACCAATTTTATAGTCTTTGGTTTGACCCGATCAGGGATCAAGCTCACGATTTACCGCACTCGAGGCGAGCACGCTAAACCATTACACCACCGATGTAGTTATACAATAATTGATGACTTTTATAGTATAACTACTCTTGCATTTAAAATATCGAAAATAATTTATATTTCATTGGAAAAAGGTGACCTTATCAGAGGAGAGGTACAGTATAAACATTCAGCTTAATTTATCCTACAAAACTCAAATATTTGACCTTGACAATGAGGAGGTTTGACTTATGTTAAAATACTACCATTATACATACCTCCTTCTTCTTTAGGAAGAAACAACGGAAAGTCTGTGACCCACAAAAAATTGAATTTATTCTCATCTCTCAACTGTACACCTGAATTTGGAAATAAAAATGAAGTTGTAAATACAGTCAAACCTGTATATAAAGGTCACTCAATGGAACATGAAAATGTGCCCTTTATGAGTAGTTGCCCTTTATATACAGGTTAAAATTATATGCACTATTTATTAATGGGAAAAATGTGACTGCCCTTTATAGTGATTTGTTGTATAGAGGTGCCCTTTATAGAGTGATTTGTTGTATAGAGGTGCCCTTTAATGCAGGTTTGACTGTACACAGAGTGGAATATGTCTTTTTCTATGATTTCCTGAAAATGTACATGTTAAATAATGGATCATTAGTTCACCTATCATAGGAGGAAGTAAGAACTTTGATGTTTCACTAAATATATTTTTAATATGAAAATTAGATGTATTCTATCCACAGTAAGTTTATCCTTTTCGAGCATGAACTTGATGGTTTGGTTTGGTTTATGGTGTTTAACGCCACTTTCAACAATATTTCAGTTATATCGTGGAGGTCAGTTTTATTGGTGGATGAAACCGGAGAAAACCACCAACCTGTCGCAACTCATTGACAAACTTTATCACATAATGTTGTTGTATCAAGTACACCTCGCCAGGGCTTTCATGTTTTATTTAAGATAAAAAAAAATATGTACATTTAAGAATAAAATACAAATTATACCTTTAGATTCTAACACATCAGCAACAATTGTTCTTAATTTTCCCAATGAAGTATGCTGAAAAATAATTTAGAAAAAAAATAAAAACCATATACATGTAATGTGATAATTCATCCATATAACATGGGCATCTTTGTCATCTGTTTACTTTTTGTCCTGAAAGTCTTTAATATCAGATTTTACCATCCCAACTAGTAATCAGTTAACTACAAGCATGCATTGCCCTTCTATTGTACACTACAGTACATGTTTATGTTGTCATTCACTTTTGTGATAGAATGTAGTCTTTTTGAGTGGAAGCAAATCTCTGTAGGTTTTCCATCGCTTGTTAAAAATATAAATTGACATTGGAGATCCAGTTATCAAGCGTGAGGTGTTGGGATCCCATTAACCGGTTTGACTCTGTCACTTTTGTTGTACCTGTTCCAAGCTAAGTGTACTAATAACAGCTCATTTTAATCTGATTGAGTTTTTATGAATCTAAGAAATCAATATTGAACAGGGCAGTAGGCAGAAGTGAAATACAAATGTACATTATAAGTAGATGAAAGTCAATAGTTGTCAATATGAGTTAGGGTTATGGTGTTTAATGCCACTTTCAACAATATTTCAGCTATATCATGGCAGTCAGTTTTATTGGTGGAGGTAACCAAGTTCCCAGAGAAAACCATCAACCTGCGGCAAGTCACTGACAAATTTTATCCCATAATGTTGTTTCCAGTACACCCTGTCTTGAGTGGGATTCGAAAACACACAAGATGAGTTCCAATCGACACAAAAAACTGTGAATAAAAATGCTAAGGTGAAAGTGATGCTGAGTCAATATGATTTTTAATAAAAACAATATCAGAATTAACAGAATATCATGTGGCAATATAATTATATATTTAAAACCATATTTAATCTATGTATCACAGGGATGATTCCAGTTAGAAAATAAAATAACTGAAATCACTGAAAATCAGCTGAAATCATCTACACCCCCTTTCAAAATGGTCTGTTTTTGACCATTTCTGACCTTGTCCTGCAGCTGAAATCAGCTAAATAAGGGAAAAAAGTCATCTTTGATCTAATAAGATAAAATACTGACTAGATTAAACTGTACACCAGATGTCAATATCACAAAATCTCCTGCATCTATTTTTAGCTGTGATGTAAGTTTCTGTTTCGTATCATCTTTCAGGTATTTTTGAAAGGGACATTTCCATTCATTTTTATCATTGACTTGGATGATCTGAAGTTCCTGCAATATAAAAATCTAATAAATTAATTCAATAACTTTTAAACATTTGAATTGAATAAGCACACCATTCTAAAAATAAAATTTAGAAATTACTTTATCATTTAGTTGTACAAGTGTCAAAGGTCTCCATACAACAATTTCTTTAGAAATGAACTGCTTGCAGTCTAATTTCTTTGTTTGATCAACATTCTTACTATCCGGCAATCCTCATAAAGCTAGGGTATGGTTCTAAGTAATCTTTAATTCAAAATAGTATTATACATTGTACTTTCAAAACCTCAGAATAAAATTTCAAAATAACCCTTCAACGAGAACTGTATGTGCAGGTCCTTTTTAGCTAATAAAATGAATGTACCGGTCATCAAGAAATTGAATGGAAGAATGTGTCCTTAGGACAAAGATGCCACCCGCTTCCACCTAAAGTAAACAGGTATTTTTTGGCAAGTTAAGGAGAAAAACTCTAAAATGGAAAAAAGCGTTAAAGTCAGAAATCAAACTTTGCTTTCCTTTTATGGTTCCAGACCGGGTGTATAAATTTCAAATGACTTGCTTCAGGGAAATTATTGATCGGAAACAAAATGTGGGAAGAACATATGGACTGACGAACGTACAGACATCAGTAAAATTTAATGCTCCAAAATGCCTAGCAGCTTGGGCATAATAAAACAAATGAATAGAGTAGGGCTATGGGTGTTAATTAACACTTTCAGTTTTCCAGTCTTGGTGGTCAGTTTATTTTTGGAAGAGTTAACTCAGAGTGTCCATAGGAAACCTGCTGCTAGTCAGTGACAAACAGTTTATTGCCTGAAGTTGTTATTAGTACACCATGGCAAGGGACTGATTTTGAACTGACAACATTTGGGGTGATAGCACTGAATCCAAAGGTAGTAAATTCTACAATATGGTTACAAAAAAGATGGTTCTTTAAATGAAAAGATAATAAAAATTCAATACTTACACAAATGTTGATTCCGTCTAAATTTGCTATAACATCATTTATATCTTTGCTAGATAGGTATTTCTACAAGTAAAATTTACAACAGATTTTAAACAGATTGTTTCAACAATAACAACATTTTTAGGTTTGTTTATGGTGTTTAACACCACTTTCAACAATATCTCAGCTATATCGTGGCAGTCAGTTTTGTTGGTGGAGGATACCGGAGTAACTGGAGGAAAACCACCAACCTGTCGCAAGTTACTGACAAACTTCATCTCATAATGGTGTATCGAGTTACACCTTGCCAGAGCGGGATTCAAACTCACAATGTTAGTGGTGATAGGCACTGATTCCATAGGTAGTTGAAAATCCAACTACCGTACAATCACGACAACGACTGCCCCTAACAACGTTTTCAAATATTTGCAATGTTCCAGTCAGTGAACATTGCATGATAGGACTTTATCATATTATACAGCAATATCATTTTTCAAACCTCAACATATTACAAAGAAACAATCAGCATTTTGTCTTTTTATTTGAGTTTTATAGGTTTGGTTTGGTTTATGGTGATTCAACAATATTTCAGCTACATCATCGCGGTCAGTTTTATTGGTGGAGGAAAATTTGAATTTTTGTATTTTATGAGAAATAACTAAAATTTTTAATGTGATATAATTTACAATAGATCCTGTCTATTGTGAAACCTGTCTAAACCGAACCTGATTGTACAGATTTTAGTGTTCAAAATAAACAGGTGTTTGGATTATACAGGTTCAATTATCAAAGAATTCCTACTTTAGAACATTATTTAAAACTTGGTTTATACAGGATTCCAGATTATATAGGGTTCGGGTTAGGGGGTTATGGTGTTTAACACCACTTTCAACAATATTTCAGTTATATTTTGGCGGTCGGTTTTATTGATGGAAGAAACTGGAGAAAACCACAGACCTGTCGCAAGTCACTGACAAACCTTATCACCTTTCCTGAGTGCGTTTCAAACTCATAACTTTAGTGGCGATAGGCACTGATTGCACAGGTAGTTGTAAATGCAACTACCATATGATCATGACCACGATGGCCCCTTGAGTTTTATATGATAGATTTCTATTTAACTTCAATTACTAAACATAATTAAAATGATATATCTAATTGCTCTCCCTTTTCTTGTATGTTTTAGCATAAACTTTTAATTTTGTCAAAACATATTCTTGCGACATACGACTGTCTGAGTAATACTAGCCAGAAAATATATTAAGTAGTTATTTCCATAGATCATTGATTCATGGCGATTTACCGATCATCAATCCTCAAAATCTAACATATTCATGTCATTTGGTAGAACCCCTCTGAATGGGAGGTGTGCAGGTCATCCTTGTTGTGTTGGGTAAAAATTATAATCCACTATTGGTAATCGTATAGACGACGCAAACAGTTCTTACCTAACGCTAAATGTGACCGGGTCGCAGATGAATTTTAAGTGATGCTCAAATACGGTGAATTAGAAATTGACAGTTTATGGGTTTGTGGTGCTTAACAACATTTTCAACAATATTTCAGTTATATCGTGGAGGTCAGTTTTATTGGTGAAGGAAACCGGAGAACCAGGAGAAAACCACCAATCTGTTGTAAGTCACTGACAAACTTTAAACATAATGTTGTATCAAGTACACCTCACCATGAGTGGGATTCGAACTCACATATTTAGTGGTGATAGGCACTAATTGCATCCATTGGTCTAGTACAATACAATTATTACAAATATCATTATCGAAATGTAACTTTTTCTCGTAATGATGTTGATGAAAAATTACTCACTTGGTGTAAACCAACAACTTCCCTCCTTCCCTCATATTGTTCTCACATAGATTTGGGGACATGAAATTGCTAAAGAACATTAGATTAATTTATATTTAGGATAAAAAGAAATATCCCCTCAAAAGTATCAGATATAAATATAATACCTACTGTCCCTTGTGGTATCCTCAGAGCTATAACTTGTCCAGTATCATTCTTCAGTATGTCCTCATAGGAATGAATTCCACAGTTTGAAAAACAATCTGAGACATTCATTAACTAAAAGAAAATGAAAAAACAGTATTTTTTTCTATTATTTCGAATATAAAAATATATCCAAATAAAAGTGAGTGAGTGATTGTTGTCGAATGCCAAATGAAAATTGTTTCAGTTTTATCAGGGCGAGTGCAAGTTACATTTGATGAGATGATAATGACATGTTACTCCATTCGGACAAAATATCCTGATGATGATCCAACCAGTATCTACTCTTACTCCTGAATGCTCCGTGCTTGGCGAAGAAGCAACAGATACCAATTTTACAATCTTTTCTTTGACCCGATTGTGGATCGAACCCACAAACTATCAAACTTGAGGCAAGCACGCTAATCGTTAAACCTCTGATACGGTTCCTAATAAGATCAATTGTCAATCTATGTATCACAGCGATGATTCTTGTTAGAAAATAAAATAACTGAAAATCATTGAAAAATAGCTGTAACCATCTACACCGTCTTTCAAAAAGGTCATTTTTTAAATGTTCCGACCATATCCTGCAACTTTTGGATTTTTTTTTCACACCAAAATAGCTGAAATCAGTTACATAACTGGAAAAAAAAGCATCCCTGGTATCATTCAGTGTGCAGAGAAAGATGACATAGGAATCTATTCAACTTATACATTCAAAATTGAATATGAAAACTACTTGATATTGTTGGAGTTATTGACCGTCATTGATTAAATTTTCTTTTCATAATCCAATTATCTTTGTTAAAGTTTGTCAGTTTCCTCCACCAATAAGACTGACTGCCACGATATAACTGAAATATTGTTGAAAGCGGCTTTAAACACTATCAAACAAAACCAAACTACTTGTTTTAACAAAATACTTTTTTATAGCTATTAGCTCATCATAATTAAAATACAAGAAAAAATTACTAGTCATTTTTTGAGATAATGTTATAGTACACAATTATATTTGGAGGCTGTCGTGATCATGATCGTATGGTAGTTGGATTTAAAACTGTGCAATCAGTGCCTATCACCACTAAAGTTGTGAGTTTGAATCCCGCTCAGGCGAAGTGTACTCAATACAACATTAAGTGATAAAGTTGAGACATTATAGTTAGTATTGAAGTGAGTCCAAAGGAACAATCTGTGATGATGTATGCAGACTATAAAAATGACTATATATTGTTTTTATTGCACTCAGTAACGACATATTGTATTTGACACCATGCCGACCGACAATTTTCAGTATCAGAATCAGTTCATTGATACTGACAATATCACACTGTGGGTCCAAAGGAAAAATGTCCAAATTACTGATAAAAATAGCTATAATGTACATCTTCCTTTGAAATTGAAGAAAGTAGCCTGTCTGATACAAGATGTTGTATCACCACACTGTGGTGATAAAAGAATGGTGCGAGGTTGCACGAGATCTTCTCTGCCGAATTACTTTGCCATGATGTTATATCATGCGGGGGAAAACACATCAATGTAAGCAACGTAAGCAAAGCGACTGCTTAATGTTCATTCATTCGTATTGTGTATGTATCACAAATTCATGGGCATATTTTCATTTCCCAGGACATTATTTCAATATTTCCGGCAACTGTACTGTCCACATTTCTCAAAGAAAGCGTTGTTTGACGATAAATGGCCGTTTTCGGGTGAAGACGACCGAGGTAAGACGAGTCCACGTGCACTCATCTTTACTCGTTGTTACATCCAATCAGAACGCCTCTAACAAGAAAAAAAATCGTTTAAATATATACCCTAAGCCGGGAATGTCACATTATATACCATGTCTGATAGCTGAATAACAGATATATTACGGATTTAACCATTGATTTTTTTTCCAAATACAGACTCCAACCGTATTAAATATATTTGTGTCTTTTATTTTCATTCTTTCGTATTTCTAGATGTCCTTTTCCGTACATTTAACGTCATTTTTCAATGACGTCAAAATATGTGTCACGTCATATTTCATGTATGGGGTGTCTCATGAAGGAAAATACTGTACTTTCAATAAAATATTAGTGAGAAAAGCTCAAATATCAGTAGAAAGCTACTTAGTTTATTAGTCGGTGTCACAAAAGTCAATTTTATGTGATGTGTATTTCAAAACGCTCAATGATATTGATCTGATAATTTATGCAAATTAGTTACTGATCAATGGCGGGCATCTCTAGGAGTTCGCGATAGTGAAAGTTGTTGGTTTACGGAAGAAATAGGTACTTACATGCGCTGTTGGGAAAGACCGGGTGATCTTCCATGAGTGATATAAATTTTATGTCTTTTCGCGAGTGGAGCGCAGCGAAAATCAACATTGACGATTGTACAAATGTGTTAATTTTAATTTTAATTTGACCCTTGTTATTTGTTTGAAATTTGTTTTTATTCAAATGTTAGAAAAACTTATTATATACATAGTGTGTTGGTACAAGACTTTACATCAGGTCTTGCCTGTTGTGTGAACTAACTGCATCACAACTTGTCGCTATAGCGACTCGTAGTGATACTGGTTCACACAACAGACTCGACCTGATATAAAGTCTTGTACCGACACACTATGTATGTAATAGGTATTGAGTGGTGGCTGTAAAACCTCTCTAATAAACACATCTTAACAATTGGTATTGCTACTGTTTCTAATATGGGGAAAACAATTATGCATGCAAATTTGGAATTGTTTTAATCTATCGCACCTTCATATCATATCTGGTGTCTGGTTTATCTGTTCCATAATTTGTCATAGCCTCTGCATAACTGATTTCTGGAAAAGGAAGAGTTATTTCCCCTACAGGCCAGCTGTATTGTAGTAAATGTTCTATTAAATCTTGTATTTCTCTCTGTGTAGTAAATGACATCTCTAAATCTACCTGAAAAAAGATTCAATATATAATTGAAGTTATCTCCCTTGCAGGCCAGTTGAAGAGTTTTCTCCCCTACATGTCAGCTGATGAGTTATCTCCCCTACAAGCCAGTTGTACTGTACTAAATATTCTATTAGATCTTGTATTTCTCTCTGTGTAGTAAATGACATTTCTAAATCTACCTGAAATAATACTTAATATATAATTGTAGAGTTATCTCCCCTACATTCCAGTTGAAGAGTTATCTCCCCTACAGACCAGTTGTACTGTAGTAAATGTTCTATTAAATCTTGTATTTCTCTCTGTAGTAAATGACATCTCTAAATCTACCTGAAATAATATTCAATATGTAATTGCAGAGTTATCTCCCCTACAGGCCAGCTGAAGAGTTATTTCCCCTACAGACCAGCTGTACTGTAGTAAATGTTCTATTAAATCTTGTATTTCTCTGTGTAGTAAATGACATCTCCAAATCTACCTGAAAAAAGATTCAATCTATAATTGTAGAGTAATCTCCCCTACATGCCAGTTGAACAGATATTTCCCCTACAGGCCAGCTGTATTGTAGTAAATGTTCTATTAAGTCTTGTATTTCTTTCTGTGTAGTAAATGACATCTCTAAATCTACCTGAAATAATACTTGATATATAATTGTGGAGCTCTCTCCCTTAAGAATAATCAGTGGAGTTATCTCCCTTAAAATTAACAGTACCCTTTCTCTCAAATTTGTAAATAAGTGAATGAGTTATCATTGTTTAACGCCAAATGAGCAATTTTTCAGCTATATCATGGCAAAAAACAAGCTAAATTCGATAGGATGATATTTGCTTTGTACTAGATCAGCACACTTAGTTGTATACTCACTGAAACAACAGTCCATAGGTAGACACGTCGCTCCACTCCGACATGTTATCCTGATTCCTAGTCAACCAATCTTTCTCTGACATGTTATCCTGATTTCCAGCCAACCAATCTTTGCTCTTACTCCCTAATGTTGCATGCTTAGGTGAGAAGCAAACAAATACCAATTAGATAGTCTTCGGTTTGACCCAACCTGGGCTCAAGCCCACGATCTACCACACTCGATGGAAAGCAGACTAACCATGACACCATCGATGTGCTTAAGTAATTGCAACTACAAAGTATGCAACACTTCCAATGCCAAGGCTGTCAACATTTTTCAAGTACACCAGTACTTCACTATTTACAGGCAGTACTTTTCTTAAAATTTAAACATTTTTCATGAACATCTAATACAACATTCTTTGAAATTATGAGGTACCAATTATCATTTTAAGTGGGTAAAGGTACCACCCCTTACTAAAAGGCCTGTAATGCCTTGTGTATAATATACTCCCATGGCTACCCAACAGATTAACAATAAAGTGAGCATCATAAACTACAGATTACTGTACAAATATCATACCTAAACAATTTTTAGGAAAAACACTATTAAGGACCCCAACACAACTGATTGTATGGTAGTTGGATTTATAACTAACTATGCAATCAGTGCCTATCACCATTTTACAGTTGTGAGCTAGCATCCCGCTCAGGCGAGGTTTACTCGATACAACATTATTTGATAAAGTTTGTCAGTGGCTTGCAGCAGGTCGGTGGTATTTTGCGGGTACTCCGATTACCTTCATCAATAAAACTGATCGCCATGATATAAATGAAATATTGTTGAAAGTGGCTTTAAACCCCATAACCCTAAGCACCCTCCAACAAAACCCAAACTAAATCAACTATATGTGTCACACCTGTGTGAATTCTGGTTGCCTGTCTGGTCTGGATCCTTCATCTCTATAACACTTAGCTATCTGAAAGTATCGATCAATTCCACCCACCATAAGTAACTGTTTGAACTGAAACATAAAAATATAGATGTTTTCAATATTCAAAATTGTCACCAATATCATAAAAATACAACCCAAAAAAAAAATCTGAAAAGCAGACATTGATATAACAGATTAATAACTAATTTCTTCTATATCATACCATTTAGATTGAGCAAACCCCATTTGAAGGAGCTAATAATTAACTTGTTGGATTTACACAAAAATTACAGACATACCTTTTTCGAGGATTTTGGAACTTTTCCGACAATGTGGTAGTTTTCCATTTTATTCATTCTCAAAAGCATCTTATTTTCCTTTACATCCCGGGGCCGTCGTGGACATGATTTCATGGTAGTTGGATTTACAACTACCTACGCAATCAGTGCCTGTCACCAGAAAAGTTGTGAGTTCGAATCACGGTCATGGCGAGGTTACCCGATACATTTTTTTAATTGACAAAGCTTTGTCAGTGACTTTCAGCAGGTCAGTGGTTTTCACTGGGTACTCGGGTTTCCTCCACCAATAAAACTGACCGCCACGATATAACTGAAATATTGTTGAAAGTGGCATTAAACACCATCAAACAAACAAACCAATAAAACTGAAGGCCACGATATAACTAAAATATTGTTGAAAGTGGCATTAAACATCATACATTCCCTAAAATTCTGATTATTTAAAAAAAAAAAAAATTATAGATCATTGCATTACACTACCTACACCTAAAACAGGAGTCAAAAGTCAACCTTACCTGTTGGGGACTCTGTGGAAGGGAATAAAACTTTCCACTTTGTCTTGTAGGTACAACAAACTCTTTAGCTCCCTAAAATAAATAATTTAAAAAAATGGATTCATTTCACAAAATTTGTTGGTATGATAAAGTATGTATACATTTATTATCTCTTACATAAAACTATTTTCTAAGTGTATAATGCTCCGATATAGCTGAAATACAGCTAAAGTTGGCATTTAACACCAATCAATCAATCAATCTGAATGTATAAAGTTGCCGTTATTCTAATATAGAATACTTCAAACATAAACCGATTTTAACTGTCGTAAAATATCCAATACTCTATGGACAGTAAAAATTGATGACATCATACATGAGATTTAAGGGGCCTTCATGGTCGTGATCGTATGGTAGTTGGATTTATGCCATCAGTGCCTATCACCACTGTAGTTGTGAGTTCGAATCCCACTCAGGTGAGGTGTACTCGATAAAACATTATGTGATAAAGTTTGTCAGTGACTTCCGGCAGGTCGGTGGTTTTCTCCGGTTTCCCCCATCAATAAAACTGACTGCCATGATATAACTGAAATATTGTTGAAAGTGGTGTTAAACACCATAATCTAAACCCCCTTAATCCTACAGAAAATTGTTGAAGAAATAACATTACAATATAGACATTTCTAACTTAATTCTCTTATCATTTTTTACTTACACCTGGTGTTCTTCTGAATAAAGTCGGTGTTTCTACATCTACAAACCCTGAAAAAAATATTTAACAATTTTAGGTACATTACTTTGTTTAAAAAGAAAGGATATAGATGTTATTGAACTTGAGAGACTATTGAACATTACATTTAGACACATATTAAAGTAAAGCAACAGTGCTTTTATTGTTTTTCTAAATTTCAGTCACAAAAGGGATGAACATAACTCACACCCTAAAATCAGCATGAAATTACCATGATCCTGCAGTTGAGCAGTACTCTTTGCTTCTGCCGATAAATGCTACCATCTGGGCATCTTTATCATTCTGATGTTATCTGGTGTATATAAATTTATTTCCCAAGAAAACAATATATTGATGAGGTAATCTTAGAAATACTGTCATCACATTTATATTATTTGATAAGAAAAATGTAGTAAAACAATATTTGTTACACTCTTATTTAGTCGAACTTCGCACTACTCAAATTTTTTCTTTGTCCCCTGTGGTTCGAGATAACGAGATTAAACTGTATTTGACAGTCAGTTTCTGTCTATATAAAGACATGATCTTTCTCTACATTTTTTAATTTTTATCTACCATGGTTATTGCACAGAAATTCCCTCATCTTCATTACCATCTTAGATCTGGTTCTTAGATTAGACTGCATGAATTGACTTCTGATATCTAAATATCGGTATTCCATTCTCAAAGCTTCCTTGGACTGAAATAAAAATTAGGTTTGGTTTATGGTATTTAACACCACTTTCAACAATATTTCAGTTATATTGTGGTTTTATTGGTGGAGGAACCCACTGACAAACATCATGTTGTATATAGTACATCTCACCTGGGCGGGATTCGAACTCACACCATTAGTGGTGATAGGCACTGATTGTATAGGTAGTTGTAAATCCAACTACCATATGAATACGACCACATATTATGTTTGCACAATTTAAAAAAAATCATAGACAATAATGGAATTTATTAAAACTCAGGAAAAGGGTAGCATTAGCCGAAGTTGACTATCTTATTTATGTCCTTTGGTTTACTTGCTCATAAAGGTTTTTATATGATTTCGCTTTTCGAATGGTAGTTGGATTAACAACTACCTGTGCAATCAGTGCCTATCACCACTACTAAAGTTGTGATTTGAATCATGGCGAGGTGTATTCGTTACAACACTTAATGCGATAAAGTTTGTCAAGTAAACCGGTTTCCGCAACCAATAAAATCGAATATTCTTCAATTTTTTTTGCATGGTCAAAGGATAATATAATCTTCTGTAATCATTCTTAAAAAATCATGATTTTCAAACTTTCTTGAGATATCATTGATATAAAATTTTATTAGAATATGTCACATGATTAGATGTATTTACCTAATTAAATTCTCTCAGTACATTACCACATTACATATTCTCAGTAACTTACCTGATTAAATGCTCTCAGTAATTTACCTCATTAAATGCTCCCTGACAGTAACTTACCTGATTAAATGCTCTCAATAATTTACCTCATTAAATGCTCTCCGACAGTAACTTACCTGATTAAATGCTCTCAATAATTTACCCGATAAAATCTCTCAGTAAATTACTTAATGAAATTCCATAAGTAATTTACCGGATTAAATTATCTCAGTAATTTATTTGATTAAATTCTCTCAGTAATTTATTTGATTAAATTCTCTCAGAAATTTACCAGATTAAATTTTCCAAGATATTTGTAAGATCTAATTCTTTGAATGATTTACCAAACCAAAATCTCTCTGTAATTTATCACATCAAATTCTCACTGTAATTTACATGATTCCATTTTCTTAGTAATTTACCTGATGAAATTCTCTCAGCTCAAGAGGTAAACTATTTCTGCATGTATTTAATATTTTTACGTCTTTTGCCTCTACTTCTATTTCTCCTGTCTTCATTTTCTGTTAAAAATAATCAAATAAATAAAAATACTCCGCCACGATATAACTGAAATATTGTTGAAAGTGTCGTCAAAGAACATAACCCTGTAAAAAATACTCAACATATCTTAATATAAACATGACACCCAATTGTTTACCAGTGAAATCCAAAAACATGTCCAGAGAAAATTACACATGACATTTATGTAATAAAGCAATTGAAAACAAATTCCATTATCTATTTATATGTAATTTTCCATGTATATTAAACTTGAGAAAAATAATTCATTTCTAATTACTTTACAATCTGCCCAAGTGGCTTGAAACTTAAAAGACTTATCTTTTTTTTGCAAGATACATCTATATATAAAAAGATCATGTTTTGTCAGTAAACATACTTGTAAGTATTCTAAATAATCTATGATTTGTACATTTTCCCTGTTGATCTTTACATGTGAAAAATAGATATTAATACATGACCTTTTCCATATCAGCCTGGGTATCAGCCCTCGACTGCTTCCCTCGCTGATATGGGTCGAGGGATGATAGCTGGTATGATATTAAAAAAGGTCATGCATTTTATGAATCAAACAAAAAAATGAAATAATTAAATGACTTTATATGTAATTTTCAGAACACTATTGTCAAACAAGAGTATCTCTACCCCGTATATATTAATGGCAATGTTTCCTACGAAGGCATTTTGAAACATAGAAAATATGCTTCTTTTGTGTGATTTTCTATTAACTATGAATTGTGACGAGGATATTGCCTGTGAATCGTTTTCATTCAAAATCCTTTTATGATCTCAGTAATAATTATTTATCATCTAACGTTTCTATGATTTTTTTAATGTGGTCTTCTTGAGAACAATTTTTTCGCTGTCAACTCGATTTGTCAATAGTATAGGCATCCTTTCCCTAACCCATTTTATAACTAATATAAACCTTGTTTTCTTGTCCATCAGGGCGAGGTCTCACCACTCCATTTATTTCCACAACACTTTCATATGCTAATTTCTTCACTTCAATTTGTGACATTAACTGAAATTTAAAAAAAAATAACAGAAATAATTTCAAACTAACAAAATTTTTTGTCTGCTAAAATATATTTGATTACATTATAGGACATTAAGCTGTATCTGAAAGAATTTGAGGTTAATAACATATCATGGAATATGAATATGCTCTTAAATCACAAATTCTAATGTGTTTCTCCAAAGGAAAACACTACAAAGCTTGCAGTCTGCGACATTAAGCAGTAGCCCGAAGCCCTGGTCTAGTGTACATCCGTGGGCACCTTTATAACTCTTTACAGTAACTGCTGAATGTGTCGTTGTAAAAGTCAATAAACTGATACCACTTCTTCATTTGTTCTTCATAATAACAGGGCTAGTGGTTCAAAAGGTTATTGGCAGAAACTGACCTTGTTTCCAGATGTATTTTTTAAATTTTGTTCACATTCTGGAACATCCATATCCTTTTCTGTATTTGCAAAAAAAGCTATGATTTTTTTTAACTTTTGATGAACATTTTACATGTCTTAGGTCAGAGGTCAAAATCATTATTGACTTTTTTGTGAACTTTCTAATTATGATCAATCGTTTTCTTTCAATTATAGAGTTTTCAACTTTTCATGGGTTTATTCTTGATTTAAGAAAATCAATTTGTTGAGAAGAGTTTGAAGATAGCCAAGAGGTAATCAGAATCCATAAATCGAAGGACAGACAACACAATGACCAAAAGAAAAATGACAAAAGGACAAACAACGATCTACAAAACATACATATAAAATTAAAGATCAAGCAACACGAACCCCACTTAAAACCGGGGGTGAACTCAGGTGCTCCAGAAGGGTAAGCAGTTCCTGCTCCACTGGTGGCATCCGTTGTGTTACTCTATACAAGCATGGTGATAAATCATGAATGAGGAAAGGACTGGGAAGTGATACAACAAGTGGAACATATCTGTGGTCATGAGACTGTGTTTATATACAGTAGATTTGATATTAGATTTACTGGTGTTTTCAGTAAGATTGATAGTAAGAGTTCATTATACAGTGAAATCTGGCTAAACTGAACCCTAAGTAATCTGGAATTCTGTATAAACCAAACCTTAATTAAAGCTCTAATGTAGAAATTCTTAGATAACTTAACCTGCATAATCCGAACACCTGTCTATTTCAAATACTAAAGTCTGTACAATACAATCAGGTTCGGTTTAGACATCTACAGGCTTCACAAATATAAATAGACAGGATCCACTGTAAATTATGAGTATCACATTAAAAATCAAATTTTTCATAAAATAACGAAATTTAAATTTTAATTGTACCTCTTCTGATAAAACAGTTTGAACAGTGCCTGTCCAGTCCCTGATGATCAGAAATGCCCCTCCCATTCTTTGATACTGTAACCATCCACATACTGTTACTTCTTGTCCAATGTTTTTCAACGTCAGTTCTCCACAGAGATTAGTTCGTCTACTATAACTGACTTTGTCAGAGATATCTGGAATTACACAACACTTTAGTATTGAAATTACATATAGAATAACGACAGTTTTGAGGTCGAGACAGACATTATCGCTAGTATCGCAGTAAGTCTGACAGGATGAGCTGTGATTTTAGTTATAATGACTTATTAATGTTTATTGAGATCTTTAAAACTGGCATTATTGATTTTATCGGCGACGTCAAAATGTGTTTGACGTCACACTGATCAATAATTTTCAATATCAGTCAATTCTTGCGCATGCGAGGTACGGACTGACCTAATATTTTTGTGGATCAAGCGCAGTTCAGTGATCCAGACTTTGTTAGTGGCACACAATAAGCCACACATCAAACGGAAAATGTCCAATTTGCAGATCAGTACCAAAGCTTTGTTTAGTGTAACCAAAATGGCATATACATACAGTACATCCTTGTTATATGGCTGCATTTTGGACTAAGCTATGGCGAGGGTGGTAATATACCAAGGGAGAAGTTTACATAAAAACTACATGATTTTCAAAAATTTTGCACATGTATGACTCCAAAATGTTAAAATAATACAGGTTAGCTCCCCTGTTTAGGTCCTTTGCTTTTCTTCCTCCCAAATACATTCAATACGGTTGTTTCGAATCATTTCCATTCCGTCAAAATTTTGTTATTTTCGTCCGCCAGATCAAGTGATTTCCATGGACTAATCAGCATTGAACTTCCGGTGTCAACAAAAACTCCAATCGATATGTGCCGTTTTGACGTTCGATCCTCAACTTAAAAAAATCTTAACATTTTCTGTAAAAGACAGATATCAATTAAATTATTTTATTTGTATCAAAGACTTCAATGCAGAGACAAATACTTCTTTAAAATTAAATGTTTTCTTTCTTTATTTGCGGCTGTCAGCATCTTCAAAGGAAAACGACCTGCCTTTATGTATATATTTCTGATATCAGACAGATAGTGGGGTACCGAACACCAGTATTTATTCAGCGGTTTCCTTGGCATCTCCATATTACAATTACTTATAATCTACCGCATCTACGACTATGATATGCTGACGTTATCACAGTAATAGCGTAAACACCGGAAGTCACCTGCCGATTTGTTCAGACGTCAAGACAAGAAAAAGACGGAACGTGGTCGGAATTGACATGATTCAAAACAATCGTATTATCTGTCTTTAAAACATACTGTACAATGTACCTGTGTGTTATTTCATTTTATAACATTCCATTGATATACTATTTGAAAACAAATCTGGATTCCTGACATATTTAAATGATGAAAAATGTATCACGTTCAATCCTTTTGATATAGGGTCTATGCCTATGGGTCAAAACCACAAGGCAGTCTTCGTGCTAACCCACTTGTCGATATCCAATTTCACTAGACGTTCAGGTCATCTGAGGTCAAGTATGATGAAATTTATTCAGGGGGAGAAGCAACGATATAATTGCATTGAATTGAATTCCGCAACAACAACAAATAGCTATGGCATAATTTTCAGTCTTTACTTAAATATAACGAAGCATGCATCTTGCAGTAAAGTAATTTTTGAAGCTCAACCTGTTTTTCGAGCTTGCAGCTGTGTCGAGTATGTTTTGTTCTGAATGGATCGTACAGAAAGCCGGAGAGACTGTTCACTGACTGTGCCTACAGATGAGATTTTGCTAAATGGGTCCTTGGCCTGTTTCAAAAATGCTAAACAAATAGTTTGTTTTGTGAAATGTTTTGAAAACATGATTCCCGGAAATGTATATTCTAAAAATCGGATCGATGACGGTCACAGAAAGTAACTATATTCCGCATATTATTTCTGTACACAATTAACATCATATATTTTGACACACAATTGAACCTATTGAAAGAATGTATATACTATAAAGGTGGCCTGGTATGCGTGAATCTTACTCTTGACAAAGGAGCTTATTAGATTGCAACCACGGTACATAGAGGAGTGAGTGAGTGATTGTTGTTTAACGCCAACTCAACAATTATATAGCTATATATCATGGTTAATTTTCAAGGAGATGATGATGAGGTCCGCTTTGTACTAGACAAACACGTTTAGTTGAATTTTTATAGTGCTAGGTCACTGAAACAACAGTCCGCGGATAGATATGTGGCCCTATTCGGACACATTATCAGGCTGATTCAGAGCCAACCAGTCTTTGCTCTTTCTCATTAATGATGCATGCTTAGCGGAGAAGCAATAAATACCAATTGAATAGTTATTTGGATTGAACCGATCGGGGCTCGAACCCACGATCTACAGCACCAGAGACGAGCAAGCTAACCATTATACCACCGATGCGGTTCTGGTACATATATAGTAGAATACAAAGATCAGTTATATCATCTGTGACCGTCGTGGTCTTCATCGTATGGTAGTTGCATGGATTTACAACTACCACTGAAAATCAGTGCCTACACTAACACCACTAAAGATGTGAGGTCGAATCCCGCTCATTGCGAGGTGTACTCGATTCACCTTTATGTGATCAAGTTTGTCAGTGACTTGCGGCATGTCTGTGGTTATCTCGGGGTACCCCGGTTTCCTCTATTAACTAAACTGAACGCCACGATGTAGCTAAAATATTGTTGAAAGTGGCGTTAAACTCTAACCATAAATTCTATTCTATGAGGGGCGTAGCCAGAGGCGGATTTAGAGGGGGCGTGCGGGGCTTTCGCCCCCCCCCCCCCCTAAAATTCGCAAAGCATATGTTATACAACGTTAATTAAGCAGTTCAACAAACAACTTTTTCATGAATGATTAACTCGTGACCTGTAAGTCAAAATGAATAGTAATGATATTAGGAGTAAATTTGGGATATCATTCTAAAAAGCTCTACCCATTGATAAATGATCAGTATACTGTCCGTCCGGATGAAGCTTTTCGTTTCGCCGTTGGTTCATTCATTGAAAACGTAAGATTCGTTCTTGTTTATAGACAAACAAAGGCGAATATGTTAACATTAATGATGCATGAAACGATTCTGATCATCTAATTTAGTTACGTTACCTTATCAGAAATCAATAACAAGTTCATTTATTGACAATTTCCGCTTTTGTTGGTCTATAAACAAGAACGGTCGAATCATGCGTTTTCAATGAATGAATCGAACGACGCAAATAAAAGCTCCATCAGGACGGGCAGTATTAACTAGAACCACCCGCGAAAGGACAAGCACTGAAAGTACAGACCAATTAGTGAAATGAGGAATGCGTTAAAACTAAACCAATAGTTCTTTGAAGGGTTAACATATCGTGATAGATCAGTCATGAGTTGAACAATTCGCATCACCACGGTTGTTATAGAAAAGTTTTACTTTAGGTTCTTATAATCTGACAAAAACATACTGTTAACAATTATCCGACAAAATTAAGACTCAAAGTTTTTTTGGTCTGATAAAAATGGTGTGGTTGGTTCAAAATTGTCGTTCAAATAAATGTCTGTAATTCCTCAAACCCCCCAGAGCTTCCGGGGGGCTTAGCCCCCTGTGCCCTCTACCAGGGCTCTGCCTTGGACCCGCTGGGGACCTTAAGCGGTCCCAGAATCCTCGCCTACTCACGCTCCCCTTAACCACAAATCCTGGATCCGCCCCTGGTAGCTACCCCAAAATGAAGTGTACTCAAATCTGTTTAAGAGTCTGGTGCAGAGGTGGCCTTACGGAAGGGATTCTGGGGGCCGCTTAAGGTCCCCAGTAGCTCTGGAGTAAATGGTGCAAAATCCTGCATTCTCGCAATTTCCTGGCACTAAAAATGATCCCCCGGAAACCCAATTTTCATGAGCAACAAGTCAACTTTTGAACATAAATTTTGAGAAATAAAATATTAAGTAGAGCAATACAAATATGTAGTTGACTTAGAAATTTTCTTTTGTCAAGTGTGTAGTGGGTTAAGCTTGATTTGGAATCAAATACAATTATCATATGGTGCAAGGACAGTTTTTTCATATCATTTTTGAGAAAATACATAAATAAATTGAAGCACATTTCTCAATGTTTCTATTTCGGAAGTAAATTGGGTAGTCTTTATTTCAACTCAATTGTCAAAGGTAATTCTGAAAAATCAAGGACCATTTCCTTTCCTTTCTTCTACTAAAGATGTCCAAGACCGTGTCTGCTGAGATTTGTTTTTCACGGTATATGTTCAATAAATCAGGCCCAGATAAACTGTAACCTCAATCAATTCGAAACGATGTCGATGTGCACTAGCTGCACAGACTGGAAAATGCAAATTCTATCCGCGTTAAACCAATACTATTTTTCTTATTCCGGTTCGTTCCATATGATACGTATCCAGGTTACCAGAAGATTTTAAAAGTTTACTAAAAGTAAACTAATATCAATATGCTTCCAATAACATTAACGATCCCATGTGCTCTTTGTTTTTGGGTGTGCGTTGTGATTTTCCTTTAAAAAGAAATACGTTTATTTGTTTGTTCAAGCAAAATTTAAAAAAATCATACCTTAACAACAAATCCCCCATTCCTAAAACACTTGCAGGACCATCGATCGACATTGCACTTATATAACACACACCGTTCTATTTGATATGATTACTAGTAATAACAAAATAAAATTGGATAAACAAATTTTATTTGAATAGTCCATGGACTCAGCCATTTTAATTGTTTGCATCATCAACGGAATCACGATGCTGATTCTGTAAATGATAAGCGTAGTTTCTTGGAATTGAATATAGGTACATTAAGTAATTATTAACATGTTTGTATTTGTTTGAATTTGATTTAGTTTATTAATTTAGTTTTATTCTACCTTATGTCCTAGATTTACCATGTTTTCATTTTTGTCAAAATTTTCGATGTATACGCAACTGCGTTTTTGCGTACGGGTTGCTACGCCCCTGTCTATTACCCGGAGTGACAATGCATGAAGGTAATGCCGATCAAAATCCTAGAGACTGGCAATGGCCAAGTTTAATAAACTCATTCTCTTTTATAATAGCCATCAAAACCTGTAATAGATGTATCAACAGTAAATAGTTCCATTTCAAATCTAGAGGCGTCGTAGTCGTGATCGTATGGTACTTGGATTTACAACTACCTGTGCAATCAATGTAAAGTACCACTAACGTTGTGAGTTCGAATCCTGCACAGGTGAGGTGTGCTTGATACAACAATATGTGATAAAGTTTGTCAGTGACCTGCCACAGGTCGGTGGTTTTCTCTGGGTATTTCGGTTTCCTCTATTCTCATTTTCGGAGTGACAATGCTTGAAGGTGAAGCCGATCATAGGGACTCGTGATGGCCAAGCTTAATAAACCCATACTCTTTCATAGTAGCCATCAGAACATATAATTGATGTAGCAACAGACACAGTAAATACATTTAGTTCCATTTCAAATCTAGATATGAAGTTTCAGCAACAAACATTTGTACACCCTTCCAATCACTCTCTAATAGCAGACCAAACTTTACATTTACACGAATTATCTTACACAAACACACATAATGATGTAGCTCTTGGACAATAGACAAACAAAGTAATGGGGTAAAGCAAAAATGACGTAAGAATGCAAGTTAATTGTACTAGCGCTCTTCTTGAACATAATTGTTGTTAGGTTATCAAATTCGTTCAAGAAAAGTGTGTAGATGCCAAAGGGGTAATCAGAAGACGTAAATCTTTATTTAAGCGGAGTCAAGTTAACATTTATTTCAGTATCAACGATAATTTCAAAATATATCAAGGCCAATAATTTGTGAAAAAAAATGTTTGTGCTCGTCCCAATCCAGGATATAGATTTCCAACGTCATGTCCTATTTTTGTGTTCAGTGAGTTGAGAGGTGATTGCTCGTTTTGTTGATATTGTTTGAATTATTGACCGTCACTATTTAAACATATGTTTCCGTCTATAGAAGTCGACACGTGTAATTTGTAAACAAAAATATTTTATTTTTAAAACATCAGCTCATAACAAAGTACACAATATAAAATATAAATAGTGATATATGTAATAACAATTATTAAAAAAAACAGACACTTTCGAACATATCAAAAGAATATGCAACGTAAACAATTTACTTATATGAAGATAAATTTACACAGTACTAAAAAAAATAAAACTTTAACACTCGCGACTTTCACAGAGACATACAAATGTCAGCCATGTTACATGTATATTGTGTATATAGTACATGTATATGACAGTATATTGCTGTACGAAAGTTCATCCAGAATGCTTGATTTACAGGCGCGAGGAAATGTTCGTAAAGAAGACACCTCCACTCCTCTGGATTTTGGTCGGTTGTTTAATTGCGCTTGTGTTCAATAAATGTACAGGACTAAAAACTTTGTTAGTTTCGTTATAATGGGTGAAACAAAATGCCTGCATTAGAGCTGAAAATACGGAGCCTTGTATCCAGCTACAACAGCTTTGAGCCCACGATAGCGTATCACTAGCTATGTATATCCTGTCGGTAGGTGTGGTCATAACTTCCATTGAAGACATGTAATCTTCAGGGTATAACGCTGAAAATGATCCTTGTGCATAGTGATATGTGCTCCAGGCGTGCATCCGACCTGTCTCAAATTCTTTATTTATTTCTGGATGTATTTCGCTGATTTGCCTGACTGCGTTTTTCACTGAACTTTCTTCGTCAACAGATCCGAATGACAAAGCTTGCTTATGTCGCATATAAACTAGCAAGATTCCGGGTTCCTTATCTTTAATTCCGGAATTCTTCCATCCCGGGTAGACAAAATGGCCAATAGGCAGGTCAGTTTTCGTAAATCCGCCTTGATCCACGTCCTTCTGCCAGAAACGGGTTTTGCATTGAAGTGCTAGTTTCGTAGCCGAATCAATAAGTATTCTCGACATCACTCGTTTCTTTTCATACGAGAGGGGAATATTTAACTGACGAAGTATTTGTAGAGGTAGAGTCAGAATGACCGCGTCTCCTTGGTAACTAACTTTCAAATTCGTTCCCTTTTTGATCCCTTCGACAACCACGCCATCTCTGGTATATTTAACAGCATTTACTAATATACCAAATTTAATGTTTTTTGAAAGTTCAACATTTTTGTTCCAACCAAACTCGTTCTTTTTACAGAATGCATTAGGTAAACTATCCATTCCGTCAGCCAATACAGTCATGGGATCGCTCCACCATTGCCCCATTGTGTTTCTTAAGTAAGCCAACAGACTGAATTTCATCATTACAGTGTAGGTGGTTACCTGAAAGGGACAAATTTATGGCTTTATGAATTTATGAATTCTGAATTAAAAACAAACCAATACAATTGTATAACTATATATATATACAAGATATAATGTCAATATGTAGTAAAGATAGAAAATACCAAGACCTGAGCATGTGCTGTAAATCACTAGAAAATGAGAAAAACATGGTAAAAAGAAAAATCAGGGACAAACACAATTCACAGATACTGAACACAGAAACCACAACCAATAAAAAACGGGAATTATATGTGATGCTCTCGAACGGTAACCTGTTGTTAAATGGATGGTTTATGGCTTATTGTGTTTAACGCCACTTTCAACAATAATCAAGCTATATCGTGGCGGTCAGTTTTATTGGTAGAGGAACCCGGAGTACCCGGAGAAAATCACCTACCAGTCGCAAATCACTGACAAACTTTAGTCCGTGGATTGGACAAACAAAACAAAAAAATCCACGAAAATTGATATAAAAGTAATACAGAGTAGGTTGATTTCTCCAGGCATTCCGGTGATTTCCACTGTCCACCACGATGTTACTAAGATGATTTTGAAAGTGCTTATTAACTCTAAGCTAAAATAGATTAAAATTCCTTTAGAATACCAGTTTAACTCCGCCACGCTTTTGCTACTGTCCCAATCAGTGACTTCGATTGCTAATACCATACAGGGGCTGATCCAAGATTTCAAGTTAGGGGGGGGGGCGCACTTAAAAAAAATTGCGCCGAGCGGAGGGAGGCGTGAAATTTTTTTTGGTATTTCATGTGAAAAATCACGATTTTACGCCAAAAAATCATATTTTTTTCAATTTTAGGGGGGCGCGCGCCGGGTGCACCCCCCTCCCCTTGGTACCGCGCCTGCCATATGTCATAGTCTTTTTTTTGTATTAAATGGTTTCAGGTGAGAGAGGTACGTGGTGGTTCGTTTTGTTTATGTTGGTTGGATTGTTGACAATACCTATCTAATCTTTCTTTTCATAAATGAACTTTAACCTTGGCACTAAATTGACAACAAATAAAAGGAAGAAAAGAAAGCAATACCATATAAGCTTCAATAGCGGGTTCCGGCCATGGTCTCAGCTTAGGCTGGTCTATTGCTTGGTTAAAGTCGGATCTCAGAAAGTCTTCCAAAGACAAAGGACTCCACTTTTGTATCCATTTGTGCCAGGTCGACTCAGAAGGATTTTTTCCTAGTTCATCTAATGCAGGCTTAATAGTAGCATCAAAGAGACCAACTGAAAACGACGATTGTAAAATTAATGGTGAATTGAAGCAAAACACAAAATCTGCAATTTATTATTCCTTTGGGGTTTTTCTTATGATAATTTTTTTTTTTTTTTTTTTTTTTTTTTTTTTTTTTTTACTTTGACTTAATATGACTACTTTTATTTGGTATATATTGTCTTATAGAAAATAACATACAGTTTTTGATGCAATGTTTGTATTTTGAAATTGATCATGAACCAGTATTTGTATACACAATTCATTGAAATGGACATGGTGAAGCCTTGTTTGTTTTACATTATAAAACTGGCATTACAATCTGAATTGTCAGGACCAGGAAACATATACCGTGACTATAGCTTTTTGTGGAAAAATAATTTATGTTCTTTTTGAATACTAGCTGATTATTTTTTATGGTTGCATCTATGGATTTTTGCATAAACATAATTATGTTTTTCTGTTGTTTCTGAATAGTTTTATTAGATCTGATAATTTTCAATTCTACATTGTATGGGATACCGTGACTAACCACCAGATAAATATCACTTTCAAACGTGGTATGGCAGGTTCGACGTGTTTGCTATAGATGGGATTTGTCTACATGTTATATTTTTATTGTAATATTTGAGATATTGACACATACGAATACCGTCTATTCCGAGATCCTTTTTCATCTGTGATGTCAGGTTTGAATCCCATCCTGACCACCATTTGTCACAATAGTATCCATTGTTGTTTTTCCAATCTATAACAGGAAAAACGCATTTAGATAAAAACAAATCTTTTATTAAAACAATTTACTAAAAAAACATCACATTTGTTAATATAAAAGTTAATATCTCAACCTAAGTATCATTCCGATATAATAAAATCAAATCAAGTATAATATGACGTCCTTCTTTCGCTTTGTAAACAAACCAGCGATGTATTACTTCGTAAATTCTCACTGGCACACACGCGGTCCACACATTAAAGCCAGGTAATTAAAATGTGCAAGCACAATATCATTGGTACGGCTGTTCCATCAATAACACTTTCCCGTCGTAGAAGCACACTTGATTAGTCATCGTCTGCCCAAATTCGACAGGATGAAAGATAAAACAACCATCATGCGTAGCATAAATTGTGTGCATCCTGCCCGCAAAAGTAATATAAATTACTGTTTTTATCATTAAAGTGTGCTACAGCTTTTGTACTGTTAGACATATCAGAATCGAAATACTAGTAATTCATGGATGCCTTACTGTGTTCTGAGTTTTAACACGAGTTGGCGGGATAATAATGAATTTTGTCCTTCACTATCGCTCGGGATAAAATCCAAATATCCTGCCAACCCATGTTAAAACCTACAACACAGTATGACTTTCGTGAATTATTTCTTAGATATACTACACCATTTAAACAGTATCAAAATCCGTTCGGAAAACAAATAGTAATGAAAAAACAAAAAACATATCACACAGTCTGAACATTGCCAGCATCCATTCGGAAGACATATAATGTCAGGTCCAGTTTAGGTGGATCTCCATTTGTTCTGATTTGACTCAGTTTATTGAAATGGTTAACACCGTTAATTAAATTTTTGCTTTGTCATTTGGTTCAAGCAAATCATTATAAACTACCTTTATCTAGATGCCATCATTTGGTCAACGTTTCTAACAATAAGTAGAATAATAATGCATCCCTCTCTCTAAAGCCACTCAAAATGTACTATTTCATCGAGAAATGAATTACCTTTTTGTTTGACCTTTTCACCTTGTACATATATGTATCCTTCCTCGTTGTAGTATTGGAATGGAATGGTCTTGAGGTGGAATTTATCTACATAATATTTGGTCAAGAAATGGTTGTGTGGAATCCTCATAGCACCAGCTGAAATGGGAAATGAAAATAATTTATTAACAAACAATTACTTTCATTTATTTATTTATTACTATCACGGGGTTGATACATGTACCTCTGTTGCTGAACTATGAGACCTCTGCACTGACATGGTGTATTAGATATATTTATGGTGTAAATTTAGATTTCCTCAATAATCAGTAATTTATCAAAACTAAGGTCAATCTTCCTCCGGAATAAGTGATCGAAGCCGATTTTTGCTATCCTGTTTATGGTTTTTGCTATCCTGTTTATGATTTTTGCTATCTTGTTTATGATTTTTTCAATCCTGTTTATGATTTTTGCTATCCTGTTTATGATTTTTGCTATCTTGTTTATGATTTTTTCAATCCTATTTATGATTTTTGCTATCCTGTTTATGATTTTTGCTATCCTGTTTATGATTTTTGCTATCCTGTTTATGGTTTTTGGTTTTCTTGCTCCCAAAGACATTCACATTATTCGGCTTTCTGATCCTTTGAGTTTGAGCATACCTAATGAATGTCATTCTAGAAAGCCGTCATATACACACTTAATTAGACATCATCTACATTGTACATTTTTATTACTTGCGCTACAATTTTCCAATTATTTTTAGGATTCAGAAAAGCATGTCTCTAGCTATTTTACTACGGTAATTTAAAAATTTGTTAAAATAATTCGAATGTTCATGTAGCTATGATTATTGTAATAATTATATTGATGAATATCTGCTATCTCTAACTATGCTGTTAATGTATAAGAATAAAATGGGGAAAAAACACCACACTCTCGGAACAGTCCAAAAAAACAAAAAACCACAAGTCGTAGAAATAGATGCAAAATTGATAGCACTAATTAATGCACAAACATGACATCCCACTTTCCTCGCTTGGTACAGGCAAATCAATGTACAATGGCGGGGTTAAACTAGTGCTATGGACCCAAAATGAATAAACACCATTCATTCAACCGTTGATAACATTTTGTATGTGTCTGACGATAGAAATAACAAATGTGGTTTTTTTTTTCGTATTTGTATTAGACCAGAAGTAGCAATCTATTTGTTTGATGTTAAAAGTAAAACACAATGTAATTATAAATAACCAAATTATCTTGTGTCATTTGAAAAAAATAATACAGTGTTTCTTTTTTACATATAAAATCCAGTAGATCTGCTTAAAGTGATGGGCATATGAATATTTTAATAGTTTGCAAGAAGATTGTAATATACATGAAATGATGAAAAATTACAGAGGAAAAGTGGTAAATTCCATTAGGTTGTGATATATGGAATGAAGAAAGACTGTCTTACATCTCCCATAAAATGTTTTGTTATAATATTCTTTAATGCTATTTGTTTGACGTAGCCCATATTGTGCACATTTTAAGTCAGACTCCTGTTAAATGCTCCATAGATATAGCTACATTAGTTAAATAGGATTATCAAATAGACAGATTATAATATTATAAACAGATTATAATATTATACCTTCAGCAGACTGACCACATCTCATACCATCCCTCATGGTCAAAATTCGTCCACCGATATCATCTCTTGCTTCTAGAATTGTCACCTAAGGAATTGAAAATGTGCATTATTACATAAAATATGAGGGTTATCCTGCAGATGATTAAGATAACAAAAAAATCGTGAGATTTTAGACAATTACGTAAATATTACTTTAAGAATATAATGTATGTAGACAATTACGTAAATATTACTTTAAAAATATAATGTATGGATCCTAACTACTATTGTTAATGAACAATGATCAGAAAAGATATCAAAATGGGTTATCAATTTAAGCCATACATAAAAGAAGGACAGAAAATGCAATTACCAAAAAGACGGAAAAAGGGCAAACTATCGATAAAATACTACACAAAAAACAAAATAGTGTGTAACATGAGCGACCGGGGTGAACTCATGAACTCCGAAAGAGTAAAATTTTCCAAGTGATGTCTTCGACTTTACCACTAGAAACTCTTAGTTCAGTACCTTCCTTGTTGGCTAGTAAGGAAATTCGCATTGAAAACGCAAGTTCTTGGTTATCGTAATTGTATCAATAAATTGATAATCAATAGTCAAGTGCAAGTGTAAAGATGATAGACTATAAATAGACTATAAATAGACTATAAATAGCCAATGCTAAGGTAGCTACTACAAACAAGACAGACTTAAGCTAATCTAGAGAAAACCCCTCCACATATTTGCTCCTGTACCAGCATCATATTTCGTGGCCCTTTTTGTTTTGTGTTCAGTGAGTTCAGTTAAAATAAGAGATGATTGGTCGCTTTGTTGATATTTGTGGAACGTATGACCCTTACTGTTTAAACTTTCTGTTCATAATTCATCATTTATTTTTTTAACCCTCCACGTAAGATTCAACAAAGACAAAAATCTTTATTCCTCATACGATATCTGATTAAAACCGGATACCACAGCCAATAATTATCAGTTGTTCGGTTGAGGCATAATATATGAAACCAGTAAATAGCTTTTAAAAAAAATGTCAGTGGTCATGCGCATGCTCTGACATAATCTTTGAACAACTTGTATTCCGTAATTTGTTGTCATATACTGCAGGGGCGTATCCAGGGGGGAGCACCCGGCGCGCGCTTCCCCTAAAATTGGAAAAAAATATGATTTTTTGGCGTAAAATCGTGATTTTTCACACGAAATACCCCAACAATTTTCGCGCCTCCCTCCGCTCTGCGCAATTTTTTTAAGTGCGCCCCCCCCCCATAGCTTGAAATCCTGGATCCGCCCCTATACTGCATATGCAAATGAACGATTCATAAACAGAAACTATATGTAAAAGTATCCGAAGATATTTTAAAATAATGATGAATATTCATTTACCTTATGTCCAACCTGAGCCAGTTCATAGGCAGCAGAAATTCCTCCAATCCCTGCGCCTACTATGATCACATGTTTTTTCTTGTCATGTGATACCTGTTGACGATACCATCTCTGTGGATTGTTTTCTCCTGTATATTTGGCAAAGGCGTATCTTAATCCACCGTCTGTAAGCCAATGAAGGAATTCTTTATAATTATCATCTTGTTGAATTCGACCATCAAAATTCTAAAAAATAAAAAAAAAAGATAAACATTTAACGTAACGGAAAACAAACAACATCAATAAGCAAAAATATTTTTTATTTATCATTTTCTTAAAACATAATTATTTTACTACAAATAATAGTGTCACGATTTCAACGTTTAGTATATTTTAATTTTGTAAGATTAAATCACCTGATCATACTATCGTATGCACAATTTAATTGCGTACATTTATACTGTTAGATTAGGAGTGACATGTATTTCCTGTACATGGTCGAATAGATATAAAATTTAGTGCACACGACACGTTTCTGGAATAACCAGATACGCTCAAAATCGAACGATTGGAAAGTCAAATGGTTGAAAGTTTACAACAAATATCTCGTTGAAAACTGCAGGGTGAGATTAAATGTTTGTTCCCTAACGGAGCTTTATGCTATTTATGTCGATTTGGAAATTTTAAAAAATATTCACTAATTGGAAATTACACGTTAATGTGTGATACTAAGATTAATTTCTCAACATTCCAATATACATGGATATGTTCATGAAGGACAAGGGTATGTGTGTATACAATATATACACGTTAGAGAAAGCCGAAGGGACAATAACATTGTTTATCCTCCTTATGTATTGCTTAGCAACAGAAACACAATAACATTTCAAGACCAATCCCGAAATATCGTAAAACATAGATGTAGTCTTCTGTGATATTAACAAATAATGGAAGAACGGAAAAACGTTTTCAAACCACCATAAAAATTGAAAATTATTTGTTGTCTCCCAAAGCAAAAAGACGAAAAACACAGCATAAAAATATTTGAAAAACCCCCTGATCATAATATGAAACGAGTAAAATGCTACCATCAACATATTTTAATTACACTGTGAAATCAACAAGAATGGTTCGAATATACCAAAGGAATAATCAGAAGCCGTAATTCGAAGAAGGACATATATATAATACCATGGCGAAACAAAAAAGAACAAAAGGACAAACAAAGATCTTCAAAACATTACACAGAAGATCAAAATATTAGTTGCTAGATTGGCCCAACCTATCTAAAAATTCAGTATTTTATTATAATTTAAATAACGATTTTTTAAAGAATATGCAGTTGAACAGACATGCTTTGATCTTTTTTAAATTTATTTTCTAAGACAGACGTCAGGTATAGTTTATGATGGACAATACTATGATAAGCATAAGAGAATACTGGAGGAACAATCAGAAATGGACAAAATCCAGAGAAATTGGCAACATAGGGCACACAAGATGGATAAAAACAAAGCAAAGGCACAACACAATATGTGCTGGAAGCCATCACAATTTAGTCAAAAATACTGTCTAGCTTACTTTTTGAGTTTATGAGGGATATTATTTAGGCATTGTCAATTTCAAGCATGCATTTATCTCGAAAACTACCTTAGTGCATAAGCATTGACTAGTGGATGAATAATGTTCTTCTCGGGGACTAATAGTGCACCATCAGTGGTATCGACCCAGTGATTGTTATACATAAAAAAGTAGATATCTAATTTAGTGTGCACGACACGTTTCTGGAATAACCTTCATCAGGTACGCTCATAGTCAAAAGATGTGAAAACCAAATAAGTTAACAGTGTAGGTAAAATTATACTTCGTCATCCAAAATAATTCTTACTTTTTTATTTATTTTAAAAATAGTAGACTTTGTATTCTAAACCACGATTTACTTTTTTTGGGAGTTTATATAGCAACAATATTATACTCTGTCCACCAAACGACAACTTAATTTGTTGTGTTTATAAGGAAAACAATATACTCTGTAATTCAAAAGACGAGTTATTATTTGCATCTATATTGGAGGTTTTATTCTCTGTCATTCAAAAGACGCCTTGCTTTTTGGAATTATAGAAGACAAAATATACTTCATAATCGTAAAGACACCTTGCTTTTTTCTTTTTGATAACATAATATACTTCATAAGCGTAAAATCAGCTTGCTTATTTTGGAATTATATTAGACAAAATTCACTTCATAGTCGTAAAGACAGCTTGCTTTTTTTCATGTTTATTAAGAAAAACATATACTCTGTAATCCAAAAAGTAACTTATGTTTTGGCGTTTAATATTAGATAAACATATCCTCTATCATTAAAAGGTACTTTATGTTTTGGCGTTTATATTGGAAAAATATACTCTGCAATTCAAAAGGTAAACAAGATACTATGTAATCCAAAAGACAACTTACTTTTTTCAATTTATTTTGGAAATAGTATTTATTCCCTATCAGCCAAATTATAATTTACTTTTTTTTAAATTTATTTCGGAAACATTATAAGAGAAAAGTTACTTTATTTGCTTGCTTACCTATTTCTATATGGTAAAAATTATTTTCTGTCAACTAAAAGTTAGTTTAATTTTTGGTTTATATAGGAATCGGTTTGCTTTTTTCTTTATATACTCTTTCAACCAAAATACAACTTACTTTTGTTGTTGACTCTTCCATTATTTAGTTTTTACGAACGTTTCTCACGTTTCTCTCTGTTCAATTCGCTTTTTTCAAACTTCAAATTGCCTTCCTTGAATATTAAAACTTCACAAAATAATTGTACTTAGACGGGATTATCAGCAAGATCTGTGCACGACTTCGTGGATTTTAAAAATCACTGAAGAGCAATTTCGAATTGTATTGCATTTATAGGTATCCGGTGAGTGGATTTTTTTTTTTCTGAGAATCATCATAAGAAGGGAAAGGTGCGAACAGTTATCTTTCCACAAAGATATAAAAAGATTGCTTACGTCATATCATCATGTGTAACACCTTATATGTAATCGAATGATTTCTACTTGAAATAACGATTTCACTCTGACTCAACATTAAATAAAGTGCATTAATCAAACTTAAAAATGTATGTTTGCTGCATTTTTCAAAAACAAAAAGATTTATATATATAGTTAGAAAAATAGTAGATGTTGTAATTAAAGTCATGACAATGTGTGTGTGTGTGTTTGTTTGTGTACCAGACGAAATATCGAAAGAAATTATTTATATAAAATCCTACAAAGATATTACAACGGGATTTAATTTTCTGTGGTGTTTAGCGCCACTTTCAACAATATTTCAGTTATATCGTGGTGGTCTATGGGATTTGAGCTACATGTAATGTTACTCTATGGTAATTACACATATGATTGAAGATATTTGTTTTTGTTGAAATTAATAAGATAAAAAACTTGACAGATTCCAATTTCATCGTATGATTAACTGAATAATGTAGGTTGGGGCGAGTGTTTAACACCACTTTCAACAATATTTCAGTTATATCGTGGCGGTCAGTTGGATTGATGGAGGAAACCGGAGTTACCGGAGAAAACCACCGACCTGTCTCAAGTCACTGACAAACAATATAGAATATATGATACATCTGAAATGATTAAGATTGACAAGTACATGTAATACAACTTTAAGAGTAACAAATGACAACACCCTTCTGATTCCCAATGATGCTGAAAAAAAATATTCTGATTTTGGTGGAGGAAAAAAAAATAATCTGATTCAGAGTTTTTTTTGTCATATAACCTAATGTTAGATTCTGGAAAAAAAAATTGCGCTTTGCGCGACAAAAAAATAAAATATTCTAACTCTTGTGTTGTCCGAAAAAAAAATTCTGAACGAAACAAAAAACTATACCCCCCCCCCCCCCCCATTAAGTTAAATGGTCGGTCCCTTAGAATAAGATAATTGTTGTATCCTCTCTTTTATTTTTGTTTTTATTCGATACATTTAGTGCATCGTCAAGGACAAACATAAACAAAGATACAACCACAGACCTAATGTTAATTGACTGGGAACGCATGTACCGGAAAATATTACTTAACGTGATTATATAATAAGTATCATTGTACTTGTCTGTTTACATAGATTTAATTAGTATGTTATTCGTTACTCCTGTTTAGCTTGCTTGTTTGATGTTTTGTTACTTAGCAACAAATATGTCATATATATTCAGGATGAGAACAAGTTCAACAATAAGTATACAGAAATTGTTTTTTTTCAATTACTGTATAACATGGCGGGTGTTTTATAAGAAACAGGAAATGCTCACCCTTCGCGAGCACCTGAGTTCACCTCCGGTTATTTGGTTGTGTCCGTGTTGTTCGTTTTTTTAGTTTTTTGTGTTGTCCTATTATGTTTCTTTACGTTCTGAGTTTCGTGTTGTGATGTACGTGACAATTTCCACATATAATCGATGTTCGGTTCGTCTTTACCTCCGATTGCTTCTAGGAGGGCGCCTGTCTTATTTACGTTATTTGTATTTGTTTGTGCAATGTTGGGTCCAACACATATTGTGTTGTGTATTTGTTTTGTCTTTTTTCGTCTTGTGTACCCTATGTTGCCCGTGTCTCGGGATTGTCATTTTTCGTCTTGTGTACCCTATGTTGCCCGTGTCTCGGGATTGTCTTTCTTAGTCTTGTGTACCCTATGTTGCCCGTTTCTCGGGATTGTCCATTTCTGATTGCCACTTCGGTATTCACTAACGTTTTATTTAAATCATATGCTTACCCCAAATCTGGCATCAATTGTTATCTCTCTATTAGTACTGGTCTCGACAACAAAAGAGACGACTTCAATTTTCCCATTGTAAATTTTCCACACATTGATTGCAATAAACAGAGTTTACATACAATAGCTCATACCCTAAACGCGAATTTGAAGTTTATATTCAGACTCTCTACAACGTCACCGTTTTCTGAATATTAAACTATTAAATCAATGAATTCTAACGAATTGTCTCACCTTATCATTCAAAATGTTGTTCGGAAGATATTAACACACTTGTTGAAATAAGCGTTAAAGAAAACCGAAGGGTAATCAAGAATGGACAATCCAGAGACACTGGCAACGTTGGGCACACAAGACACATGACGAATACAAACAAAAACCCAAAGCAAAGCGCAACATAACACTAAAACGAAGGGGAACTCGGACCCCACCAAAAAACCGAGAGTGAATCCAGGTGGTCACGAAGGGTAACAGTTCCGGCCTCTCCATACTACTCATACATTCAAGAAATGTTTGACACGACCATGTGCAAAGAATAACAAATTTAATAACAGAAATAGGAGATGAAGCCTCCTATGACCAAGTGGGAGTAAAGACAAATCGAACATAGTTTTGTTTTTTCGGAAATCGTATCTGACATCACAACATGGAACTAAGAACGTACATACATATAAGACATATAATAGAAGAAGATGTTGGAGACCACTATATGCAAGCAAACACAAATAACATAAATAAGACATGATCTCTCCTACAAAAAATAACTGTGGGTAAAGATGACCTGAACATGGTTTTTATGTATTCTGTTTCGTGAGTGCAGATGACAAGGGATGAAACTGGCATTTCGATTTTGGTTTAACATAATAGTTACATTGGTCATTGTTTTCAAATTGTGTATTCCTTGCCTTGTGTACTATCTAGTATTTTAACGATGGTTCTCTTTCACAGACCTAATATTATTCGTATGACAACATCTATCTCATGAAGAATAAATATAAATCACACCAAAATTTAATATAGTTGAATATTTCGTTGTGATTTTATTTGTGTTAGATTATTTGCTGTTGGAAACTACTACGCCATTGATTGTTTACATCTTACGTGCAAGTTCGGATATGAGTTTCATTGGGATGTGAAACATCTCTTTTATAATCATATGACCACTTCATAGCCAATCATATTGTAACATTTCAATGAAAAACGGAAGTAATGTAATTATTTCAAATTGTGTATTCCTTGCCTTGTGTACTATCTAGTATTTTAACGATGGTTCTCTTTCACAGAACTAATATTATTCATGTGACAACATCTATCTCATGAAGAATAAATATACAGTCAAACCTGTATATAAAGGCCACTCAAGGGAACCTGACAAAATATAGCCTTTAAGAGTAGTTGCCCTTTATATACAGGTTAAAATTATATGCACTTTTCATTAATGGGAAAAATGAAACTGCTCGTCATAGATTTGCTATATAGAGGTGCGCTTTAAGGCAGACTTGAATATATTACTGTGAAAATAATTTTCTTCGTGGGTATCTATTTTCGTGGTTTTGTTAAAAATTACAAGTTCGTGGATTCATAAATTCGTGGATTTTGTGTTTGTAACAAAATAAAATTAGTTGATTTTATATTTTCAACATACTAGTTCTCTGGGTATCAAAACTTCGAGAAAGCTTCAATGCATAGTGGAAGGTAGATATTAACGTGTTCATTTTCTCAATTTTGTTCCCACATATATCAACGTAGAATCGGAACAAAATCACCTTTTGAGTTTCATAATTATAGATCAGTGCAAATCAGTGTTATTTTATCGAACTTGAAAATTAAAAAAATCATCATCTGAAATTATTTTATGAGCACGTACATTAGCAATTTCCATCAATATATATTAAATTAGTTTTTATGTCTTGCAAATATTCATTCTCCATTTTATTTTCAAAGCTTAGGACAGGGAGTAGGTTGAAGTTATCTCTACAGACGACCTACGGTTGTTATCAAGAACTGGTTGGCAATTCCGAACTACAGTAGTGGATCTGTTGCCTTTTACGTGGATGTGTTATGTCCTGTATCACTG
The DNA here is from genome assembly GCA_963680875.1 of Bathymodiolus brooksi. Taxonomy (NCBI): domain Eukaryota; kingdom Metazoa; phylum Mollusca; class Bivalvia; order Mytilida; family Modiolidae; genus Bathymodiolus; species Bathymodiolus brooksi. The sequence goes on from OY804580.1 coordinate 90,433,788, forward strand.
ACAAGACAGTTTACCAGACTTGACTATATGTAACATGGCGAATGTAATGTAACAAAACAGGAACTGCTTACCATTCGCGAACGCCTAGGTTTACCACCGGTTTACGTGGGATGTGTGTGGGACTCATGTTGCTCATTTTGTGTGTCTTGGTTCTGTATCTTGTTGCCTGGGTCTCTGAATTGTTTATTCTACATTACCCTTTAAATTTTCTCTATCGTTTATTTTTTAATACTATCATTCGGTCGGTCCCTCTCCTGGTGAAATATTAGTTTTCGGTGAAATAATACGTCAACTATTTCGTGATACAAAGCAGACATACTACACAAACATTTATTATTGAAATTTACAGTTCCTAAATAATGTAATTATGATTAAAACTGAGATTCATCACCATTAGGTATATATTTTGGCTCACTTATTTTGGTCTCTTTGTTGCCTTCCCCCACATATTGGCATTTATTTGGCATTCCATACTTTTGAAAGAGGGAATAAAAACCTGAATATCAAATTTAGTGCGGAATACGCTTTTCTGGAATAACCTTCTTCGGGGACGCTCAAAGAAAAAAATATTTGAAAGCCAAATAATTTAAAAGTATTTGGGACCATGAACATTAACGGGCATAAACAGCAGGGGTATATCCAGGGGGCGCACCCGGCTCTCGCCCCCCCCCCCCCTAAAATTGGAAAAAATATGATTTTTTGGCGAAAATCGTGATTTTTCACACGAAATACACCAAAAATGTTCACGCCTCCCTCCGCTCGGCGCAATTTTTTTAAGTGCGCCTCCCCCTAACTTCAAATCCTGGATCCGCCCCTGAACAGGATAGTCATAATCAGGTAAGGTCACATGTGACTGAAGGAGGAGGATCTTAATTTTAATTTTTAAAAAAATATATAAAATAAAATTACATGATTTAGAAACTGTAAATTTCTATAGAAATATATCTAATAAAAAATGTCAGTGAAGTTTAAATTCGGAAGTGTGTCGTGTGCATTAAATTATATCTCTACATTTTTATTGCTTAGTATTTTGTAACGAGTGTAAGAAAAATGTTTATATTTTTGTATTTCTGTTTCTTTGTGATTGTTCGTATGTGTTGGATCGCATAAAGCTAATTTAAACCCGTCACTTTTTCATTGCAGTGCCTGTGTCAAGCCAGTAAAAGGAGCGGTCATGTATATGTGTTCAATTTTATCTGCATCTACGATTTTTTTATTGAATTTTAGAATTTCTTCTGACATGTGGTATTTTTTTAGTTTTTATTGTGCCACTTTATTTATTAGGATTGTTGTTGTTTTTGTAATGTTCCACCTAACTGAGATTTTTTTAATGTTTATTCTTACCTAGCTGTTACGAGTGGATGTGTTTTTCAATCTCGTTTCTGTTGCACCAGGATATAGATTTCTTTTTCATTTGTTATTGATTTTGTTTGTTCTAGAAAATGACCTTGTTTGTGTTGCTCGTGATATTGTCAGCCATTAATGTTTATCTTCTGGTTAAAAATCATTTGAATTGTACTTTACATGCTAAGTGCAAATGTACTTAAGGTCAATCTTGAATGTCTATGTAATAATGAAGTGTATATGATATACATGATACGTCAGAAACAGTAATCTGGATTGAATGAGTGATTATTGTTTAACGTCAGGTGAGAAAATGTTCAGCTATATCATGGCGAAAAATTTTAAAAATAATTATGAACTGGTGCTTTGTAATAGGCTACCGTGTTTATTTTGGATTTCTATACTGGCTAGACCATAGTAACAAAATCTATTGTGATATATACCGCTTCACTCGGCAGATTATTCTGAATCCGAGCCAACCAATCTGTGATGCAGTGCTTAGCGAAATATCAATTTGATGGTGTTTGTTTTAACCAGAAAATGAATATAGCCAACTATCTACCGCACTCAAGGCGACCATGCCTAACCATTACATCATAGTGTCACGCTTATGTAAAATGAAGACATGAAAATGCGGTGTCTTCAACCTACGCCAACATTTTGAAATATCATATTCAAGATATGCGAACAAACATTATATTACAGGTGTTTATATAACAATTAATGACAGTTACAGGTAAGTAAATTTGGAAATGCAGGTCTCTTAAGTGAAATTTATTATAAAGAGAAGAAAAAAAACTAAACAAAAAAGAATAAGTCTGTTAAAATTTAACAACTTGAAAAAAAATAATTAAACTTTTGTAAAAATTTATATATAAGATTATATTAAACAAAAATCTGTAAATAAAAAAGATGGAAATATAAAATTTTAGAATAATTTAAATAAACAATCTTTCTAAAATGTATGAATTAGAAATATTATATGATACTCATGCAATTAAGCAATTTTCTTGAAATCTAAATTCAAAAGTTTTTATTAATATTTATTTATAGAATTATCATAATTTTGAAGAGTATTTTTTAATTGCTCACTCCAAGCTAATTAATCATAAGATAATTCAGTTCACTCCAAGCTAATTATTTATAAGATAATTAATTTCACTCCAAGCTAATTAATCATAAGATCAGTCATTTTTATATTGATGTGATTGGGGATAATATTTGATTACAGTAATTAATTAATAATATCTGTGCCTATAATATCTTTAATTTATTTTCATGAAGTATGATAAAAATAAAATATATGTGCTTATAATATCCTAATTTATTTTCATGAAAATATATATGTTTATAATATCCTATTTTATTTTCGTAATGATGGATGTTAAAATATATGTGGTTTTAATATCCTAATTATTTTTTTAAAGTTTGATATTAAATATATGTGCTGATATACTGATTTTATGTTTGTTATTTCCATAAAATATGATTTTAAATACTTATTTCCTACTTAGTTTATTCACTCAATACTCACACAAAAACAAGACAACCTTACATTAAATATTAGTTGTGGACTTAGAGTACATTGACATCTCCCCCGATTTTACACTAATTAAACATGATTAGTCATGTTTATATAACGATTAACCTATTCAACCTATGCCAACAATCTTTTTTACCTTTAAATATATATTTTTTAAAATGTTGGCATAGGTTGAATGAACCGAAAATGCATAGAAAAAAAACCTTGAATATACCAAAGAGGTAATCAGAAGTCGTAAATTGAAGGACAGACAATGCAATGGATAAAAGGAAAAAGACAAAAGGACAAACAATGATCTATAAAACTAAACATTTGGAAACACGCACCTCACAAAAATCTGGAGAGAACTCGAGTGCTTCGGAAGGATAAGCAGCTACTTGAAACCGCACCATAATATCTATTTTTAAAAACTCTAGATAACACTTTAATACGCAAATATATTGTTATATAATTCACCAATATCTCATAATAACGATAAAGTTTGTCAGTGACTTGCGACAGGTTGGTGGTTTTCTCCGCGTCCTCCGGTTTCCTCCACCAATACAACTGACTGCCACTATATAACTGAAATATTGTTGAAAATGGCGTTAAACACCATCAAACAAACAAACAAACAAGCAAACATAATAACGAATCCGATCCATATAATGATCTTTTCTATCTGTATATTGAATCCATGTTACAAATAAATGTCAATACAACATTAGAATACATGTATATGCTTAAAATTAAACGTTGTCAAGTCATTTTTGAAAGTTGAATAAGAGGTGGTTAGCGTTGTGATGTTTAACGCTAATTTCAACAATATATCAATTAATCGTGGCTATCAGTTTTTATTGGTGGGGGAAACCGGAGAATCACGAATAAAAACACCGACCTGCTGTAAGTCACTGACAACAACAAAGTTGCATCGAGTACACCTCGCTATGAGCGGGAATCGAACTCACAACTTTGGTGGTGATAGGCACTGATTGTACAACGGCCCCCAAGTTGAATAAGAGGTTGCAAAAACAGCAAATTGTATTATTAATAATTTTAATTTAATACATCATACCCATTTTAAAATTATATCACATCCTGTAACGTAACATTTTTCAGTCGGGACACATGTCTCCTTTGTCAGCCAGAGAACAGTTCATGAATAATGTGTAGGAACATATGTCTGAATGATTGCTGTTGTGATGTACCTTAAAGTAATCTTTGGGTAGCTATTACGTAACAGTTGTAAACACGAACAGTGTCTCTGTACTTTTTAAGCCGGTTCGTTGTGTACCTACTGTACTTTTGACACCCGGATCTGACATGATTTATTAGATATTTTTATTATCGACAATTACAGTTTCTAAATTATGTTATTATGATTCAAACTAAGGTTCTCCTCCCTCATACATATGTGACCTTTGCCGAATTTGGCTATTTTGGTTTATTGCCCCCAAAGGCTTGTATAATATTTGGCTTTCCAAGCTTTCGTCTTTGAGCGTACCTGATGATGGTTATTCCAGAAACGCGTCGTGCGCACTAAATTAGATATCTACGTTTTAATTATGTAAGTGATAAGTGTTGTTTGTGTACAAAATTGTGCATCCAAACGAAATTGGGAACATATAAAACACATTCTGAAATCTGTTCACACTGTTTGGATAAACTTTGAACCACGCAAGCTTACTCGTATGTATTATATTTGCCCGGTTTGTCAGGCTTTCTGTTAGCAAAGTGCACATTAAGCAGCATGGTTGGCTAAATTATATTGTCCATCCATTAATTAATGACATTATAAAAAATATTTAAAAAAATGAATTTGTCGAAAGTATGTTTTTCAAACATTTAATTTAATTGTTGAAAATATATATATACTAGTATGTAGTTAACATATTATATTAAGAATACATATCTTGATAATTTTAGGATGAACATACGAATTATTAAATAAGATTGAGAGAGAACCGCAATGACTATCAACAACGGTCAATCTAGAGACAGGTGGAACATTCGGCACAAGACACAGAACGAATGCAAACAAAACAAAAACATGACACAGAAAACTAAAATAAATGAGTAATAATAGATTAAAATTATATTGTTATACTTTATTTATATATTTTTTTACTTATTTCGAATGTATTTTTTAGTTGACATACATTATTACATTAATACCTTTGAGATTGTATTCATCATTTAAAGATCACGTTATGCATTTTTTGTAATTGTTTATTATAAAAATAAAAAAGTGTTATACAAAAGTTCAATACATACACTTTTGATGAAAAATACACAAAATAATAACTATAAAAAAGATATTTTGTTTTCATACAAACAACTGAAAATACAAAAACAAAGATAATATAATCACTCTCGTGTACCCGATAAGGAATGGTCATTTCAAGATGGCGGATTGTACATCATCAAAAAGGTTGGTGTGAAGATTTTGACTATTATCGTTCTTTATAGGTTATCTTAGTGTCTATGAGTCACACGTTTAGATAGGACAGTCTTTTTTCTACTTCACCATTAAGTCAGTAAAGCTTGATCCTTTTGTTTTTATCGTAAACTGCCTTCGGTAGTTGATCAATGCAGCGACAAAGATATCGAGGCGTAGAATCCAATTTATTTCACCAATTCCTACCGCCTAGTGACTTTTTATATTAATATGTTGATGCCAAAATTATTCAAACATGTGAATTGTCCAACAAATGTCATTTAAGCCTTTGACAAGCCTTGTATCCCTCTTAAAACGTCTATGAAAAGTTTGTTTATGTCACGGAACGGTCACGACAAAAACATGACAAAAATGTATGGGAATGGTCTCATGTTTTGGGTGAAGGAATGGACTTTCAAGCCAAGGAATGGTCTTTTTTGTTTAGAATATTTATTTATTTTGTCGCGCAAAGCGCGAATTTTTTTTTCCAGAATTCATCATTAGGTATGACCAAAACTCTGAATCAGATTATTTTTTTTTCCTCCACCAAAATCAGAATATTTTTTTCAGCAACATTGGGAATCAGAATATTTTTTTAGAAAAAAAACATAACCGCCCGCCCCTCAAGTTAAATGGTCGTTCTCTTACGGACGTATGATATAGTAATGTGTATTGATTTAATGCCAACAAAGTTGGGCATATATAAAACACCTCGCATTAAAAATCGGTAATTTTATTTTTTTTATAATTTCCAAAAAAATCTTCTTGAAAACTGCAATAATATTTGGCGACATATTTTTTTTCAGAATAAAACAGACCATACCAAAAATTCTACGGTCTTTGTCACAATCTGGTTGACCGCTACGAAATATAAATTTCTCAAATGACAATAGATCTATTACAGTGTACTTATTACGTATATATGTTCTCTCCTCTATTACTGCCTAGACTTTTACCGGACTAAACAGTATATAGGAGTAACACGGCGAGCGTCTTACAAAAAGTAGGAACTGCTTACCCTTCGCGAGCACCCAAGTACACCCTCGGTTTTTCTTGGGGTCCGTGTTGCTCATCTTTTTTTTTTTTTTTTTTTTTTTTTGTGTGTGTGTGTGTGTCTTGTGTACCAAATGTTGCGAGTTTCTCTGGATTGTCCATTCTTGATTGACCCTTTGGTTTTTTCTAACGTTTATTAAATTGTTGTTACCTAATTATAACCACAGGATATGCATGTGGCATCTTATGCAAGTCTCCCGAAGATTAAAACTTAGGCTTTGTTGTTGGTAAATGCTGTTGATCTAGTTACTGCTCTTGTTGATCTTTCAAATCTAATAAATGCAACCTTAAACACAATCGATTTTCACTCCCTTTACGATTATTTTATTGGATTTCGGAACTGTTCCGACAGTGTGGTATTCTTTGTTTTTCATTTTATATGTCATACGATTAGCTATGTAATACAAAACCAATTAAGCTCGCAAAAAACAAGATGTCATAAAAAGTACCTATCGTTACACTAATTGATATTTTGTTTCACTTGTGTTTTGTCTATTCGTATTCGTTTGTTTGTTTGTTTGTTTATTTGTTTGATGATGTTTAACGCCACTTTCAACAACATTTCAGTTATATGGTGGCTGTCAGTTTTATTGGTCGAGGAAACCGGAAGACCTGGAAAAAAACCACCGACCTATCGCAAGTCACTGACAAACTTCATCACATAATGTTGTATCGAGTACAACTCGCCTGAGTGGGATTCAAACTCACAAAGTTAGTTGTAATAGGCACTGATTGCATAGGTAGTTGTAAATCCAACTACCATACGATCACGACCACGACGGTCCCTATCCGTATTCGGATTGTCTGTACAGCTAAATGTGTCACAATGTGGTATTGTATTTCTTTGAAGTTACATCTCTCCAGATTGTCATTGTTTATATAAATTTCTCTAAGTGGTATTTTTGTTTACTGGAGTTGCTTAGCATCTCCAGATTCTCATTCATTGTGAAACTTTCTTTAATGGGTAATTTTTGTTTGACTGGTATTGCTTTGTCACTCTGTAGTCTATTTGTCCGCATTGTTTCCTGTAATTAATATTTCCCCCTTATTTTCTGTTATAGGTACCCCCAAAATGAAATCTATGTATCCTGGTTATCACAATATTCCAGAACCTGGTCGATTGCACTACCACATTAGAAGCTTGCAGGCAAAATATTTTATTATGTGGTTATGATTTAAGTGAGGGCACCACTTTTTGGCCAAAATCGAAAATCGCTTTTCCACCTTTAATTCTGTACTATACACGGCATACCTACCAAACAGTTTTACAATCCACTTCAAATGTTTCAAAGAGTTTTCAGGCTATAGTACACAAGAGGTCTAGACCATTTAACATATGACAATAAAGATGGGAATCAGATTTTCGATTTTGAAAAAAGAATAGTGTCGCCCGTTCTCCCTTTACATATACCCATATATAGTATCAATATCTAACATCCATCTCCTATGAATACCACCAATACTTCCTTAGTGGGATAATACATAATTATGTTAAATAACATAGTACCTTCCTCTGCCGAATGTATCTCGCAAAACGGTTCTTGTTATTAAAATATAAGCACTTGGAGAAGGGAAAATATAACAAATAAATGTACTTATGATTTCCCCACTTAATCGTATATTCATAATTACTCTACGATTTTTACTTCGATGTTTCAAATAAAATATACGGTCGTCATCACAAACTGGGTGACCTTTACGAAATACCCATTTCTAAAATGGCAATGAATCTTTTCATTTTTGGGTAAATTCTTTTCTTTTATCGACCTTCGACATACTCTTACCTGACTTGACAATGAGAAAGACAGTGATTGTCTTATTAAAAACAAGAACTACTTACCCCATGCGATTTCATCCCCGTTTTTGTCTTTGTGGAGTCAGTGTTACTCCTCTTTTTAGCTTTCTGTGTTTTGTAAAGATAGAATTAGGCTTGGATATCTCACAAGGTAATATTGCATATACAGCAACTACGCTATCAAAAGAAGTCTTGTCTTCTATTGGTCTTTCCATGAGAGATGAGGAATATGATTTTCCCTCACTGTACTGGATACCACAATTTCACAAGTGTTCATACAAACAACGTTATATCGCCTGAGCTACCATGTGTTCTACTAAGTCTCTTTCTTAATTTCTAACTTCCATTCTTACAGCTGTCAAAACGGGATTCCAGGGGTATCGTGATATCTATTTTTCCAGAAGTGTTTTTTATGGAATGTTGATATCAAATGTACTGGGTTCTGATGACGATTCCTAAGGCTCAACCCACAGGGTTGCCCAACACGTCCCCATATACGATGTCTTTTAGATGAAGGTTGTCGGGGTATAAAACAGATTGCCTGACCGTGGAACATCGTGAGCAACGCGTTTGGAGAGGACCACTCTGTGTGCACGTTAAAGACCTATTTTGCAGATTTCGAAAACGGGTATGCGCATATTGTAGCCACTATAGCAGTAAACATTTGTCTTGCCTATCCAGCTCTCCATTCTTTAACAATGGTAGTCAAATGTCGCTGAAACGGTTAACCCATTCCTCCCTCATTTAAACGGTTAACCCATTCCTCCCTCATTTAAACGGTTAACCCATTCCTCCCTCATTTAAACGGTTAACCCATTCCTCCCTCATTTAAACGGTTAACCCATTCCTCCCTCATTTAAACGGTTAACCCATTCCTCCCTCATTTAAACGGTTAACCCATTCTTCCCTCATTTAAACGGTTAAACCAATCCTCCCTCCTTTAAACGGTTAACCCATTCCTCCCTCATTTAAACGGTTAACCCATTCCTCCCTCATTTTTGTACATTTTATCGATATTGTTGAACTTGTTCATGTCATGAGTAGGAATGAAATATTTGTCGCTGGGAGTGAATCAACCAACAATAAATTAACCTAATAGAATTTGTATGTAAAACATGTTTCATTTGCCATCAAATCAAAGCCATTATTGACATTCATTTATATTTATTTGAGACAGAACATATAGCCACGAATCTAAAGATTTATATTGTTTTTCGTTTTACTTTACATTATTTAGGAGATAACCACTGAACATTTAGGTGAACAAGAGAGTACAACTATTAAACATACAAAATACATATTCGATAAATTTAAATTGGCCTTGTTTTTCACGATAACGGTAAGACATCGGATCTGAAATCGAAACGCTAATTTACCACAAGTGTCATCAAAATCTACTATTAACGTCATCAAACTCTGTCACAAGTGTCGCCAAGAACAGTTTGAAGATACCAAAGTGGTAATCAGAATCTGTAAATCGAAGAAGGACGGATAACACAATGGCCAAAAGAAAAAGTACGAAAGAATAAAAAAAAAACGATCTACAAAACATACACATAAAACTAAAGATCGAGTAACACGAATCCCACTAAAATCCGGGGGTTGAACTCAGGTGCTCCGGAAGGGTAAGCAGTTCCTGCTCCAATAGTGGCATCCGTCGTGTTAATCTAGTTACAAATGTCATCAAGCTCTGTCACAAACGGAAATAAAGGAATCAGCGATCGTTTATTAACCAAGTAGTTAATGCCTTCATGTACTCTTTTAATATTGAATTATTTAGTGATATGTAATGTTTCGAATGAACACTCTTGTTAATCATCTGCTTTTGCTTATGGCTCTTGTTTATTTATTTATTTATCTATTTATTTATTTATTTATTTATTTATTTGGCGCTCAGTATTTGTGAATCGTGTTTGTCTTGTTCCATGTATTTGTTGTTTTCTATAGATTCATTGCCTCTGGTCACGTTTTTCTTACTTTATTTGTCTATTTATCAACATGTAGAAGTTACAAAGTACTGATAGTTAAATGAAACCCCAACAAAAATACTTATCTCCCCAAACTGACCGCATCGGTGGTGAAAGGGTTGGCGTGCTCGTCCTCGTGTGCGGTAGATCGTGGGTTGGAGCCCAGATCGGTTCAAACCAAAGACTGTAAAATTGGTATCGGTGTAACAGCAAAGAGCTGTTGTCTCGGAATCAGGATAATGTGACCGAGTGGGGCAATACCAGTATGTCTATCCGTGGACTGTTGTTTCAGTAAGCTAGCACTATAGAAATTAAACTATTGATGTTGGTCTAGTATAAAACGGACTTCATCATCATCGAATTGAAAATTAGCTTGTTCTCGCGACGATATAGTTGAAAAATTGGCTTTAAAAAAACTATTACTCACTCACTCCCAAAACTGAAATTACTATGACAATGACAATGACAGTGACTGCAGATGAAAGAAATTTGAGCCCTGCTTTGGAACCTGAACAAAGATGGGACGGAGTTAACAAGTTCATAACATTTTAATAAAGAGTTCAGCGACACATTGTAATATATAAACATAAAAAGAAAATAACAACAGAAGCCAGTGTAAATAAAAGTTCTAGCTTGGGGTTCGTGTTCCTAATGTTTTTATGTGTTTGTTTTGTGGGTCGTTTTATTGTGTCTTTACGTTCTTAGCTCCGTCTTGTGACATACGTTACGATTTCCGCATAAAACGATGATCGGTTCGTCTTTATCTCCAGTTTGTAGGAGGCCCCATGCCTTATTTATGGGATTTCTGTTTGTTTGTACTTTGGGGTGTCCAACACATGTTGTGTTTTTGTTTTATTTGTTTTCCTGTTGTGTCCTATGTATCTAATGTTGCAATTTTGTCTGGATTTTCCATTTTTGATTGCCCCTTCAGATTTCTCTAACGTTTGGTTGGGACAGGAACAATTCTGTACTTCATCTCGGATGATTTCATTTAAGTAAAGAGATATTTACTACCTTGTTATTGTACTGTCCATGGCTATGTTATCGTCAGTATCGCCACATGCGTGGTGTTTCAACGAATCTGGACATCGTTTTTTTGGGGGGAGGGGGGGATCCAAACTGTCTTGACGCTATGCTTAATTGACATTAAAGAGATTCATTATTTTATCTTTTCACTATATTGACCAACATTTTTAAAGTACTCATTGATCAATTGTCTTTTTTTTTCTATTTTTGTTTTCCTCTTGTAATTGTCAAGATCGTCTTTCTTATGTTGTCAACAATTGTTCTGATTGGTTGATCATGATATTCTAGATTTCTTTATTGTATGCTAATTAAACGTTCAAACAAATTGTAGGATCTGTTATTTACCTGATTGGATAAGAAATGATAAAAAAAAATAGCAAGGTGAAAGTCGATATTATTGTCGTGCTGTGCTATTATACATTAAAAGGGGCACTACAATAGCTTTGCTGGCCCAGATGACGTAAGCACCCTGTCAATTATTTAAAAAGTCGTTTCTTCAATTGTATTCATATTGATGAAATAGTAGATATGACCGTTAAACTTGTGGGTTTTATTCTTTAGTTTTATGGGTTTTGTTATTTAGTTTTATGGGAAGTGGGAATAACCTTTAGAAGACAGTGTTCATGTACTATGAAGCATGTTAAACAAGCGAATTTAAATATAATGGTGAGAGAAAGTTTTAATATTATAATAGCGTGCAGAAGACAATGATAATTATACCGACGCGTAATATATTTTTTAAACATTTTTTTAAAAGTTAAAAGTTTAAATTTTTATCACGTGAGGATTTTTATAATTGTTATATACATATTATTTTAATGGATGATACAAACATTCATATATTGTCGAATAATTTGATCGGGTGATTATTTCCAGCAATATATTAAAAAACAATATTGTGCACCTGAATAATTGAATATTAATAAGTCGTTAAAGTGTTATGTAAATCTGATTACAACAGAATCAATATTGGATTATTTTGTTGTTAATATTAGCATCAGTTACAGGTATTCTTCATCAGTTACAGGTATTTTTAATCAGATACAGGCAGTGTCAGCTTCCATATCAAAAAGGCAATCGTCAGGAATCAACAAGCCAGCCAGTCGTGTGCAATATATGATTCCGTTCAATACGGTTGGAACCATTTATAATGCATGTGAAAGTTGAAATCAGTACCACTGGAAAATAGCATTATAAATAATGGAGTGTGGATATGAACAAGAATAGAACGGGTAAAAATATGAATTAAATAATGGAATGAGCATATGAACAATAACGGAAAGGGTAGAATGTATTTTAAATAATGGAGTGTGCATATGAATAAGAATAGAACGGGTAAAATATGCATAGAATAATGGAGTTAGCATATGAACAATAATAGAACGGATAAAATGTGGATTAAATAATGGCTGATGCATATGAATAACAATAACATAACGGGTAAATCAAATATATATTAAATACCTTCACATCAAATAACTTGGATTCATGTTACAATAAATTACGTCGTGTGTTGTATAGTATACAGTGAATTAATACTCCGGACTATTTATATTTTCATTTAACACGATGACAGCAGAACAATGTTATTTCAATATGTATTTCTGATCGAACAGAAGATAGTCAACATCTCATTAAATATTAACTGACATTTTACAAAAGGTACAAACTTAAATTGAAATTGTATCCATTTAATAGGTGAATGTAACGGAAAATATACATAATGAAGAGGAGAAAATTCAAAGACGTTAGAAAATCTAAATTAAAACATCAAATTGTAGATGGAAATTCTAGCAATAAAGACTCGGACTTAATTCGCGATACTGTTAAATGTGGTTGTGGTCTTGAAGATGTGTTTCCGGAATATTTACCGTGGTATTTGTTTGTTCTGATAGTGTTTGTGAGAATTTATTATGTGCTTCAACCCAGAAACTGGTGGCTTCTTCATCCTGATGAAATATTCCAATCAGTAGAAGGTAATATTATGTGTTTGTTATTGTCTTATTGCTTAACCTCCGCGATTACCAAGGTTCACGCCGGTTTGTAGTGGATACTACATGATGCTCATCTTTTTAGTTCCCTGTGTTGTGGTTTTTGCTTTTTTGTCTCTGTTCTGTGTCTTATACCCAATGCTGATTGTGTCTCTGGACTCTTCATTGTTGACTGTGTCTCTGGACTCTTCATTGCTGACTGTGTCTCTGGACTCTTCATTGCTGACTGTGTCTCTGGACTCTTCATTGCTGACTGTGTCTCTGGACTCGTCATTGTTGACTGTGTCTCTGGACTCTCCATTGTTGACTGTGTCTCTGGATTCTCCATTGTTTACTGTGTCTCTGGACTCTCCATTGTTGATTACTCCTTCAGGTTTCTCTAAAGTTTATTTATAGAATTTCTTTATTACTTTATCATTAAAGATAATGATACCACAGATTCCAACCGCAACCTTTTTTAATACGGTTGTTTTGAATCAGGTCAATTCCGACCACGTTCTGTCTTTTTCTTGTCTTGACGCCTGAACAAATCGGCAGGCGACTTTCGGTGTTTACGCTATTACTGTGATAACGTCAGCATATCATAGTCGTAGATGCGGTAGATTATAAGTAATTGTAATATGGAGACGCCAAGGAAACCGCTGAATAAATACTGCTGGTCGGTACCCCACTATCTGTCTGATATCAGAAATATATACATAAAGGCAGATAGTTTTCCTTTGATGATGCTGACAACCGCAAATACATAAAGAAAACAAATTTAATTTTGAAGAAGTAATTGTCTCTGCATTGAAGTCTTTGATACAAATAAAATAATTTAATTGATATCTGTCTTTTACAGAAAACGTTAAGATTTTTTAAAGCTGAGGATCGAACGTTAAAACGGCTCAAATCGATTGGAGTTTTTGTTGTGTACATTGACACCGGAAGTTCAATGCCGATTAGTCCATTGAAATCACGTGATCTGGCAGACGAAAATAACAAAATTTTGACCGAATGGAAATGATTCGAAACAACCGTATTGAAGAAAACTGTAAAGACGGAAAAATATTTCTAAGAAATTGTCCTACAAAAAAGACAATATGATACTTTAAAGAGTGTCAATGTAAACAGGGAAGTGTGTTTCCGTTAACTATGATTTGTTGAAAATATAACGTTTATTGTATTTCTGCATCAGTCACAGTATGGTATTTAATAATTTCTTAGACTTTCTTATTTTTGTTTGTTTAAACTTATTTTATTTCAACCGGATTTGTCATCGTACTTAGAACTCTCCTCTGTTTTGATTATTCTGTATTTGCTTTCATGGTATCAAGTGAGTTAATGAAACAAATACTTTTATTTAAAAATTCTAGTTACGAAATAATTCATTGATGCAATAGTGTTTTTATTGGGGATTTTAACATGTGTAACTTTATTTTGTTTGCCTTCCTTCTGTGTCTTGTGTGTCCAATGTTGTCATTGTATCTGGATTGTCCATTCTTCATTGCCCCTTCGGTTTTCTCTAACGTTTATTTCGGAAGAGAATTATCCCCAGCGAAAGCGAAGGATAAAATGAAAGAGTTAGGGTTATTGTGTTTAACGCCACTTTCAACAATATCAGTTATATCGTGGCAGTCAGTTTTATTGGTGGAGGAAACCGGAGTACCCGAAGAAAACCACAGACCAACCGCAAAAAATGAAAGGAAAATAATGTTATCTATGTTAAGATGAAATATTGTTTGAAGAGGAAAGTAGTACACGTTATTGTATATATAACTAATGAAGGCGGTCATATTAAAATTATTGATAATTTCAGGAACTCTAACAAATACCGTTATCAATATGCATAGCAAATATCAGATCAGATAGCGTGGTGTATAGATATATAGTTTATGGGTGTTGAAATGCACAAATCTTCAGTTGTAGATATTGCTTGATAAAAGAACCCAAAGCTTGTAATTTTCGAAAATTTAGAATTTGAACTAATATTTGTTCTTCTGTGTAAATCAGAAAGTCTATGCTATCATATGTGTTATTAATCAAACTAATGTTCTCCTCCCTCAGACATATGAGACATTAGGCGATTCTAGTGATCCTGTTTAGCCCTTTTGACTTCATTGCTCCCAAAACTTTAAATTGTTTGGCTATTCAATCTTTCGACTTTGAGCGTGATGAAAGTTATTCCAGAAACGGGTCATGTGCACTAAATTTGATACCCACGTTTTTTTTTTATTAATTCAGAAAGATAGTTGCTTAGTAGATTTAATTAACTATTTCATTATGGTAGCAACCACACCTGTATTCCTGTAAATATGGTGAGGAGGTATGGTATTTAACGCCATTTTCAACAATATTTCAATTATATCGTGCCGGTAAGTTTCATTGGTGGAGGAAACTGGAGTACCCGGAGAAAACCACCGACCTGTCACAAGTCACTGACAAACTTTATCAAATAATGTTGTATCGAGTACACCTCGCCATAAACGGGGGTTCGAATTCACAACTTTAGTGATAGGCACTGAATGCATAGGTAGTTGTAAATACAACTAACATACGATCACGACTACGACGACCCCATATTGATATCTACGTTTTTATTAATTCAGAAAGATAATTGCTTAGTAGATTTAATTAAATATTCATTATGGCAGTAATCACCTCTTTACTCCTGTAAATAGGGGGGGGGGGGGGCAGAAGGTTATGTAAATAAACACACTATGACAGACAAGGTTTAATCCACTTTCTACATAACAATAACATTGACGTACAATAACTTTCTAATATTTTAATTTGTGATCATAGAAGGGATTTAAATAGCTGAATAATCAACAATATTGTTGATACGAAATGAAATGGAAAAATTTCATATCGATTGTTATGTTAGCTCTGCTTAAATATTTAGGTTTTTAAATGAAATTCCATTTACAAGTCTTAATCAATTTAAACAAAGGATAGTTTTTGTAGAGTTTAATTTCATCGTGTCTTTTGTTATTTTATTTTTGTTAAAGGAACTCTAATGAATTTTTAACAATATGTGTATTATGCTATAAAATCAGTTAGTTAAAACCGTATATATCTAACATCTCTACGAACTAAATTATAAATCAACACATCACATTCATACCATCACTCAAAATTCATCTGCGACCCAGTCACATTTAGGGGGTGTCGTGGTTGTGATCATATAGTAGTTGGATTTACCACTACCTGTGCAATCAGTGACTATCACCACAAAAGTTATGAGTTCAAACCCGTTCATGGCGAGGTGTACTCGATACAACAGTATGTGATAAAGTTTGTCAGTGGCTTGCGACAGATCGGTGGTTTTCTCCGTGCACTCCGGTTTCCTTCACCAATAAAACTGACCTCCACGATATAACTGAAATATTGTTGAAAATGTCGTTAAACACCATAAACCCATAAACTGTCAATTTCCAATTCACCGTATTTGAGCATCACTTAAAATTCATCTGCGACCCGTCACATTTAGCCTTAGGTAAGAACTGTTTGCGTCGTTTATGCGATTACCAATAGTGGATTAAGACCATTCTGGTGTACTTAGTACCGGTTTTTCTGGTATTCTGTTTTTATGTTCTTTTATTTTGTTTTACCTCTGTCAATTGATTGCTTTTAAGTTCACCTCCTGTTTTAAGCTGGGTTCGTTTTGCCCTATCCTTTGATTTCTGTGTAATAATTTGTGTATTATTTTTATTCTCTTTGTTTTTTCTTCTTTTGGCTACTGTATCGTCTGTGTTTCGTTGGATTATGGATTCTGGTTACCCCTGTGGTATCCTGAAATTTTTCTTCAAGACAATTCGATAAAATGGATATTTGATATTTGCGTCTGCGTGTCCAGCATTGACGTACAATCTGTGAGAACATCGTGTCATAGAAATAGGTCACAAATTCTGGGCGGCTGTGGGTCATGACTCCTCTGACAATGGCATCCATTACAGGTATTAAGAAGAGCAACTCGCCCTTTGGACGGGTCATGAATGAGTACTTCGTGGTAGGCTAATGACACCCGTCTTGCACGTAAAAGACAACAACATCTCCTAATAAGCAAATGTTTACAAGTCGTTTTTGGTGAGATCCGTGTTGACCATCTTTTTGATTTCTTGTGTTGTCCTATTATGTGTCTTTACGTTCTGAGTTCTGTGTTGTGATGCCCGTTACGATCTTCACATAGTAAAACGGAAGGCTCATGTCTTATTTATGCTATTTGTGTTTGTTTGTAGGAGGGCTCATGTCTTATTTACGCTATTTGTGTTTGTTTGTAGGAAGGCTCATGTCTTATTTACGCTATTTGTGTTTGTTTGTAGGAAGGCTCATGTCTTATTTACGCTATTTGTGTTTGTTTGTAGGAAGGCTCATGTCTTATTTATGCTATTTGTGTTTGTTTGTAGGAAGGCTCATGTCTTATTTACGCTATTTGTGTTTGTTTGTAGGAAGGCTCATGTCTTATTTACGCTATTTGTGTTAGTTTGCGTACGGTGGTGTCCAACACATATTGTGTTGAGTTTTTGTTTTTATTCGTCTTGTGTGTCCTGCATTGTCCATTTTTGATTCCCCTTCGGTATTCTCTAACGTTTGTTTACAAGGAGTGTTCATTGGTGGCCGGTTCCATGACAAAATAGTCGAACAATATCAAGTATATCCCCTTTGTTCCGTGGCAATCTAAGCCTTCGTCCAAATGCTCATCCCAGAGCCCCGTTTTTACCTTAACGTTTTATAGTTTTTTAATTTGCTCTCGTCAATGATATAGCTGAAATAGTGCTCACTCCACGTAAAACATCTTTGAATCAATCAATGATCAACGCTGAACTCATTCTAGTCTTTTTCCAGGCGCATCGCATCCTCTATTTGAATCAATATTAAATCTATCTGCTATGTATTACAAATGGTTATTTCATATCAATTAAATATCTGTGCAAATATAACGAGTCTTGTTAGACCTGATGAAATCCTGATTTATTAATATTTTATTGATTGGTAATGTTCAGTCCTCTATGGTTTATTTTTTTCTTTTAACTCTTATTCGTGATCAATGTTGGTCACTAAATAGAGGGAAAATAAGCATCCATTGGTGATCAAAAATGTTCATAGGGAACAAAAGATGCATTTTTTTAATGTTATATGATAGGTTAACAAATATAAAGTTGAAGGATTTAAACATTTATTGTCACCAGGTTTGTAACTAGAGTAACACGACGGGTACCACTGCTTTCTCTTCCGGAGCATCTGAGTTCACACTCGGTTTTTATTGGGGTTCGTGTTACTCGATCTTTAGTTTAATGTGTAATGTTTTGTAGATTGTTGTTTGTCCTTTTATCCCTTTTCTGTTGGTCATTGTGTTGTCTGTCCTTCGAATTACGGATTCTGATTACCCCTTTGGTATCTTCAAACTCTTCCATGTTATGTTAATTTCAGTTGTCCTGTGAATACATATATTTCTATCTTGTCTAAACACTTTAGGTTTCTTCCTACCAAATACCGTTAAATTATTTGGCTTTCATATATATTGACATTGAGCGTACCTGATGAAGGTTATTCCAGAAACTTTGTCACGTCTGTATCATTTTGAGGGGCCTCCGTGATCAAAGTTGTATTGTCGTTCGTTTATAGCTATATATGCAAGTATTATATATATATATCACCATTAACGTGTGTGAGATCGTTTCCCGTGTGTGGTTTACTATGTAGTCGATACAATCATACAAGGTCGGTGACCTTCGATGAGCAGTCTATTTTCCTCAAATAACAAAAGTGGGTGCCACGATATAAATATAATTTACAACAACAGGTGTTAAATGCAGATATCAATAGCAATATACCATCTGACAGACAAACTAAAAACTGTGTTAAATACAATCACCCATAGGCACAATACCATCTGCCAGACAAAGTATTTTCTAATATTAAAAAGTGTATGACCGGTGAATTTAAAATCTTAATCCATTAGTCTATAGTATTATGAAAATAAAGTTTTAACTATAATGATCAACAATCTAACCAATACCAATAAAACGGCCAATTACCTCTCACCTCAAATCAATGAACGCAAAATAATTGAACATGGCATATTTGGATGGAAATCATGGTTTTAGATTAGGGCAGGCACAAAAATATGGCGGGATCAGATCGGTTAATGAGATCACAACCAATAGTGTATATAAATTTCAGAATGGAACACGCACTTAATTCAAATGTTAGCAGATTATCTTAAAGTCAAAGAATAACAGTGTTAACTAAATAGTCGAACCAGTGATCATAAATAGTCTTGAAATTGATTTAGGCCGCTCTATGAAAATGTTCTAACAAAACAAAGAATTTGCAAAATGTGTACGATATTACGAGAAATCGCTTTTTCATTCACCGCAACATTAACCATGCAATATAATCTTTTAATATAAACTTTAGACAATACTAAAAGGACAATCAAAAAAGGAAACTCCAGAGAAATCGGCAAGCAAGGGTACACAAGACGAAGACAAACGTAACAAAAACACAAAACAATATATGTTAGACACCACTATGCTCAAACAAACACAAACAAGTCATATAATCCTCAAGTTTTCACCATTTTGCTTAATTGAATTTTAATCCACAATGAGAACTTTTGTCTAATTTTAGTGCTCATAGTTTATGTTTCTGTTTTTGTTTTGTTTTGTATGTCTTCTTTTTGTGCATTGTGTCAATGTTACCTGTATCTCAATGTTACCTGTATCTCAATGTTACCTGTATCTCAATGTTACCTGTATCTCAGTGTTACCTGTATCTCAATGTTACCTGTATCTCAATGTTACCTGTATCTCAATGTTACTGTATCTCAATGTTACCTGTTTCTCCATGTTACTGTATCTCAATGTTACTGTATCTCAATGTTACCTATATCTCAGTGTTACCTGTATCTCAATGTTACTGTATCTCAATGTTACCTGTTTCTCAATGTTACCTGTATCTCAATGTTACCTGTATCTCAGTGTTACCTGTATCTCAATGTTACCTGTATCTCAATGTTACCTGTATCTCAATGTTACTGTATCTCAATGTTACCTGTTTCTAAATGTTACTGTATCTCAATGTTACTGTATCTCAATGTTACCTATATCTCAGTGTTACCTGTATCTCAATGTTACTGTATCTCAATGTTACCTGTTTCTCAATGTTACTGTATCTCAGTGTTACCGGTATCTCAATGTTACTGTATCTCAATGTTACCTGTATCTCAATGTTACATGTATCTCAATGTTACTGTATCTCAATGTTACTGTATCTTAATGTTACTGTATCTCAATGTTACCTATATCTCAGTGTTACCTGTATTTCAATGTTACCTGTATCTCAATGTTACTGTACTGTATCTCAATGTTACCTGTTTCTCAATGTTACCTGTATCTCAATGTTACCTGTATCTCAGTGTTACCTGTATCTCAATGTTACCTGTATCTCAATGTTACATGTATCTCAATGTTACTGTATCTCAATGTTACCTGTATCTCAATGTTACTGTATCTCAATGTTACCTGTATCTCAATGTTACCTGTATCTCAGTGTTACCTGTATCTCAATGTTACCTGTATCTCTGTCTCCGTATTTTCATCCTTAATTGCCTCTTTGGTTTTATCTAACGTTTATTTATAAACCAATCATTAGAATTGCGAAAGTGAGTCTCACATTGGACAAAGGATTATGCTCTTCTATGGTCATAATAAATGAAAAACAAAAATACCGCACATGAATGATAGTAGTTGTATTTACTTGACCCACAAGTGTGCAAGGTATAGATAAACAATAATATAATATTTAAATAATAATAATGTTCATGAACGCATGCACAATTTCAGTTTTATTCCAAAGGAGGCTCAATACTGAGTTTTCTTTCAATTGAATGTTACAATATTCACACTCAGTAAACTCATTCACCTTCATTTTTACCAAGAATTCGTATTAACCAGATATATAATCTTAAGCCAGTCTAACAAATACCACCGTCACTATATTTAATAGTACAGAAGACTTGAAAAAAAAAAAAAATTGACAGGTACTTCAGCTGACTAATAAATAGCATGCATAAAGGGAATACGATATTTCCTAAATATACATCCGCCATTCAAGTGATCAAGTTATATTAGGTGCAAGTCCACAGTCACAAAGAGTTATCTTAAAAGTAAATAGAGAGTCGTTGTAATAAGAAACCAAGGTCACAGTGGTGCAATATATATTTTCCAAGAATACACCGAGGTTATATCAAGTACAGTTTCTCCGAAACACAGCTTAATCAAAAATTTCTTCTAAAGTTTCCAAACCGGAAGTTAGTTGTTGACCATGAGCTATCTATTTATATAATGATGTAATGTTTTCCGTTAGGATACATGTAACTAACTAAGTCAAGTGATATGGTTATCCCAGGATTGGTTTCCCCTCAGGGATAAAGAGTGCAAACAATTAAATGATATCTCGTATGAACAGACTAAAGAATTAAAATATAAGTCCCTGTTTTACTTCTTTAGGAAGAAAGATAGCAAAGAAATTGCTATTTTTATGATAAAACGAAAAACAAAAAGTACCACATATTCGGAACAATGCCACACATTCGGAACAGTTCCAAAATCCAATAGCAATATTGATATACCTATCGCACGTTCATGACCTCTCATTTTCGTGGCTTTGTATAATCACTTCAAAACTTTAAATGGCAGTGATAAACTAATTACATGGGACAGCAATCTCCCCTCCTAGTAAAATGATTCGGTCATGCGCATGTTTTTTTACATGTGAGGAAATTGTCAACCCTCATATATAACCGAGCTAACAGTGCTATTATAAAGAACGCTATAATCTTGAATATAATATATTAAATTTTCATGACACAGAAGTTGTCTAAAATATAATATTGCTTCTATTAAAGAGAACTGATGGCCTCAGCCTTCATTGAGGAGGAGTTGTGGTCGTGATAGTATGGTTGTTCGATTTACAACTACCTATGCAATTAGTGCCTATCCCCACTAACGATAGGAGTTTAAATCCCGTTCATGGCGAGGTGTACTCTATACAATATTATGTGATAAACGTTTTCAGTGTCTTGCGGCAGGTCGGTGGTTTTCTCCGGGTACTCCGATTTCCTCCACCAATAAAACTTACCGCCATGACATAATTGAAATGTTGTTGAAAGTGGCGTTAAACATTATAGCACACTAAAATCAACCATCATTGAAATATTAGATAATATACAGGCCCTGGTTTTTAGTTGGGTTCGTGTTACGCGATCTTTAGTTTTATGTGTATGTTTTGTAGATCGTTATTTGTCCTTTTGTACTTTTTCTTTTGGCCGTTGTATTGTCTGTCCTTCGATTTACGGATTTTGCTTACCCCTTTGGTATTTGTAAACTCTTGTTATTAAAATACCTACACTAGTGTAGCAACAGAAGAGCATTTTAACGCGAATCCTTGTATCAAAAAGGAACGATTGCTATCGTCGTTATCATGTTTCACTTGACTAACAACTACTTACATTATTTACTTAATCTACAGGTTTAAGTAAATGTGTTCATTAAAATTGTATATTTTGTAATGTATATATATATATCTTTAAGTTATGTTTACCTTATATGTATATCACCACTGTGTTACTAGCTTTATTTTGATCGAACATAATAATAATAATAATGATAATAATAATAATAATAATAATAATAATAATAATAAAAATAATAATAATAAAAATAATGTCATGTCTAATTTACGTTATTTGTGTTTTTTTTACGCATAGTGGTGTCCAACACATATTGTGTTGTGTTTTTGTTTTGTTTTTCTTCGTCTTGTGTACCCTATGTTTCCAGTGTCTGTGGATTGCCCAATTTTGATTTCTCCTTCGGTATTGTCTAACGTTTATTTCAATGAAGCCATCAAGCATATGAAAAAAATATCAAAATCGTAGAAAGATGCAAAATCCATACCTCTAACAAACAAATACATGACCGCTCACTTTCCTAGCTTGAATACAGGCACTTCAATAAATACGAAAGTGGCGGGTTAAGCTTTTGCTATGGGCCCAAACTTCACCTCTTAGTGAAATTATGCGGTCGTCCAAGTGATACAAGCAAAAGAAAATTATTACCACCATCAACATCCAGAGACATGTGAAAAGTCTTAAATCTTCATATATCATATAATTCTTCATCTCTAGGTTGCACAGCAGGTACCGTCGTGGCCGCGATCGCCTGGTAGTTAGATTAGCATATGTCTATCTATGTCCAAAGTGTCTATTGCTTTTACATTTGTGAGTTCGATTCGAGCCCGTGGCAGTTGTCCTCAGCCCAGCCTTGCATGATACAATCAGTGATAAGCGGCAGGTCTAGTATTCGTCGCGTTTCCTTCATCAGTGAAATAAAAACGCAGATAATAAATTTAGTGTTCACGACGGGTTTCTGGAATAACCTTCATCAGGTACTCTCAAAATCGAAAGATTGGAAAACCAACTAATTTACGGTCATCTTATAACAGCAATATTATTAAAGATGGCGTTATACATATATTTTCCTTATTCTTATTTCACCGACATTCTTAGGCGTTTTATTATTATTATCATCATTATTGTTCATCAATCGTAGTACATTTAATGAGAATACAACAGTATTAGGTTAATAATACATTGCTTATAAATCAAGTTATTTAAAGTGTTTATATTAAAAAATTCCAACTATGAAATATACAAAAGTGATATCGATCAAGTACTCTAATTTATACCTTTTTGTAGAGGTACTGTGCGTAAAGAGTTTTTTTCTGTACACACCTTCATCTTTTAATTCTTATATGTTATTTTCTAAAATATTTATACAGACCATCCAATTCGTCAGCACAATTGAAACTATATTAAACTGTCTAGGTTTCTTACTATTTACCTGATTGGAGCCCTGTAATTGTATTTTAGTCCAAATCCAACTACCATACGATCATGACCAAGACCACGACAGCCCCGTATATGTCTGGTATAAATCATAAAGTGCAATACAAGTGTAAACAATTAAATGATATCTCGTATGAACGGACTAAAGAATTGAAATATAAGTCCCTGTTTTACTTCTTTAGGAAGAAAGATAGCAAAGAAATTGCTATTTTTATGATAAAGCGAAAAACAAAAAGTACCACACATTCGGAACAGTACCAAAATCCAATAGCAATATAGATATACCTAACACACGTTCATGACCTCTCATTTTCGTGGCTTTGTATAATCACTTCAAAACTTTATATGGCAGTGATAAACTAGTTACATGGGACAGCAATCTCCCCTCTTAGTAAAATGATTCGGTCATGCGCATGTTTTTTTTACATGTGAGGAAAATGCCAACCCTCATATATAACCGAGCTAACAGTACTATTATAAAGAACGCTATAATCTTGAATATAATATATTAAATTTTCATGACACAGAAATTGTCTAAAATATAATATTGCTTCTATTAAAGAGAACTGATGGCCTCAACCTTCATTGAGGAGGCATCGTGGTCGTGATAGTATGGTTGTTCAATTTACAACTACCTATGCAATTAGTGCCTTTCCCCACTAACGATAGGAGTTTAAATCCCGTTCATGGCGAGGTGTACTCTATACAATATTATGTGATAAACGTTTTCAGTGTCTTGCGGCAGGTCGGTGGTTTTCTCCGGGTACTCCGATTTCCTCCACCAATAAAACTTACCGCCATGACATAATTGAAATGTTGTTGAAAGTGGCGTTAAACATTATAGCACACTAAAATCAACCATCGTTGAAATATTAGATAATATACAGGCCCTGGTTTTTAGTTGGGTTCGTGTTACGCGATCTTTAGTTTTATGTATATGCTTTGTAGATCGTTGTTTGTCCTTTTGTACTTTTTCTTTTGGCCGTTGTATTGTCTGTCCTTCGATTTACGGATTTTGCTTACCCCTTTGGTATTTGTAAACTCTTGTTATTAAAATACCTACACTAGTGTAGCAACAGAAGAGCATTTTAACGGGAATCCTTGTATCAAAAAGGAACGATTGCTATCGTCGTTATCATGTTTCACTTGACTAACAACTACTTACATTATTTACTTAATCTACAGGTTTAAGTAAATGTGTTCATTAAAATTGTATATTTTGTAATGTATATATATATCTTTAAGTTATGTCTACCTTATATATATATCACCACTGTGTTACTAGCTTTATTTTGAACGAAAATAATAATGATAATAATAATAATAATAATAATAATAATAATAATACTAATAATAATAATAATAAAAATAATGTCATGTCTAATTTACGTTATTTGTGTTTTTTACGCATAGTGGTGTCCAATACATATTGTGTTGTGTTTTTGTTTTGTTTTTCTTCGTATTGTGTACCCTATGTTTCCAGTGTCGGTGGATTGTCCAATTTTGATTTCTCCTTCGGTATTGTCTAACGTTTATTTCAATGAAGCCATCAAGCATATGAAAAAAATATCAAAATCGTAGAAAGATGCAAAATCCATATCTCTAACACACAAATACATGACCGCTCACTTTCCTAGCTTAAATACAGGCACTTCAATAAATACGAAAGTGGCGGGTTAAGCTTTTGCTATGGGCCCAAACTTCCCCTCTTAGTGAAATTATGCGGTCGTCCAAGTGATACAAGCAAAAGAAAATGATTACCACCATTAACATCCAGAGATATGTGAAAAGTCTTAAATCTTCATATATCATCTAATTCTTCATCTCTAGGTTGCACAGCAGGTACCGTCGTGGCCGCGATCGCATGGTAGTTAGATTAGCATATGTCTATCTATGTCCAAAGTGTCTATTGCTTTTAAATTTGTGAGTTCGATTCGAACCCGTGGCAGTTGTCCTCAGCCCAGCCTTGCATGATGCAATCATTGATAAGCGGCAGGTCTAGTATTCGTCGCGTTTCCTTCATCAGTGAAATAAAAACGCAGATAATAAATTTAGTGTTCACGACGGGTTTCTGGAATAACCTTCATCAGGTACTCTCAAAATCGAAAGATTGGAAAACCAACTAATTTACGGTCATCTTATAACAGCAATATTATTAAAGATGGCGTTATACATATATTTTCCTTATTCTTATTTCACCGACATTCTTAGGCGTTTTATTATTATTATCATCATTATTGTTCATCAATCGTAGTACATTTAATGAGAATACAACAGTATTAGGTTAATAATACATTGCTTTTAAATCAATTTATTTAAAGTGTTTATATTCAAAAATTCCAACTATGAAATATACAAAAGTGATATCGATCAAGTACTCTAATTTATACCTTTTTGTAGAGGTACTGTGCGTAAAGAGTTTTTTTCTGTACACACCTTCATCTTTTAATTCTTATATGTTATTTTCTAAAATATTTATACAGACCATCCAATTCGTCAGCACAATTGAAACTATATTAAACTGTCTAGGTTTCTTACTATTTACCTGATTGGAGCCCTGTAATTGTATTTTAGTCCAAATCCAACTACCATACGATCATGACCAAGACCACGACAGCCCCGTATATGTCTGGTATAAATCATAAAGTGCAATACAAGTGTAAACAATTGAATGATATCTCGTATGAACGGACTAAAGAATTGAAATATAAGTCCCTGTTTTACTTCTTTAGGAAGAAAGATAGCAAAGAAATTGCTATTTTTATGATAAAGCGAAAAACAAAAAGTACCACACATTCGGAACAGTACCAAAATCCAATAGCAATATAGATATACCTATCGCACGTTCATGACCTCTCATTTTCGTGGCTTTGTATAATCACTTCAAAACTT
This sequence comes from Bathymodiolus brooksi, assembly GCA_963680875.1. Classification (NCBI taxonomy): domain Eukaryota; kingdom Metazoa; phylum Mollusca; class Bivalvia; order Mytilida; family Modiolidae; genus Bathymodiolus; species Bathymodiolus brooksi. The sequence goes on from OY804580.1 coordinate 90,460,706, forward strand.
TAAATGGCAGTGATAAACTAATTACATGGGACAGCAATCTCCCCTCCTAGTAAAATGATTCGGTCATGCGCATGTTTTTTTACATGTGAGGAAATTGTCAACCCTCATATATAACCGAGCTAACAGTGCTATTATAAAGAACGCTATAATCTTGAATATAATATATTAAATTTTCATGACACAGAAGTTGTCTAAAATATAATATTGCTTCTATTAAAGAGAACTGATGGCCTCAGCCTTCATTGAGGAGGAGTTGTGGTCGTGATAGTATGGTTGTTCGATTTACAACTACCTATGCAATTAGTGCCTATCCCCACTAACGATAGGAGTTTAAATCCCGTTCATGGCGAGGTGTACTCTATACAATATTATGTGATAAACGTTTTCAGTGTCTTGCGGCAGGTCGGTGGTTTTCTCCGGGTACTCCGATTTCCTCCACCAATAAAACTTACCGCCATGACATAATTGAAATGTTGTTGAAAGTGGCGTTAAACATTATAGCACACTAAAATCAACCATCATTGAAATATTAGATAATATACAGGCCCTGGTTTTTAGTTGGGTTCGTGTTACGCGATCTTTAGTTTTATGTGTATGTTTTGTAGATCGTTATTTGTCCTTTTGTACTTTTTCTTTTGGCCGTTGTATTGTCTGTCCTTCGATTTACGGATTTTGCTTACCCCTTTGGTATTTGTAAACTCTTGTTATTAAAATACCTACACTAGTGTAGCAACAGAAGAGCATTTTAACGCGAATCCTTGTATCAAAAAGGAACGATTGCTATCGTCGTTATCATGTTTCACTTGACTAACAACTACTTACATTATTTACTTAATCTACAGGTTTAAGTAAATGTGTTCATTAAAATTGTATATTTTGTAATGTATATATATATATCTTTAAGTTATGTTTACCTTATATGTATATCACCACTGTGTTACTAGCTTTATTTTGATCGAACATAATAATAATAATAATGATAATAATAATAATAATAATAATAATAATAATAATAAAAATAATAATAATAAAAATAATGTCATGTCTAATTTACGTTATTTGTGTTTTTTTTACGCATAGTGGTGTCCAACACATATTGTGTTGTGTTTTTGTTTTGTTTTTCTTCGTCTTGTGTACCCTATGTTTCCAGTGTCTGTGGATTGCCCAATTTTGATTTCTCCTTCGGTATTGTCTAACGTTTATTTCAATGAAGCCATCAAGCATATGAAAAAAATATCAAAATCGTAGAAAGATGCAAAATCCATACCTCTAACAAACAAATACATGACCGCTCACTTTCCTAGCTTGAATACAGGCACTTCAATAAATACGAAAGTGGCGGGTTAAGCTTTTGCTATGGGCCCAAACTTCACCTCTTAGTGAAATTATGCGGTCGTCCAAGTGATACAAGCAAAAGAAAATTATTACCACCATCAACATCCAGAGACATGTGAAAAGTCTTAAATCTTCATATATCATATAATTCTTCATCTCTAGGTTGCACAGCAGGTACCGTCGTGGCCGCGATCGCATGGTAGTTAGATTAGCATATGTCTATCTATGTCCAAAGTGTCTATTGCTTTTACATTTGTGAGTTCGATTCGAGCCCGTGGCAGTTGTCCTCAGCCCAGCCTTGCATGATACAATCAGTGATAAGCGGCAGGTCTAGTATTCGTCGCGTTTCCTTCATCAGTGAAATAAAAACGCAGATAATAAATTTAGTGTTCACGACGGGTTTCTGGAATAACCTTCATCAGGTACTCTCAAAATCGAAAGATTGGAAAACCAACTAATTTACGGTCATCTTATAACAGCAATATTATTAAAGATGGCGTTATACATATATTTTCCTTATTCTTATTTCACCGACATTCTTAGGCGTTTTATTATTATTATCATCATTATTGTTCATCAATCGTAGTACATTTAATGAGAATACAACAGTATTAGGTTAATAATACATTGCTTATAAATCAAGTTATTTAAAGTGTTTATATTAAAAAATTCCAACTATGAAATATACAAAAGTGATATCGATCAAGTACTCTAATTTATACCTTTTTGTAGAGGTACTGTGCGTAAAGAGTTTTTTTCTGTACACACCTTCATCTTTTAATTCTTATATGTTATTTTCTAAAATATTTATACAGACCATCCAATTCGTCAGCACAATTGAAACTATATTAAACTGTCTAGGTTTCTTACTATTTACCTGATTGGAGCCCTGTAATTGTATTTTAGTCCAAATCCAACTACCATACGATCATGACCAAGACCACGACAGCCCCGTATATGTCTGGTATAAATCATAAAGTGCAATACAAGTGTAAACAATTAAATGATATCTCGTATGAACGGACTAAAGAATTGAAATATAAGTCCCTGTTTTACTTCTTTAGGAAGAAAGATAGCAAAGAAATTGCTATTTTTATGATAAAGCGAAAAACAAAAAGTACCACACATTCGGAACAGTACCAAAATCCAATAGCAATATAGATATACCTAACACACGTTCATGACCTCTCATTTTCGTGGCTTTGTATAATCACTTCAAAACTTTATATGGCAGTGATAAACTAGTTACATGGGACAGCAATCTCCCCTCTTAGTAAAATGATTCGGTCATGCGCATGTTTTTTTTACATGTGAGGAAAATGCCAACCCTCATATATAACCGAGCTAACAGTACTATTATAAAGAACGCTATAATCTTGAATATAATATATTAAATTTTCATGACACAGAAATTGTCTAAAATATAATATTGCTTCTATTAAAGAGAACTGATGGCCTCAACCTTCATTGAGGAGGCATCGTGGTCGTGATAGTATGGTTGTTCAATTTACAACTACCTATGCAATTAGTGCCTTTCCCCACTAACGATAGGAGTTTAAATCCCGTTCATGGCGAGGTGTACTCTATACAATATTATGTGATAAACGTTTTCAGTGTGTTGCGGCAGGTCGGTGGTTTTCTCCGGGTACTCCGATTTCCTCCACCAATAAAACTTACCGCCATGACATAATTGAAATGTTGTTGAAAGTGGCGTTAAACATTATAGCACACTAAAATCAACCATCATTGAAATATTAGATAATATACAGGCCCTGGTTTTTAGTTGGGTTCGTGTTACGCGATCTTTAGTTTTATGTATATGCTTTGTAGATCGTTGTTTGTCCTTTTGTACTTTTTCTTTTGGCCGTTGTATTGTCTGTCCTTCGATTTACGGATTTTGCTTACCCCTTTGGTATTTGTAAACTCTTGTTATTAAAATACCTACACTAGTGTAGCAACAGAAGAGCATTATAACGGGAATCCTTGTATCAAAAAGGAACGATTGCTATCGTCGTTATCATGTTTCACTTGACTAACAACTACTTACATTATTTACTTAATCTACAGGTTTAAGTAAATGTGTTCATTAAAATTGTATATTTTGTAATGTATATATATATCTTTAAGTTATGTCTACCTTATATATATATCACCACTGTGTTACTAGCTTTATTTTGAACGAAAATAATAATGATAATAATAATAATAATAATAATAATAATAATAATACTAATAATAATAATAATAAAAATAATGTCATGTCTAATTTACGTTATTTGTGTTTTTTACGCATAGTGGTGTCCAATACATATTGTGTTGTGTTTTTGTTTTGTTTTTCTTCGTATTGTGTACCCTATGTTTCCAGTGTCGGTGGATTGTCCAATTTTGATTTCTCCTTCGGTATTGTCTAACGTTTATTTCAATGAAGCCATCAAGCATATGAAAAAAATATCAAAATCGTAGAAAGATGCAAAATCCATATCTCTAACACACAAATACATGACCGCTCACTTTCCTAGCTTAAATACAGGCACTTCAATAAATACGAAAGTGGCGGGTTAAGCTTTTGCTATGGGCCCAAACTTCCCCTCTTAGTGAAATTATGCGGTCGTCCAAGTGATACAAGCAAAAGAAAATGATTACCACCATTAACATCCAGAGATATGTGAAAAGTCTTAAATCTTCATATATCATCTAATTCTTCATCTCTAGGTTGCACAGCAGGTACCGTCGTGGCCGCGATCGCATGGTAGTTAGATTAGCATATGTCTATCTATGTCCAAAGTGTCTATTGCTTTTAAATTTGTGAGTTCGATTCGAACCCGTGGCAGTTGTCCTCAGCCCAGCCTTGCATGATGCAATCATTGATAAGCGGCAGGTCTAGTATTCGTCGCGTTTCCTTCATCAGTGAAATAAAAACGCAGATAATAAATTTAGTGTTCACGACGGGTTTCTGGAATAACCTTCATCAGGTACTCTCAAAATCGAAAGATTGGAAAACCAACTAATTTACGGTCATCTTATAACAGCAATATTATTAAAGATGGCGTTATACATATATTTTCCTTATTCTTATTTCACCGACATTCTTAGGCGTTTTATTATTATTATCATCATTATTGTTCATCAATCGTAGTACATTTAATGAGAATACAACAGTATTAGGTTAATAATACATTGCTTTTAAATCAATTTATTTAAAGTGTTTATATTCAAAAATTCCAACTATGAAATATACAAAAGTGATATCGATCAAGTACTCTAATTTATACCTTTTTGTAGAGGTACTGTGCGTAAAGAGTTTTTTTCTGTACACACCTTCATCTTTTAATTCTTATATGTTATTTTCTAAAATATTTATACAGACCATCCAATTCGTCAGCACAATTGAAACTATATTAAACTGTCTAGGTTTCTTACTATTTACCTGATTGGAGCCCTGTAATTGTATTTTAGTCCAAATCCAACTACCATACGATCATGACCAAGACCACGACAGCCCCGTATATGTCTGGTATAAATCATAAAGTGCAATACAAGTGTAAACAATTAAATGATATCTCGTATGAACGGACTAAAGAATTGAAATATAAGTCCCTGTTTTACTTCTTTAGGAAGAAAGATAGCAAAGAAATTGCTATTTTTATGATAAAGCGAAAAACAAAAAGTACCACACATTCGGAACAGTACCAAAATCCAATAGCAATATAGATATACCTAACACACGTTCATGACCTCTCATTTTTGTGGCTTTGTATAATCACTTCAAAACTTTAAATGGCAGTGATAAACTAGTTACATGGGACAGCAATCTCCCCTCTTAGTAAAATGATTCGGTCATGCGCATGTTTTTTTTACATGTGAGGAAAATGCCAACCCTCATATATAACCGAGCTAACAGTACTATTATAAAGAACGCTATAATCTTGAATATAATATATTAAATTTTCATGACACAGAAGTTGTCTTAAATATAATATTGCTTCTATTAAAGAGAGCTGATGGCCTCAACCTTCATTGAGGAGGCATCGTGGTCGTGATAGTATGGTTGTTCGATTTACAACTACCTATGCAATTAGTGCCTATCCCCACTAACGATAGGAGTTTACATCCCGTTCATGGCGAGGTGTACTCTATACAATATTATGTGATAAACGTTTTCAGTGTCTTGCGGCAGGTCGGTGGTTTTCTCCGGGTACTCCGATTTCCTCCACCAATAAAACTTACCGCCATGATATAATTGAAATTTTGTTGAAAGTGGCGTTATACATTATAGCACACTAAAATCAACCATCATTGAAATATTAGATAATACACAGGCCCTGGTTTTTTGTTGGGTTCGTGTTACGCGATCTTTAGTTTTATGTGTATGTTTTGTAGATCGTTGTTTGTGCTTTTGTACTTTTTCTTTTGGCCGTTGTATTGTCTGTCCTTCGATTTACGGATTTTGCTTACCCCTTTGGTATTTGTAAACTCTTGTTATTAAAATACCTACACTAGCGTAGCAACAGAAGAGCATTTTAACGGGAATCCTTGTATCAAAAAGGAACGATTGCTATCGTCGTTATCATGTTTCATTTGACTAACAACTACTTACTTAATCTACAGGTTTAAGTAAATGTGTTCATTAAAATTGTATATTTTGTAATGTATATATATATCTTTAAGTTATGTCTACCTTATATATATATCACCACTGTGTTACTAGCTTTATTTTGAACGAAAATAATAATGATAATAATAATAATAATAATAATAATACTAATAATAATAATAATAAAAATAATGTCATGTCTAATTTACGTTATTTGTGTTTTTTACGTATAGTGGTGTCCAACACATATTTTGTTGTGTTTTTGTTTTGTTTTTCTTCGTATTGTGTACCCTATGTTTCCGGTGTCGGTGGATTGTCCAATTTTGATTTCTCCTTCGGTATTGTCTAACGTTTATTTCAATGAAGCCATGAAGCATATGAAAAAAATATCAAAATCGTCGAAAGATGCAAAATGCAAAATCCATACCTCTAACACACAAATACATGACCGCTCACTTTCCTAGCTTGAATACAGGCACTTTAATAAATACGAAAGTGGCGGGTTAAGCTTTTGCTATGGGCCCAAATTTCACCTCTTAGTGAAATTATGCGGTCGTCCAAGTGATACAAGCAAAAGAAAATTATTACCACCATTAACATCCAGAGACATGTGAAAAGTCTTAAATCTTCATATATCATCTAATTCTTCATCTCTAGGTTGCACAGCAGGTACCGTCGTGGCCGCGATCTCATGGTAGTTAGATTAGCATATGTCTATCTATGTCCAAAGTGTCTATTGCTTTTACATTTGTGAGTTCGATTCGAGCTCATGGCAGTTGTCCTCAGCCCAGCCTTGCATGATGCAATCAGTGATAAGCGGCAGGTCTAGTATTCGTCGCGTTTCCTTCATCAGTGAAATAAAAACGCAGATAATAAATTTAGTGTTCACGACGGGTTTCTGGAATAACCTTCATCAGGTACTCTCAAAATCGAAAGATTGGAAATAAAGGTAATAACAAAATTACCGAACTCCGAACAATCTTACAAAGGGAAAGTCCAAACTCATAATTATATAAACAGACAAAACCAACTAATTTACGGTCATCTTATCACAGCAATATTATTAAAGATGGCGTTATACATATATTTTCCTTATTCTTATTTCACCGACATTCTTAGGCGTTTTATTATTATTATCATCATTATTGTTCATCAATCGTAGTACATTTAATGAGAATACAACAGTATTAGGTTAATAATACATTGCTTATAAATCAAGTTATTTAAAGTGTTTATATTAAAAAATTCCAACTATGAAATATACAAAAGTGATATCGATCAAGTACTCTAATTTATACCTTTTTGTAGAGGTACTGTGCGTAAAGAGTTTTTTTCTGTACACACCTTCATCTTTTAATTCTTATATGTTATTTTCTAAAATATTTATACAGACCATCCAATTCGTCAGCACAATTGAAACTATATTAAACTGTCTAGGTTTCTTACTATTTACCTGATTGGAGCCCTGTAATTGTATTTTAGTCCAAATCCAACTACCATACGATCATGACCAAGACCACGACAGCCCCGTATATGTCTGGTATAAATCATAAAGTGCAATACAAGTGTAAACAATTAAATGATATCTCGTATGAACGGACTAAAGAATTGAAATATAAGTCCCTGTTTTACTTCTTTAGGAAGAAAGATAGCAAAGAAATTGCTATTTTTATGATAAAGCGAAAAACAAAAAGTACCACACATTCGGAACAGTACCAAAATCCAATAGCAATATAGATATACCTAACACACGTTCATGACCTCTCATTTTTGTGGCTTTGTATAATCACTTCAAAACTTTAAATGGCAGTGATAAACTAGTTACATGGGACAGCAATCTCCCCTCTTAGTAAAATGATTCGGTCATGCGCATGTTTTTTTTACATGTGAGGAAAATGCCAACCCTCATATATAACCGAGCTAACAGTACTATTATAAAGAACGCTATAATCTTGAATATAATATATTAAATTTTCATGACACAGAAGTTGTCTTAAATATAATATTGCTTCTATTAAAGAGAGCTGATGGCCTCAACCTTCATTGAGGAGGCATCGTGGTCGTGATAGTATGGTTGTTCAATTTACAACTACCTATGCAATTAGTGCCTTTCCCCACTAACGATAGGAGTTTAAATCCCGTTCATGGCGAGGTGTACTCTATACAATATTATGTGATAAACGTTTTCAGTGTCTTGCGGCAGGTCGGTGGTTTTCTCCGGGTACTCCGATTTCCTCCACCAATAAAACTTACCGCCATGACATAATTGAAATGTTGTTGAAAGTGGCGTTAAACATTATAGCACACTAAAATCAACCATCATTGAAATATTAGATAATATACAGGCCCTGGTTTTTAGTTGGGTTCGTGTTACGCGATCTTTAGTTTTATGTATATGCTTTGTAGATCGTTGTTTGTCCTTTTGTACTTTTTCTTTTGGCCGTTGTATTGTCTGTCCTTCGATTTACGGATTTTGCTTACCCCTTTGGTATTTGTAAACTCTTGTTATTAAAATACCTACACTAGTGTAGCAACAGAAGAGCATTTTAACGGGAATCCTTGTATCAAAAAGGAACGATTGCTATCGTCGTTATCATGTTTCACTTGACTAACAACTCCTTACATTATTTACTTAATCTACAGGTTTAAGTAAATGTGTTCATTAAAATTGTATATTTTGTAATGTATATATATATCTTTAAGTTATGTCTACCTTATATATATATCACCACTGTGTTACTAGCTTTATTTTGAACGAAAATAATAATGATAATAATAATAATAATAATAATACTAATAATAATAATAATAAAAATAATGTCATGTCTAATTTACGTTATTTGTGTTTTTTACGCATAGTGGTGTCCAATACATATTGTGTTGTGTTTTTGTTTTGTTTTTCTTCGTATTGTGTACCCTATGTTTCCAGTGTCGGTGGATTGTCCAATTTTGATTTCTCCTTCGGTATTGTCTAACGTTTATTTCAATGAAGCCATCAAGCATATGAAAAAAATATCAAAATCGTAGAAAGATGCAAAATCCATATCTCTAACACACAAATACATGACCGCTCACTTTCCTAGCTTAAATACAGGCACTTCAATAAATACGAAAGTGGCGGGTTAAGCTTTTGCTATGGGCCCAAACTTCCCCTCTTAGTGAAATTATGCGGTCGTCCAAGTGATACAAGCAAAAGAAAATGATTACCACCATTAACATCCAGAGATATGTGAAAAGTCTTAAATCTTCATATATCATCTAATTCTTCATCTCTAGGTTGCACAGCAGGTACCGTCGTGGCCGCGATCGCATGGTAGTTAGATTAGCATATGTCTATCTATGTCCAAAGTGTCTATTGCTTTTAAATTTGTGAGTTCGATTCGAACCCGTGGCAGTTGTCCTCAGCCCAGCCTTGCATGATGCAATCATTGATAAGCGGCAGGTCTAGTATTCGTCGCGTTTCCTTCATCAGTGAAATAAAAACGCAGATAATAAATTTAGTGTTCACGACGGGTTTCTGGAATAACCTTCATCAGGTACTCTCAAAATCGAAAGATTGGAAAACCAACTAATTTACGGTCATCTTATAACAGCAATATTATTAAAGATGGCGTTATACATATATTTTCCTTATTCTTATTTCACCGACATTCTTAGGCGTTTTATTATTATTATCATCATTATTGTTCATCAATCGTAGTACATTTAATGAGAATACAACAGTATTAGGTTAATAATACATTGCTTTTAAATCAATTTATTTAAAGTGTTTATATTCAAAAATTCCAACTATGAAATATACAAAAGTGATATCGATCAAGTACTCTAATTTATACCTTTTTGTAGAGGTACTGTGCGTAAAGAGTTTTTTTCTGTACACACCTTCATCTTTTAATTCTTATATGTTATTTTCTAAAATATTTATACAGACCATCCAATTCGTCAGCACAATTGAAACTATATTAAACTGTCTAGGTTTCTTACTATTTACCTGATTGGAGCCCTGTAATTGTATTTTAGTCCAAATCCAACTACCATACGATCATGACCAAGACCACGACAGCCCCGTATATGTCTGGTATAAATCATAAAGTGCAATACAAGTGTAAACAATTAAATGATATCTCGTATGAACGGACTAAAGAATTGAAATATAAGTCCCTGTTTTACTTCTTTAGGAAGAAAGATAGCAAAGAAATTGCTATTTTTATGATAAAGCGAAAAACAAAAAGTACCACACATTCGGAACAGTACCAAAATCCAATAGCAATATAGATATACCTAACACACGTTCATGACCTCTCATTTTTGTGGCTTTGTATAATCACTTCAAAACTTTAAATGGCAGTGATAAACTAGTTACATGGGACAGCAATCTCCCCTCTTAGTAAAATGATTCGGTCATGCGCATGTTTTTTTTTACATGTGAGGAAAATGCCAACCCTCATATATAACCGAGCTAACAGTACTATTATAAAGAACGCTATAATCTTGAATATAATATATTAAATTTTCATGACACAGAAGTTGTCTTAAATATAATATTGCTTCTATTAAAGAGAGCTGATGGCCTCAACCTTCATTGAGGAGGCATCGTGGTCGTGATAGTATGGTTGTTCGATTTACAACTACCTATGCAATTAGTGCCTATCCCCACTAACGATAGGAGTTTACATCCCGTTCATGGCGAGGTGTACTCTATACAATATTATGTGATAAACGTTTTCAGTGTCTTGCGGCAGGTCGGTGGTTTTCTCCGGGTACTCCGATTTCCTCCACCAATAAAACTTACCGCCATGATATAATTGAAATTTTGTTGAAAGTGGCGTTATACATTATAGCACACTAAAATCAACCATCATTGAAATATTAGATAATACACAGGCCCTGGTTTTTTGTTGGGTTCGTGTTACGCGATCTTTAGTTTTATGTGTATGTTTTGTAGATCGTTGTTTGTGCTTTTGTACTTTTTCTTTTGGCCGTTGTATTGTCTGTCCTTCGATTTACGGATTTTGCTTACCCCTTTGGTATTTGTAAACTCTTGTTATTAAAATACCTACACTAGCGTAGCAACAGAAGAGCATTTTAACGGGAATCCTTGTATCAAAAAGGAACGATTGCTATCGTCGTTATCATGTTTCATTTGACTAACAACTACTTACTTAATCTACAGGTTTAAGTAAATGTGTTCATTAAAATTGTATATTTTGTAATGTATATATATATCTTTAAGTTATGTCTACCTTATATATATATCACCACTGTGTTACTAGCTTTATTTTGAACGAAAATAATAATGATAATAATAATAATAATAATAATAATACTAATAATAATAATAATAAAAATAATGTCATGTCTAATTTACGTTATTTGTGTTTTTTACGTATAGTGGTGTCCAACACATATTTTGTTGTGTTTTTGTTTTGTTTTTCTTCGTATTGTGTACCCTATGTTTCCGGTGTCGGTGGATTGTCCAATTTTGATTTCTCCTTCGGTATTGTCTAACGTTTATTTCAATGAAGCCATGAAGCATATGAAAAAAATATCAAAATCGTCGAAAGATGCAAAATGCAAAATCCATACCTCTAACACACAAATACATGACCGCTCACTTTCCTAGCTTGAATACAGGCACTTTAATAAATACGAAAGTGGCGGGTTAAGCTTTTGCTATGGGCCCAAATTTCCCTCTTAGTGAAATTATGCGGTCGTCCAAGTGATACAAGCAAAAGAAAATTATTACCACCATTAACATCCAGAGACATGTGAAAAGTCTTAAATCTTCATATATCATCTAATTCTTCATCTCTAGGTTGCACAGCAGGTACCGTCGTGGCCGCGATCTCATGGTAGTTAGATTAGCATATGTCTATCTATGTCCAAAGTGTCTATTGCTTTTACATTTGTGAGTTCGATTCGAGCTCATGGCAGTTGTCCTCAGCCCAGCCTTGCATGATGCAATCAGTGAAAAGCGGCAGGTCTAGTATTCGTCGCGTTTCCTTCATCAGTGAAATAAAAACGCAGATAATAAATTTAGTGTTCACGACGGGTTTCTGGAATAACCTTCATCAGGTACTCTCAAAATCGAAAGATTGGAAATAAAGGTAATAACAAAATTACCGAACTCCGAACAATCTTACAAAGGGAAAGTCCAAACTCATAATTATATAAACAGACAAAACCAACTAATTTACGGTCATCTTATCACAGCAATATTATTAAAGATGGCGTTATACATATATTTTCCTTATTCTTATTTCACCGACATTCTTAGGCGTTTTATTATTATTATCATCATTATTGTTCATCAATCGTAGTACATTTAATGAGAATACAACAGTATTAGGTTAATAATACATTGCTTATAAATCAAGTTATTTAAAGTGTTTATATTAAAAAATTCCAACTATGAAATATACAAAAGTGATATCGATCAAGTACTCTAATTTATACCTTTTTGTAGAGGTACTGTGCGTAAAGAGTTTTTTTCTGTACACACCTTCATCTTTTAATTCTTATATGTTATTTTCTAAAATATTTATACAGACCATCCAATTCGTCAGCACAATTGAAACTATATTAAACTGTCTAGGTTTCTTACTATTTACCTGATTGGAGCCCTGTAATTGTATTTTAGTCCAAATCCAACTACCATACGATCATGACCAAGACCACGACAGCCCCGTATATGTCTGGTATAAATCATAAAGTGCAATACAAGTGTAAACAGTTAAATGATATCTCGTATGAACGGACTAAAGAATTGAAATATAAGTCCCTGTGTTACTTCTTTAGGAAGAAAGATAGCAAAGAAATTGCTATTTTCTATGATAAAACGAAAAACAAAAAGTACCACACATTCGGAACAGTACCAAAATCCAATAGCAATATAGATATACCTAACACACGTTCATGACCTCTCATTTTTGTGGCTTTGTATAATCACTTCAAAACTTTAAATGGCAGTGATAAACTAGTTACATGGGACAGCAATCTCCCCTCTAAGTAAAATGATTAGGTCATGCACATGTTTTGTTTACATGTGAGGAAAATGCCAACCCTCATATATAACCGAGCTAACAGTACTATTATAAAGAACGCTATAATCTTGAATATAATATATTAAATTTTCATGACACAGAAGTTGTCTTAAATATAATATTGCTTCTATTAAAGAGAGCTGATGGCCTCAACCTTCATTGCGGAGGCATCGTGGTCGTGATAGTATGGTTGTTCGATTTACAACTACCTATGCAATTAGTGCCTATCCCCACTAACGATAGGAGTTTACATCCCGTTCATGGCGAGGTGTACTCTATACAATATTATGTGATAAACGTTTTCAGTGTCTTGCGGCAGGTTGGTGGTTTTCTCCGGGTACTCCGATTTCCTCCACCAATAAAACTTACCGCCATGATATAATTGAAATTTTGTTGAAAGTGGCGTTAAACATTATAGCACACTAAAATCAACCATCATTGAAATATTAGATAATACACAGGCCCTGGTTTTTAGTTGGGTTCGTGTTACGCGATCTTTAGTTTTTTGTGTATGCTTTGTAGATCGTTGTTTGTGCTTTTGTACTTTTTCTTTTGGCCGTTGTATTGTCTGTCCTTCGATTTACGGATTTTGCTTACCCCTTTGGTATTTGTAAACTCTTGTTATTAAAATACCTACACTAGTGTTGCAACAGAAGAGCATTTTAACGGGAATCCTTGTATCAAAAAGGAACGATTGCTATCGTCGTTATCATATTTCACTTGACTAACAACTACTTACATTATTTACTTAATCTAAATGTGTTCATTAAAATTGTATATTTTGTAATGTGTATATATATCTTTAAGCTATGTCTACCTTATATGTATATCCCCACTGTGTTACTAGCTTTATTTTGAACGAAAATAATAATAATAATAATAATAATAATAATAATAATAATAATAATAATAATAATAATGTCATGTCTAATTTACGTTATTTGTGTTTTTTACGCATAGTGGTGTCCATCACATATTGTGTTGTGTTTTTGTTTTGTTTTTCTTCGTCTTGTGTACCCTATGTTTCCAGTTTCTGTGGATTGTCCAATTTTGATTTCTCTTTCGGTATTGTCTAACGTTTATTTCAATGAAGCCATCGAGCATATGAAAAAAATATCAAAATCGTAGAAAGATGCAAAATCCATATCTCTAACACACAAATACATGCCCTCTAGCACACAAATACATGACCTCTAACACACAAATACATGACGGCTCACTTTCCTAGCTTGAATACAGGCACTTCAATAAATACGAAAGTGGCGGGTTAAGCTTTTGCTATGGGCCCAAACTTCCCCTCTTAGTGAAATTGTGCGGTCGTCCAAGTGATACAAGCAAAAGAAAATTATTACCACCATTAACATCCAGAGACATGTGAAAAGTCTTAAATCTTCATATATCATATAATTCTTTATCTCTAGGTTGCACAGCAGGTACCGTCGTGGCCACGATCGCATGGTAGTTAGGTTAGCATATGTCTATCTATGTCCAAAGTGTCTATTGCTTTTATTTTTGTGAGTTCGATTCGAGCCCGTGGCAGTTGTCCTCAGCTCAGCCTTGCATGATACAATCATTGATAAGCGGCAGGTCTAGTATTCGTCGCGTTTCCTTCATCAGTGAAATAAAAACGCAGATAATAAATTTAGTGTTCACGACGGGTTTCTGGAATAACCTTCATCAGGTACTCTCAAAATCGAAAGATTGGAAAACCAACTAATTTACGGTCATCTTATAACAGCAATATTATTAAAGATGGCGTTATACATATATTTTCCTTATTCTTATTTCACCGACATTCTTAGGCGTTTTATTATTATTATCATCATTATTGTTCATCAATCGTAGTACATTTAATGAGAATACAACAGTATTAGGTTAATAATACATTGCTTATAAATCAAGTTATTTAAAGTGTTTATATTAAAAAATTCCAACTATGAAATATACAAAAGTGATATCGATCAAGTACTCTAATTTATACCTTTTTGTAGAGGTACTGTGCGTAAAGAGTTTTTTCTGTACACACCTTCATCTTTTAATTCTTATATGTTATTTTCTAAAATATTTATACAGACCATCCAATTCGTCAGCACAATTGAAACTATATTAAACTGTCTAGGTTTCTTACTATTTACCTGATTGGAGCCCTGTAATTGTATTTTAGTCCAAATCCAACTACCATACGATCATGACCAAGACCACGACAGCCCCGTATATGTCTGGTATAAATCATAAAGTGCAATAGAAGTGTAAACAGTTAAATGATATCTCGTATGAACGGACTAAAGAATTGAAATATAAGTCCCTGTTTTACTTCTTTAGGAAGAAAGATAGCAAAGAAATTGCTATTTTTTATGATAAAACGAAAAACAAAAAGTACCACACATTCGGAACAGTACCAAAATCCATAGCAATATAGATATACCTAACACACGTTCATGACCTCTCATTTTTGTGGCTTTGTATAATCACTTCAAAACTTTAAATGGCAGTGATAAACTAGTTACATGGGACAGCAATCTCCCCTCTTAGTAAAATGATTCGGTCATGCGCATGTTTTTTTTACATGTGAGGAAAATGCCAACCCTCATATATAACCGAGCTAACAGTACTATTATAAAGAACGCTATAATCTTGAATATAATATATTAAATTTTCATGACACAGAAGTTGTCTTAAATATAATATTGCTTCTATTAAAGAGAGCTGATGGCCTCAACCTTCATTGCGGAGGCATCGTGGTCGTGATAGTATGGTTGTTCGATTTACAACTACCTATGCAATTAGTGCCTATCCCCACTAACGATAGGAGTTTACATCCCGTTCATGGCGAGGTGTACTCTATACAATATTATGTGATAAACGTTTTCAGTGTCTTGCGGCAGGTTGGTGGTTTTCTCCGGGTACTCCGATTTCCTCCACCAATAAAACTTACCGCCATGATATAATTGAAATTTTGTTGAAAGTGGCGTTAAACATTATAGCACACTAAAATCAACCATCATTGAAATATTAGATAATACACAGGCCCTGGTTTTTTGTTGGGTTCGTGTTACGCGATCTTTAGTTTTATGTGTATGTTTTGTAGATCGTTGTTTGTGCTTTTGTACTTTTTCTTTTGGCGTTGTATTGTCTGTCCTTCGATTTACGGATTTTGCTTACCCCTTTGGTATTTGTAAACTCTTGTTATTAAAATACCTACACTAGCGTAGCAACAGAAGAGCATTTTAACGGGAATCCTTGTATCAAAAAGGAACGATTGCTATCGTCGTTATCATGTTTCATTTGACTAACAACTACTTACATTATTTACTTAATCTACAGGTTTAAGTAAATGTGTTCATTAAAATTGTATATTTGTAATGTATATATATATCTTTAAGTTTTGTCTACCTTATATATATATCACCACTGTGTTACTAGCTTTATTTTGAACGAAAATAATAATGATAATAATAATAATAATAATAATAATACTAATAATAATAATAATAAAAATAATGTCATGTCTAATTTACGTTATTTGTATTTTTTACGCATAGTGGTGTCCAACACATATTTTGTTGTGTTTTTGTTTTGTTTTTCTTCGTATTGTGTACCCTATGTTTCCGGTGTCGGTGGATTGTCCAATTTTGATTTCTCTTTCGGTATTGTCCAACGTTTATTGCAATGAAGCCATCGAGCATATGAAAAAAATATCAAAATCGTAGAAAGATGCAAAATCCATACCTCTAACACACAAATACATGACCTCTAGCACACAAATACATCCTAGCTTGAATACGAAAGTGGCGGGTTAAGCTTTTGCTATGGGCCCAAACTTCCCCTCTTAGTGAAATTGTGCGGTCGTCCAAGTGATACAAGCAAAAGAAAATTATTACCACCATTAACATCCAGAGACATGTGAAAAGTCTTAAATCTTCATATATCATATAATTCTTCATCTCTAGGTTGCACAGCAGGTACCGTCGTGGCCACGATCGCATGGTAGTTAGGTTAGCATATGTCTATCTATGTCCAAAGTGTCTATTGCTTTTATATTTGTGAGTTCGATTCGAGCCCGTGGCAGTTGTCCTCAGCTCAGCCTTGCATGATGCAATCATTGATAAGCGGCAGGTCTAGTATTCGTCGCGTTTCCTTCATCAGTGAAATAAAAACGCAGATAATAAATTTAGTGTTCACGACAGGTTTCTGGAATAACCTTCATCAGGTACTCTCAAAATCGAAAGATTGGAAAACCAACTAATTTACGGTCATGTTATAACAGCAATATTATTAAAGATGGCGTTATGCAGATATTTTCCTTATTCTTGATTCACCGACATTCTTAGGCGTTTTATTATTATTATTATCATTATTGTTCATCAATCGTAGTACATTTAATGAGAATACAACAGTATTGGGTTAATAATGCACTGCTTATAAATCAAGTTATTTAAAGTGTTTATATTAAAAAATTCCAACTATGAAATATACAAAAGTGATATCGATCAAGTACTCTAATTTATACCTTTTTGTAGCGGTACTGTGCGTAAAGAGTTTTTTTCTGTGCACACCTTCAACTTTTAATTTGTATATGTTATTTTCTCAAATATTTATACAGTCCATCCAATTAGTCAGCACAATTGAAACTATATTAAACTGTCTATGTTTCTTACTATTTACCTGATTGGAGCCCTGTAATTGTATTTTAGTCCAAATCCAACTACCATACGATCATGACCAAGACCACGACGGCCCCGTATATGTCTGATACAAATCATCAAGTGTAATACAAATCTTTTTTTTTTTTTTTTTTCTTTTATAAATCTTTACTTTATTTTCAGTTGCTTTTTCTGAGATCTATGGATATGGTTTCAGAACTTATGAATATTGTCCGCCATTAATCAACACTACGACACCAGTAGAGCAACAGGAAGATAAACAAGGAATGTACAGTCTGCGTTCTTTTATTTACCCACAATTCTTTGCAGCAATATTTGCAGTCTGTAAATATCTAGGACTAACAACTAATGGATATCTGGTAACTATAGTAACACTTTTTCAAGTTGTTTGTTCATTACTATGATAAGTATAGTCATCTCTAATCTGGGGATTAAAATGATTAAAAGTTGATGAAACTATATGTCATGCAAGGAACAAGACAATCGATCAAAAACATACAATGGAGATACAACAGAGTCAAGTCAAACAAATATTAGTATATATCACAGATAGTAACATAACAAGAGGCCTAAGGGATGATAGGATCATATTACCGATTTAGCCTCATCACATTTGTGTACCTGTCTCCAGGCAACGCCTCGAATTCCTACGTCATATGTTGTGGTCTCTTTTATATTCATTTGTTTGAGGTGTGAGTTGTTTGTTTTTGTTGATATTAGTGTATTTGTTGACCATCACTTTTAAAACTTCCCTTTCATAATAATTGTATAAGATTTGCAATTTAACAAATGCTGCTCTCCTTTCCTAAGCAACGCCATTCCGAATTTAAATCGAACAAATAACCCCCCTCTTTCTTTTTTTTTTGTTGTTGTTTGTTTTAGAATATGAGCTATTTATTATTAATGAAATTAACGTTCTCCTCCCTCAGGCATAGGTGACCTTAGCAGATTTTGGCTATCTTGTTTAGGCACTTTGGTTTTATTACTCTCAAAACTTTAAATTATTTGGCTTTCCAATCTTTCGAGCGTACCTGATGAAGGTTATTCCAGAAACACTTCGTGCGAACTAAATTTGATATGTACGTTTTTATTATTATCATCTGCGGGTCATGCCCTTTGAAAATGAGGGTCATAACAATAACTTACAGTAGCACCAAAAGAGCAACATCCTGCTTGCAATGGAGGTTAATGGCACAATGCAGGCCATACTCCGTCAAAACAAATACATGGGTGGTAATACATGGCCGTAGCGCAATGGAGGCAAATAAGGCAAATGCCTCACTTTTGAAACGGCAAGTGTAACCTTTTGAAAGCAAATAAAATCTTTTTTTCCCCAATTTTTTTCTAAATTCACCCCCCTTGTCTCACTTTATTCAGACCCGGCCTACGGCCGTGTAATAAGTATAACTTTCAGTCTTTCAGTGCATTATCATTTTCTCAAATTGTTATATTCTTGCTAAAAAAATATCAAACAGACGGGTCAATATGAAAGTGTAATAAGACATGCTTCCGGTGTGATATATATAAAAAATTCTTAATCTTCAATTATTTATAAACACGTATTGATCATGAATTTACCATAAGAAATAATCAGTAAAATGTATTGACTTTCGTCACATTTCTTTGCTAATGATTGTGGAATCAGTTCACAGTATTTGCTGTGATATTCATTCAACAATGAAAGGTGATTTAACACCAAGCGAGAGCGGAACGACCTTGTTTTATTAAGTACTACGTTTGACTACAACACATTCTGATAGGCTGATTTAGTGGGGATCTGACCTTGTAAGGCAAAAATATTATATCTAAATGTACTATTAGGCATTATGAATATGGAAGTTTTAATTTTTAAACATTTAATTCATAATCAGGAAAGTATTTATTATTGTGTGTTATTAGTATTCCCGCGTAAGATTGTGATATGTCATTGAGAATCGTTAAAGAAAGTGTTTTCTGACTTGGCTTTTCTTTAATTGATGCATGTGATTTCCCTTGTTATTCGCTAAACATGTTTTAAATAAATAAAATTAGATATGTCTAAAGGGGACACCATCAGTAAATTTAATGTCTGACAAATACAGGATTTAGGTTTATTAAGGTTTCGGTGTATACAAGGTTGATTGATTTGTAAAGTATGCCACATTCCATTAGCTTCGTTTTTAAGAGTTTGAAGATACCAAAAGGGTAATCAGAATCTATAAATCGAAGCAGGACAGACAAAATAATGGCCAAAAGAAAAAGTACAAAAGGACAAACAACGATCTACAAAACATACACATAAAACTAACGATCGAGTAACACGAACCCCACTAAGAACCGGGGGGTGAACTCAGGTGCTCCGGAATGGTAAGTAGCTCCACGATCAGGCATTACGGTCATAATATTTTCGACCCTATATCTACCAATCAGAATGCTGTATTATACTGAATATACGTGTTCTGATTGGCCATTTTCACAAATCATGCTCAAGCATCTATATGGTATCAAGTCTCATATAATAATAACTAAAAGTCATTGTGCAGTGACCATGATTGAAAAGATAAATTGATTTTGTTTGTAACCCATTTTAAAATTTTATTTTATTTGTCTCGTTGTAGGTTGGTCGCATCATACAGTCGATAGTTACATCTTTCACCACAGTGGCTGTGTTCAGGATATCAAAGACAATGTTCACGTGTCGAGGAATTGCATTTCTTTCCGCGATTTTAACCACATTTTCATTACATTTGTCTGTTCTTGGAACACATACGTTAATCAACAGCTTTATTTCCCCATTCTTGTTCCTTTCTCTCGATTTTATATTGAAGCAAATTATTACTTCTCCTGATCATGAGAGAAATTGTGAAGCAGCTGATACACAAGATATTCAAGAAAGTTTTCTATCCAAAGATAAAACAAAGAACAACGGATATGCAATAAATGGCGACGCATGTGATATCAACAGTAACCATAAAGTAATTACTGAGTCAAATCCGGTCAACAATAACGTCGGAAATGTCTCAATATCAAAGAGAAATAACCCCAATGGACAATCGTTGGCATTATGTGCGAATGTCATCAAGCTGATATCATCTGGTTTCGCTTTAGCTATTCTGTGCTACACACGACCAGATACATTTATATTCCTTGCCATTTTAGGCTTATGTTTTCTGATTGCTTTCTACAATTTAATTCCATTGATAAAATTATTTTACCTGTCAGCCACTCTCGGTGGAGGTTTTATAATAGGTGTAATAGTTGGTGGTGCCATAGATTCGTACACGTACGGAAGTTGGTTTCTTTCACCTTTGCAGTGGTATCGATTGAACGCAGCGTCTCATATTCCGTCAATTTTATACGGATCTCAAAGTCCGTACCAATATATATTCGATATTTTTGTTTCGTATAAAACCGACATGTGGTTAAACGTTTGCTTTTGTATTGCTTTGACACTAACGATAACACGATCACAAAATATGGATTCAAGAAACCGGAAGTCTATACTTAGTCTAGTCATTACCTCATTCTTCGTATTGATGGTTTATTCAATAATAGGACATAAAGAAATCCGATTTGTTCATAACATTTTAGTGGTTATAAATATTTTGAATGCCTTTGCATTACATGCAACTTTGCAATATGTAAATAATTTCCTAAATCTTGCCAGAAAAAACATCCAAGTTATAATTCTTTTGTTTTCCGTCCTTTTCGCTATTAATTCGTACATTAATTTTCCGCAGTATCAGAAAAATATCAATTTACCATGGAACACCGTCACCCCTAGTGATTCGTCTGACATTAACCAGTGCTTACATTTCATTGGACAAAGTAATAATGTGACCGGTGTTTTTCTGGACGGATCCATTTACATGACAGCGGGATATTCCATTTTAAATCATGATGTGCCATTGATCACATTAATTCATCACGAATATCACGAATACAGACGTGGCGGATATAAACCGCGGAGTGATCTCCCTTATAAATCACCAAACAACATACGGGTTATTAATAGATACTCTGACATCATTGACGTCACCAACATTCATTATTTATTAAAACGTCTACTGGAAAGTCATGAATATAATGTAATTGTTGTAGGAAAGAAAAGGGCAAAATCTTTTCATAGCATTGGATTCAACAAAAAACTGTTTACAACAGGTCAATTTTCTGTTTTACAGCGCGAACTTTGGCAAGAGAAAAAAAGAAAATTATTAGAAACAGGAATTAATATGCCTATAGGCCTAAATGCTACGATACTGGAGTACGAGGCCAGTTGGTTGTATACCGCGGGTCTATACAGCAAAGCTGTTGATCGTTTAGAGCGAACTATTCACCTAAGCGACAAAAGAATTCGTCCTTTTCAAATCCTTGGTGCCTCCTACGCAAATCTTGATGATTATTCTAAAGCAAAAGAAACTGAAGATAGATGTATATCAATACACGGTCCCTCTGCATGCAGACAACCCCAGCCACGAATTGTTATTCACGATGAATATAATGCATTCAGTGTGAACTAAGGGACCGATCATTTAACTTTTCGGAGGAATACGTTGTTTTCTTCCTTCCGAGCCTGCATTTTTTTTCATGCGAAGTTAAAATTGGATTAATTCAATTTTTGGACATGTAACATCGATATTTTATCGTAAAAAATTTCCAAAAAATATCTTTGATAACTAGGATCAGGGCTTTTTGTTTGTATTTTTTGCACCTTTCAATTTATCATTTTTGTCCTTTAAAACCTGGTGACATATAATGCTTCTTAGAGAAAAAAAATTACCCTCATTAAGGGGGTACCATACACTACAGGGAGATGACTCTTTAAAATTAGTTGAACGTTTTGATCATATGATGTCTGTATGCAGATTTTAAGCATCTAGGTGATTAAAACCACAGAGAGAAAAGCTGCCATGTGGTTAGTGAATTTATAGTTCTGAGTCTGTTGGTTGGAATTTGTTAAAATTTTTATATTTATTACAGTGGATATATTCAAACACACTGCCAAAAAAAGAAGAAAAATTAAATAAGCAGATCAAATTTTACCTGAAGTGTATGGTACCACCTTAAATGATCGTTTCTGAACAATGGGCAAGCATTGCTTCAATTTAAAACTTTAAGTGTAATGACAAAAGGAATGAACCAACTTAATGTGTGTGTAACCTGTTTTATTTGTTTGTGTGTGCTTTTTATGTATTTTGTTAATTGTATGCAGTGTTACAGATGGTGTTGGTGCCTGCGATACACTACGCATTACACGTGAACGCATTTGATTGTGTAACTTTACTTATAATACACGTGTACATTATCTACGCCAGTTTATGGTAACGGAAGACAACAGCGGGTAATTCTATGTATCACATATTACCTTTCTGGTCTGCACCAATTGTTTTTCACTGTCAATATAAATGTGTCATGGATAAAACAAGTAGAAACACGCACGTCAATATGTTCAGATAAACTACGTGGTTAAATGATACGGTTTGGGGTTATGGTGTTAAACGCTACTTTCAACAATATTGCAGCTATATCGTAACAGTTTTAGAGGAAACCAGAGTACTCTGATAAAATCACCGACCTGTCGCAAGTCACTTACAAACTGTCTCACATAATGTTGTATCGACTACACCTAGCCATGAGCGGGATTCGAACTCACAACTTTTTTTTGGAGATAGGCACTGATTACACAGGTAGTTGTAAATCCAATTACCATACGATCTTAGAAAATACGTTTACACTACTCAGGACACAATTTATATGTTAATGTTTAAGTCACAAATACTAGCAGAGTGAGTTGCACGTGTTCTGACGGCAAACGCCCTAAAATCTGTCTCGTGTGATACTGTTTGTTGAGCTTTAAACACATACGCTGAGAATCAAAAAATATGTTTTATGTGTACTTTTATATTTATTGATATTGTTATGTTTGAAGTGAAAATAAAAATAAAAAAACAATCTGTGTTTTTAAGTGGACAGGAGTCGTGAGGTTCAGTGTACATGCCAACATAAAGTTAACAACGATTTAGTTTTATTTTATGATACAAAATATAAAATGTGGTGGCTGAAACGAACACTGATATTAACAACTCCTTCAACCAATGGCGAAAAAGTTCAAATCACAAAACGAGGAGGGATTAAGGTGTTTAACGCCTCTTTTAACATTATTTCAGTTATATCGTGGCGGTAAATCACAAAACGATGACAAACTTCGTGGTTACATGACTAATAACATAAGATGGACTTTGACAACTGATTTGAATTTAATTTAATTTAATTTAATTTAAACATATTTTATTGTCTAAATAATTACAAAAGAATCCGACACACAAATATCAACTGTAGTTGACAGGGGCTCAATAAAATAGGGACAATTCACAATCACACAAAATATATGACGATTAAATTAAATATAACGGATTGATTGATTGATTGATTGATTGATTGAGAGTAAAGGGACAAACGGGGTAGCGATTCTGTTACTGATATTGCATCGCTACCTTTCTGTTTAAATCATTTAACAAAAAAAAAGTCCACGAGATATATCTATTAATATACAGACAAAATAATTCACATATATTTATCTAATGTTTCGGATCTTACTTCCAAAGTATTATGATAGAAAAGTGTGTTTTTTTCGCTTTATCAAATTAAATGTGCAAAGTAAAAGGTTTAAGACTTTAAACCTTAACAGATTAACTTAGCAATCCATTTCTGCATCATTAATTTTATCAATTTATTATTTTAAAATGTAGAGGTTGAATGAATGTTTGCTCGCATGCGTGACTGGAGAAATAAATATTCTAGATGCTTAGTCTTCTAACACACAAACTTAAAACTTCAATGCTTATAATAATGATTTCGCTCTCGTATCCAAGTGCAATCTACAAGTAACTTACTGTTTTATGTGCTTCGTCTATGCCTCGCTTGATTGTTTGTCATGTTCGTAGTTATAACATGCTGGAACATGTTATTGTTGACATATTACCATTGGGTGGTGTACCAGTCTTGTTCCATGCTGGGTTAGGGTTATGGTGTTTGACGCCACTTTCAACAATATTTCAGTTATATCGTGGCGGGTAGTTTTATTGGTGGAGGAAAACGGAGTACCGGGAGAAAACCACCGACCTGCAGAAAATCATTGACAAACTTTATCACATAATGTTGTATCGAGGACAGGTCGCCTGGGTGGGATTCGAACTCGCAACGTTCCAAACGGTCGTGTTACGGACAATGCTTTTTAGAAGAATAGACAGGGCTATTTAACTGGATTTTTTTTAATTAATTTTTGTTTTATTAACATGTATTTATCAGGTTCATGTGTGTTGCTCGCTTAAAGGCTCTTGATTCATATATTGAAGTGTGCGTGTACTTTAAATGGGTGCGATTGTGATTTCATTCAGCTTTGGCATGAACAGCGTTACAAAAAAACAAATAATGCCTTATTGTTTAAGCATTAATTACCTTTTTTAAAATTAGGAAATGACCTTATTATGACAATTTTTAAATAACGTTGTTTGTTTGTAAAATGGTGATATTAACATTCTTCATTTTGAAATTAATCACATTATAAGAATAAAATAGAATCTCTACACATAATATCACATTTTTAATACTCGTACGAGCATTTTCAGTTAAGGAAATTAAAGACAGATATACGCGTGCATTACACTATGTTAATTCCAATGTTGAAGACATTGCTACAAAATTCTATGGTCGTCATCACGATGTGGTTGACCGTTACGAATTATCAATTTCCCAAATAGCAATTTATAAATATTTCCTCTTTTACATAGATTTCTTCTTTCCTCTATCACCGACAAGACGTGCACTGCACTAGGCTATGAGTAACACAGTGGGTGGGTGTCTTATAAGAAACAGGAACTGCTGACCCTTGTGTGTGTGTGTGTCCGTGTTGTTCATTGGTTTAGTATTCTGTGTTGTGTTTTTGATTTGGCTATTTTCGTTCTGAGTCTTATGTTCAATGTTGTCTGTTTCTCTGGATTGTCCATTCTTGATTTTTCTCTAACGTTTATTATATTAGGGATGATTCTGGCAAGAAAATAAAATAACTGAAAATCAATGATAAAAGAACTGAAACCATCTACATCCCTTTTCCAAATCTCCATTTTTGACTTGTTCTGACAATGTCCTGCAGCATTGGAAATTTATTTTTCAGAGGAAAATAGCTGAAATTAGTTAAATAACTGAAAACATTCCTTTTTAATAATGGTACAATATAGTTGATACGTATCTTATATATTAAGTCGTGTCTCCCTTCTCCTATCACACGAATAACTCTTCTTAGTTTATACTATCGCTTATCTAACATTATATACTTTTTCTCACCAAAAATATTTTTGTCATGATCAATTGCCTTTCACAAATACTACATTTAACTTTTATTAAATGATCAACATTCGTCATCTGAAACCGAGCAATTACCTATAATTGTATACATACATGGTTAGGGAACGACCATTTAACTTGAAAAGGGGGGGGTTATGGTTTTTTTTCTAAAAAAATATTCTGATTCCCAATGCTGCTGAAAAAATATTCTGATTTTGGTGGAGGAAAAGAAAAATAATCTGATTCAGAGTTTTTGTCATATAACCTAAAAAAAAAAAAATATTCCAACTGTTGTGTTGTCCGAAAAAAAATTTATGAACGAAACAAAAAACCATAACCCCCCCCCCCCCCCCCCTCTTTCAAGTTAAATGGTCGGTCCCTTAAAGTATTGAAGATAAGAACGACAAAGTGACATAAGAAAAGTTGACAGGTATTATGTACTACATCAGAAATCTTCACTTTTATGTTGTATTGATAAAATTATTCATTTTTTTTTCTTGACATGTTCACCTTGTACCCAGCTTTTGCCTTGTTTATTAAATCTGGCCTAGACCTCAATTTTTTACCTAGACTTTTTTGAAGGAAATGCGAAAATGTTATCAATTTGTAATGAAAATTGGATTTCAAAGGAAAATGTTAAATCTGGTCAAGACCACAAATTTTGACTCAACTTTTTTGAAGGGAACGCGAACGTGTTATCAATTTGTAATGAAAATTGGATTTTAAGGAAAATGATACAAGTTAAATTCAATATGACTCTCTGTAAGGCTATTACTTTTATAAGTCTAAACTAAATTGAGACAAAAAAATATACAGCCAACCCTGTCGTAAAGGACACCTCACAAATCACTATCTATAAAGGACACCTCTATATAACAAATAACTGTCTATAACGGGCAAACCCATTTTCCCCATTAATGAAAAGTGCATATAATTTTAACCTATAAAATAAAGGGCAATTGCTCCAAAAAGCCACATTTTCAGGTGCCAGTGAGTGGCCTTTATATACAGGTTGGACTGTACATGGGAAAAGAACACAATGTTTGGGAGCTGTTTATAGTGTTTTATTTGTGGTTTTCACTGAATTCCTTCTGACGGAAACATAAATATACAAACATTAAAGAAATCAGGATCAGGTTATGATAAGACTCAATGTTGGCCCAATATCAGAAACTGTTTATATAGATATAATATTAAATACAATCATTGAAAGGCAAACAAAATAATTTTGGGGATAATTTCACTTTGTACTTTGTTGTTTAGCAACGTAAATGGAGGAGGGTCCAATTAATCATTGGAAATTCAAATATGGTGGTTTTATTTCAGATATCTTTCATCGTCTTGTCGACAAAATGTTATATTATGTGTAGGTACATTCTACAAATGATATTCCAATGCTCTACGGTAGCATATACTATTTTTGCGTAGTTGTGTCACCCTAGCAACGGTTTTGTAAACATTAAATTAGCCTATATTATTGCAATTAAAAGTTGAATTTTGACATCTACGATCGTTTTACTTGTTATTTGACTAAGCGGTACATTTTTGTCAAGCTATACACACTACAAATGTCATTTCATATTTCAAAAGTACATTTTGATATTTTTATTCATAGTTATGGCCGGGCCTTAGCAACAGGTTTCCCCATGCACGTTATTTTGCTGTAGATCTCATGGACCTTTTATCTAATCAAGTAGAAATTTTCTACAACATCTTAGCAGAGACATCTTATCATTTACTAACCAGTATATATTATAAGTATACCTTAAACCTTACAATATCCCTAGTAACCAAATATTATCCTTAGTAAACCACAGAAACTCGTCAATGCCAAGCTCTGTAAATTGCCTTTTTTCATTTAATAACCAAATGTTGATCTTTTAATTTGCTTAAATCATGGGAGGAAGTTATTCTCAGTAATTAGAATGTCAAGGGAACCAAGTCAGCTGCATAACATGGTAGAGCGGCGCTACAGTGGCAGGAGAGGATATAATCCATGTTGAATTTTTTTTCAATGTGTCCATGAACACGGATGTCCTTCTAACTGAAAAATCCTTAACCCAATTTACCCCAAAATCGAGTTGATCTCCCATTTGTTGTTATAAACAACATATCCATATATCAAATCAATCGGTTGAGGCTATAAACGTTATGGCACGGAAACATCGCTTGGACGGACGTAAGTTCGTCCGAACGAGGTAACATTTAAGGAGTAATACCACAGTGTCACTAAAGAATTCTCCATAGCATTCTATGTTAAATTTAAAAAAAAAGAGTTTTCATACAGGATTCATCTTAAGTTTAATCTAAGTGACACTCATATCTCATGGAAGGGGTACCTAATTGGAAGCTTAACTCCGAAAATCAACATACATTTAATGGCATATTATAAGAAAAAACAGACAGTCCGAAGATGTCTACCGTCAAAAATCCTACTTTCACTTTCGATTTAACACAAATTCAGGTGGTTTATTTAAAACCAGAAGGACATCAAATATGGGCTTAAAATTATCTTAAAATCTGTAGGTTTCTGCTGACATTCAGTATTTTGCAGTATCTAATAGCGTTTATTTTTTATCCAACAATGTAGGAATCCATTTTGTGTTTACGTACTACTCAATACATCCTTTTCGACTGGTACCCATGTTTAGTGGTATTACACCTTAAACATCAAACAGAAGAGAAAAAATGACAAATTAACATAGATCTTGCAATGTGAAATCTTCTTAATTTTATATTTACTGCATACATTAAAAAACTAGAACACTATTATAATCAAATAAATTGTGAAACCTAAGAATTCACTGTATCAGTATGGCTAGAAGTTCAGATAATTTTTTTTTCAAAATAATATGCCAGAGATACAACATCTTATAGCGGGGGAAAATAGACAAAAACAAATTTTTTAACACAGTTAAGTGTTAACAATGTAGGTCAAAGTTGCCTTATCTTGAATTAGTAAATGTACTATCAGGGAATCATATAATGCCCGCATATGATTGCTAAGCTATATCTAGTAGCTGATGTCTAGTCTTAAAGGCACACCATTTTATCCGAAGTTTCAGTTAACAGTGACCTAACCATTAGTTAATACTATTGTACTTTTGATCAAAATCCATTGCTTAATCATACCTATCTAGTAAATGAAAATTGAACCTATCCCTACATACCGGGTAATTAGCAACGATGCTTCAGCGTAACATGGAGGCAACAATGACATATTGAGAAGAAAATCAGGCATTATCCAATACCAAATATCATGAATGTACTATCCCGACTATACCATTTATTTTATTCAAGATCTGGGCGTATACCCATAAGTTGACCAAAACCTATGGTGGTCGTACGGACAAGGGTACATTATTATACTCCCTTGTGATAAGGGTAATCAAAACTAATAATGCTTATCGAAAAATGTCAATGTCACAGGTGCATTATATTTTTCAGTAGAAGCTTCACATCATTGTCATCATAAATTAACTGGTGTTCAGGTATGTCTTTTGCGTCGGTGAGATGTGCACTCCAGTCACCTGAGTAATGAAAGTCAATATACATGTGACGAGCACATCACAAAAACTACAGAAACTGAAGCAACTGTCTGCCAATCTCTGTCCACAATAATGCAACATTTAGGTAGTCTTATATATTACCCTTTCTAACGGTCATTTTTATTTTCTGAACTTTATAATTTCTTCTTTTTCTGAATATCAAGTTATTTAGATACTGGTAGTGGCAATGAAGCCAGATGGTTCTTCTGAGTTTTAATGTACATGTTTATGCTATAAAGATTTGAATAAAAATACATGGCCATATGCGAACACGATATGTTTAAACATAAAGCTTGTTATTTGGCATGCAGATGTTTTTCCTTCAGCGTTACGTTCTTTTCTTTCCATGAACTTACCGATTTTTTCCTTCAAGCATTGCTTTAATCCGAAATCGTTAATGGGGTCATAGAGCACGCTGAGTCTGCTTCCGGTCCCACAAAAAAAAATGGTCCGAAAAACGTATTTTTAGGTTTTTACTGAGAAAAATGTAAAAGACATACAGATATTTGGTAACGCGTTACATGAGAAAATTGTGCGTTAACGACGTTTTCTTCCAATAAATTCGTTTTCAAAAGCAAAAATAAACCTAATCTAATATAATAAAACAATTATTCGTATAATTCCCTATACAAGCATGTATCGGAAATAAAAATCCATCAATCTAAAAAAAAATCTACATTCCTTTTACTTATTTCATGTTCTATTTAGTCAAAGTATCACCAATAGCGCGCGTAACGTCTTACCATAAATATATGATATATTTCTTTTGAGAATAAGTCGTGTTCTTTGCTTTTTTTTTAACACTTGTATGATTTTAAATTTATCTCTTTTAGAGATAAATTTAAGTTCATTATTTCAGATTTTTTTTCAGTCAACACTAAACAAGGCAACAATAGCAATGTTAACCTTTATTATGCGATCCGTTTTCCTTACTTCATTTCTCTAATATTATTTACTTTTATTTTTATAATTAAAAGTTGTGTGAGGGGGATTCTAAAGAAAACAAAGACAAAATGAAATAAAAAAAGATGAAAAAAAAACAAAGCATACCATGTGTCAATACTAGTATGTTCATCTAAGATATGGTAACTGCATCGTGGCATATTGGTTAACGTCCTCGCCCGGATTTGTAAATTATACAAAAGGGTGGACTCGACTCGCAGCCGCAAGGGATAGAGATTACCAGTTACTTGCCTATGATCGGTGGTTCTCTCCGGGTACTCTGGATTCTTCAACCACTAAAACTGATCACCATGATATAGCTGAAATATTGCTGAAAGTGGCGTTAAACACTAAAAATCAAATCAAATCAACAATTTAAGGAACTGAAAACGTATAGCGTCAATAGATTCATTCATGCTATTTTATAATCAATATTGTTCCAATGTCTTTTAAAATGATGTCTTGTGTTTTTAATGTTGGTGAAAACCGTGTTTTTTATTCTCATTATGGTCAGTTCATAGTTTACCTGCAATAATCCAGCAAGATTAAACTTACATTCTAACACTCTAATGAATGGATACTGAAGTTATGAAATTAAATAAGTATCTTTATGTAAATTGTAAAATCATGGGAAATTGGAAAAACAACCTTAATATAATGACAATCTATCAAAATAATCATTATTCAGTTCTTGAGAATTACATTTTGTATCTGTATAATAAATATCAAGTTATCTTATTTGTCATGTTTAAAAACAATATCTGTTTGCTCTGAGTAGTTAACCCAAAGTGAAGTGCTATAATTCGATGGTCAAATATCTATGGACATTTGATATTTTGTTTTAACATTTAAAATAATGTCAGCTGTCAGCACATCAAAAATGTTTTCTTATGATGCATAACAATTTTGCTAAAAAAAAAATCAAAAAAATCGGAGATTCGAACTCACGATGTTGGTATCGACAGTCTGGAGCGACATCAACAATAACTCGGTATTACACGTCAGTCAGAAAATATAGTTATTAACATTTTACATGCTATTTTATAAACTAAAACATTAACATATCTTGCTTGTATCTTCTGACCTGTATCGAAGGATGGACAACCTGAAAAGTTAACATTGACATAGATTACGAATATACTGTCTGACCTGGTTGTGTTAACAACATAAGCATGAGTGTATGAGCTGGTGCAACACTATCAGTTTGATAATAAACATTGATTAGGAATATACTGTCTGACCTGGTTGTGTTGGGGACAAAGGGGCAAATGGCGGAGCAACACCCTCCCCCAATACATACACACACACATTTTTAAAATTTTGCAAACACTAAGGAAAAAGCTGTATTTTAGGCTTGGAAGCAATACATAACAAGAGGTATAAGGGCTTGTTTTGACACCAACCGATCTTTCTGTATTTGTGCTTGTCAGTTTTGATAGCTTGCCGCCTCTCCCCCAACAACCTTTCACTCACTTTCCGGTCCACTTCTAAAGTCCCCCCTCCCCACTTTCCTGTCTACTCAGATAGCTTGCTCCTACTTTCCTGTCCCCTCCTATGCCTCTGATAAGCATCACAGGGATTTAGTGAGATGCCTGACCCGGATGAGTTAATGGGAGATAACTTTGACAAAGAATTTCGGGTCTAACCGTGTTAAGTTAAGTTAATCATTGCATCGACTGATTTATTTAATTAAGAACAACATAAGCATATAAACAACTATCTTGTTTAATCTGGTTAGATTTACTTAGCACAACAGTGAGAGATATAACTTACATAATGAGATTACTATTTAACCGAACAAAGTCAATTGGAGATAACATTTGCATATATAAACTAAATTTCTTGTCTAACCAGATTAAGTTAATTTAACACAACATTGACAGATATAACGATTTGGTTTTTTTTTACTGTTTAACCTGTTTAAGTTAATCGGTAATTAACTTAGTATAAGTCAAAGAATTATGGTAGCCGAGAAATCAAACGGTATGATGGTCCGTGAACATTCAACACTTCCTATTGAACAAAAAATAAATGATACCAAATGGGCAATCAGAAGACGTATATCGAAGAATACATGCTCAAAAGAAAAGGGACAAACACACTACATAGAAAACTAAAGATTGAGCAACACGAACCCCACAAAAACCGGGGTGAACTCATGTGCTCCGGAAGGGTTAGCAATTCTTGCTCTACAGGTTGCACCCATCGTATTACTGACAAACGACAAAAACATAATCTGATATGGAAATTGCGTTAGACATCAGTTTAGTGGATGAATACAAATACCGTAAATAGAACATGAACCCCATGCAAATGTTTAAGAGTAGTCGATGGTGGTCGGATTGATAGGCATAATTTTCCAGTGTTATCCAGGTGTTAATCTCACTGTCTCCTTTTTATTTACATGTTTTATTGTTTGTTGACTTGATCTCGCACGGAATATAACTGAATAAACGTTAGAGAAAACCGAAGAGACAATCAAGAATGGACAATCCAGAGAAACTGGCAACATTGGGTACACAGGACACAGGATGAAAACAAACAAAACAAAAACACAACACAGCAAACTACAAAGATGAGCAATACGGGCTTTACCAAAAACCGGAGTGAACTCCGGCGCCCGCGAAGGCCAAGCAGCTCCTGCCTCTCACACGACACTCACCATGTTACACATATAGTTAATTACAGATTAATACATGGGCATTTCCATATTGGCCTGGTTATCATCCCGAGACCCCCATATTGGCCCGAGACGTAGTCGATACAAGGGCTGTGAACATATGGACAGTTTACTTCCGGTCATATTGGTAATACAAAAATGCCTCTATTTGAACTAAGTATGTAATAATATGAAATCCTGCATCCTTGACGTTCAACAATATATCGTTCATAAGAACTAGTCGTCATTATATAGACAGAATATCACGTATTTATACATACAGTAAATTAACAACTGACTCTTTTATTTTTAGGAAGGTGTCTATTTTTCTTCGTACCAGAAACCAATTTTTCATACAAAACAATAATCTGCAAATCATTTTTTTTGCATGAAAAATTCTGTAATTTTTCTAAAGAATTCTAGTTGAAAACTTCATGGTCAGATTAACTATTTTTTGTATTTTTCAGGTCATGATATTTTTAGCATAGAAATTTTAAAACAAAACACCACAATAAGTTAAGTGGTCGTTCTCTTAACATGATATTTAGTGATGTTTGTCAAATTGTTTGCAATCTGCATGAAAGTTTGTTTGTATGTTTGTTTGTTTTATGGTATTTAACGCCACTTTCAACAATATTTCAGTTATATCGCGGCGGTCAGTTTTATTAGTGGAGGAAACCGAAGTGACTGGAGAAAACCACTGACCTGTCGAAAGTCACTGACAAACTTTATCACATAATGTTGTACTCCTAAGCCTGATCGAGATTCGAACTCACAATATCAGTGGTGATATATACTGATTGCATAGGAGTTGTTTATAATCCAACTACGGTACGATCACGGCCACAACTGTCCCCACCTCTGCATGAAAGAGGATTTATTTATTATGGATTCAATTCATTACATTATATTAACAAAACTTACCAATCTTTCCTTTCCATACAGTAAGAAATTGCATTGATGTCACCGCTAATGGTCCTGTATATGTCTTACACATGAACATCATACTGTCTTCTCTCATCTCAAAACGTTTTAAATTAATGTGTACTATAAGTCTTGATTCATTGGCTGGAATAATAGATGATCCCTCGGTTAATGATATGTTCTTGATTGTGTCGTTATACCAAGTAATCTTGTCAGTTTGACTTCCGGTTGAAAAGCTTATAGTCACCACATCTTCATATAGTTCGGATATGTTTCTTTGCAGTATTGTCATGTGATGCATTGTAGTTACTGTGTTTGTATCTGATAAATTACATTGGAGAGTTAGTGTGTTATTTGAGCACTCCATTTCTTGGGTAAAAATAACGTCGTCTGCAAATACTTCTGAAAATAGAGAAATAAATTTTGGATTTAACAGACCCCCGAACTGTATCAGTTAAAAGAAGAGTCTGAGGAAACCAAAGGTGTAATCAGAATCCGTATATCGAAGAAGAACAGACAACACAATGGCCAAAAATAGGTACATAGAAAATCAAAGATCGAGCAACACTAACCCAACTAATAACCGGGGGAACTCAGGTACTCCGGAAAGGTAATTAGTTCCTGCTCCGCTAGTGGAACAATTCTGATTGGTTTAGAAGGTTCATTGCTTCCTCTAACAGAACTACATGTCCACCGCGCAATTTTGCGCGCGAGGTTAATAAATCTCATGTCGCAGTTAGTACGTACCCAAATATAGTAACAGGGGAAAACCAGTAGACTGATTAATATCGATAAATTTGATTGGCCGACATTTTGAACCTCAACCAATCAGAGACGGTCTTGCTAACGAACTTCGGTAATCAGCAGACGACTGTTAGTAAACAAAAATGAACGAAGCAGCTTCGTCAGTAGAACCAGAAGTTAAGACACGTTTTGCTACAGTTGTACTGAAACTGTGATATTTTATTTGTTAAAATTTTGAAATTCTATTTGTTTTTTCTTAATCAATTTTATTGTTTTGAAACATTAGAAATGTCAAGCTTTAAAAACTGGTTGGTTAATTTGAAGCAGCTACATATAAAAAAGAATAAATGGAAATGTCTAAGAAACAGCAACAATTCACAATTTTCACCCCAAAATTACACTTAGAATGTGTCATTTAATAAAACAATTGATGACTTCATTTCGGTGGACACTGATTTATCAACCCCTTGGAAGTGATGTTCACCTCAGCCGTTGGCTTCGGTTAACATCACTTCCTCGGGATTGATACACAGGGGTTCGCAGTTGTGGGTTGATAAATCACAGTGTCCACCTTATGAAAAGTCATTAATTGTATATTATTAAATGACTATGAATTTTCTTAATTCTGATTGGTTTAGAAGGTTCATTGCTTCCTCTAACAGAACTACATGTCCACCGCGCAATTTTGCGCGTGAGGTTAATAAATCTCATGTCGTAGTTAGTACGTACCCAAATATAGTAACAGGGGAAAACCAGTAGACTGATTAATATCGATAAATTTGATTGGCCGACATTTTGAACCTCAACCAATCAGAGGCGGTCTTGCTAACGAACTTCGGTAATCAGCAGGCAACTGTTAGTAAACAAAAATGAACGAAGCAGCTTCGTCAGTAGAACCAGAAGTTAAGACACGTTTTGCTACAGTTGATGATGCAGCATTTGAAAGACCGCAAATGCAATTTCCGTGTTCAATAATTGCTCTAACCTTACCATAGACTACAACTTTCTTTCATTCTTTCTTTCTTCAGGTATGACCCGCCGTTCTTTTATGTCGGCGCACTCCTACGTATTACGGCAGGATAGTGGTAAAAATATTATATACACCCGCACCCATTAAAAAAATTGTGCTGTACTTAAAAATGTGTTTATCCACCAGTGCGTGCAAAGATGTGTTTATATGTACATTGTGAGAACTTGATTCTATACAAATTTTTACATAGTAAGTAAAAGAAAACATAATGATCAGTTCAGCTCAACATAAATTAATTATACTTACCTATGTTCTTTAAAAATTATTTAAAAGTGTTACTGAAACTGTGATATTTTATTTGTTAAAATTTTGAAAATGTATTCGTTTTTTCTTAATCAATTTTATTGTTTTGAAATATTAGAAATGTCAAGCTTTAAAAACTAGTGTTTGTTGGTTTGAAGCAGATACATATAAAAAAAGAATAAATGGAAATGTCTAAGAAACAGCAACAATTCACAATTTTCACCCCAAAATTACACTTAGAATGTGTCATTTAATAAA
Organism: Bathymodiolus brooksi; assembly: GCA_963680875.1. Classification (NCBI taxonomy): domain Eukaryota; kingdom Metazoa; phylum Mollusca; class Bivalvia; order Mytilida; family Modiolidae; genus Bathymodiolus; species Bathymodiolus brooksi. The sequence goes on from OY804580.1 coordinate 90,497,012, forward strand.
ACAATTGATGACTTTTCATTTCGGTGGACACTGATTTATCAACCCCTGGGAAGTGATGTTCACCTCAGCCGTTGGCTTCGGTGAACATCACTTCCTCAGGGTTGATAAATCACAGTGTCCACCTTATGAAAAGTCATTAATTGTATAATGTCATATAAACATTCACTTCAAGTTCCAGTGATAACATGTAAATTCTAACATAACATTTCAATAGACATTATTTATTACCTCTAACAAAATAAATCTACAATCTAACTGAAATACTACTAAAGTTGGCATTAAACACCAATCAATCATTCAATCAATCAAATAACACAATTAATCTACAATCTAACTGAAATACTACTAAAGTTGGCATTAAACGCCAATCAATCATTCAATCAATCAAATAACACAATTAATCTACAATCTAACTGAAATACTACCAAAGTTGGCATTAAACGCCAATCTCAATCAATCAATCAACTACCACAATAAATCTACAATCTAGTTGAAATACTACTAAAGTTGGCATTAGACACCAGTTAATTAATCAATCAACACAATAAATCCACAATCTAGTTGAAATACTGCTAAAGTTGGCATTAAACACCAATCAATCATTCAATCAATCAAATAACACAATAAATCTACAATCTAGCTGAACTACTAAAGTTGGCATTAGACACCAGTCAATCAATCAACCAACACAATAAATAGTTGTGACAAAGTAACAATAAATTTACACAATAATCTATAGCTAGAAGAGTGACTTTAAATTTACCTCATCAAATTATTTCTAATTAATATAACAGGAGTATTTGTCTAGGTACCAAGTCATTGTTTTAGAACATATATATTTTAGCCAGTGTTTTAGAATATTTTTCTTTCTTTCTTTTTTTTTAATATAAGACATTTTTGTCATTGAAATTTCCAGCTTATAAATAATGTAACTATTATCCTAACTAAATTTCATCTCCTTCTGTCATTGGTAACTGTTTGAAAATGTCCACTCTCCTATGATCAAAATGTAAAGAATATATTAGTTGTTAATTTTCATCCATTGAAAGGAAATTGGCGGGAATTCTCATGCACAAATTTAACCACAGTGGTGATTAAAAATATCAAGAAAATTTAACCAACTGATTAAACATGCGAAGAAAAAAACATAGATATCAAATGACACCTTTCTGTAAATCAACCTGTGTCGGGTATCGGGTACGCTTAAAATTGAAAGATTTGGAAGGTAAAGGGTACTGGTAAACTGAGAAACGAAAAGTAACGAAACGAAACGAAACGAAAACAAAATCCAACGAAATCTGTAAAGTAAGAAAACGAAATCCAACGAAATGAAACGAAATCTGTAAAGTAAGAAAACGAAATCCAACGAAAAGAAACAAAATCTATAAAGTAAGAAAACAATATCAAATAAAAAAAGAACGAATTCTGTAAAGTAAGACAAGAATCGAAACGAAATAAACTTTTATTCTTTGTAAGCACTACTAGAGATATCCAATAAAATTACGTAACTCGACCTAAGCTACCTATCGAGACGTATCTTCACCTATGGTCACGAAGCATGACGCACAGGATCCTACATGGAAAACCAATTTGTGACTGCCATGGCCTGGAAAAGGGGAGACCTGGATAGGAGCGGACAATTTTGCCATCTGTAGCGGGCCCAAGGTAGCATAGGTGCATACTCTTACGAAATCTACAGATGGGATCTTTTACGTGCATGAAGAGTGGCACCCTCCACACACGTTGGCCTACTATGGTCCGCGGTAAGATTTTCCTCTAATAACCTGACAACTCCCGAAGCGAGGGCTACCATATTTAGCCATCGAGTCACCTAAGGTACACACCTTAGTTGCTCGGGGGGCTGAGCATCCGACCCCCGGCCAGACTCTAAGCACTCTTAGTCGGCTTTTACGACAAGTCGAGAACTGCTTCAGGCCTATTCTTTATGACGCCAGGGACTCGCATGGGGCTTTCGGAAAACAACATCTTGAAAAATGTCCTCTGTCAAAATTAATTATGTACATTAATTACATAATTTCATCATATTACATCTTGAATATTTTTTTTAACGGGATAAGTCAGTAAGTGCACATTTTGGGAGATAAGTGCCCTAAGCACGGGCTGATCGGTAGTTAGGGACCAGGCAAAATTTATCAGGGGTTGGGACCGGTGCATTTCAATTTTGCCTCTTAAAAAGTCTTTGTCCCATGTTCATTTTTTATGAAAAAAACCTACATGTCCCATGCCTAATTTCAATGAAAACAATATAGGTTTTACCAAATTCTGCCAAGAAAACTTGAAGTCCCATGAAAAAATGTTGCAAAAATAACTTTGTCCCATGGCCTTTTGCACTGGTTCCTATTGCCTGGTCCCTTAGAGGCGAAGTTTTGTTTCAGATACATGTTGTATGAGGAATACTAAGGCACAAATTTAAAATAAAACGTCCGAAGGTTTAACTATCTGAAATTTACTAATTGAAAGTATGTATACTTTTGTTTTTTTAAACCATTTCACCAAAACATTGATAAACATTGTTTTATTTGAATAAATACCCCCCCCCCCTCCCCCCATCCCCTGCCTCAGTTAAGAGCATATTAAATCTGTAGTGAAAATTCACTAAAATCCAATTTTCCACAGGAATAACACCAATTTGAAAATGTCTGGGCATGAGCATGTAGACCTAGAATAGATCAGTAAAGTCTCTATATTGTTTTAAAGCATAAATTATTGTCCTTAGAAATGATATGGAGTTTGATTTGAATGGAACTCATTGACATTGAGGCCTTGACTCTAATCCAACTGGTTACCACCTAAAAGTTAGAATTTTTGTTTTGTAAATGAATGGTTCAAGAAATCCTAATAGATACATGGATTACTAGTCAGGCGGGGGTTTGGGGCGTATGCCCCCTACAAATAGAAAAAATACGATTTTTGCATGAAATCTTGATACCAAGAACATTTCTCGTCTCGCTCAGCCTGCTGATTATTATTATTTTTTACTCTAACCTGAAATCCTGGATACACCCATATATCTTAAAAACGTATTGTTAAGATGTTGAGTGTATGAGAAAACCATGAAAAATTAGTCCAGAAACCATGACCACTTACTTGATTTTTGTAAACTATTGGTGTTATTGATATAGGACACAATATGAAACTTATTTTGGCAAGACTGCTGGGCGTTATGTATATAAATGAGGTTTTGTATTTTGCTGTTTTGTCGGATCGTTGTCTCGTGGACATTTATTCAGCATCTCAGTATTTCCATTATTTTGGCAAAATAGTATTTTTGACAAACCTAAGACGCCGAGCTATGAATTGTTATTGGGAAAAAAATGATTTCGACAAATCAGGTGCACTACTAATGTAGAATTTGAATACATTCTGCTCCAATAACAACTTCATTCTTTACATAGGGAAAATGTCACTTTACGAATATATATATATAAGAATGTAACTATCAGATTAGTTTTCAAACGAAAGAGGGTGCATTTCACATCTGGAAGCTATTTTGGTCCTTGTGAAAAGACATTTTCTCCATTTTTCCGAAGTTTTAAAAAATCAAAAGCTAGATAAAAATAAAGCCCGGTGTTCCTTATATTCGGACAAAGTGAAATAAAAGTTGAACAGGTAACTCCAAAATCGAAAAAATTATGACTTGTCATCCATTTGTGATAAGAAACAACATCCCTCCTCCCCCTGGACACCCACCGAACATCGATTCCCATCACCACATTTCTTCGTCGGAAAACTGCCTACAAATGCAACCATAAAATTTGATGATACTGCCTTATAAATTATGCACATCGGGTAGTATTGTGAGTGAAGGTCGTTTCCTCTTGAGATATACAAATATAGGCTTGCAAAAAAACCACCCCCATAAAAAGGAAAAATTAACGACATACTATCAAAACATCAAATACTCAGGGATGGAAATTAGCAGGGGCCCAGTTGCACAAGGCCCCTAAAAAATTGGCTGGGCTACTAGAAGTTGAGGTTTATTTTAGTTACTTAGATAGGATTGGGCTACTAAAAAAATTGTTTGTCTAGAAACAGATACCGGTATTTCCATGTGTCTTTCCGTGAACTACTATGGGCGTTGGTGTTGTTGTGCATGGGGTATATACCCGCCTGTGTATTTTGCAATGATTTTAGAGCTAAGAATTTCAAGTTTAATGGGAAAGGCATGAAGAAGAAAAAATTATTGACGTCACATCTCCTCCCCCTTTTTTTAAATCTTTTTTCTTCCCCTTTTTATCTTTGAAATTTATGCCGGGGCTTGATCAATTATTTAGCCACAGTCTGATTTGTCCTCTTTATTTAATCTCCGAAAGGTGGTATTTTTAAAAATTATTTACAAAACAATCATTCAATTATTATTCAATATTCAAGTTCTTTGCATCAGTATTATGCAAATTATATATTTAATCTATAGTTTATTAAATTAAATAATAATACAGGCTTCATTTATTTATATCTGTATATATTTTATATTATTGACTTTTCAAGAACAGTAACTCTGTTCTACATTGATAGGCTCTGATACGTTACAATCCTATGATACGTATGAAAAGACGAAACAAAACGTAACAATATTTCTACAAATACTCGATATAAATTTATTTGCATAATCATGAAACCGGTATCTACTTGTAACAGGATAATGTATCTGTTCGGCTAATCCCTTCATATAAGATACAATCGCGTATTATTCTTGAAACAGATTATATTCAGATTTTCACAATGAAAGGTCCCCTTACGTTAGGTCGTGTTTCGTCAATTTATTGGATCATAAATGTTACCTTAAATGTTACTGATTAAAAAAGGAGGAATCGGAGAACTACGCCAAGACGGATTAATTGTGCTTCCTTTGGGGAGAAACGACGCTAGTCCGTTGGATGACACAAATAGGCTAAACATATTTCGCCCCCCTTAAGTTACATGAAAGTCTAATAGTGAAATAGACACATAACCATGACTATAGCAACACCAGTGAAATAGACACATAATCATGACTATAGCAACATCAAACTTAAACTTATGTATCCGTTCTCGACATGACTCTCCAATGTTCTATTTGTTTCAGACACATCGACGATGGCGTTTTATGTAATACGATAAGGTATTTAGAGAGGAAATATGGAAACAAAGTTCATGTCTAAGTCCTCAGTTGTTATGTAAGTGCGTTTCCCATGTATGTACTAGACGGGTTATCTGATGTACTTCAGGGCAGGTAGATCTTGTCATGCTGATAATTTTTATCCCCTGTCAGATTTTTTATATCTGTAACGGTTTTTGAGTTATTTGGCAAAACCTGCAATTTTACCCCTATGTTCTATTTTTAGTAACGGCGGCCATGTTTTTCATCCGACCGGAACAAAATGAGGATCGTTTGTAGAGGATATGCTATAGATCATTCTTGCAAAATATTTGGTTCAGTGGTTTCAGAGGAGAAGATTTTTTTTAAATGTTAACGACAGACGACGGACGCCAAGTAATGGCAATAGCTCACACTGGACTTCGGCCAGGTGAGCTTGAAACGTGGTACACAACGCGTTGGACTTGTAAATGCACTTCTACACCTGCGTAATATGTTCCATTGAAATCTGAAGTTGTGCTTACTTGATCTATTGACAGATGGATTTTGTTTTCTTACTTTACAGATTTAGTTTCTTTTCGTTATATTTTGTTTTCTTACTTTACAGATTTCGTTTCTTTTCGGGGTACTACTAAACTGAGAAACGAAAACGAAACGAAACGAAATACAACGAAACGAAACGAAAAATGAAGAAACGAAACGAAACGAAATGAAGTTGGCAGACATATAATAGATCATCTGCAAGAGGAATTATTCCTCTGTAAATTATTTTCCCATCGCGGTTTGTGATCGGCAATAACTTGTTTTAAATTCGAACTAGCATAGCAGTATATAGATGAAAATTGTGTGGCTCTTAAGTAAAAAGAAATAAAGAAACCTGCCAGGCGCTGCTTTGAAAGTTACGGAAGTGATATTAAAACATAAGATTACGACCTATGCAAGTTTATACAGATTCGCAATTAGGTAACATTTTTTTCAATTCTGTTAAGCTAATCAGTATGTCAACTAATTCTAGTAGATATTGAAAGAAAATACAATTGAATAATCGATCATCAGAAAACGGACGCAGCAGCGGCTAAGGTGTTAAAGAATTATATGCTTATTTTGCTAGGGATAACCTGCTTTCGCTGTTGGCAATGCAAGTTATTCAGTAGGATTTCCCAGTGCACAAATACCTGCAGATATATATATGATGTTTTCAAGAACTTGACTTGGAAAATGCTAAGTCCGGGTTTTAGGACAATTAGCTACTTTCATAATATTCGGAAATAGTTTGGAAGTTATTATAAATTTTCTTGTGATAATTTTTTGATTTGGGGCTATAAACGCAGAGTTCCAAGTCATGTTCAAAAGACAGTAACTGACAAAAGAGTTGTGCACATTTGATTTATATAATAGATCTACGGAGTGATGACTCTAACCTAGGTTTGATTTATCCCCGAGTAGCTTTTCTGACAGCAGTTGTCCTCCTTCTAGGAAGTCACTGTATTGGACACAAACTCTAGCGTAGCGGATCAACTTTGAATGTAGACACCATACGCCGATGACGCGTGTATATTACTACCAAGAAAGAGAAAATTCACTACTGGAAGGTCAAAACCATATATTTTTGCCTTCCCTCAAGAATTGAGAAAGTTATTGTCCCCTCTTGTCCTGGTGTTCCTGTTCCGCCACCTATGTTCCAATGTATTTTGGATGGTCACGTGAAGCCTGATTGAAAATCGGATGTGATATCGTAGAAAAGATACGCTCAGGTCAAACCATAATAAGGTCAGAGACATATGAAACCATGTATCTGATAAAGTCTAGGTAAAGCATTTTAACTTTTTCACAGCTACTGATCATGAAGCTACGTTTGCAATAGCAAAGCAGACTGACATTTATAGTCTAATAGATTGCTAAAAGACTATACGTTTCAACCAATATACTCAAGCGTGGATCCAGACAATTTTAAAAGGGAGGGAGGTCCAAAATAAAAAATAATCGATTTCAGTCTAATTTTCGACACTGATATACGTAATTTTTCAGTTTCCGAAAAAAGGAGGTTCCAACCCCTAGACCCCCCCCCCCCCTCCTCCTCTGGATCTGCCAACGCTAACATTTTAAAGAATTTAATATATATTTACTAAATTTACTGTATTGATGCATGACCTTTGTTGACCTTTTTGAATTTTGCAACAGAAAAGCATCCAAGTGTAGATCTATAAATAGCCGAACTAACCACTCAATATTTCGTTGATTTTTACCCCTTCATTGATTGTTTTTGGATCTTTTATGCTTTGTTTGACATATTTCGTTTCGTTTTGTGATACTTCATTTCGTTTCGTTTCGTTTCTTCATTTTTCGTTTCGTTTCGTTGTATTTCGTTTCGTTTCGTTTCGTTTCGTTTTCGTTTCTCAGCTTAGTCACAGTACCCTTCTTTTCGTGGGCACCTATAAAGTGCGAAACGAAATAGAAACGAAACGAAACGAAATCAACAAAAACGAAACGAAACGAAACGAAATCAACGAAATGAAAACGAAACCAACGAAAGCAAAACGAAATCAACGAAAGCAAAACGAAATCAACGAAAACAAAACGAAATAGAAAATGGAAGAAAAAATAATAGGGGCCTAAAAGAAATCAAACCTATTTTCACAATTACGATGCTCGACTACTTCCCACACATGTCTGTCTTTCATCAGGAGAGGACAGGATTTGATCACCATTGAACAAGAATACTATGCATTTATTCAGCGGGAGTCTGTCCTTTTCACTTAGTGGCTTCTTTTAAATTTGGGAGCCATAAGAGCAACGTCAAGTCTGTTGAAAGGAAAGGAATTAAAATAACAGAAGTGCAGTAGTTAAAGTTCACTAATAAATAACACCATCCGAGCAAAATTTAAAAGTGCGTCGGAGAGACGAAAAAGTGTGACGACAGGACGGACAAACGAACGAACGGACAGCAGAAGTCCTATATACCCCAATCTTTTTTTGGTGGAGGTATACAAATCCTATCAAAAATTAACTTTAAAAATTATGAAGGATACAAACGAAAAACGTAATGAAATCAGACGAAAAATGAACCCTCAATATCCCAATCTATGAAAATACCCCCTCAAATCCCCCCTTTTTTCTATATGCCCACTCCAGAAACTTTATAATTCATAAATACTGACACACACACCAACACAAATAAAAATATGACATTTGAACTTCTGAAAGTTTGTCGGCAAGCAAACCCGACTTGAATTGAGTTGCGGGTAATGTACGTGAGGAGTACTGTAACGGACAGACATGCAAGATGGATTATAATTAATCAAAATTATTGTATTTAAAAAATCGAATTATCATTTTCTTTTATTTCTTTATTTCGTTTTGTCTTTTATTTTTTTCTTCCATTTTCTTCATATCAGTCTATTTCGTTTTGTGTTAGTTGATTTCGTTTTGCTTTCGTTGGTTTCGTTTCATTTCGTTTTAATTTCGTTGATTTCGTTTCGTTTCCGTTGATTTTGTTTCGTTTCGTTTCGTTTCTATTTCGTTTCGCACTTTATAGGTACCCTCTTTTCGTTGGATTTCGATTTCTTACTTTACAGATTTCGTTGGATTTTGTTTTCGTTTCGTTTCGTTTCGTTTCTCATTTTACCAGAAAGTAAACCATTTTGTTATTTAGAAAATAATAAATTAATATTTACCTTGATTACAATTGAAATAACATGTAATTATCAAAACCATAAGCATCCTTTTATAATCCGACATCTTTTTGGTATTAAAGCTATTAAATAATATCAAATACAAATACAAATACAAATATGTTACTTGCACAAACACAATTACAATAATTGGCAAAGGCCCAACGTGAATTACAGTCATTCCATGTCTATGAATAGACAACACAAAAATATGACACTATTATGAATACTGAATAATCTCATTTCTAAGAGTTAGACAATTATTAATGTAAGAGCAAGTTACTCTTAATACTTTTAATGAATTACTCTTCATACAAAATTTGAGCATTTGATTCTCAGATAAATGATTTTTTTGTAGTATACTCAAAATATTACATTGAAAACTTCTCCTGTAATTGGAATATTTTTCACATTTAAACAAGAAATTATTTTCATTTTCTACGTCACCAGTTTTACATATAGTACAATGTTATCACTAGTGGGTAAACCTAAGTGCCTCCCCCTTTCAATGGCAAGATTGTGTGCACTTAACCTTATCTTACATAAAATTGACCTCTCTGTTTTGTTTCTGAGGATATCCACATAAGCACTATGGCGGTTAAAATCATAAAAAGTTTGGTAAAATATAGTACATTGATCAATCAACCTTTGTTTTATATTTGGTAGGAGTGCTTTAATTGAACAATTGCTCTCTGCTATATAAGAAAATCCTAGACTATTAAAGATGGAATACAGTTTTTTTGCCCATGGGTTAAAGTTTTTAGTAGCTTGAAAAAATTTTAAATACTAAGGTATTTTCAGATGTTAAAAGATGTTCCCAAAATTTTATACAAGAAAATGAGATTTTTGCCCATAAAGGTAATCTTCCAAGTTCTGCTCGGCATGCAACATTTGATGCTTAGCAGTGAATCCCTAACATTTCTTTAATGCATTTCATGTGGAATTTTTCCACAATAGAACTATCTCCGGGATCAAGGTAAACTCCCCAAACCTCACTACCATATAATAGGATTGGGGTAACTAGGGAATAAAAAAGTTTCTCTAAAAGATTGCAAGGATTATTCAATCCAATTGTTTTCTTTATTTTAAAGTATGCTTTTCTGGATTTTTCCATAAGTAAAGATACAGCTACATTAAAGTTGCCATTACACTTTAACATTACCCTCGAGTAATAATATTTTGACACTGTTTGTATGATATTATTGTTATAGCTGAACTCATTCACATGTGTTTTTCCATTTGAATTAAAAATTTAAACTTTCGATTTTTCTACAATTACTTGTAGTTTCCAATTAGAACAATATGTACCCAGAATATTTAGACTGGATTGTAAACCAGATTTACTTTCTGATAATACCACAATATCATCAGTATTTTTTGGCATATGAGATTTCAAAAGTTTATATCGTATGATCAGTTTCATGTCGTATTAATAGAAATTTTCAAATCTATTTTTAGAAACGGGTTTTTTTTTTTACAGAGTGTCCGTTTAAAAACTTGAATACCAGGCGCGGATCCAGGAATTTACGCTAAGGGGGAGCGCACTTTTTGGCGAGGGGTCTGGGGACCGCCTATTATACTACATTATAATTAGAACGTACAGCTAGTTTAGTGCTGACGGCTCGTTTCTGGGATAACATTTATCAGGTAGTTCATTTTAAAAATATTGCGATGCCAAAAATCTTTGGGTGCTAAAACAAAACCCCAAAGGGCCTAAACAGGATAGCTAAAATCAGCTAAATGTAAGTTAACGCGTCGTGTGCACTAAATTTACTATCTACTGTTATATATTGATCAGTATTTGTATGGTCATATATGTTTTTGTAAATGTAAGTTGTTTCCCTTTTTCCCGCGTTTTGTGATTGTGACGTATTATTTGAGAGTTTTTAATAAATGTGATAATGGCAGCAGACGTGTTTTTGTTCGGCCAGTGAAGATAAAGATGGTAGATTAGGGATGTGTCCCCCTAGCCTATTACACTACGTTTTCATTACCTATATCAGAGGGATTGAATTAACATTATTACTTTAAATGTGGTCTTTGCTGGTGAAGTACATAGACTCAGAATCATGGTTTTTCGTCCTTTTGTACTGTTGTCTTTTTTCAGTTAGTATTTTTGCATACTCTGTATAAATTAGTTTTAATCACTTCTTTCTAATGCATGTTTGTGATTAGGCCAACCCACCATAGGTGTCAGGGCCTTGAAGGCCAAGTGGTTAATGACAGTCAACTTAATGTAGTAGAATTCTGACCACAAGACTAACCCCACTGACATCGGTTCGTGCCCCGATGTCCACCTCCAGGGCGCACCAACTTCCAGACACCTAGACAAGCCCATGATTTCACCAATCAGTAGTTATAGCTGTTTGGGTTTGCCTCCCACATTATGTCTTGTAGTCACAGTATTATTGAAAATGACCATAAACACCAAAAACCCACATGGTTGGTGCCGCCTTTGTGCGTGTTCATATTTAGCGACTGTAATTATTATGTAAATAAAGGAGTTAGTGGGTGATTATTGCTTAACGCCAAATGAGCAATTTTGCAGCTATGTCATGGCGAGAACAAGTTACATGATGATGTCCGCTTTGTACTAGACCAACACGCTGAGTTGGATTTTTATAGTGCTAGTTCACTGAAACAACAGTCCGCGGGTAGACATATCGGTCCTCCTGTCATCGGTGTTTGGTTTTTTTTCTTACACAGACATCCCCCAAATTTGTTTTTTTTTTCTTTGCGGTGAAATTCTGTTAGGATGTGAGTAGTAGGGAATGAGGTCTTTTAGTCCCCCCCCCCCAAAAAAAACACAAGGAGGGCAGGATGGAATCATATAAGGACATAGACACACCCATTTCCCATATATGGGCATAGCCACACCCCTTTCGTCTGACGTCACAAAAATAAAAAAATTCAAAAACTCAATTTAAAAAAAAAAAAAATCAAAAATTCAATTTTTTTTTTAAATTCAAAAAATTTAAAAAATTAAATAATACATAATTTCGACTCGATGACTCACCCGTACCTTCAGTGATAGGTCTATGTCTCACCCCGGACTAGATACGATAACGTAACCCTCAGTCCGCTTGTACAGCGAGGGTTACGATTCGGTCCCATTCAACGTAATGGAGCAGCGCCCGGAGTGATTCACACCTGGCGATTTTTTGTCCTAATTCCGTTGAAGTGGTTGGAAAAATTAACGGGGGTGAAAGATAAATATATTTAGGTAAAGCTCGAGGTGTTAAGTAAACGCTGCATCAATCCATGGTAGACTTATATCCATCTGAAACTTTGAATGCATGAAATCTTCTTGCTGTCCGACATTTTGTTTACAAGTTGCTATTTCACGTGCACTTGCCTCGTTTTGGAGATATCTTTATTTGGATCGATTGCCGTATAACATCGTAGTAAAAGTTTTCCATATTTGGGATTCAGATCCATATATGGATAGGCTCCGCCCATCACGAGAGTCTACGTAAGGTGTCATGGCGGACAAGAAACCATTTTCGAATACGAAATCGATCGTGAAGGTAGAAACAGGTATTGTAACACTTATTTCATATCACCATTATTTAAAAATTGTAGGGAATAATAAGTTATGAGCACATATGCAAAAAGAAAGTTGAAATATTCACGGAACGAAAATTTTAATTTGTTCCATTACGTTGAATGGGACCGAATCGTAACCCTCGCTGCACAAGCGGACTGTTATCGTATCTAACCCCGGACGTGATTTGATAATATTTGGTCATGCAACATGAATCATACCAGAACATAAGGTATCCTCCACGAGACATTATCTTTACATATAAGTACAAGAAGTCAAACTGATTTCACCGTTCTGTACATTTAGTATGCCCACACATAGATTTCAATCTCGGATGACGTACAGTCTTGTCTCCTATTTAGTATGACAGGTGTATTCCCTTACGTATGATGACTCTAGCACGTGTCTTTAGTTTTTATCATGTATCAATTCATTTACAATCCCCGTGTCAAAAGTATTAAAATGCTGATATTTTTAGAGAATCCATCATCCATTCATCAATTCATCATCAATTCACATATACCCCCCCCCCCCTTTTTTTTTCACTAGTACAGATTCAATGAAAACCAAGACCTGTGTTAACCCGGACACAATCAAAATTATTAAAATACAGCTATTTTTATTCACACCCATTTGTTTAAATCCATGTTTTTTAACCCTTAAAATTCTCAATGTTTGATTTAAAAAAGACGCTTAGATCCATGTCGTTCAAATAGGAGAAGTCAATTACGATTTTGACCTTGATATCACCCGCGCTATGGTCATATGTTCTGAATTCATCAGATGATAACAAGTTTGTTAATTTATGTGAAAAAGATTTTTCTATCTTAACCAGCTTCCTGGGTAAGACAAGTTACACATGAATTTTCCGCAAAATTGTTTTCCATTGTTGAAGTAAATTGGCAGTATTTTAAATGTATTTCATGATAAATATAAATGCTACCACAACAGTGATAAATATTTATATATATACAATATACGTACATTGTCGGTAAATATAAAATTTATTTGTACGAGCTTTAGAAACAGGCAGAATAGCAAGCCTTTGGCGAGCTTTTCAGGCCTGTTTCGCAGCAAGTACAAATGAATTTTATTTTTAACGACAATGTACCTATATTGTGTTTATCCTGCAATGTCAAAAAAGTCGGAAAACTTGTCAGATTTAAACAAAAAGGACAGAAACAAGCATCATTCCTCGCCTTTCATAAATGTTGCCAAGGGTGTCTTCTTCGTGGTCCACGTTACATTAGTACCAGTTTCATACTTGTCTGTGCCCTCCACTGTACATAGCTACAGGGTACCAGGAAAGTTTATTCGTAGGCTGAAACGTTTATTCGTCTAGTACGAATAAAGCACACATTTATTCGTATAGCATATTTGTACATAATAGAAAGGGGCGATACAATATGATTTAAATCTTACCCTCGGGTGTCACAGATTTTACTATCTTGCACCTCTTCTGGTGTTAGTACCTATATGTCTACCCATTGACTGTTGTTGTCCAGTGTTGTATCACTTACACTTAAAGCTAAAAGAAGCTTGGAAATACTAAAGGGGTAATCAGAAATTATAAATTGAAGGACAGGCAAAAACAATAGCCAACAAAGGACAAAAGGAAAAACAATGTTAACAAAACACTCTACAAACATCTAAAGATTAAGCAACATGAACCCCACTAAAAAGACGGGGTTAATCTCAGAGGTACAGTATAAACATTCAGCTTAATTTATCCTACAAACTCAAATATATGACCTTGACAATGAGGAGGTTTGACTTATGTTAAAATACTACCATTATACATACCTCCTTCTTCTTTAGGAAGAAACAACGGAAAGTCTGTGACCCACAAAAAATTGAATTTATTCTCATCTCTCAACTGTACACCTGAATTTGGAAATAAAAATGAAGTTGTAAATACAGTCAAACCTGTATATAAAGGTCACTCAATGGAACATGAAAATGTGCCCTTTATGAGTAGTTGCCCTTTATATACAGGTTAAAATTATATGCACTATTTATTAATGGGAAAAATGTGACTGCCCTTTATAGAGTGATTTGTTGTATAGAGGTGCCCTTTATAGAGTGATTTGTTGTATAGAGGTGCCCTTTAATGCAGGTTTGACTGTACACCGAGTGGAATATGTCTTTTTCTATGATTTCCTGAAAATGTACATGTTAAATAATGGATCATTAGTTCACCTATCATAGGAGGAAGTAAGAACTTTGATGTTTCACTAAATATATTTTTAATATGAAAATTAGATGTATTCTATCCACAGTAAGTTTATCCTTTTCGAGCATGAACTTGATGGTTTGGTTTGGTTTATGGTGTTTAACGCCACTTTCAACAATATTTCAGTTATATCGTAGAGGTCAGTTTTATTGGTGGATGAAACCAGAGAAAACCACCAACCTGTCGCAACTCATTGACAAACTTTATCACATAATGTTGTTGTATCAAGTACACCTCGCCAGGGCTTTCATGTTTTATTTAAGATAAAAAAAATATGTACATATAAGAATAAAATACAAATTATACCTTTAGATTCTAACACATCTGAATACTTTTTGTCCTGAAAGTCTTTAATATCAGATTTTACCATCCCAACTAGTAATCAGTTAACTACAAGCATTCATTGCCCTTCTATTGTACACTACAGTACATGTTTATGTTGTCATTCACTTTTGTGATAGAATGTAGTCTTTTTGAGTGGAAGCAAATCTCTGTAGGTTTTCCATCGCTTGTTAAAATATAAATTGACGTTGGAGATCCAGTTATCAAGCGTGAGGTGTTGGGATCCCATTAACCGGTTTGACTCTGTCACTTTTGTTGTACCTGTTCCAAGCTAAGTGTACTAATAACAGCTCATTTTAATCTGATTGAGTTTTTATGAATCTAAGAAATCAATATTGAACAGGGCAGTAGGCAGAAGTGAAATACAAATGTACATTATAAGTAGATGAAAGTCAATAGTTGTCAATATGAGTTAGGGTTATGGTGTTTAATGCCACTTTCAACAATATTTCAGCTATATCATGGCAGTCAGTTTTATTGGTGGAGGTAACCAAGTTCCCAGAGAAAACCATCAACCTGCGGCAAGTCACTGACAAATTTTATCCCATAATGTTGTTTCCAGTACACCCTGTCTTGAGTGGGATTCGAAAACACACAAGATGAGTTCCAATCGACACAAAAAACTGTGAATAAAAATGCTAAGGTGAAAGTGATGCTGAGTCAATATGAATATCATGTGGCAATATAATTATATTTTTAAAACCATATTTAATCTATGTATCACAGGGATGGTTCCAGTTAGAAAATAAAATAACTGAAATCACTGAAAATCAGCTGAAATCATCTACACCCCCTTTCAAAATGGTCTGTTTTTGACCATTTCTGACCTTGTCCTGCAGCTGAAATCAGCTAAATAATGGAAAAAAGTCATCTTTGATCTAATAAGATAAAATACTGACTAGATTAAACTGTACACCAGATAAATTAATTCAATAACTTTTAAACATTTGAATTGAATAAGCACACCATTCTAAAAATAAAATTTAGAAATTACTTTATCATTTAGTTGTACAAGTGTCAAAGGTCTCCATACAACAATTTCTTTAGAAATGAACTGCTTGCAGTCTAATTTCTTTGTTTGATCAACATTCTTACTATCCGGCAATCCTCATAAAGCTAGGGTATGGTTCTAAGTAATCTTTAATTCAAAATAGTATTATACATTGTACTTTCAAAACCTCAGAATAAAATTTCAAAATAACCCTTCAACGAGAACTGTATGTGCAGGTCCTTTTTAGCTAATAAAATGAATGTACCGGTCATCAAGAAATTGAATGGAAGAATGTGTCCTTAGGACAAAGATGCCACCCGCTTCCACCTAAAGTAAACAGGTATTTTTTGGCAAGTTAAGGAGAAAAACTCTAAAATGGAAAAAAGCGTTAAAGTCAGAAATCAAACTTTGCTTTCCTTTTATGGTTCCAGACCGGGTGTATAAATTTCAAATGACTTGCTTCAGGGAAATAATTGATCGGAAACAAAATGTGGGAAGAACATATGGACTGACGAACGTACAGACATCAGTAAAATTTAATGCTCCAAAATGCCTAGCAGCTTGGGCATAATAAAACAAATGAATAGAGTAGGGCTATGGGTGTTAATTAACACTTTCAGTTTTCCAGTCTTGGTGGTCAGTTTATTTTTGGAAGATTTAACTCAGAGTGTCCATAGGAAACCTGCTGCTAGTCAGTGACAAACAGTTTATTGCCTGAAGTTGTTATTAGTACACCATGGCAGGGGACTGATTTTGAACTGACAACATTTGGGGTGATAGCACTGAATCCAAAGGTAGTAAATTCTACAATATGGTTACAAAAAAGATGGTTCTTTAAATGAAAAGATAATAAAAATTCTATACTTACACAAATGTTGATTCGTCTAAATTTGCTATAACATCATTTATATCTTTGCTAGATAGGTATTTCTACAAGTAAAATTTACAACAGATTTTAAACAGATTGTTTCAACAATAACAACATTTTTAGGTTTGTTTATGGTGTTTAACACCACTTTCAACAATATCTCAGCTATATCGTGGCAGTCAGTTTTGTTGGTGGAGGATACCGGAGTAACTGGAGGAAAACCACCAACCTGTCGCAAGTTACTGACAAACTTCATCTCATAATGGTGTATCGAGTTACACCTTGCCAGAGCGGGATTCAAACTCACAATGTTAGTGGTGATAGGCACTGATTGCATAGGTCCAACTACCGTACAATCACGACAACGACTGCCCCTAACAACGTTTTCAAATATTTGCAATGTTCCAGTCAGTGAACATTGCATGATAGGACTTTATCATATTATACAGCAATATCATTTTTCAAACCTCAACATATTACAAAGAAACAATCAGCATTTTGTCTTTTTATTTGAGTTTTATAGGTTTGGTTTGGTTTATGGTGATTCAACAATATTTCAGCTACATCATCGCGGTCAGTTTTATTGGTGGAGGAAAATTTGAATTTTTGTATTTTATGAGAAATAACTAAAATTTTTAATGTGATATAATTTACAATAGATCCTGTCTATTGTGAAACCTGTCTAAACCGAACCTGATTGTACAGATTTTAGTGTTCAAAATAAACAGGTGTTTGGATTATACAGGTTCAATTATCAAAGAATTCCTACTTTAGAACATTATTTAAAACTTGGTTTATACAGGATTCCAGATTATATAGGGTTCGGGTTAGGGGGTTATGGTGTTTAACACCACTTTCAACAATATTTCAGTTATATTTTGGCGGTCGGTTTTATTGATGGAAGAAACTGGAGAAAACCACAGACCTGTCGCAAGTCACTGACAAACCTTATCACCTTTCCTGAGTGCGTTTCAAACTCATAACTTTAGTGGCGATAGGCACTGATTGCACAGGTAGTTGTAAATGCAACTACCATATGATCATGACCACGATGGCCCCTTGAGTTTTATATGATAGATTTCTATTTAACTTCAATTACTAAACATAATTAAAATGATATATCTAATTGCTCTCCCTTTTCTTGTATGTTTTAGCATAAACTTTTAATTTTGTCAAAACATATTCTTGCGACATACGACTGTCTGAGTAATACTAGCCAGAAAATATATTAAGTAGTTATTTCCATAGATCATTGATTCATGGCGATTTACCGATCATCAATCCTCAAAATCTAACATATTCATGTCATTTGGTAGAACCCCTCTGAATGGGAGGTGTGCAGGTCATCCTTGTTGTGTTGGGTAAAAATTATAATCCACTATTGGTAATCGTATAGACGACGCAAACAGTTCTTACCTAACGCTAAATGTGACCGGGTCGCAGATGAATTTTAAGTGATGCTCAAATACGGTGAATTAGAAATTGACAGTTTATGGGTTTGTGGTGCTTAACAACATTTTCAAGAATATTTCAGTTATATCGTGGAGGTCAGTTTTATTGGTGAAGGAAACCGGAGTACCAGGAGAAAACCACCAATCTGTTGTAAGTCACTGACAAACTTTAAACATAATGTTGTATCAAGTACACCTCACCATGAGTGGGATTCGAACTCACATATTTAGTGGTGATAGGCACTAATTGCATCCATTGGTCTAGTACAATACAATTATTACAAATATCATTATCGAAATGTAACTTCTTCTCGTAATGATGTTGATGAAAAATTACTCACTTGGTGTAAACCAACAACTTCCCTCCTTCCCTCATATTGTTCTCACATAGATTTGGGGACATGAAATTGCTAAAGAACATTAGATTAATTTATATTTAGGATAAAAAGAAATATCCCCTCAAAAGTATCAGATATAAATATAATACCTACTGTCCCTTGTGGTATCCTCAGAGCTATAACTTGTCCAGTATCATTCTTCAGTATGTCCTCATAGGAATGAATTCCACAGTTTGAAAAACAATCTGAGACATTCATTAACTAAAAGAAAATGAAAAAACAGTATTTTTTTCTATTATTTCGAATATAAAAATATATCCAAATAAAAGTGAGTGAGTGATTGTTGTCGAATGCCAAATGAAAATTGTTTCAGTTTTATCAGGGCGAGTGCAAGTTACATTTGATGAGATGATAATGACATGTTACTCCATTCGGACAAAATATCCTGATGATGATCCAACCAGTATCTACTCTTACTCCTGAATGCTCCGTGCTTGGCGAAGAAGCAACAGATACCAATTTTACAATCTTTTCTTTGACCCGATTGTGGATCGAACCCACAAACTATCAAACTTGAGGCAAGCACGCTAATCGTTAAACCTCTGATACGGTTCCTAATAAGATCAATTGTCAATCTATGTATCACAGCGATGATTCTTGTTAGAAAATAAAATAACTGAAAATCATTGAAAAATAGCTGTAACCATCTACACCGTCTTTCAAAAAGGTCATTTTTTAAATGTTCCGACCATATCCTGCAACTTTTGGATTTTTTTTTCACACCAAAATAGCTGAAATCAGTTACATAACTGGAAAAAAAAGCATCCCTGGTATCATTCAGTGTGCAGAGAAAGATGACATAGGAATCTATTCAACTTATACATTCAAAATTGAATATGAAAACTACTTGATATTGTTGGAGTTATTGACCGTCATTGATTAAATTTTCTTTTCATAATCCAATTATCTTTGTTAAAGTTTGTCAGTTTCCTCCACCAATAAGACTGACTGCCACGATATAACTGAAATATTGTTGAAAGCGGCTTTAAACACTATCAAACAAAACCAAACTACTTGTTTTAACAAAATACTTTTTTATAGCTATTAGCTCATCATAATTAAAATACAAGAAAAAATTACTAGTCATTTTTTGAGATAATGTTATAGTACACAATTATATTTGGAGGCTGTCGTGATCATGATCGTATGGTAGTTGGATTTAAAACTGTGCAATCAGTGCCTATCACCACTAAAGTTGTGAGTTTGAATCCCGCTCAGGCGAAGTGTACTCAATACAACATTAAGTGATAAAGTTGAGACATTATAGTTAGTATTGAAGTGAGTCCAAAGGAACAATCTGTGATGATGTATGCAGACTATAAAAATGACTATATATTGTTTTTATTGCACTCAGTAACGACATATTGTATTTGACACCATGCCGACCGACAATTTTCAGTATCAGAATCAGTTCATTGATACTGACAATATCACACTGTGGGTCCAAAGGAAAAATGTCCAAATTACTGATAAAAATAGCTATAATGTACGTCTTCCTTTGAAATTGAAGAAAGTAGCCTGTCTGATACAAGATGTTGTATCACCACACTGTGGTGATAAAAGAATGGTGCGAGGTTGCACGAGATCTTCTCTGCCGAATTACTTTGCCATGATGTTATATCATGCGGGGGAAAACACATCAATGTAAGCAACGTAAGCAAAGCGACTGCTTAATGTTCATTCATTCGTATTGTGTATGTATCACAAATTCATGGGCATATTTTCATTTCCCAGGACATTATTTCAATATTTCCGGCAACTGTACTGTCCACATTTCTCAAAGAAAGCGTTGTTTGACGATAAATGGCCGTTTTCGGGTGAAGACGACCGAGGTAAGACGAGTCCACGTGCACTCATCTTTACTCGTTGTTACATCCAATCAGAACGCCTCTAACAAGAAAAAAATCGTTTAAATATATACCCTAAGCCAGGAATGTCACATTATATACCATGTCTGATAGCTGAATAACAGATATATTACGGATTTAACCATTGATTTTTTTTCCAAATACAGACTCCAACCGTATTAAATATATTTGTGTCTTTTATTTTCATTCTTTCGTATTTCTAGATGTCCTTTTCCGTACATTTAACGTCATTTTTCAATGACGTCAAAATATGTGTCACGTCATATTTCATGTATGGGGTGTCTCATGAAGGAAAATACTGTACTTTCAATAAAATATTAGTGAGAAAAGCTCAAATATCAGTAGAAAGCTACTTAGTTTATTAGTCGGTGTCACAAAAGTCAATTTTATGTGATGTGTATTTCAAAACGCTCAATGATATTGATCTGATAATTTATGCAAATTAGTTACTGATCAATGGCGGGCATCTCTAGGAGTTCGCGATAGTGAAAGTTGTTGCTTTACGGAAGAAATAGGTACTTACATGCGCTGTTGGGAAAGACCGGGTGATCTTCCATGAGTGATATAAATTTTATGTCTTTTCGCGAGTGGAGCGCAGCGAAAATCAACATTGACGATTGTAC
Organism: Bathymodiolus brooksi; assembly: GCA_963680875.1. Lineage (NCBI taxonomy): Eukaryota > Metazoa > Mollusca > Bivalvia > Mytilida > Modiolidae > Bathymodiolus > Bathymodiolus brooksi. Next base: position 90,518,099 of record OY804580.1, read on the forward strand.
AAATGTGTTAATTTTAATTTTAATTTGACCCTTGTTATTTGTTTGAAATTTGCTTTTATTCAAATGTTAGAAAAACTTATTATATACATAGTGTGTTGGTACAAGACTTTACATCAGGTCTTGCCTGTTGTGTGAACTAACTGCATCACAACTTGTCGCTATAGCGACTCGTAGTGATACTGGTTCACACAACAGACTCGACCTGATATAAAGTCTTGTACCGACACACTATGTATGTAATAGGTATTGAGTGGTGGCTGTAAAACCTCTCTAATAAACACATCTTAACAATTGGTATTGCTACTGTTTCTAATATGGGGAAAACAATTATGCATGCAAATTTGGAATTGTTTTAATCTATCGCACCTTCATATCATATCTGGTGTCTGGTTTATCTGTTCCATAATTTGTCATAGCCTCTGCATAACTGATTTCTGGAAAAGGAAGAGTTATTTCCCCTACAGGCCAGCTGTATTGTAGTAAATGTTCTATTAAATCTTGTATTTCTCTCTGTGTAGTAAATGACATCTCTAAATCTACCTGAAAAAAGATTCAATATATAATTGAAGTTATCTCCCTTGCAGGCCAGTTGAAGAGTTTTCTCCCCTACATGTCAGCTGATGAGTTATCTCCCCTACAAGCCAGTTGTACTGTACTAAATATTCTATTAGATCTTGTATTTCTCTCTGTGTAGTAAATGACATTTCTAAATCTACCTGAAATAATACTTAATATATAATTGTAGAGTTATCTCCCCTACATTCCAGTTGAAGAGTTATCTCCCCTACAGACCAGTTGTACTGTAGTAAATGTTCTATTAAATCTTGTATTTCTCTCTGTAGTAAATGACATCTCTAAATCTACCTGAAATAATATTCAATATGTAATTGCAGAGTTATCTCCCCTACAGGCCAGCTGAAGAGTTATTTCCCCTACAGACCAGCTGTACTGTAGTAAATGTTCTATTAAATCTTGTATTTCTCTGTGTAGTAAATGACATCTCCAAATCTACCTGAAAAAAGATTCAATCTATAATTGTAGAGTAATCTCCCCTACATGCCAGTTGAACAGATATTTCCCCTACAGGCCAGCTGTATTGTAGTAAATGTTCTATTAAGTCTTGTATTTCTTTCTGTGTAGTAAATGACATCTCTAAATCTACCTGAAATAATACTTGATATATAATTGTGGAGCTCTCTCCCTTAAGAATAATCAGTGGAGTTATCTCCCTTAAAATTAACAGTACCCTTTCTCTCAAATTTGTAAATAAGTGAATGAGTTATCATTGTTTAACGCCAAATGAGCAATTTTTCAGCTATATCATGGCAAAAAACAAGCTAAATTCGATAGGATGATATTTGCTTTGTACTAGATCAGCACACTTAGTTGTATACTCACTGAAACAACAGTCCATAGGTAGACACGTCGCTCCACTCCGACATGTTATCCTGATTCCTAGTCAACCAATCTTTCTCTGACATGTTATCCTGATTTCCAGCCAACCAATCTTTGCTCTTACTCCCTAATGTTGCATGCTTAGGTGAGAAGCAAACAAATACCAATTAGATAGTCTTCGGTTTGACCCAACCTGGACTCAAGCCCACGATCTACCACACTCGATGGAAAGCAGACTAACCATGACACCATCGATGTGCTTAAGTAATTGCAACTACAAAGTATGCAACACTTCCAATGCCAAGGCTGTCAACATTTTTCAAGTACACCAGTACTTCACTATTTACAGGCAGTACTTTTCTTAAAATTTAAACATTTTTCATGAACATCTAATACAACATTCTTTGAAATTATGAGGTACCAATTATCATTTTAAGTGGGTAAAGGTACCACCCCTTACTAAAAGGCCTGTAATGCCTTGTGTATAATATACTCCCATGGCTACCCAACAGATTAACAATAAAGTGAGCATCATAAACTACAGATTACTGTACAAATATCATACCTAAACAATTTTTAGGAAAAACACTATTAAGGACCCCAACACAACTGATTGTATGGTAGTTGGATTTATAACTAACTATGCAATCAGTGCCTATCACCATTTTACAGTTGTGAGCTAGCATCCCGCTCAGGCGAGGTTTACTCGATACAACATTATTTGATAAAGTTTGTCAGTGGCTTGCAGCAGGTCGGTGGTATTTTGCGGGTACTCCGATTACCTTCATCAATAAAACTGATCGCCATGATATAAATGAAATATTGTTGAAAGTGGCTTTAAACCCCATAACCCTAAGCACCCTCCAACAAAACCCAAACTAAATCAACTATATGTGTCACACCTGTGTGAATTCTGGTTGCCTGTCTGGTCTGGATCCTTCATCTCTATAACACTTAGCTATCTGAAAGTATCGATCAATTCCACCCACCATAAGTAACTGTTTGAACTGAAACATAAAAATATAGATGTTTTCAATATTCAAAATTGTCACCAATATCATAAAAATACAACCCAAAAAAAAAATCTGAAAAGCAGACATTGATATAACAGATTAATAACTAATTTCTTCTATATCATACCATTTAGATTGAGCAAACCCCATTTGAAGGAGCTAATAATTAACTTGTTGGATTTACACAAAAATTACAGACATACCTTTTTCGAGGATTTTGGAACTTTTCCGACAATGTGGTAGTTTTCCATTTTATTCATTCTCAAAAGCATCTTATTTTCCTTTACATCCCGGGGCCGTCGTGGACATGATTTCATGGTAGTTGGATTTACAACTACCTACGCAATCAGTGCCTGTCACCAGAAAAGTTGTGAGTTCGAATCACGGTCATGGCGAGGTTACCCGATACATTTTTTTAATTGACAAAGCTTTGTCAGTGACTTTCAGCAGGTCAGTGGTTTTCACTGGGTACTCGGGTTTCCTCCACCAATAAAACTGACCGCCACGATATAACTGAAATATTGTTGAAAGTGGCATTAAACACCATCAAACAAACAAACCAATAAAACTGAAGGCCACGATATAACTAAAATATTGTTGAAAGTGGCATTAAACATCATACATTCCCTAAAATTCTGATTATTTAAAAAAAAAAAAAATTATAGATCATTGCATTACACTACCTACACCTAAAACAGGAGTCAAAAGTCAACCTTACCTGTTGGGGACTCTGTGGAAGGGAATAAAACTTTCCACTTTGTCTTGTAGGTACAACAAACTCTTTAGCTCCCTAAAATAAATAATTTAAAAAAATGGATTCATTTCACAAAATTTGTTGGTATGATAAAGTATGTATACATTTATTATCTCTTACATAAAACTATTTTCTAAGTGTATAATGCTCCGATATAGCTGAAATACAGCTAAAGTTGGCATTTAACACCAATCAATCAATCAATCTGAATGTATAAAGTTGCCGTTATTCTAATATAGAATACTTCAAACATAAACCGATTTTAACTGTCGTAAAATATCCAATACTCTATGGACAGTAAAAATTGATGACATCATACATGAGATTTAAGGGGCCTTCATGGTCGTGATCGTATGGTAGTTGGATTTATGCCATCAGTGCCTATCACCACTGTAGTTGTGAGTTCGAATCCCACTCAGGTGAGGTGTACTCGATAAAACATTATGTGATAAAGTTTGTCAGTGACTTCCGGCAGGTCGGTGGTTTTCTCCGGTTTCCCCCATCAATAAAACTGACTGCCATGATATAACTGAAATATTGTTGAAAGTGGTGTTAAACACCATAATCTAAACCCCCTTAATCCTACAGAAAATTGTTGAAGAAATAACATTACAATATAGACATTTCTAACTTAATTCTCTTATCATTTTTTACTTACACCTGGTGTTCTTCTGAATAAAGTCGGTGTTTCTACATCTACAAACCCTGAAAAAAATATTTAACAATTTTAGGTACATTACTTTGTTTAAAAAGAAAGGATATAGATGTTATTGAACTTGAGAGACTATTGAACATTACATTTAGACACATATTAAAGTAAAGCAACAGTGCTTTTATTGTTTTTCTAAATTTCAGTCACAAAAGGGATGAACATAACTCACACCCCAAAATCAGCATGAAATTACCATGATCCTGCAGTTGAGCAGTACTCTTTGCTTCTGCCGATAAATGCTACCATCTGGGCATCTTTATCATTCTGATGTTATCTGGTGTATATAAATTTATTTCCCAAGAAAACAATATATTGATGAGGTAATCTTAGAAATACTGTCATCACATTTATATTATTTGATAAGAAAAATGTAGTAAAACAATATTTGTTACACTCTTATTTAGTCGAACTTCGCACTACTCAAATTTTTTCTTTGTCCCCTGTGGTTCGAGATAACGAGATTAAACTGTATTTGACAGTCAGTTTCTGTCTATATAAAGACATGATCTTTCTCTACATTTTTTAATTTTTATCTACTATGGTTATTGCACAGAAATTCCCTCATCTTCATTACCATCTTAGATCTGGTTCTTAGATTAGACTGCATGAATTGACTTCTGATATCTAAATATCGGTATTCCATTCTCAAAGCTTCCTTGGACTGAAATAAAAATTAGGTTTGGTTTATGGTATTTAACACCACTTTCAACAATATTTCAGTTATATTGTGGTTTTATTGGTGGAGGAACCCACTGACAAACATCATGTTGTATATAGTACATCTCACCTGGGCGGGATTCGAACTCACACCATTAGTGGTGATAGGCACTGATTGTATAGGTAGTTGTAAATCCAACTACCATATGAATACGACCACATATTATGTTTGCACAATTTAAAAAAAATCATAGACAATAATGGAATTTATTAAAACTCAGGAAAAGGGTAGCATTAGCCGAAGTTGACTATCTTATTTATGTCCTTTGGTTTACTTGCTCATAAAGGTTTTTATATGATTTCGCTTTTCGAATGGTAGTTGGATTAACAACTACCTGTGCAATCAGTGCCTATCACCACTACTAAAGTTGTGATTTGAATCATGGCGAGGTGTATTCGTTACAACACTTAATGCGATAAAGTTTGTCAAGTAAACCGGTTTCCGCAACCAATAAAATCGAATATTCTTCAATTTTTTTTGCATGGTCAAAGGATAATATAATCTTCTGTAATCATTCTTAAAAAAATCATGATTTTCAAACTTTCTTGAGATATCATTGATATAAAATTTTATTAGAATATGTCACATGATTAGATGTATTTACCTAATTAAATTCTCTCAGTACATTACCACATTACATATTCTCAGTAACTTACCTGATTAAATGCTCTCAGTAATTTACCTCATTAAATGCTCCCTGACAGTAACTTACCTGATTAAATGCTCTCAATAATTTACCTCATTAAATGCTCTCCGACAGTAACTTACCTGATTAAATGCTCTCAATAATTTACCCGATAAAATCTCTCAGTAAATTACTTAATGAAATTCCATAAGTAATTTACCGGATTAAATTATCTCAGTAATTTATTTGATTAAATTCTCTCAGTAATTTATTTGATTAAATTCTCTCAGAAATTTACCAGATTAAATTTTCCAAGATATTTGTAAGATCTAATTCTTTGAATGATTTACCAAACCAAAATCTCTCTGTAATTTATCACATCAAATTCTCACTGTAATTTACATGATTCCATTTTCTTAGTAATTTACCTGATGAAATTCTCTCAGCTCAAGAGGTAAACTATTTCTGCATGTATTTAATATTTTTACGTCTTTTGCCTCTACTTCTATTTCTCCTGTCTTCATTTTCTGTTAAAAATAATCAAATAAATAAAAATACTCCGCCACGATATAACTGAAATATTGTTGAAAGTGTCGTCAAAGAACATAACCCTGTAAAAAATACTCAACATATCTTAATATAAACATGACACCCAATTGTTTACCAGTGAAATCCAAAAACATTTCCAGAGAAAATTACACATGACATTTATGTAATAAAGCAATTGAAAACAAATTCCATTATCTATTTATATGTAATTTTCCATGTATATTAAACTTGAGAAAAATAATTCATTTCTAATTACTTTACAATCTGCCCAAGTGGCTTGAAACTTAAAAGACTTATCTTTTTTTTGCAAGATACATCTATATATAAAAAGATCATGTTTTGTCAGTAAACATACTTGTAAGTATTCTAAATAATCTATGATTTGTACATTTTCCCTGTTGATCTTTACATGTGAAAAATAGATATTAATACATGACCTTTTCCATATCAGCCTGGGTATCAGCCCTCGACTGCTTCCCTCGCTGATATGGGTCGAGGGATGATAGCTGGTATGATATTAAAAAAGGTCATGCATTTTATGAATCAAACAAAAAAATGAAATAATTAAATGACTTTATATGTAATTTTCAGAACACTATTGTCAAACAAGAGTATCTCTACCCCGTATATATTAATGGCAATGTTTCCTACGAAGGCATTTTGAAACATAGAAAATATGCTTCTTTTGTGTGATTTTCTATTAACTATGAATTGTGACGAGGATATTGCCTGTGAATCGTTTTCATTCAAAATCCTTTTATGATCTCAGTAATAATTATTTATCATCTAACGTTTCTATGATTTTTTTAATGTGGTCTTCTTGAGAACAATTTTTTCGCTGTCAACTCGATTTGTCAATAGTATAGGCATCCTTTCCCTAACCCATTTTATAACTAATATAAACCTTGTTTTCTTGTCCATCAGGGCGAGGTCTCACCACTCCATTTATTTCCACAACACTTTCATATGCTAATTTCTTCACTTCAATTTGTGACATTAACTGAAATTTAAAAAAAAATAACAGAAATAATTTCAAACTAACAAAATTTGTTGTCTGCTAAAATATATTTGATTACATTATAGGACATTAAGCTGTATCTGAAAGAATTTGAGGTTAATAACATATCATGGAATATGAATATGCTCTTAAATCACAAATTCTAATGTGTTTCTCCAAAGGAAAACACTACAAAGCTTGCAGTCTGCGACATTAAGCAGTAGCCCGAAGCCCTGGTCTAGTGTACATCCGTGGGCACCTTTATAACTCTTTACAGTAACTGCTGAATGTGTCGTTGTAAAAGTCAATAAACTGATACCACTTCTTCATTTGTTCTTCATAATAACAGGGCTAGTGGTTCAAAAGGTTATTGGCAGAAACTGACCTTGTTTCCAGATGTATTTTTTAAATTTTGTTCACATTCTGGAACATCCATATCCTTTTCTGTATTTGCAAAAAAAGCTATGATTTTTTTTAACTTTTGATGAACATTTTACATGTCTTAGGTCAGAGGTCAAAATCATTATTGACTTTTTTGTGAACTTTCTAATTATGATCAATCGTTTTCTTTCAATTATAGAGTTTTCAACTTTTCATGGGTTTATTCTTGATTTAAGAAAATCAATTTGTTGAGAAGAGTTTGAAGATAGCCAAGAGGTAATCAGAATCCATAAATCGAAGGACAGACAACACAATGACCAAAAGAAAAATGACAAAAGGACAAACAACGATCTACAAAACATACATATAAAATTAAAGATCAAGCAACACGAACCCCACTTAAAACCGGGGGTGAACTCAGGTGCTCCAGAAGGGTAAGCAGTTCCTGCTCCACTGGTGGCATCCGTTGTGTTACTCTATACAAGCATGGTGATAAATCATGAATGAGGAAAGGACTGGGAAGTGATACAACAAGTGGAACATATCTGTGGTCATGAGACTGTGTTTATATACAGTAGATTTGATATTAGATTTACTGGTGTTTTCAGTAAGATTGATAGTAAGAGTTCATTATACAGTGAAATCTGGCTAAACTGAACCCTAAGTAATCTGGAATTCTGTATAAACCAAACCTTAATTAAAGCTCTAATGTAGAAATTCTTAGATAACTTAACCTGCATAATCCGAACACCTGTCTATTTCAAATACTAAAGTCTGTACAATACAATCAGGTTCGGTTTAGACATCTACAGGCTTCACAAATATAAATAGACAGGATCCACTGTAAATTATGAGTATCACATTAAAAATCAAATTTTTCATAAAATAACGAAATTTAAATTTTAATTGTACCTCTTCTGATAAAACAGTTTGAACAGTGCCTGTCCAGTCCCTGATGATCAGAAATGCCCCTCCCATTCTTTGATACTGTAACCATCCACATACTGTTACTTCTTGTCCAATGTTTTTCAACGTCAGTTCTCCACAGAGATTAGTTCGTCTACTATAACTGACTTTGTCAGAGATATCTGGAATTACACAACACTTTAGTATTGAAATTACATATAGAATAACGACAGTTTTGAGGTCGAGACAGACATTATCGCTAGTATCGCAGTAAGTCTGACAGGATGAGCTGTGATTTTAGTGATAATGACTTATTAATGTTTATTGAGATCTTTAAAACTGGCATTATTGATTTTATCGGCGACGTCAAAATGTGTTTGACGTCACACTGATCAATAATTTTCAATATCAGTCAATTCTTGCGCATGCGAGGTACGGACTGACCTAATATTTTTGTGGATCAAGCGCAGTTCAGTGATCCAGACTTTGTTAGTGGCACACAATAAGCCACACATCAAACGGAAAATGTCCAATTTGCAGATCAGTACCAAAGCTTTGTTTAGTGTAACCAAAATGGCATATACATACAGTACATCCTTGTTATATGGCTGCATTTTGGACTAAGCTATGGCGAGGGTGGTAATATACCAAGGGAGAAGTTTACATAAAAACTACATGATTTTCAAAAATTTTGCACATGTATGACTCCAAAATGTTAAAATAATACAGGTTAGCTCCCCTGTTTAGGTCCTTTGCTTTTCTTCCTCCCAAATACATTCAATACGGTTGTTTCGAATCATTTCCATTCCGTCAAAATTTTGTTATTTTCGTCCGCCAGATCAAGTGATTTCAATGGACTAATCAGCATTGAACTTCCGGTGTCAACAAAAACTCCAATCGATATGTGCCGTTTTGACGTTCGATCCTCAACTTAAAAAAATCTTAACATTTTCTGTAAAAGACAGATATCAATTAAATTATTTTATTTGTATCAAAGACTTCAATGCAGAGACAAATACTTCTTTAAAATTAAATGTTTTCTTTCTTTATTTGCGGCTGTCAGCATCTTCAAAGGAAAACGACCTGCCTTTATGTATATATTTCTGATATCAGACAGATAGTGGGGTACCGAACACCAGTATTTATTCAGCGGTTTCCTTGGCATCTCCATATTACAATTACTTATAATCTACCGCATCTACGACTATGATATGCTGACGTTATCACAGTAATAGCGTAAACACCGGAAGTCACCTGCCGATTTGTTCAGACGTCAAGACAAGAAAAAGACGGAACGTGGTCGGAATTGACATGATTCAAAACAATCGTATTATCTGTCTTTAAAACATACTGTACAATGTACCTGTGTGTTATTTCATTTTATAACATTCCATTGATATACTATTTGAAAACAAATCTGGATTCCTGACATATTTAAATGATGAAAAATGTATCACGTTCAATCCTTTTGATATAGGGTCTATGCCTATGGGTCAAAACCACAAGGCAGTCTTCGTGCTAACCCACTTGTCGATATCCAATTTCACTAGACGTTCAGGTCATCTGAGGTCAAGTATGATGAAATTTATTCAGGGGGAGAAGCAACGATATAATTGCATTGAATTGAATTCCGCAACAACAACAAATAGCTATGGCATAATTTTCAGTCTTTACTTAAATATAACGAAGCATGCATCTTGCAGTAAAGTAATTTTTGAAGCTCAACCTGTTTTTCGAGCTTGCAGCTGTGTCGAGTATGTTTTGTTCTGAATGGATCGTACAGAAAGCCGGAGAGACTGTTCACTGACTGTGCCTACAGATGAGATTTTGCTAAATGGGTCCTTGGCCTGTTTCAAAAATGCTAAACAAATAGTTTGTTTTGTGAAATGTTTTGAAAACATGATTCCCGGAAATGTATATTCTAAAAATCGGATCGATGACGGTCACAGAAAGTAACTATATTCCGCATATTATTTCTGTACACAATTAACATCATATATTTTGACACACAATTGAACCTATTGAAAGAATGTATATACTATAAAGGTGGCCTGGTATGCGTGAATCTTACTCTTGACAAAGGAGCTTATTAGATTGCAACCACGGTACATAGAGGAGTGAGTGAGTGATTGTTGTTTAACGCCAACTCAACAATTATATAGCTATATATCATGGTTAATTTTCAAGGAGATGATGATGAGGTCCGCTTTGTACTAGACAAACACGTTTAGTTGAATTTTTATAGTGCTAGGTCACTGAAACAACAGTCCGCGGATAGATATGTGGCCCTATTCGGACACATTATCAGGCTGATTCAGAGCCAACCAGTCTTTGCTCTTTCTCATTAATGATGCATGCTTAGCGGAGAAGCAATAAATACCAATTGAATAGTTATTTGGATTGAACCGATCGGGGCTCGAACCCACGATCTACAGCACCAGAGACGAGCAAGCTAACCATTATACCACCGATGCGGTTCTGGTACATATATAGTAGAATACAAAGATCAGTTATATCATCTGTGACCGTCGTGGTCTTCATCGTATGGTAGTTGCATGGATTTACAACTACCACTGAAAATCAGTGCCTACACTAACACCACTAAAGATGTGAGGTCGAATCCCGCTCATTGCGAGGTGTACTCGATTCACCTTTATGTGATCAAGTTTGTCAGTGACTTGCGGCATGTCTGTGGTTATCTCGGGGTACCCCGGTTTCCTCTATTAACTAAACTGAACGCCACGATGTAGCTAAAATATTGTTGAAAGTGGCGTTAAACTCTAACCATAAATTCTATTCTATGAGGGGCGTAGCCAGAGGCGGATTTAGAGGGGGCGTGCGGGGCTTTCGCCCCCCCCCCTAAAATTCGCAAAGCATATGTTATACAACGTTAATTAAGCAGTTCAACAAACAACTTTTTCATGAATGATTAACTCGTGACCTGTAAGTCAAAATGAATAGTAATGATATTAGGAGTAAATTTGGGATATCATTCTAAAAAGCTCTACCCATTGATAAATGATCAGTATACTGTCCGTCCGGATGAAGCTTTTCGTTTCGCCGTTGGTTCATTCATTGAAAACGTAAGATTCGTTCTTGTTTATAGACAAACAAAGGCGAATATGTTAACATTAATGATGCATGAAACGATTCTGATCATCTAATTTAGTTACGTTACCTTATCAGAAATCAATAACAAGTTCATTTATTGACAATTTCCGCTTTTGTTGGTCTATAAACAAGAACGGTCGAATCATGCGTTTTCAATGAATGAATCGAACGACGCAAATAAAAGCTCCATCAGGACGGGCAGTATTAACTAGAACCACCCGCGAAAGGACAAGCACTGAAAGTACAGACCAATTAGTGAAATGAGGAATGCGTTAAAACTAAACCAATAGTTCTTTGAAGGGTTAACATATCGTGATAGATCAGTCATGAGTTGAACAATTCGCATCACCACGGTTGTTATAGAAAAGTTTTACTTTAGGTTCTTATAATCTGACAAAAACATACTGTTAACAATTATCCGACAAAATTAAGACTCAAAGTTTTTTTGGTCTGATAAAAATGGTGTGGTTGGTTCAAAATTGTCGTTCAAATAAATGTCTGTAATTCCTCAAACCCCCCAGAGCTTCCGGGGGGCTTAGCCCCCTGTGCCCTCTACCAGGGCTCTGCCTTGGACCCGCTGGGGACCTTAAGCGGTCCCAGAATCCTCGCCTACTCACGCTCCCCTTAACCACAAATCCTGGATCCGCCCCTGGTAGTTACCCCAAAATGAAGTGTACTCAAATCTGTTTAAGAGTCTGGTGCAGAGGTGGCCTTACGGAAGGGATTCTGGGGGCCGCTTAAGGTCCCCAGTAGCTCTGGAGTAAATGGTGCAAAATCCTGCATTCTCGCAATTTCCTGGCACTAAAAATGATCCCCCGGAAACCCAATTTTCATGAGCAACAAGTCAACTTTTGAACATAAATTTTGAGAAATAAAATATTAAGTAGAGCAATACAAATATGTAGTTGACTTAGAAATTTTCTTTTGTCAAATGTGTAGTGGGTTAAGCTTGATTTGGAATCAAATACAATTATCATATGGTGCAAGGACAGTTTTTTCATATCATTTTTGAGAAAATACATAAATAAATTGAAGCACATTTCTCAATGTTTCTATTTCGGAAGTAAATTGGGTAGTCTTTATTTCAACTCAATTGTCAAAGGTAATTCTGAAAAATCAAGGACCATTTCCTTTCCTTTCTTCTACTAAAGATGTCCAAGACCGTGTCTGCTGAGATTTGTTTTTCACGGTATATGTTCAATAAATCAGGCCCAGATAAACTGTAACCTCAATCAATTCGAAACGATGTCGATGTGCACTAGCTGCACAGACTGGAAAATGCAAATTCTATCCGCGTTAAACCAATACTATTTTTCTTATTCCGGTTCGTTCCATATGATACGTATCCAGGTTACCAGAAGATTTTAAAAGTTTACTAAAAGTAAACTAATATCAATATGCTTCCAATAACATTAACGATCCCATGTGCTCTTTGTTTTTGGGTGTGCGTTGTGATTTTCCTTTAAAAAGAAATACGTTTATTTGTTTGTTCAAGCAAAATTTAAAAAAATCATACCTTAACAACAAATCCCCCATTCCTAAAACACTTGCAGGACCATCGATCGACATTGCACTTATATAACACACACCGTTCTATTTGATATGATTACTAGTAATAACAAAATAAAATTGGATAAACAAATTTTATTTGAATAGTCCATGGACTCAGCCATTTTAATTGTTTGCATCATCAACGGAATCACGATGCTGATTCTGTAAATGATAAGCGTAGTTTCTTGGAATTGAATATAGGTACATTAAATAATTATTAACATGTTTGTATTTGTTTGAATTTGATTTAGTTTATTAATTTAGTTTTATTCTACCTTATGTCCTAGATTTACCATGTTTTCATTTTTGTCAAAATTTTCGATGTATACGCAACTGCGTTTTTGCGTACGGGTTGCTACGCCCCGGTCTATTACCCGGAGTGACAATGCATGAAGGTGATGCCGATCAAAATCCTAGAGACTGGCAATGGCCAAGTTTAATAAACTCATTCTCTTTTATAATAGCCATCAAAACCTGTAATAGATGTATCAACAGTAAATAGTTCCATTTCAAATCTAGAGGCGTCGTAGTCGTGATCGTATGGTACTTGGATTTACAACTACCTGTGCAATCAATGTAAAGCACCACTAACGTTGTGAGTTCGAATCCTGCACAGGTGAGGTGTGCTTGATACAACAATATGTGATAAAGTTTGTCAGTGACCTGCGACAGGTCGGTGGTTTTCTCTGGGTATTTCGGTTTCCTCTATTCTCATTTTCGGAGTGACAATGCTTGAAGGTGAAGCCGATCATAGGGACTCGTGATGGCCAAGCTTAATAAACCCATACTCTTTCATAGTAGCCATCAGAACATATAATTGATGTAGCAACAGACACAGTAAATACATGTAGTTCCATTTCAAATCTAGATATGAAGTTTCAGCAACAAACATTTGTACACCCTTCCAATCACTCTCTAATAGCAGACCAAACTTTACATTTACACGAATTATCTTACACAAACACACATAACGATGTAGCTCTTGCACTATAGACAACCAAGTAATGGGGTAAAACAAAAATGACGTAAGAATGCAAGTTAATTGTACTAGCGCTCTTCTTGAACATAATTGTTGTTAGGTTATCAAATTCGTTCAATAAAAGTGTGTAGATGCCAAAGGGGTAATCAGAAGACGTAAATCTTTATTTAAGCGGAGTCAAGTTAACATTTATTTCAGTATCAACGATAATTTCAAAATATATCAAGGCCAATAATTTGTGAAAAAAAATGTTTGTGCTCGTCCCAATCCAGGATATAGATTTCCAACGTCATGTCCTATTTTTGTGTTCAGTGAGTTGAGAGGTGATTGCTCGTTTTGTTGATATTGTTTGAATTATTGACCGTCACTATTTAAACATATGTTTCCGTCTATAGAAGTCGACACGTGTAATTTGTAAACAAAAATATTTTATTTTTAAAACATCAGCTCATAACAAAGTACACAATATAAAATATAAATAGTGATATATGTAATAACAATTATTAAAAAAAACAGACACTTTCGAACATATCAAAAGAATATGCAACGTAAACAATTTACTTATATGAAGATAAATTTACACAGTACTAAAAAAAATAAAACTTTAACACTCGCGACTTTCACAGAGACATACAAATGTCGGCCATGTTACATGTATATTGTGTATATAGTACATGTATATGACAGTATATTGTTGTACGAAAGTTCATCCAGAATGCTTGATTTACAGGCGCGAGGAAATGTTCGTAAAGAAGACACCTCCACTCCTCTGGATTTTGGTCGGTTGTTTAATTGCGCTTGTGTTCAATAAATGTACAGGACTAAAAACTTTGTTAGTTTCGTTATAATGGGTGAAACAAAATGCCTGCATTAGAGCTGAAAATACGGAGCCTTGTATCCAGCTACAGCAGCTTTGAGCCCACGATAGCGTATCACTAGCTATGTATATCCTGTCGGTAGGTGTGGTCATAACTTCCATTGAAGACATGTAATCTTCAGGGTATAACGCTGAAAATGATCCTTGTGCATAGTGATATGTGCTCCAGGCGTGCACCCGACCTGTCTCAAATTCTTTATTTATTTCTGGATGTATTTCGCTGATTTGCCTGACTGCGTTTTTCACTGAACTTTCTTCGTCAACAGATCCGAATGACAAAGCTTGCTTATGTCGCATATAAACTAGCAAGATTCCGGGTTCCTTATCTTTAATTCCGGAATTCTTCCATCCCGGGTAGACAAAATGGCCAATAGGCAGGTCAGTTTTCGTAAATCCGCCTTGATCCACGTCCTTCTGCCAGAAACGGGTTTTGCATTGAAGTGCTAGTTTGGTAGCCGAATCAATAAGTATTCTCGACATCACTCGTTTCTTTTCATACGAGAGGGGAATATTTAACTGACGAAGTATTTGTAGAGGTAGAGTCAGAATGACCGCGTCTCCTTGGTAACTAACTTTCAAATTCGTTCCCTTTTTGATCCCTTCGACAACCACGCCATCTCTGGTATATTTAACAGCATTTACTAATATACCAAATTTAATGTTTTTTGAAAGTTCAACATTTTTGTTCCAACCAAACTCGTTCTTTTTACAGAATGCATTAGGTAAACTATCCATTCCGTCAGCCAATACAGTCATGGGATCGCTCCACCATTGCCCCATTGTGTTTCTTAAGTAAGCCAACAGACTGAATTTCATCATTACAGTGTAGGTGGTTACCTGAAAGGGACAAATTTATGGCTTTATGAATTTATGAATTCTGAATTAAAAACAAACCAATACAATTGTATAACTATAACTACAAGATATAATGTCAATATGTAGTAAAGATAGAAAATACCAAGACCTGAGCATGTGCTGTAAATCACTAGAAAATGAGAAAAACATGGTAAAAAGAAAAATCAGGGACAAACACAATTCACAGATACTGAACACAGAAACCACAACCAATAAAAAACGGGAATTATATGTGATGCTCTCGAACGGTAACCTGTTGTTAAATGGATGGTTTATGGCTTATTGTGTTTAACGCCACTTTCAACAATAATCAAGCTATATCGTGGCGGTCAGTTTTATTGGTAGAGGAACCCGGAGTACCCGGAGAAAATCACCTACCAGTCGCAAATCACTGACAAACTTTAGTCCGTGGATTGGACAAACAAAACAAAAAAATCCACGAAAATTGATATAAAAGTAATACAGAGTAGGTTGATTTCTCCAGGCATTCCGGTGATTTCCACTGTCCACCACGATGTTACTAAGATGATTTTGAAAGTGCTTATTAACTCTAAGCTAAAATAGATTAAAATTCCTTTAGAATACCAGTTTAACTCCGCCACGCTTTTGCTACTGTCCCAATCAGTGACTTCGATTGCTAATACCATACAGGGGCTGATCCAAGATTTCAAGTTAGGGGGGGGGGGGGCGCACTTAAAAAAAATTGCGCCGAGCGGAGGGAGGCGTGAAAATTTTTTTGGTATTTCATGTGAAAAATCACGATTTTACGCCAAAAAATCATATTTTTTTCAATTTTAGGGGGGCGCGCGCCGGGTGCACCCCCCTCCCCTTGGTACCGCGCCTGCCATATGTCATAGTCTTTTTTTTGTATTAAATGGTTTCAGGTGAGAGAGGTACGTGGTGGTTCGTTTTGTTTATGTTGGTTGGATTGTTGACAATACCTATCTAATCTTTCTTTTCATAAATGAACTTTAACCTTGGCACTAAATTGACAACAAATAAAAGGAAGAAAAGAAAGCAATACCATATAAGCTTCAATAGCGGGTTCCGGCCATGGTCTCAGCTTAGGCTGGTCTATTGCTTGGTTAAAGTCGGATCTCAGAAAGTCTTCCAAAGACAAAGGACTCCACTTTTGTATCCATTTGTGCCAGGTCGACTCAGAAGGATTTTTTCCTAGTTCATCTAATGCAGGCTTAATAGTAGCATCAAAGAGACCAACTGAAAACGACGATTGTAAAATTAATGGTGAATTGAAGCAAAACACAAAATCTGCAATTTATTATTCCTTTGGGGTTTTTCTTATGATAATTTTTTTTTTTTTTTTTTTTTTTTTTTTTTTTTTTTATACTTTGACTTAATATGACTACTTTTATTTGGTATATATTGTCTTATAGAAAATAACATACAGTTTTTGATGCAATGTTTGTATTTTGAAATTGATCATGAACCAGTATTTGTATACACAATTCATTGAAATGGACATGGTGAAGCCTTGTTTGTTTTACATTATAAAACTGGCATTACAATCTGAATTGTCAGGACCAGGAAACATATACCGTGACTATAGCTTTTTGTGGAAAAATAATTTATGTTCTTTTTGAATACTAGCTGATTATTTTTTATGGTTGCATCTATGGATTTTTGCATAAACATAATTATGTTTTTCTGTTGTTTCTGAATAGTTTTATTAGATCTGATAATTTTCAATTCTACATTGTATGGGATACCGTGACTAACCACCAGATAAATATCACTTTCAAACGTGGTATGGCAGGTTCGACGTGTTTGCTATAGATGGGATTTGTCTACATGTTATATTTTTATTGTAATATTTGAGATATTGACACATACGAATACCGTCTATTCCGAGATCCTTTTTCATCTGTGATGTCAGGTTTGAATCCCATCCTGGCCACCATTTGTCACAATAGTATCCATTGTTGTTTTTCCAATCTATAACAGGAAAAACGCATTTAGATAAAAACAAATCTTTTATTAAAACAATTTACTAAAAAAACATCACCTTTGTTAATACAAAAGTTAATATCTCAACCTAAGTATCATTCCGATATAATAAAATCAAATCAAGTATAATATGACGTCCTTCTTTCGCTTTGTAAACAAACCAGCGATGTATTACTTCGTAAATTCTCACTGGCACACACGCGGTCCACACATTAAAGCCAGGTAATTAAAATGTGCAAGCACAATATCATTGGTACGGCTGTTCCATCAATAACACTTTCCCGTCGTAGAAGCACACTTGATTAGTCATTGTCTGCCCAAATTCGACAGGATGAAAGATAAAACAACCATCATGCGTAGCATAAATTGTGTGCATCCTGCCCGCAAAAGTAATATAAATTACTGTTTTTATCATTAAAGTGTGCTACAGCTTTTGTACTGTTAGACATATCAGAATCGAAATACTAGTAATTCATGGATGCCTTACTGTGTTCTGAGTTTTAACACGAGTTGGCGGGATAATAATGAATTTTGTCCTTCACTATCGCTCGGGATAAAATCCAAATATCCTGCCAACCCATGTTAAAACCTACAACACAGTATGACTTTCGTGAATTATTTCTTAGATATACTACACCATTTAAACAGTATCAAAATCCGTTCGGAAAACAAATAGTAATGAAAAAACAAAAAACATATCACACAGTCTGAACATTGCCAGCATCCATTCGGAAGACATATAATGTCAGGTCCAGTTTAGGTGGATCTCCATTTGTTCTGATTTGACTCAGTTTATTGAAATGGTTAACACCGTTAATTAAATTTTTGCTTTGTCATTTGGTTCAAGCAAATCATTATAAACTACCTTTATCTAGATGCCATCATTTGGTCAACGTTTCTAACAATAAGTAGAATAATAATGCATCCCTCTCTCTAAAGCCACTCAAAATGTACTATTTCATCGAGAAATGAATTACCTTTTTGTTTGACCTTTTCACCTTGTACATATATGTATCCTTCCTCGTTGTAGTATTGGAATGGAATGGTCTTGAGGTGGAATTTATCTACATAATATTTGGTCAAGAAATGGTTGTGTGGAATCCTCATAGCACCAGCTGAAATGGGAAATGAAAATAATTTATTAACAAACAATTACTTTCATTTATTTATTTATTACTATCACGGGGTTGATACATGTACCTCTGTTGCTGAACTATGAGACCTCTGCACTGACATGGTGTATTAGATATATTTATGGTGTAAATTTAGATTTCCTCAATAATCAGTAATTTATCAAAACTAAGGTCAATCTTCCTCCGGAATAAGTGATCGAAGCCGATTTTTGCTATCCTGTTTATGGTTTTTGCTATCCTGTTTATGATTTTTGCTATCTTGTTTATGATTTTTTCAATCCTGTTTATGATTTTTGCTATCCTGTTTATGATTTTTGCTATCTTGTTTATGATTTTTTCAATCCTATTTATGATTTTTGCTATCCTGTTTATGATTTTTGCTATCCTGTTTATGATTTTTGCTATCCTGTTTATGGTTTTTGGTTTTCTTGCTCCCAAAGACATTCACATTATTCGGCTTTCTGATCCTTTGAGTTTGAGCATACCTAATGAATGTCATTCTAGAAAGCCGTCATATACACACTTAATTAGACATCATCTACATTGTACATTTTTATTACTTGCGCTACAATTTTCCAATTATTTTTAGGATTCAGAAAAGCATGTCTCTAGCTATTTTACTACGGTAATTTAAAAATTTGTTAAAATAATTCGAATGTTCATGTAGCTATGATTATTGTAATAATTATATTGATGAATATCTATTATCTCTAACTATGCTGTTAATGTATAAGAATAAAATGGGGAAAAAACACCACACTGTCGGAACAGTCCAAAAAAACAAAAAACCACAAGTCGTAGAAATATATGCAAAATTGATAGCACTAATTAATGCACAAACATGACATCCCACTTTCCTCGCTTTGTACAGGCAAATCAATGTACAATGGGGGGGTTAATCTAGTGCTATGGACCCAAAATGAATAAACACCATTCATTCAACCGTTGATAAAATTTTGTATGTGTCTGACAATAGAAATAACAAAATGTGTTTTTTCCCCCCTATTTGTATTAGACCAGAAGTAGCAATCTATTTGTTTGATGTTAAAGTAAAACACAATGTAATTATAAATAACCAAAATATCTTGTGTCATTTAAAAAATAATAATACAGTGTTTCTTTTTTACATATAAAATCCAGTAGATCTGCTTAAAGTGATGGGCATATGAATATTTTAATAGTTTGCAAGAAGATTGTAATATACATGAAATGATGAAAAATTACAGAGGAAAAGTGGTAAATTCCATTTGGATGTGATATATGGAATGAAGAAAGACTGTCTTACATCGTCCATAAAATGTTTTGTTATAATATTCTTTTAATGCTATTTGTTTGACGTAGCCCATATTGTGCACATTTTAAGTCAGACTCGTGTTAAATGCTCCATAGATATAGCTACATTAGTTAAATAGGATTATCAAATAGACAGATTATAATATTATAAACAGATTATAATATTATACCTTCAGCAGACTGACCACATCTCATACCATCCCTCATGGTCAAAATTCGTCCACCGATATCATCTCTTGCTTCTAGAATGGTCACCTAAGGAATTGAAAATGTGCATTATTACATAAAATATGAGGGTTATCCTGCAGATGATTAAGATAACAAAAAAATCTTGAGATTTTAGACAATTACGTAAATATTACTTTAAGAATATAATGTATGTAGACAATTATGTAAATATTACTTTAAAAATATAATGTATGGATCCTAACTACTATTGTTAATGAACAATGATCAGAAAAGATATCAAAATGGGTTATCAATTTAAGCCATATATAAAAGAAGGACAGAAAATGCAATTACCAAAAAGACGGAAAAAGGGCAAACTATCGATAAAACACTACACAAAAACAAAATAGTGTGTAACATGAACGACCGGGGTGAACTCATGAACTCCGAAAGAGTAAAATTTTCCAAGTGATGTCTTCGACTTTACCACTAGAAACTCTTAGCTCAGTACCTTCCTTGTTGGCTAGTAAGGAAATTCGCATTGAAAACGCAAGTTCTTGGTTATCGTAATTGTATCAATAAATTGATAATAGTCAAGTGCAAGTGTAAAGATGCTAGACTATAAATAGACTATCAATAGACTATTAATAGCCAACGCTACATTAGCTATTACTAAAAAAACAGACTTAAGCTAATCTAGAGAAAACCCCTCCACATATTTGCTCCTGTACCAGCATCATATGTCGTGGCCCTTTTTGTTTTGTGTTCAGTGAGTTCAGTTAAGATAAGAGATGATTGGTCGCTTTGTTGATATTTGTGGAATGTATGACCATTACTGTTTAAACTTTCTGTTCATAATTCATTATTTATTTTTTTAACCCTCCACGTAAGATTCAACAAAGACAAAAATCTTTATTCCTCATACGATATCTGATTAAAACCGGATTCCACAGCCAATAATTATGATTTGTTCGGTTGAAGCATAATATATGAAACCAGTAAATAGCTTTTAAAACATTTTTTTTCAGTGGTCATGCGCATGCTCTGACATAATCTTTGAACAACTTGTATTCCGTAATTTGTTGTCATATACTGCAGGGGCGGATCCAGGGGGAGCACCCGGCGCGCGCTTCCCCTAAAATTGGAAAAAAATATGATTTTTTGGCGTAAAATCGTGATTTTTCACACGAAATACCCCAACAATTTTCGCGCCTCCCTCCGCTCGGCGCAATTTTTTTAAGTGCGCCCCCCCCCCCCCCCCATAACTTGAAATCCTGGATCCGCCCCTATACTGCATATGCAAATGAACGATTCATAAACAGAAACTATATGTAAAAGTAAAAAAATAATGATGAATATTCATTTACCTTATGTCCAACCTGGGCCAGTTCATAGGCAGCAGAAATTCCTCCAATCCCTGCGCCTACTATGATCACATGTTTTTTCTTGTCATGTGATACCTGTTGACGATACCATCTCTGTGGATTGTTTTCTCCTGTATATTTGGCAAAGGCGTATCTTAATCCACCGTCTGTAAGCCAATGAAGGAATTCTTTATAATTATCATCTTGTTGAATTCGACCATCAAAATTCTAAAAAATAAAAAATAAAATAAGCATTTAACGTAACGGAAAACAAACAACATCAATAAACAAAAATATTTTTTATTTATCATTTTCTTAAAACATAATTATTTTACTACAAATAATAGTGTCACGATTTCAACGTTTAGTATATTTTAATTTTGTAAGATTAAATCACCTGATCATACTATCGTATGCACAATTTAATTGCGTACATTTATACTGTTAAATTAGGAGTGACATGTATTTCCTGTACATGGTCGAATAGATATAAAATGTAGTGCACACGAAACGTTTCTGGAATAACCATCATCAGATACGCTCAAAATCGAACGATTGGAAAGTCAAATGGTTGAAAGTTTACAACAAATATCTCGTTGAAAACTGCAGGGTGAGATTAAATGGTTGTTCCCTAACGGAGTTTTATGCTATTTATGTCGATTTGGAAATTTAAAAAAATATTCACTAATTGGAAATTACACGTTAATGTGTGATACTAAGATTAATTTCTCAACATTCCAATATACATGGATATGTTCATGAAGGACAAGGGTATGTGTGTATACAATATATAAACGTTAGAGAAAGCCGAAGGGACAATAACATTGTTTATCCTCCTTATTTATTGCTTAGCAACAGAAACACAATAACATTTCAAGACCATTCCCTAAGTATCGTAAAACATAGATGTAGTCTTCTGTGATATTAACAAATAATGGAAGAACGGAAAAACGTTTTCAAACCACCATAAAAATTGAAAATTATTTTTTGTCTCCCAAAACAAAAAGACGAAAAACACAGCATAAAAATATTTGAAAACCCCCCTGATCATAATATGAAACGAGTAAAATGCTACCATCAACATATTTTAATTACACTGTGAAATCAACAAGAATGGTTCGAATATACCAAAGGAATAATCAGAAGCCATAAATCGAAGAAGGACATATATATAATACCATGGCGAAACAAAAAAGAACAAAAGGACAAACACAGATCTTCAAAACATTACACAGAATATCAGTTGCTAGATTGGCCCAACCTATCTAAAAATTCAGTATTTTATTATAATTTAAATAACGATTTTTTTATAGAATATGCAGTTGAACAGACATGCTCTGATCTTTTTGTTAAATTTATTTTCTAAGACAGATGCCAGGTATAGTATATGATGGACAATACTATGATAAGCATAAGAGAATACCGAAGGAACAATCAGAAATGGACAAAAATCCAGAGAAATTGGCAACATAGGGCACACAAGATGGAAAAAACCAAAGCAAAGGCACAACACAATATGTGCTGGAAGCCATCACAATTTAGTCAAAAATACTGTCTAGCTTACTTTTTGAGTTTATGAGGGATATTATTTAGGCATTGTCAATTTCAAGCATGCATTTATCTCGAAAACTACCTTAGTGCATAGGCATTGACTAGTGGATGAATAATGCTCTTCTCGGGGACTAATAGTGCACCATCAGTGGTATCGACCCAGTGATTGTAATACATAAAAAAGTAGATATCTAATTTAGTGCGCACGACACGTTTCTGGAATAACCTTCATCAGGTACGCTCATAGTCAAAAGATGTGAAAACCAAATAATTTAACAGTGTAGGTAAAATTATACTTCGTCATCCAAAATAATTCTTACTTTTTTATTTATTTTAAAAATAGTAGACTTTGTATTCTAAACCATGATTTACTTTTTTTGGGAGTTTATATAGCAACAATATTATACTCTGTCCACCAAACGACAACTTAATTTGTTGTGTTTATAAGGAAAACAATATACTCTGTAATTCAAAAGACGAGCTATTATTTGCATCTATATTGGAGGTTTTATTCTCTGTCATTCAAAAGACGCCTTGCTTTTTGGAATTATAGAAGACAAAATATACTTCATAATCGTAAAGACACCTTGCTTTTTTCTTTTTGATAACATAATATACTTCATAAGCGTAAAATCAGCTTGCTTTTTTTGGAATTATATTAGACAAAATTCACTTCATAGTCGTAAAGACAGCTTGCTTTTTTCATGTTTATTAAGAAAAACATATACTCTGTAATCCAAAAAGTAACTTATGTTTTGGCGTTTAATATTAGATAAAAATATCCTCTATCATTAAAAGGTACTTTATGTTTTGGCGTTTATATTGGAAAAATATACTCTGCAATTCAAAAGGTAAACAAGATACTATGTAATTCAAAAGGTAACAAAGATACTATGTAATCCAAAAGTCAACTTACTTTTTTCAATTTATTTTGGAAATAGTATTTATTCCCTGTCAGCCGAATTATAACTTACTTTTTTTAAATTTATTTCGGAAACATTATAAGAGAAAAGTTACTTTATTTGCTTGCTTACCTATTTATATATGGTAGAAATTATTTTCTGTCAATTAAAAGTTAGTTTAATTTTTGGTTTATATAGGAATCGGTTTGCTTTTTTCTTTATATACTCTTTCAACCAAAATACAACTTACTTTTGTTTTTTCAGATGATGTTGACTCTTCCATTATTTAGTTTTTACGAACGTTTCTCACGTTTCTCTCTGTTCAATTCGCTTTTTTCAAACTTCAAATTGCCTTCTTTGAATATTAAAACTTCACAAAATAATTGTACTTAGACGGGATTATCAGCAAGATCTGTGCACGCCTTCGTGGATTTTAAAAATCACTGAAGAGCAATTTCGAATTGTATTGCATTTATAGGTATCCGGTGGGTGGTAGTTTTTTTTTCTGAGAATCATCATAAGAAGGGAAAGGTGCGAACAGTTATCTTTTCACAAAGATATAAAAAGATTGCTTACGTCATATCACCTGTAAGACCTTATATGTAATCGAACGATTTCTACTTGAAATAACGATTTCACTCTGACTCAACATTAAATAAAGTGCATTAATAAAACTTAAAAATGTATGTTTGCTGCATTTTTCAAAAACAAAAAGATTTATATATATAGTTAGAAAAATAGTAGATGTTGTAATTAAAGTCATGACAATTGAACAGGATATATCCTTTGTATAGCTATGTGTGTGTGTGTGTGTGTTTGTTTGTGTACCAGACGAAATATCGAAAGAAATTATTTATATAAAATCCTGCAAAGATATTACAACGGGATTTAATTTTCTGTGGTGCTTAGCGCCACTTTCAACAATATTTCAGTTATATCGTGGCGGTCTATGGGATTTGAGCTACATGTAATGTAACTCTATGATAGTTATACATATGATTGAAGATATTTGTTTTTGTTGAAATTAATAAGATAAAAAACTTGACAGATTCCAATTTCATCGTATGATTAACTGTTTAACGCCACTTTCAACAATATTTCAGTTATATCGTGCGGTCAGTTTAATTGGTGGGGGAAACCAGAGTACCCGGGGAAAATGTGTACATATAGCCAGAGGCTAGTATCACATGTCATTGATTTATTTTTTGTCATTTTTGAGACAAACACACACTTCATGTTAATTAGACTGGGAACGCATGTACCGGAAAATATTACTTACCGTGATTATATAATAAGCATCATTGTACTTGTCTGTTTACATAGATTTAAATAGTATGTTATTCGTTACTCCTGTTTAGCTTGCTTGTTTGATGTTTTGTTACTTAGCAACAAATATGTCATGCATATACAGGATGAGAACAAGTTCAACAATAAGTATACAGAAATTGTTTTTTTTTAATTACTGTATAACATGGCGGGTGTTTTATAAGAAGCAGGAAATGCTTACCCTTCGCGAGTACCTGAGTTCACCTCCTGTTATTTGGTTGTGTCCGTGTTGTTCGTTTTCTTAGTTTTTTGTGTTGTCCTATTATGTGTCTTTACGTTCTGAGTTTCGTGTTGTGATGTACGTGACGATTTCCACATATAATCGATGTTCGGTTCGTCTTTACCTCCGATTGCTTCTAGGAGGGCGCCTGTCTTATTTACGTTATTTGTGTTTGTTTGCGCATTGTTGTGTCCAACGCATATTGTGTAGTGTTTTTGTTGTCTTTTTTTCGTCTTGTGTACCCTATGTTGCCCGTGTCTCGGGATTGTCTTTTTACGTCTTGTGTACCCTATGTTGCCCGTTTCTCGGGATTGTCTTTTTTCGTCTTGTGTACCCTATGTTGCCCGTGTCTCGGGATTGTCTTTTTTCGTCTTGTGTACCCTATGTTGCCCGTTTCTCGGGATTGTCTTTTTTCGTCTTGTGTACCCTATGTTGCCCGTGTCTCGGGATTGTCTTTTTTCGTCTTGTGTACCCTATGTTGCCCGTTTCTCGGGATTGTCTTTTTTCGTATTGTGTACCCTATGTTGCCCGTGTCTCGGGATTGTTTTTTTACGTCTTGTGTACCCTATGTTGCCCGTTTCTCGGGATTGTCCATTTCTGATTGCCACTTACGTATTCACTAACGTTTTATTTAAATCATATGTTTACTCCAAATCTGGCATCAATTGTTATCTCTCTATTAGTACTGATCTCGATAACAAAAGAGACGACTTCAATTTTCCCATTGTAAATTTTCCACACATTGATTGCAATAAACAGAGTTTACATACAATAGCTCATACCTTAAACGCGAATTTGCAGTTTATATTCAGACTCTCTACAACGTCACCGTTTTCTGAATATTAAACTATTAAATCAATGAATTCTAACGAATTGTCTCACCTTATCATTCAAAATGTTGTTCGGAAGATATTAACACACTTGTTGAAATAAGCGTTAAAGAAAACCGAAGGGTAATCAAGAATGGACAATCCAGAGACACTGGCAACATTGGGCACACGAGACACATGACGAATACAAACAAAAACCCAAAGCAAAGCGAAAAATAACACTAAAACGAAGGGGAACTCGGACCCCACCAAAAAACCGAGAGTCAATCCAGGTGGTCACGAAGGGTAAACAGTTCCGGCCTCTCCATACTACTCATACATTCAAGAAATGTTTGACACGACCATGTGCAAAGAATAACAAATTTAATAACAGAAATAGGAGATGAAGCCTCCTATGACCAAGTGGGAGTAAAGACGAATCGAACATAGTTTTGTTTTTTCGGAAATCGTAGCTGACATCACAACATGGAACTAAGAACGTACATACATATAAGACATATAATAGAAGAAGATGTTGGAGACCACTATATGCAAGCAAACACAAATAACATAAATAAGACATGATCTCTCCTACAAAAAAAAACTGTGGGTAAAGATGACCTGAACATGGTTTTTATGTATTCTGTTTCGTGAGTGCAGATGACAAGGGATGAAACTGGCATTTCGATTTTGGTTTAACATAATAGTTACATTGGTCATTGTTTTCAAATTGTGTATTCCTTGCCTTGTGTACTATCTAGTATTTTAACGATGGTTCTCTTTCACAGACCTAATATTATTCGTATGACAACATCTATCTCATGAAGAATAAATATAAATCACACCAAAATTTAATATAGTTGAATATTTCGTTGTGATTTTATTTGTGTTAGATTATTTGCTGTTGGAAACTACTACGCCATTGATTGTTTACATCTGACGTGCAAGTTCGGATATGAGTTTCATAGGGATGTGAAACATCTCTTTTATAATCATATGACCACTTCATAGCCAATCATATTGTAACATTTCAATGAAAAACGGAAGTAATGTAATTATTTCAAATTGTGTATTCCTTGCCTTGTGTACTATCTAGTATTTTAACGATGGTTCTCTTTCACAGAACTAATATTATTCATGTGACAACATCTATCTCATGAAGAATAAATATACAGTCAAACCTGTATATAAAGGCCATTCAAGGGAACCTGACAAAATATAGCCTTTAAGAGTAGTTGCCCTTTATATACAGGTTAAAATTATATGCACTATTCATTAATGGGAAAAATGAAACTGCTCGTCATAGATTTGCTATATAGAGGTGCGCTTTAAGGCAGACTTGAATATATTACTGTGAAAATACTTTTCTTCGTGGGTATCAATTTTCGTGGTTTTGTTAAAAATTACAAGTTCGTGGATTCATAAATTCGTGGATTTGTGTTTGTAACAAAATAAAATTAGTTGATTTTATATTTTCAACATACTAGTTCTCTGGGTATCAAAACTTTGAGAAAGCTTCAATACATAGTGGAAGGTAGATATTAACGTGTTCATTTTCTCAATTTTTTTCCCACATATATCAACGTAGAATCGGAACAAAATCACCTTTTGAGTTTCATAATTATAGATCAGTGCAAATCAGTGTTATTTTATCGAACTTGAAAATTAAAAAAATCATCATCTGAAATTATTTTATGAGCACGTACATTAACAATTTCCATCAATATATATTAAATTAGTTTTTATGTCTTGCAAATATTCATTCTCCATTTTATTTTCAAAGCTTAGGACAGGGAGTAGGTTGAAGTTATTTCTACAGACGACCTACGGTTGTTATCAAGAACTGGTTGGCAATTCCGAACTACAGTAGTGGATCTGTTGCCTTTTACGTGGATGTGTTATGTCCTGTATCACTGACAAGACAGTTTACCAGACTTGACTATATGTAACATGGCGAATGTAATGTAACAAAACAGGAACTGCTTACCATTCGCGAACGCCTAGGTTTACCACCGGTTTACGTGGGATGTGTGTGGGACTCATGTTGCTCATTTTGTGTGTCTTGGTTCTGTATCTTGTTGCCTGGGTCTCTGAATTGTTTATTCTACATTACCCTTTAAATTTTCTCTATCGTTTATTTTTTAATACTATCATTCGGTCGGTTCCTCTCCTGGTGAAATATTAGTCTTCGGTGAAATAATACGTCAACTATTTCGTGATACAAAGCAGACATACTACACAAACATTTATTATTGAAATTTACAGTTCCTAAATAATGTAATTATGATTAAAACTGAGATTCATCACCATTAGGTATATATTTTGGCTCACTTATTTTGGTCTCTTTGTTGCCTTCCCCCACATATTGGCATTTATTTGGCATTCCATACTTTTGAAAGAGGGAATAAAAACCTGAATATCAAATTTAGTGTGGAATACGCTTTTCTGGAATAACCTTCTTCGGGGACGCTCAAAGAAAAAAATATTTGAAAGCCAAATAATTTAAAAGTATTTGGGACCATGAACATTAACGGGCATAAACAGCAGGGATATATCCAGGGGGCGCACCCGGCTCTCGCTCCCCCCCCCCCCTAAAATTGGAAAAAATATGATTTTTTTGGCGTAAAATCGTGATTTTTCACATGAAATACACCAAAAATGTTCACGCCTCCCTCCGCTCGGCGCAATTTTTTTAAGTGCGCCTCCCCCTAACTTCAAATCCTGGATCCGCCCCTGAACAGGATAGTCATAATCAGGTAAGGTCACATGTGACTGAAGGAGGAGGATCTTAGTTTTAATTTTTTTTAAAAATATATAAAATAAAATTACATGATTTAGAAACTGTAAATTTCTATAGAAATATATCTAATAAAAAATGTCAGTGAAGTTTAAATTCGGAAGTGTGTCGTGTGCATTAAATTATATCTCTACATTTTTATTGTTTAGTATTTTGTAACAAGTGTAAGAAAAATGTTTATATTTTTGTATTTCTGTTTCTTTGTGATTGTTCGTATGTGTTGGATCGCATAAAGCTAATTTAAACCCGTCACTTTTTCATTGCAGTGCCTGTATCAAGCCAGTAAAAGGAGCGGTCATGTATATGTGTTCAATTTTACCTGCATCTACGATTTTTTTATTGAATTTTAGAATTTCTTCTGACGTGTGGTATTTTTTTAGTTTTTATTGTGCCACTTTATTTATTAGGATTGTTGTTGTTTTTGTAATGTTTCACCTAACTGAGATTTTTTTAATGTTTATTCTTACCTAGCTGTTACGAGTGGGTGTGTTTTTCAATCTCGTTTCTGTTGCACCAGGATATAGATTTCTTTTTCATTTGTTATTGATTTTGTTTGCTCTAGAAAATGACCTTGTTTGTGTTGCTCGTGATATTGTCAGCCATTAATGTTTATCTTCTGGTTAAAAATCATTTGAATTGTACTTTACATGTTAAGTGCAAATGTACTTAAAGTCAATCTTGAATGTCTATGTAATAATGAAGTGTATATGATATACATGATACGTCAGAAACAGTAATCTGGATTGAATGAGTGATTATTGTTTAACGTCAGGTGAGAAAATGTTCAGCTATATCATGGCGAAAATTTTTTTAAATAATTATGAACTGGTGCTTTGTAATAGGCTACCGTGTTTATTTTGGATTTCTATACTGGCTAGACCATAGTAACAAAATCTATTGTGATATATACCGCTTCACTCGGCAGATTATTCTGAATCCGAGCCAACCAATCTGTGATGCAGTGTTTAGCGAAATATCAATTTGATGGTGTTTGTTTTAACCAGAAAATGAATATAGCCAACTATCTACCGCACTCAAGGCGACCATGCCTAACCATTACATCATAGTGTCACGCTTATGTAAAATGAAGACATGAAAATGCGGTGTCTTCAACCTACGCCAACATTTTGAAATATCATATTCAAGATATGCGAACAAACATTATATTACAGGTGTTTATATAACAATTAATGACAGTTACAGGAAAGTAAATTTGGAAATGCAGGTCTCTTAAGTGAAATTTATTATAAAGAGAAGAAAAAAAACTAAACAAAAAAGAATAAGTCTGTTAAAATTTAACAACTTGAAAAAAAATAATTAAACTTTTGTAAAAATTTATATATAAGATTATATTAAACAAAAATCTGTAAATAAAAAAGATGGAAATATAAAATTTTAGAATAATTTAAATAAACAATCTTTGTCTGCCCTTGACCAATATGGACGGAGTCCTTTTCGCTCAGGAAATAATTCTAAATTTTCGACGATTCAAACCGTTTTTTGGAAAAAATGAGAGAGACTATTAGTTTTGATATTCCACAAGGAACCGTATTTCGCAAGGAAACGTAATAGGTTCGTCGTTTTAGACATGTTATATTATATGCACTTTGTAGTATATTTTTATACCATCACCTAAATATACACATACACAAACACCTATGATTACAACTCACTAAGTCCGAAAATGTCCATTACTTAGTGAATCCTTGACGCCGTTGGCGAAGTTGACCTTTGAACTTTAAACTTCGAACTCGATTTATTTAATTATCATTCATCATTACTCTATTGTTGTACCGTTATAGTTATGTCGTTCAGTGAAACCCGCAAGCTACTACAACAAAGTAGAAAAGTTGTTGAAGAAGCAGATGAAAATACAAGCGTAACCTCTATTCTTAACATAATATTAAATCTTGTTTCTAGCATAGACAAAAGACTACAAAGTGTTGAAAAATGTGTTGGAAAATTTGACGAAATAAAAAATATTATAACCTCACTTACTAGCCGGGTAGTGTCGACCGAGAAAGATATCTAGGAAAGTCAACGTAAAATCACGGAAGTTGAAAGCGGTATCCAGGGCGTAGGAAACTTGTTTGATAATTTAAAAACCGTTTGTGAGAAAAACAAAAACGCAGTTGCAAAGACTGAGGACCAGTACGAAGTACTAAGCGTAAAATGCAATAAGAATAAGTCAGACATTAAAAAGCTCTCTGAGAAAGTTGATATCGTAAATAATAGTAATAATGGCTTAGGGTCACAATGTGACTGCCAGGAGAGCATTCATCATCTGAGAAGTTCGATACTCGACTTACAGTGTAGATCGATGAAGAACAACCTCATCTTTACTGGCTTACATGAGGTTCGTGACGGGAATACAGAAGAACTATTGAGAACTTTTTTGTACAAAGAAATAGGAGTCGATTATCGTATCGAATTTGGGAACGTGCAAAGATTCAGCCACAAACCAAGGGGAAAGCGACCTATAGTAGCACGGTTTTTATACCACAGTGACTTGCAATATGTATTGAACAATGCGTATCAACTGCGTAACACCCCTTATGGAATACGACAACAATTTCCGAAAGAAATTGAAGACAACAGAAGGAAATTATATCCTATTCAGAAAGAAGCGAAAAGGCAGGGAAAACATGTTGTACTTGTCCGAGACCGTCTCTACATTGACAACGAACTTTATGTTGCTCCGCATGAATACGATCAAATGGACGACATTGAGCCGACACGTCCCGCGGAAAACGTATTAGCGACCCCAGCTACCACAGGAGGCCGACGACCACCTAAGCGCCAACGTGTTAGCTCATCAACACCAAACCGGGATTAGGGACGCCAAAGAGAAAACTGTTTTGGGACTGATGATAGTGATGCTAGTTATTTTGACTTTAATAAAATACCTAATAATATTGAAATTGATGACCTTGAATTGTCTGAAAATGATTGTGTTGTAAATAAATCGTTTAATGTATTAAATACTAGTAGTACTAATCAGATTAGTGACACTAATGTTAACAATGACTCTTCATTACTTGTAGATACTGATGTAACAGATATAGGTAATGTTAGTAGGAATTGTCATTATGAAAATACATGTAATCTCAATATTTTAAGTCTTAACTGTTGTGGTGTTAAATTACGTCTGCAATATCCTGAATTTTGTCAACTTGTATGTAATCAGGATACTATATGTTTACAAGAAACAAAAACTGATGATTTGGATACAATTGAACTACCAGGTTACATATTTAAAATGAAAAATAGAAAGAAAATTGGCAGAAAATCTGGTGGAATGATATTAGCATATAAAGAATCGTTAGAAAATTATATTGAATTGTTAGATATAGAATCAAAGTATGTTTTATGGTTCAAAATTTCATCAAAATTAGTAAACCTTAACGAAGACGTCATTTTTGGTAATGTGTATATTCCCCCAGAAGGTTCACCTTATTTTCAACCAGATACTTTTGATCAAATAGAAAATGAAATTCGAACTTTTTCACAAAATTATAAATACATCTCTTTATTTGGTGATTTTAACAGTAGAACTGCAGAAGAACCAGACTTTATTGATTTTGAGATAAATGAACATGAAGAAGACTTTACTGAATTTTTACAAATGATTTGGCTACTCTTAATGAATTAAATATAGATAAAAATAGAAAAAATGTGGACAAAATTAAAGGCAGATCTGGTAACAATTTGTTAGACATTTGTAAAGCAAACAATTTATTTATTGTAAATGGCCGTATTGGTGATGATAAAACCGAATCAGAAAAATTAACATGTAAAACCTCAAGTGTTGTTGATTATTGTATTTGTACATGTAGTTTTTTACAATTTGTTTACAATTTTAAAGTACTAGATTTTTGTCGTTTGTATTCTGATGTTCACTCTCCAACTATTACAAATCTCAAATCTAAACTTGCCGCGGGGAATGATCAATCGACTAGTAATAATAGTAATGATATTCTCGCCGATAATAGAGCTAAGAAATGGGACGCGTCGAAACATACGGCTTTCAATAATAATATAGATAAAGAAAAGTTAAATGGATTATATAATGAAATTGTGAACACATTAATCGATGATATAGATAAAGATAAAGTCAATTCGTTTGTCAGTGAACTTTGTAATCTTTTAATTGACAGTGCGAAAACAACCTTTGGAACTCACAAATATAAAACCAGACCTGATACATGTAATAAAAAACCTAAGGGAGATAAACCCTGGTTCAATTATGAGTGTAAAGCTGCTCGACAAAATTATCGTAAACTAAAACGGAAATTAAAAATAAAACGAACAGAAGCGTTGAAACAAGATGTCGCTGAAGCCGAGAAACGATACAAAAAGACGCTTGACAAACATAGTAAAATTTATCGTGCAGATATGCGTAAGAAGATAAAAAAATTAAAAACATCAGACCCAAAAGAATACTGGAAACTGTTGAATAAGGATAGGGATAGAAAACAACCCAACATCCCTTTGGGAGACTTATTCAAGTTTTTCAAAAACCTGAATAAAGCTCCCGATGAACTTCTTGTACAACAAGAGAATTTTGATACAGATCTCCTTGATAATGTTAATATTGGTCCCCTAAATGAAGAAATTAATTTCAGTATAACGCAAGAGGAAATACTTCGCTGTATTAAGAAGTTAAAAAATAATAAAGCTTGTGGAGAAGATTATGTTGTAAACGAATATATAAAATCTACATCAGAACTGTTTCTCCCTACTTATGAGAAGATATTTAATGCAATTTTTAACTCCGGTGTAATGCCTGATATTTGGCTTGTAGGTAATATAAAACCAATATACAAAAATAAAGGCAATCCACTTGATCCAAAAAACTTCCGCCCGATTACTATCCTTAGCTGCCTTGGTAAATTATTCACAGCTATATTAAATGAAAGACTATGTCGTTTCTGGGAAGAAGCTCTCTTGATGAACGAAAACCAATTTGGCTTCCGAAAATCTTACTCGACGACGGACAGTTTTTTCACATTATCTTCGTTTATTGAGATCTTAAAAAGAAAAAAGAAAAAACTGTTTTGTGCCTTTGTCGACTTCGAAAAGGCTTTTGGCACGGTATGGAGAGATGCATTATGGTACAAATTACTATTGAATCACATAAATGGCAAAACTGTATATAGGAGTAACACGGCGAGCGTCTTACCAAAAGTAGGAACTGCTTACCCTTCGCGAGCACCCAAGTACACCCTCGGTTTTTCTTGGGGTCCGTGTTGCTCATCTTTTTTTTTTTTTTTTTTTTTTGTGTGTGTGTGTGTGTGTGTGTCTTGTGTACCAAATGTTGCGAGTTTCACTGGATTGTCCATTCTTGATTGACCCTTTGGTTTTTTCTAACGTTTATTAAATTGTCGTTACCTAATTATAACCACAGGATATGCATGTGGCATCTTATGCAAGTCTCCCGAAGATTAAAACTTAGGCTTTGTTGTTGGTAAATGCTGTTGATCTAGTTACTGCCCTTGTTGATCTTTCAAATCTAATAAATGCAACCTTAAACACAATCGATTTTCACCTCCCTTTACGATTATTTTATTGGATTTCGGAACTGTTCCGACAGTGTGGTATTCTTTGTTTTTCATTTTATATGTCATACGATTAGCTATGTAATACAAAACCAATTAAGCTCGCAAAAAACAAGATGTCATAAAAAGTACCTATCGTTACACTAATTGATATTTTGTTTCACTTGTGTTTTGTCTATTCGTATTGCATACACGATTTATTTTAACATAAACTATTTAACACAGGAGAATGTTTGTAATCAATAAACCGCATAATGACAAAATTACTATATTTTTAAACACTGAGGCCCTTGTCCCCAAGTGTTTATTTAAGACTCAACCGAGGTATTTAACTTACATCATTCATCAGTACTGAGGCCCTTGTCGCCAGTACTGTACTATACACAAGCCATAATAAAAAAATATGTACATAGGAAAATAATATTGCACAATAAAATCAATAAAAGCCATTAAGCAATAATAATCATATACCCACTGGCTGGCCAAAGAAAAACTAGAACACTGCGTCCCTTGTCCCCAAGGTTTTTACTGAAGACTCAATAAAGGTATTCGAATATATTTCTATTCCAACGACCCATTTGTTGAATTTGTTCTTCGGAAAACCCCTTAGCCCAAGCAGTCGTAGCTGCTCCAATTCGAAAACTATGGGATTTGTAGTTTTTAACATTTAAACCTGCAAATTTTAAGGATAGCTGCAATTGGCTATTGAAAAATGATCTAGTAATGGGGGCATTGTCCATGAAGGAGAAAAGGGGCTGGACATTGGAAGATTCCTTTCCCCTTAGTTGTAAATAAGACCATAGGGAATGAACCGGACAAACTACCTTATTACTGTTGTTACTAGAAAGAAACAGCACAGGTATATGTTTACCTGTACTATGCTTAAATTTAGACATTTGAATTTCAAGGCCCTCACTATCACCTTGCAGAAATTTGATATCATTTACACTAAGACAATTACCTAGTGGTGGGGGTAATCCAGTTATTTCTCCAATTCTTAAAAATGCATGAAATGCAAGTAAATACATTGCATGCAACATTAATTGTAAAAACCTTGAAGAACAGGTTTTGGGTAGAGATTGACATAAACCTTTTAATATTGATGGCGTAATGGGCAGTCTGCTGTCTTTAGCAGCCTTTTCTTTATGATAGCCTCGAAGAGCTTTACTGATAATAAAGTGACCAGTTAAGTCTTCGTAACCACCTAATTGTAACAAGAAGCTTATAGCTGACATATAAGTTAAAACAGTAGATAAAGCTATTTTTTTTTGAAAACAGTAAGCAATAAATAAAGTAAGATGTTCCAAAGAAGCTGGAAAGACAATTTCTAGTGGGAATTACAAAAGCATAAATTCCTTATTAAAGGCAAATACTCGTCTATAAGACTCCTTAGACTATTTTGCTAAGGACCCATGAATCAGATTTGTAGCTACATTTTGTATTTGTTTCAAAGTTGCGGAATGTCCACAGAGTTCACTATTGGAAGTGGACTCATCAATGGAAATTCTTCTCTGAACTTCTGAATCTGCAAACGAGAAAGATGATCTGCTGCAGTGTTTTTTATACCGGGTATATGGACAGCTTTAAATAAAATATTAAATTGTAATGTGAGAACAACAAATTTCCTTACTAATTTCATAATTGTAGGATCCTTAGAGGACTGCTTATTGATGATATGGACAACCCCTGAATTATCTGTGAAAAATGTGACACATCTGTTACTCAAGGCATTACCCCATAATTGTATTGCTACTACAATAGGAACAATTTCCCAAATAGTAATATAGTACTTCAACCAGTCAGTAGGCCATTTGATTGCGAACCAATGTTTTCGAAACAGACCCCCAAATCCAATATTGCTTGCATCTGTGTACAAGTTTAATTGTTCAGATGTTCCCCATCTATCTGATAAGAAGAGACATTTTCCATTAAAACTTTCCACAAAGATCAGCCAAGCCTGTATATCTGACCTAGTCTCCTTATTAAGGCTGCGATGATGGTGAGGTTTTGATAAGCCAATGGTAAGGTCTATAAGTCGCCTTAAAAATGCACGACCTGGAGGGACCACTGAACATGCAAAGTTTAATAGGCCTATTAATGACTGTAGTTCTCTCAATGTGGATTTTTTCTTGAACTTAAAATGATTGAATTGATCCTTTAATTTGCCTAGTTTGTCAAGAGGTAAACGGATTTCCATCAACTCAGAGTCAAGGTCGAGACCCAAAAATGTCAAAGTTGTAGTTGGAAAAACAGTTTTGTCTGCTTTAATAGGCAAACCTATCTGTTTTGACATTGTCAAAAACATTTCTAACGTTTGCAGACAAAGTGGGGAATTAGCTGGCCCTACAAAAGAAAATCATCTAAAAAATGAACACAGCCCGAGCCTCCTAGCTTATGATCAATAATCCAGTGAACTGCTGTACTAAAAGTTTCAAAAAGTTTACAAGAAAAGCTTAACCCCATAGGTAATGTTTTATCAAAATAATACTGATCCCATAGTGGGAATCCTAAAAGCATTTTTTATTGGGGACATTGTCGTTCTTTGGTCTGTTGTTAAACTTTGGTTGACTCTTTCCTTTATATGGTTGTCTGCACAGTCTCTTAAAATGACCCCCGCCACACTTTTCGCATACATGTGGGTATTTGCAGTTTTGCCCGCGCTCACATCTGCCATCGTTGTTGTTAAAGCTGTAACAATATTTCTTGGAGATCCGCAAAGAGCTCCTTTGTGGAGCTCCACTGACTGGAAAGGGCAATGATTTAAAATTTTTACTGAGATTGTCAAACTTAATTTTTAGACCTAACGACATAGTACAGTTCATTATTGACTTGGTCCCAAGGTAAACTTTCATAATCATGTTCGCGCCATTCTCTATAAGTACGATCATATATATAAGCAGCCACATCACATGATCTGCGGGCTAGATTCTGAATTATATCCGCATATTTCATAAGGGATCCTGTTTCCTTAGGATATTTTTCAGAATAAATACTGACAAAAATATGAAATGCAGACAGCCAGTGGGAAATATTTTCAAACCTATAAGTGGGTGGTTGTTGTTTTTCCCAAGCCATACCCCCTTCACTTGTTTCAGTAGGCTGAAATTTCACTTTAGACTGCTTCTTATTTAATAGACAGCCTAAATCAATGTATTCTCGAGCCCAAATTTTTGTTCTTTTTTTGGGGTCAATGCCCAAAGCAAGTGGTTTTGAAATACTGGCACGAGAATAATTTACTGAGTTGTCAGCTTTATGTAAATCAGCCTCCAATGTAATCGGCTGTAAAATTGAATTTCCGATATTTGTTCTTGTAATATCATGAATATTGTCAATACCAGAATTCAAAAAGTGATGTAGTGTTTCAGCATTTGCAACATTATTGTTGCCTCTCTGACCAGTAGGCCTGTTTAACACAGGATAAGTTGTAGTTTCGTTCTGAAGAGGTGACTGTGAAGGCTGCAGAGGTGTGCTGTTAGTATCCGGTTCAGCATGTACAGCTGTATCATTTACACACTGTGTAGTTGGAAATGTTAGGCCATGTACCTTTAACGCGGAAATAACAGAATTTGCTATATCCGGTATAGCAGCTTGTATGCCTGCTTGAATTATTTCAGTAATGTCAGAACCCTCAGACTGGGCAGTGCTACATGCATTTGATTGAGCTGGTATATGTACCTCCTGATTATCTTCTATGTGGAGGGCTCGAGACCTTTTTGAGGAAATTCTTCTGGATTTACGTGGTGGTTCTGCCATGTACCCATGTACATAATAATCTGTTGTACAAATGTATGCAAATGTTTAAATGTAAAGTGTGCTTATGTCATGGAATTGTGTACAAGTGTACCCAGTGATATTCATATGTATATAATGTAATGTTGTATCAATGTATACAGTTTTATCAGTCCCACTGTACAAAATGAACTGCTGTATGTAAATGTTTTAATGTATATTGTATTTATGTCATGGAATTGTGTACAAGTGCTCTAAGTTAGACCAATATTATTGATACAATTATAAATGTATACTGTAATATCATTCATTGCAGTTGTTGTCATGATTGTATTGTAACTGTCGGTACTCCCTTTCATTCACAGTATGAAAATTACAAATATACATGTACATTTAATTTTTTTTTCTTTAACTTTATTTTTTATAACAAATATTATTGTAGCAAATAGAAAAATTATTATAACGATTTGAGAACGGTATCACTAAATAAAACTAACTGCAGTTACCTGATAAATCGAACACACCTTATTGTTTTGAGTGTAGTTTTACGACAGCAGCATGGCTATTTATTCTTACATACATTTTCCTATTTTCATTCTTGGGACCTACAATTATCATCAGTTTGTGTTATTCATTCAAATGGAATTATAGGGAAAATGCAGTTGGATTAATAAATAACATATACACTATAGGGTCTACATATTAACAGACAGCTTTGTAAGTAAGAAATAATCAATATATGTGTCAATACAACAATGTACTAGAAAGGAGTGTGTATCTGGTCATTTACAACACCGTGACGCAGAAAAATTAATTCATATGAAACAGTTAGATACAAAACATATTTGTCATTTCTGTATAGATATTATTTCCCGTTTTACTTTTGGCAAGAGAAAATATGAATGAAATTTCGCTTTTAATTAAGTTGATAATTTTCAATTTAGTAATTTTTTTCTTTTGGTATTTAGCAACATTTCGTTCTTTCCAAATCATCCACTTTGTGGTTGTCAAAATCGTGTTGACTATTGCGTTAATTTGGTCGTCTCTGTGGCTTATTCCTAAGATTATCGAATTTTCTGATTTTGATATAGTTTTAATTTCATTTTGTTCATAAAATTCATTGATTTTTTGGAAATTTTCTGTCCACACACTATCCACCAATTTACAGTTAACACAATTACACAATCTTTATTCTCATAAACCATCGTAATACATTGGCATAGAGATACAATATATACAATATATACAGAAAATAAATAAATACAATAATAACAATAGTAATTACCCAGGAGGTAGTAAACTAGAATTAATGTTTCTGATCAACTGACAGAGTTTCCTTAATTTTGATTGTGTTTTACTACTTATTATTTCTTTATATTTCAAAACATTAATTCTAGTTAAGTACCGCTTTTCAATGCATGATTCTCTTTTGTCATGGAAATAACTGCATCGCATTATATAATGAAATTCGTCCCCAATTTGATTTTCTTGACAGAGTTGACATTTTCTATTTTCCCTTGCGATATTATTCCATCTTCCAGTTTCTATGGGTAATTTTGTATTGGTGGTTCTAAATTTGCAAAAAGTGAAAATGTCTTTATTTTCTAAAATATTAAAATAGTTTTCAAATTCGAATATTTGTTTATAAAGTCTGTAGTTCAATGCCTTTGGGGAATTTTCTAAATTGCTATTCCATTCTTGTAAAAAATGATCTCGGAGACGTAATTTCACATAAGCGATCACCCACTCAGTGTTAAAGTTTATATTCTGAAATGTCCATACATATGATAAGCCACAGTTATCCAATATATCTTTTGCAAATTTTACCCAAGGGGCAGATATATTTCCATTACAAAATAAACTATGCAAAAGTTTATAAGATATGGCCGACAGCTTGGAAGCTTTTCCAGTAAGTAATTTGCACCAATAAGATATTACTCTAGTTTTTATATCTATGTAAAGTGGAAAGCGACCAAGCTCGCCGTATATCATAAAATTTGGCGTGCTTTGCTTCAAGTGAAGTATTAATTTGCAGAATTTCAAATGATTTTTTTCAATTACATAATTATCACTAAATCCCCAAACTTCACAGCCATATAGTAATATAGGTTTTACAATTTTGTCAAATAAATCTAACAAGCATTCGATTGATAGATTATGTCTTTTTCCCCTTCTGATAACTTCATACATGGCTTTTGTAGCTTTTTCAATATTTTTTTGCTTTGCTAATTTAAACTCTCCATTTTTGTAAAGGTAACACCTAAATAATTAAATTCGGTCACAGTTTCAATTTCTTTTTCATTATACAGGAAGTGTACATTTTCTGCAGTTCGGCTCGTAGAAAAAACCATAATTTTTGTTTTGTCAATGTTTACTTTAAGTTTCCACAATTTACTGTATTCATAAAAATTATTTAGTAAAGTTTGTAATCCGTCAGAAGTCTCTGACATTAGAACAGTGTCATCTGCGTATAAAAGGGCGAACATTTTTAAATATATTTCCAATATGTGCTTCTAGTTCGCTAGAGATACTTTCTAAACCTGTAATATTCTTGTCTTCCATAAACTGTTCAAGGTCATTTAAAAATACTGCAAATAAGAAAGTGACAAGTTTACATTTTGTCTAACGCCCACTTCACTTGAAAAGAAATCTGACTTGTTATCAATATAAACAATACATGATTTAATACTATTGTACATATTTACTATGAAATTATACATTTTTCCATTTATTTTATTTAATAACAACTTATACCACAATGCTACCCTCCAAATATTGTCGAATGCTTTTTCGAAGTCTACGAATGCGCAGTACATTTTTTTTTTTTTTTTTTTATTATCTCAAAAAAGGCATGAATACTATATATACAATCTAAAGTAGAATAGCCTTTACGGAAACCACATTGATTTTCATTCAACAATAAGAAACTTTCTGAATAAGTATTTAATCTATTATTTAAGATTGCAGTGAACAGTTTACCCAAACAGCTGAGAATTGTTATCGGTCGATAATTTTTGGGGTCATTTTTGTTACCTTTATTTTTATAAAAAGGTTTTATAGTTCCTAATAACCAGCTTTCCGGAATAATCCCGGTGTCAAAGATTAAATTAAAAAGCTTTTCGTAAATATCAACAAACTGGTTACTAGTAGTTTTCATATATTCATTGATAACTTGGTCATCGCCAAAGGCTTTATTGTTTTTAAGGTTTTTTATCCCTTTAAAGATTTCATCTTTCGTAATGGGAGAATTTATATTTTCATTTAATTCGGCTGTGATTGTTGGATCAAAGTTCAATGTGTTTTCCGGTTCATTGGTTTCCTTTACAGTATTCAAGTCTTTGAAGAAATTAAAAAGTTCTTTAAATTCAATATCGGGTTGTTTAGTAGACTTTCCAGTATTTAAAATTTTCCAATATTCTTTCGGATCAGTTTTACGTAAAGTTTTTGATACGCCTAGACATTTCCTTCCGGTGTTTTTTCAGATTGCTGTCTAATGTTTTTCTATAGTGTTTTTCAGCGTTATTTACTTCTTCAGATGTAATTTGCCAAAGGTATAATTTTTTCTTTCGTTTTAATTTTCGGTAATTTTGTCGCGCAAATTTGCAATCTAAATTGAACCACGGTTTATCCCCCTTTCCTCTATTTGGTTTTCCCTTGTAGACGGAACGAGTTCCAAATGTATTCTTTGCTGCCGAAATAAATAAGTGGCATAAATCTGAAGTGCAAGTGTTAATGAAATCCTGGTTTATTTCTTCCGGATTAATATTATTGAGCTTTTCAGAAAGATCATTGAAATTGTTGACATTTATGCTTTCTATGAATTCTTGGGCCTTTAACGGATTCCATTTTTTAATATTTTGTAAGTTTTTAAAACTTTGATTATTTGTTGAATCTGTTTTTTCTTCCCTAATCGGTTGAGACGGATTAATACTAACACGAAACGGTGAATGGACATCGGAAAATAGCCTTGAAAAATCTAAAATACTCATATTTACAATGTTTTTTAAAAATTCTGAGTTACAGATAGTATAATCTACTACGCTTGCATTTCGACATGTTAAATTACCTTCTTTATTGTCACCTATTCTTCCATTTACAATAAACAAATCATTCCCCCTACATAAATTAAGTAAAAGATTGCCATAGGGGCTTTTACCTTTGTCCACATTGTTTTGTTTTAAAGGTAAATTTAACTGCTGTAGCACATTTGGGGCATTTTCAATGAAACCATCAAAGGTTTCAAAGAGAGTATTTTCATCTAATGTAATAAATTCGTCATCCTCTGCTGTTCTTGCATTAAAGTCCCCGATTAGACAAATATTTTTAAATTTTTCAGTAAATTCTAAGTATTCGTTTTCAATTTGACTAAATGCGTCAGGGGATGAATAACGAGAGTATTCTGGTGGAATATACACTATACCTAATAACAGATCAGAGTTTAGTTTCATCAATTTTGATGATATTTTGCACCACAATACAAACTTATTTTCAGTTTCAATTACTTCTATATCACCCTCAAACTTTTCTCTGTAGCCTAATACTATTCCACCAGACTTTCGACAGGCAAATGTTTTTCTATTTTTCATTTTAAAAATATAACCTGGCAGCAAAATTTCGTCATTATCATCGGTCTTTGATTCGACTAAACATATAATATCATTAGCACTCAAAAGTTCCTGAAATTCCGGATATTGCAATTTATTTTTGAGTCCACAACAATTCAGAGCCAAGATGTTAAACATGTCAGCTTTAGAATCGTTCTCTAAACATTTATTTAAATCGGGATCAGTGTTGTCACTATTTACACTTTCATTCGAACATTCACCAAAATCAGTGTTATCACTATATATACTTTCATTAAAACAGTTATTATTTAGATCACTGAAATCAGTGTTGTCACTATTTACACTTTTACTCAAACATTTATTATTTAAATTACTAAACTCAAAATCAGTCTTATCACAATTGAGAATACTTTCATTTAAACATTTATTATTTAACTCTACTAAATCATTATTGTCACTATATATGCTTTCATTCAAACATTTATAATTTAAATAGTCAAAATCAATCTTATCATTATTGAAAATACTTTCATTTAAACATTTATTATTTAAATCGCCGATGTCAATGTGATCACTATTAAAACCTCCATTCAAACATTTATTATCTAAATCAACTAAGTCAGTATTGTCGCTATTTATACTTTCATTCACACAGTAACTGTTTAAATCATTTGACAATTGCATTAATTTGGTATCATTGTTGTCGATTTCACAATCAGTCATTACAATTGACTCACATTTATCTGTTACAATACAAGAACATTTTATATATTTATCAATTTCAATACATGTACATAAGTTTGATACTGATTTATCATTAATGTCACAATAGAAATTACAATGATCAGAGTTGTGTACTGTTAAATCATTATTTATGAGTACATCTCCTGGGCACCCCTATGAATAACCAACAGAGTTTGTATGTCCTTGTTTAGGTGACGAACCCTTTCGCTGACGTTTACTAGGTGGCTTTTCACTGTTAGGAGACGCTTTCGGTAAAGTCTGATGGTGTGCCGCTTCCGTACGCGTAGATCTTATAGGTGTTGTATTTTCGTAGTCTTCGTCTGTTGGTATAACACCTGTACGGGGGACGACATATAGCTCATTATTTATATAGAGTCTATCTCGAACTAATGTTACTTGTTGGTTTGTTCGTTTTGTGTCTTTCATGATCGGATATAAGATTCTTCGTCTTTGTTCAATTTCAAACGGAAATTGTTCTCTAATTCCAAATGGTTTGCCTCTCAGTTTGTTTGCGTTTTTCAATACAAATCTGAGGTCACTATGGTATAAAAATCTAGCTACTATAGGGGGCCTTCTGTTGTCTCCACTCCTTGTTTTAAATCGATGAACATTCCCAAATTCTATTCGATAATTGATTTCGAGTTCATGGTGTAAGAATCCGCGCAATAGATCCTCTGTATCTTCATTTTGGACTCTATTCAACCCGGTAAAAATTAAATTGTTTTTCATTGAGCGGCATTTGAGATCAAGTACGCTTTCTTTTAATGATTTGATCTCTTCTGATTCGACGACTGGTTGAATAACTGGTTGGACAACGGGTTTTTCTTCTAGCTTTTTTATTCTGCTATCAAAGTGTATGATATTTCTAGTGTTTGTTTTACATTGTTTCTCAACTTGATCAAACAGATTACTTACACCCTGGCAGCTAGATTCGCATTCGGTTATCTTAGCTTTCAACTCGTTTGAGCGGTTCTCTAAAGTTCTAACCCTAGATGATACAGAAAGCATAGACTGATTTAAGTCATCAATACGTTTTTCTATGTTAGTTTCCATTCTCTGCACTCTAGTATCAATGCTAGTTACAATTTGTAGTATGATGTTTAACAGAGTATTTGAGTTAGTAGTATCATCTTGACCAGATTCAATGATTTTACGACTCTGTGCAATCAGGTTGGACGTTTCATTCAGTGACATGTTTCTCGTTCTGGTTATCGACTACAATAAAGTCAATAGGTCACATTTACTATAATCCGCCGATTTTACTACGGGTCCAAAGTCCAATTTCATTCAGGATGTTATGAACTGTTCACAATGTGTTAATTGACCCCAGGATAAGTCAAGGCAGGTCACAATGAAAACAAAATGTCTTTCTTTGTCAAGAATTCAAAAGTTCAAATTAAAATTAGGGCGCTGGGAACTCCCAAACGTTAAAGTTCACACAAAT
Organism: Bathymodiolus brooksi; assembly: GCA_963680875.1. Classification (NCBI taxonomy): domain Eukaryota; kingdom Metazoa; phylum Mollusca; class Bivalvia; order Mytilida; family Modiolidae; genus Bathymodiolus; species Bathymodiolus brooksi. The sequence goes on from OY804580.1 coordinate 90,563,090, forward strand.
TCTGATATTATAAAGCAAATATTCACGTTTTGCGAAAAAAGTATTTCCGAGACATAAGTATAACTATCCAAATTCCATGAAACTCTGCAGAGGGAAAAACACTTCATGTTGTCTCAATCAAGGAAGAGTCCTTAACGAAAAGATGCATTAAATTTTCGGGGTCTTTACAGAAATGACAACCACCATTTGGAGATTTATTCATCTTTTGTAACCTTTCTTCTGTATATATTATTCTATGTATCACTTTCCATTGTAATTGTTTGGATTTTCTATTTGCAAGATTTTTAAAATGTCTACCCCATATTTCTTCCCATGGTAATTCTACTCCGAAATAAATTTCCCATTTTTGTTGACATATTGGAATATTTTCTATTGCAAAAAAGTACTGTATATCTTTAAGGAGAAGTTTTTATTTTCTAGAATATTATCATTTTTTATAAATTCGCATGTATTTTTCACTGTAAATGGATAGCTTTTAGTATTTTCTTGATTAATGTTGTCTGATTTGAGCATGAGAAGTAGTTCATGGGAAAATGATGCTTTTATACGGCTGTATTCGGCAATCCAGTTTCTTTTATCACGCAGTCTATTGAATATTTCAGTGGAATTTACAAATATTTTACTATTTTGATCCCAGATATCTTTCACCGTTTTAAACCCACTTTTGGAGAAATTGGACAAAAATAGAGCTTTTCGTTTATATCTAATTTTCGAATTGCCAAATATATGTTGCTCTAATATATTTTCTTTTGTGTTAATTTTATTTAAACTCAGAAATTCAGACCAGCAATTTAAGAGATTCAGATAATATTTTGAAATCTTCCTTAATCCAATATCTTTGATATCTGAACATTTACAGAGAAAAAAATCGGTCTCAAATTTTGAATCCATTGATGTCAGCCAATATTTACCAATAACACTCCAGTTATCTAATTCTGAGTGTATTATATTATGCATACATTTAACTTGCTTTGCCTTAATAAAGTGATTCAAGTTCACCATTCCCATCCCCCCTTTATTCTGTGGTAAACTGCATACGTTTCTAGATATTTGGTTTGTTTTACCATCCCATATAAAATCCCATATGATGGAATTTATTTCCTTTTCAAATTTTACTGGAATACCCCTCATTTCTATTTCATAGCCTATTACCGATAAGACAAATGATTTGATAATTACAATTTTTCCAAAATACGTAAGATCTCTTGATTTCCAAACCTCCATACAACTTTTTATCTTATTTATTTTTTCTAATCAAATCATTTCTAAGTCAATTGCATATCCATGAAATACCCCCAAAGCTTTAACCGGTTTTGTTGACCACTTAATATTTTTAAATCTCGGGTTTTTATTACGCCATTTCCCTAGATACATCCCCACTGTTTTTTCCAAATTCATTTTTGCCCCAGAAGCTTTTTCATATATTTCAAGTGTTTTAAATGTTTCCTCGATGGATTCTTCAGTTTTATTAATCAATTGGGTGTCATCAGCAAACATGTTTACCTTTGTCTCTATATCCGGTCCATTTCTATTTGGTAAAGATATGCCTACTATCTTGGGATTGCATCTAATGGATGTCGCCAATGGCTCCGCATGCAAAATGTATAGCATCGGAGCGATTGGGCATCCTTGACGGATTGAACGTGAAATGTTGACGAAGCGGGATACAAATCCGTTCGTCTGAATACTTGTTTTTGCATTTTTGAAAAGCATTTTTGCCCAGCCCCTGAAACAGTCACTAAAGCCAATTTTTTCAAAGCACAAATCTATCCACCCCCACTCAACTCTATCGAACGCTTTCTGTTGATCTAGGAATATAATTGCCCCCTCTTCATCTTCCATTTCTGTATAGTCTATGATATCCTGTAATAATCTATCCCCTGAAAAATATTCCTACCCTTTACGAACCCCCTTTGGTCGGTATTAATTATATTTGGTAATACACGTTTTAGTCTCTCGGCTAATATTTTTGAAACAATTTTATTATCCACGTTTAGAAGAGTAATAGGCCTCCAGTTTTTAATATCCTCCCTTTCCCCCGATTTGAACATAAGTGTAATTATTCCCCTATTCTGAGATTCACTAAGTAGTTTTTTATCAAAAATCTCCCTCACCACAGACTCAAAATCTTCTCCAATAAGATACCAATAATGTCTGTAAAATTCACTAACAATCCCATCCTCCCCTGGTGATTTATCGGGTTTTTGTAATTTTACTGCCTTTGAAATTTCATCCAAAGTTATTCCTTCATCACAAATCTCTTTATCCTCTTGACTTAATTTTTTTTCCAAATTATTTAATAAATATGCGGCCGAATCACTGTCCCATCCTTCTGAGGTAAAGAGTTTTTCGAAAAAATTTACTGTTCCTCTAAAATAGACACAATATCCTCTTTATATTTGCCATCGTTAGTTTTAACTCTATTCCATAGTTTTTCTTTACCCTTCTTTTTCTCTAGGTTAAAGAAATACTTTGTAGATTTTTCCCCCTTTTCATACCAATTTACTTTTGATCGAATTCTAGAGGCTTCTGCTTTTTTTTCATAGTACCCTTTAATGTTGCCCCTTAACTCAGATATTTCATTTTTATTGTCCGAGTTGCTTTCAACAAGTTTCTCTAAAGTAGTTTCCCAGATCTTGAGTTTCGTTTCAGTTATGTTTAATTTTTTTGATACGCCTATAGTTAAGCTTTTTATTTTAATCTTAGTTTGCTCCCACCATTCCAATTTATTTTTGAAGTTATTTTTCTGAAGTTTCCATTTATTCCAAAAACTTTCAAATATGTGCTTAAATAAATCTGTTTGAATAACGGTATAATTCATCTTCCATAACCCCGGACCTCGTTCTGGTTCACTTACTTTCAATGTCATGATAACACCATCATGATCACTAAATGGAAAGTGAATAATTTTAATCTTTTGTGATGCAAAATTAAGTTCACTGCTGATGAAAATGAAATCTATACGCGAGTGTGAATTGACCCGGCCGAATGTAAAACATTTACTGTTTGGATTGCGTGCTCGCCAAACGTCGATCAAATCATTTCTTTCTATATATTTTTTCAATTCCGTTGAACCTATGTCATCGCGGTTTGGTATTGGCTTCCTATCTAGACTTTTCAAGAGTGTACAGTTAAAATCTCCCAGAACTATTTTTTTGTCCGCCGGATTCATCGAAATTGATTGATTAATAAATATTTTCCTATCATTACCCAAATTAGGAACATAAACATTATATATATTTACGTTATAAGTATTTGATATCTTTACCACACAGGAGATTTTCCTACCAGTATTATCTCGCCCCGTTTCTGTAACTTCATAATCAATTGTTTTTGAAAAGAGGATAGCAACACCTCGTGAATTACTTGAACCATGATTCCACATACTTTTAGCCCCCCATTCATTTTTCCATTTTAATTCAGTATCAATCGAACAGTGTGTTTCTTGTAAACACGCGATATCGATTTTCTTTTTTCGACACCAACAAAACACCGCATTCCGTTTTTTGTCGTCTACTATACCATTAACATTTAATGTAACAATACAAAGAGACATATTTACAAATTGACAGTGAAAGGTCGCAATTTGGAACTAACCTCACACAGGTGACTACAATTAAACATAGGTATATTTACAACAAGTATGACAACAATAATTATACAATAAATCACACTCTTTATATTGTTAAAGTAAATTACAGACAAATCAATCGGTATTGTATTAGACACGAATAACATAATTGTTATAAAATAAAACACTTGAAACAAATTTATATTGAAGAGATCAAGATTTGGGACGCCTCGCTTAGTGGCACTAAAAATAGATACCGGTAATTTTGTCATTGATAGGTTATGAATTAGGATGTTTGTCACGTGTAAACAAAGTACATGATATATATTTTGAAACATGCGAAAATAATAATTATAATTACTAGGAATGTCAATGATCAAATATTACCATGAATATATTTTTTTCAATTGTTACTATAGCTTCAAAATGGTTTGGGAATTTTTGATTGTTGTTTATCTGTTGAACCTGGGGTTGATGTTGAACTTCTGATACGTTTTTTAGTATTTGGAGTCGTGTATTCGCCTTCTACTGGTGATTTTACATAATCCAGTATTATGTCACTTATAACACTAGCTCCTGCTTCACTAATGTGGACACCACTTGGGTCATTTAATTTGTAGAGTGCTCTGTTTGGTACATTGTTTGGAGTGAACTCTGACCACAAGTCAATAAACCTCATCTTATTGTTTTTCAAACACAATTTTTTTATGAAGGTGTTAACAGACGATGCTACAGAGTTTAATGCTTGGATGTGTGTACCTTTCCCTCTTCTTGGTAGTATGCTACATACACCTATGCTAGCATTTGGATATTTATGTTTCACATTCTCAACACATGTGGTTACATTAACAATAATTTGTTCAGTATCATTTCTATACTGTGTTACATCATTTGTACCAAGACTCAATACTACACTATCGACATTTTCACTATCAACTTGTGAATCAGACTTATCTAACAGTTTTTGGACTTGGTCTAATGTAGTACCTGACACAGAGATGTTATGTACATTGGGGTTTTCAAAGACAAGCCTTGTACAATTTGATGCTCCAAGGATGACACTTTGTGTTGCCATAACTGGGTGGGATTCATTAGAAAACACACAATTTGTAGTTGTATTATCATCATTTGTTATTTCACCAATTTCCGGGGATTTGTTGTTTCTATCCATATCAGCTTCCCTTCCCTCGTGGATGTCATGCATATAGACCCCATATAGATCATGGTCTGTCGCCTCACAGTTCCGTCTTATGTGGCCTTCCTTGCCACAATTATAACATACGTTTTCAGAATGGGGACAATCTTTAATAGTATGGTCCTTACTGTTACACCTGAAACATGCCCGTGCTTTTGCCATCGAAGGTTTTCTCACGCAACGGTATGATGGATGGTCGGTTTGTGAACAATATTGACATTCAGTTCTGTTGTTGTCGGCGAATATTCGGACATCAAATCTCCCGAATTTGCTCATAATTGGAATAAGGGGAACACAGTTCGTGAGTTGCATATATCGGGTACCTGTTTCCATATTCGTACCCTTAATCATACCTCTGCGTAGAGAGCCTTGTACCACATCTCCGAATTTTTGCATAAATGCACATATTACCAGATTGGATAATTCACACGGTGCATCTTTTATTGTTATATTTGTAACTTGCTTCTCTACATCAACGAATTTTATATATCTGTTTCGATCCCCCTTGTTAATATAATGTGCTTAGTGTCGGGGTCGAAAACTGTGACAATACAGTTTTTTTCTGTTATTTGTATGGACTGTATTAAATGTTTTTCTACAAGTTTTTCAATTTCTTCTAAAACTTCAGTGTGTGCTATACCCTTTGTAAAGCTTGTACTAAAGTGTACTGACAAATGTCTCTGGATTTGACTTTTGTTGTGATCATTTGTTTTGGAAGCCGCCATTTTGTTAACATTGGACAGTAACTCACAGTAATTAGAGTGAGAAGAATTCTTCCAAAGGTCACTACTTTTTGTCTGTAATAGTGATATGGTGATGAAAGCAGCAAATATTGTCAATATATAATGTCCTTATTCACCACAGATATCAAACAAGATCCGATAAGTAAACTAAATCTACATTTTTACACGGAGCTTTGTAAACACAACAATAGCACATCAAGGGCAGATAATTACCTCTATCCCAGTATATTTAATGTATCATTAAATTTGTGTACCAGTGTACAAAAATACATGTACAAAATGTACATACCATTGTATAAGCAATGTATCATCAGATTGTTTTGCAATGTGTACCAGTGTACAATCATTTCATATTGCAATTGTGTACCAGTATATGATCATTTATTTCTTCATTTGCCATTGTGTACTAGTGTACCCAACAACGTACCAGTGTACGAAATGCAAATGTGTACAAGTGTATGTAAAGTGTGCTTATGTCATGGAATTGTGTACAAGTGTACCCAGTGATATTCATATGTATATAATGTAATGTTGTATCAATGTATACAGTTTTATCAGTCCCACTGTACAAAATGAACTGCTGTATGTAAATGTTTTAATGTATATTGTATTTATGTCATGGAATTGTGTACAAGTGCTCTAAGTTAGACCAATATTATTGATACAATTATAAATGTATACTGTAATATCATTCATTGCAGTTGTTGTCATGATTGTATTGTAACTGTCGGTATTCCTTTCATTTGGATTGCATACCAATAAATAATCGAATGGAATTACAAAGTTTGACTTGCATGGATATACTGGTAATGTTTTATTGTACCAATGTACAGTTTTATCCCAGTATATTTAATGTATCATTAAATTTGTGTACCAGTGTACAAAAATACATGTACAAAATGTACATACCACTGTATAAGCAATGTATCATCAGATTGTTTTGCAATGTGTACCAGTGTACAATCATTTCATATTGCAATTGTGTACCAGTATATGATCATTTATTTCTTCATTTGCCATTGTGTACTAGTGTACCCAACAACGTACCAGTGTGCGAAATGCAAATGTGTACAAGTGTACAGTTTTGTAAACACAAAGACAAGTGTACCAGTGTACACTAAGTACATGCTTTAAAAAGCAGTGGAGTATGCACTAATGTACAACTCATGTAATTATGTATTTAATTAAGTAGTCTAAAATTTCAATGAGGAAATAACCTTACATCAAAGTCTGTAAGACTGTTTAAACTAACAAGGTGGAGTTAATGTGGTGTCTGCACCCTGTCAGACTTGTTTTAATCCTGAAATATAATACTGAAACTGAAAATATGTGTTAAATTGAAAATAATAATAACAAAAATATGCACCAGTAAAACAGACAATAAATACCACCTATTCATTGTACCTATGCATTTTCAAAAAGCATAACAGGAAAAGGGGGACCCCAAAACTGCTTGCAAATTTACAATAGTAAAATTATTATTCACATATAGCAATAACAAATTACTTTATCAGATGATAACAGTAAACTAATTATGTCAAACAAAACGGATGGCATTTATTATAGCTCCTCTAACATTCCTGTAATAGCGGAGGTTGCCTTCTGCGTTGAAGTGGACACCATCCAAGTATACGTTGGATATACAGTTTTTCATATTCCGGAGATTCCATTATATAATTGTAGAATGGGATTTCAATTCTCGTTTTAAATGCTGATTAAACTGACACACAATAAAGTTATATTTGTCTACTGGTACATTGTATGTAGATCTACGACCTGTTAGCTGTAAGACAGTAATAGTCTGAATATTGTATCTGCCTTTCCATGATGATAGTATGGACAAAGGCCGGAACACCATTTCCTCAGTAAAACCCTCACAGCTGTTTTGATCTAAATCGTTTCCACCAGCATGAAAAACTAAATGATGTGGACGGATATCCGAAATCACTCTCTCCCATCTGGTACAATGTTCCTTCTTATTCCCTCTACTGCCACTAATTCCGTAAAAACGTACCAAAGGGTCATTCCCAAATGAAAAGTTTCTTGTAGAGCAATTGGAATTCACATATGTCCTTAACCTATTTACGTGTGAACTGCCTATTATCAATACACGCGTCATGATGCTGATTGTAAACAAAGTCTAATAAATATTCATAAATCTCGTACAATCTAAGTAAGCCTTCTATAATTAGTGTCTCATGAATATTCATATATGGTAGTTTGACCTACTTGGACACCTGCGTCTCTGTGTGTATGTTTGTTTATCACAAGTGAAGATCATGATCAGTTGTGACATAATACTAATATTCGAACAAAACTAATGTCAAATATTTACCTCAAAATAAACGAATATCAATATCCTGGTTGATTCTAAATCGAGTTTTGAATAACTGTAGTTTTGGCCAGTTTTATAGTTCTAAGTAACACAAGTTGAAGAGAATCTGTATGGATATACATGTTAGGTAACGGACTTCATATCGACGAGAATGTCAAATAAAACAGTTTGTTATTGTCCAAGACAATAATTTTGTACATCCACAAAAGATAATTTAACACATCCTATTTGTATACTTCTCGCTTTAAATATCGGTATAGAAATCCTTTTACGTGTTTGTAAAATGAAGTTTCAAAACATGAAATTGATGATGATGTGAACTGTGTAATGATGGCTAGCGAGAATGACCAGTTGTTTCTAGGGCATGCGCAAATAGTTAAACCATTAATGAACTCTGAAAAATTTTACTTTTCAAAGGGAAGTAATTTAGATAATTTTAATGGGATGTGCCATAAAAATATTTATAAGATATAAAATGCCTTTAATGGTTTAGAAACAGTTTCAAACTGCATAGAAGATAAGTTGAATATTTATTTAAAGCTTTTTGCACTTTTATATGCTGACGATACTGTCCTACTGGCTGAAACCCACGATGATTTACAAAATATTTTGAATAAATTCGGTGAATATTGCAATACTTGGAGATTAAAAGCAAACACTGATAAAACTAAAGTTATAGTTTTTTCCAAGGGGAGACAATCAACCAATTTAAAATTTACATTGAACGGGTCTGAATTAGAAATTGTTAATGAATTTAATTATCTTGGAATATTGTTTAACAGGACAGGAAACTTTAACAAAGCTATTAAAAAGCAAGCTGAAAAAGCTACAAAGGCAATGTTTGAAGTTTTGAAAAGAGGTAGAACACATAACTTATCAATTGAATGCCAGCTTGAACTTTTTAACAAAATGGTAAAACCAATATTACTATATGGTTCAGAAATATGGGGTTTTGGTAAAAATATTCAATGTCTTGAAAAAGTACAACTTAGATTTTGCAAGCTGTTATTGAAATTAAAAACATCGACACTTAGTTATATGATATATGGTGAACTTGGATTGTTTCCTATTGAAATTGATGTAAAATTAAGAATGATATCATATTGGGCAAGACTGTTAACCGTTAAAGAAACAAAACTCTCATATTTATCTTATAAAATTTTGTATAACCTTTTTATTGATGAAAATCTGGATTTTTCGTGGATTAAACATGTTAAACACATTTTTGATGATACAGGCTATTCATACATTTGGTCTCAACAATTCTTTCAAAATTCCGACCTGCTTTTAGCTTTAATTAGGAACCGTCTCCATGAGCAGTTTACACAGGAGTGGCATTCTCTGATACAAAACTCACCAAAAGCTATCAATTATAGATTATTTAAAGACAACTTTGAATTCGAAAATTATTTCAATATTTTGGAAGACAAAGATATATATACACTATGTAAATTTCGAACCACAAACCACAAATTACCGATAGAAACTGGACGGTGGAATGGTATCGACAGAGAAAATAGACAGTGTTTAAAATGTAATAACATATCTATTGGTGACGAATTCCACTATATTATGGAATGTCATTTTTTTTACTGAAAATCGAACCCAACTAATAAGTAGATATCTTACTCAAAGGCCAAATATATTAAAATTTAAACAAATAATGTGTACTTCTGAAAAAATAAAACTAGAAAAGTTATGTAGATTAATAAGAAAAATCAACAGATCAGATATTCTCTTGGCTAATACTTAACTCCTACTGTTGTAATGTAAATATTGTATGTATATGTATTTGTGTATCTGTTATTTATTTGTCATGTATGTGTTGTGTTGTATTCTTATATGTAACTTCTCTATACCATTGTAATGTATGGTTTATTTGAGAATAAAGATTCTTAGATTCTTAGATTCTAAAATGTATGAATTAGAAATATTATATGATACTCATGCAATTAAGCAATTTTCTTGAAATCTAAATTCAAAAGTTTTTATTAATATTTATTTATAGAATTATCATAATTTTGAAGAGTATTTTTTAATTGCTCACTCCAAGCTAATTAATCATAAGATAATTCAGTTCACTCCAAGCTAATTATTTATAAGATAATTAATTTCACTCCAAGCTAATTAATCATAAGATCAGTCATTTTTATATTGATGTGATTGGGGATAATATTTGATTACAGTAATTAATTAATAATATCTGTGCCTATAATATCTTTAATTTATTTTCATGAAGTATGATAAAAATAAAATATATGTGCTTATAATATCCTAATTTATTTTCATGAAGTATAATATTAAAATATATATGCTTATAATATCCTATTTTATTTTCGTAATGATGGATGTTAAAATATATGTGGTTTTAATATCCTAATTATTTTTTTAAAGTTTGATATTAAATATATGTGCTGATATACTGATTTTATGTTTGTTATTTCCATAAAATATGATTTTAAATACTTATTTCCTACTTAGTTTATTCACTCAATACTCACACAAAAACAAGACAACCTTACATTAAATATTAGTTGTGGACTTAGAGTACATTGACATCTCCCCCGATTTTACACTAATTAAACATGATTAGTCATGTTTATATAACGATTAACCTATTCAACCTATGCCAACAATCTTTTTTACCTTTAAATATATATTTTTTAAAATGTTGGCATAGGTTGAATGAACCGAAAATGCATAGAAAAAAAACCTTGAATATACCAAAGAGGTAATCAGAAGTCGTAAATTGAAGGACAGACAATGCAATGGATAAAAGGAAAAAGACAAAAGGACAAACAATGATCTATAAAACTAAACATTTGGAAACACGCACCTCAAAAAAATCTGGAGAGAACTCGGGTGCTTCGGAAGGATAAGCAGCTACTTGAAACCGCACCATAATATCTATTTTTAAAAATTCTAGATAACACTTTAATACGCAAATATATTGTTATATAATTCACCAATATCTCATAATAACGATAAAGTTTGTCAGTGACTTGCGACAGGTTGGTGGTTTTCTCCGCGTCCTCCGGTTTCCTCCACCAATACAACTGACTGCCACTATATAACTGAAATATTGTTGAAAATGGCGTTAAACACCATCAAGCAAACAAACAAACAAGCAAACATAATAACGAATCCGATCCATATAATGATCTTTTCTATCTGTATATTGAATCCATGTTACAAATAAATGTCAATACAACATTAGAATACATGTATATGCTTCAAATTAAACGTTGTCAAGTCATTTTTGAAAGTTGAATAAGAGGTGGTTAGCGTTGTGATGTTTAACGCTAATTTCAACAATATATCAATTAATCGTGGCTATCAGTTTTTATTGGTGGGGGAAACCGGAGAATCACGAATAAAAACACCGACTTGCTGTAAGTCACTGACAACAACAAAAGTTGCATCGAGTACACCTCGCTATGAGCGGGAATCGAACTCACAACTTTGGTGGTGATAGGCACTGATTGTACAACGGCCCCCAAGTTGAATAAGAGGTTGCAAAAACAGCAAATTGTATTATTAATAATTTTAATTTAATACATCATACCCATTTTAAAATTATATCACATCCTGTAACGTAACATTTTTCAGTCGGGACACATGTCTCCTTTGTCAGCCAGAGAACAGTTCATGAATAATGTGTAGGAATGATTGATGTTGTGATGTACTTTAAAGTAATCTTTGGGTAGCTATTACGTAACAGTTGTAAACACGAACAGTGTCTCTGTACTTTTTAAGCCGGTTCGTTGTGTACCTACTGTACTTTTGACACCCGGATCTGACATGATTTATTAGATATTTTTATTATCGACAATTACAGTTTCTAAATTATGTTATTATGATTCAAACTAAGGTTCTCCTCCCTCATACATATGTGACCTTTGCCGAATTTGGCTATTTTGGTTTATTGCCCCCAAAGGCTTGTATAATATTTGGCTTTCCAAGCTTTCGTCTTTGAGCGTACCTGATGATGGTTATTCCAGAAACGCGTCGTGCGCACTAAATTAGATATCTACGTTTTAATTATGTAAGTGATAAGTGTTGTTTGTGTACAAAATTGTGCATCCAAACGAAATTGGGAACATATAAAACACATTCTGAAATCTGTTCACACTGTTTGGATAAACTTTGAACCACGCAAGCTTACTCGTATGTATTATATTTGCCCGGTTTGTCAGGCTTTCTGTTAGCAAAGTGCACATTAAGCAGCATGGTTGGCTAAATTATATTGTCCATCCATTAATTAATGACATTATAAAAAATATTTAAAAAAATGAATTTGTCGAAAGTATGTTTTTCAAACATTTAATTTAATTGTTGAAAATATATATATACTAGTATGTAGTTAACATATTATATTAAGAATACATATCTTGATAATTTTAGGATGAACATACGAATTATTAAATAAGATTGAGAGAGAACCGCAATGACTATCAACAACGGTCGATCTAGAGACAGGTGGAACATTCGGCACAAGACACAGAACGAATGCAAACAAAACAAAAACATGACACAGAAAACTAAAATAAATGAGTAATAATAGATTAAAATTATATTGTTATACTTTATTTATATATTTTTTTACTTATTTCGAATGTATTTTTTAGTTGACATACATTATTACATTAATACCTTTGAGATTGTATTCATCATTTAAAGATCACGTTATGCATTTTTTGTAATTGTTTATTATAAAAATAAAAAAGTGTTATACAAAAGTTCAATACATACACTTTTGATGAAAAATACACAAAATAATAACTATAAAAAAGATATTTTGTTTTCATACAAACAACTGAAAATACAAAAACAAAGATAATATAATCACTCTCGTGTACCCGATAAGGAATGGTCATTTCAAGATGGCGGATTGTACATCATCAAAAAGGTTGGTGTGAAGATTTTGACTATTATCGTTCTTTATAGGTTATCTTAGTGTCTATGAGTCACACGTTTAGATAGGACAGTCTTTTTTCTACTTCACCATTAAGTCAGTAAAGCTTGATCCTTTTGTTTTTATCGTAAACTGCCTTCGGTAGTTGATCAATGCAGCGACAAAGATATCGAGGCGTAGAATCCAATTTATTTCACCAATTCCTACCGCCTAGTGACTTTTTATATTAATATGTTGATGCCAAAATTATTCAAACATGTGAATTGTCCAACAAATGTCATTTAAGCCTTTGACAAGCCTTGTATCCCTCTTAAAACGTCTATGAAAAGTTTGTTTATGTCACGGAACGGTCACGACAAAAACATGACAAAAATGTATGGGAATGGTCTCATGTTTTGGGTGAAGGAATGGACTTTCAAGCCAAGGAATGGTCTTTTTTGTTTAGAATATTTATTTATTTTGTCGCGCAAAGCGCGAATTTTTTTTTCCAGAATTCATCATTAGGTATGACCAAAACTCTGAATCAGATTATTTTTTTTTCCTCCACCAAAATCAGAATATTTTTTTCAGCAACATTGGGAATCAGAATATTTTTTTAGAAAAAAAACATAACCGCCCGCCCCTCAAGTTAAATGGTCGTTCTCTTGCGGACGTATGATATAGTAATGTGTATTGATTTAATGCCAACAAAGTTGGGCATATATAAAACACCTCGCATTAAAAATCGGTAATTTTATTTTTTTTATAATTTCCAAAAAAATCTTCTTGAAAACTGCAATAATATTTGGCGACATATTTTTTTTCAGAATAAAACAGACCATACCAAAAATTCTACGGTCTTTGTCACAATCTGGTTGACCGCTACGAAATATAAATTTCTCAAATGACAATAGATCTATTACAGTGTACTTATTACGTATATATGTTCTCTCCTCTATTACTGCCTAGACTTTTACCGGACTAAACAGTATATAGGAGTAACACGGCGAGCGTCTTACAAAAAGTAGGAACTGCTTACCCTTCGCGAGCACCCAAGTACACCCTCGGTTTTTCTTGGGGTCCGTGTTGCTCATCTTTTTTTTTTTTTTTTTTTTTTTTTGTGTGTGTGTGTGTGTCTTGTGTACCAAATGTTGCGAGTTTCTCTGGATTGTCCATTCTTGATTGACCCTTTGGTTTTTTCTAACGTTTATTAAATTGTTGTTACCTAATTATAACCACAGGATATGCATGTGGCATCTTATGCAAGTCTCCCGAAGATTAAAACTTAGGCTTTGTTGTTGGTAAATGCTGTTGATCTAGTTACTGCTCTTGTTGATCTTTCAAATCTAATAAATGCAACCTTAAACACAATCGATTTTCACTCCCTTTACGATTATTTTAATGGATTTCGGAACTGTTCCGACAGTGTGGTATTCTTTGTTTTTCATTTTATATGTCATACGATTAGCTATGTAATACAAAACCAATTAAGCTCGCAAAAAACAAGATGTCATAAAAAGTACCTATCGTTACACTAATTGATATTTTGTTTCACTTGTGTTTTGTCTATTCGTATTCGTTTGTTTGTTTGTTTGTTTATTTGTTTGATGATGTTTAACGCCACTTTCAACAACATTTCAGTTATATGGTGGCTGTCAGTTTTATTGGTCGAGGAAACCGGAAGACCTGGAAAAAAACCACCGACCTATCGCAAGTCACTGACAAACTTCATCACATAATGTTGTATCGAGTACAACTCGCCTGAGTGGGATTCAAACTCACAAAGTTAGTTGTAATAGGCACTGATTGCATAGGTAGTTGTAAATCCAACTACCATACGATCACGACCACGACGGTCCCTATCCGTATTCGGATTGTCTGTACAGCTAAATGTGTCACAATGTGGTATTGTATTTCTTTGAAGTTACATCTCTCCAGATTGTCATTGTTTATATAAATTTCTCTAAGTGGTATTTTTGTTTACTGGAGTTGCTTAGCATCTCCAGATTCTCATTCATTGTGAAACTTTCTTTAATGGGTAATTTTTGTTTGAATGGTATTGCTTTGTCACTCTGTAGTCTATTTGTTCGCATTGTTTCCTGTAATTAATATTTCCCCCTTATTTTCTGTTATAGGTACCCCCAAAATGAAATCTATGTATCCTGGTTATCACAATATTCCAGAACCTGGTCGATTGCACTACCACATTAGAAGCTTGCAGGCAAAATATTTTATTATGTGGTTATGATTTAAGTGAGGGCACCACTTTTTGGCCAAAATCGAAAATCGCTTTTCCACCTTTAATTCTGTACTATACACGGCATACCTACCAAACAGTTTTACAATCCACTTCAAATGTTTCAAAGAGTTTTCAGGCTATAGTACACAAGAGGTCTAGACCATTTAACATATGACAATAAAGATGGGAATCAGATTTTCGATTTTGAAAAAAGAATAGTGTCGCCCGTTCTCCCTTTACATATACCCATATATAGTATCAATATCTAACATCCATCTCCTATGAATACCACCAATACTTCCTTAGTGGGATAATACATAATTATGTTAAATAACATAGTACCTTCCTCTGCCGAATGTATCTCGCAAAACGGTTCTTGTTATTAAAATATAAGCACTTGGAGAAGGGAAAATATAACAAATAAATGTACTTATGATTTCCCCACTTAATCGTATATTCATAATTACTCTACGATTTTTACTTCGATGTTTCAAATAAAATATACGGTCGTCATCACAAACTGGGTGACCTTTACGAAATACCCATTTCTAAAATGGCAATGAATCTTTTCATTTTTGGGTAAATTCTTTTCTTTTATCGACCTTCGACATACTCTTACCTGACTTGACAATGAGAAAGACAGTGATTGTCTTATTAAAAACAAGAACTACTTACCCCATGCGATTTCATCCCCGTTTTTGTCTTTGTGGAGTCAGTGTTACTCCTCTTTTTAGCTTTCTGTGTTTTGTAAAGATAGAATTAGGCTTGGATATCTCACAAGGTAATATTGCATATACAGCAACTACGCTATCAAAAGAAGTCTTGTCTTCTTTTGGTCTTTCCATGAGAGATGAGGAATATGATTTTCCCTCACTGTACTGGATACCACAATTTCACAAGTGTTCATACAAACAACGTTATATCGCCTGAGCTACCATGTGTTCTACTAAGTCTCTTTCTTAATTTCTAACTTCCATTCTTACAGCTGTCAAAACGGGATTCCAGGGGTATCGTGATATCTATTTTTCCAGAAGTGTTTTTTATGGAATGTTGATATCAAATGTACTGGGTTCTGATGACGATTCCTAAGGCTCAACCCACAGGGTTGCCCAACACGTCCCCATATACGATGTCTTTTAGATGAAGGTTGTCGGGGTATAAAACAGATTGCCTGACCGTGGAACATCGTGAGCAACGCGTTTGGAGAGGACCACTCTGTGTGCACGTTAAAGACCTATTTTGCAGATTTCGAAAACGGGTATGCGCATATTGTAGCCACTATAGCAGTAAACATTTGTCTTGCCTATCCAGCTCTCCATTCTTTAACAATGGTAGTCAAATGTCGCTGAAACGGTTAACCCATTCCTCCCTCATTTAAACGGTTAACCCATTCCTCCCTCATTTAAACGGTTAACCCATTCCTCCCTCATTTAAACGGTTAACCCATTCCTCCCTCATTTAAACGGTTAAACCATTCCTCCCTCATTTAAACGGTTAACCCATTCCTCCCTCATTTAAACGGTTAACCCATTCCTCCCTCATTTAAACGGTTAACCCATTCTTCCCTCATTTAAACGGTTAAACCAATCCTCCCTCCTTTAAACGGTTAACCCATTCCTCCCTCATTTAAACGGTTAACCCATTCCTCCCTCATTTTTGTAAATTTTATCGATATTGTTGAACTTGTTCATGTCATGAGTAGGAATGAAATATTTGTCGCTGGGAGTGAATCAACCAACAATAAATTAACCTAATAGAATTTGTATGTAAAACATGTTTCATTTGCCATCAAATCAAAGCCATTATTGACATTCATTTATATTTATTTGAGACAGAACATATAGCCACGAATCTAAAGATTTATATTGTTTTTCGTTTTACTTTACATTATTTAGGAGATAACCACTGAACATTTAGGTGAACAAGAGAGTACAACTATTAAACATACAAAATACATATTCGATAAATTTAAATTGGCCTTGTTTTTCACGATAACGGTAAGACATCGGATCTGAAATCGAAACGCTAATTTACCACAAGTGTCATCAAAATCTACTATTAACGTCATCAAACTCTGTCACAAGTGTCGCCAAGAACAGTTTGAAGATACCAAAGTGGTAATCAGAATCCGTAAATCGAAGAAGGACGGATAACACAATGGCCAAAAGAAAAAGTACGAAAGAATAAAAAAAAAACGATCTACAAAACATACACATAAAACTAAAGATCGAGTAACACGAATCCCACTAAAATCCGGGGGTTGAACTCAGGTGCTCCGGAAGGGTAAGCAGTTCCTGCTCCAATAGTGGCATCCGTCGTGTTAATCTAGTTACAAATGTCATCAAGCTCTGTCACAAACGGAAATAAAGGAATCAGCGATCGTTTATTAACCAAGTAGTTAATGCCTTCATGTACTCTTTTAATATTGAATTATTTAGTGATATGTAATGTTTCGAATGAACACTCTTGTTAATCATCTGCTTTTGCTTATGGCTCTTGTTTATTTATTTATTTATTTATTTATTTGGCGCTCAGTATTTGTGAATCGTGTTTGTCTTGTTCCATGTATTTGTTGTTTTCTATAGATTCATTGCCTCTGGTCACGTTTTTCTTACTTTATTTGTCTATTTATCAACATGTAGAAGTTACAAAGTACTGATAGTTAAATGAAACCCCAACAAAAATACTTATCTCCCCAAACTGACCGCATCGGTGGTGAAAGGGTTGGCGTGCTCGTCCTCGTGTGCGGTAGATCGTGGGTTGGAGCCCAGATCGGTTCAAACCAAAGACTGTAAAATTGGTATCGGTGTAACAGCAAAGAGCTGTTGTCTCGGAATCAGGATAATGTGACCGAGTGGGGCAATACCAGTATGTCTATCCGTGGACTGTTGTTTCAGTAAGCTAGCACTATAGAAATTAAACTATTGATGTTGGTCTAGTATAAAACGGACTTCATCATCATCGAATTGAAAATTAGCTTGTTCTCGCGACGATATAGTTGAAAAATTGGCTTTAAAAAAACTATTACTCACTCACTCCCAAAACTGAAATTACTATGACAATGACAATGACAGTGACTGCAGATGAAAGAAATTTGAGCCCTGCTTTGGAACCTGAACAAAGATGGGACGGAGTTAACAAGTTCATAACATTTTAATAAAGAGTTCAGCGACACATTGTAATATATAAACATAAAAAGAAAATAACAACAGAAGCCAGTGTAAATAAAAGTTCTAGCTTGGGGTTCGTGTTCCTAATGTTTTTATGTGTTTGTTTTGTGGGTCGTTTTATTGTGTCTTTACGTTCTTAGCTCCGTCTTGTGACATACGTTACGATTTCCGCATAAAACGATGATCGGTTCGTCTTTATCTCCAGTTTGTAGGAGGCCCCATGCCTTATTTATGGGATTTCTGTTTGTTTGTACTTTGGGGTGTCCAACACATGTTGTGTTTTTGTTTTATTTGTTTTCCTGTTGTGTCCTATGTATCTAATGTTGCAATTTTGTCTGGATTTTCCATTTTTGATTGCCCCTTCAGATTTCTCTAACGTTTGGTTGGGACAGGAACAATTCTGTACTTCATCTCGGATGATTTCATTTAAGTAAAGAGATATTTACTACCTTGTTATTGTACTGTCCATGGCTATGTTATCGTCAGTATCGCCACATGCGTGGTGTTTCAACGAATCTGGACATCGTTTTTTTGGGGGGAGGGGGGGATCCAAACTGTCTTGACGCTATGCTTAATTGACATTAAAGAGATTCATTATTTTATCTTTTCACTATATTGAACAACATTTTTAAAGTACTCATTGAACAATTGTCTTTTTTTTTCTATTTTTGTTTTCCTCTTGTAATTGTCAAGATCGTCTTTCTTATGTTGTCAACAATTGTTCTGATTGGTTGATCATGATATTCTAGATTTCTTTATTGTATGCTAATTAAACGTTCAAACAAATTGTAGGATCTGTTATTTACCTGATTGGATAAGAAATGATAAAAAAAAATAGCAAGGTGAAAGTCGATATTATTGTCGTGCTGTGCTATTATACATTAAAAGGGGCACTACAATAGCTTTGCTGGCCCAGATGACGTAAGCACCCTGTCAATTATTTAAAAAGTCGTTTCTTCAATTGTATTCATATTGATGAAATAGTAGATATGACCGTTAAACTTGTGGGTTTTATTCTTTAGTTTTATGGGTTTTGTTATTTAGTTTTATGGGAAGTGGGAATAACCTTTAGAAGACAGTGTTCATGTACTATGAAGCATGTTAAACAAGCGAATTTAAATATAATGGTGAGAGAAAGTTTTAATATTATAATAGCGTGCAGAAGACAATGATAATTATACCGACGCGTAATATATTTTTTAAACATTTTTTTAAAAGTTAAAAGTTTAAATTTTTATCACGTGAGGATTTTTATAATTGTTATATACATATTATTTTAATGGATGATACAAACATTCATATATTGTCGAATAATTTGATCGGGTGATTATTTCCAGCAATATATTAAAAAACAATATTGTGCACCTGAATAATTGAATATTAATAAGTCGTTAAAGTGTTATGTAAATCTGATTACAACAGAATCAATATTGGATTATTTTGTTGTTAATATTAGCATCAGTTACAGGTATTCTTCATCAGTTACAGGTATTTTTAATCAGATACAGGCAGTGTCAGCTTCCATATCAAAAAGGCAATCGTCAGGAATCAACAAGCCAGCCAGTCGTGTGCAATATATGATTCCGTTCAATACGGTTGGAACCATTTATAATGCATGTGAAAGTTGAAATCAGTACCACTGGAAAATAGCATTATAAATAATGGAGTGTGGATATGAACAAGAATAGAACGGGTAAAAATATGAATTAAATAATGGAATGAGCATATGAACAATAACGGAAAGGGTAGAATGTATTTTAAATAATGGAGTGTGCATATGAATAAGAATAGAACGGGTAAAATATGCATAGAATAATGGAGTTAGCATATGAACAATAATAGAACGGATAAAATGTGGATTAAATAATGGCTGATGCATATGAATAACAATAACATAACGGGTAAATCAAATATATATTAAATACCTTCACATCAAATAACTTGGATTCATGTTACAATAAATTACGTCGTGTGTTGTATAGTATACAGTGAATTAATACTCCGGACTATTTATATTTTCATTTAACACGATGACAGCAGAACAATGTTATTTCAATATGTATTTCTGATCGAACAGAAGATAGTCAACATCTCATTAAATGTTAACTGACATTTTACAAAAGGTACAAACTTAAATTGAAATTGTATCCATTTAATAGGTGAATGTAACGGAAAATATACATAATGAAGAGGAGAAAATTCAAAGACGTTAGAAAATCTAAATTAAAACATCAAATTGTAGATGGAAATTCTAGCAATAAAGACTCGGACTTAATTCGCGATACTGTTAAATGTGGTTGTGGTCTTGAAGATGTGTTTCCGGAATATTTACCGTGGTATTTGTTTGTTCTGATAGTGTTTGTGAGAATTTATTATGTGCTTCAACCCAGAAACTGGTGGCTTCTTCATCCTGATGAAATATTCCAATCAGTAGAAGGTAATATTATGTGTTTGTTATTGTCTTATTGCTTAACCTCCGCGATTACCAAGGTTCACGCCGGTTTGTAGTGGATACTACATGATGCTCATCTTTTTAGTTCCCTGTGTTGTGGTTTTTGCTTTGTTTGTCTCTGTTCTGTGTCTTATACCCAATGCTGATTGTGTCTCTGGACTCTTCATTGTTGACTGTGTCTCTGGACTCTTCATTGCTGACTGTGTCTCTGGACTCTTCATTGCTGACTGTGTCTCTGGACTCTTCATTGCTGACTGTGTCTCTGGACTCGTCATTGTTGACTGTGTCTCTGGACTCTCCATTGTTGACTGTGTCTCTGGATTCTCCATTGTTGACTGTGTCTCTGGACTCTCCATTGTTGATTACTCCTTCAGGTTTCTCTAAAGTTTATTTATAGAATTTCTTTATTACTTTATCATTAAAGATAATGATACCACAGATTCCAACCGCAACCTTTTTTAATACGGTTGTTTTGAATCAGGTCAATTCCGACCACGTTCTGTCTTTTTCTTGTCTTGACGCCTGAACAAATCGGCAGGCGACTTTCGGTGTTTACGCTATTACTGTGATAACGTCAGCATATCATAGTCGTAGATGCGGTAGATTATAAGTAATTGTAATATGGAGACGCCAAGGAAACCGCTGAATAAATACTGCTGGTCGGTACCCCACTATCTGTCTGATATCAGAAATATATACATAAAGGCAGATAGTTTTCCTTTGATGATGCTGACAACCGCAAATACATAAAGAAAACAAATTTAATTTTGAAGAAGTAATTGTCTCTGCATTGAAGTCTTTGATACAAATAAAATAATTTAATTGATATCTGTCTTTTACAGAAAATGTTAAGATTTTTTAAAGCTGAGGATCGAACGTTAAAACGGCTCAAATCGATTGGAGTTTTTGTTGTGTACATTGACACCGGAATTTCAATGCCGATTAGTCCATTGAAATCACGTGATCTAGCAGACGAAAATAACAAAATTTTGACCGAATGGAAATGATTCGAAACAACCGTATTGAAGAAAACTGTAAAGACGGAAAAATATTTCTAAGAAATTGTCCTACAAAAAAGACAATATGATACTTTAAAGAGTGTCAATGTAAACAGGGAAGTGTGTTTCCGTTAACTATGATTTGTTGAAAATATAACGTTTATTGTATTTCTGCATCAGTCACAGTATGGTATTTAATAATTTCTTAGACTTTCTTATTTTTGTTTGTTTAAACTTATTTTATTTCAACCGGATTTGTCATCGTACTTAGAACTCTCCTCTGTTTTGATTATTCTGTATTTGCTTTCATGGTATCAAGTGAGTTAATGAAACAAATACTTTTATTTAAAAATTCTAGTTACGAAATAATTCATTGATGCAATAGTGTTTTTATTGGGGATTTTAACATGTGTAACTTTATTTTGTTTGCCTTCCTTCTGTGTCTTGTGTGTCCAATGTTGTCATTGTATCTGGATTGTCCATTCTTCATTGCCCCTTCGGTTTTCTCTAACGTTTATTTCGGAAGAGAATTATCCCCAGCGAAAGCGAAGGATAAAATGAAAGAGTTAGGGTTATTGTGTTTAACGCCACTTTCAACAATATCAGTTATATCGTGGCAGTCAGTTTTATTGGTGGAGGAAACCGGAGTACCCGAAGAAAACCACAGACCAACCGCAAAAAATGAAAGGAAAATAATGTTATCTATGTTAAGATGAAATATTGTTTGAAGAGGAAAGTAGTACACGTCATTGTATATATAACTAATGAAGGCGGTCATATTAAAATTATTGATAATTTCAGGAACTCTAACAAATACCGTTATCAATATGCATAGCAAATATCAGATCAGATAGCGTGGTGTATAGATATATAGTTTATGGGTGTTGAAATGCACAAATCTTCAGTTGTAGATATTGCTTGATAAAAGAACCCAAAGCTTGTAATTTTCGAAAATTTAGAATTTGAACTAATATTTGTTCTTCTGTGTAAATCAGAAAGTCTATGCTATCATATGTGTTATTAATCAAACTAAAGTTCTCCTCCCTCAGACATATGAGACATTAGGCGATTCTAGTGATCCTGTTTAGCCCTTTTGACTTCATTGCTCCCAAAACTTTAAATTGTTTGGCTATTCAATCTTTCGACTTTGAGCGTGATGAAAGTTATTCCAGAAACGGGTCATGTGCACTAAATTTGATACCCACGTTTTTTTTTTTATTAATTCAGAAAGATAGTTGCTTAGTAGATTTAATTAACTATTTCATTATGGTAGCAACCACACCTGTATTCCTGTAAATATGGTGAGGAGGTATGGTATTTAACGCCATTTTCAACAATATTTCAATTATATCGTGCCGGTAAGTTTCATTGGTGGAGGAAACTGGAGTACCCGGAGAAAACCACCGACCTGTCACAAGTCACTGACAAACTTTATCAAATAATGTTGTATCGAGTACACCTCGCGATAAACGGGGGTTCGAATTCACAACTTTAGTGATAGGCACTGAATGCATAGGTAGTTGTAAATACAACTAACATACGATCACGACTACGACGACCCCATATTGATATCTACGTTTTTATTAATTCAGAAAGATAATTGCTTAGTAGATTTAATTAAATATTCATTATGGCAGTAATCACCTCTTTACTCCTGTAAATAGGGGGGGGGGGGGCAGAAGGTTATGTAAATAAACACACTATGACAGACAAGGTTTAATCCACTTTCTACATAACAATAACATTGACGTACAATAACTTTCTAATATTTTAATTTGTGATCATAGAAGGGATTTAAATAGCTGAATAATCAACAATATTGTTGATACGAAATGAAATGGAAAAATTTCATATCGATTGTTATGTTAGCTCTGCTTAAATATTTAGGTTTTTAAATGAAATTCCATTTACAAGTCTTAATCAATTTAAACAAAGGATAGTTTTTGTAGAGTTTAATTTCATCGTGTCTTTTGTTATTTTATTTTTGTTAAAGGAACTCTAATGAATTTTTAACAATATGTGTATTATGCTATAAAATCAGTTAGTTAAAACCGTATATATCTAACATCTCTACGAACTAAATTATAAATCAACACATCACATTCATACCATCACTCAAAATTCATCTGCGACCCAGTCACATTTAGGGGGTGTCGTGGTTGTGATCATATAGTAGTTGGATTTACCACTACCTGTGCAATCAGTGACTATCACCACAAAAGTTATGAGTTCAAACCCCGTTCATGGCGAGGTGTACTCGGTACAACAGTATGTGATAAAGTTTGTCAGTGGCTTGCGACAGATCGGTGGTTTTCTCCGTGCACTCCGGTTTCCTTCACCAATAAAACTGACCTCCACGATATAACTGAAATATTGTTGAAAATGTCGTTAAACACCATAAACCCATAAACTGTCAATTTCCAATTCACCGTATTTGAGCATCACTTAAAATTCATCTGCGACCCGTCACATTTAGCCTTAGGTAAGAACTGTTTGCGTCGTTTATGTGATTACCAATAGTGGATTAAGACCATTCTGGTGTACTTAGTACCGGTTTTTCTGGTATTCTGTTTTTATGTTCTTTTATTTTGTTTTACCTCTGTCAATTGATTGCTTTTAAGTTCACCTCCTGTTTTAAGCTGGGTTCGTTTTGCCCTATCCTTTGATTTCTGTGTAATAATTTGTGTATTATTTTTATTCTCTTTGTTTTTTCTTCTTTTGGCTACTGTATCGTCTGTGTTTCGTTGGATTATGGATTCTGGTTACCCCTGTGGTATCCTGAAATTTTTCTTCAAGACAATTCGATAAAATGGATATTTGATATTTGCGTCTACGTGTCCAGCATTGACGTACAATCTGTGAGAACATCGTGTCATAGAAATAGGTCACAGATTCTGGGCGGCTGTGGGTCATGACTCCTCTGACAATGGCATCCATTACAGGTATTAAGAAGAGCAACTCGCCCTTTGGACGGGTCATGAATGAGTACTTCGTGGTAGGAAAATGACACCCGTCTTGCACGTAAAAGATAACAACATCTCCTAATAAGCAAATGTTTACAAGTCGTTTTTGGTGAGATCCGTGTTGACCATCTTTTTAATTTCTTGTGTTGTCCTATTATGTGTCTTTACGTTCTGAGTTCCGTGTTGTGATGCCCGTTACGATCTTCACATAGTAAAACGGAAGGCTCATGTCTTATTTATGCTATTTGTGTTTGTTTGCGTACGGTGGTGTCCAACACATATTGTGTTGTGTTTTTGTTTTGTTTTTATTCGTCTTGTGTGTCCTGCATTGTCCATTTTTGATTCCCCTTCGGTATTCTCTAACGTTTGTTTACAAGGAGTGTTCATTGGAGGCCGGTTCCATGACAAAATAGTCGAACAATATCAAGTGTATCCCCTTTGTTCCGTGGCAATCTAAGCCTTTGTCCAAATGCTTATCCCAGAGCCCCGTTTTTACCTTAACGTTTTATTGTTTTTTAATTTGCTCTTTGTCAATGATATAGCTGAAATAGTGCTTACTCCACGTAAAACATCTTTGAATCAATCAATGATCAACGCTGAACTCATTCTAGTTTTTTTCCAGGCGCATCGCATCCTCTATTTGAATCAATATTAAATCTATCTGCTATGTATTAAAAATGGTTATTTCATATCAATTAAATATCTGTGCAAATATAACGAGTCTTATTAGACCTGATGAAATTCTGATTTATTAATATTTTATTGATTGGTAATGTTCAGTCCTCTATGGTTTATTTTTTCTTTTAACTCTTATTCGTGATCAATGTTGGTCACTAAATAGAGGGAAAATAAGCATCCATTGGTGATCAAAAATGTTCATAGGGAACAAAAGATGCATTTTTTTAATGTTATATGATATGTTAACAAATATAAAGTTGAAGGATTTAAACATTTATTGTCACCAGGTTTGTAACTAGAGTAACACGACGGGTACCACTGCTTTCTCTTCCGGAGCATCTGAGTTCACACTCGGTTTTTATTGGGGTTCGTGTTACTCGATCTTTAGTTTAATGTGTAATGTTTTGTAGATTGTTGTTTGTCCTTTTATCCCTTTTCTGTTGGCCATTGTGTTGTCTGTCCTTCGAATTACGGATTCTGATTACCCCTTTGGTATCTTCAAACTCTTCCATATTATGTTAATTTCAGTTGTCCTGTGAATACATATGTTTCTATCTTGTCTAAACACTTTAGGTTTCTTGCTACCAAATACCGTTAAATTATTTGGCTTTCATATATATTGACATTGAGCGTACCTGATGAAGGTTATTCCAGAAACTTTGTCACGTCTGTATCATTTTGAGGGGCCTCCGTGATCAAAGTTGTATTGTCGTTCGTTTATAGCTATATATGTAAGTATTATATATCACATCACCATTAACGTGTATGAGATCGTTTCCCGTGTGTGGTTTACTATGTAGTCGATACAATCATACAAGGTCGGTGACCTTCGATGAGCAGTCTATTTTCCTCAAATAACAAAAGTGGGTGCCACGATATAAATATAATTTACAACAACAGGTGTTAAATGCAGATATCAATAGGCAATATACCATCTGACAGACAAACTAAAAATTGTGTTAAATACAATCACCCATAGGCACAATACCATCTGCCAGACAAAGTATTTTCTAATATTAAAAAGTGTATGACCGGTGAATTTAAAATCTTAATCCATTAGTCTATAGTATTATGAAAATAAAGTTTTAACTATAATGATCAACAATCTAACCAATACCAATAAAACGGGCAATTACCTCTCACCTCAAATCAATGAACGCAAAATAATTGAACATGGCATATTTGGATGGAAATCATGGTTTTTACATAGGGCTGGCACAAAAATATGGCGGGATCAAATCGGTTAATCAGATCACAACCAATAGTGTATATACATTTCAGAATGGAACACGCACTTAATTCAAATGTTAGCAGATTATCTTAAAGCTAAAACAAGCTGTCAAAGAATAACAGTGTTAACTAAATATTCGAACCAGTGATCATATATAATCTTGAAATTGATTTAGGCCGCTCTATGAAAATGTGCTAAGAAAACAAAGAATTTGCAAAATGTGTACGATATTATGAGAAATCGCTTTTTCATTCACCGCAACATTAACCATGACAATATAATCTTTTTATATAAACTTTAGAGAATACCAAAAGGACAATCAAAAAAGGAAACTCCAGAGAAACCGGCAAACAAGGGTACACAAGACGAAGACAAACGTAACAAAAAACACAAAGCAATATAAGTTAGACACCACTATGCTCAAACAAACACAAACAAGTCAGAAAATCCTCAAGTTTTCACCATTTTGCTTAATTGAATTTTAATCCACAATGAGAACTTTTGTCTAATTTTAGTGCTCATAGTTTATGTTTCTGTGTTGTGTTTTGTTTTGTTTTGTATGTCTTCTTTTTGTGCATTGTGTCAATGTTACCTGTATCTCAATGTTACCTGTATCTCTGTCTCCGTATTGTTATCCTTAATTGCCTCTTCGGTTTTATCAAACGTTTATTTATAAAGCAATCATTAGAATTGCGAAAGTGAGTCTCATATTGGACAAAGGATTATGCTCTTCTATGGTCATAATAAATGAAAAACAAAAATACCGAACATGAATGATAGTAGTTGTATGTACTTGACCCACAAGTGTGCAAGGTATAGATAAACAATAATATAATATTTAGATAATAATAATGTTCATGAACACATGCACAATTTCATTTTTATTCCAAAGGAGGCTCAATACTGAGTTTGTTTTCAATTGAATGTTACAATTTACACACCCAGTAAACTCCCTCACCTTCATTTTTACCAAGAATTCGTATTAACCAGAAATATAATCTTAAATAAAGGTAATAACAAAATTACCGAACTCCGAACAATCTTACAAAGGGAAAGTCAAAACTCATAATTATATAAACAGACAAAATCAGTCAACAACCGGAAAACTGTGAAAACCGTAATGACAAATACCACCGTCACTATATTTAATAGTACACAAGACTTGAAAATAAAAAAATCGCCAGGTACTTCAGCTGACTAATAAATAACATGCATAAAGGAAGTAAGATATTTCCTAAATATACATCCGCCATTCAAGTGATCAAGTTATATTAGGTGCAGGGCCACAGTCACAAAGATTTATATTAAAAGTAAATAGAGAGTCGTTGTAATAAGAAACCAAGGTCACAGTGGTGCAATATATATTTTCCAAGAATACACCGAGGTTATATCAAGTACAGTTTCTGCGAAACACAGCTTAATCAAAAATTTCATCTAAAGTTTCCAAACCGGAAGTTAGTTGTTGACCATGCGCTATCTACTTATATAATGATGTAATGTCTATCGTTACGATACATGTAACTAACTAAGTCAAGTGATATGGTTATCCCAGGATTGGTTTCCCCACAGGGATAAAGAGTGCAAACAATTAAATGATATCTCGTATGAACGGACTAAAGAATTAAACTATAAGTCCCTGTTTTACTTCTTCAGGAAGAGAGATAGCAAAGAAATTGCCATTTTTATGATAAAACGAAAAACAAAAAGTACAACACATTCGGAACAATGCCACACATTCGGAACAGTTCCAAAATCCAATAGCAATATTGATATACCTAACGCACACTCATGACCTCTCATTTTCGTGGCTTTGTATAATCACTTCAAAACTATAAATGGCAGTGATAAACTAGTTACATGGGACAGCAATCTCCCCTCTTAGTAAAATGATTCGGTCATGCGCATGTTTTTTTTTACATGTGAGGAAAATGCCAACCCTCATATATAACCGAGCTAACAGTGCTTTTATAAAGAACGCTATAATCTTGAATATAATATATTAAATTTTCATGACACAGAAGTTGTCTAAAATATAATATTGCTTCTATTAAAGAGGGCTGATGACCTCAACCTTCATTGAGGAGGCGTTGTGGTTGTGATAGTATTGTTGTTAGATTTACAACTACCTATGTAATTAGTGCCTATCCCCACTAACGATAGGAGTTTAAATCTCGTTCATGGCGAGGTGTACTCTATACAATAGTATGTGATAAACGTTTTCAGTGTCTTGCGGCAGGTCGGTAGTTTTCTCCGGGTACTCCGATTTCCTCCACCAATAAAACTTACCGCCATGATATAATTGAAATTTTGTTGAAAGTGGCGTTAAACATTATAGCACACTAAAATCAACCATCATTGAAATATTAGATAATATACAGGCCCTGGTTTTTAGTTGGGTTCGTGTTACGCGATCTTTAGTTTTATGTGTATGTTTTGTAGATCGTTGTTTGTCCTTTTAGCCGTTGTATTGTCTGTCCTTCGATTTACGGATTTTGCTTACCGCTTTGGTATTTGTAAACTCTTGTTATTAAAATACCTACACTAGTGTAGCAACAGAAGAGCATTTTAACGCGAATCCTTGTATCAAAAAGGAACGATTGCTATCGTCGTTATCATGTTTCACTTGACTATCAACTACTTACATTATTTACTTAATCTACAGGTTTAAGTAAATGTGTTCATTAAAATTGTATATTTTATAATGTATATATATATCTTTAAGTTATGTCTACCTTATATGTATATCACCACTGTGTTACTAGCTTTATTTTGGACGAACATAATAATAATAATAATAATAAAAATGATAATAATAATAATAATAATAATAAAAAAAAAAAAAATAATAATGTCATGTCTAATTGACGTTATTTGTGTTTTTTACGTATAGTGGTGTCCAACATATATTGTGTTGTGTTTTTGTTTTGTTTTTCTTCGTCTGTGTCTGTGTCCAGTGTCTGTGGATTGTCCAATTTTGATTTCTCCTTCGGTATTGTCTAACGTTTATTTCAATGAAGCCATCAAGCATATGGAAAAAATATTAAAATCATAGAAAGATGCAAAATCCATATCTCTAACACACAAATACATGACCGCTCACTTTCCTAGCTTGAATACAGGCACTTCAATAAATACGAAAGTGGCGGGTTAAGCTTTTGCTATGGGCCCAAACTTCCCCTCTTAGTGAAATTATGCGGTCGTCCAAGTGATACAAGCAAAAGAAAATTATTACCACCATTAACATCCAGAGACATGTGAAAAGTCTTAAATCTTCATATCATCTAATTCTTCATCTCTAAGGTTGCACAGCAGATACCGTCGTGGCCGCGATCGCATGGTAGTTAGATTAGCATATGTCTATATATGTCCAAAGTGTCTATTGCTTTTACATTTGTGAGTTCGATTCGAGCCCGTGGCAGTTGTCCTCAGCTCAGCCTTGCATGATACAATCAGTGATAAGCGGCAGGTCTAGTATTCGTCGCGTTTCCTTCATCAGTGAAATAAAAACGCAGATAATAAATTTAGTGTTCACGACGGGTTTCTGGAATAACCTTCATCAGGTACTCTCAAAATCGAAAGATTGGAAAACCAACTAATTTACGGTCATGTTATAACAGCAATATTATTAAAGATGGCGTTATACAGATATTTTCCTTATTCTTGATTCACCGACATTCTTAGGCGTTTTATTATTATTATTATCATTAGTGTTCATCAATCGTAGTACATTTAATGAGAATACAACAGTATTGGGTTGATAATGCACTGCTTATAAATCAAGTTATTCAAAGTGTTTATTTTAAAAAAAATCCAACTATGAAATATACAATAGTGATATCGATCAAGTACTCTAATTTATACCTTTTTGTAGAGGTACTGTGCGTAAAGAGTTTTTTTCTGTACACACCTTGAACTTTTAATTTGTATATGTTATTTTCTAAAATATGTATACAGTCCATCCAATTAGTCAGCACAATTGCTACTATTTACCTGATTGGAGCCCTGTAATTGTATTTTAGTCCAAATCCAACTACCATACGATCATGACCAAGACCACGACGGCCCCGTATATGTCTGATACAAATCATCAAGTGTAATACAAATCTTTTTTTTTTTTTTTTTTTTTTTTTTTTTTATAAATCTTTACTTTATTTTCAGTTGCTTTTTCTGAGATCTATGGATATGGTTTCAGAACTTATGAATATTGTCCGCCATTAATCAACATTACGACACCAGTAGAGCAACAGGAAGATAAACAAGGAATGTACAGTCTGCGTTCTTTTATTTACCCACAATTCTTTGCAGCAATATTTGCAGTCTGTAAATATCTAGGACTAACAACTAATGGATATCTGGTAACTATAGTAACACTTTTTCAAGTTGTTTGTTCATTACTATGATAAGTATAGTCATCTCTAATCTGGGGATTAAAATGATTAAAAGTTGATGAAACTATATGTCATGCAAGGAACAAGACAATCGATCAAAAACATACAATGGAGATACAACAGAGTCAAGTCAAAAAAATATTAGTATATATCACAGATAGTAACATAACAAGAGGCCTAAGGGATGATAGGATCATATTACCGGTTTAGCCTCATCACATTTGTGTACCTGTCTCCAGGCAACGCCTCGAATTCCAACGTCATATGTTGTGGTCTCTTTTGTATTAATTTGTTTGAGGTGTGAGTTGTTTATTTTTGTTGATATTAGTGTATTTGTTGACCATCACTTTTAAAACTTCCCTTTCATAATAATTGTATAAGATTTGCAATTTAACAAATGCTGCTCTCCTTTCCTAAGCAACGTCATTCCGAATTTAAATCGAACAAATAACCCCCCTCTTTCTTTTTTTTTGTTGTTGTTTGTTTTAGAATATGAGCTATTTATTATTAATGAAATTAAGGTTCTCCTCCCTCAGACATAGGTGACCTTAGCTCCTCCCTCAGACATAGGTGACCTTAGCTCCTCCCTCAGACATAGGTGACCTTAGCTCCTCCCTCAAGCATAGGTGACCTTAGCTCCTCCCTCAGACATAGGTGACCTTAGCTCCTCCCTCAGACATAGGTGACCTTAGCTCCTCCCTCAGACATAGGTGACCTTAGCTCCTCCCTCAGACATAGGTGACCTTAGCTCCTCCCTCAAGCATAGGTGACCTTAGCTCCTCCCTCAGACATAGGTGACCTTAGCTCCTCCCTCAGACATAGGTGACCTTAGCTCCTCCCTCAGACAGAGGTGACCTTAGCTCCTCCCTCAGACATAGGTGACCTTAGCTCCTCCCTCAGACATAGGTGACCTTAGCTCCTCCCTCAGACATAGGTGACCTTAGCCGACCTTGTCTATCTTGTTTAGGCACTTTGGTTTTATTACTCTCAAAACTTTAAATTATTTGGCTTTCCAATCTTTCGAGCGTACCTGATGAAGGTTATTCCAGAAACACTTCGTGCGAACTAAATTAGATATCTACGTTTTTATTATTATCATCTGCGGGTTATGCCCTTTGAAAATGAGGGTCATAACAATAACTTACAGTAGCACCAAAAGAGCAACATCCTGCTTGCAATGGACGTTAATGGCACAATGCAGGCCATACTCCGTCAAAACAAATACATGGGTGGTAATACATGGCCGTAGCGCAATGGAGGCAAATAAGGCAAATGCATCACTTTTGAAACGGCAAGTGTAACCTTTTGAAAGCAAATAAAATCTTTTTTTCCCCAATTTTTTTCTAAATTCACCCCCCTTGCCTCACTTTATTCAGACCCGGCCTACGGCCGTGTAATAAGTATAACTTTCAGTCTTTCAGTGCATTGTCATTTTCACAAATTGTTATATTCTTGCTAAAAAAATATCAAACAGACGGGTCAATATGAAAGTGTAATAAGACATGCTTCCGGTGTGATATATATAAAAAATTCTTAATCTTCAATTATTTATAAACACGTATTGATCATGAATTTACCATAAGAAATAATCAGTAGATTGTATTGACTTTCGTCACATTTCTTTGCTAATGATTGTGGAATCAGTTCACAGTATTTGCTGTGATATTCATTCAACAATGAAAGGTGATTTAACACCAAGCGAGAGCGGAACGACCTTGTTTTATTAAAAGTACTACGTTTGACTACAACACATTCTGATAGGCTGATTTAGTGGGGATCTGACCTTGTAAGGCAAAAATATTATATCTAAATGTACTACCGGCATTAGGCATTATGAATATGGAAGTTTTAATTTTTATACATTTAATTCATAATCAGGAAAGTATTTATTATTGTGTGTTATTAGTATTCCCGCGTAAGATTGTGATATGTCATTGAGAATCGTTAAAGAAAGTGTTTTCTGACTTGGCTTTTCTTTAATTGATGCATGTGATTTCCCTTGTTATTTGCTAAACATGTTTTAAATAAATAAACTTAGACCTGTCTAAAGGGGACACCATCAGTAAATTTAATGTCTGACGAATACAGGATTTGGGTTTATTAAGGTTTCGGTGTATACATGGTTGATTGATTTGTAAAGTATGCCATATTCCATTAGCTTCACTTTTAAGAGTTTGAAGATACCAAAAGGGTAATCAGAATCCGTAAATCGAAGCAGGATAGACAAAATAATTGCCTAAGAAAAGAAAAAAATACAAAAGGACAAACAACGATCTACCAAACATACACATAAAACTAAAGATCAGGTAACACGAACCCCACTAAAAACCGGGGGTGAACTCAGGTGCTCCGGAATGGTAAGTAGCTCCACGATCAGGCATTACGGTCATAATATTTTCGACCCTATATCTACCAATCAGAACGCTACATCTATATTATACTGAATATACGTGTTCTGATTGTCCATTTTCACAAATCATACTCAAACATTTTTATGACATCAAGTCTCATATAATAATAACTAAAAGTCATTGTGCAGAGACCATGATTGAAAAGATAATTTCTTCCTAAATTGATTTTGTTTGTAACCCATTTTAAAATTTTATTTTATTTGTCTCGTTGTAGGTTGGTCGCATCATACAGTCGATAGTTACATCTTTCACCACAGTGGCTGTGTTCAGGATATCAAAGACAATGTTCACGTGTCGAGGAATTGCATTTCTTTCCGCGATTTTAACCGCATTTTCATTACATTTGTCTGTTCTTGGAACACATACGTTAATCAACAGCTTTATTTCCCCATTCTTGTTCCTTTCTCTCGATTTTATATTGAAGCAAATTATTACTTCTCCTGATCATGAGAGAAATTGTGAAGCAGCTGATACACAAGATATTCAAGAAAGTTTTCTATCCAAAGATAAAACAAAGAACAACGGATATGCAATAAATGGCGACGCATGTGATATCAACAGTAACCATAAAGTAATTACTGAGTCAAATCCGGTCAACAATAACGTCGGAAATGTCTCAATATCAAAGAGAAATAACCCCAATGGACAATCGTTGGCATTATGTGTGAATGTTGTTAAGCTGATATTATCTGGTTTCGTTTTAGGTATTCTGTGCTACACACGACCAGATACATTTATATTCCTTGCCCTTTTAGGCTTATGTTTTCTGATTGCTTTCTACAATTTAATTCCATTGATAGCATTATTTTACCTGTCAGCCACTCTCGGCGGTGGTTTAATAATAGGTGTAATAGTTGGTGGTGCCATAGATTCGTACACGTACGGAAGTTGGTTTCTTTCACCTTTGCAGTGGTATCGATTGAACGCCGCGTCTCATATTCCGTCAATTTTATACGGATCTCAAAGTCCGTACCAATATATATTCGATATGTTTGCTTCGTGTAAAACCGACATGTGGTTAAACGTTTTCTTTTGCATTGCTTTGACACTAACGATAACACGATCACAACATATGGATTCAAGAGACCGGAAGTCTATATTTAGTCTAGTCATTACCTCATTCTTCGTATTGATGGTTTATTCAATAATAGGACATAAAGAAATCCGATTTGTTCATAACATTTTAGTGGTTATAAATATTTTGAATGCCTTCGCATTACATTCAACTTTGCAATATGTAAATAATTTCCTAAATCTTGCCAGAAAAAACATCCAAGCTACAATTCTTTTGTTTTCCGTCCTTTTCGCAATTAATTCGTACATTAATTTTCCGCAGTATCAGAAAAATATCAATTTACCATGGAACACCGTCACCCCTAGTGATTCGTCAGACATTAACCAATGCTTACATTTCATTGGACAAAGTAATAATGTGACCGGTGTTTTTCTGGACGGATCCATTTACATGACAGCGGGATATTCCATTTTAAATCATGATGTGCCATTGATCACATTAATTCATCAAGAATATCACGAATACAGACCTGGCGGATATAAACCGCGGAGTGATCTCCCTTATAAATCACCAAACAACATACGGGTTATTAATAGATATTCTGACATCATTGACGTCACCAACATTCATTATTTATTAAAACGTCTACTGGAAAGTCATGAATATAATGTAATTGTTGTAGGAAAGAAAAGGGCAAAATCTTTTCATAGCATTGGATTCAACAAAAAACTGTTTACAACAGGTCAATTTTCTGTTTTACAGCGCGAACTTTGGCAAGAGAAAAAACGAAAATTATTAGAAACAGGAATTAATATGCCTATAGGTCTAAATGCTACGATACTGGAGTACGAGGCCAGTTGGTTGTATACCGCGGGTCTGTACAGCAAAGCTGTTGATCGTTTAGAGCGAACTATTCACCTAAGCGACAACAGAATCCGTCCTTTTCAAATCCTTGGTGCCTCCTACGCAAATCTTGATGATTATTCTAAAGCAAAAGAAACTGAAGATAGATGTATATCAATACACGGTCCCTCTGCATGCAGACAACCCCAGCCACGAATTGTTATTCATGATGAATATAATGCATTCAGTGTGAACTAAGGGACCGATAATTTAACTTTTCGGGGGAATACGTTTTTTTTTTCCTTCCGAGCCTGCATTTTTTTTCATGCGAAGTTAAAATTGGATTAATTCATTTTTTGGACATGTAAATTCGATATTGTATCGTAAAAATTTTCCAAAAAATATCTTTGATAACTGTAGGGTCAGGGTTTTTGTTTGTTTGTATTTTTTGCACCTTTCAATTTATAATTTTTGTCCTTTAAAACCTGGTGACATATATTGCTTCTTAGAGATTTGTTTCTACCTCCATTAAGGGGGTACCATACACTACAGGAAGATGACTCTTTAAAATCAGTTGAACGTTTTTGATCATATGATGCTTGTATGCAGATTTCAAGCATCTCGGTGATCAAAACCACAGAGAGAAAAGCTGCTATGTGGCTAGTGAATTTATAGCTCTGAGTTTGTTGGTTGGAATTTGTTAAAATTTTGATATTTATTACAGTGGATATATTCAAACACACTGCCAAAAAAATAAGAAAATTAAAAGAGCAGATCAAATTTTACCTGAAGTGTATGGTACCACCTTAAATGATCGTTTCTGAACAATGGGCAAGCATTGCTTCAATTTAATACTTTAAGTGTAATGACAAAAGGAATGAACCAACTTAATGTGTGTGTAACCTGTTTTATTTGTTTGTTTGTTTGTGTGTGCTTTTTGTGTATTTTGTTAATTGTATGCAGTGTTACAGATGGTGTTGGTGCCTGCGATACACTACGCATTACACGTGAACGCATTTGATTGTGTATCTTTACTTAAAATATAATCTACGCCAGTGTATGGTAACAGAAGACAACAGCGGGTAATTCTATGTATCAAATATTACCTTTCTGGTCTGCACCAATTGTTTTTCACTGTCAATATAAATGCGTCATGGATAAAACAAGTAGAAACACGCACGTCAATATGTTCAGCTAAACTACTTGGTTAAATGATACGGTTTGGGGTTATGGTGTTAAACGCTACTTTCAACAATACTGCAGCTATATCGTAACAGTTTTGGAGGAAACCAGAGTACCCTGATAAAATCACCGACCTGTCGCAAGTCACTTACAAACTGTCTCACATAATGTTGTATCGACTACACCTAGCCATGAGCGGGATTCGAACTCACAACTTTTTTCTGGAGATAGGCACTGATTACACAGGTAGTTGTAAATCCAATTACCATACGATATTAGAAGATACGTTTACACTACTCAGGACACAATTTATATGTTAATGCTTACGTCACAAATACTACGCAGAGTGAGTTGTACGTGTTCTGACTGTCTCGTGTGATACTGTTTGTTGAGCTTTAAACACATACGCTGAGAATCAAAAAATATGTTTTATGTGTACTTTTATATTTATTGATATTGTTATGTTTGCAGTGAAAATAAAAATAAAAAAGCAATCTGTGTTTTTAAGTGGACAGGAGTCGTGAGGTTCAGTGTACATGCCAAGATCGAGTGGCGCCTGGCCTTTACGTCTTATTACATAAAGTTAACAACGACTTAGTTTTATTTTATGATACAAAATATAAAATGTGGTGGCTGAAACGACCATAACAACTCCTTCAACCAATGGCGAAAAAGTTCAAATCACAAAACGAGGAGGGATTAAGGTGTTTAACGCCTCTTTTAACATTATTTCAGTTATATCGTGGCGGTAAATCACAAAACGATGACAAACTTCGTGGTTACATGACTAATAACATGAAATGGACTTTGACAACTGATTTGAATTTAATTTAATTTAATTTAAGCATATTTTATTGTCTAAATAATTACAAAAGAATCAGACACACAAATATCAACTGTAGTTGACAGGGGCTCAATAAAATAGGGACAATTCACAATCACACAAAATATATGACGATTAAACTAAATATAACGGATTGATTGATTGATTGATTGAGAGTAAAGGGACAAACGGGGTAGCGATTCTGTTACTGCTACTGCATCGCTACCTTTCTGTTTAAATCACTTAACAAAAAAAAGTCCACGACATATATCTATTAATATACAGACAAAATAATTCACATATATTTATCTAATGTTTCGGATCTTACTTACAAAGTATTATGATAGAAAAGTTTTTTTTTTTTTCGTTTTATCAAATTAAATGTGCAAAGTAAAAGGTTTATAACTTTAAACCTACACAGATTAACTTTATAGCAATCCATTTCTGCATCATTAATTATATCAATTTATTATTTTTAAAATGTAGAGGTTGAATGAATGTTTGCTCGCATGCGTGACTGTAGAAATAAGTATTCTATATGTTTAGTCTTCTAACACACAAACATTAAAACTTCAATGCTTATAATAATTACTTCGTTCTCGTATCCAAGTGCAATCTACAAGTAACTTACTGTTTTATGTGCTTCGTCTATGCTTCGCTTGATTGTTTGTCATGTTCGTAGTTATAACATGCTGGAACATGTTATTGTTGACATATTACCATTGGGTGGTGTACCAGTCTTGTTCCATGCTGGGTTATGGTGTTTGACGCCACTTTCAACAATATTTCAGTTATATCGTGGCGGGTAGTTTTGTTGGTGGAGGAAAACGGAGTACCCTTGTTACAAAACTGAAAAAAAGATCTGTCAGAACATATTTTTTAGAGAGGTGTATAGGAGGTCACAAGGCAAATAACTTCTGGCATACAGTCAAACCATTTTTGTCAAAAAAATCGACAGGTTGTCAGCAAAAAATTGTTTTAATGGAAAATGATGTAATCTTAAATGATAAAAAAGATGTATGTGATACTTTTAATTCTTTTTTTTATAAATGTTGCAAATGATATTGGTAAAGGAATTATCTTTGATGAAAACAACCACCCTAGCATTGACCGTATCAGAAAAAACGCTCCAAAGAACAACATTGATTTCGATTTCAAACCAACAATCACAGACACTATAACTAAACTGGTCAACAAAATAAATATCAAGAAAGCTACTGGTGTTGACCAAATATCATGTAAACTTCTCAAAGCTGGTTCACCTGTACTCAATAAACATCTCACCACACTTTTAAACAACACAATAAAACACAGTCAATTTCCAAACAGACTAAAAGAAGCACAAGTTGTACATCTGCACAAAAAAATGATCCTTTAGACAAAAAAAACTATCGTCCTGTCAGTATTCTGCCAACAATTTCAAAAATCTATGAGATGGTGCTGTCAGATCAGTTAGTTGAATTTTTTAATAATATTTTTCATGATTTTTTATGTGCTTTCAGAAAGGGCCATGGATGTCAGACCACACTACTGAGACTCCTTGAAGATTGGAAATCAGCTCTTGACAAGAATTGTTATGTGGCAGCTATTTTGATGGATCTTTCGAAAGCTTTTGATTGTCTGCCACACGACATTCTTCTCAGTAAATTGGCTGCTTATGGACTGTCATCCCAATCAGTAAAATTACTAGAAAATTATTTGACAGGCCGTAAGCAACAAATCAAACTTCAAGGGGTGGTCAGTGGTTGGCAAATTTTACAGAAAGGTGTTCCCCAAGGCTCCATAATGGGGCCCTTGCCTTTTAACATTTTTATAAACGATATATTTTACTTCATTGAACATGGAACATTGTACAACTATGCTGATGACAACACCCTATCATATGCAGATCAAGATTATAATACCTTAATTAATGTTTTAGAAAAAGAAAGCTCTATCTTAATTGAATGGTTTAATTTTAATTGTATGCAAGCCAACCCAGATAAATTTCAAGCTATTGCTGTTGGGAAGAAAACTTATGCAAAAGAACCTGTTTTTAATATTGAGTCTGCTAATATATCATGTGATGAAGTTGTAAAATTATTGGGTATTGATATAGACTATCAGCTAAATTTTGATAAACATATAAAAAATATCTGTCGTAAAGCTTCACAGCAATTAAGTGCACTAAAGCGTATTGGTTGTTTTTTATCTAAACTTAATAAGCTAACAATTTTTCATTCTTTTATATTGTCTAATTTCAATTTTTGTCCTTTGGCTTGGCATTTTTGTTCAAAAGCATACACTATAAAACTGGAGAAAATACAGGAAAGAGCTTTACGTTTTATCTATGAGGATTACAATAGCACATATGAAGAACTTTTACATATAGCGAAAGTACCATCTCTACAAATAAGGAGAATGCGCACTATGGCATTAGAATGTTTTAAAATATTGTATAAACTGTCTCCACCATGCTTAAATGATTTAGTTGTTTTAAAAAATAGTAAATATAGTTTTAGATATTCTAATATTGTAGAGATACCTAGAGTAAAGACTACTACCTATGGTAAGAATTCTTTTAAATATACAGCTGCTGTTTTATGGAATGACCTACCTGATGATTTTAGAAAAATTGCCAATTTTAACCAATTTAAAAACGTTTTATTATCTTGGAATGGAAATGAATGCAAATGTAATGCATGTAAACAATTCTAATATCATCAAGGTCTTTTCAATGTTTAAATTATTTATATTTATTTATTTTTTAGCAGTATAACATGCTTTTAGCTCGTAACACCAGCTTTATTTTATTTTTTTAGCTTTTATTACTGTGCTTGATTAACTTTTTTACTTTTGTATATGCTTACCTTGTCTGTGCTATATGTGTGCTTTAACTTATTTGCTGTATTTTGCTACTATGAGTGCTTTTATCTAAATTATTAATTTGTGTGCATGCTTTTGTTGTTTTTAACTGTTATTTATTCTTGTATTGTGTATGTCGGTCAAAAGCCCACTAGGGCTTGTGTTGTATTGTTATTTAAATATGCCGACTATAAATAAAACTTATCTTATCTTACCCGGAGAAAACCACCGACCTTCCGCAAGTCACTGACAAACTTTATCACATAATGTTGTATCGAGGACAGGTCGCCTGGGTGGGATTCGAACTCGCAACGTTCCCAACGGTCGTGTTACGGACAACGCTTTTTAGAAGAATAGACAGGGCTTTTTTTTTAATTAATTTTTGTTTTATTAACATGTATTTATCAGGTTCATGTGTGTTGCTTGTTTAAGGCTCTTGATTCATATATTGAAGTGTGCGTGTACTTTAAATGAGTGCGATTGTGATTTCAGTTAGCTTTGGCATGAACAGCGTTACAAAAAAACAAATAATGCCTTATTGTTTAAGCTTTAATTACCTTTTATAAATTAGGAAATTATCTTATTATGACAATTTTTAAATAACCTTGTTTGTTTGTAAAATGGTGATATTAACATTCTTCATTTTGAAATTAATCACATTCCAAAAATAAAATAGAATCTCTACACATCACATTTTTAATACTCGTACGAGCATTTTCAGTTAAGGAAATTAAAGACAGATATACGTTTGCATTACACTATATTAATTCCAATGTTGAAGTCATTGCTACAAAATTATACGGTCGTCATCACGATGTGGTTGACCGTTACGAATTATCAATTTCCCAAATGTCAATTTATATTTTCTCTTTTACATAGATTTCTTCTTTCCCCTATCACCGACAAGACGTGCACTGCACTTGGTTATGAGTAACACAGTGGGTGGGTGTCTTATAAGAAACAGGAACTGCTGACCCTTCGCGAACACTTGAGGTCATCCTCGTTTTTCGGGGTTTTTTTTGTCTGTGTGTCCGTGTTGTTCATTGGTTTAGTATTCTGTGTTGTGTTTTTGATTTGGCTATTTTCGTTCTGAGTTTTATGTTCAATGTTGTCTGTTTCTCTGGATTGTCCATTCTTGATTTTTCTCTAACGTTTATTATATTAGGGATGATTCTGGCAAGAAAATAAAATAACTGAAATTCGAAAATCAATGATAAAAGAACTGAAACCATCTACATCCCTTTTCCAAATCTCCATTTTTGACTTGTTCTGACAATGTCCTGCAGCATTGGAAATTTATTTTTCAGAGGAAAATAGCTGAAATCAGTTAAATAACTGAAAACATTCCTTTTTAATAATGGTACACTATATTTGATATGTATCTTATATATTAAGTCGTATCTCCCTTCTCGTATCACACGAATAACTCCTATTAGTTTATACTATTGCTACTACACGGAACAGGGTAGCAAATGATATATGCGTTCCACGGAATATCCTACGGGATACCCCCGATTTGTCTTACGTTCAGCCAGAGGGTAATTATTATTTCAAAACTTCAGATTCGTATCAAATTTTAAAATCTTGTTCTATTAATATTTCGGACTGTCTTAAATCTCCAGGTACTTGTGACTCTTCTCCATGCATTACATACTTGCAAAATAAAAACTGACAAAAATAATACTTGTAAAACATGCGTCATGCTAATAACTTCTCCTGAATTTACAAGTAATTTAACTGGAAAAACGTACTACACCAAATCGTTTGAACCTCTGGACTGTTCTACTAAAAATGTTATTTACGGTATAGAATGTACACTCTGTGGACTTTTGTATGTTGGTGAAACTCGTCAAACATTGCGAAGTAGGATGAGCCAACATCGATATGATGCAAAACATTCCAAATACAGGATTTTGTATAATCATTTCAATCAACCGGGTCATGACCGCTGTTTGACGATGAAAGTTCGAATCATCGAGAAGATTTACCATCATACAAACAGTCCTATTCTTAGTACACCTTACCGCACCGATAGAGAGTTGTTCTGGATAAAAGAATTAGGCACTGCAATGCCTTACGGTTGCAATGATAACATCAAAGGAGTGGGAAATTTGTCAAGTCCTGGATGCAACGAAATCAACGTGATGAGCCTTTTTAATACTATTCCAAGAACTAAACGTAGCCATGGTCATAAAAGAATTCAACATCCTAATGTTAAAAAGTCCTCTAAACCAAGAACGTTACAAGATACTTTTAATGATTTACTTTCTAATATACAGAAACCTCTTGGAATTCATCATATTCGTACAATCTTATTTTCACTACCTGTAAACTACCTCAAAGATCTTAAGGATTTTGGACTTGACAAAGGAGGAGTAGATCCTTTTTCTCCTAAGTACAGATTGTCTAGTATTATATGTGACGTGGCGTCCTTTCGTCTTTTTAAACCAGTTCGATCTGAACCTCTTCATGATAACAACAGAAAATTCCTCCATATTCCGTTTGCTAACAAAGGAATCGATGCTATTAACATCAGCAACATTCTTAATAGAAAAGAGGTCGTAAAAGAAATTCCACCATATTTCAAAAATCAATCTGTTCCCATTGTCTCCTATAGCTACACTAACAGCATTGGCCGTAAAATTTTCAACTACAAAGAAGCATTGCAAGATATTAACATAGAAGAGTACCTTAAGAACCCTCTGACTTGTGACTGCTCCCACTCTCCTTTTCAATACAACCCATCTGGACATGTAATCACTGGTGATCTGAATATCATTCAACATGAGAGTCTCCGAAAGGTGATTTCTCATGGTCCTAAATTCAGAGAACCTCAACACATCAATTGGAAACATAATTTCAAGATAATTATGGATGCTGTTGAAGATTATGCCAGAAGGTGGATAAAGAGAGAAGTAGACCAAGATCCTGAGTTAGAGTCCTTGTCAGACTGGGTTAGAACAATTAGGTCTCTAGTACAAGGTCGGATTCACAAACTCAAAAATTGTGTTAATAGTCGACCTAAGTCTGTATTTAAAGACCAAGAAGCTGTTAAGTGTCTTTCCTCTCTTCATGACAAATATGTTATCGTTCCTGCTGACAAGGCTTCCAACAATATCGTGTTTGTATGTAAATCATATTACTTCGAATGCCTAATCAAGGAATTAGGCATACATAGCAACACCTCTAGTAATATCACATACAAACCAACTTCGTTCGACAAAGATGAAATCCTAGCTAACCACAGATCATTCATGACCTCTTTAAACATTCCCTCTGGTAAAGAGTCTGAGGATTTACCCTACTTATATTGGATACCTAAACTCCATAAGACACCATACAAAGAAAGGTGCATAGCGGGATCATCAACTTGTTCGACGAAAGAATTGTCTATTCACCTGACAAAGATTCTGTCTGCAGTAAAAGAGGGACAACAGAAATATTGTGAAACTGTTTACTCGCGTAGTGGCATAAATCACATGTGGATTTTGAAAAACTCTAAAGATCTTTTGGATAACCTGAAATCAAGATCTTTCTCTCAGGTATCCTCCATCAAAACATTTGATTTTTCAACTCTATATACCACCCTACCGCATGACAAATTAAAAACCCGCTTAAAAGAAACAATTCATAAAGCTTTTGGTCATAGCAACTATGGCTCAAAATTTGTTGTGTTAGGCTACAATTCCACATATTTTTCAAACAAATTCATAAAGGTAAAACATGCTACTCCGAGGAACAAGTGATCAGTATGCTGGAGTTCCTCATCGATAACATATTTGTCTCCTTTGGAGGGACACTGTTTCAGCAGGTCGTCGGCATACCAATGGGTACGAATTGTGCCCCTCTTCTAGCCGATTTATTTTTATACTCATATGAGTCGGAGTTTCTTCAAAAGCTTGTAAAAGATAAGAAGATTCATGAGGCTAGAGCCTTTAATTTCACATACAGGTATATTGATGACGTTTTATCTATCAATAATTCTAGATTTGCAGAATTTCTTCCATTGATATATCCTCCAGAGCTGGAAGTTAAAGAGACCACCGATACAGCTTCGTCCGCATCATTTTTGGACTTATACCTCGAATTTGACGACAGTGGTCAACTCAGTACTAAAATTTATGATAAGCGGGACGACTTCAATTTTAAAATCATAAATTTTCCAAACATGTGCAGCAATATACCA
The DNA here is from genome assembly GCA_963680875.1 of Bathymodiolus brooksi. NCBI lineage: Eukaryota > Metazoa > Mollusca > Bivalvia > Mytilida > Modiolidae > Bathymodiolus > Bathymodiolus brooksi. Next base: position 90,607,251 of record OY804580.1, read on the forward strand.
GCTTCTCCTGCATATGGTGTTTACATCTCGCAATTGATTCGCTATGCAAGGGCCAGTAGCAATTATTCTGATTTCCTGAAACGTCATCTTCATCTGAGAAACAGGCTACTGGACCAGGGCTATAAAAAGATTCGCCTTATTCGATCTCTTAAAAAGTTTATATTCCGATACCAATATCTTGTCGAAATATATTCCGTCTCTGCAGAAAAAATTATAAGCGATGCATTTTCATATAGTGAAAATGTATAAAGATAAAGAAGTCGCAAATGTCAAGAATTGTTTTGTCAATGTGTGACGTAAAAATATTTTTGACATTTACGTCACCGAATATGGTACTGCTTTGACAACTATTTTACCTATTTTGTTCCTGTATTTAAATACTGTTACAGTGACAGCCGGAACCTTTGAACCGTAATGAGAGCGGGAGGTTTGGCGCCTTAAAATCTGATTCAACCCACCATTTCTTTAGAAATGCCTGTACCAAGTCAGGGTCATTACGGTTTTCACAGTTTTCCGGTTGTTGACTGATTTTGTCTGTTTATATAATTATGAGTTTTGACTTTCCCTTTGTAAAATTGTTCGGAGTTCGGTAATTTTGTTATTACCTTTATTATCTAACATTATATACTTTTTCTCACCAAAAATATTTTTGTCATGATCAATTGCCTTTCACAAATACTACATTTAACTTTTATTAAATGATCAACATTCGTCATCTGATACCGAGCAATTACCTATAATTGTATACATACATGGTTAGGGAACGACCATTTAACTTGAAAAGGGGGGGGGGGGGTTATGTTTTTTTTCTAAAAAAATATTCTGATTCCCAATGTTGCTGAAAAAAATATTCTGATTTTGGTGGAGGAAAAAAAAAATAATCTGATTCAGAGTTTTTGTCATATAACCTAAGAAAAAAAAAAATATTCCAACTGTTGTGTTGTCCGGAAAAAAAATTTCTGAACGAAACAAAAAACCAAAACCCCCCCCCCCCCCCCCCCCCCCCCCACCTTTTCAAGTTAAATGGTCGGTCCCTTAAAGTATTGAAGATAAGAACGACAATGTGACATAAGAAAAGTTGACAGGTATTATGTACTACATCAGAAATCTTCACTTTTATGTTGTATTGATAAAGTTATTCATTTTTTTTTCTTGACATGTTCACCTTGTACCCAGCTTTTGCCTTGTTTATTAAATCTGGCCTAGACCTCAATTTTATACCTAGACTTTTTTGAAGGAAATGCGAAAATGTTATCAATTTGTAATGAAAATTGGATTTCAAAGGAAAATGTTAAATCTGGTCAAGACCACAAATTTTGACTCAACTTTTTTGAAGGGAACGCGAACATGTTATCAATTTGTAATGAAAATTGGATTTTAAGGAAAATGATACAAGTTAAATTCAATATGACTCTCTGTAAGGCTATTACTTTTATAAGTCTAAACTAAATTGAGACAAAAAAATATACAGCCAACCCTGTCGTAAAGGACACCTCACAAATCACTATCTATAAAGGACACCTCTATATAACAAATAACTGTCTATAACGGGCAAACCCATTTTCCCCATTAATGAAAAGTGCATATAATTTTAACCTATAAAATAAAGGGGCAATTGCTCCAAAAAGCCACATTTTCAGGTGCCAGTGAGTGGCCTTTATATACAGGTTGGACTGTACATGGGAAAAGAACACAATGTTTGGGAGCTGTTTATAGTGTTTTATTTGTGGTTTTCACTGAATTCCTTCTGACGGAAACATAAATATACAAACATTAAAGAAATCAGGATCAGGGTATGATAAGAGTCAATGTTGGCCCAATATCAGAAACTGTTTATATAGATATAATATTAAATACAATCATTGAAAGGCAAACAAAATAATTTTGGGGATAATTTCACTTTGTACTTTGTTGTTTAGCAACGTAAATGGAGGAGGGTCCAATTAATCATTGGAAATTCAAATATGGTGGTTTTATTTCAGATATCTTTCATCGTCTTGTCGACAAAATGTTATATTATGTGTAGGTACATTCTACAAATGATATTCCAATGCTCTACGGTAGCATATACTATTTTTGCGTAGTTGTGTCACCCTAGCAACGGTTTTGTAAACATTAAATTAGCCTATATTATTGCAATTAAAAGTTGAATTTTGACATCTACGATCGTTTTACTTGTTATTTGACTAAGCGGTACATTTTTGTCAAGCTATACACACTACAAATGTCATTTCATATTTCAAAAGTACATTTTGATATTTTTATTCATAGCTATGGCCGGGCCTTAGCAACAGGTTTCCCCACGCACGTTATTTTGCTGTAGATCTCATGGACCTTTTATCTAATCAAGTAGAAATTTTCTACAACATCTTAGCAGAGACATCTTATCATTTACTAACCAGTATATATTATAAGTATACCTTAAACCTTACAATATCCCTAGTAACCAAATATTATCCTTAGTAAACCACAGAAACTCGTCAATGCCGAGCTCTGTAAATTGCCTTTTTTCATTAAATAACCAAATGTTGATCTTTTAATTTGCTTAAATCATGGGAGGAAGTTATTCTCAGTAATTAGAATGTCAAGGGAACCAAGTCAGCTGCATAACATGGTAGAGCGGCGCTACAGTGGCAGGAGAGGATATAATCCATGTTGAATTTTTTTTCAATGTGTCCATGAACACGGATGTCCTTCTAACTGAAAAATCCTTAACCCAATATACCCCAAAATCGAGTTGATCTCCCATTTGTTGTTATAAACAACATATCCATATATCAAATCAATTTGGCTATAAACGTTATGGCACGGAAACATCGCTTGGACGGACGTAAGTTCGTCCGAACGAGGTAACATTTAAGGAGTAATACCACAGTGTCACTAAAGAATTCTCCATAGCATTCTATGTTAAATTTAAAAAAAAAGAGCTTTCATACAGGATTCATCTTAAGTTTAATCTAAGTGACACTCATATCTCATGGAAGGGGTACCTAATTGGAAGCTTAACTCCGAAAATCAACATACATTTAATGGCATATTATAAGAAAAAACAGACAGTCCGAAGATGTCTACCGTCAAAAATCCTACTTTCACTTTCGATTTAACACAAATTCAGGTGGTTTATTTAAAACCAGAAGGACATCAAATATGGGCTTAAAATTATCTTAAAATCTGTAGGTTTCTGCTGACATTCAGTATTTTGCAGTATCTAATAGCGTTTATTTTTTATCCAACAATGTAGGAATCCATTTTGTGTTTACGTACTACTCAATACATCCTTTTCGACTGGTACCCATGTTTAGTGGTATTACACCTTAAACATCAAACAGAAGAGAAAAAATGACAAATTAACATAGATCTTGCAATGTGAAATCTTCTTAATTTTATTTTTACTGCATACATTAAAAAACTAGAACACTATTATAATCAAATAAATTGTGAAACCTAAGAATTCACTGTATCAGTATGGCTAGAAGTTCAGATAATTTTTTTTTCAAAATAATATGCCAGAGATACAACATCTTATAGCGGGGGAAAATAGACAAAAACAAATTTTTTAACACAGTTAAGTGTTAACAATGTAGGTCAAAGTTGCCTTATCTTGAATTAGTAAATGTACTATCAGGGAATCATATAATGCCCGCATATGATTGCTAAGCTATATCTAGTAGCTGATGTCTAGTCTTAAAGGCACAACATTTTATCCGAAGTTTCAGTTAACAGTGACCTAACCATTAGTTAATACTATTGTACTTTTGATCAAAATCCATTGCTTAATCATACCTATCTAGTAAATGAAAATTGAACCTATCCCTACATACCGGGTAATTAGCAACGATGCTTCAGCGTAACATGGAGGCAACAATGACATATTGAGAAGAAAATCAGGCATTATCCAATACCAAATATCATGAATGTACTATCCCGACTATACCATTTATTTTATTCAAGATCTGGGCGTATACCCATAAGTTGACCAAAACCTATGGTGGTCGTACGGACAAGGGTACATTATTATACTCCCTTGTGATAAGGGTAATCAAAACTAATAATGCTTATCGAAAAATGTCAATGTCACAGGTGCATTATATTTTTCAGTAGAAGCTTCACATCATTGTCATCATAAATTAACTGGTGTTCAGGTATGTCTTTTGCGTCGGTGAGATGTGCACTCCAGTCACCTGAGTAATGAAAGTCAATATACATGTGACGAGCACATCACAAAAACTACAGAAACTGAAGCAACTGTCTGCCAATCTCTGTCCACAATAATGCAACATTTAGGTAGTCTTATATATTACCCTTTCTAACGGTCATTTTTATTTTCTGAACTTTATAATTTCTTCTTTTTCTGAATATCAAGTTATTTAGATACTGGTAGTGGCAATGAAGCCAGATGGTTCTTCTGAGTTTTAATGTACATGTTTATGCTATAAAGATTTGAATAAAAATACATGGCCATATGCGAACACGATATGTTTAAACATAAAGCTTGGTATTTGGCATGCAGATGTTTTTCCTTCAGCGTTACGTTCTTTTCTTTCCATGAACTTACCGATTTTTTCCTTCAAGCATTGCTTTAATCAGAAATCGTTAATGGGGTCATAGAGCACGCTGAGTCTGCTTCCGGTCCCACAAAAAAAATGGTCCGAAAAACGTATTTTTAGGTTTTTACTGAGAAAAATGTAAAAGACATACAGATATTTGGTAACGCGTTACATGAGAAAATTGTGCGTTAACGACGTTTTCTTCCAATAAATTCGTTTTCAAAAGCAAAAATAAACCTAATCTAATATAATAAAACAATTATTCGTATAATTCCCTATACAAGCATGTATCGGAAATAAAAATCCATCAATCTAAAAAAAAATCTACATTCCTTTTACTTATTTCATGTTCTATTTAGTCAAAGTATCACCAATAGCGCGCGTAACGTCTTACCATAAATATATGATATATTTCATTTGAGAATAAGTCGTGTTCTTTGCTTTTTTTTTATTAACACTTGTATGATTTTAAATTGTATAAAAGAGATAAATTTAAGTTCATTATTTCAGATTTTTTTTCAGTCAACACTAAACAAGGCAACAATAGCAATGTTAACCTTTATTATGCGATCCGTTTTCCTTACTTCATTTCTCTAATATTATTTACTTTTATTTTTATAATTAAAAGTTGTGTGAGGGGGATTCTAAAGAAAACAAAGCCAAAATGAAATAAAAAAAAGATGAAAAAAAAACAAAGCATACCATGTGACTTTGTCAATACTAGTATGTTCATCTAAGATATGGTAACTGCATCGTGGCATATTGGTTAACGTCCTCGCCCGGATTTGTAAATTATACAAAAGGGTGGACTCGACTCGCAGCCGCAAGGGATAGAGATTACCAGTTACTTGCCTATGATCGGTGGTTCTCTCCGGGTACTCTGGATTCTTCAACCACTAAAACTGATCACCATGATATAGCTGAAATATTGCTGAAAGTGGCGTTAAACACTAAAAATCAAATCAAATCAACAATTTAAGGAACTGAAAACGTATAGCGTCAATAGATTCATACATGCTATTTTATAATCAATATTGTTCCAATGTCTTTTAAAATGATGTCTTGTGTTTTTAATGTTGGTGAAAACCGTGTTTTTTATTCTCATTATGGTCAGTTCATAGTTTACCTGCAATAATCCAGCAAGATTAAACTTACATTCTAACACTCTAATGAATGGATACTGAAGTTATGAAATTAAATAAGTATCTTTATGTAAATTGTAAAATCATGGGAAATTGGAAAAACAACCTTAATATAATGACAATCTATCAAAATAATAATTATTCAGTTCTTGAGAATTACATTTTGTATCTGTATAATAAATATCAAGTTATCTTATTTGTCATGTTTAAAAACAATATCTGTTTGCTCTGAGTAGTTAACCCAAAGTGAAGTGCTATAATTCGATGGTCAAATATCTATGGACATTTGATATTTTGTTTTAACATTTAAAATAATGTCAGCTGTCAGCACATCAAAAATGTTTTCTTATGATGCATAACAATTTTGCTAAAAAAAAAATCAAAAAAATCGGAGATTCGAACTCACGATGTTGGTATCGACATTCTGGAGTGACATCAACAATAACTCGGTTAGAGACGTATTACACGTCAGTCAGAAAATATAGTTATTAACATTTTACATGCTATTTTATAAACTAAAACATTAACATATCTTGCTTGTATCTTCTGACCTGTATCGAAGGATGGACAACCTGAAAAGTTAACATTGACATAGATTACGAATATACTGTCTGACCTGGTTGTGTTAACAACATAAGCATGAGTGTATGAGCTGGTGCAACACTATCAGTTTGATAATAAACATTGATTAGGAATATACTGTCTGACCTGGTTGTGTTGGGGACAAAGGGGCAAATGGCGGAGCAACACCCTCCCCCAATACATACACACACACATTTTTAAAATTTTGCAAACACTAAGGAAAAAGCTGTATTTTAGGCTTGGAAGCAATACATAACAAGAGGTATAAGGGCTTGTTTTGACACCAACTGATCTTTCTGTATTTGTGCTTGTCAGTTTTGATAGCTTGCCGCCTCTCCCCCAACAACCTTTCACTCACTTTCCGGTCCACTTCTAAAGTCCCCCCTCCCCACTTTCCTGTCTACTCAGATAGCTTGCTCCTACTTTCCTGTCCCCTCCTATGCCTCTGATAAGCATCACAGGGATTTAGTGAGATGCCTGACCCGGATGAGTTAATGGGAGATAACTTTGACAAAGAATTTCGGGTCTAACCGTGTTAAGTTAAGTTAATCATTGCATCGACTGATTTATTTAATTAAGAACAACATAAGCATATAAACAACTATCTTGTTTAATCTGGTTAGATTTACTTAGCACAACAGTGAGAGATATAACTTACATAATGAGATTACTATTTAACCGAACAAAGTCAATTGGAGATAACATTTGCATATATAAACTAAATTTCTTGTCTAACCAGATTAAGTTAATTTAACACAACATTGACAGATATAACGATTTGGTTTTTTTTTACTGTTTAACCTGTTTAAGTTAATCGGTAATTAACTTAGTATAAGTCAAAGAATTATGGTAGCCGAGAAATCAAACGGTATGATGGTCCGTGAACATTCAACACTTCCTATTGAACAAAAAATAAATGATACCAAATGGACAATCAGAAGACGTATATCGAAGAATACATGCTCAAAAGAAAAGGGACAAACACACTACATAGAAAACTAAAGATTGAGCAACACGAACCCCACAAAAACCGGGGTGAACTCATGTGCTCCGGAAGGGTTATCAATTCTTGCTCTACAGGTTGCACCCATCGTATTACTGACAAACGACAAAAACATAATCTGATATGGAAATTGCGTTAGACATCAGTTTAGTGGACAAATACCGTAAATAGAACATGAACCCCATGCAAATGTTTAAGAGTAGTCGATGGTGGTCGGATTGATAGGCATAATTTTCCAGTGTTATCCAGGTGTTAATCTCACTGTCTCCTTTTTATTTACATGTTTTATTGTTTGTTGACTTGATCTCGCACGAATATAACTGAATAAACGTTAGAGAAAACCGAAGAGACAATCAAGAATGGACAATCCAGAGAAACTGGCAACATTGGGTACACAGGACACAGGATGAAAACAAACAAAACAAAAACACAACACAGCAAACTACAAAGATGAGCAATACGGGCTTTACCAAAAACCGGAGTGAACTCCGGCGCCCGCGAAGGCCAAGCAGCTCCTGCCTCTCACACGACACTCACCATGTTACACATATAGTTAATTACAGATTAATACATGGGCATTTCCATATTGGCCTGGTTATCATCCCGAGACCCCCATATTGGCCCGAGACGCAGTCGATACAAGGGCTGTGAAAATATGGACAGTTTACTTCCGGTCATATTGGTAATACAAAAATGCCTCTATTTGAACTAAGTATGTAATAATATGAAATCCTGCATCGTTGACGTTCAACAATATATCGTTCATAAAAACTAGTCGTCATTATATAGACAGAATATCACGTATTTATACATACAGTAAATTAACAACTGACTCTTTTATTTTTAGGAAGGTGTCTATTTTTCTTCGTACCAGAAACCAATTTTTCATACAAAACAATAATCTGCAAATCATTTTTTTGGCATGAACAATTCTGTAATTTTTCTAAAGAATTCTAGTTGAAAACTTCATGGTCAGATTAACTATTTTTTGTATTTTTCAGGTCATGATATTTTTAGCATAGAAATTTTAAAACAAAACACCACAATAAGTTAAATGGTCGTTCTCTTAACATGATATTTAGTGATGTTTGTCAAATTGTTTGCAATCTGCATGAAAGTTTGTTTGTATGTTTGTTTGTTTTATGGTATTTAACGCCACTTTCAACAATATTTCAGTTATATCACGGCGGTCAGTTTTATTAGTGGAGGAAACCGGAGTGACTGGAGAAAACCACTGACCTGTCGAAAGTCACTGACAAACTTTATCACATAATGTTGTACTCCTAAGCCTGATCGAGATTCGAACTCACAATATCAGTGGTGATATATACTGATTGCATAGGAGTTGTTTATAATCCAACTACGGTACGATCACGGCCACAACTGTCCCCACCTCTGCATGAAAGAGGATTTATTTATTATGGATTCAATTCATTACATTATATTAACAAAACTTACCAATCTTTCCTTTCCATACAGTAAGAAATTGCATTGATGTCACCGCTAATGGTCCTGTATATGTCTTACACATGAACATCATACTGTCTTCTCTCATCTCAAAACGTTTTAAATTAATGTGTACTATAAGTCTTGATTCATTGGCTGGAATAATAGATCCCTCGGTTAATGATATGTTCTTGATTGTGTCGTTATACCAAGTAATCTTGTCAGTTTGACTTCCGGTTGAAAAGCTTATAGTCACCACATCTTCATATAGTTCGGATATGTTTCTTTGCAGTATTGTCATGTGATGCATTGTAGTTACTGTGTTTGTATCTGATAAATTACATTGGAGAGTTAGTGTGTTATTTGAGCACTCCATTTCTTGGGTAAAAATAACGTCGTCTGCAAATACTTCTGAAAATAGAGAAATAAATTTTGGATTTAACAGACCCCCGAACTGTATCAGTTAAAAGAAGAGTCTGAGGAAACCAAAGGTGTAACCAGAATCCGTATATCGAAGAAGAACAAACAACACAATGGCCAAAAATAGGTACATAGAAAATCAAAGATCGAGCAACACTAACCCAACTAATAACCGGGGGAACTCAGGTACTCCGGAAAGGTAATCAGTTCCTGCTCCGCTAGTGGAACAATTCTGATTGGCTTAGAAGGTTCATTGCTTCCTCTAACAGAACTACATGTCCACCGCGCAATTTTGCGCGTGAGGTTAATAAATCTCATGTCGCAGTTAGTACGTACCCAAATATAGTAACAGGGGAAAACCAGTAGACTGATTAATATCGATAAATTTGATTGGCCGACATTTTGAACCTCAACCAATCAGAGACGGTCTTGCTAACGAACTTCGGTAATCAGCAGACGACTGTTAGTAAACAAAAATGAACGAAGCAGCTTCGTCAGTAGAACCAGAAGTTAAGACACGTTTTGCTACAGTTGTACTGAAACTGTGATATTTTATTTGTTAAAATTTTGAAATTCTATTCGTTTTTTCTTAATCAATTTTATTGTTTTGAAACATTAGAAATGTCAAGCTTTAAAAACTGGTTGGTTAATTTGAAGCAGCTACATATAAAAAAGAATAAATGGAAATGTCTAAGAAACAGCAACAATTCACAATTTTCACCCCAAAATTACACCTAGAATGTGTCATTTAATAAAACAATTGATGACTTCATTTCGGTGGACACTGATTTATCAACCCCTTGGAAGTGATGTTCACCTCAGCCGTTGGCTTCGGTTAACATCACTTCCTCGGGATTGATACACAGGGGCTCGCAGTTGTGGGTTGATAAATCACAGTGTCCACCTTATGAAAAGTCATTAATTGTATATTATTAAATGACTATGAATTTTCTTAATTCTGATTGGTTTAGAAGGTTCATTGCTTCCTCTAACAGAACTACATGTCCACCGCGCAATTTTGCGCGTGAGGTTAATAAATCTCATGTCGTAGTTAGTACGTACCCAAATATAGTAACAGGGGAAAACCAGTAGACTGATTAATATCGATAAATTTGATTGGCCGACATTTTGAACCTCAACCAATCAGAGGCGGTCTTGCTAACGAACTTCGGTAATCAGCAGACAACTGTTAGTAAACAAAAATGAACGAAGCAGCTTCGTCAGTAGAACCAGAAGTTAAGACACGTTTTGCTACAGTTGATGATGCAGCATTTGAAAGACCGCAAATGCAATTTCCTGTGTTCAATAATTGCTCTAACCTTACCATAGACTACAACTTTCTTTCATTCTTTCTTTCTTCAGGTATGACCCGCCGTTCTTTTATGTCGGCGCACTCCTACGTATTACGGCAGGATAGTGGTAAAAATATTATATACACCCGCACCCATTAAAAAAATTGTGCTGTACTTAAAAATGTGTGTATCCACCAGTGCGTGCAAAGATGTGTTTATATGTACATTGTGAGAACTCGATTCTATACAAATTTTTACATAGTAAGTAAAAGAAAACATAATAATCAGTTCAGCTCAACATAAATTAATTATAATTACCTATGTTCTTTAAAAATTATTTAAAAGTGTTTCTGAAACTGTGATATTTTATTTGTTAAAATTTTGAAAATGTATTCGTTTTTTCTTAATCAATTTTATTGTTTTGAAATATTAGAAATGTCAAGTTTTAAAAACTAGTGTTTGTTGGTTTGAAGCAGATACATATAAAAAAAGAATAAATGGAAATGTCTAAGAAACAGCAACAATTCACAATTTTCACCCCAAAATTACACTTAGAATGTGTCATTTAATAAAACAATTGATGACTTTTCATTTCGGTGGACACTAATTTATCAACCCCTGGGAAGTGATGTTCACCTCAGCCGTTGGCTTCGGTGAACATCACTTCCTCGGGGTTGATAAATCACAGTGTCCACCTTATGAAAAGTCATTAATTGTATAATGTCATATAAACATTCACTTCAAGTTCCAGTGATAACATGTAAATTCTAACATAACATTTCAATAGACATTATTTATTACCTCTAGCAAAATAAATCTACAATCTAACTGAAATACTACTAAAGTTGGCATTAAACACCAATCAATCATTCAATCAATCAAATAACACAATTAATCTACAATCTAACTGAAATACTACTAAAGTTGGCATTAAACGCCAATCAATCATTCAATCAATCAAATAACACAATTAATCTACAATCTAACTGAAATACTACTAAAGTTGGCATTAAACGCCAATCTCAATCAATCAATCAACTACCACAATAAATCTACAATCTAGTTGAAATACTACTAAAGTTGGCATTAGACACCAGTTAATTAATCAATCAACACAATAAATCCACAATCTAGTTGAAATACTGCTAAAGTTGGCATTAAACACCAATCAATCATTCAATCAATCAAACTACACAATAAATCTACAATCTAGCTGAACTACTAAAGTTGGCATTAGACACCAGTCAATCAATCAACCAACACAATAAATAGTTGTGACAAAGTAACAATAAATTTACACAATAATCTATAGCTAGAAGAGTGACTTTAAATTTACCTCATCAAATTATTTCTAATTAATATAACAGGAGTATTTGTCTAGGTACTAAGTCATTGTTTTAGAACATATATATTTTAGCCAGTGTTTTAGAATATTTTTCTTTCTTTCTTTTTTTTTAATACAAGACATTTTTGTCATTGAAATTTCCAGCTTATAAATAATGTAACTATTATCCTAACTAAATTTCATCTCCTTCTGTCATTGGTAACTGTTTGAAAATGTCCACTCTCCTATGATCAAAATGTAAAGAATATATTAGTTGTTAATTTTCATCCATTGAAAGGAAATTGGCGGGAATTCTCATGCACAAATTTAACCACAGTGGTGATTAAAAATATCAAGAAAATTTAACCAACTGATTAAACATGCGAAGAAAAAAACATAGATATCAAATGACACCTTTCTGTAAATCAACCTGTGTCGGGTATCGGGTACGCTTAAAATTGAAAGATTTGGAAGGTAAAGGGTACTGGTAAACTGAGAAACGAAAAGTAACGAAACGAAACGAAACGAAAACAAAATCCAACGAAATCTGTAAAGTAAGAAAACGAAATCCAACGAAATGAAACGAAATCTGTAAAGTAAGAAAACGAAATCCAACGAAAAGAAACAAAATCTATAAAGTAAGAAAACAATATCAAATAAAAAAAGAACGAATTCTGTAAAGTAAGACAAGAATCGAAACGAAATAAACTTTTATTCTTTGTAAGCACTACTAGAGATATCCAATAAAATTACGTAACTCGACCTAAGCTACCTATCGAGACGTATCTTCACCTATGGTCACGAAGCATGACGCACGGGATCCTACATGGAAAACCAATTTGTGACTGCCATGGCCTGGAAAAGGGGAGACCTGGATAGGAGCGGACAATTTTGCCATCTGTAGCGGGCCCAAGGTAGCATAGGTGCATACTCTTACGAAATCTACAGATGGGATCTTTTACGTGCATGAAGAGTGGCACCCTCCACACACGTTGGCCTACTATGGTCCGCGGTAAGATTTTCCTCTAATAACCTGACAACTCCCGAAGCGAGGGCTACCCTATTTAGCCATCGAGTCACCTAAGGTACACACCTTAGTTGCTCGGGGGGCTGAGCATCCGACCCCCGGCCAGACTCTAAGCACTCTTAGTCGGCTTTTACGACAAGCCGAGATCTGCTTCAGGCCTATTCTTTATGACGCCAGGGACTCGCATGGGGCTTTCGGAAAACAACATCTTGAAAAATGTCCTCTGTCAAAATTAATTATGTACATTAATTACATAATTTCATCATATTACATCTTGAATATTTTTTTTAACGGGATAAGTCAGTAAGTGCACATTTTGGGAGATAAGTGCCCTAAGCACGGGCTGATCGGTAGTTAGGGACCAGGCAAAATTTATCAGGGGTTGGGACCGGTGCATTTCAATTTTGCCTCTTAAAAAGTCTTTGTCCCATGTTCATTTTTTATGAAAAAAACCTACATGTCCCATGCCTAATTTCAATGAAAACAATATAGGTTTTACCAAATTCTGCCAAGAAAACTTGAAGTCCCATGAAAAAATGTTGCAAAAATAACTTTGTCCCATGGCCTTTTGCACTGGTTCCTATTGCCTGGTCCCTTAGAGGCGAAGTTTTGTTTCAGATACATGTTGTATGAGGAATACTAAGGCACAAATTTAAAATAAAACGTCCGAAGGTTTAACTATCTGAAATTTACTAATTGAAAGTATGTATACTTTTGTTTTTTTAAACCATTTCACCAAAACATTGATAAACATTGTTTTATTTGAATAAATACCCCCCCTCCCCCCATCCGCTGCCTCAGTTAAGAGCATATTAAATCTGTAGTGAAAATTCACTAAAATCCAATTTTCCACAGGAATAACACCAATTTGAAAATGTCTGGGCACGAGCATGTAGACCTAGAATAGATCAGTAAAGTCTCTATATTGTTTTAAAGCATAAATTATTGTCCTTAGAAATGATATGGAGTTTGATTTGAATGGAACTCATTGACATTGAGGCCTTGACTCTAATCCAACTGGTTACCACCTAAAAGTTAGAATTTTTGTTTTGTAAATGAATGGTTCAAGAAATCCTAATAGATACATGGATTACTAGTCAGGCGGGGGTTTGGGGCGTATGCCCCCTACAAATAGAAAAAATACGATTTTTGCATGAAATCTTGATACCAAGAACATTTCTCGTCTCGCTCAGCCTGCTGATTATTATTATTTTTTACTCTAACCTGAAATCCTGGATACACCCATATATCTTAAAAACGTATTGTTAAGATGTTGAGTGTATGAGAAAACCATGAAAAATTAGTCCAGAAACCATGACCACTTACTTGATTTTTGTAAACTATTGGTGTTATTGATATAGGACACAATATGAAACTTATTTTGGCAAGACTGCTGGGCGTTATGTATATAAATGAGGTTTTGTATTTTGCTGTTTTGTCGGATCGTTGTCTCGTGGACATTTATTCAGCATCTCAGTATTTCCATTATTTTGGCAAAATAGTATTTTTGACAAACCTAAGACGGCCGAGCTATGAATTGTTATTGGGAAAAAAATGATTTCGACAAATCAGGTGCACTACTAATGTAGAATTTGAATACATTCTGCTCCAATAACAACTTCATTCTTTATATAGGGAAAATATCACTTTACAAATATATATATATAAGAATGTAACTATCAGATTAGTTTTCAAACGAAAGAGGGTGCATTTCACATCTGGAAGCTATTTTGGTCCTTGTGAAAAGACATTTTCTCCATTTTTCCGAAGTTTTAAAAAATCAAAAGCTAGATAAAAATAAAGCCCGGTGTTCCTTATATTCGGACAAAGTGAAATAAAAGTTGAACAGGTAACTCCAAAATCGAAAAAATTATGACTTGTCATCCATTTGTGATAAGAAACAACATCCCTCCTCCCCCTGGACACCCACCGAACATCGATTCCCATCACCACATTTCTTCGTCGGAAAACTGCCTACAAATGCAACCATAAAATTTGATGATACTGCCTTATAAATTATGCACATCGGGTAGTATTGTGAGTGAAGGTCGTTTCCTCTTGAGATATACAAATATAGGCTTGCAAAAAAACCACCCCCCATAAAAAGGAAAAATTAACAACATACTACTCTATCAAAACATCAAATACTCAGGGATGGAAATTAGCAGGGGCCCAGTTGCACAAGGCCCCTAAAAAATTGGCTGGGCTACTAGAAGTTGAGGTTTATTTTAGTTACTTAGATAGGATTGGGCTACTAAAAAAATTGTTTGTCTAGAAACAGATACCGGTATTTCCATGTGTCTTTCCGTGAACTACTATGGGCATTGGTGTTGTTGTGCATGGGGTATATACCCGCCTGTGTATTTTGCAATGATTTTAAAGCTAAGAATTTCAAGTTTAATGGGAAAGGCATGAAGAAGAAAAAATTATTGACGTCACATCTCCTCCCCCTTTTTTTAAATCTTTTTTCTTCCCCTTTTTATCTTTGAAATTTATGCCGGGGCTTGATCAATTACTTAGCCACAGTCTGATTTGTCCTCTTTATTTAAGCTCCGAAAGGTGGTATTTTTAAAAATTATTTACAAAACAATCATTCAATTATTATTCAATATTCAAGTTCTTTGCATCAGTATTATGCAAATTATATATTTAATCTATAGTTTATTAAATTAAATAATAATACAGGCTTCATTTATTTATATCTGTATATATTTTATATCATTGACTTTTCAAGAACAGTAACTCTGTTCTACATTGATAGGCTCTGATACGTTACAAACCTATGATACGTATGAAAAGACGAAACAAAACGTAACAATATTTCTACAAATACTCGATATAAATTTATTTGCATAATCATGAAACCGGTATCTACTTGTAACAGGATAATGTATCTGTTCGGCTAATCCCTTCAAATAAGATACAATCGCGTATTATTCTTGAAACAGATTATATTCAGATTTTCACAATGAAAGGTCCCCTTACGTTTAGGTCGTGTTTCGTCAATTTATTGGATCATAAATGTTACCTTAAATGTTACTGATTAAAAAAGGAGGAATCGGAGAACTACGCCAAGACGGATTAATTGTGCTTCCTTTGGGGAGAAACGACGCTAGTCCGTTGGATGACACAAATAGGCTAAACATATTTCGCCCCCCTTAAGTTACATGAAAGTCTAATAGTGAAATAGACACAAAACCATGACTATAGCAACACCAGTGAAATAGACACATAATCATGACTATAGCAACATCAAACTTAAACTTATGTATCCGTTCTCGACATGACTCTCCAGTGTTCTATTTGTTTCAGACACATCGACGATGGCGTTTTATGTAATACGATAAGGTATTTAGAGAGGAAATATGGAAACAAAGTTCATGTCTAAGTCCTCAGTTGTTATGTAAGTGCGTTTCCCATGTATGTACTAGACGGGTTATCTGATGTACTTCAGGGCAGGTAGATCTTGTCATGCTGATAATTTTTATCCCCTGTCAGATTTTTTATATCTGTAACGGTTTTTGAGTTATTTGGCAAAACCTGCAATTTTACCCCTATGTTCTATTTTTAGTAACGGCGGCCATGTTTTTCATCCGACCGGAACAAAATGAGGATCGTTTGTAGAGGATATGCTATAGATCATTCTTGCAAAATATTTGGTTCAGTGGTTTCAGAGGAGAAGATTTTTTTTAAATGTTAACGACAGATGACAGACGCCAAGTAATGGCAATAGCTCACACTGGACCTCGGCCAGGTGAGCTTGAAACGTGGTACACAACGCGTTGGACTTGTAAATGCACTTCTACACCTGCGTAATATGTTCCATTGAAATCTGAAGTTGTGCTTACTTGATCTATTGACAGATGGATTTTGTTTTCTTACTTTACAGATTTAGTTTCTTTTCGTTATATTTTGTTTTCTTACTTTACAGATTTCGTTTCTTTTCGAGGTACTACTAAACTGAGAAACGAAAACGAAACGAAACGAAATACAACGAAACGAAACGAAAAATGAAGAAACGAAACGAAACGAAATGAAGTTGGCAGACTTATAATAGATCATCTGCAAGAGGAATTATTCCTCTGTAAATTATTTTCCCATCGCGGTTTGTGATCGGCAATAACTTGTTTTAAATTCGAACTAGCATAGCAGTATATAGATGAAAATTGTGTGGCTCTTAAGTAAAAAGAAATAAAGAAACCTGCCAGGCGCTGCTTTGAAAGTTACGGAAGTGATATTAAAACATAAGATTACGACCTATGCAAGTTTATACAGATTCGCAATTAGGTAACATTTTTTCAATTCTGTTAAGCTAATCAGTATGTCAACTAATTCTAGTAGATATTGAAAGAAAATACAATTGAATAATCGATCATCAGAAAACGGACGCAGCAGCGGCTAAGGTGTTAAAGAATTATATGCTTATTTTGCTAGGGATAACCTGCTTTCGCTGTTGGCAATGCAAGTTATTCAGTAGGATTTCCCAGTGCACAAATACCTGCAGATATATATATGATGTTTTCAAGAACTTGACTTGGAAAATGCTAAGTCCGGGTTTTAGGACAATTAGCTACTTTCATAATATTCGGAAATAGTTTGGAAGTTATTATAAATTTTCTTGTGATAATTTTTTGATTTGGGGCTATAAACGCAGAGTTCCAAGTCATGTTCAAAAGACAGTAACTGACAAAAGAGTTGTGCACATTTGATTTATATAATAGATCTACGGAGTGATGACTCTAACCTAGGTTTGATTTATCCCCGAGTAGCTTTTCTGACAGCAGTTGTCCTCCTTCTAGGAAGTCACTGTATTGGACACAAACTCTAGCGTAGCGGATCAACTTTGAATGTAGACACCATACGCCGATGACGCGTGTATATTACTACCAAGAAAGGGAAAATTCACTACTGGAAGGTCAAAACCATATATTTTTGCCTTCCCTCAAGAATTGAGAAAGTTATTGTCCCCTCTTGTCCTGGTGTTCCTGTTCCGCCACCTATGTTCCAATGTATTTTGGATGGTCACGTGAAGCCTGATTGAAAATCGGATGTGATATCGTAGAAAAGATACGCTCAGGTCAAACCATAATAAGGTCAGAGACATATGAAACCATGTATCTGATAAAGTCTAGGTAAAGCATTTTAACTTTTTCACAGCTACTGATCATGAAGCTACGTTTGCAATAGCAAAGCAGACTGACATTTATAGTCTAATAGATTGCTAAAAGACTATACGTTTCAACCAATATACTCAAGCGTGGATCCAGACAATTTTAAAAGGGAGGGAGGTCCAAAATAAAAAATAATCGATTTCAGTCTAATTTTCGACACTGATATACGTAATTTTTCAGTTTCCGAAAAAAGGAGGTTCCAACCCCTAGACCCCCCCCCCCCTCCTCCTCTGGATCTGCCAACGCTAACATTTTAAAGAATTTAATATATATTTACTAAATTTACTGTATTGATGCATGACCTTTGTTGACCTTTTTGAATTTTGCAACAGAAAAGTGTAGATCTATAAATAGCCGAAATAACCACTCAATATTTCGTTGATTTTTACCCCTTCATTGATTGTTTTTGGATCTTTTATGCTTTGTTTGACATATTTCGTTTCGTTTTGTGATACTTCATTTCGTTTCGTTTCGTTTCTTCATTTTTCGTTTCGTTTCGTTGTATTTCGTTTCGTTTCGTTTTCGTTTCTCAGCTTAGTCACAGTACCCTTCTTTTCGTGGGCACCTATAAAGTGCGAAACGAAATAGAAACGAAACGAAACGAAATCAACAAAAACGAAACGAAACGAAACGAAATCAACGAAATGAAAACGAAACCAACGAAAGCAAAACGAAATCAACGAAAACAAAACGAAATAGAAAATGGAAGAAAAAATAATAGGGGCCTAAAAGAAATCAAGCCTATTTTCACAATTACGATGCTCGACTACTTCCCACACATGTCTGTCTTTCATCAGGAGAGGACAGGATTTGATCACCATTGAACAAGAATACTATGCATTTATTCAGCGGGAGTCTGTCCTTTTCACTTAGTGGCTTCTTTTAAATTTGGGAGCCATAAGAGCAACGTCAAGTCTGTTGAAAGGAAAGGAATTAAAATAACAGAAGTGCAGTAGTTAAAGTTCACTAATAAATAACACCGTCCGAGCAAAATTTAAAAGTGTGTCGGAGAGACGAAAAAGTGTGACGACAGGACGGACAAACGAACGAATGGACAGCAGAAGTCCTATATACCCCAATCTTTTTTTGGTGGAGGTATACAAATCCTATCAAAAATTAACTTTAAAAATTATGAAGGATACAAACGAAAAACGTAATGAAATCAGACGAAAAATGAACCCTCAATATCCCAATCTATGAAAATACCCCCTCAAATCTCCCCTTTTTTCTATATGCCCACTCCAGAAACTTTATAATTCATAAATACTGACACACACACCAACACAAATAAAAATATGACATTTGAACTTCTGAAAGTTTGTCGGCAAGCAAACCCGACTTGAATTGAGTTGCGGGTAATGTACGTGAGGAGTACTGTAACGGACAGACATGCAAGATGGATTATAATTAATCAAAATTATTGTATTTAAAAAATCGAATTATCATTTTCTTGTATTTCTTTATTTCGTTTTGTCTTTTATTTTTTTCCTTCCATTTTCTTCATATCAGTCTATTTCGTTTTGTGTTAGTTGATTTCGTTTTGCTTTCGTTGGTTTCGTTTCATTTCGTTGATTTCGTTTCGTTTCGTTTCGTTTTCGTTGATTTCGTTTCGTTTCTATTTCGTTTCGCACTTTATAGGTACCCTCTTTTCGTTGGATTTCGATTTCTTACTTTACAGATTTCGTTGGATTTTGTTTTCGTTTCGTTTCGTTTCGTTTCTCATTTTACCAGAAAGTAAACCATTTTGTTATTTAGAAAATAATAAATTAATATTTACCTTGATTACAATTGAAATAACATGTAATTATCAAAACCATAAGCATCCTTTTATAATCCGACATCTTTTTGGTATTAAAGCTATTAAATAATATCAAATACAAATACAAATACAAATATGTTACTTGCACAAACACAATTACAATAATTGGCAAAGGCCCAACGTGAATTACAGTCATTCCATGTCTATGAATAGACAACACAAAAATATGACACTATTATGAATACTGAATAATCTCATTTCTAAGAGTTAGACAATTATTAATGTAAGAGCAAGTTACTCTTAATACTTTTAATGAATTACTCTTCATACAAAATTTGAGCATTTGATTCTCAGATAAATGATTTTTTTGTAGTATACTCAAAATATTACATTGAAAACTTCTCCTGTAATTGGAATATTTTTCACATTTAAACAAGAAATTATTTTCATTTTCTACGTCACCAGTTTTACATATAGTACAATGTTATCACTAGTGGGTAAACCTAAGTGCCTCCCCCTTTCAATGGCAAGATTGTGTGCACTTAACCTTATCTTACATAAAATTGACCTCTCTGTTTTGTTTCTGAGGATATCCACATAAGCACTACGGCGGTTAAAATCATAAAAAGTTTGGTAAAATATAGTACATTGATCAATCAACCTTTGTTTTATATTTGGTAGGAGTGCTTTAATTGAACAATTGCTCTCTGCTATATAAGAAAATCCTAGACTATTAAAGATGGAATACAGTTTTTTTGCCCATGGGTTAAAGTTTTTAGTAGCTTGAAAAAATTTTAAATACTAAGGTATTTTCAGATGTTAAAAGATGTTCCCAAAATTTTATACAAGAAAATGAGATTTTTGCCCATAAAGGTAATCTTCCAAGTTCTGCTCGGCATGCAACATTTGATGCTTAGCAGTGAACCCCTAACATTTCTTTAATGCATTTCATGTGGAATTTTTCCACAATAGAACTATCTCCGGGATCAAGGTAAACTCCCCAAACCTCACTACAATATAATAGAATTGGGGTAACTAGGGAATAAAAAAGTTTCTCTAAAAGATTGCAAGGATTATTCAATCCAATTGTTTTCTTTATTTTAAAGTATGCTTTTCTGGATTTTTCCATAAGTAAAGATACAGCTACATTAAAGTTGCCATTACACTTTAACATTACCCTCGAGTAATAATATTTTGACACTGTTTGTATGATATTATTGTTATAGCTGAACTCATTCACATGTGTTTTTCCATTTGAATTAAAAATTAAAACTTTCGATTTTTCTACAATTACTTGTAGTTTCCAATTAGAACAATATGTACCCAGAATATTTAGACTGGATTGTAAACCAGATTTACTTTCTGATAATACCACAATATCATCAGTATTTTTTGGCATATGAGATTTCAAAAGTTTATATCGTATGATCAGTTTCATGTCGTATTAATAGAAATTTTCAAATCTATTTTTAGAAACGGGTTTTTTTTTTTACAGAGTGTCCGTTTAAAAACTTGAATACCAGGCGCGGATCCAGGATTTTACGTTAAGGGGGAGCGCACTTTTTGGCGAGGGTTCTGGGGACCGCCTATTATACTACATTATAATTAGAACGTACAGCTAGTTTAGCGCTGACGGCTCGTTTCTGGGATAACATTTATCAGGTAGTTCATTTTAAAAATATTGCGATGCCAAAAATCTTTGGGTGCTAAAACAAAACGCCAAAGGGCCTAAACAGGATAGCTAAAATCAGCTAAATGTAAGTTAACGCGTCGTGTGCACTAAATTTACTATCTACTGTTATATATTGATCAGTATTTGTATGGTCATATATGTTTTTGTAAATGTAAGTTGTTTCCCTTTTTCCCGCGTTTTGTGATTGTGACGTATTATTTGAGAGTTTTTAATAAATGTGATAATGGCAGCAGACGTGTTTTTGTTCGGCCAGTGAAGATAAAGATGGTAGATTAGGGATGTGTCCCCCTAGCCTATTACACTACGTTTTCATTACCTATATCAGAGGGATTGAATTAACATTATTACTTTAAATGTGGTCTTTGCTGGTGAAGTACATAGACTCAGAATCATGGTTTTTCGTCCTTTTGTACTGTTGTCTTTTTTCAGTTAGTATTTTTGCATACTCTGTATAAATTAGTTTTAATCACTTCTTTCTAATGCATGTTTGTGATTAGGCCAACCCACCATAGGTGTCAGGGCCTTGAAGGCCAAGTGGTTAATGACAGTCAACTTAATGTAGTAGAATTCTGACCACAAGACTAACCCCACTGACATCGGTTCGTGCCCCGATGTCCACCTCCAGGGCGCACCAACTTCCAGACACCTAGACAAGCCCATGATTTCACCAATCAGTAGTTATAGCTGTTTGGGTTTGCCTCCCACATTACGTCTTGTAGTCACAGTATTATTGAAAATGACCATAAACACCAAAAACCCACATGGTTGGTGCCGCCTTTGTGCGTGTTCATATTTAGCGACTGTAATTATTATGTAAATAAAGGAGTTAGTGGGTGATTATTGCTTAACGCCAAATGAGCAATTTTGCAGCTATGTCATGGCGAGAACAAGTTACATGATGATGTCCGCTTTGTACTAGACCAACACGCTGAGTTGGATTTTTATAGTGCTAGTTCACTGAAACAACAGTCCGCGGGTAGACATATCGGTCCTCCTGTCATCGGTGTTTGGTTTTTTTTCTTACACAGACATCCCCCAAATTTGTTTTTTTTTTCTTTGCGGTGAAATTCTGTTATGATGTGAGTAGTAGGGAATGAGGTCTTTTAGTCCCCCCCCCCCAAAAAAAAAACACAAGGAGGGCAGGATGGAATCATATAAGGACATAGACACACCCATTTCCCATATATGGGCATAGCCACACCCCTTTCGTCTGACGTCACAAAAATAAAAAAATTCAAAAACTCAAACTTAAAAAAATTTCGACTCGATGACTCACCCGTACCTTCAGTGATAGGTCTATGGCTCACCCCGGACTAGATACGATAACGTAACCCTCAGTCCGCTTGTACAGCGAGGGTTACGATTCGGTCCCATTCAACGTAATGGAGCAGCGCCCGGAGTGATTCACACCGGGCGGTTTTTTGTCCTAATTCCGTTGAAGTGGTTGGAAAAATTAACGGGGGTGAAAGATAAATATATTTAGGTAAAGCTCGAGGTGTTAAGTAAACGCTGCATCAATCCATGGTAGACTTATATCCATCTGAAACTTTGAATGCATGAAATCTTCTTGCTGTCCGACATTTTGTTTACAAGTTGCTATTTCACGTGCACTTGCCTCGTTTTGGAGATATCTTTATTTGGATCGATTGCCGTATAACATCGTAGTAAAAGTTTTCCATATTTGGGATTCAGATCCATATATGGATAGGCTCCGCCCATCACGAGAGTCTACGTAAGGTGTCATGGCGGACAAGAAACCATTTTCGAATACGAAATCGATCGTGAAGGTAGAAACAGGTATTGTAACACTTATTTCATATCACCATTATTTAAAAATTGTAGGGAATAATAAGTTATGAGCACATATGCAAAAAGAAAGTTGAAATATTCACGGAACGAAAATTTTAATTTGTTCCATTACGTTGAATGGGACCGAATCGTAACCCTCGCTGCACAAGCGGACTGTTATCGTATCTAACCCCGGACGTGATTTGATAATATTTGGTCATGCAACATGAATCATACCAGAACATAAGGTATCCTCCACGAGACATTATCGTTACATATAAGTACAAGAAGTCAAACTGATTTCACCGTTCTGTACATTTAGTATGACCACACCTAGATTTCAATCTCGGATGACGTACAGTTTGTCTCCTATTTAGTATGACAGGTGTATTCCCTTACGTATGATGACTCTAGCACGTGTCTTTAGTTTTTATCATGTATCAATTCATTTACAATCCCCGTGTCAAAAGTATTAAAATGCTGATATTTTTAGAGAATCCATCATCCATTCATCAATTCATCATCAATTCACATATACCCCCCCCCCTTTTTTTTTTCACTAGTACAGATTCAATGAAAACCAAGACCTGTGTTAACCCGGACACAATCAAAATTATTAAAATACAGCTATTTTTATTCACACCCATTTGTTTAAATCCATGTTTTTTAACCCTTAAAATTCTCAATGTTTGATTTAAAAAAGACGCTTAGATCCATGTCGTTCAAATAGGAAAAGTCAATTACGATTTTGACCTTGATATCACCCGCGCTATGGTCATATGTTCTGAATTCATCAGATGATAACAAGTTTGTTAATTTATGTGAAAAAGATTTTTCTATCTTAACCAGCTTCCTGGGTAAGACAAGCTACACATGAATTTTCCGCAAAATTGTTTTCCATTGTTGAAGTAAATTGGCAGTATTTTAAATGTATTTCATGATAAATATAAATGCTACCACAACATTGATAAATATTTATATATATACAATATACGTACATTGTCGGTAAATATAAAATTTACTTGTACGAGCTTTAGAAACAGGCAGAATAGCAAGCCTTTGGCGAGCTTTTCAGGCCTGTTTCGCAGCAAGTACAAATGAATTTTATGTTTAACGACAATGTACCTATATTGTGTTTATCCTGCAATGTCAAAAAAGTCGGAAAACTTGTCAGATTTAAACAAAAAGGACAGAAACAAGCATCATTCCTCGCCTTTCATAAATGTTGCCAAGGGTGTCTTCTTCGTGGTCCACGTTACATTAGTACCAGTTTCATACTTGTCTGTGCCCTCCACTGTACATAGCTACAGGGTACCAGGAAAGTTTATTCGTAGGCTGAAACGTTTATTCGTCTAGTACGAATAAAGCACAAATTTATTCGTATAGCATATTTGTACATAATAGAAAGGGGCGATACAATATGATTTAAATCTTACCCTCGGGTGTCACAGATTTTACTATCTTGCACCTCTTCTGGTGTTAGTACCTATATGTCTACCCATTGACTGTTGTTGTCCAGTGTTGTATCACTTACACTTAAAGCTAAAAGAAGCTTGGAAATACTAAAGGGGTAATCAGAAATTATAAATTGAAGGATAGGCAAAAACAATAGCCAACAAAGGACAAAAGGAAAAACAATGTTAACAAAACACTCTACAAACATCTAAAGATTAAGCAACATGAACCCCACTAAAAAGACGGGGTTAATCTCAGAGGTACAGTATAAACATTCAGCTTAATTTATCCTACAAAACTCAAATATTTGACCTTGGCAATGAGGAGGTTTGACTTATGTTAAAATACTACCATTATACATACCTCCTTCTTCTTTAGGAAGAAACAACGGAAAGTCTGTGACCCACAAAAAATTGAATTTATTCTCATCTCTCAACTGTACACCTGAATTTGGAAATAAAAATGAAGTTGTAAATACAGTCAAACCTGTATATAAAGGTCACTCAATGGAACATGAAAATGTGCCCTTTATGAGTAGTTGCCCTTTATATACAGGTTAAAATTATATGCACTATTTATTAATGGGAAAAATGTGACTGCCCTTTATAGAGTGATTTGTTGTATAGAGGTGCCCTTTATAGAGTGATTTGTTGTATAGAGGTGCCCTTTAATGCAGGTTTGACTGTACACCGAGTGGAATATGTCTTTTTCTATGATTTCCTGAAAATGTACATGTTAAATAATGGATCATTAGTTCACCTATCATAGGAGGAAGTAAGAACTTTGATGTTTCACTAAATATATTTTTAATATGAAAATTAGATGTATTCTATCCACAGTAAGTTTATCCTTTTCGAGCATGAACTTGATGGTTTGGTTTGGTTTGGTTTATGGTGTTTAACGCCACTTTCAACAATATTTCAGTTATATCGTAGAGGTCAGTTTTATTGGTGGATGAAACCGGAGAAAACCACCAACCTGTCGCAACTCATTGACAAACTTTATCACATAATGTTGTTGTATCAAGTACACCTCGCCAGGGCTTTCATGTTTTATCTAAGATAAAAAAAAATATGTACATATAAGAATAAAATACAAATTATACCTTTAGATTCTAACACATCAGCAACAATTGTTCTTAATTTTCCCAATGAAGTATGCTGAAAAATAATTTAGAAAAAAAATAAAAACCATATACATGTAATGTGATAATTCATCCATATAACATGGGCATCTTTGTCATCTGAATACTTTTTGTCCTAAAAGTCTTTAATATCAGATTTTACCATCCCAACTAGTAATCAGTTAACTACAAGCATGCATTGCCCTTCTATTGTACACTACAGTACATGTTTATGTTGTCATACACTTTTGTGATAGAATGTAGTCTTTTTGAGTGGAAGCAAATCTCTGTAGGTTTTCCATCGCTTGTTAAAATATAAATTGACGTTGGAGATCCAGTTATCAAGCGTGAGGTGTTGGGATCCCATTAACCGGTTTGACTCTGTCACTTTTGTTGTACCTGTTCCAAGCTAAGTGTACTAATAACAGCTCATTTTAATCTGATTGAGTTTTTATGAATCTAAGAAATCAATATTGAACAGGGCAGTAGGCAGAAGTGAAATACAAATGTACATTATAAGTAGATGAAAGTCAATAGTTGTCAATATGAGTTAGGGTTATGGTGTTTAATGCCACTTTCAACAATATTTCAGCTATATCATGGCAGTCAGTTTTATTGGTGGAGGTAACCAAGTTCCCAGAGAAAACCATCAACCTGCGGCAAGTCACTGACAAATTTTATCCCATAATGTTGTTTCCAGTACACCCTGTCTTGAGTGGGATTCGAAAACACACAAGATGAGTTCCAATCGACACAAAAAACTGTGAATAAAAATGCTAAAGTGAAAGTGATGCTGAGTCAATATGATTTTTAATAAAAACAATATCAGAATTAACAGAATATCATGTGGCAATATAATTATATATTTAAAACCATATTTAATCTATGTATCACAGGGATGGTTCCAGTTAGAAAATAAAATAACTGAAATCACTGAAAATCAGCTGAAATCATCTACACCCCCTTTCAAAATGGTCTGTTTTTGACCATTTCTGACCTTGTCCTGCAGCTGAAATCAGCTAAATAATGGAAAAAAGTCATCTTTGATCTAATAAGATAAAATACTGACTAGATTAAACTGTACACCAGATGCCAATATCACAAAATCTCCTGCATCTATTTTTAGCTGTGATGTAAGTTTCTGTTTCGTATCATCTTTCAGGTATTTTTGAAAGGGACATTTCCATTCATTTTTATCATTGACTTGGATGATCTGAAGTTCCTGCAATATAAAAATCTAATAAATTAATTCAATAACTTTTAAACATTTGAATTGAATAAGCACACCATTCTAAAAATAAAATTTAGAAATTACTTTATCATTTAGTTGTACAAGTGTCAAAGGTCTCCATACAACAATTTCTTTAGAAATGAACTGCTTGCAGTCTAATTTCTTTGTTTGATCAACATTCTTACTATCCGGCAATCCTCATAAAGCTAGGGTATGGTTCTAAGTAATCTTTAATTCAAAATAGTATTATACATTGTACTTTCAAAACCTCAGAATAAAATTTCAAAATAACCCTTCAACGAGAACTGTATGTGCAGGTCCTTTTTAGCTAATAAAATGAATGTACCGGTCATCAAGAAATTGAATGGAAGAATGTGTCCTTAGGACAAAGATGCCACCCGCTTCCACCTAAAGTAAACAGGTATTTTTTGGCAAGTTAAGGAGAAAAACTCTAAAATGGAAAAAAGCGTTAAAGTCAGAAATCAAACTTTGCTTTCCTTTTATGGTTCCAGACCGGGTGTATAAATTTCAAATGACTTGCTTCAGGGAAATTATTGATCGGAAACAAAATGTGGGAAGAACATATGGACTGACGAACGTACAGACATCAGTAAAATT